>CM059430.1:45346030-46708530 GCA_030390025.1 Squalus acanthias
GAGTCAGCACAGGCACAACAGGCCGAATGGCCTGGTTCTGTGCTGTAAGCTTCTCTGATTCTAAGATTCTATGAACTTATGACCTGGGAATGTTTCCTATGTGGACATAAAACTGTGTCGTGCTTACAAAATGTTATATTACTGAGCAATGAGTAACAGGAAACACTATCGTGTAGCCACAGGGCAAAAAAGAATTTTACATCTGGATAAAAGTTTGCAGTTATTTTCTCCCTCCCAGTGAGGTCATTAAATGTTTTCTGGCACTGCATCCCTGTCCTTGTCATGGTGCTGCTGTTGTTGGTCTCACCTACTACTTGCAATGCCCTATGTGCCACTGCCTTCAGGACCTTCCTTCCATGGAGGGCGGAAATAGTTTGTCTCTCCTTTCTGCCCTTCTTGTAGCAGCTGCTCAGTGGCCTCGTCATCAAAGCAGGGTGCCCTTAAGCAACCAATCCTCTTTACTGCCTTTCTAAATGACTTGACATGGTTTTTCTCACTTTGTCCTCCTTGGTGCTGCCAATACTAAAATAATCTGGCACAAATAAGTTTGCAAAAGCATTTCAGAATATTTCCTTGCAGTTTATGGGCTTCGAAAATATTCACCCAGGCTCAAGGTTCACTGTTTTCTCCACAGGCTCTCCCAAGGTGCACCAGCCCCTTTAAGCATGCACAGCTCTTAAAGCCTGCAGCTCCGCTTTGATTTCCTGGACCATCGTCACTACACCCAATAGGAGGCCTTAGTGTCCAGCAGAGTAATGCCCTCAAAGTGCAAATGAAGCCCAAGGTGAAATCTAGGCACACAGTACTGACTTCAGGTATAATAGTGCTATTTTTGTGCGCTCCCTATGTGTTGCACTTATTTCTATGGATTCCAGGAAAATCAGGCCAAATGTATTCTCCATTGGCACATTTTTCTGTGATTTTACATCATTTTTATATCAAACTGGTTCAGCTGAACTTGGGTTTAATTCCTATGCTGGTTTGCTTTAGTTTAATACAGTTTTCTACGTGCCAGTAATTACAACCCTACAGCCCTATTGCTGCTTGTTGCAAAATCCTTTAATTTATTTTGAAGACGGTATTCATAATGGCCTGGATTTTGGATCGGCGACAAATGAATGGCACTGGCCATTCATTACACTTAAACGTGCCCACAGACTGGCTACGGGCTTTTGCACTGGAACTTGGGGGGAAAATTCGGTTGGTTGCGCCTCCCATTAGCGCCTTAAGAGGGCGCTAATGGGGCGCAAAGCATCTGGCGCCCAGGCGCGGCGAAGTTTGCGCCGCTCGCGAAATTAACTAGACATTTTGCGGCGGCACTAAACACTACTGCCACGATCTCCTGCACTGGCAGATCGTGACGTCAGTCGAGTGCGCAACGCCCCGGTATCGCCCCGGAGCGGATATTGAGTGGCGCCCCCTGCCTTACCACCTGACGCTAGCAACGACAGGTTGAGGGGAGCGTTCTGCAGTCATGAAGGGAAAGGGGGAGCGCTATTTAAAGGTGACCGCTTCCTGCCTTTTATTGTTGGTGCCATTTTTGAACTACGCATTCTGAGAGAGAGAGGGAGAGACTTCTGGAGAGATTCAACGTTGTGTGAAGGAGTTTTGGGTACTGAGCAGCACTTTGCAGGTTCATTTTGATTTGCCATTCCTTGTATCGATTTAGAAGAGACTGTGGGGGCTGCACTCTGAGCTCTTTGCCTGGTACTCTCCATTGTTCTTTCCAGCAGATTTGATGTGCAGGTCTCTCCAGGCCGAGATTCAAGGCTGCAATGAGCAGGATGTGGATGGAAAGCAAGATTAACCATCCCCTTTAAGAACTGGCCCGTGCCATTGTGTTTGTGTTCCATTGCTGACTGACATTACATGAGCTTCGCCAGCGCTCTGAGGTAGCGCCTCGCTCCTCGGCCTTTGCGCCTTAAGACAGGTGTGAAGCGCCTGATTTAGCGCTCCAATCACCTCCAGGGGCGATAAAAGTCAAGTTTGCAGTCGGTGGCGATAATTAGCGCCAGGCGCTAATCTTTGCGCCCGGCCGATAATTGCGCCCCAAATGGGGCGATACTGAATTTCTCCCCCTAGTGGTGATTAGAAATCCAAAACAGCGAGGCGCCCTCTACAGGAGATCTGGGATCTGTGTGAACAGGGCAAGCAACTGTGCATCTCCTTAACCAATCAGATTGAAGAATCCTTACTGAGCCATGCTGAGCCTGAACCAGGAAGTGTAAGTTAAAATAGTTAATTCAATGCCAAATCATGTACAGAAAGCGAAATAAAGATGGGATTAAGAGAGAGAGAGATAAAAGAGACAAAGAGAAAAAGTTTTTTAAAAAATCAATTTTTTAATTTTTTTAAATCTCCAACAATAATTAAAATCTGAACGAATGAGACTTCACACTTGTTAAAGTTAATTTTCAGTGCCAGTAAGGTCGTTTGGCAGTAATTTTAAGACTTTTCATGCTGTTAAAAATTCACTTACCCTTGAATGAACAAGCCCTAACTTTTTCTGGCATGTTTAGTCGGTATCTATCACATAAGTATCGCAACTTCACGCCCTTCCATGTGTTTCAATGGCAAGATACAGTTATAGTGAAGCTTCAGGAGAAGCAGGGCTACTCAGACAGCAACTTCCGGATTTTCGCGTTTAACTGCACATGTGCGGACGCCAGAAGGTGCTGTTTGATTTACTCCTTAATAACGGTGAGCACTGATAGCTTCACCATTATTTCTACTGCAAAATCTGGGCCAATATTAATTCTTTGTTGAGTTTGGACACCAACGGTTGAATCAATAATTTTGCTATGTTTCTGGAACAGACGGTACCTGCTTGGCTATGTACTAAACTAATCTTGGTAACTGGCAGTATTCCATCAAAGATACTGGGTGGTAAAAATATTGGTTGAATCAAAGTTCCTCTTAATAACTTAACTGTCAGCTTTGCATTTGAAGTGCCAGAACCTTCAAATTACCTGTCCCTGCTGTTCTGCTATTTAAGGCTACATTTTAGATGATGGCACTTCTGTGAGAAACAATGCTTCATATTTTTGTTGAAGTTGGCTGCAGATGCTAGACTAATGTGATGTAGATCTATGATGTTAACTTTGGCAGAATATCACACAACTGCCTGACTTCCAAACAGAGTATGTTTAATTTTGTATCGGTCACAATGCATCTCTTGATCTTATTTATTGCATCCCATGACCTGCGACTATCCTCAGTGGTTTGAAACTGCACGAAAAGCTCAACAGGAGGATTAGTTCAGTGTCAATGTGGTAAGGGCATTAAATTAAGGCTCTGATCTCATATACGAGTAGACTGGTACAATTAGTGGCTATGTCTGTTCATGCTGACCTTTGTAAAATGGTTGAATGCACATCAGAAATCCATACATTATATATATAAGTAGTTTAACAGAGGAGGAAAATTGTTTTACTAGATGAAGATGAGCTCTTTACTCTTGGTACATCTACACTTAGATGGTAAAGTCAGATTTCAGCAAAACAGGCCTCATGGTTCAGTTAATAAATGGATTTATGTTTAAGGTGATAGGATTAAGAAAATTACATGAGATTCTTGGAAAATGTTTTCAAATCTAATGGCCATAAAATAAGTTTCCTCACTTTATTGAAGTTAAGTCATACTAGTCATATAGCAGATTTTGCTGAACTTTTTGACTTCTCTTGTTCTTCAAGTTAGAAAGAAACTTTGTGGTTCTGATACTTCTATATACTAAAGTCTAACAAGACACTGAATGAGACAGACATATAAGGGAAATGAAAATGTCAGACTCTGCAATGGATATTATGACATTCAGACCTGGATCGGAAGAGCTGTAAAATTAACTTACATCAGGCCTACACAGCATGACGCAGATCACTTCTAGATAAAAGTTCATACGATTCATTATATATCCTTTAAAAAATGACAGGAACCTTTCCCTCCATCTTAAAACATCCAGTATGTCAACTTCAAACAAATCTACACATCTCTTCTGTCGCACAATAGACACTTAAAAAACACTCGAATACTTTGCTGAGAAATTTTATTTTTCCTGAGACTATATCTAATTAAAAACAGGTTGATACTTTGCTGTTAGGGAGATAATATAATGAAAAGTAACTTTTTAGAAAGAAGAAAGAAAGACTTGCATTTATATAGCGCCTTTCACGGTCACCGGACGTCTCAAAGCATTTTACAGCCAATTAAGTACTTTTTGAAGTGGAGTCACTGTTGTAATGTGGGAAACGCGGCAGCCAATTTGCGCACAGCAAGCTCCCACAAACAGCAATGTGATAATGACCAGATAATCTGTTTTTGTTATGTTGGTTGAGGGATAAATATTGGCCAGGACACCGGGGAGAACTCCCCCACTCTTCTTCGAAATAGTGCCATGGGATCTTTTACATCCACCTGAGAGAGCAGACGGGGCCTCGGTTTAATGTCTCATCTGAAAGATGGCACCTCCGACAGTGCAGCACTCCCTCAGCGCGGCACTGGAGTGTCAGCCTAGCTTTATGTGCTCAAGTCCTTGGAGTGGGGCTTAGAACTCATAACCTTCTGACTTTTTAAATGAACAGCAATAATGTGCAGAGGATTAGGTCCATAACGTTCATTATTCACAAATTTGTCAAACATTCTGCAACGTGTGAAAAATCCTGATGAATGAGAAATACTTAAAGGTTGTCTTCCAAACTGTTTGACTTGTATTGAGGAAAATAGTCCACCTGCATTTTCTATTAAATTAGCTGCTACTGTCATTAAAAAAGACTTCTGCGGGTGCAAATATTTTGTACTGGTCAAAAAATCAAAACATTCAATCTGAATCCAGCTGTAATAACTGCCAATTGCAGCCTTAACTGCGAGAAGTAGGCTACTTGACATATGCAAATTACTTTGCCGTCTATGTGGAATGGAAGCAAACAGCAGGAAGTGGCATCCACTGGACGATTCTCTATATTGGGTTTGATACATCTTTGTAAAGCAGTTTATAAAGTTAGAAAATATATCCCTTGCGCTAAAGCCAAACTGTCTACCACTGTGGGCCAGCAGTGTGGTTTGAACATCACTGCCAGAGAAGTCAACAACCCTTCAACATATGGGGGCTGTTGAAAACACATGGCTAACTCATGATAAAGTGCTAGATTAATAAGAAAGTACTTAAAAAAAAAAAGACGCACAGTTCCATTCATCCACCTCCCACAGAAGCACATCCCAAATCTGATGATTGCATTATTTAACTTTGTGTAGAATGGGCCTGACACCTCTCTTCACCAGTAATTCTATTCAGTTTTACATTATTGTATCAAATCTGTTCAATTACTTCAGGTATTACAGCTCTAACTACGACCATTACAATATCATATCAGTAAAATGTTCTATCAAGTATTTGTAAATATTCTTATCCAAAAACAACTGATTCTAGACTAAGGGGTAGAAATCCATCTTGGGCATCTGTTATACGCCATGCCCAATATTTAGTTCCATTGAAGTCTCTGGAGCCGAATATCCTACTTTAGTGTATAACGAGTGGCCGATGCAGTATTGCCTGTTCTGCGCTACTGCCCAAGACAAATTTCTACCCTTAAGACTTAATGTGATTATTAAGCTCTATTCCGTTAGCTGTGCATGTGTTGCCATTACATCCTGATCCATCCTTGTCTTTGGAGCAATAAAAATCTTAATTTCTTTCTGTTTCAGGAATGAGTATCTTTATGTATCATGGGGCGATTTTCTACTTACACCCGCTCGTGCCACACAGGTAAAACGGGCGCATGGCCTCGGAATTTTGTCTGGGGTACTCGCTTGCCTGACGTCCACCAGAAGTGCGCCCGACACCAGTTTCAGCTGCCCAGGGCGCCCACCAAAATCTAGTGAGTGCTTAATACATATGTGCTCATAGGGGTCCTATTGAAGGGGCCCCTATTGCAATTTGGAACTGCCTCACCACTGAATTCACCCATGAGAAAACACGCCCACAAATCCTGGGCAGCAACGGTCGGGACAGACACTGCAGCAGTGTTTTTAAAGGGATCCCCGGCCGCCATCCGATGAGTCCCTGGTTAGTTGTCTCGTGCCTATGTCTGGCTGTATTGGCTGCTGTAGCTGACTGTAAAATTCATATCTGGGAGCGGGGGGGGCGGAGATGTTTTGCCAGGAGGCTTCTGCATCAACTTCCTTCTGGCAATATGGTGGTCGGTCTGCCATCGTGGCTGGAGGATTAGGAGGAGGAAAAGCAGCAAGCAAGCATGGAGATACCTCTAGCTCCACGCAGAAATGGGCAGCTCACAGGAGACCTTACCCTACAGCGCACACAGCTGGGCTGTTGATTTAATGTCTATTTTTGGGGAACAAACATAAGAAGTAAATCAGAACTGGAGATTAAAATTCTGAACTGTGATACAGCTTATAATGCCAAAAGCATGTGCAACACTTCAAAAGATTTGAAAGAGAAGAGTTTATGACTTTATGTTTAAGAGTTTAGAATATATTTTCAAGGTTTTAGAGATTGGGATGCCCGTATTTTGCCCTTTCGTTGGTTGCCAAAAGAAAGAGTGCTTTGTTGCGAAAGTCTCCAAACACTTTCTCAAATGTAAACATAAAAGATGCAGGGTTGACTCCTGTTGGTGCAGCTGTACAGCTGGGCTACAGTGTCTCAGGGCCATCTAGTTAGTGAGGGTTTACTCTCATCTGTCACAGTTCTGAGGGTGATTTCTTTTGTCATTTGCTTATCAGTGCAGTCTGCTTTTCTTAGAAATAAGCCAAATTTCAATCAACATTTGACACAAAACACTTAATGGCATAATCTGACTGAAAAAGATAGTGGCAGGCTGAGTATCACTTGGCTACCTAATTGCAGAAATACCCCAAATTAGCTGAAGATGAAATTACGAAAGGAAAAGATGAGCCAAGACACTTGGTAAATAACAGCCTGCAAGCAAAATGATCAATCTTTGTAAATTAGAGGTTTCAGTTGCTTGGAGCAGGGACCTTTTATAAGCAGATAAACAGAGGGTAATGAGTAATTCATCTTGTGGGAATGGTCAGTGGCATCTATGCATTTGCCTGAGGAACTCAGCTGTCACTGCTGTTTTGAAATTTTAAATTAGAAACTATTTGATCCTGTCCATTTATTAAAAACCTATTATTATTTAAAAATCAACAAACATTCGTATGGTCATGTGATGAATAGGCTGCAAAACAAAAAGCAATAGTTTGCGTATACAAACCAGCAAACCAGGACAACCACCATTGTGGCATTACGTTAAAGTGTAAAATGACAATTTTTGTTATCAAAAACCGAAAATGCTGGAAATATACAGCAGATTCATCAGCATTTGAATGATAAAAGATGGGTTAAGGTTTTGGATTGCGGCCCTTTGTCAGAACTGGTACAGGGTAGGCAGGAGAGACCTTTTATATAACTGTCCAAGACAAAGAGGGCAGAACAATGGAAGAAGAAAGGTCAAGGACCGATACGCAGCTATATTTACAGAAGTAGCTAATAAATAGAAAAGAAAGAACTCGCATTTATATAGCGTCTTTCATGACCTCAGGACACCCCAAAGCACTTTACAGCCATTGAAGTACTTTTGAAGTGTAATCACTGTTGTAATGTAGAAAATGCGGCACCCAATTTGCGCTGTTTAACAAATACTGGAAGAGGTGAAAGGTGCTGGATCATCATTGTAGCTTGTGCTCCTAAAGCGCTGCCAGAATTTACTGAGGCCCAGATTTTAATTCCAGGCGGGTTTCAACCAGGTAGGTGTCAAGGTCAATTGGAAACTCAGCTATGGGTACAAAAATCAGGCCTGCGCTATTCTAACTCCCGACACTTTTTAATATGCCACCGGTTCACATCCTGCCCGGAAGCCTGCACAAAAACCTCGAATAATAAGATCCGAGCAGCTCGAAGGCAGATAAATAATCCGGGCGATTTTAACTGCCCATCCGCCTAGTTTCTGTTAGGTGGGTAAGGTTAAAATCACCCCCATAATTTTGTCATTCATGTCAAACAGTTCCTCAGGTGTACAGGTTGTTGGCAGGGGGCATTGCCTGAGGAAGTGTTTGAGTGCTTGTCTGGGCTCTCCACATTAACCCCAGCTCTCACATGATGTATGGTACACCAGTGTTTTCATTTGAGGTCAGTGCCTGGAAGGAATTGTTCTGAAGGAACCAGGTTCTCTAAGATTGTTAGTATTTCCCACCATTTTGTTGCTCTGTAGCCTTTCACAGTGACATTTTGGGATAAGGGATTTTGGTGTCTAGGATCATACATCTGTTTTTGTCTCTCCTTTTTACTGAAGACATCCTTCTCACTGATACTGGTGCAATATGCTGACAGTTTGGAAGTTGGTTTCTAAGGCTGGAATTTTCCCGCTGCCATGCGTGCGGGTTTGGAGGTGGGCGGCAGTAAAATTTGCAGAAGATGGGAGCAGGTCGGGAACCTGCCGTCATCCTGCCTCCTCGCGCCTTTAACTCAGGTGTGTTTGCCAGTGTGCCACTAAACGGCAGAGGCGGGTGACCTAATTAATCTCATTAACTACTTGTTGTGAGACCCTTAACGGGGATTTTAAGCAGATCTTTTGATTTTTACTGGATGATCACGGGAATCACGCAGCTCGGGAACCACGCCTGTCACCGTGAGGCAGAAGCTCAGTGGCCATTGCGCGAGATCGTTAATGCAGAGCATGGAAATCCAAATAAATACTCCCACATGACACCTGCTTACTTGCCTAAGGGAAAGGCTCTTGCTGACTCCATTTTGAGCACAGATTTAGGTGTCTAGAATTTGCAGGTCTTTTCTGCAACCTCGGAAGCCACTCTCACCACATTGCTACTAACTATCACAACACTGACAGATTGCTCCCCTGATCTCTACTTGACCTGCCATCTATTACATCAGCATGGGTGCCACTTATATTGTCTCAACTTGGTCCAATGAGCCCCAACACCAGCAGCAACAGCAGCAACAACACCAGCAACCTTTTCCTCAACGACCTGATGCTCCACAGGACAGAGGGCATCAGCACAGGGCTGCACCACGCCGGAGGCAATACCCCCAACACAGGGTATACAGGCAGAGGATGAGCTTCCTGGACATGACTGAGCAGCAGTGCCAAAGGAGGCTCAGGCTATCACGCTAGGTCGTTGCAGACATTTGCAGATTGCTGGAGCAAGACTTGCTGCCAGAGGACCTGGTGGACACGCCTTGCCAGTGGCTGTCAAAGTCACCATCGCCCTCAACTTCTTCGCCTCAGGCTCCTTCCAGGAATCTGCAGCAGACATTTGCGGCATCTCACAGTCGGCTGCCCACAGATGCATCACACAGGTCACCGATGCCCTCTTTGACAAGTCAGCCAATTATATCAACTTTGCCACTGATGAAGCCAGTGTTACTGAGCGGGCACTCGGCTTCGCCACTCTGGCTGGCTTCCCATGGGTGCAGGGCGTCATCGACTGCACACATGTGACTATCAGGGCACCCCCACATCACCCAGGAACGTTTATGAACCACAAGGGCTTCCACTCCCTCAATGTGCAGCTAGTGTGCAGCCATAGGAAGATCATCGTGCATGTGTGCGCCAAACAAGCTCCAACAAGTGAGAGTCTAACCACCGCCCCTTGACATTCAACAGCATTACTATCGCTGAATCCCCCACCATCAACATCCTGGGGGTCACCATTGACCAGAAACTTAACTGGACCAGCCACATAAATACTGTGGCAACAAGAGCTGGTCAAAGGCTGGGTATTCTGCGGCGAGTGTCTCACCTCCTGACTCCCAAAAGCCTTTCTACCATCTACAAGGCACAAGGAGTGTGATGGAATACTCTCCACTTGCCTCCACGGAAGAAGCTCAACACCATACAGGACAAAGCAGCCCGCTTGATTGGCACCCCATCCACCACCTTAAACGATTTTTGAATAAGATTGCAAATGTGTACTGAATTATATCACATCATAAATGGACTCTTTTGGTAAATGTCTTCTCTTTCAGTGCATTCGAACCAGTAGTGGGACCAGAGGGGGAGTCAAGGAGGTCATGACCCAATCACTTTGAGGTTGGCCAATTTTGTACATCAGGACTCAGCCAAGACTGACTGCAAATAATTTATTCACTTAACTTTTAAATTCCCAGTCGCGATTGTGTTGCTGTTTTGAGCCTGACTCAACCGTCAACGCGACTTTGGGGGATGTCGTAATGGCCGCTCTGTGCCGTCGGCCAAATCTGGACTTCGACCTCCCCCCGCCAATCCTTTGACCTTGGCTCTGCCCCCGACTCTAACCACTTAGTTCCCATTTTCTTCCCTAAGTAGAAAGTGACCATCATCTAAGAGTTGATTTATACTGCCACTTTCCATCAATGCAAGGCAGTTTCAGGTGCACATCAACGTGAATTCTCTGTTGGACCTATGGCTGTTATATTACAGGTTGTACATCTGACGAAAGGTCATCGACTTGAAGCGTTAACTCTGTTTCTCTCGCCACCGATGCTGCTTGACCTGCTGAGTATTTCCAGCATTTTCTGTTTTTATTTCAGATTTCCAGCATCCACAGTATTTTGCTTTTGTACATATGGAGTTGTATGTATTCAATTACTGTCTAATATAATTACAATTACTGACACAGACGTGCTGTAATAGAGGGAAATCAATCTGTTACATTGAAAAGTACGTAAACCTTACTTAACCATCTGTGCTCTTGACTGTGGCTGCTTGGCATTATTAGATGACTTTTTCCTTCTGTGTCTTGGCACTCGCTTTTGTCATTCTGCACTTACTGTCTTGCCTCAGTGCAGACATTATAATATGTGTGGTGACAGTCATTTTCTTTGTCTGTCACTGGGGAAACTGTGAGTCGAAATTCCATCTGTGCTACAAGTTGATTTTTTTTTTAAACTGTTTTTTTTCTCTGCTTGTTTTATTTAAAGATTATTTTACTCCATAAACAGTTAGCATCCTGTCCCACTCTAGCCAGAATTCCTGGCTGTCTTATCCCCAAGAATTAAGCTTTTCAGTGGTGGTGGAGAAAAGGCCAGCTTTTTACTGGACCTTAATTCTGTTAACCAATCCTAGCAGGCAACAGGTCGGCAGAACCTTTAATCCTGCCTCCGTGTCAATGGCCAATCCCTTTTCTAAGTCCCAGCATAGAATGGAAGAAATTCTCTAGATATGAATGCCATCCATTTTTAAACCATCACTGGGTGACAAATCAATGCACATGACTACAACCAAAACAGAAAAGTACAAAGGTCTTTGAAGATTTTAAAACATTTCTTTTGCCATAACTTCCCTAACAAAACAGATACTCGGCTTTAAAGAGACTTATAGCCCGAAAAGTGTAAGGCTGCTGACAGCAGGAGCCTCCCCAGGATTAGATGTGGGTAAGGACCTTGGCCCGCGTGTCCAATACCCTGCACGCCACATAGGGTTGGCATCCCTCCAGGATTGTTCTGGAGTCTCCAGGAATTAAAGATTGATCTCCTGGACACTGCTGCGAGCAACCCAGGAAAGAAATCACAGGGGAATTACAAACAATTGGGGGAGAAATTCGGTATCAGCCCGTTTGGGGCGCAATTATCGGCCGTGTGCAACGTTTAGCACCTGGCGCTACTTATCGCCTCTGACTGCAAATTTGGCTTCTATCACCCCTGGAGGTGATTGGAGCGCTAAATCAGGTGCTACACTCCTCTCTTAAGGCGCTAACACCGAGGAGCGAGGCGCTACCTCAGAGCGCTGGCGAAGCTCAGGTGATGTCAGCTGGCAATGGAACACAGACAGACTGGAGCCGGCCAATTCTTAAAGAGGAGGGTCAGTCTTGCTCTCCAGCCACCACTGCTCATTGCAGCCTTGAATCTCGGCCTGGAGAGACCTGTACATCAATTCTGCTGGAAAGAACAATGGAGAGGCCAAGGGAAAGAGTTCAGAGTGCAGCCCCCATATTCTTTTCTAAATCGATGCAAGGAAGGTCAAATCAAAAAGAACTTGCAAAGTGCTGCTCAGTACCCGAAATTCAGGATGAGGCCGCCTTTAAATGGCTCTCCCCCAGTCCCTTCCCGACTGCAAAACGTTCCCCTCTACCTGTCATTGCTAACGGCAGGCGGAAAGGCAGGGGGCGTCACCCAATATCCGGTCCGGGGCGCTACCGGGACGTTGCATGCTCGACTGATGTCACGATCTGCGGGCACAGGAGATCATGGCAGTAGTGTTTAGCACCACCGCAAAATGTCTGGTCAATTTCGCGAGCGACGCAAACATCGCCGCGCACGGGCGCTAGTTGCTTCTTAGGGCGCTAACGGGAGGCGCTAATCAACCGAATTTTTCCCCCAATTATTTTTTTGAACACTTTTGTTTATTAGTTGTAAATATATTGGAGATGGTTAAAAAAGATTGTTTTGACAGAGCCGGGCAGGTGGTGATTTGATGCAACCTCCAGGAATATGTTCAACCGGAGTTGGCAACTCTAACACCACAGTGTGTGCAGCCAAGAAATTGGCCGGCTTTCAGAAGGCTCCACTGATGGCCAGCACAAGCCTCATTACAGCCTCAAAATCTGTGGTAATTAGTCTCATACCAAGTTTCATGTTCTTCAGGTGAGTGCAATGATGTTTCATTTAGACCCCAATATTTGCAAGACCATCATCATTGGATCACTATAGAAAGGAGGCATCAGCAGGTCACGGCGCAGAATCTGTACTGGGTGGCAGGGTTTCCAAGGGTGTAGGGTGTAGAGGATCGCTCTCATGGAGCCAGCTTACATTCACCCTGTGTAAGTGTATTCCAGTGCAGCATAAATATAGGGGCAGAAATTAGGCTCGCCACGGGTGAGTACGCGTTGTGTACTCACCTGTGGATGGAACAAAAGTGCCGGTTTCTTGCATGCACTGCGCATGCGCGGGAAACCGGCACTTCCGTTCCCCTGAAGGAAGGGGTTCAGAGGTCGAACGCGCACGCCGGAGGGCCAGCGCGTTCGCCTCGCACTTCGTTTTTTTTTACAGGTTCCTCTGTGAGGGTAAGCACGGAGAAGATACACATTGAAAAAGGAGGCACAAGGCCTTCTTTTAACAAGGTAAGTGTTGATTTTATTAAAATTTAAACATTTTTTTCACAGATTTATCTTTTTTAATTACTTTAAAGAAAGGTAAGTTTAGTTTTAACCCCGTTAAAAAGTGTAATTAATTTTTTCAAAAATTTTAATTTTAATTTAAAATAGTTAATTAATGTAATTTATAGTTATTTTAAAAATGTGATTTAAAAAAAAATTTATTTGTAGTTTTAGGGATGTTTTGGGGCCGATCTGTATTCATAGATTTGACAGGTCAAATCTATGAATGAAAGATGGTGTGCTGCCATTGGCTCTCCATGGCCCACGTGATCCCAGGGGACGCATCGCACTAACTACGCCCCTGGGATACACAAGCACTGCGCGCCGGCAGTTGGAGGAGGCCCAAGACCCGAATTCCTCGTGGGCCCAGAGGTCAACGGCAGGCGCGGTAGGTAGGTGCGCGCGATCCTTGCACCCGCGGGAAGCCAGGGAGCCGAATTTCTGGCCCATTGTTTCTGGGGACGCCTTTCATCATTTACATGTCAAGAGTGTGCAC
This sequence comes from Squalus acanthias, assembly GCA_030390025.1. Classification (NCBI taxonomy): domain Eukaryota; kingdom Metazoa; phylum Chordata; class Chondrichthyes; order Squaliformes; family Squalidae; genus Squalus; species Squalus acanthias. The sequence continues at coordinate 45,359,631 of CM059430.1, forward strand.
TCCACAAAAAGTATGGACTGCAGCTTTTTGCAATGAAAGAATGTGTGCAAAAAAATGAAAGACAAATGGGGGCGATTTTAACCTTACTCGCTCAGCAGAAACCTGGCGGGTGGGCAGTTAAAATTGTCCTGGCTCTTACCTGTCTAAAAGACACCATGATTGCAACATCTGCCATTTTAACCTGCTCTGCTGAGCAGACAGCAAGGACACGCGCCCGGAGCCAACAGGGTCCTTCTTTATATATGCATGTTGCAGCCCGATTACGTCATTGTGACCCGACTGTAATTTTAAGTCAGGCCTCAGCGGGGAATTGGGGCCGTTTCCATGTTTTACGTGATGCTGCCTTGAGGGATCTGCAGCTTACATTTTTGGTTTGTGTTGGGTGTGCTGTGGTGCCTCACGTATAATATCTGACTTCAGTTACCAAAATACTTTTCCTTACTTGCTCCCAGGTCCTTAGGTATTCATTTTCTGAACTACCTCCATCCAGGCACCTCTGCTTTTACAAGAGGCTGTCCTCTGCTCTGCAGAGGGTCCCTCCCTCCCTTGTTGCACCTCCTACAGTAGGACCTCCTAGGCATGCTCAGTCAATGTTTGAGTCTTCCCAACATTCCTGCGTGCATACATCTTCCCAAGACACACTTATGTCAACTCTGCAAAGAATAATTACTGGTTGTTGCGGAGACAAAACTATTTCACCACATCAAAAATGCACCGTCCCTTTAAGGGCAAGCAGCTGCCTTTTATGTTCCTTGTCCAGGGAGTCTCTTAAAATGGGAAGGAGGGGTTAACCTTGGAAAGTTCAGCGAGGTCAGTTTTCAACTCAGATGTGCCTGGGCTGCAGGTTGATGCACCTTCTCTTTTATTCGCATCACAATTTCAGGGTTTTTAACTTTCCTTGTCACATTCTGGAATATTAAAATAACAATAATGAGATCTGTTCAGTGTTTACCCTGCTTGTCGACATATAGATTATTGATGTGGTCTGAATGAAATTAGTCAAACAGAATAATTCATACAGAAGTCAAAACACGTTGTGAATGAGGAAGCATATGTTAGCATTTAAAATAAATTTCAAAGTACACTGTAAGTATATGCAGTTTTTAAACAATGGCAATAGTTCCATGATCTATTCAGTGAAATCCATTGGGTACAGAGGGACCCGAGCAAATATGGCGTCGGACGTGTTTCCGATGCTGCTCGGGCGCGGGAGGCTAGCTCCCTGAATTGGACCTGGTTGTCCCTGTTTTCACCCGTGGGCACGACGAGGTCCCAATTTCACCCCCGGCAACTTTGAAGAAAGCTCAGAGAAAAAAAGAAAATCTGCGAAAACAAAAATCTAGGCAGCTAAGACAAAAAACATTTTCTATACGGTAGAGAAAAGAAGTCAAATAAACAGCAGTGTTATTGCCAGTGATGCCAGCTGCTGGAAGGTAGCTCTGAAACATGATTATATGATTGCTAACCTGCACACGTACTTTTTTCTTTAAGGTTGTCAAGTCAGATTAGGCTTACCTTAAGCATCATTAATCTTTATTTGGTGTTCAAATTAAATCTTGCATAGGATGTTGATAATATACATGGATTACTGAAAAATACACACAGCTTCTTGTTTGAGGAATGAAACACGTCTTTTGTACATCTATTTTTTTTGCCATTGTTCTATCCACAAAACATATACATGATTCAACAGAATACCTGGAAAATGCGGACAAGAGTAACAGGTAGAATTCTTATCCGAACAGATAATGCTACTAAGATATGTTGCTTTCCCTGGGAGAGTTTTTAATAGCTGTTTGTGTTTTATATAAGAATTGAAAATGATCTACCTCATTAAGATAGTTGACCTACTGGTCACACTTGCCAGCTGTACCGCGATTAGTCCAATTTGCTGGCTTACTCAGCTGGAAAACTTAAAATGTTTACTGTCACGATGATGAGACCTTATAGTATTGTGCTCCAAATTGCAGCTTTCAACAGCAAAGCCACCAACAGCTGTGCGAGAGTGAGCATCATGGATGACCACCTCCTCTTGTTCACTCACGGGGAAATGAGATCATGTCACAGGCACATTACAACATGGTCAGGATTCGATGCAACAAGTGTTAGTCAGATGAAGGGGGCTGCTGTTTATTCAAAGACTTTCTGTAGTATAATTAGGACCCTGACAGCCTCTGACAAAGAAATGATTAAAATTTTGGTGTAAATATCTAATTAGGTCCAGCTGCACTAGTTTAACTCCTTTAACACGAGGGTAAAGAATCAACGTTAATATTCCTATTTCTTTTAATTAAGAGAACAGGATTAATTTCTAGAAGGCCTGAAAGGACTCATTAGTAAGCTGCCATTGTCTCACCAATCTGTTTATGTAAAACAGTTTAAAATAACCGACATACTAAAGAAATAATTATCCTTAAAACTTACAATATAATGGGTTCTCATTTTAACACTAAAATTAATGTAAACTTTTAAATCCATGGAAAATAATGTCCAAGTATCAGTGAGGAGATTGGTAGTTTTCTCGCAATGTGGCAACAGCATAATCCTTCTCCGTCACTGAAGTGATCCAAGGACTACAGCAAGATGGAGGAAGAAGGCCAGAGCTGGCAGATTACATTGTGTGGTTGGAGCTGAGAATCACAGCGATGGACAAAGGGAATTAAAACTGTACTGGGAGATCATGAGGCTAAAGTCGGAACGTGAGGAACCACTATTGAAATAGAGGTAGGAACTGAAAAAAAAGTAGAAAGTAATAGATAAATTAAGATCAACAAAGGAAAATAAAGAAATGAAACAGCTGAGAAGGAAAAGGAAGATAAATAGAATGAAGCAGGCCTTTCTCATAAGAGAGCGAAGGAAAAATGAGATTCAGGGATAGGATGCATTAAGGATTAATGTTAGGTACACTTACATCCTTCTGAGTTGTGGCTATTGAATATCTTGGAAACAGGAGAATTTGATTTTGTTTTTAAAATATGCTGTGCGTAAACAACAGCATCTGCTGAACCATTCACTCTCGAACACAGAGAATTCTGTACAATCTGAAGACAAATGGGCATCCTAACTGGATGGCCTGTAATCTGCATGAGAGCAGTCTATCTGGGACGTATCTCCAATGTGGGTGAAGTCCATTTTATAGCTGTTCTCATCCTGCCCTCTAGCTGCCACATTTGGAAGTGGCGTGTTTGATGCAGGCTGCTGTGATGTTCCTGATGAGGTTCCAGGGTGGCACTTTATCTTCTATCATCATCTTGGAAAGGGGATTGTGGACATAAATTAGGATCCTGAAACAATCGCGAAGTTTGGGCCTTCTATCTTGCAAGCTGGAGATTTCTGTTTAGGAATATCATTATAGATGCAGCAGTTGAGAAAACAAGTAATTGGGTAACATAAAAGTTGGTGGGGGGAGGGCGGATTGAATCTGCCTCAATTTGTAGTTTAATCATAGTTTCAGGCGATCTCAGCAGATTCTGAAATACACTTTTGTATACCCAGATTTGATCAACCCATCTCTTAACCTCATACAGCTGAACATGCGTTCAGCAGCAGGAAGGACCCCCCACCAGCGATATTTAAAGGGACCATCAACAACTTTCAGGTAACTTGCTTTCTGATTTCTACTGGCACTGTGCAAGTTTGTGGAACTGTTTGGGGCTTTCTAGAGTTAATTAAAGATGGTGAGGGAGAGGTGCTGCAAGTGGAGAAGGCCTTGCTTCTGAATTCAAGAGTTCTGGTCAGACCACTTGCTCCCTAGTCATGGGTGCTCTAGCTGTCATCCCCCTTGGCCTGCAGCATGACAGGGAGATGGAGCAGAGGCAGCGAAGAAGAGGACAAACTGCTCATAGAGGGAGGAGGAGGAGGAGGTGGAGAAGGGCTCTCAGCAGGAGGCCTTACCCACCTAGGGTCTTCCGAGAGCAATTCTCTTACCTCAACCTGAGCCAGGAGCAGTGTGTGAGGTGTCTGCAATTTACGAAGGAGGTGCTCACAGAACTCTGCCACTTCTTGCAACCAGACATGCAGCCTCACTCCAGGGCAAGGACAGCGCTGCCAGTAGTTGTGAAGGTGACCGTGGCCCTGAATTTCTTCGCATCGGATCCTTTCAGGGTGGAGCAGGCGACATCTGTAACATCTCCCAGTTCACTGTCCACTGCTGCATAAGAGAGGTGACAGATGCTCTTTATGCCAGGAGAGAGGACTTCATTGTTGTAATATATGTGGGTAGAACAAATGAAGGACAGAGACAGGATGAGTTGCTAGTCCTTGTATTGCTTTATTAGGCCAGAGCGAACTGAGCATGCTCATACCAAACCATGTGATAATACATTACACTGCTTTCCCCCTTAAAAAAGATGTATATATTCCCCTCTCAGTTACAACAAAACTATGGTCCCACCTTCCCAAAATTACATGTACCACATAAGCCCGCCCAGTGCATACCCGGCCCAATTAAATGGAGCAGGTCTGGTGATGTCATTTATGACGCATTTTCAGCCGGGATCTTTAAAGGGACCATGGCCACATTAGATTTGACGTTTAATCTAACATAGTGCTGTCAGTGTACTACAGCATTGGAGTGCTGCAAACACTGACAATGACTGCACAGTGACAGAGGCCTGCACCCAGGTTCTCCAAGTCAGAGCACACAGGGAGGTCTTCTTCCCTTCCGATGGGCGGAAGAGACCTCCCCAGGACACCAAAACAGCCTGGTTGCATATTACAGAGGAGGTCACAAGCAGAGATGTGTTCAGGAGGACCTGGGTGCAGTGCCACAAATGTTTCAATGATCTCATTAGATCAGGAAATGTTAGTACAAAGCCACACTCAACTTCATCCTGCTGTGCCTCTCATCACATCTCCCTCACTCTGCCTTCCCTACCCTACTCCTGCACATTCTTACTCACACCAACTTACCTTGCACCTCCACCCATCCCTCTCTCTCTATCTACTTTATCACATCCCCATCTCACTAGCCACCCCTCACACTCACCCTCATCCTAGTGCAATCATACCAACTAACAACACACAAGGGTAGCCACTTAGGTGTTTTATCCAATGTTTATATAAAGTTTCTGTTAATGTGCTGTCAAACATTGAAATCTTTATTTTCAACACTTCCCGGTCTTGGACAGATTTGTGTGCAGTTTTGGAAATGGCTTAGTTAGTTGCAGTGAATGGTGAGACATAATGTACCCCCCACAATGGTGATGAGTGTGAAAGGGATGGCCTGGTCATTGTAGGGATGCTTTATGGTGTTGGTGTGGGGTGGTGCCAACCTGGTGCATCATGTGGCAGCCATATAGGTGTACAGCGTAAAGCTAAGTAAATCTGCCCATGCTGAGGCCATTCCTGGCCTCCCGGGCAGCAATGTGGTCGGGTGCTGATGCCCTCTGTCCTGTGCAGCATCAGGTGATTGCGGAGAAGGTTGGTGTTGCTGTTGGTGCTGCTGGTGTTGGGGCTCATCGTGGTCTGATTCTGAGGACCAAGGTGAGACAGTATAAATGGCACCTATGTTGATGGAATAGATGGCAGGTGAAGTACAGAAGCAATCTGTCAGTGGTGAGAGAGTTCTTCCAATGAGGTGAGACTGGATGGAGACTTTGCTGGAAAGACTTGCAGCTTGCAGAATCTGTGCTGGAAATGGACTGAGCAACAGCTTCTGCCTGAGGAAAGTGATGATCTGTCAGGTGGGAGCTTTTACTGTACATTTGATGCTGTCAAGTAATCAGCTGGAGCAATGGCCACGGAACTCCTGCCTCAGGTTGACAGAGGTGCTTCCCGAGCAGCGTGGTTGCCGTGGCCATGCAGTTAAATTTAAAAAGTAAGTTAAAAAAGGCTGTTACGGGTCTGACAACTAGCTGTTAATCATTTCAATTGGGTCGCCCGCCCCTGCCAGTCGGGTCGGCTCCGCAATGACAGACGCGCCTGGGGGAAAGACGCATGGGGGTGGGATGACAGCGGGTTCCCAACCCGCTGTTAAAAATAATAACTTTCCCACCCAACCCGCCACCGATCGCGCCCGCTGCCACCCCGGAAAATACCGGCCCACATCTTGGTTCATCTCTAGCAGAGATCATTTGATTTACATGAACACTTCAGATTTTGTCACCAATTTCAACCAAATATCTCTTGGTTCGACCAACCTCTACTATGGTTCCTATATCCGCTTGTGTGAACTCGACTTGCCAGGGGTCTGAGAACACGAACACACTCGTGTTGTTTGAAACTGTGTTCTTTCTGATTGGTGTCATAATAACATTTCTGACTCAACTGACAATCCCTGGATGTTCAGTATGAAGTTCAGCCAGAATTCTATCTCTCAAAGAAGTAGGTACCACCACTCTGTTTCCCCACTTGATACAACCTTGCTCACAAGACAATTCAGTACGACGGTTATGGAATGGTTTCAATTCTGTGTCCATACACTGATCAGTCCATCCATTCAAGGTGTTTTCATGCACTCTTTTCAGTACTGAGTCCTTTTGAGTCTCATCTGTAATCTCAGTTGCATTCACGGGAAAGTCTTTGTCAATTGCAACTAGCGTGAAAATCGCTCCTTCAATCCCAACACTTGAGCCCTCATGTGGCAACCTGGACAAGGCATCTGCGATTGTGTTTTGCTTTGAAGTGCGATATTCAATCGTGTAGTCATATTGTGACAACAACACTGCCCAATGTTGCATTCTTGATGCGGCCATTGCAGGGATGGCAGATTTGGGCCCCAATATTGCTAGGAGCGGTTTGTGATCGGTTATCAGGGTAAACTTTCTGCCAATCAGGAACTGTTGGAATGTCTTGATTCCAAACACTATGACGAGTACTTCCTTTTCAATTTGCACGCATTTTCTTTCGCTCTTTGTGAGGGTTTGCGATGCAAACACGATTGGTTTCTCTTGGCCATCATCCATTACGTGGCTTATGACAGCTCCCACACCATAGCTAGAAGCATCACATGCTAACTTAAGCTCACGCTCTGTGTCGTAGTGCACAAGTAGAGCATCGCTAGAGAGACTTCTCTTACAAGCGTCGTAAGCTTCCTGTTGCGCTTTCATCCACTTCCACTGGACATCCTTCTTGAGGAGCTCGTGCAATGGAGCTAACATGGTCGCTAACTCAGGTAAGAAATGTGCGTAGTGTTGGACCATTCCAAGGAAAGATCTTAACTCAGACATGTTCTGTGGCTTTGGAGCAGTGATGACAGCATCAACCCTTTCCTCCACTGGTTGCAAGCCACTTGCATCAACTTTCAGACCAAGGTACACAATCTCAGGCTGCACAAAAGCACATTTGCTCCTTTTCAATTTGACATTATGGGCATTCAACCTTTGAAGCACTGTATCTAACACTTGCGATCAGCACATCATCTTGATTGCATAAGCAATTTGGAACTCCTTGCAAAATCTTATCCATTGTAGCCTAGAAGATTTTGGGGGAGGACTTTACACCATACTGCAGCTTGGTGTATGAGTACAGTCCCTTGTGTGTGTTGATAGTGAGATACTGCTGACTCTCTTTGTCAACATTCAGCTGGGCGTAAGCGGCGACAGGTCAAGCTTAGAGAAAACCTTTGACCCAGAGAGTGCTGCATACAAACTTTGTGATGTAGGTAACGGGTACTGCTCATCGTCAACTGTTTGGTTGATAGTAAATTTGTAGTCATCGCACAAGCATAGAGTTTTGTCTGATTTGGGTACTACCACAATTGGTGTAGCCCATTCACTTTTGTCAGTTTTTACTAGCACTGAGTTCTCTCTGAGCTTTGCTAGCTCTTCCTCCACCTGACTTTTCAACGCATAGGGGACCAGCCTTGCCTTACAATAGACAGGCTTCGCGTTGGACTTGATGCGGATATGCGTGTCATACCCAGTGATGCCCTCATAACTGTCTGTGAACATGTTTGTTCAACATTGTGTCGAGTTGCTTCTTTGAAGCATCTACACTGAAGATGTTTTTCCAGTCTAGTTTTAACTTTCTCAACCAGTCTTTGCCCATGAGAGTTGGCCTGTTGTAGCTCGCTACAATAATAGGCAGCTTTACTGACTGGCCATTGTGTTGAACTGTACATTCCATTTGTCCACATATCTCTAGGATTTCTCCGGAGTAGGTTTTTAACTCTACGGTACTCTTTGTAAGTGGTATTTGGTTAAACTTACTCTCATATGTGTCCTTACTCATTATAGAGCAGTCTGCAGCCATGTCGATACACATATCAATATATTGCTCATTGATCAAAAGTTTTGTACAGAAGTCTTTCTCACGACTGCTAGCATTGCCGCTAGTGGCATAGATACTGTAGATGTCTAGTTCTTCAACATCAGGTGTGTTCACTTCAATATTGTGAATTCCTCCCTTTTGTTGTCGCTGCTTTGCATTGCCACTAGAATGGTTCTTACTTCCTGCTTTCGATCTAGCTCTGCAAGCTGTTGAAATATGGCCTTGCTTCTGGCAGTGAAAACACTTCGCATTTCTATATTGGCAGGACTGTGGTGAGTGATTTCCATTGCAGCGATAACAATTCACTGAACTGCTCTCACCGACATGCTTTTGACCTAGTCTCACAGCTTTAGGTTCAGCAGTGGCTTTGTGACTGTAGACCTCAGCTGCACTAGTCACTTGAGTTGGACGGAGCTCCCTAGCATTCTTAGATGTCATCTCCATTGACAAGATATAGAAACATAGAAGATAGGAGCAGGAGTAGGCCATTCGGCCCCTCGAGCCTGTTCTGCCATTTAATGAGATCATGGCTGATCATCCAAATTCAGTACCCTGTCCCTGCTTTATCCCCATATCCCTTGATCCCTTTAGCCTTAAGAAATAGATCTAACTCCTTCTTGAATATATTTAATGAATTGGCCTCAACTGCCTTCTGTGATAGAGAATTCCACAGGTTCACCACTCTCTGGGTGAAGAAATTCCTCCTCATCTCAGTCCTAAATGGCTTACCCCTTATCCTTAGACTGTGACCCCTGGTTCTGGACTCCCCCGCCATCGGGAACATCTTTCCTGCATCTAGTCTGTCTAGTCCTGTTAGAATTTTATAAGTTTCAATGAGATCCCCTCTCATTCTTCTAAACTCTAGCGAATATAAGCCTAATCGACCCAATCTCTCTTCATACGTCATTCCTGCCATCCCAGGTATCAGTCTGGTGAATCTTCGCTGCACTCCCTCCATGGCGAGAACATCCTTCCGCAGATAAGGCGACCAAAACTGCACACAATACTCAAGGTGTGGTCTCACCAAGGCCCTGTACAACTGCAGCAAGACATCCTTGCTCCTGTACTCGAATCCTCTCGCTATGAAGGCCAACATACCATTGGCAGACAATTTTGCATGCTATGTCAATCGTTAGGTTTGGAGTGTTCAGTAATTTGGACTGTGTGCGCTCATCCACTAGTCCACACACAAACTTATCTCGCAACGCACGATCCAAAAATGTGCCAAAGTTACAATGCAAAGATAGGTTCTTAAGAGCTACAATGTACTCACTGATGATTTCACTTCATTTTTGGTTTCTGGTACTAAACTTATAGCTCTCTGCTATTTCTAATGGCTTTGAGTCAAAATGGTCCTTGAGTTTCTCGACAATGTCTTCAAACGACATATCCTTCGCGTTCCCTGGCGCAAGTAGGTTTGTCAACGTTCCGTAGACATCTGGCCCGATCTCCGTTAAAAAATTGCTTTTTTCCGTTCACGGATTACTTCATTTTGAGCTTGAACATTCTCATCGGTCTCAATAATGTTATTGGCCTTAAAAAACATCTCCATCCGTTCAGTGTAAGAACTGAATGGTTCGTGAGCTTGGTCATACATGCCGAGGCTTCCGATGAATCCCGTAGGTGTGGCCATAATTGTCCCAATCCCGTCAAATAGTGACTCAGCACGCTACCTGTGTACATGTGAGAATCAACAGTGCTGTTGCTGTGTATACATACACGCGAAGGCGAAGCACAGATGATTCTGCATGAGCATTAACGGTAAAACATCACAAAAATTCAGTTTAGGTTCCACAAATTCACCTTAAACTTGTCCACTTGAAGGTTGAGCACTGTGTCCTTCCATGATCCCTAAAAATGGCTTTGGGATCCCATCCTCGTCGCCAAAATATAGTGTATGTGGGCAGAACAAATGAAAGACAGAGACACGATGAGTTGCTAGTCCATGTGCTTGCTTTATTAGGCCAGAGCGAACTGAGCATGCTCATACCAAACCATGTGCTAATACATTACAATTGTCTTCTCTCTGACCAGAGAGAAGCAGAGTGTGCATGTGGTCTTACCAGAATAGCAGATTTCGCATGGTACAGGGAGCCATTGACTGCAAGCACGTGGCTTTGCGGACACCATATATAAATTTTGCGTTGTACTGCAACCGCAAAGGTTACCACTCACTGAATGAGCAGTTGGTGTGCGACCATGCTCAGCACATCATGATGGTGAATGCCCAGTATCCTGGTAGCAGTCATGATGCTTTTATTCTGCGTCAGTCCACCGCTCCCTCAGTCTTTGAGCCATCAAGACAAACCAGTGGGTGGCTACTGGACAACAATGGGTATCCCTTGACCACCTAGTCATGACTCCGCTCTGCAACCCAACCACACGTAGCCAGCATGTGTACAACGAGAGCCATGCTGCCACACGAAACATCATTGGCATCCTTAAACAACGCTTCCACTGCCTGGACCACTCTGGAGGAACCCAACAGTACTCACCGGAGCGTGTGTCCCGATTCGTCGTAGTCTGCTGCATCTTCCACAACCTGGCCATCATTGGGGCACAGCCCTTGCCACCAGGGATACGGCCACGTGCTCAGATGCCCTGCAGCAACTCGCCAAGGCTTCTTCGACAACACCTCCCAAACCCGTGATCTCTACCACCTAGAAGGACAAGGGCAGCAGGTGCATGAGAACACCACCACCTCCATATTCCCCTCCAAGTCACACACCATCCTGACTTGGAAATATATCATTGTTCCTTCATAGTCGCTGGGTCAAAATCCTGGAACTCCCCCCCCCTAACAGCACTATGGGAGTACCTTCACTACATATCAGACTGTAGTGGTTCATGAAGGCGGCTCACCACCACCTTCTCAAGGGCAATTAGGGATGGGCAATAAATGCTGGCCTTGCCAGCAACCCCCACATCCCAAGAATGAATCAAAAAATATATATCCATCCAATATTACATCAAAAATTTAACTAATCACCTTTGTGCATTCCCTTAGTGACTGACTTGCGTGTGACTTTGCCTATCCCAGTGCGCCTACACAGTGCTACCCCAGTAACTGCAGCATGGCTGGTGGAAGGCTGTTGACTTTCAGTGAGGGAGACTGCAGATGGTCTTGCAGGATGTCCTCGAGGAGCTCAAGGCCTAGTAGGCCTTGCTTCGGACTGCACCACCTCGGCATTGGTGGCAGCAGTCTGGGCTGGCTGGCTGACAGGCAACAGCAAGGGCACTGGCAGAGTGGCAGTGGTGTGAGAACAAATGCAGTCATCCTGAGAGAGTGATGCGGAGATGCCGGTGTTGGACTGGGGTGGACAAAAATGAGAAGTCGCACAACACCAGGTTATAGTCCAACAGAATTATTTAAAATTACAAGCTTTCGGAGCTGTTGCCCCTTCGTCAGGTAGAGTTACAATGAGGGAATCTACAATATTTCACAGTATATAAACACCGAAAGCAATTTGTCTGCAGAGATACAATCTTTCAGGGAGGCCTTACATCAAAGGCACACCAGAGCACAGCCAAGACAATGAGATGGGTTACAGGGGGTCCAACGTGTCAAATCCTGCTGTCTGCAGTTGAGCTTTTAACTTTTTTTTTGGTGTGTGTGAGAGAGGACAGCAGCGTCATCCTCCATGGATCCATTGCCACTCCCCAGTGGCAGCGCCTCAGCAATCCTAGTAATCTGCTGGAGTACAGACTGCTGTGACACCCTGCAAGCCACTTTCAACACTGGTAAACCCAGCCATGATGGCAGCAGTCTGTGCTTGCATGACTTCAGTCTGAGCTTCCATTGCAGCACTCAGACGTTGGCTGGCTTGTGCTTGTGCTGCATTGGAAGCTGAGACTTCGGCCATCAGATGCAGTATGATGGTTGGATCCACAAATGGATCTGCCCAGCCCTTCCACACTGGAAAAGATGGGCTCCAAGCTCTGCACAAAGCCCTGTGCAAGGCTGGAGCTGGACTCCTCTATGCGCCTTGACATTGCATTCAGGCTTTCTGGCAGGCCTGCCAGTGCACCAAGCATTTCATCGTGCATACCCATCAGCGTTCTTCTGTAGGCCGCCCCATCGAGGTCTTCATCTGAGTCCTGTGCAGCAGAACTCATGTGCAACCTCGCCCTCCAGGGAGCTGGCACCTGAGCTATCCTTTCCCCCTGCCCTGGCTGCAGGCCACTCGTGCCCGGTGTCTCTCCACGTGCAGATCCCGCGTCTAACCTATCCTTGAAAGTATGCAGAGTGTCAGTATCTGCGCTGGTGGCTGGGAGTGTGAAATCGAGTCAAGGTGTTTCTTCTTTTTCTTCGCTCTCCTTTCCCTCTTGTTCTCCAACCATTGGCTGGGCAGGCTGCATTTCTTGGGTGTCTGAAATGAGAACGGCACAAGGGTAGGGTTGTGGTGAGGGGAGGGGGGGAAAGCAAGAGCCTCATGCTTACGCCATGTGCAGAATGTAAATCACAAGAGATTGTGGGATGAGGGGTAAGTGGGATGTGAGAAGAGGATAACGTATGAGGATACTGGCATCTCACATTCCTTTAGCCCTGCCGCTGGCCACGGACTCAGCTATGCCCCTGCCAAGAATAGCCAGCACCATCTCCTCTAAGGGGGTGAGGTGATGCAGGCAAGCCTGACCCCACCGATTAAGGTCTGCTATCATCTGTTATGCGCTACCTTTTCCTGCAAGAGAAAGGGAAGTGTGTTAGTGAGTGTGGTGTAATGTGCTTGGGTGATGTGCTTGTCATGGTTGATTAGGATGCGGAGATGCTGGTGTTGGACTAGGGTGGACAAAAATGAGAAGTCGCACACCACCAGGTTATAGTCCAACAGTTTTATTTGAAATTACGAGCTTTCGGAGCTCTGCTCCTTCTTCAGGTACAGGTACAGTGAGGGAATACAAATCGATTACACAGTATATAGAGACAGAGAACAATGTGTCTGCAGAGATACAATCCGTCAGGGACACATCAAAGACACATCAGAGTACAGCTAAGACAATGAGATGGGTCACAGGGGGTCCAACGTGTCAAATGCTGCCGTCTGCAGTTAAGCTTTTAACTTTTTTTTAAAAACTGGAAAAACAGACAACGATGTCGAGTCACGTTCTGTAGCGTGACATGGCCTCAACCGAGATCTCGGGTTCATGTCACACTACAGAACGTGACTCGACATCGCTGTCTGTTTTTCCAGTTTTTAAAAAAAAGTTAAAAGCTTAACTGCAGACGGCAGCATTTGACACGTTGGACCCCCTGTTACCCACCTCATTGTCTTAGCTGTACTCTGATGTGTCTTTGATGTGTCCCTGATGGATTGTATCTCTGCAGACACATTGTTCTCTGTCTCTATATACTGTGTAATCGATTTGTATTCCCTCACTGTACTTGTACCTGAAGAAGGAGCAGAGCTCCGAAAGCTCGTAATTTCAAATAAAACTGTTGGACTATAACCTGGTGTTGTGCAACTTCTCATTTATGGTTGATTAGCTGACAGTGTGTTCAAGCTGTGAGATGTGTGTGTAAGACTTGTAGTAGTGGTAAGTGTGAGGTGAAGCTATGAATGTGAGGTCTGAGTCGTGTTTGGTAGAGATTGATGGTAGGTGAGTGATGGGGGTGTGGTGCATTGAGCAGTGTGTGAGGCTAGTGGTGCAGATGGTGGGATATGGCATTTGAAGATGAATTCACTGACCTTGACTACTCGTGTGAGGTCATTAAACTTCTTCCTGCACTGAGTTCAGGTGCTTGCGGCTATACTGCTGGCATTGACCACATTGGCTATCTGTTCCCAATACACTCTCGTCTGTTGCCTGGAGGGCTTCCTGGCCCCCTGTGGGAAGAGGACCTTTCTCCTGAAGTTGGCCTCCTGGACCATCACCTCCAGTGCGGCATTGGAGAATCTTGGAGCACTTTCTCTGGCCTGTTGAGCCATTACTCACACTTCTTTTTCTGACAGTAGTCTCCACAAGCTCTTCCACCACCTGTTGCAGGCAAAAGGCACTTCCCCTTTAAGAGGTGCAGACTGCCTTTAAGTAGTGCAGGCTAGCTGTAATTGGAGCTAGCCTCACACGAACTTGGGCCTCCTGCTGAGCGTTCAGCCACTCAGCAGCCCATTCAGTGCTGGGCTGAACGTTACAATCATGCAAAGTAGGAAGCAGCACAAATTTTACATCCTGCCTGCAGTCCTCCAAGCAGGCAAGGGTTCCTATCGCATTGCAATCCCTGTGCCTGCTTTTGGGGGCTACCACATTTCTAGGCCGTTATCTTTTCTCCAACTGTACCAAAAGACCTAAAGAAGCTTCTCTTTTCAGGTAACCAAGCAATGAAGGAACTTGAAGTGTTCAATGTCTCAGGGCCCTGTTCTCCACTTGAACTTTAGGCTCAGCCCTCTTGGACGCAGGCAGTAAAAGTGGTGAAGATCACGGAAAAGAGAATTAGCTGAAATAAATTTTAAAAGGCAAACAGCTTGTTAAGGCCAATTAAGTAGCAATTGAAACTGTTCCTGTATTTTTTTTAAATTCCAAGTCGTCCCATTGTCTGCATACTTTCAAAGAAGCCTTCGAAAAACAGCAGCAGTTTGACTGCAACAGTAGTGAGTCATGTTGCAATAGGAGGCTTGTTTTTGGTGTAAAGGGCCAGGTATTTAGACCTAGGAGGGAAACAAGATTACATAAAACCCTTTCCATTCTGGCTCAGACACCCATGGGAGAACATTTACAGAATTATTAAGGTTTTTTTTGGTAAACTGTGGTGAATGTAAATCTCTGAAATGTCATATATTACTATTACATAGAATTACATAGAATGTACAGCACAGAAACAGGCCATTTGGCCCAACTGGTCCATGCTGGCGTTTATGCTTCACCCGAGCCTCCTCATCTAACCCTATCATTCTATGCCATTCTCCCTCACGTGTTTATCTAGCTTCCCCTTAAATTCATTTATGCTTTTTGCCTCAACTACTCCCTGTGGTAGCGAGTTCCACATTCTAACCACTCTCTGAGTAAAGAGGTTTCTCCTGAATTCCCTATTGGATTTATTAGTGACTATCTTGTATTTATGGCCCCTAGTTCTAGTCTGACCCACAAGTGGAAACATCTTTTCTACGTCTATTGTAATAAGGTTTTGCCTGATGGGAAACATAGCTGCATAGCAGCTACTGTAACCTCCAGTACAATTGTTGGGATATAAACAGCTGTCTAAAACAGAAAGCCAAACTGATAATGTAGAAGATATATTGAAGTGTACCACTGAATGCTACAATTACATTATGAATTGGATCCATCAAAGTATGCACTGAGTGTTATGACATCATGTCCATGAGTTATATATTATCCGTGGGACCCAGTGATTTAAGTTAATTCTATGGTTTTAGTTGGGTTTCTACAGTAAGTAGCTAAAAATGAAAAAATCATAAATTGACTTTGATGGGTTTCAGTGAGTGGCCTTGTGATTTGATTGAACCATGCTGGCTGATTACAACTCCTGTTCTAATTCCTGGAGGGAGGATCGTGGTATGGGAATAATCAAAGATGTTCTTTACTGCTGGAGAGGATACATTGTACTGGATGTCAAGCCAGGTTTTGGGTTGGGCTGAGAAATTACTTTGGATCAAGAAGCTGAAAAAACAGAGGGAATCTGAGGACACGTACTTTTGTGATAAGGCTGTGTGGAACCAGAAATTAAAAGGTAATGTACAAAGCTAAAATGAAATTGTTCAAGAACTTGACTATAACTGGCAAGCTGGATTTGAACAGATGGGGTCGATAATGAGTTCCAAGCGCACTGGTGCCAGTACAGCTGCTCATTGAGCACTGAGTGAGCCCGTGCCCAAATAACGTAACATCAGATCGTTTGAATATAGCGTTGCTTCCAGCATGGTATTCATACCATGTTCGGATAGCGTCAAGGTCATGAGGGTGGCATTTCCTGGCGGCTGTTGCATTAAAGGGTGCAGGACTTTTCTGGTGGGGAGGTAGGAGGACAGTACCATTTGAGATGCACTCCTGTTCCTCTGGGTCTACAAAAATAATTCAACACTTACCTTTGGTAGGCCTCTTCTCCTTTCTTCTTGGTGGTAAGGCTACCGCCACATTTTGAGACTGTTCCTGTTTGCTAACTCTAACTCTGGCCCTCAGTTCCGGTTGTTGCTGTTCCTTGACTTGTTTCTCTTCTCTTGTGTTATATGCTTCACCATCTGATTTTCCCCTCCCCTAAGGTGGATGTATCTGAACTGGTGTCTGACACTCTGCAGTGCATGCCAGATACTCATGACCTCTTTGGTAGCAGGTATGTTATTTTGGCACACCCCACACTAGAACAGATCATAGCATACATTCTGCATGAAATAGTTGAGCACGCCCTACCAACGTCAATACACATACTGTTGCTGGGCAGATGTGCCTGCATGCTGGTGAGTGAATGAGTTTGAAGAAGGAGCAAGAAGTAAAAATGAACATTTTCCTTGTTGGACTGCCACCATACCATGAAAATCGCCCTGATACATACATTCAATTGTATCCACTCCCATGATTAGTAGGGCTACTCCTTGTGTCAATTTGAGAACTCAGAGGTTGGAATGCCCACCACCAGTCTGTCTTGTCCCTTTTTGGAGATATGCAGCTTTCTCCTTATAGATGTAATGGGTTTTGGATCGTACAATGGGCTAGAATACTAAGGTGAATTTTCCACTGGGCAGTATCGTTACCTCCAGCAGGATTTGGTTGGGCAAGCACTGGGAAATTATGTGACTCGTGGCCTCAACCAGTCCTTGATCAAAAAACAATGCGCATATTTGGAGCTGTGTGTCCTTGCTAATCACTCTTGCTCGTTTTGTGTGGAGCCTCATTAATCATGCATGCAGCATGCTAATGAAGGTCATGAACAGGCCTGTTCCACGATGTTTTGGCCCAGCGGCACTTCCACCCATTATAATTAAGCCTTGAAGGGAAGCTGTTTGAAGTACTGATTTAAAGGGACAGGAGGGGAAAAATATTGATTTGGACTATTAATTTTTCAGGTAACATTTCCAATATGAATTATAATTTCATTTTTCAGAGGATGTTCAATATATTTTTCATGTGCTGTGGATCAGACCTTGGAAGAAATGCTTATGTAATGAAAAAAGCAGCAAAATCATTGTTACCAATGTCAATGAAAAACGGTACAGACACTTTTAAGAGTTCCGCTGAACAAGAAGATTCTTAAAGAAGGGGGATCTGTAAAGCGTTCCCTATAAAATCAATGCCACCTCCAGCGCGATATCACCACCAAACATATCTTCCCCTCCCCTCCCTTTTCAGCATTCTGAAGGAACCATTCTCTCCGGGACAAACTGGTCCACTTTTCAATCACCCCCAACACCCGCTTCCGTTCCCAAGGTATCTACTCATGCAAGCGCCCTATCACCTCCTCCCTTCCCACCGTCCAAGGCCCCAAACATTCCTTCCAGGTGAAACAGCGATTTACTTGTACTTCTTTTAATTTAGTATACTGTATTCGCTGCTCACGATGCGGTCTCCTCTACAATGGGGATACCAAACGTAGATTGGGTGATCGTTTTGCTGAACACCTCCGTTCAGTCCACAAGTGTGACCCTGAGCTTTCGGTCGCTTGCCATTTTAATTCTCCGCCCCATTCCCGCTCTGACCTCTCTGTCTAGGTCTCCTACACTGTTCCAATGATGCTCAATGGAAGCTCGAAGAACAGCACTTCATCTTTCGATTAGGCACTTTACAACCATCCGGACTCAACATCGAGTTCAACAATTTCAGTTCATAACCATTTTTTCGGACAGCAGCTGTTGGTAATGATTCTGCTGTTGCCATTTACAGCTCCTTTAGACCCACCTTGTGTCTCTTAACTTGTCCCATTACCACCCCCCTTTTGCCTTGCACCATCATCCCTTTTGTCATTTAATCACTCCTGCCTTCCACCTTATCACAGACCTTTCCTTTGGTTCTTTTCTCCCCTGCCCCCTTTTTCTGGCTCTGTCCTTGCTTAAAACCTGTAACATCTCTAATATTTTCCAATTCTGGTGAAAGGTCACTGACTTGAACCGTTAACTCTGTTTCTCTCTCCACAGATGCTGCCTGACCTGCTGAGTATTTCCAGCATTTTCTGCTCTTATTTTAGATTTCCAGCATCTGCAGTATTTTGCTTTTGTAAAGGATTTGATAGGGTAAATGGAGAGAAACTATTTCCTCTGGTGGGCGAGTCCAGAACAAGTGGGCGTAACCTTAAAATTAGAACTAGGCCATTCAAAGGTGATGTCAGAAAGCACTTCTTTACACAAAGTGTAGTGGAAATTTGGAACTCCCTCCCCCAAAAAGCTGTTGAGGTTAGGTCAATTGAAAATTGCAAAACTGAGATCGATAGATTTTTTGTTAGGCAAGGGTATTCAGGATGATGGAATCAAGGGTGTGAATGGGGTTAAGATACAGATCAGCCATGATCTAATTGAATGGTGGAACAGGCTCGAGGAGCTGAATGGCCTACTCCTGTTCCTATGGTCCTACATTGTGGGATCTGGATTTGATGCCAGCTCACAAGTATTTTTTCTTTTTCTACTCTCTGCAAAGTTTCTTATGTGAAATGAATTTGGCTACAATTCAGAGGCTTATAATGCACAAACTGCCCACAATTCCAGCACTAAATTGGCTCATTAAGAAAGATCACAACACTGGGAGTGAAAATGCTCTGCTGAGTTTGGAATCAGGCTATATAGGGGCCAATGAGACAATGCTCGGTGCCCATCATGTTTACGTGCATAGGGGAAGGCAAGCCACATTATCGGGTGCTGAAGTCTGAGGCTGGAAGGAACATAAAGCAGGATAATGGTGGGGAAGGGTTTGTGCCTCAGAGGGCCCATGCACCAAAGATGTGTTAAGCGCATTAAGGCCTCAAAAACTGTTAATTAGGTCCTCGCCCCACAATACAGTCTCAGAACTTAAACAGAGCTACTGGAGCTCAGCGGCCATATAAAATAAGTGCTACATTATTGGCTCATTCAGCTACTTTGGCTCCTGCTCCTTCAAGGAGCTTTTGCTTGGTGGTGCATCAAGTGTATTTTGCCCCAGTTATTTCATTGTTTATTTCAAAGTGTTCTTGGGTTTCTCTACAGTACCTGTTCACACCTTCTTAGAGATGCACCCCATCTGCCATCTGTCATCAGTGTGTGTTGGCTCATACTATGGGTATTCCACTGTCCATTGCCTAGTTCTGGAGAAATAAAGAGTGGCTCAGAGGAGTTATGCTGTACAGGTCAGTCCTGGTATCCAAGTGTTTGCCTTACACAGCCTTACCCTGCAAAGGGCCATTGCTATAGAACAACTGGAGAAGAGAATCTGTCTCAGCCAGTGACAGAAGAGGATGCTAGCTATCAGGCACCTTGTATAAGTAACACTTCAGAATTTAGCTAAAGAAAGAATTGAAATTTATATATCACCTTATCATGTCCTCAAGATGTCCCGAAACACTTCACAGCCAATGAATTACTTTTCAACTGCAATCCTTTGTGAAGGAATAGCCATATTCAGAAAAATACACCATCCTATGAACAAAATTCTAGCCTTATTAAACATGACAAACTGGGTTTAAAAATCTAAAAGCCTCAACGACACAAAGCTGTAAACACCATACAGGCTTTTGAGATAAGATGGGCTGTTGACACTGAAACAATAGCCCTATTGAAGCAGCAGGTTGGAGGTTCCAAAAAGTCTGCAGATTGGAAAACAGACAATGATATACCCAGTTAAATTGTTTTAAACCAACACTTTGTAAACAGGCACATGAAAGAGCACAATGGTATAATGTTAAGGTGTCATAAACCAACACTTCAGGAAACAGAAACACAGAACATTAAAGAAACATATGCCTTCATAAATATGACATCAAATGAAAGACAGGAGACATAATTCTTAATACAACCAATTGAGGTGGCTAGGGGGACAATGGTGCATCTGGTTGAAGTGTTTTTAATTTACATGTTGTAAAAAGATACGAACAGAAGAGTTTCATAAATATGACATCAATAGATGCACCAAGCAATCACATTGTTTTTGTGTTGAATTTGGAACACATAGGAGACACGAAGTCTGCTTACAACCAGCTGAGGTGACTTAAGAATTGAACAGGAGACCTTCGTAAAAATGACATCAAATAGAACCACTGCTGTCACATTGTTTTTATGATAAGTTTTGATAAGTTTTGAACACCTAAAGGTAGAGACATGATTCTGAAAGCTACAAGCTGAACAAACTGTAAGAATAGCAGGGGTCAACAGAAAGATGACTAGAGATAATTAGCTTACATCAGCAGGATATACCACTGAAAAAAGGGTATAAAATATAGAACTTTCAAATAGGAAGACAGAATTCGCTGGAAGGGGCAAAGCGATTCTCGGATTTTGAGGCTCTGTAAGCCTACAACTCTTTGGGGTAAAAATTCAGTTGGTTGCGCCTCCCGTTAGCGCCTTAAGAGGGCGCTAATGGGGCGCAAAGCCGCTAACGCCCGGGCGCAGCGATGTTTGCGCCGCTCGGGAACTTAACTAGAGATTGTGCGGCGGCGCTAAACCTTACCGCTGCGACCACCTGCGCGCGCAGATTGTGACGTCATTCCATGGTGCAACGCCCTTGTGGCGCCCCGGAGCGGAAATTGAGTGGCGCCCCCTGCCTTACCGCCTGGCGCATCCAACGACCGGAAGACTGGAACGCTATCAATCGCTGTGGGGCTGGGGGGGGCGCTATTTAAAGGGGGCCTCTTCCTGTCTTTTTCTGTGGTGGACATTTTTGCACCATTCGTTCTGAGAGAGAGAGAGAGATTCGGAGAGAGAGAAAGAGAGACTTCTGCATTGACTCAACGCTTTGTGAGGTAGTTTTGCCTACTGATCCTAACTTCGCTAGTACTTTAGTTGCTGTCCTTCATTACTTTGCTTGCAAAGAGACTATGGGGGCTGCACTGATTGGGGGTGTCGTCCTGCTCCAGCTGAATCGGAGGACACAGAGATGCAGAGAGAGAGTGGCAATGATGGCCAGACGGAGGAGGGCCAACAGGCGTATGTACAGGAGAGCTTACCCTCCCAGGGTATATCGTGAACAGCTCTCCTACATTCATATGTCTGAGGAGCTGTGTTTGCGAAGGCTGTGATTCAGCAAGGAGGTGGTCACTGAGCTCTGCCACCTGCTGCAGCCAGATCTGCAGCCTCAACTGAGGTCCAGGACGTCTCTGTCGGTGGCAGTGAAGGTCACAGTGGCTCTCAACTTCTACGCTACTGGCTCATTTCAAGCTGCTGCTGGGGACCTCGCCAATATCTCCCAGTTCGCGGTGCATTGCTGCATCCGGCAGGTCACAAATGCCCTCTTTAAAAGGAGACGAGAGTTCATCTCTTTCCCCATGACCCCAGACAAGCAGCGTGACCGCGCTCTGGGCTTTGCGAGGGTAGCGGGCTTCCCCATGGTGCAGGGTGCCATTGACTGCACGCATGTGGCTTTGCGTGCTCCGCATGAGAATGCCAAGGAATTCCGGAACAGAAAGGGGTTCCATTCCTTGAATGTTCAGTTGGTCTGTGACCACAGACAGCTGATACTCGCTGTCAATGCCCACTATCCTGGCAGCTGCCACGATGCTTTTATCCTGCGCCAGACTACTGTGGCAGAACTTTTCGAGGCACCGCATCAGCCAGTTGGTTGGCTTCTCGGGGACAAGGGGTATGCATTGAGCACCTGGCTGATGACACTGCTCCGTACGCCCAACACCCCTGCTGAGCTGCGGTACAATGTGAGCCATCAAGCTACCAGGAACATAATTGAGCGCACAATCGGCGTGCTGAAGCAACGGTTCCGCTGTCTCGACCATTCTGGAGGAGCCCTGCAGTACTCGCCTGAGCGAGTATCCAACTTCGTAGTTGTGTGCTGCATGTTGCATAACATGGCAATCGTCAGGACCCAGCCAATGCCACCAGGCCTTGGAGCACCACCAGAGGAGGAGGAGGAAGAGGAGGAAGAGGACGAGGAGGATGATCATCAGCAGCACCAAGGCGGGAGGGCGGCCCACAATGGTGAAACTGCAAGGGCCGTCCGTCAACGGCTAATAGCAAGCCGCTTCTAGGGCCCCTGCTGTGGAAATGGCTTCTGCCATTGCTAACAACATCAATGAACCCAGCACGCAACCCCTAAGCCGGCCAAGGCACCAATAATTCCAACCACCAACCATGTATATTTTGAATACAGAAACTTATTTATTTTACAAACTCTGTGTGTGTCAATTCCTCATGACAAACTCATAGAAATAAACACAAAAAAACAGTCAATAACATAACTGGTTCTCACAACCTGGAGATAATGTCCAAAACACTAAACAAAAGTTGGACCATGAACCTCGACCTTTAATAAAAAAATGACCAGCATTTTGTCACACCTCCTACTTTTTGCCCTTCGAGGGTGATCTCCTTCCCTTGCGCACTTCCCCCCTTCTAACCCTACTGCTCCTCCGTAATGGGACCTCAGTGGCTGCAGCAAGGCTGGTGGAAGGCTGCTGCTCGTCAGACCCTGACACTGCAGATGCCCCTGAAGGACGGCCTCGACCAGTTCTGGGCCTGGAGGGCCCGGCTGCAGACTGCACCAACTCTGCATGGGCGGCAGCAGTCTGTCCTACAGGCGGTGGCAAGTGCAGTGGAGAAGTGACAGTGTTGGCAGCAGGAATGCTGTCATCGTGAGAGAGGACAGCAACTCCCTGCTCGCCCGACACACTGGCACTCCCACAGGGCAGCACTTCAGCATCCAGAGCAATCTGCTGGAGAACAGATTGCTGGCCTGCTGCGGCGCGGTGACAGCCCCGGGGACATGTGAACGAACCATCGAGGTTGGCAGCAGTCTGTGCTCGCGTGGCCTCAATCTGAGTCTGCATGAGAGCAGTCAGAGATGGGATCACGGCAGCCAGTGACTGAATTGCAGCACTAAGCGTTAGTGTGGCATCCGCCTGTGCTACAGCGAAGTGCTCCACACTCCTTGCCAGTGACTCAATGCATTCGGGCACCCTTCCCACTGCACCCATGAGCTCAGTGTGCATGCCCACCGCCTGGGTGTTCATTTCTGCGATCAGCCGCTCCTCCTCTGCGTCCATTGCAGTAGGAGTGTCTGGCATACTCTCCCTCTGGGGAGAAGGCCCCCGTTCTTCCCTACCCCCATGGCGTTGCTGCAGCCCGCTGGGTCCTGGAGCTTCACCCTCATCAGACCCTTCCCCCCTGCTCCCCTCCAGGGAAGGCGTGTTCCCAGTGTGGGCATGGGCTTCCTCGGGAGAGGGTGGCACTGATGCTCCGGCTTCCTCTTCCTCCTCGGCTGCAGCTTCACTCCCAGTGGCAGCTTCAGGGCCCGTCTCCTCAGCTGGTGAATCACCATCTGAAAGCAGGGAGGTACAAGAGTGGCTTTAGCGTGAGGACAGGGTGGCAGTAAGGGAGGAATAAGTGCAGCGAGTTAGCAAGTTGGATTGAAAGTGTCAAAGGCTGGTGTTGTGAGGGACAAGTGGAAGGACAGAGGACAAAAAGGTGATGACCTTACCATTGCTGTCCAGAACGGGGTCGGCGTCTCCAGTGGCGACGGGACTGATCACCCGGCTTGCCACAATCCTGTGGACGCGCTCCTCAAGATCGCTGAGGGGTTGCAGCTGAGGCCGCCCTCCACCTGTCCGTTGCTGCTGTCTCCGATTATGCGCCAGCTTGGCCTGTAAGAAAAAGGACAGCATCTGAGTAAATATACAGCCATGGTCTTGCCTGATGTGCCTCCCATAGGTGAATAGCCCTTACTGTATGCAAAGTGTGGAATGTGTGTGTGTGTTTCATGAAAGGGCCATAGGTGTTGGATGAGTGTTGTGCATTGGGGTTTTAAGACCCTCTGGCCATAGAGTGAGGTTGAGATGGAGGGATGGAGAGGTATTGAGAAAAAGCCACTCACCCTGACGACCCGAGTGAGGTCGTTGAACTTTTTGCGGCATTGAGTATGGGTCCTGGGCACCATGCTCCTGGAGGAGACGCTCTGAGCCACCTCCCTCCACACTCTTCTGAACTCGCGTGGCAAAGGCCTCCTGCCACTCTCAGGGAAGAGCATACATCTTCTGCGCTCCACCGCGCCAACCAGAGCATCCAAGGCCCGCTCGGTGAAGCGATGAGCTCGTTCTCTCACCCTCTCCATCCTTGGCAGCAAAATGGATTCACAGGTCTCTCCAGGCCGAGATTCAAGGCTGCAATGAGCAGGGTGTGGCTGGGGAGCAAGTTGGTCCCCCCAGCTTTAAGAAGTGGCCGGCGCCAGTGTGCCTGTGCTCCCTCGCTAACTGGCAGCAGCTGCGCTGCGCTCGCGCGCTTAGTTAGCGCCTCACTGCTCGGCCTTTGCGCCTTAAGACAGGTGTGCAGCGCCTGATTTAGCGCTCCACTCACCTCCCAGGGCGGTAAAAGTGAAGTTTCCAGTCAGTGGCGATAATTAGCGCCAGGCGCTAATATTTGCGTCCAGACGATATTTGCGCCCCAAATGGGGTGCGACCTAATTTTTCCCCCTTTGATTTTGGTGGATATCCTGGAATAAGAATAAGTAAGAAATGTAAAAATGTAACGACGTTAAGATTTGAGAATAAGGATCTTTGAGAATAAGAATTGTAAGCTTTTTGTATTCGGAATTGTTAAAGTTGTGATTGAATCAACAGCTGTAAACTACATGTCGGTTCTTTAATAAATCTATATTTTTTTAGAATTGTCTCACATAGTACTTCTGTATTAAACTTGCGAACTCAATCTCTGTACACTCTTTGGTGAGGAGTTGCAGAATTCTGGGGGAGTTTTCCGGACCCTCATAATATCCGGAAGGTTACAGTCTAGCTAAACTTATTAAAAGTGCTATCTGGAGGACGGTAACATCTTCAGGTCGTTCCTTTCCTTTAGGGCGAGATAGTCTGGACCTTTAGACCCAATTAAGCATCTTTAGGATCCGGCTACCTCTAACTTTAGTTGAAGGTGAACGTCTGGGGAATACGCCTGATCCGGGGTAGCCCAAAAGGGGCTAGGACTAGTAATAATTCCCTTCACCTTGCATCTAGTAAGGCCCAACAAAGTGTAAAAGGGTTGATCGACCAGTTAATCTGTTTTTGATTCTGATGATTGAGGGAGCAATGTTGGTCAGGAAACCAAATCTTTGCTATTCTGTGAATAATGCCATGTGATCTTTTATGTCCACCTGAACAGGTAGACAGGGCCTCGGTTTAACAGCTCATCCAAGAGATGGCACATCTGGCAATGCAGCACTCCCTCAATCCTACTTTGAAATATCAGCTGAGATTATGGGCTTAAGAGCATAGTGGTGCCTGGTATTGGTCGGATGCTTGATTGTTACACCCTAATGCTGCATCTTAGAAAGGTTCATTGTCCTGGTCTTGCTGGCATTTCAACCCTCAGTAGCAGTAAAGATTTAGGGTGATCAGCAACGCTTTAAGAGCTGTTGGCACCAGACAATGAGTCATTTTGCCTTCTCACTGCAAAATTACATCCAAAAAGCAGCACTGCGGCTGCCTAGCATTAGACTCCCAACATTGTCCTCATAACGTAAAGACAGCATGTAAAGCACTGGCTCAACCATTCAATCTGAAAAGCCAGAACTCCCACGGCCACAATGCTTCTTTGTGGACTTCGTGGCTGGCACAGAAAAATGCTTCTATGTCACATGATGTGGCACCTAGTCCAAATTCCACCTGAAGCTACTGTGTGATCATCCTCCCACACAGAGTGGGTTGTTGGCTGGGTATTGAGGTGATACTCTGTTATTTCCGAATGCTGTACTATATTTGACGACTATTTTTATTCCAAATTTATTAATTTTTTTCGATCACTTTTGTGCTTATCAGATAGAAGGATTCCAGCACCAAGTGAAGTAATAGTTTTCACTTTTGGACACATTGGCCAGAATTTTCTCCTCAAAGAACGGGTGGGTTTGGAGTGTGGGGGCAGTTAAATTGTTAAAAATGGGATTCCCGACCTGATCCCGCCTCCAACCCGCCCACTTCCAGTTTTAACGGCGGTGGGATGGGGGGGGGGGCCGGGTGACCAACCCGCTCCCAATGGGCAGTACATCAATTTAAATATTATACTGAGGCTGGAAGCCTCTTTTATCACCTCCATTTTGAATTTAACTGCCTGTGGACAGGTTTCACACAATTCGTGAAACCCGGCAGTTAAACAGATCAGGGACTGCTGGATCCAGGAGGTAAATGGCTTTATACGTACCTCCTGGATCTAGGGTCCCTACCATACCCACCCACCGCGATCGGAGACCCCGCCAAGAGGCTCCCAATCGCCATCCCAGGCCTCCGATCCCCACCATGAGGCTTCCCCCCCGACCCCACCGATGATGCTGAGGCCGGCCTCCATCCTCTCCCCCCCCCCCCCACAGATCCCAGCGCCCCCTATACCCGGCCGACCCCCCCACCTATCCTCCCAACCCCTCACCCTGCCAATGCTCCTGCCGTCCTCACCCACCCCGTCGACCCCCGACCCCCCCCCGCAATCCCCAAACCTCCATTGCCAATCCCCGACCCCCCCCCCACCGCAATCCCCGATCCTTCATTGCTGATTCCCGACACCCCCCGCGTGATCCCCGATCCTCCATTACCGATGCCCGAAACCCCCCGCAATCCCCAAACCTCCATTGCCAATCCCCGACCCCCCCCCCGCAATCCCCGATCCTTCATTGCTGATTCCCGAACCCCCCCCCGCGTGATCCCCGATCCTCCATTGCCGATTCCCGATCCCCGATCCTTCATTGTTGATTCCCAGCCCGCACCCCCACACCCCTCTCTCAATCTGGCTGGCTGTGAGCGGGAATTCGAGGCCTCACATGCAAATCAGGCCCTGCCATTAGAGTCGGCAGGCCCAGCAGGAAACCCGGCCTCCCAGGTTTCACACCTGCCTCGGCGGCTCCCCGCCCCCAACCCGCCTATCTGGAGAAAATTCCAGCATGACTTAACTTCAGGCTTGAAATTAAATTCCTTTGCTGCTCTGTGTGAATTTTTCCAATTCCCGTGCCAGCCATTATTTTGTTATTGGGGGATTATAAAGCAGATTAGGAGCAGTTGAAGACATGGAAATTGTTTGGCGATGGAACGGGGAGGCCCGTGGCACAACCAATACTGTGCTCGGCTCACAGTTACATGAGACCGGCGAGCTGCAGACGCCTGCTGTGAGTCCACAGGCAGCTCACCGGCAAAGACCATTTCAATTTCAGGCTGCTGCCGAGATTGCCCTTCTCAGGCTGTGTTCAGGGCAGCCCAATTTTCACAAAGGGGGCCTCAGCCAGGCGTTAGGCACTTTTCATATGCATATAGGAGGCCTAACGCCTGTTTCAGGCACGGGGTCTGGACGCCTCTTTTTTCTGCCTTTACCAATATGGCAGACGGTGCACTTCCAGCATGTAATGCACGCCACCCGCACCCCCCCTCAAACCCAACGGCCATATTGGATACTTAGGCTCTTGTTTCACGCCTGAAAAACGGACACAGCGCCATCAAATTTCTAGGCCATGATTTTCTTCTTTCAAGAGTCATTTGTTATAATAATGTAGAAATACAAGTGTTTATAAAACTCCAACCAGGAATCCAATTTTTCTTTTTTTTGGCTGCAAAGCAAAACAAAATATTTTATGGTTATATTTTCCAGAAAAGATGATGCAGTAGTTTCTGGAAATTAGTAATGAATCTCACTTACTGTCTCAGCTGCAGTTTATATTGTACTTTTGTCAAAGGCTTAATTGAAACTTAAATGAATGTTGGAGGTTTAAAGAGCAGCTCTAATTTTGGTTCTATTTGTGTAAGATTTTCTGGAAGCAAAAATACTTTCAGTTCCTTTTTCTAGTCTAAATTGCTTTTTTATGAGAAGCATAACATTCATTTATCTGTTGATGAATAATTTACTTCCTCAATTCATTAGTTTTATCTAACACTTGTAACAGAAACAAACCATCAATGTTCTGTTTTTAAAAGCAATTAATAGGGCTGGTGCGCAATAGATTATCATCAATTAGTATTTTATTTTACTATACAGGCCATCATTTTTTTTTACAATCATTTTTCACTTTGTCCAATTTTCAATTCAAGGAGTAAAGACTTTCCATGAGAAAGTTATCCAATGACCTTCATTTATGTAATCTAAAAGTAACTGCCTTCATCCCAAATTTTGTAATCAGGTAAAATAATTCCACAGTGCAGCTCATTTATTTTCCAGCTTAATTCCCTAAAAACTAAAAACACATCGGGGGAAAAATTCAGTTGGTTGCGCCTCCCATTAGCGCCTTAAGAGGGCGCTAATGGGGCGCAAAGCAACCAGCGCCCGGACGCGGCGATGTTTGCGCCGCTCACGAAATTAACTAGACATTTTGCGGCGGCGTTAAGCACTACCGCCATGATCTCCTGCGCTGGCAGATCGTGACGTCAGTCGAGTGCGTAGCACCCCGGAGCGGATATTGAGTGGCACCCCCTGCCTTACCGCCTGCCGCTAGCAACGACAGGTTGAGGGGAGCGTTTAGAAGTCAGGAAGGGACTGGGGGAACGCTATTTAAAGGCGACCGCTTCCTGCCTTTTTTTGTTGGTGACATTTTTGAACCATGCATTCTGAGAGAGAGAGAGAGAGAGAGACTTCTGGAGAGATTCAACGCTGTGTGAAGGAGTTTTGGGTACTGAGCAGCACTTTGCAGGTTCATTTTGATTTGCCCTTCCTTGTATCGATTTAGAAGAGACTGTGGGGGCTGCACTCTGAGCTCTTTCCCTGGTACTCTCCATTGTTCTTTCCAGCAGATTTGATGTACAGGTCTCTCCAAGCTGAGATTCAAGGCTGCAATGAGCAGGATGTGGATGGAAAGCAAGATCAACCCTCCCCTTTAAGAACTGGCCAGCGCCATTGTATCTCTGTTCCATTGCTGACTGACATCACATGAGCTTCGCCAGCGCTCTGTGTTAGCGCCTCGCTCCTCGACCTTTGCGCCTTAAGACAGAAGTGTAGCACCTGATTTAGCGCTCCAATCACCTCCAGGGGCGATAAAAGTCAAGTTTGCAGTCGGAGGTGATAATTAGTGCCAGGCGCTAATCTTTGCGCCCGGCCGATAATTGCGCCCCAAATGGGGCGATACTGAATTTCTCCCCCATCGTGTTCACTACAGGGCTGATTTCATGGTCGTGGTATAAATAGAGCTAGGATTGCTGACAAGTGCAATTTTTTGCACATGAGGACTGACCGCAATGATTCAGCGAGGTGAGCTCATTTAAATAAGTACCATGTGCTCCTTACACATTTCACACACGCACAGGAAGTGTTTTGAATGAAAGGGGAAAGGAAATTAAGTCAATAGCAGCTCTTAAAGGGCTGATGCTCAATTTAAACAATGGGCCAAAAATTGATCCCGCTGCGCGAGAGTACGCACTGCGTACTCTCGCGTATTCTCTCTCCAATTGCCGGTTTTCTGCATGCCCTGCGCATGCGCTGAAAACCGGCACTTGGTCTTTGGAAAAGGGGGCGGTTCCTCGGTGCATCGCGTGCGCGCTACAGGCTGCGCGCACGCTGTGCACTTAGTGCTTTGGACGCGCAGGTAAGGACGGAAGATTTTAGAAATGGAAAAAGGAGGAGTAAGACCCACTTTTAACAAGGTAAGTAGTGAATTAAGTATTTTTTTTATTTTTTTTAACAGGTATATCTTTTTTAGAGAATTTAAAGACAGGTAAGTTTATTTTTATAACTTTTTAAAAGATTTTAAATTTTTTCAAAAATGTAATTTTTTATTTAAAATGTTTAATTTATTTAACTATACTTATTTTATTAATGTGATGGTTTTTTTTAATTTAATTGAGGTTTAGCTGTTATTTTGGGGGTGTGTAAGATTCATAGCTTTCACAGCACGTATGTGAAACTTATGAATGGAAGATGGTGTGCTGCCATTGGCTCTAACTGAGTCACGTGATCCCACAGCTCGCACGAATTCACTACGCCGGTGGGATACGCAAGCACTGCCCAGCTGATGTCTGGAACATCAAGTTCGTGCGAGCTGGATCTGAAAAAGCCAACGCGGAGTGAGAGATCGCGCCTGCTCCTTACCCCCGCGGGAACAGAGCGAGATCAATTTCTGGGCCAATGTTTCTTGTTGTGGCTTTCTAGACCAGCAGGAATGGAAGGTCATCAAGGGCAAGTGGGCAGAACTGTCTTCCTTCAATGGTAAAACATTTCATGTTCTGCTGATTGAAAGAGGTACAAGAGAGGTGGGAAGTCATACTTGAGCCTGCGATGTACCATCTTACATAAGCCACTGTGCATCATCCATAGGTGATGGGAGCAACTGAGTAAAGAAGTGCCCATGCCTGAAGAGCTATGCCAAAGTAAGGTTAAGATTAAAAACTTAGGGGGAAAAATTCAGTTGGTTGCGCCTCCCGTTAGCGCCTTAAGAGGGCACTAATGGGGCTCAAAGCATCTAGAGCCCAGGCGCGGCGATGTTTGCTCCGCTCGCGAAATTAACGAGACATTTTGCGGCAGCGCTAAACACTACCGCCACGATCTCCTGCACCAGCAGATCGTGACGTCAGTCGAGTGCGCAACGCCCCGGTATCGTCCCGGAGCAGATATTGAGTGGCGCCCCCTGCCTTACCGCCTGACGCTAGCAACGACAGGTTGAGGGGAGCGTTTTGCAGTCATGAAGGGACTGGGGGAGCGCTATTTAAAGGCGACCGCTTCCTGCCTTTTATTGTTGGTGCCATTTTTGAACCACGCATTCTGAGAGAGAGAGAGACTTCTGGAGAGATTCAACGCTGTGTGAAGGAGTTTTGGGTACTGAGCAGCACTTTGCAGGTTCATTTTGATTTGCCATTCCTTCTATTGATTTAGAAGAAACTGTTGGGGCTGCACTCTAAGCTCTTTCCCTGGTACTCTCCATTGTTCTTTCCAGCAGATTTGATGTGCAGGTCTCTCCAGGCCGGGATTCAAGGCTGCAATGAGCAGGATGTGGATGGAAAGCAAGATCAACCATCCCCTTTAAGAACTGGCCGGTGCCATTGTGTGTGTGTTCCATTGCTGACTGACATCACATGAGCTTCGCCAGCGCTCTGAGGTAGCGCCTCGCTCCTCGGCCTTTGCACCTTAAGACAGGTGTGAAGCGCCTGATTTAGCGCTCCAATCACCTCCAGGGGCGATAAAAGTCAAGTTTGCAGTCGGTGGCGATAATTAGCACCAGGCGCTAATCTTTGCGACCGGCCGATAATTGCGCCCCAAATGGGGCGATACTGAATTTCTCCCCCTTAAGAAATAGGAGCAGGAGTAGGCCATATGGCCCTTCGAGCTTGCTCCGCCATTCAATAAGATCATGGCTGATCTTCAACCTGATCTCCACTTTCCCACCCGATCCCCATATCCCTTGATTCCTTTAGAGTCTAAAATTCTGTAAGAGCATAAGAAATAAGAAATAGCTTGCACACATTTTGACAACTGAGATTAAGTCTATGCCTAAAGCATGGAAAGGCCTGGTTGAATCGCTCAAATCTTTGTGGACGGACAGCGTGAACGGAAAAATACTTCTATGTTACATATAGCTGTTGCATGCTGTAGCGCCAAGTCAAAATTCCACCTGAAACTAGTGCGTAATCATCCTTCCACACAGGGTGCACTGCAGTATCAGCTCAGATTATGAGCACAAGACCTGGAGTGGGGCTTGAACCTATGACCTTCTGACTCAGGCATAATACTACCACTGAGCCTATTTCAAGCACACGCCATCTTAACACACGCCCTGAACTAGAACATTTCATTCACTATGCTTCCAATTTCCACCCTTCCCTCACCTTCACATGGTCCATCTCCGACTCTTCCCTTCCCTTCCTCGACTTCTCCATCTCCATCTCTGGGGATAGGTTATTGACTAACATTCACTACAAGCCCACTGACTCCCACAGCTACCTGGACTACACTTCCTCCCACCCCGCCTCCTGTAAGAACTCTATTCCATTCTCCCAGTTTCTCCGTCTCCGCCGCATCTGCTCTGATGATGCCACCTTCCATACCAGTGCTTCCGACATGTCTTCCTTTTTCCTGAACCGAGGATTCCCCTCTACCGTGGTCGACACAGCACTCGACCGTGTCCGTTCTATCTCCCGCACATCTGCCCTCACCCCTGCCCCTCCCTCCCGGAACCACGATAGGGTTCCCCTTGTCCTCACCTTTCACCCCACCAGCCTCCACATTCAACGGATCATCCTCCGCCATTTCCGCCACCTCCAGCGTGATCCCACCACCAAACGCATCTTCCCCTCACCTCCCCTTTCAGCATTCCGTAGGGACCGCTCCCTCCGCGACACCCTAGTCCACTCCTCTACCACCCCCAGCACCCCTTCCCCTTCGCCCGGCACCTTCCCGTGCACGCGCAGGAGATGCAACACATGCCCTTATACCTCCCCTCTTCCCACTGTCCAGGGCCCCAAACACCCCTTCCAGGTGAAACAGCGATTTACTTGTACTTCCTGCAATTTAGTATACTGTATTCGCTGCTCACGATGTGGACTCCTCCACATTGGGGAGACCAAACGCAGATTGGGTGACCGCTTTGCGGAACACCTCCGTTCAGTCCGTAAGGGGGACCCCGAGCTCCCGGTGGCCTGTCACTTTAATTCACCGCTTCACTCCCACTCTGACCTCACCGTCCTCGGCCTATTACACTGTTCCACGGAAGCTCAGCGTAAGCTCGAGGAACAGCACCTCATCTTTCGTTTAGGCACGCTACAGCCCTCTGGACTCAATATCGAGTTCAACAATTTTAGATCATAACCTCAGCTCCAATCACATTTATATTTTATTTTATCCACCCTTTTATTTGTCCCCCCCCACCTTTTTTTTTCCTCCTAGAAGCTGGCAGCTGTCCTTCATTCTGCCAGTGGATTTCACACTTCATTCAGCCTTAATCTGTCACATTAACACCACCTCTAGCCTTGCATATCTCTTAATGTCTCTTAATGTCTCTTCATCTCCCCCTTTGTTCCTTTATCCCCTCCCCCTTTTCCCAGCTTTACCCTGGCCTTAAATCTATTTGATTTCCGGCTCTTCCCAGTTCTGATGAAAGGTCATCGACCTGAAACGTTAACTCTCTTTCTCTCTCCACGGATGCTGCCTGGCCTGCTGAGTTTTTCCAGCGTTTTCTGTTGTTATTTCCATCTTAACACATGCTTGTTTTCTGTTTGTGTGGGGGCCACGCAAGATGATGCACCTGTCACCAGAGACAAGCAGAAAGTCAAGGCATCTCACGAGCCTCTGTCACGCATGCCTGACCATGCAGCCACCACCTCAGATAATCCATCTCAGGGAAACCAGAAAGAAAAGGTCAAGAGGGAGCACTTGGTGAAGCGTACAGTGAGGAAGAGCAGGTTAAGGTGACTGCAGAGCAGTAGCAACAAAGTGAATGGGGAGCCAGAGCCAGATATTACTCTTCTGCAGGATGCCCAGATTCCTAACTTATGGAAGGCTGCTTATAGAGGGAAGGTTATTAATGATAGAGCTGCTTGAAGCAGTCCTATGAGAATCTTCAGAGTTCCCTGCATGGTATGCTGGAGACTCTGCAGAATTCCAGCTCTGACATCTGTGCAGTCATGTGAGATGGGAAACCTGCAGTCCACTGCGGAGCGAGTGACAACTCCAGTGTCATCTGCAGAGGAAGCCCTAGTAAGAAAAGTAGGAAGCACAGACTCTGATTGCACTGACTTCAGCTATTGAGATTTGGGGCTCCAAGTTACAGGAGGTTTTCACTTTCTGCTGGCAGAGGCTAGAGGAATTGCTTGAGAAAATCTCCGAATGGTGGTCAAAGTTCTGTTCCCACACAGATATCTAGTCATCCTCCTGGCCTCCCAGTAACTGGAGCATAGCAGGAGGAGGCACAGATGAGGCAGCTCATTCCAAGAGGTAAGGCCACATCTACCCAGCTCAGCCAGTCCGCTCAGAGAATGAAGGAAGCAACAGCTAGCAGCCAGCGTGGGACTTGAATTGCTAGCAGCAGTTGTAGGGCCATCTCAGAACTCAGCACCAAGAGATGCAGTGCATGCCAAGGGGCCCTGACTGAGGAGCAGCAAGCTCACACACTTGCCCCTCCCACTGAGGTAGCACTTAGAAGGAGCAGAGGATTAAGCAAGAGATACACACCATACACCCTACTGAGGGAACGCAGTGGGGTAGCAAATAATCAGAGCACATATACAGAACTGTAGGAGAGAACTAGATTGGTTATATCTACTTTGGATCGTGGTTTTCAGATTTATTCTCCGAAGGGATATGTTAATGTAGCAGGCAGGGAAGGTAATGGAGGCAGTGGTGATTAAGCAGGGCATGCTGTGCATCAGACAATGATCTCTTGATGAAGACCATCAAACTCTTCACACAGAGGCACATTTGCAGATGTAAATAAAAGTCCTGTCAATCAATGAAGCAGCAGTCTTCTTAGCTTTTTACATTCCTCTTCCTCAGCTTCAGGCTGTCCCTCCTGGTCCTCTTGCTGAATGGTTTTCCCGCTCTGGATAGCAAAACTGTGCAATATAGAACAGATACAGATATTTTTTAAACATTCTGTCAGGGTTATAGATCCGTACCCATTGCTCTGTTCAAAGAGAATGGGGTAAAAATTGGGTGGCGCTCCCTTTGGGGCGCTACCTTCGCCGGGGCGCTAAATGTTAGCACCACCACGGCCGATTTTCCCAGGTAGCGCCCCGAGAGGGAGGAGGGGCACTACTGGAAGCGCCCCACGTCCCACTTGGGGCGCTGTGAGCCAATATCGTGGCGTTACGTGCCGCAGCGCCACTCCCTGCGGCAGATCGCGCCGCGGTACTGCAGGCCTTCCTCCCCTTATTAAAGGGGAGGGGCCTGGCGCAGCGCGTCCTGGCACCCAGCTGGGCCACCAGGGATTGGGAGTGCTGGCAAACGAGCCCGGCACAAAAGAGGAGTGCCGGGCTCACGGAGAGCAGCCGGCACCCCGCGGTGGGGGGGCTTTACAGGGGCCAGGGACAGCAACGGGGGCAGGTGCCAGCAACAAAAATGGCCATCCGCCACCTCCTCTTTAGCTAGCGCCGCCCCGGCCGCAGGTAGACCCTCTGACCCCGGCAAACATAACGTCCGGCGGTAAGTCATGGGGCGTCACCCAATGTTACAGCCGGGGCGCGAGCGGGGATGGCGCAGCGCCGTGCGGCACTAACGGTTAGCACCGCCGCTAACCTCCCGCTGAATTTCGCGGGAGGCGTTAGCGGCGCCGCGCCCAGGTGCTAGTTGATTTGTGCCCCGTTAGCGCCATCTTAGGGCGCTAACGGGAGGCGCAAATCAACCGAATTTAGCCCCCAATGCCTCTTGTAAATCGGGTGGAGGCATGAAGTTGTGCTCTGCCTCTGTTTGGGGGTTTCTTAATTGTGTCATTAGCTAGGATCCAGCAGGTACCCTTGGTCTTTAGCAACCATCTGTCCAGTCTGCCTGTTTCTTCAAATAGTGGTGGCAGGGGGAAATACCGTAAAATGAAGGTATCATGGCTGCTGCCAATGCATCGTGCATTTACCTGAATTATTTGGTTTCTCTGGTCTGACACCATCTGCATGCTGATGGAACGATTGCCTTTCCCTATTTATATATGCCCTAGGGTAGTTGTTGGGGCTCCTGATGGCTACAAGTGTGCCAATGAGGCCCTCTATTTTAGGGAAGCTTACTACCTGGGAAAAGTGCAGTTGGCTCCTTTCAGTGGGGAAAGTGATGAAAGTGGTCACTGCTAATAAATCAACTGGTGTCAGCATCAGTGCTGTGGCAGGAGATGTCTATCTAAAAAAGGAGTCTGCAATGCAAAAGTACAGCAGCAGAAAGTAATGCTCCAGTGATAATGCAGAAAGAGCTTTATGAAAAATAAAGGAAAAAATGTAATGACCCATAATTTTCCATCAAAGTAACAGTGTTATTTATACATAAATGGTACAGCAACTTCAGGCGAGAGCAGCCATGTGGTTAAAGGCGGAAATCCAAATATTCCTGTCCCAGTTGCGCCACTCCACCATTAGCTTCGCGAAAACAGCATGTCGTTGTCTGCTGCATCATTGAAACGCATTGAATGGCGTGAAGTTGCTGTACTTGTGTGGTAGATACAAATTAAACTCGCCACAGAAAGTTAAATCTTGTGTGTTAATTATTGCCAGTCAACCTCTCGGGCCCTGAAACTTAACTATTACAAGTGTGGAATCTCATTCCTTTCTTTAGTTTCTGTTCGGCAGTTTAATCACATAAATTTTATTCTTTTGCACCACTTTCCCATCTTGCTCATTCTTGGTTGCTGGGCGGCAAGTCGCCTTTTAACTAGTTTCATGATGAATGGGAAGACATGAAATGACGATGGCCAATAGGGGGATGTACAAGGGGTGGTCAGTTGTTTGGAAGTGTAAGAAATCGTGAATTGGAAAAAATAACTTGAGACAAAAAAGTCTCTTCAGACTGGTGTTAGAATAACTGGATAGACGCTTAGAATTTGCTTATGTTCTTGGTTCCCTGCGGATGTTATAACATTCTGCACAGTGGTGGTGACCTTGTTTCCAGACTAGCTGTCTGCTGTTTGTGTGCTAGAAAGGTTGTTGACTGTATCTTTGATAATCTACCCTGGACCCACCCCTAAAAAGAGAGTAAAAGAGATATCTAAAGAGCTTTTACCACATACGGTGAAGGGAAGGGAAGAGCTGTTCACGCATGCCAGCCGGGACCGATACCAGCTGCTTGTCACGGTCGTATGTCTACTATGTCTATCTTGATTGCGTGTTGTACTTAACTTAAACTGCCACTCCTTAATAACATTCCTTACAACTCCTAAGACCCTTTGGGTAATCTGAGTGTGACCTGCGATCCAAAATCTTATGGAAGAGTGCTTCATGTGAATGGCATGGGAGTAGGGTTGCGGGAAGAGTGGCCATTGCATGTGCTTCTGACATCGGTCCACTATCGGGAACGGTAGCACAGTGGTTATATTACTGCACTAGTAATCCAGAAGGCCTGGACTAATGATCCATGAGATATGAGTTCGAATCCCACCACGGCAGCTGGGGAATTTAAATTCAGTTAATTAAATAAATGTGGAATAAAAAGCTAGTATGAGTATCATGGTGACCATGAAACTATCGGATTGTTGTAAAAACCCAACAGGACTACATGCATGCTAAAAAGCAGAAGCAGCATGCTATAGACAGAACTAAGCAATCCCACAATCAATGGATCATATCAAAGCTCTGCAGTCCTGCCACATACGGTGGTGGACGATTAAACAACTAACGGGAGGAGGCTCCATGAATATCCCCATCCTCAATGATGGTGGAGCCCAGCACATGAGTGCAAAAGACAAAGCTTAAGCGTTTGCAACCATCTTCAGCCAGAAGTGCCGAGTTGATGATTCATATCAGCCTCCTCCTGAAGTCCCCACCACCACAGAAGCCAGTCTTCAGCCAATTCGATTCACTCCATGTGATATCAAGAAACGGCCTAGCGCACTGGATAGAGCAAAGACTGTAGGCCTCGACAACATCCCGGCTCTAGCCAAGCTGTTCCAGTACATCCCAATAACTTACAATGTGAGAGGAAGTCAGTCACACCTTCAACAATCAAACTTCTGCAGGCCAGAGCAGGAAATCCCAGCAATGCACATGTTAAATGGGCAAACCGCATTAAAGGAGCCAAAAAATGTCAGATTTCATCATGGGACAATTTTACATAACAATGATTAAACTGAAGAGGTATAATGAGATTCACAGGTGCTCTGTCCAAAATGTTCAGAAAAGCTTTAAGTCGCATGCCCCTGCGATTTGTGGTACTTGGAGGAGGCTACATACTTCTTGGAAAATAAGTGTTTAAATGTGGTAGAGGAGCAAAAGGCTCTGTGGGTAAAGATTCACAAATCACTAAAAATAGTGTTACAGGTTAATAAGGCCATTAAAATAAAGCAAATAAAGCACTGGGGTTCATTTCTAGAGGGATAGAATTGAAAAGCAGCAAAGTTATGTTAAACTTGTAGAGCACCTTGATTAGACCACACTTGGAGTACTGTGAACAGTTCTGGTCTTCACATTATGAAAGGGATATAGAGGCACTGGAGAAGGTGAAAAAAGATTTACTAGAATGTGACCAGAACTGAGAGGTTATACCTTTCAGGAAAGATTGAACAGAAGAGCTAAGGATCTTTTCTCTCGAAAAGAGAAGACTGAGGGGTGACCTGCTAGATGTCTTTATTTTATGAAGGGGTTTGATAGGGTAGACGTAGAGAAGATATTTCCACCTGCAGGGGAGACCAGAACTCAGGGCCACAAATAGAAGATAGTCACTAAACTTCTTTATCCAGAGAGTGGTAAGAATGTGGAACTTGCTACCACAGGACATAGTTGAGTCGACTAGCACAGATGTATTTAAGGGGAAGCTAGTTAAAAACATGAGGGAGAAAGGAATAGAAGGATATGCTGATGGGGTTAGGTGAAGAAGGGTGGGAGGAGGCTCGTTTGGAGCATAAACACCGGCATAGACCTGTTGGAAATGTTGCTGTGCTGTAAATACTATGGCCGGAATTTTCCTTACCTTGGCGGGTCTGATGCGGCTGGTGTCTGTGGCGGGTCGCGACCCTGCTGCTGGCTCCATCCCGCTGTAGAAAATGAACTTACCTTAATGGGGCCTATTAAGCCCACCCAGCACGTTACCCAGCCCAATTAGATGGAGCGGGTCTGGTGACGTCATTCATGACGTGTTTTAAGCCGGGAACCTTAAAGGGACCATGGCCACATTAAATTTTAAGTTTAATCTAACATAGTGGGTGTTAAATCTTTACTGTATAATAATATAATAAAAGTTATATATGAGTGACAAAGAAGTATTTAAATAATATTATCATTAAGTAATATGATGCCATCTACAAATACGATCAAGAACATAATTTAAAAAGTACATTAATTGGGAGGTTATTGATGCTTTCGTCACAAATCTATAGACTTTTGTATCAGTAGCTGGAACAAATAAAAGATGTGTGTTTATAGGTAATACATAAAATTAAGCAGATTTTAAATGTAATTGTAAAGGGGTGGATTTACAATCTTATGCAAGTTCAGTGGAAGAGCTGCAGAATCCCTGACAAACAGTGTAAGTGGTGCTTACAATGTGTTTCTGGGATTTCTGCAGCTCTTCCGTTGAAGTTACCAATGGACAAGTGAGAGAACCTCTGCAGAAATTCACCCTAAAGTCTCAGACTGAAAAATTAAATTAGTCATATTCAGGGACTGATAGCAAATTGAACCAGTGGAATGAGTGACGAGAATGAAATCGTTACAGTTGATGACTTGATTTAATGTGTAACTGGACAATCACAGTATATACTGTGAGAAAAACCGGACCAGAAACAACACAAAAAATTATTTAAATTGTATGTCAATTTTTATAGTGCAGATCAATTCACTGCAAATACTGAGTTGGAAGGCAACAGCCGAGCGAAAAATGTATTTCCCTCACCATCGAGGGTAGCACTTACATCCTTTCAGGAATTTCTGAATTAACATTTACCAGTAGCTATACAAGTAGAACAGAATCTCCATCAATCTGTCAGCTGATGTAATCAACATGTTTTTATTTTGGTTTGTTTTCCATGCTGTCAAGTAATCAGCTGGAGCAATGGCCACGGATCACACGCCTCAGGTTGACAGACGTGTTTCCTGAGCTGCGTGAATCCCGTGGCCATGCAGGGAAATTTAAAAAGTAAGTGAAAAAGGCTCTTAAGTGCCTGTCAACTACCTGATAATCATCTCAACTGGGTCGCCCGCCACTGCCGGTTGGGTCGGCTTCGCGATGACAGACGCTCCTGTGGAAATGGTGTGTGGGAGCGAGATGACAGTGGGTTCCCGACCCGCTGTTAAAAATAACAATTTTCCCACCCGACCCGCCACCGATCTCGCTCGCTACCACCCCGGAAAATTCCAGCCTACGTAAATGTAAAACCATGGTGGAATTGACCTAATATTCTTTAGTCATTTGATTTACTAAAAAGGAATATAGTTTGTCATAATCTAGGCATGGCCATGTTTCTTCTCACCTATCCATTTGTCTTTTCTTTTCGTAATGCTTAATCTTGCATTATTTTGACATGTGGATGAAAGGCTGCAGTTCTGCTGCTACTTTCACATTGATGAG
The DNA here is from genome assembly GCA_030390025.1 of Squalus acanthias. NCBI lineage: Eukaryota > Metazoa > Chordata > Chondrichthyes > Squaliformes > Squalidae > Squalus > Squalus acanthias. Next base: position 45,400,040 of record CM059430.1, read on the forward strand.
AAGCAGTTTTGGGTGCATACTGACACACAAGTGGCCGTATAACTCAGGTGTCAGGTTCTGATTCAACTCCCAAACGCAGGAACACCAAGTTTTGAGAGCCCCCTAACAATGGATGGAGGATATCTCCAGTCCAGTGCGAAGCCAGATTGAAAAAGCACTCAAGCATTTCCGCTAAACCTCCCAATATCCTGAGAAGTCAGACAGTGCCGCCCACCCTTGGCTGACATTAAAAACCACCGCTGGGGGAATGGAGCTCTGAGTAAGCTGCAAGTACCTGCATGTGTAGGTCTCTCCTGGCAGATAGGCTACAAGTCACATCCCACAGTATAATGCTAATCTTACCAGCTATGCTCTGCACACTAGATCTCAGACATTTATAACTGCAGCCTAAAAATTGATACTGTAATAATGAATGGCTAAAATATATCATGTTTTCCAAAAAAAAAGGTCTTTTTTTCCCCTTTCTCCTTTAATACCACATGCAAGAGACCAGTATGCTTAGTGATTGGTTAAATCACTGGATTCTGGTCTCCAAGCTGTTTACTATTGAAACGCCCAGCCACGTGGCTTCCATTAGTTTTCAAGTAAGCCGGTGAATAGTATATCATGGGAGAGGGGCAGGGGGGATATTGCGTGACGAAACCGACCTCCTGTGGTTTGCCCTTCTTGAATCTCTCCTGGTGTTGGTGGATCAATTCCCTAAAACCGAAGAGAACCAGAAAGAAGCCCCGATCGTCCTCTCTTCTTGACAGAAATAAGAGACACAAAAATGAGACAACAAATATTTCTTCAAGAAATACCAAGGCTTTACTTCTTAAAAAAAGAAGCGCTGTTTTAATTAAAATAGCACAGCTTCGGAATATGTGGAAATTGGCAGGAAACGTTACCAAAAATGTTCCCAGGAAAGTCTGCTTAAATAAATCTGTCAAAAACAAACGGAATTCTCAGCAGAGACAGGGTGAGATTGTGCTATGCTTCTAAACTCCAGGTAAACTCCAGACAGTTTCGAACTGCAGCAATAACTCTTGGCACCGACATGCATATTTCAGCTGCAGTTAGTCTGCAGATACGTCTACATAATTCACACCAGAGTATAAATCTGTTCAGAAAATACTTCTGAAATATAAATTTTTTGTAAAAATCTGTAGCACACATTAGTTTTAATAAAAACACAATCATTTATTTTGGACTCTTCCCCATTCTCTGTAATTATTGCACTCAACTTTCCACCCAATCTGCAGCAAAAAAAAGGTCAGAAACAGAACCTGGAAGGGTAACGAGGAACATGAGAAGATTGTCAGATATAAAATATAATTAAAGAAATGTTACAAAATAGTTACGAAGGGATTATAGGTTTTTGTCTTGATCTTGGCTGTTTGAGGCTAATGGCTAAGCAATTCATGTGAACAGCTCTATTCTAATCAGCTCAAGTGTCTTAAGTTATTTTGTTTTATTTGGCTTTAATGGAATATGTGAATTTGAGCAGGACTTCTAACGGGAACGGTAGCATAGTGATAATGTTACTGGACTAATGATGTGGGTTCAAATCCCACCACGGCAGCTGGGGAATAAATTCAGTTAATTAAATAAATCTGGAATAAAAAGCTAGTATCAGTAATGGTGACCATGAAACTATCGATTGTCGTAAAAACCCATCTGGTTCACTAATGTCATTTAGGGAAGGAAATCTGCTGTTCTTACCCGGTCCGGCCTATATGTGACTCCAGACCCACAGCAATGTGGTTGACTCTTAACTGCCCTCTGAAATGGCCTAGCAAGCCACTCAGTTGTAACAAACTGTTACGAAAAACAATAATAATAATAAAACCGGATGGACCATCCGGCATTGACCTCGGCACCGGCTACGGACACGACAACGGCACACTCAGCCCAGTCGACCCTGCAAAGTCCTCCTCACCAACATCTGGGGACTTGTGCCAAAATTGGGAGAGCTATCCCACAGACTAGTCAAGCAACAGCCTGACATAATCATACTCACAGAATCATACCTTTAAGCCAATGTCCCAAACTCCTCCATCACTATTCCTGGGTATGTCCTGTCCCACCGGCAGGACAGACCCACCAGGGGTGGTGGCGCAGTGGTATACAGTTGGGAAGGAGTGGCCCTGGGAGTGCTCAACATTGACTCCGGACCCCATGAAGTCTCATGGCTTCAGGTCAAGCACGGCCAAGGAAACCTCCTGCTGATTTCCACCTACCACCCTCCCTCAGCTGATGAATCAGTACTCCTCCATGTTGAACACCACTTAGAAAAAGCACTGAGAGTATCAAGGGCACAGAATGTACTCTGGGTGGGGGACTTCAATGTCCATCACCAAGTGTGGCTCGGTAGCACCACTACTGACCGAGCTGGCCAAGTCCTGAAGGACAAAGCTGCCAGTCTGGGCCTGCGACAGGTGGTGAGAGAACCAACACGAGGGAAAAGCCTACTTGACCTCGTCCTCACCAATCTACCTGTCGCAGATGCATCTGTCCATGACAGCATTGGTAGCAGGGACCACCACACAGTCATTGTGGAGACGAAGTCCCGTCTTCACACTGAGGACACCCTCCATCATGGCACTACCATCATGCTAAATGGCATAGATTCAGAACAGATCCAGCAGCTCAAAACGAAGTATTCATGAGGTGCTGTGGGCCATCAGCAGCAGCAGAATTGTATTCCACCACAATCTATAACCTCATGGCCCGGTATATCCCTCACTCTACCATTACCATCAAGCCAGGGGACCAACCCTGCTTCAATAAGGAGTGTAGAAGAGCATGCCAGGAGCAGCACTAGGCATACCTAAAAATGAGGTGCCAACCTGGGGAAGCTGCAACACAGGACTACATGCATGCTAAAAAGCGGAAGCAGCATGCTATAGACAGAGCTAAGCGATCCCACAATCAACGGATCAGATCAAAGCTCTGCAGTCCAGCTACATCCAGTCATGAATGGTGGTGGATCATTAAACAACTAACGGGAGGAGGAGGCTCCATGAATATCCCCATCCTCAATGATGGTGGAGCCCAGCACGTGAGTGCAAAAGACAAGGCTGAAGCGTTTGCAACCATCTTCAGCCAGAAGTGCCGAGTGGATGATCTATACAGAACCCAGTCTTCAGCCAATTCGATTTACTCCACGTGATATCAAAAAACGGCTGAGCGCACTGGATACAGCAAAGGCTATGGGTCCTGACAACATCCCGGCTATCCTGCTGAAGACTTGTGCTCCAGAACTAGCCGTGCCTCTAGCCAAGCTGTTCCAGTACAGCTACAACACTGGCATCTATCCGACAATGTGGAAAACTGCCCAGGTATGTCCTGTCCACAAAAAGCAGGACAAATCCAAGCCGGCCAATTACCGCCCCATCAGTCTACTCTCAATCATCAGCAAAGTGATGGAAGGTGTCATCGACAGTGCTATCAAGCGGCACTTACTCACCAATAACCTGCTCACTGATGCAGGAAAGATGATATCAGTGTATGATACCTTTTACCTGCCATTTGGCTATACACTGTTTAATTAGCATGTTTGCTCAGATCTTAGGACCATAAGAGACAAAGGGGGAAAAATTCAGTTGGTTTGCGCCTCCCGTTAGTGCCTTAAGAGGGCGCTAATGGGGCGCAAAGCAACTAGCACCCGTGGGCGGCGATGTTTGCGCCGCTCACGAAATTAACTAGACATTTTGCGGCGGCGCTAAACACTACCGCCACGATCTCCTGCACCGGCAGATCGTGATGTCAGTCAAGTGTGCAACGCCCCGGTAGTGCCCCGGACCGGATATTGAGTGGCACCCCCTGCCTTACCGCCTGCCGCTAGCAACGACAGGTAGAGGGGAGCGTTTTGCAGTCAGGAAGGGACTGGGGGAGCGCTATTTAAAGGTGACCGCTTCCTGATGTTTTTTGTTGGTGACATTTTTGCACCACGCATTCTGAGAGAGAGAGAGACTTCTGGAGAGATTAAATGCTGTGTGCAGGAGTTTTGGGTACTGAGAAGCACTTTGCAGGTTCATTTTGATTTGCCCTTCCTTGTATCGATTTAGAAGAGACTGTGGGGGCTGCACTCTGAGCTCTTTCCCTCGTACTCTCCATTGTTCTTTCCAGCAGATTTGATGTACAGGTCTCTCCAGGCCGAGATTCAAGGCTGCAATGAGCAGGATGTGGATGGAGAGCAAGATCAACCCTCCCCTTTAAGAACTGGCCGGCGCCATTGTGTCTGTGTTCCATTGCTGACTGACATCACATGAGCTTCGCCAGCGCTCTGAGGTAGCGCCTCACTCCTCGGCCTTTGTGCTTTAAGACAGGTGTGTAGCGCCTGATTTAGCGCTCCAATCACCTCCAGGGGTGATAAAAGCCAAGTTTGCAGTCGGAGGCGATAATTAGCGGCAGGCGCTAATCTTTGCACCCGGCCGATAATTGCGCCCCAAATGGGGCGATACTGAATTTCTCCCCCAAACAGTTGCCTTGTATTGTAGAAGTGCTGGATTTGATTAATATACAGCTGGAGAACTGTACAGATATTCAAGGAATGAAACTTTCTTTTGTGGTTGGATTTGTGGAACAGGGTATGAAATGATGGAACCACAATTTCCTGGAAGTAAGATGCAACTTTTGGCAAAAAATTCAGGATGAGTTATGAAAACACCCTGAACAGGATAAGAAATATGATTCACCAATTCTGTGGGATGTGACTAATCCTAGTAACAGATTGTTCTTTTCACAAAAGAAATTTAGGGTTGCACCTATTCAGTGGCTCAAATGAAGAGCATGTTACCTTTTGCGGTTCATGGAGAAGTATCGGGAAAAACTCCGAGGAAGCAAAAAAAGAACATAAAGGGAAAAAAAGACTGTAGGAAAAATAAGATCTGTCAATTTTGGACTGGTGTCCTATTGTCACAATTTAGAAACCCAGTTACACCCACATTATTCATGGCTTTCAGCATTTTAAGAAATGGAACATGTCCCCTCTTAAATGATGAAGCAGTGAAAAAAACTACAGTCAAACCTCACTCCAGGTAATGTGGTTAAGGTCTATGCTCCTCCCCCCCCTTTAATAGAGATTCTGCTGAGACCAAGGAAGATCTTTGTTTAAAAAAAACCCTATCATTTTATTAGAACAATAAAGTTTAACTCTCAGAAGATCTCCCTCTGCAGCCACTTCTCTCCCAAGTCTGCAAGTGGGCCTTCATCGCCACGAGTTCTCTATTAAGTGACTTAGAGTACATCACCCATATCTGGCCTGCTGGCAGATCATTGCCTGTGCATGTGAGTTTCAGCTAAGCCCAAGCGTTCATTTGCAGCCCATGAACAAACACACGGCCATTCCCTGCCATTACATATGGTACTCGGGAGAAAATCAGGTCAGGTGAAAAAGATATTTCATTATATTTTATTTTTCACATGAGGTTTTCATAAAAATGGAACATCAAAAAGATTATTTTCTTGAGGAAGGTGGACAGTCTTGTCAAATATTCTTAAAATACATTGCAGGATTCGTTTTAAGCCAAATGATTTATTTCTGTTTTCCTAGGAGCTGAGCGCATGGGGCAAAGGTTCACCGTGAGTCACAGCTAAATATTGGAAGGATAATGTGGGAAAGATGACATTAACATTCTTACAGGGTAACAGGCCGTATACTGTATTTGAAAGTGTTGTTTATGCATGCCAAAACATAGATGGAAGTAGTTGTACTTGCATGGTATTCAATTACAGCTTTGGAACTTATCTCTTATTAAAATATCAAAGAATATTACTGCAGGAATTAACAAATAAGTTAATCGCTCAAGTCTGAACAGATTTGTTGCTTACCTGATGTTGGCTCTGATTTCCCTTTAATCAATCATGAATAGATAACTTTATCTGTTTCTCTCATGGAATCCGGTCACAGCATTCTGATCTCGTTAGATAAACAGGTATATTTTGAATATTTCACAATTGAGGTTGACAAGAGAGGAGAACAGGGCCTCAGGAAGGAAACTGTGCAGGAAAGCAGTCCCAACATCCCAATCTAATGGGTGAGCAGTTGTGGCAAGCAGATGATGACATGGAGATGTGACTTTTTAAATATTTCCCAATGTCCTAATCGCTGCAAAGCAAGATTTTCTGCCCTTTCTCAAGACTTGCACACAATCAGCTTCCGCCTTCTCCTCGGTTACACATACGCCAAGGGTCAATTTTGCAAGACTTGGCTCCCGCTGCACAGGCGGTTCAGTGGGAGCGCAAGATAGAGGATGAGGCACAGAAGTAAATCTGTTGGACTTACAGTGTTCCCGATTTTCCGCCCATTTGTTTTCATGAGAAGCAAATCTGCAGCTATATGACATGGGTGCATGCAATTCTCTGGCCTGTGGTTCTGTTAGCAGAGGTGGAATCTTGCATAATTTACTCACAAGTGTTACTCAACTTAAAGATTACATCTAGCATTAATGCATTAATTGATGATGCTCCTGTTTAATGAGTACCATAAATAGTTTCCAACCTAAGGACTTTCGGAGGTATCGTCTTTCTGATGAGACATTAGGTGGATGCAAAAGATCCCATTGCACTACTTTGAAGTGTCCTGGCCAATATTTATCCCTCAACCAACATGAGTAAAAAACAGATTATCTGGTCATTATCCCACCCGGATTTTGCAGTTGTAATGACGGCAAAACTGTCAGCGCTCTCCGTCATTACTCTGTGAAACTGACAGCAACTTCTAGCGTCCGCACATGTGCAGTTAAACGCGGAAATCCAGAAGTTGCTGTTAGTGATTCCCTGCTCCTCCGCTGTTGAAGTCCCCACAGATGGAAATCTTTAGAAATCAGTTGGTTTGACATGAGCTTCCATTTTTTATTCTCTAATCTCGCTGTAAAACCCCGAAAAAGTTAAACCTTTTGAATGAGGTGTAACTGGGTTTTTAACGATGTACTAAGTCATAACAACTGCTGAACAGCCTCTCCAGCCCTGAAAAACTAATTTTATATTTATAGTATCTCAAATATAATATAATAAAAATGTTTTTTTTGTTTATGATATTTCAGTTTCTACCTTAATCCCATGTGTATGTCCCAATCTTTATTTTGCTCTCTGTAAAATGATTAAAAAGTGAAGGATAATCAGTGCATTTTACTTCCTGGTTTGCTGTCTGTGAGAATTCTTCAATGTGATTGGCTGCTTAGCCTGCTTGATGACATCACTGTTGCCGGACGCTGGAGATACCCTATAGGTGACGCCAGAATGAAATTAACATTGGGAAAGGTGAAATCCAAGCTACAGAAGTCTTTGTGGGCAGCTTTCACAATGCTGCATGGATTTTACTTGTTATCCATATCCCAATTCCTTCAATAGTTTAAAAAAAATTTAGATTTGTATTCATACTTCTCTGATCGAGGCACTCTCCAATTCACATCCTCCTCCAATTGAGATTAAGGGATTATCTGGGCTGCTGACCTGTTCGTAGACACTGTCATTTTTCCTTCATAATTGGTTGCAGACAATATGGAGGGCGAGGTACGCAAAACCGTTTATCTTCATACTGCGAGAGAAACAGGATGGCTTTGGCTTTCCAATATTGAGCTGGAGGAATGTTCAATAATCAGTCAGATTGTACAGCAAGAGCCCATCAGCTGTCGGCATTGCTCAAACTCAAAACCAAATATTTCTGAGGGCTCTTTGGCTACAATATATGGCTGTTTAAACCAAGTTGACTTGTAACCAGAATCAACCACACAGATTTCCAGCATACTACCCATTTAGAATTTATTCCCATATAGAATGTCTTGCCCGAGCATAGCTATCAAATCCTGATTCAAGTATAAACTGTTTCCTGATTATCAGGTTTCTCCACACATTAAGGGCTGGATTTCCCTCTTTGCAGTGGGAACTTCCGCTCACTCCTCTGACCCATTTTCCTTGGCCAGGTTTAATTAGGCATGCAGGGTGGACTCGCAGCGGGATTTCCACCACCAAGAAGGAGCTGGCCACTGCAATAGAGGGAAATCAGGTAATTCCGCAGTTGGACCTGCGTTGCAGCATCCGAAGGGGCGGAAAGAGCTCTTAAAGGGGAAGAAGAGCCCTGAAGAACAGTCTTGGATGAAGTTCTTGTAGGCCTTGTTGTAGGCCAGACTGGAAGGAGAGGAAGCCACTACTAGGCCCACTCTGTACTGACACTTTGGTACTTCCCACTGCTACCCCAGGGACTACTGCCAGGCTTCTCCTGGTGGTCCCAGTGGGAACAGGGCAGGAAAATCCACTGGGAACCCGGGCCCCACCTCCACCGCTAGCTGTTTTAATGCAACAGGCGATGGAAGGGCCGGCCAGCAGTGGTCTCAACGGGGAGAGGGGAAGGGAACTGAAGGTGACGGCAGAGAAGTGATGATTGGTCTCACTGGTTTTTGCCCCCTTTTCTGTTGCTAACCAGCTCGAAGTCTCATTAATCTATTGCCAGCATTCACCAAGAAAGACAGCAACAGCACATTTTAAGAACATAAGAAATAGGAGTAGGAGTAGGCCATTCGGCCCTTCAAGCCTGCTCCGCATTCAATAAGATCATGGCTGATCTTCAACCTCAACTTCACTTTCCCTCCCGATCCTTAGATCACTTGATTCCCTTAGAATCCAAAAATCTATTGATCTCAGCCTTGAATATACTCAATGACTGAGCATCCACAGCCGTCTGGGGAAGAGAGTTCCAAAGATTCAAAACCTCTGAGTGAAGAAATTTCTCCTTATCTCAGTCCTAAACATCTATTTTAAACATTTATTCACAGTTATGTTTTTGTTGAGTGGTTTTCCTTTAGAATGAATTGGTGAGTTAATGATATAAAAGGACTGTTATAGAAACCTTGACAAAGCTACTCAGCAGAGGAGTCCTCATGGAAGAAAAAGTGTCCAGATAGTTGAGTTTATCAGGATTCATGATATAATCCACAGAATTATGTAGTATCATCATTCACATACAGGCAATCCTTATTCAACAGCAGATCTCCCCTAAGCTCACCAGCTGAATAGACAATGGCCTAGAAATTGGTTTGCCCATGAAAACGGGCACAGGATTGCGATGCGTGAACAACCCGTGCAGGCAGCTCGTGAACTTTGTGCTGCCTGTTCACTTCCATGATTGTGGCATTCAGCCCAGCACTGAACGTGCTGCTGAGTGGCTGAACGCTCAGCTGGGGGTCCAAGTTAATGCGAGGCTAGCACCAATTATAGCTAGCCTGCACTACTTAAAGGCAGTCTGCACCTCTTAAAGGGTAGGTGCATTCTGCCTGCAACAGATCATTGAACTGGCTGGGGAAGACAGTGGACAAGAACAATTAATGATGACACAACAGGGAAGAGAGCGTGCACCAAGGTTCTCCGATGCAGCGCTGGAGGCCTTGGTGCAGGAGGTCAACAGGAGGAGAGAGGTCCTCTTTCCACAGGAGCCAGGAGGCCCACCAGGCAACAGAGCAAAGTGCAGTGAGAGCAGATAGCCGCTGTGGTGAATGCAAGCAGTGTAGCCGCGAGCACCTGGACTCAGTGCAGGAAGAAGTTTAATGACCTCACACGAGTGGTCAAGGTCAGTGAATTCATCTTCAAATGCCATAACCCACCATCTGCACCACTAGCCTCACACACTGCTCAATGTGCCAGACCCCCACCACTCACCTACCAACAAACTCTACCAAACACGACTCATACATCACATTCATAGCTTCACCTCACCCTCAGATACTTACCACTGCTGCAAGCCTCACACCCACATCTCATAGCTTGCACACACTGTCAGCTATTCAACCATGACAGGCACATCACCCAAACACATTGCACCAGACTCATTGACACACTTCCCTTTCTCTTGCAGGAAAAGGTGGCTCGTAACCAGTGCCATCGGAACCTAACCGGCAGGGGACAGGCTCGCCTGCATCACCTCACCCCCATGGAGGAGACGGTGCTGGCCATTTTTGGGAGGAGCATGGCTGAGCCCGTGGCCAGTGGCGGGGCTGAAAGAGTACAAGATGCCGGTATCCTCATACATTATTCTCCTTCTCACATCCCACTTCCCCCTCATCCCACAAGCTCTTCTGATTTACAAGCTGCACATGGTGTAAGCATGCTCCTCTTGCTTCCCCCTCCCCTCACCACAATCCTACCCTTGTGCCTTTCTCATTTCAGAGACCCAAGAAATGCCAGTGGTGCAAGAAGAAGAGGGAGAGGAGAGTGATGATGAAGAAGAAACACCGTCACTCAAACTGACACTCGCAGCCACCAGCTCAGATACTGGCACTGCGCGGAGATTAGAGGGTAGCTTAGAGGCGGGATCTGCGTGTGGTGAGTCACCAGGCATGAGTGGGCTGCAGCCAGGGCAGGGGGAAAGGGTAGCGCAGGTGCCAGTTCCCTGGAGGGCGAGGTCACACACGAGTTCTGCTGCAGAGGACTTAGATGAGGACTTCGATGGGGCAGCCTACAGAAGAACACTGATGGGTATGCACAATGAAATGCTTGGTGCATTGGCAGGCCTGCCAGAAAGCCTGAGTGCAATGTCAAGGAGCATGGAGGAGTCCAGCACCAACCTTGCACAGGGCTTTGCACAGAGCTTGGAGTCCATCCAGCGTGTAAGGGCTGGGCAGATCCATTAGCGCTCTTGTGGACCCAACCATGATGCAGTGTCTGATGACTCAGCTTCCATTGCAGCACAAACACAAGCCACCCAACGTCTGAGTGCTACAGTGGAAGCTCAGACTTCTCTCATGCATGATCTGCTTGCTGCCATCGTGGCTGCATTTACCAGTGTGGAAAGCGGCTTACAGCGTGTCACAGCAGTCCAGCCAGATGGTCTAGGAATGCTGAGGCACCGTCCCGGGTGGCTCCGTGGAACAAGAACCTACTGTCCTCTCTCAGGATGACAGCATTTGTCTTCCTATCACTGCCACTAAGCCAGTGCCCTTGCTGTTGCCTGTCAGCCAGCCAGCCCAGACTGCTGCTGCCCATGCCGAAGTGGTGCAATCTACAGTCAGGCCTTCTAGGCCCAGAGCTGCGCGAGATCGTCCTGCAAGGCCATCTGCAGTCTCCCCCATTGAAAGTCAGCAGCCTTCCACCAGCCATGCTGCAGCCACTGGGGGAGCACTGCGTAGGAGCACTAGGCCAGGCAAAGGCACACAGAAAACAGGCACTAAGGGAATGCACAAGAGTGATTAGTTCACTTTGTTAGGTAATATTGGATGAATTGATGGATAAAGTTGGATTGGAATGTTTCTTTTGTGGTGGCTTTTATTTGAGCAGTGTGGCCAAGAGGACACGGTAATGGTCAGTAACAGAGGGAAGGTGTAGGACTATTGTTGAATGGGGAACTGGGGTTGCATTCACCGGAACCACAGTTGGATGATTCAATCACGGACAGCTCGGGCATAAAGGGGCTGTCTGGGTTGCCTCCTCCCTTTGATTTCCTCCTCTTCTGATTCCTCCTCCTCCTCCTCAGCTGGCCGCCGTATGCCTGGTGTCAACGGCTGTGCCCTCATGACGGCGAGCTTGTGAAGCATGCAGCAGACCATGATGAATCTTGAGACACATTCTGGTGAGTACTGTAGGGCTCCTCCAGAGCGGTCCAGGTAGCGGAAGCGTTGTTTAAGGACGCTAACAGATTCCGTGAGACAGCATGGTTCTCATTGTACGCATGCTGCTCATGTGTGGTTGGGTTGCGGAGTGGAGTCATGAGCCAGGTGGTCAACGGATAGCTCTTTGTCGCCAAGTAGCCACCCTCTGGTTTGTCTTGCTGGCTCAAAGACTGAGAGAACAGCGGACTGACACAGAATCAAAGCACCATGATTGCTGCCAGGATGCTGGGCATTCAACATCATGATGTGCTGAGCCTGGTCGCGCACCAACTGCCCATTCAGCGAGTGATAACCTTTGGGGTTGCAGCACATCTCAGCATTTAGATACGGTGCCCGCACAGCCTAGTGTGTGCACTCAATGGTGCTATGCAACATGGGGAAGCCCGCTATCCTGGCAAAGCCACGTGTACACTCCGCCTGCTTCTCTCTGGTCAGAGAGGAGACAATGAAGTCCCCTCTCTTGGCATTTAAGAGCTTCTGTCACCTCTTTTATGCAGCAGTGGATGGCGAACTGGGAGATGTTACAGATGTTACAGATGTTACAGATGTCGCCTGCTCCAGCCTGGAAGGATCCCGACGCGAGAAAATTTAGGGCCACGGTCACCTTCACAGCCACTGGCAGCGCTGTCCTTGCCTTGGAGTGAGGCTGCAGGTCTGGTTGCAAGAAGTGGCAGAATTCTGTGAGCACCTCCTTCGTAAATTGCAGATACCTTAGACACTGCTTCAGGCTCAGGTTGAGGTAAGAGATTTGCTCTCGGAAGACCCTAGGTGGGTAAGGCCTCCTGCTGAGAGCCCTTCTCCACCTCCTCCTCCTCCTCCCTCTGTGAGCAGCTTGTCCTCTTCTTTGCTGCCTCTGCTCCATCTCCCTGTCATGCTGCAGGCCAAGGGGGATGACAACTAGAGCACCCAGGAGTGGGAGCAAGTGGTCTGACCAGAACCCTTGAAGTCAGAAGCAAGGCCTTCTCCACTTGCAGCACCACTCCCTGTCACCTCACCAACTTTAAACAACCCTGGGAAGCTCCAAACACTTCCACAAACTTACACAGAGCCAGTAGAAATTAATCAGCAACTCACCTGAGAGTGGTTAATGATCCCTTTAAATATCACTGCTCGGGGGTCCTTGCAACTGCTGAACACATGTTCAACTGTGCGAGGATAACACAGGGCGTTAGTTCCAGCGTTGATGACGAAAATGGCATTGCACGCTGATTGGCGTCACGATCTGCCTTCTCTATATACTTCTAGCGCATGCTCCCGGTGCCGACGCTAACGCCCACACCAAGATGGCGCCCAGCACGGCCCATACCAGAAGTGTGCGCGTGCATCTCGGATGCCATTTTCGACCCAAAATGGCACACATAGCGCCCAAACAATGGGCGCTATGCAATCGCATTTTTAGCCCAATATCTCTACAATGTGCAATTATAATCTTTCTGACTAGATTTTGTTTACAAAAATTGCAGCTACTATTGGAAATTTGTACGGCCACAGTTGTGTGGCCACAATAAGAATAGCCATCTGCTAACATAAATAATCCTCCACTGCAATCTTTCACCACTGGGGAATTTTGGTTAGGAGGAACATCCAAACCTAGGGCGCGATCTTGCCAGCCCTGGGGAGGCGGGTATGGAGGCGGGACTGCCAGGAATATGTCAGAATCTGGGGGCGGGTGCCCAACCCGCCCCCAACTCGCCTCCGTGCCATCTTGCCAGGAGGCGGGTAGCCGACCTGTGCCGGGTCCCGTCTCCTTGGAGATGGGAAGGGGATTACAGCCACTTAACTGCAGACAAGAGGATTATCCCCATTTTACCCACACAAGTGCGGGCTTCCCGAAGGCTCCAAACCCCGCCAGGGTCACCGAGGCGAGCAGTGGATCTGCGGGGGTCGGAGGGGTGCAAAAGTGCGCTGTGAAGGTAAGTGATGGGTGCAAGTGTGGAGAGGAAAGTACGTGAGCTAAGTGGAAAGTGTTAGTAAAAGTTTACTTAACTTTGTTTCTTCCTGCAGGCTTCAAGAGTTGGGGATGCGGAGAGTCTCGCACCTCCGCGGCAGAGATGACAGATGGCTGTTGCATTCTCCAATGCAGCAACCATCTAATTTCTGCAAAAGAAAGAGGTTTGATGAGCCTTGAATACAAGAAGTCATCAAACTACATAGAATGCCAGTGTTTGACAGCTTCACAGAGCTGTCAAACGATGACAATACATCTGTCAATCATTTTTGACAGTAACTGGTAACTGTTGGTAACAGAACCCAGCAGGTAAAGCCATTTCCGGCACAGGTACAGCTTTCAACTGTGTGTTCGGAATAAGGTAAAACAGGCTTCTCCTCATTTTCAACCAATGGAAATCTCCCTTGTTACCAGTTTTTAGTGGCTTTCTTCTGTCAGACATGGTTTCCCATCAACAGAGTGAAACCAAAAGATCTTTCACACAAAATTAAAGGGGTTTATGGTTTTTCTACCTGATCTGTATTTTCAAGCAGGCCCTACATTGCTCGCTCTCATCTTTCCAACAATTCAGCCACTAGGAGCGGGGATGTAGCACAAATGCAACAGCAAATGGTTATTCGATTGTGCAGTGTTAAAACTGAAGATGGAAAGGCGGTTAGAAGCAACAGCCATCACCTGTGGTAAACAGACCCATTATTTGTGGAGACACCTGAAAGTCAGGCTATTTACTCCATAACACAGGTGAAGTCACCCAGCCCATCTACAGTAAATAAAGCACGACCACAGCACAACAGAAGAAAAGGTCATGGCCAATAGACAACTAAACAGTCAGTCGGCAAAACAACCGGAACCTTTAATGGAAAAGGCGGCCATCAGTGCTACAAATAGCAAGCCTGCTACTGTAATGACAAGGAGAGGCAGAGTAGTTCGAAAACCACCGAACAAAGATTTTATCGATCAGTGACTTTGTACTAATTGATAATCCCGGAACGGATTGATGTAGACTTTATCATTGCTGAAGTGTTCTTGTTGAAAGGTTTATGTTCTTTTGCAGAGGGAAATGTGCTGATATTATCCGTAGTCAAGTACAGGCTGTTGATTCCAACTTGGTAGTGTTCCTATGATTGACGGCTGCATTAGATTAGTTAAAGTGGCTGATGAGTAAGTGCAAATCTTCTCTTGTTTCTTACCTACTGACTTTAATAACAAGTTCTATATTTGGTAGAGATAAACATTTAAAATTTCATCTTCAATCAGGCTGCTGCTGCCTGGTTTCTTAAAGTTTTAGGTGGAGTTGCTGATGGTTATCTGTGAGGAAATCAATATAAAAACATTGGGTGTGGTTTGTTATCTGTGGTGGTGATCTTTTTGATCCTTCAGAACCGACACAGAACAAGTGGCTTACTGTAAACATTCAGCTAATTACTGAAATGTCATCTAAAACCAACACATTTTGTCAAGCAAAATTACTGCTCCAAATGTCAAGACAGCTGTCTATCCAAGTATTAAATGTCATGTGCTAGAGTGTTGCAAGGCTGTTTTATTTGGTTGTGACTTTTTTCAGGAAAGTTGACCCTATAGTAGAAAATTGTATTATTCACACCAACCATGTTCAGGGTGAGCGTGGTAGTGAATGCTGCCACCTGGTGGAATACATGAGTTACTGATGCTACGCCTGCCTGTTGAGAGATTTGCACCATCAGGAGCCATTTATCTGAATGCCACTTATCCAAATTGACCCATTAATTGGACTGGTGGAACTTCCCAGCATGCCCTATGTATAATTACATTACAGCGGTGAACAAAACGCCCCATGTTTAGTTACTCGATTGTACTTTTCTTCAATCTTCATTCTGCATAAATATTGGACCCTTCGCAACAATTATACTGACTTAATCAGCTTTTTTACTGCTTGAGAAGCATTAAAGGACCATGATTATAATTTCATCTTGATTGCTTTTTGTTGTTACTGCTGATGAATGCATCACTTTCCTGCACTGTTTTATTTTAGCTGTCATACATCGCGATGAAAAATGAATGTATCATCCGTTTTTGAGAGAAGAGGAAAATGTACCATTTTATGCCTCGTGCACTGGCGCTAACCATTTGGAACATTTAGGCAAGTAGAAGGGTGTTAATTGATTAAAATTAAGGCTGGGCATCACTAATACTGCATAGATTTGACATGTTACTCAGGGACTGGATCACTGTGTGCTACTGACGTTGCTGGTGTCACCGTGCTGTGCCATCCTTTTGGGGGCTAAGAGCACAGGTTGTAATAACAGGTTCTTACTCCCACACATCCTTTAAAGCCATCATATGGGATGACAACAGAGGACCAGTTCTCTCTGGTAAGATGATGGATTTGGCGTTGAAGCCCAATATATATCTCATTATAATTAAATTCAAATATTTATATGTGTCTCTCAACTCCACAGCTTGGAACTATGTCAAATAAAATAGAAAGACTTACATTTATATAGCACCTTACACAATCTCAGGACATCCCAAAGCACTTTACAGCCAATGAAGTTTCCTGCATCACTGTTGTAATGTAGGAAACGCAGCAAACCAATTCGCACACAGAAAGGTCCCACAGGCAGCAATTAAATAAATGACCAGGTAATCTGTACTAGTGGCGTTGAGAAATATTGGCCAGGAAAACTCCCCTGCTCTTCTTTGAAATAGTCCCATGAGGCCTTTCCACCCACCTGAGAAAGCAGATTGGCTTAACATTTCATCCGAAAGACGGCACCTGCGACAGTGCAGCACTCCCTCAGTATAGCACTGGAGCATTAGCTGAGATTTTATGCTCAAGTCTCTGGAGGGGGATTTGAACCCACAACCTTCTGAGTCACAGGACTGAACCACAGCTGTGAGCTGTGAAGTTTGTGAGGTCGTTTGAAGAAAGGGATAAAAGTATACTCTGGAGGTGACATTAACTGTGCGAATACTTCTGTTCAATAAACGAGACCTTTTCCTGCAACAACATTCTCTACTATGTTATCAGTAAACAATTTATGCAATTATTTATTACAAATATTACAAAAGTGCAATCAGTCTTGAACTTTGAGCCAGTATGATAATATAAACTTCTTACTGTCTGTTATTCATCAGAGGAAAAATATAATCCTAAGTAGAGTAATCAGATGTTTACGGTGTTGCGACAGAATCTACTTGCAATCACAGGACTGAAATTCTGCTCCCGGTGCAGTTGAGGTTTTTGTGCAGTATTGCTGGCAGAAACTGGCTCAGTGCAGACGTGCACTGATTATGCATGGAGACAGCCCAGTGGAGCAAGTGACATTTTGGCCATCAGATTCAAATTAAAGGGATGTGTGCACTTACAGGTAACTGCCTGCATAGGGGGGTAAATCTTTATTGTAGCTTCTGCAACAGAAAGAAGTAGGACAATAAGAAAAGGACATAAAGTTCTGAATTTACCTCGAGCTCCAATTAATTAGAACAGATGGGATGCACAACACTCTACAACAGAGCTACCACTTAGGGACCTATGGTCACAGTCATGAATCTTAATTTGCCTCATTTTGTGACTTAATTAAAGATTTCTTTGATCTCAAAATTGTTTGGTCATTCCTTGAATTGCTAACAGTCACAATAATATAAAGAAGAAGAAGAAGAAGAAGAACAACAACTTGCATTTATATACCACCTTTAACATAGTAAAATGTTTCAAGGCACTTCACAGGAGCGTTATCGGACAAAGTTTGTCCATCGCACTTCATACTTCGGCATCACACTTTGTAATCAATGCAAATTTCCATGTCACACTTGCATTTGGCTGACTTAAATTTTCTATTGATAAAACAGGTATAAAACATACCAGTCAAGGGGGAAGCATAACGGCCAATCAACAAATTGAAAAACAGCAGCCTGCTGTTTTTAAGCCCAGAGCTTTCCTCCACTCCTATATATTGGTGGAAAATTACTAAAGACAAAACCCCAGGGAAACCATTTTTAAGAGCAGTGAATGCAGCAGGACCTCCAAGGAATCTAGCCAATACACTCCAGGGTGCTGAACTCCCTTTTAATGATGAACAGCACCCCTTTAAGAGCTGCTGGCTTGCCCAATTTTGCTCCTCCCAACCACCTGTCATGCAGCCTGCCTCCCTGTACAAATTTTCCATGCACAGGGAGTGTGTGAAAATGAAGGGAAGGGCAGCCCATCCCACTGGCACCATGGGTCCATTCGTGCTATGGGTGCAGTCCAGATTCACAAAATATAAACAATAGTAAAAATTAAAGGGCACCATCATCGTGAAAATGTGTTTGGCTTTGTTTTTGTTTGAGGAGAGAGAAAACTAAAAATGTCATGTTTTTTTTGTAAAAACAAGAGCAGGTCAAGCAACAGCGAGGCTCTTCAACCAGTCAGATTGCAGGATCCTCACTGAGACACGCAGACTGCAAACCAGGAAGTAAAAACCAGAAATATAAATTACATTTAAATCATTATACAGGAAGCGAAATAAATATTGGGACATACACATGGAATTAAGGGAGAGAGGTAAGAGAGCAAACATGAAAAATAAAAAATATATTTTTTTTAAATCTGCAACATTAATTGTCTTCTGAGGCTCCATACTTGTAAAATTAGTTTTTATGGGCCAGCGAGGTTGTTCAGCAGTAATTATCACTTATTACGCCATTAAAAATTTACTCCTGAATGTAGTAGCCCTAACTTTTTCATCTGTCTTTAGTGCGAGACTAGTGGGTAATTACCCCAAGTTCATGCCATTACAGTGATTTCAGTGCCGAGTCTATCGGCGAAGACTGAAACTACGCACCCTATGGAGGAGTGGGGTATCTCTGACAGCAACTTCTTCATTTCCGTGTATAACTGCACATCTACGGACGCCAGAAGTTGCTGTCAGATTTACCCTGTAATAACAGCAAGCACTGTTAGCCTCGCCGTTATTATTACAGCAAAATCTGGGCCTATGTCCTGTACGTCCTGTGCTGAGCAGAAGTAATGGAGCAAGTGGCCTCTAACTACCTGGCCTGATTGAGAAACTGGGCGAAGTGCAGGGGAAATAACATTGACCCGGATTTTGCGGTGGTAATGACGGTGAAAATGTCAGCGTTCGCCATCATTACTGTTCTGAAAGTGACAGCAACTTCCGGAATCCGCGCATGCGCAGATAAACGCAGTAAAGCGCTTTGGGACGTCTGGTGGTCGTGAAAGGCGCTATATAAATGCAAGTCTTTCTTTCTTTTTATAATCCAGAAGTTGCTGTCAGTCATTCCCTGCTCCTCCACAGGTTGCGCTGTGAAACTCCCCAGAGCCGGCAATCAATGCAAATCACAGTTCCTGGCAAAAACATCCCTATTCCGCTGTTAGCACCACCCCAAAAAAAGTTAAGCCTTGTTGAAAGAGATTTAACTGGGTTTTTAACGGCATAGTGATTGCTGAACAACCGTTCTAGCCCTGAAAAACTAATTTTATATTTGTGGAATATGAAATTTTTCCATTAAAAGGATAGAATTGCATGGCTTTTAATATAATTTTATTTTAAGTTTGTTTATGATATTTCAGCTTCTGATCCTATGTGTTTGTCCCAATCTTTATTTTGCTCTCTGTAATAGTTATAAAAAGTAAATTATAATCTGTGCATTTTACTTCCTGTAATGAGCGCAGCGACAGCGGGACCAGCAGCGGGAATTAAAGGAAAACAACAACAACGGTCCTGAGAGAGGGGAGAAAAAAAATCAAAGTGTGACGTCACAGGAAAGTAGGTAAGTGATTAGTTGGTGAGTATTTCTCTATTTCTCTCTTTTTTCTAAAGTTGGGCATTGGTTTAAATTAACATCCGTGATTACAGATTAAAAACTATACATAGATAATTGAAATTTCAAAACTTGTAAACCTAATTACTTAAATAAAATACAATCGAGATGGCAGGGCAGGCGATGTGTTGCAGCTGTAGCATGTGGGAGCTGGTGGACACCAGTGTGATTCCACAGCGACCACATCTGCAGTAAGTGTTGGCAGCTCGAGGAACTTTGGCTCAGAGTTGATGAGCTGGAGTCCGAGCTTCGGACACAGTGATATATCAGGGAGGGGGAGAGTTACCTGGACACCGTGTTCCAGGAGGCAGTCACACCCCTTAGGTTAAATAATTCAAATTTGGTCCGTGGTCAGGGACAGGAGGGTGTAACTACGAGTGAGGCAGGTATGGGGATCCACAAGGTAGCATTGGAGGAGGCTCAGCCCTTGCACTTGTCCAACAGGTACGAGGTTCTTGCAGCCTGTGTGGACGAGAGCAGGGACTGCAGGGAGGATGAGCAAACTGACCACAGCACCATGGTACAGGGGGCCATTCAAGTTGGGGGAGCAAAAAGAAATGTAGTAGTGGTAGGGGACAGTATAGTTAGGAGGATAGATACTGTTCTCTACAGCCGAGAGCGTGAGTCCCGAAGGCTGTGTTGCCTGCCAGGGTTAAGGACATCTCCTCTGGGCTGGAGTAGAACTTGGAGTGGGAGGGAAAAGATCCAGTTGTCGTGGTCCACGTAGGTACCAACGACATAGGTAGGACAAAGAAAGAGGTTCTGCTGACGGAGTATGAGCAGCTAGGGACTAAATTAAAAAGCAGAACCACAAAGGTAATAATCTCTGGATTACTACCTGAGCCATGAACAAATTGGCATAGGGTAAATAAGATCAGAGAGATGACTGCGTGGCTCAAAGATTGGTGTGGGAGAAATGGGTTTCGATTCATGGGGCACTGGCACCAGTACTGGGGAAAGAGGGAGTTGTTCCGTTGGGACGGGCTTCACTTGAACCATGCTGTGACCAGTGTCCTGGCGAATTGAATAACTAGGGCTGTAGATAGGGCTTTAAACTAAATAGTGGGGGGGAGGGTTCAGGTGAGGGGAAATTTAAAAAGTCAAAGAGAAAGGAGAAGGCAATAGTGCTGGGTAGCGATAGCAGTAATGATAACCAGAGTGTGACAGGAAGGGACAGAGCGTATAAACATAAGAGTGCATCAGAAAGTAGAGTCAGAGTAGGGAAAAATGGTAAAAAGACTAAATTAAAAGCTCTTTATCTGAATGCACGCAGCATTCGTAACAAGATAAATGAGTTGATGGCACAAATAGAAATAAATGGGTACAATCTGATAGCCATTACAGTGACGTGGTTGCAAGGTGATCAAGGTTGGGAACTAAATATTATGGGGTATTTGACATTTTGGAAGGATAGGCAGAAAGGAAAAGGAGGTGGGGTAGCTCTGTTAATAAAGGTTGAGATCAGTGCAGTAGTGAGAAATGATATTGGCTCAGAAGATCAAGATGTCGAATCAGTTTGGGTGGAGATAAGAAATAATAAGGGAAAGAAGTCACTGGTGGAAGTAGTCTATAGGCCCCCTAACAGTAGCTACACAGTAGGACAGAGTATAAATCAAAAAATAATGGAGGCTTGTAAGAAAGGCACTGCAATAACCATGGGCGATTTTAATCTTTATATAGATTGGTCAAATCAAATTGGCAAAGGTAGCCTTGAGGAAGAGTTCATAAAGTGTATTCGTGATGGTTTCTTAGAACAATACATTGTGGAACCAACCAGGGAGCATGCTATTTGAGATCTGATAATGTGTAATGAGATAGGATTAATTAATGATCTCATAGTAAAGGATCCTCTAGGGAAGAGTGATCATAGAATGTTAGAATTTCAAATTCAGTTTGAGGGTGAGAAACTTGAGTCTCAAACTAGTGTCCTGAACTTAAATAAAGGCAATTACAAAGGTATGAAGACAGAGTTGGCTAAAGTGGACTGGGAAAATAGATTAAAGGATAAGACGGTAGATAAGCAGTGGCAGACATTTAAGGAGATATTTCATAACTCTCAGCAAAGATATATTCCAGTGAGAAAGAAAGACTCTAAGAGAAGAATGAACCATCCGTGGCTAACTAAGGAAGTAAAGGATGGTATCAAATTGAAAAACAAAGGCATACAATGTTGCGAAGATTAGTGGTAGGCCAGAGGATTGGGGAATTTTTAGAAACCAGCAAAGGACGACTAAAAAAAGTAATAAAGAGAGAGAAGATAGATTATGAGAGTAAACTAGCAAGAAATATAAAAACAGACAGTAAGAGCTTCTATAGGTATATAAAAAGGAATAGAGTAACTAAAGTTAACGTTGGTCCCTCAGAGGTTGAGACTGGGGAATTAATAATGGGAAACAGGGAAATGGCAGGGACTTTGAACAAATATTTTGTATCGGTCTTCACGGTAGAAGACACTTAAAGCATCCCAATAATAGATAATCAAGGGGCTATAGGGAGGGGGAACTTAAAACAATCACTATCACTAGGGAAAAAGTACTAGGCAATGTTATGGGACTAAAGTGGACAAGTCCCCTGGACCTGATGGCCTGCATCTTAGGTTCGTAAAAGAAGTGACTGCAGAGATATTGGATGCGTTGGTCGTAATCTACCAAAATTCCCTGGATTCTGGAGAGGTCCCAGCTGAATTGGAAAACCACAAATGTAACACCCCTATTCAAGAAAGGAGGGAGACAGAAAGCAGGAAACTATAGACTAGTTAGCCTAACATCTGTCATTGGGAAAATGCTGGAGTCCATTATTAAGAAAGTAGTAGCAGGACATTTAGAAAATCATAATACAGTCAAGCAGAGTCAGCATGGTTTTATGAAAGGGAAATCATGTTTGACAAAATTACTAGAGTTCTTTGAGGATGTAACGAGCAGGGTGGATAAAGCAGAACCAGTAGATGTAGTGTATTTGGATTTCCAGAAGGCATTTAATAAGGTGCCACATAAAAGGTTACTGCACAAGATAAGAGCTCATGGTGTTGGGGGTAATATATTAGCATCGATAGAGGATTGGCTAACTAACAGGAAACAGAGAGTCGGGATAAATGGGTCATTTTCAGGTTGGCAAACTGTAACTAGTGGGGTGCCACAGGGATCAGTGCTGGGGCCTCAGCTGTTTACAATCTATATTAATGACTTGGATGAAGGGACCGAGTGTAATGCAGCCAAATATGCTGATGATACAAAGATAGGTGGGAAAGCAAATTGTGAAGAGGACACAATCTGCAAAGGGATGTAGATAGGTTAACTGAGTGGGAAAAAAATTGGCAGATGGAGTATAATCTGCGAAAATGTGAGGTTATCCACTTTGGCAGGAAAAATAAAAAAGCAAATTATTATTTAAATGGAAAGAGACTACAAAATGCTGCGGTACAGAGGGATCTGGGGGTCCTTGTACATGAAACACAAAAAGTTTGCATGCAGATACAGCAAGTAATTAGGACGGCAAATGGAATGTTGGCCTTTATTGCAAGGAGTTTGAATATAAAAGTAGGGAAGTCTTGCTACAACTATACAGGGTGTTGGTGAGACCACACCTGGAGTACGGCTGTACAGTTTTGGTCTCCTTATTTAAGGAGGGATATACTTGCATTGGAGGCAGTTCAAAGAAGGTTCACTAGGTTGATTCCTGAGATGAAGGGATTGACTTATGAAGAAAGGTTGAGCAGGTTGGGCCTATACTCATTGGCGTTTAGAAGAATGAGAGGTGATCTTATTGAAACGTATAAGATTCTGAAGGGGCTTGACAGGGTAGATGCAGACAGGATGTTTCTCCTCGTGGGGGAATCTAGAACTAGGGGGCATAGTTTCAGAATAAGGGATCGCCCATTTAAAACGGAGATGAGGAGGAAGTTCTTCTCTCAGAGGGTCGTGAATCTTTGAAATTCTCTACCCCAGAGAGCTGTGGAGGCTGGGTCATTGAATATATTTAAGGTGGAGATAGACAGATTTTTGAATGATAAGGGAGTCAAGGGTTATGGGGAGCAGGCAGGGAAGTGGAATTGAGGCCAAGACCAGCTCAGCCATGATCTTATTGAATGGCGGAGCAGGCTCGAGGGGCTCTGTTAGAATTCTTCAGTGTGAAGCTGCTTAGCCTGCTTGATGACATCACTGTTGCTGGGCGCTGGAGATTCGCTTGATTTGGCACCAGAATCAAATTAGGGTCAGGAGAGCTGAAATTCACGCCACAGAGATCGTGATCTTTGTGGGCAGCTTTCTTCAAGGTCAGTAGCGATCGCCATCGCTTCGCCACTAACCGCAAATTCTGGGCCATAGTTACATTTGACGGTATTGAAGGGAAAAGCCTTGAATGGTAATTAATGGACTCTCTAATTCAGGAGTGTCGAAAGTGTGGCCTCCAAACCCTAGCAATCCAGCCTCGAAACCCAGACACTATTAGTGCTTATATTTCTTATCTGTTTGGTTTGTCTTGTTTGGATTTTGTGGGTCTAGAGATTTGGAAAGAGTTTTTCTTGATGCTGTTTTCTCATTAATGATTTTATAGCATGTTGCATCATTCGCTCAGTGGGGTAGATCTTGACTTTCTGCGATAGTGTAAAACGGGACTTCAATGGAAATAGAACCAAGAGAGATGTCAAACGGGCTGCCGACTTGCAATCACTGGTTTTACACTATCGCACAAGGTCAAGATCTACCCCAGTGACTTGCAAATGGGTGTGTCACGGCAGGAGCCAGAAGAGAGATTGAAGAGAGGCAGTTAGATGGTACATGCATGGACTGAAGCGCAACAATAAACATTATGGAAAGGGAGGTGATGGCAAGACAGAGGTCTGAGAACAAAGGGAAATCTGTGAGAGCTAAAGTTCTTTTATGTGTCGGAAGGTAGGATAGGAGAGCTAATTGGTAAGTTTTGTGGTTTTGTTTTCAGAAGTGTTCAATGTTTTTAGGTATTTATTGAGGGTGACTCTCCACAGTGTTTCTCCCGCTTATCCCCTGCAGAAACCCTGGAAAAGTGGCATAAACACTGCTAGTCCATTTTTCTACCAAAGTTACAGCAGACAAGTGGGAAAACACCCACAGAAATATACCCCCATTAGGTTACATAGAATTGTATAGCACAGAAACAGTCCATTCAGCCCAACAGGTCTATACCGGTGTTTATGCTCCACACAAGCCTGCTCTCACCTTACTTCATCTTATCCTATCAGCATATCCTTCTATTCCTTTTTCCCTCATGAGCTTATCTAGCTTCCCCTTAAATGCATCAATGCTATGCGCCACAACCACGCCATGTAATAGCAAGTTCCACATTCTCGCCACTCTCTGAGAAAAATTTCTTCTGAATTTCTTATTGGAATTATTAGTGACTCTCTTATATTTATATCCTCTAGTTTTGATTTCCCCCTCAAGTATAAACATCCTCTCTATGTCTACCACAGATCACAGAATCCCCACAGTGCAGATAGAGGCCATTTCGGCCCATCGAGCCTGCACCGACACATATCCCACCCTATCCCCGTAACCCCACGTATTTAATCCCCCCTAACACTAAGGGTCAATTTATCATAGCCAAATCAACCTAACCCGCACATCTTTGGACTGTGGGAGGAAACTGGAGCAAACCCACGCATACACGGGGAGAATGTGCAAACTCCACACAGACAGTCACCCGTGGCCGGATTCGAACCCGGGTCCCTGGCGCTGTGAGGCAACAGTGCTAACCACTATGCCACCGTGTTACCCTCTCAAGTCCCTTCATAATTTTAAAGGACAGTCTTCTCTTTTCGAGAGAAAAGAGTCCTAGTCTGTTCAGTCTTTCCTGATAGTTATACAGGAAACTCTTTCGTATCCGGCACCGACGGGACCGGGGTGGTGCCGGTTGATTAAAAATTGCGGATAACGGAGAGGTATATTTACCGAGGTAATTTTTAACAAACACAAATAAAAAAATAAAGAAATGTGCAGTATAATTGGGTACTCACCTACAGAATGTTGTGCTAAATGGACTCGGACTCGGCAACATTTCCGGTTATTGAGGTGTTCGGATCGGAAGAGACTTCCGACAGCGCCAAGAAGCCGAGTAGTGGCAGTTTGGAGAACTACTCCCACTAACTAACTCGGCCACCGCGGGAGACTCAGACTCAGCAACATTTCCGGTTATTGAGGTGTTGTTTTCGGAGTATGAATTTTGCCGGTTATTAGAGAATTCCGGATATTTAGGTGCCGTTTAAACGAGAGTTTCCTGTAGCCCCTGAGTTCTGGTATCCTCCTTGTAAATCTATTTTTCACCTTCTCCAGTGCCACTATATCCTTTTTGTAATATGGAGATTGAACTATACACAGTACTCCAAGTGTGGTCTAACCAAGGTTTTATATAAGTTTAACATAACTTCTCCGCTTTTCAATTCTATTCCTCTAGAAATGAACCCCAGTGCTTTGTTTGCATTTCTTATGGTCTTGTTAACCTCCATTGCTACTTTTAATGATTTGTAAATATAGATCCCTTTTCTCCTCTACCTCATTTAAACTCTTATTTTCCAAGGAGTAGGTAGCCTCCTTATTCCTCCTACCAAAATGCACCACCTCACACTTATCTATATTGAAATTTGGAGCTAGAACTTTTATTTTCAGGGGTTGTATCATGCGGTGGATAAGAAGGTTACATTGTCCCTGGAAAGATTTGGGGGGGAAATGTGAAAGATGTGATCAGAGACAGGAAAGTAAGTCATTAGGTATTTTTCGATTGCTTTGTGAGCTTTCGAGTCATCAAACTGAAAACTTGTATACAGATAGATTGTAACCATACAAATTTATAATTTTTAACATCTCTTATCAAAGTTTTCACAGTCCCAGCTGGCCTATTTTCAAAGTTGTAGTGACTTGTTCATTTATTGGCCAAAAACCAATGAGGGTTTACAACCACCTTTGGAATGCACTCCTGTACAGCCATTGTTCTATATTTAATATCAAGAATGGAGTGAATACTTTAACTTTCCCCATGACTTGTCTGAAGCTGTACCAATTCTTTTCACTGACGTACTTGACCAGCAATCCTTTTGTAGGATTCTTCTGAAGCAATTAATAGCTTTTGTAACCTTAAAAAATAAGCTGTTAAATCCACAGCGAGTGAAGTTCGGCACGTAGTCACATACTAGAGCTTTGTTTAATCCGACAAGGCCTCTATCACTTCTTTTTTCTACAATCTGCCATGGTATTGGCATCTCTGTCATGACATGTCACTTTAAGTATTTTGCAGTCTTCATTTACGTTTCAAAATAAAGACAAACTGAAATACAAAATAGTACCAACCAGCATTGGGAAAAGGAACAATCCCTCTTCCTAAAGATGCTTTTGGAATACTTACTTGTGTTCCCTTCATATGTGCCATCAGCTTCCATGATCTTTGCATGTTGCTCCATGTGAAGCTGATATTGCCATGTTAATGCACCAAGGCCTAAGATGTCAACATAGCATTATATAGAATTACATAGAAATTACAGCACAGAAACAGGCCATTCACCAAACTGGTCTATGCCAGTGTTTATGCTACACACGAGCCTCCTCCCACCCTACTTCATCTAACTCTATCAGCATAACCTTCTATTCCTTTCACCCTCATGTACTTATCTAGCTTGCCTTAAAATGCATCTATATCTTCGCAACAACTACTCCTTGTGGCAGCAAGTTCCACATTCTAACCACACTGACACAAAGGCTGGAATTTTCCGGGGTGTCAGCGGGCAGGATTGGTGGCGGGTCAGGTGGGAAAGTGTTTTTTTTTGACAGCGGCCCGCCGCAACACGCCTTTCCCAATGTCGGGTCTGTCAGCGCTGAGCAGACCCAACGGGCAGCGGCGGGCGACCCAATAAAACTAATTATAATGTACTTACCTGACCCTTAACAGGCTTTTTTTACCTTACTTTTTAACTTTAACTTCATGGCCACGGGAACCACACTGTTCAGTCAACCTGAGGCGGGAGTTCAGTGGCCATTGTTCCAGCTGATTACTTGACAGCTTCAAATGTACAGCAAAAGCTCCCAACTGACAGAGATCACTTTCCTCAGCCACAAGCTGTTCCTCACTGCATTTCCACAAGAGATTCAGCATGCTGCAAGTCTTTCCACAAGTCTCCATCCAGTCTCACCTCATTACCTCTCTCACCATTGACAGATCGCTTCTGTTATCTGTACTTCACCTGCCATCTATTCCATCAGCATGGGTTCCATTTATACTGTCTCACCTTGGTCCTCAGAATCGGACCACGATGAGCCCCAACACCAGCAGCACCAGGCACACCAGCAGCACCAACAACAACACCAACCTTCTCTGCAATCAACTGATGCTGCACAGGACAGAGGGCATTAGCACCCGAGCACATTGCTACCCGGGAGGCCAGGGATGGCCTCACCATGGCCAGATTTATTTCACTTGATGCTGTACACCCTGGCTGCCACATGATGTGCCAGGTTGGCACCACCCCACACCAACACCATAAAGCATTCCTACAATGCCCAAGCCATTCCTTTCACACTCATCACCATTGCGGGGGGTACCGTTACGTCTCATCATTCACTGCAACTCACTAAGCCATTTCCAAAGGTGCATACAAATCTGTCCAAGACTGGAAAGTGTTGAAAATAAAGATTTCAATATTTGACACCACATTACCAGAAACTTTACATAAAAATTGGATAAAACACCCAAGTGGATACCCTTGTGTGTTGTTAGTTGGTATGATTGCACTAGGATGCAGGTGAGTGTGAGGGGTGGCTAGTGAGATGGGGAAGTGATAATGTAGATAGAGAGAGAGAGATGTGTGGAGGTGCAAGGTAAGTTGGTGTGAGTAAGGATGTGCAGGAGTAAGGTAGGGAAGGCAGAGTGATCTGGATGTGATGAGAGGCACAGCAGGATGAGGTTGAGTGTGGCTTTTGTACTAATGTTTCGTGATCTAATGAGATAATTGAAACGTTTGCGCCACTGCACCCAGGTCCTCCTGGCCACATCCCTGCTTGTGCCCTCCTGTGCAATCTGCAATCAGGCTGTTTTGGTCTCCTGGGGAGATCTCTTCCGCCCATCGGAAGGGAAGAGGAACTCCCTGCGTGCTCTGACTCCCCCTGTAAGCATATGGAGGGAGTCATGGGAGAACCTGGGTGCAGCCCTGCACCTCTGTGCAGTGATTGTCAGTGTTTGCAGCACTTCAATGCTGTAGAACACGGACAGCACAAACGTCAAAATAAAGTTGGCCATGGTCCCTTTAAGGAAACCGGCTGATGACGTGTCATGAATGATGTCACCAGACCCGCTACCTCTAATTCGGCTGGGAAACGCGCTGGGCGGGCTTAACAAGCCCTATCAATGTAAGTTAATTTTAGACAGTGGGATGGAGCCAGCAGTGGGGCCGCGACCCGCCACCGACACCGCCTGCCCTGGACCCGCCCAGGTAAGTAAAATCCCAGCCAAAATCTCCATATCAAGATGGAGGGATTCTCCTGATCTCCTGCCGTAACTTCGGCAGAAGATTAGCGGCAACCTCCGGAGAAACGGTGTAACCAGCTAAAAAAGGCCAGTTACACCATTTCTCCAGGGTTTCCATCAATCTTCCATCAACGTTACAGTGGGAGATTGGGGCAACTCCATGGAAATTCTCTCCCATAATCAATGCTTTTCCTTCTAAATCTGAATGAATTTTTAACTATTTGTCTGCCTCCATTTTCTTGATTAATACAAAGGAATTTCTTTACATAATTTTCGTTCCAAGTTTCCTGGTGGCAAAACATGACTCCCCAAAGCTCTAAAGTCATCGCTTAACTCTGATAGGTTAATATTAACTAATTCCAGAATAAATGATCAGATAGGGAATTAGTTAACCCTATACATTACTGTAATATGCCAATTACTCCAGTTGCAATTATGTACATGATAATTGAACATATATTTTATAATGAATCCAAATGGTTTCAGACTGAAAACACTTTTGAATTTATATTCAAAAATGTTTTTTGGAAATACTGACAAAACCAACAAACTGCAGCCTGGAAATTGCTGTTGGTAAGTTATTCCTGGGGTAAGCTGTGAGTTACTTAAAGGTTCTGGGAGAATGCTAGTTTACATTCATGTTGCTGTTTTCAACCAGGGATCCAAACTGTGGACATTTTCTTCACATTTTTAGTACTGTTTTTGTCATTAATTTTTGTTGGATTTATATGAAAATAAACTTTAACTCTGTCCTTTTAAAAAAAATCCAGACTTTTGGTTTCTCCTAAAGGTATGTAATGTTTACTTGGAGTTTAAAATAGCCAAATTGCCTGCTAATTCACGAGAAAATTGACTAGTTGAAACATTTCTGAGACTTCAGCGGAACATGAAGATCAGGAACACAAAACAGGAGCTCTTACAGTACAGACTTTCACAGGCGCTCAGGGAGTGACAAAGCCTGTAAAAATCACAAGTTTTAACACAGTGTAGTGACTCCTTCAAACTGCCCCCACCCCCACCCCACCAGCCCCTATCTGGATCATCGCATCAATATGACCCACCTGCTGATTCTTTGATGTCCTCCCCAATTTGAAACCACTAAACTACCTTTCCTTGCCCCAATGCTTGCTGACTTCTTTAATGGCTTCCTTTGCACAAACATAATTTCTTTCTTCAGAAAGTCTACCCTCTACCCTCCCATCCTCTCCAGCTACTACCCCATCCCTAATCTCTCTTTCCTCTCTAAGATAGTTAACTGTCCCACCGTTATCTGTTTGAATCTCTTTAGTCCACCTCTGCCTGATCTATAACACTGAAGCCACCCTGGTCAAAGTCACAAATTACATCTTTTGGAATGACATGTCTCCTTAACCTCCTTGATCTCTCCAGGGCATTCAAAAAGATTGATCACTGAATCCTATTCCAATGCCTCTCATCCATAGTCAACCTCCATTGGACTGTCCTGGGGGGTGAGGGGGTGTTCACTCTGATTTGTCCCATTAGCCAGCAAATCGCCAGCAATCATCCCTCACGTGATCACACTGGAGTACCTCTAGGCGCCATCCTTGGTCCTCTCCTTTACCCTATTTACGTTTTGCCCCTCAGCAACATTATCTGCAAGCATGCAATCAGTTTCCATATGTATACTGATGATACACGGTTTTACCTCCCCATCACTAATTACTACTGTATAACCATCTCTGTGTTGTCTGCTTGTGCGACATCGAGTCATGGATCAGCCAGAACTTCCTTCAGTTGAACGTTGGGACAGACACCTTATTCAGCCCCGTACTTATGCTCCTGATTCCACTCCCTCCCCAGTTGCTTGTTCAGGCTGAACTATATTAACGGTGCAATGTAAATGATGGTTGTTGTTTTTATTTCATGGCAGTTGGCAATTTAAGTTAAAATTAATGATGGGAGTTGGTTGGAAGTGCCACTAATAGTATTTCACAGTTGAAGTAGTACAAGATGAAAGTAGACATCATAGGGACATAAGAAGGCACCAAACTGGACAGCCTGCCCCCCACATTACACCGTCAACTCTATGTGCAGGTCATGACATACCTACATATCAATGGCCATAGGGAACTTGACTCTCATAATCAAGAGTCTCTAGTATTGCAGTTACACACATTTATTCATAGCCATACAGACCTCCACTATCTAAGGCTACGTGGGCCCAGTCAATCTTCTTCCTGGCAAACAGGAATTTTGTACCAGTACTAATGCCACCAACAATATTTTGTTTCTTTTTAAACTCTGTGCTACATTATAATTTATGGATCATATTGAAACAAAAATATCAGCCACTGTAATTTTATATTTTAAAGTCAGTGAGTAAATCTCTTACTGAGCCAACTTTGAAAAAAACAGCTGCCACACCTCCTAGTAGTCGGGTTGTGTATGGCTGAGAATGGATGCTTTCTTGGCTGGAAATGGCAGGTGAAATGGGAAGCAAAGAGATGCTCCCCAATAGCCTAGTGTTTAAAGGAACTGTGGCAAGATAAGGAGAGTTCTGCCTTTTCTGCCACTTAAATTTAGGCAGGTAGATTAATTCCATTTAAATAGAGATTCAGACAGCTGTGTGTTTGGTCAGTGTTGATGCATGTAAATGGCCAGCCCGATCAGTGTGTTACAGTGAGGGGTGACTATCAGAGGTGGGTTCTCTTTTTTTCCCAGTCTATGCCTTTGTTCAGAACTTCATTAGGTCAAAAGCAAGTTTTTTTTGGCTGTAGCAACTTAAGTGAAATGTTAGCATATACAAACTGGCAGACAGCAAAATAGACAGATTCAGCCTGACTGATTGCTGAACTATTAAGGTGAAATGTTTCCAAGAAGATAGACATTGAAACCTCGTCCCATGACTGGTCAGAAAGCTGTGTGCAGTGCGTAGTCTGATTTATGCTGCAGGAGGATGAGGCACCCGATGGTAGCGCAAGCTGGCAAAGTTAGCCATCCAATGGCCTGAGTGTAACATGAATGGATTCCCAAGTCGTAAATCGTGGTGTACATTGCTCGTGTCTTTATTTCTGACTGGATATCTGAGCCTGGATATTCCCGCTTTTGCAGAATTGGGATGCATCTTTTGTGTGGTGGGACTTCAGCCTGAGAATGATGAACCCCCGATGGCTGCCTTGGATCATTGACATCATTTTGGCAGGTCCACAGCTTAGTCCACCTGCAGTGGGGGTAGAATCAATCGCTCTGCAATTGACTGTGGTCGGCAATGCAGCCCTCTAAATATTACATCCCACCCCCTCTGCCTCCTAAGCACTGCTGAATGTCAGGAATTCAACACCCAGTATTGCTAAGGCATTAATGATGGGAAATACAATGGATGGTGTTTTCCTGTCATTAAGCTGTCATTTGAATATGCCCACCCAAATATATCCACTTTCTTTTCTGGTGGAAAGTTCTGGATGTGGTGGCAGAGGCCGAGGGGCCAGTGGATCGGCTCGCTGCTGCATTTTATATTCTTGTCTGCCCTAAATGCCAAGGTGAAAACAAACAGGAAACCTGAGCCATCTAAGTCACTTCTGCCACTTTGGCCATGAGTATTGTGCTGGCAAAGCTTCCGGGAACAATTCTATGCATTAAGGAGTTAAAACTGAGCTTTTCTAAGGTGGTGGAAGCAGATTCAACAGTAACTTTTAAAAGGGAATTGGATCTGAACTTAAAAAGAAAAAAATTGCAGGGCTAAGGGGAAAGAGCAGGGGAGTGGGACAAATTGGTAGCTCTTTCAGAGAGCCAGCACAGGCACGATGGGCCGAATGACCTCTTTCTATGCTGTATGATTCTATGTTGGACACACTATTGTGAATAAGTGTGCAAATATCATCAACTTTTCGATAAAAGTGCCTTGTCCATAAATACAAAAACGGTTGTGCAATCTGAAAATAGGTGGTGTGGCGTTTGCCCTGTCTTCACAGCACAATTCTTTATACCAGCAGCTTGACTTTAGTATTTATTTGTTATGTGGTTTTCCATTTAGGCTGATCCCCTTACAAAGAATCAGAGTGAGATCCCGTGTATTTTCTTTCATTCGATAAATTTACCCAAATAGATCTTAAACTAAAATAAACCTAGGAGGTGGAAAAATAACTTGTGATTTATAAAAAATTGTTTCCATGGCAACATCAGACCAGAACAACAGAGAAATATAATAGACTGTATGAGTTTGTAAAACAGTTTTCTTCTGTGTAAGACTAATGACAAAGCTATGAATTGAATTGTGAAAATTAAAATCAATATATGAAACAAAAAACGCAGAAATGTAAAATGATAATTTATTTTGAGTCTAAACCTTTTTAATGTGGAACGTCTGGCGCACAACTATTTCTGTTTCACTGGATTATAACTTTCAAGCCCATTTTATGACTGTGTGGCACCATATTTATCTAATATTTAAACTCCAGTGCTTTGATTACTCTAGTAATGGAGTGATGATTACTATTGGAGAGGCTCTGAGTTTAAATCCCAGTTTTGATTGTCTGTCACGCTCACTTAATCCATATACAAATGTTTCAGTAGCTCTCGAATGGGCTGCCAGATACTTTTGCAGTGTAATCTCAGAGGGAAGGAAAAGCAACAGGCTTGTTTTGTCCCTCAGAAACAAATCAGAGTCCCACTGGCATCAGTCATGAAGTCCACAGCCAGACTATTCCACCCTCTGAGCTGAAGGACATTAAAAGTGGCATCAGTGGAGAAAAGTGCTTGAAAGTGCAATTAAATAAAATGACAGAATATCTGCACTTTAATTCTTCTCTTCGTAACTTTTAATTAAACGTTTGAATAAAGGTTTGAGATTAAAAATCATTTTTCTTTGGGGATTACATTGGTACTTACGTTCATTTTGTCTGTCACTTTGCTCACATTGCTATTGTCTTCTCTACAAACTGCTGTTCTTTAAAGGTATGCATCTAATACGCTGTGACAAACTTCAGCAAATAGACCTGAGTCAGTTCAGTTCTCTGCTGCACCTCATCTTCAACAGAATAACCGACTTTGCACATCAGTCTCTGAAGAAGTGAACAACATTCTCAATGAAATGATGTGCAGATAGAAACAGACGGAGATAATCCGAAGTAGAATCAAAAGCAGACTTCCGTTCTGAGTTTTTTTGTATTTTATTATGTACAAATTAAAGCACTCGGAAATGTAGTGTAATATTCCATTCCCAGTTGTTTGAAGTTTCAAAACTGCAGGTCTGCTTCAGAAAACAATCTTTAAACAGCCAGAAAGTTTGAGGGAGAAAGCGTAATCCCTGACGCTGCTTTGTTCATAAAATACAGACGTAAGGCATAATTTTCAAGTTTTGGAACAGTCCGTTAATGAGGCCACCGTAGCGTGCAGCATTCCTCCATCCCGACTGTGAGAAACACACATTCTTAGGCTGCAAAGAAAAAGGAACAGCAATTCGTGACCCTCCTGCACTGAATGATCTTTTCACACATCTAAAGCAGCTAACAAGCCGCTTAACCCCCTCTAAACTTCAAAAAGTCCGGAAATCCAGCTGGGATTTGCTGAACTACACTGTAAAATAATAGCACAATGCCAGTTTCATTGAGGAGGCTCTGCAAGTGCTTGTGGAGAATCAGGAGCCCCGCAACATGCAAATTGGCCTCCAAGTGTGCCAATATGTTACCGATGGTGTCAGTGTTGTGTCCTTTACTTGGATGACCAAAAGAAGGTAAAAAAAAATGATAAATGTAGGATAGCAATGGGACTGCAAAGTAGAAGAACAAGATATACGTGCAAAAATTGCTTTCCTGACAGAGAAATGGTATCAAGAATATAACAAAGTATCAGAAAGGGAAGTAGCAGGGTTATACAAATTACATTGTACATGCTGTGATGAGAATGGACTGCAGGAATACATTTCCATGCGCTAAATGTCTACATCTCCAATTACAGTGTTTAAAAGTAACACCTACATAGTAGGAGGGCAGCACATGGCAGTCTCCCAGATCTTAAGGTACTCAAGCTGTGTGAGAAAATTGTTGGATTTGTTTGACAGTCAGGGATTAGATGTGAATGAGTCTCTGGGGATTGGAATACCACAGAGAACCCTTGGGACAGGCATTGTAATCAGATATTCAATGGGGGGTAATTTTCACTTTTGGCAGAGACGGAAAACTGGCCATGGCGGATCAGCCGCCCATTATAAACCCCACATGATTTTCCCTTCCATTGAAAATGGCAAGGAAAATTGGACAGGGAGGACAGGAAAGACGGGAGGAGGCTCGAGTGGAGCATAAACGCTGGCATGGACCGGTTGGGCCGAATGGCCTGATTCTGTGCTGTCTATCCTATATAATCCTATGTAAAATTACCCCCTATGATTTTCACAATATGTCAAATGGGCGTGTCCATTTATGCCAATTGTGCACAAGCACATAATAGTAGATAATGTGGTACCCAAATGGAAGTGTGGTTGCTGATTCATAGAGCACTCTCTTCACAGATCAAGGAGAAAGTAGTTGACCATCAACTGGTTTGTTGTAATGGAGAGCTATTTTTACAGTATTGATTCTTTGTGAGACCAGAATCTGGAAATTTCTGTTGGTGATATCAGTGCAATATTTCTTTGTCCTCCATTTTAACAGAGGCGTGAGCCCGTTTAAAATAAATGGTTAACGACTGTGTTAAAATAGTAGACAAAGAAATATCACTTAGTTAAGTGCCAATTGTGGCAGCTTTGGATATGCTGCACATCATGTATGGGATGCAAAGCTGAATCATGTGCACGATCTGTTATTAAAACATATATACTTGTTTCTTAATTCTTGTTTCAAGTTGTTTTTTGTTACACCACTAACAATTTAAGTGTGGAAATTGCTATTGGTGATATTAACAGCCAAGCATTTATCATGTTGTTATGATATTTCTTTGCTTTCAACACACCCATTTGAGGGTGTGAGCAAAGCTCAGAGAGGTGGAACAACAAATGTGTTTGCAACATTTTCTGTTTTGGATTAAAAGCTGTGTTTGTGATAAATGTTGTGGTGGCACAGGTCACAGGATGAACAATTCATGCTGCTTTACGTTCATGGCCATAACCTAAAACACAACTTCTGACCTCAGTGGCATGGTAATTTTTAAACTTCTGCTCATTTTGTTAAGTTTTTGGGAGACCAGCAACCATGAGGTAGCTACTTAGATGCTGAGAGGTTGTTTCCCCTGGCTGGAGAGTCAAGAACTAGGGGGCATAGTCTCAGGATAAGGGGCCGGCCTTTTAATACTGAGATGAGGAGGAATTTCTTCACTCAGAGGGCTGTGAATCTTTGGAATTCTCTACCCCAGAGGGCTGTGGATGCTCAGTCGTTGAGTATATCCAAAGCTGAGATCGATAGATTTTTGAACTCCAGAGGAATTAAGGGATACGGGGACAGGGCAGGAAAGTGGAGTTGAGGTCGAAGATCAGCCATGATCTTATTGAATGGCGGAGCAGGCTCGAGGGGTTGTATGGCCTACTTCTACTCCTAATTCTTATGTTCTTACACTTACACTACTATCTGCCTCCCTTATCCAGGTGGTGGAATCGTAGACTCGTGGATCTACAATTCCACTGCTAGGATTTTATAGTGTAAATGAAAGGGGGAGGTCAGGTCAGAGACGCTTCTCTCCCAGAATCCAAACGAAATGAATGACAATATAAAATCAGCAGACGCACCAAGCATTATCCTACGAGGGAGGGAAACTAAAGTTGGAGTTGCTAATGGATCACTCTTGTGCACTTCTGAGTACCTGGCTCAGACTGGCATTGGCAAAGCCTGGTTTCAGGTTGCCCACCCAGCTCTTGGTCATAGTTGGTGCATGGCTCAGGCAAATCAAGAAAAAAGGTGGGGAGAAAATAAGTTGAAGAACGGAAGTTTATACCCTCAAGTGATGAAAGTAATTTTTGTAATATACATGTTCATATCCAGTAAGTTATAAAAGTATTTCATTCGTTTCCAGCCCAAATATAGTACAAGTGAATGAAAGGTAAGTATATGGCGCCCTCTGGTGGTCCTGTGCCTTCTTGCCAACAATTTCTTGTAATATTTTTACGAAATCAACAGACATTACAGTGCCTGAAAAAGTACTAATTTTAAGCACAGCAGCAGAAATAAAACAGTATGATCTTAAGAATACTGAACTTCCAGATGCTGTAAGCCGACCTGTTTCCCTTCCATCATTTTTGAACTTATTTTCTTCTCCCTTTTGAAACCATATCTTGTGGTTCACAATCCTGCAATTAAAAAGCTACGAAGGCAACTTACTCATGAATCTCTCTCGATGTCTCTCTATAACCATCATTACAGAGTGTGTGTGAATATTCAGGTTGGTTCACCATTACCTTTCCCTCTTTGCATGAGTGAAAATGCCTTGCCTTCCCTTGATGGCCCAGCTAAGATCAGGAATTCACAATGTATGGAATTAAACTCCTGAAGTTCCCTTGAACTCACCATTATGCTCTGAGGCATAATTCACAAATGGAACATTTCCCTGTACTACTAGGTTGTCCAAATATGTTCATTATATCACAATTGGTGGTATAATGAACATATTCACCCGGTCTGGCCTATATGTGACTCCAGACCCACAGCAATGTGATTCACTCTTAACTGCCCTCTGAAATGGCCTAGCAAGCCACTCAGTTGTACCAAACCGCTACGAAAAATAATAAAAAGAATGAAACGGTACGGACCACCCGGAATCGACCTCAGCACCAACTACAGACACGGCAACGGCACACCCAGCCCAGTCGACCCTGCAAAGTCCTCCTCACCAACATCTGGGGACTTGTGCCAAAATTGGGAGAGCTGTCCCACAGACTAGTCAAGCAATAGCCTGACATAGTCATACTCACAGAATCATACCTTTCAGCCAATGTCCCAAACTCCTCCATCACCATCCCTGGGTATGTCCTGTCCCACCAGCAGGACAGACCCACCAGGGGTGGCGGCACAGTGGTATACAGTCAGGAAGGAGTGGCCCTGGGAGTCCTCAACATTGACTCTGGACCCCATGAAGTCTCATGGCTTCAGGTCAAACATGGGCAAGGAAACCTCCTGCTGATTACCACCTACCGCCCTCCCTCAGCTGATGAATCAGTACTCCTCCATGTTGAACACCACTTGGAAGAAGCACTGAGAGTAGCAAGGGCACAGAATGTACTCTGGGTGGGGGACTTCAATGTCCATCACCAAGAGTGGCTCGGTAGCACCACTACTGACCGAGCTGGCCGAGTCCTGAAGGACATAGCTGCCAGTCTGGGCCTGCGACAGGTGGTGAGAGAACCAACACGAGAGAAAAACCTACTTGACCTCGTCCTCACCAATCTACCTGTCGCAGATGCATCTGTCCATGACAGTATTGGTAGCAGTGACCACCGCACAGTTATTGTGGAGACCAAGTCCCGTCTTCACACTGAGGACACCCTCCATCGTGTTGTGTGGCACTACCACCGTGCTAAGTGGGATAGATTCAGAACAGATCTAGCAGCTCAAAACTGGGCATCCATGAGGCGCTGTGGGCCATCAGCAGCAGCAGCAGAATTGTATTCCACCACAATCTGCAACCTCATGACCCGGCATATCCCTCACTCTACCATTACCATCAAGCCAGGGGACCAACCCTGGTTCAAAAAGGAGTGTAGAAGAGCATGCCAGGAGCAGCACCAGGCATCCTAAAAATGAGGCGCCAACCTGGGGAAGCTGCAACACAGGACTACATGCATGCTAAAAAGCGGAAGCAGCATGCTGCAGACAGTGCTAAGCGATCCCACAATCAACGGATCAGATCAAAGCTCTGCAGTCCTGCCACATCCAGTCATGAATGGTGGTGGACCATTAAACAACTAACGGGAGGAGGAGGAGGCTCGATGAATATCCCCATCCTCAATGATGGTGGAGTCAGCACGTGAGTGCAAAAGGCTAGGCTGAAGCACTTGCAACCATCTTCAGCCAGAAGAGCCGAGTGGATGATCCATATCGGCCTACTCCTGAGGTCCCCACCATCACAGAAGCCAGTCTTCAGCCAAGTCGACTCACTCCATGTGATATCAAGAAACGGCTGAGCGCACTGGATACAGCAAAGGCTAAGGGCCCCAACAACATCTTGGCTATCGTGCTGAAGACCTGTGCTCCAGAACTAGCCGCGCCTCTAGCCAAGCTGTTCCAGTACAGCTACAACACTGGCATCTATCCGACAATGTGAAAAACTGCCCAGGTATGTCCTGTCCACAAAAAGCAGGACAAATCCAATCCGGCCAATTACCATCCCATCAGTCTACTCTCAATCATCAGCAAAGTGATGGAAGGTGTCATTGACAGTGCTATGAAGCGGCACTTACTCACCAATAACCTGCTCACAGATGCCCAGTTTGGGTTCCGCCAAGACCACTCGGCTCCCGACCTCATTACAGCCTTGGTCGAAACATGGACAAAGGAGCTGAATTCCAGAGGTGAGGTGAGAGCGACTGCCCTTGACATCAAGGCAGCATTTGACCGAGTGTGGCATCAAGGAGCCGTAGTAAAACTGAAGTCAATGGGAATCGGGGGGGAAACCTTCCACTGGCTGGAGTCATACCTAGCACAAAGGAAGATGGTTGTGGTGGTTGAAGGTCAATCCAGGACATCGCAGCAGGTGTTCCTCAGGGCAGTGTCCTAGGTCCAACCATCTTCAGCTGCTTCATCAATGACCTTTCCGCCAACATAAGGTCAGAAATGGAGATGTTCGCTGATGACTGCACAGTGTTCAGCGCCATTCACAACTCCTCAGATAATGAAGCAGTCCATGCCCGCATGCAACAAGACCTGGACGACGTTCAGGCTTGGGCTGATAAGTGGCAGGTAACATTCGCGCCACAGAAGTGCCAGGCAATGACTATCTCCAACAAGCGAGAGTCTAACCACCTCCTCTTGACATTCAACGGTATTACCATCGCTGAATCCCCCATCATCAACATCCTGGGGGTCACCATTGACCAGAAACTTAACTGGACCAGCCACATAAATACTGTGGCAACAAGAGCAGGTCAGAGGCTAGGTATTCTGCGGCGAGTGTCTCACCTCCTGACTCCCAAAACCTTTCCACCATCTACAAGGCACAAGTCAGGAGTGTGATGGAATACTCTCCACTTGCCTGGATGAGCACAGCTCCAACAACACTCAAGAAGCTCGACTCCATCCAGGACAAAGCAGCCCGCTTGATTGACACCCCATCCACCACCTTAAACATCCACTCCCTCCACCACCGGCGTACCGTGGCTGCAGTGTGTACCATCTACAAGATGCACTGCAGCAACTCGCCAAGGCTTCTTCGACAGCACCTCCCAAACCCGCGAGCTCTTCCACCTAGAAGTACAAGGGCAGCAGGCGCATGGGAACACCACCACCTCCAAATTCCCCTCCAAGTCACACACCATCCTGACTTAGAAGTATATCGCCGATCCTTCATCGTCGCTGGGTCAAAATCCTTGAACTCCCTCCCTAACAGCACTGTAGGAGTACCTTCACCACACGGACTGCAGCGGTTTAAGAAGGCGGCTCATCACCACCTTCTCAAGGGCAATTAGGGATGGGCAATAAATGCTGGCCTTGCCAGCGATACCCACATCCCATAAACGAATTTAAAAAATTCAAAAACTAGAAGTCATTTCTTGCCGTCAGACCTATGTTTATTTTCCAATCTGTTTTATGTTACAATATAGTTCATGAAATAAAAACAGAAAATACAGGAAATACACAGCAGGTCAGTCAACATCTATAAAGAGAAAAGATAGGTTACAAAGTTTTGAATGTGTACTTTTCATCAGAATCCCACTTTTTTTTAATATTGCAGAAGCTCTACAAATATCATTGGACAACATTTTGCACAACTAAGATTAACTACAGAAAGACCATATCAGGCATCGTCAGTCCTAGTTTCCTAGAAATGTTAGTCAGGATTTCCAGTCCTCCCTCCACTGATTTTTATGGTGAAACTGAGCCTGGCAGCAGTGGAAAATTGTTACACACGAATATATGGAGCATCATGACTAAACACGTCCCAACGCCCTCCCCCTCCCCCACTCCCACACACAGCCATGTAATCTCCTGGCAGAGGCAAAAACACTCGGGGCCAAATCTGCACATATTTTCCATGCCCTGATTTCCCAGAGCCTAAGGCTGGTGGTGTACTATACACATACCCATTTTTGGAATCATAGAAACTTACAGCACAGAAGGAGGCCATTTGGCCCATCGTGCCTGCGCTGGCTCTTTGAAAGAGCAGCCGTATTTAGTCTCACATCCCCAACTTTTTGTCCGTAACCCTGTAAGTTCCTCATCCTCAAGTACCTGTCAAACTCCCTTTTCAAATTATTTATGGAATCAGCTTCCACCACATTTTCGGGTAGAGCGTTCCAGATCTTGACAGCTCTCTAAGTATACATGGGCAGACATATAGAAAGCAGAAGCAAATTATGGAGATATACTTCCCATCTATTTGCATCTTCACAACGTTTTGCTACGTTAAAGGTGCTATACAAATGCAAGTTGTTGTTGAGATGAAAGAGATGACTTTTAGGCCTGGATTTTCCCTGCGGAGGTGGGATGGCGGTGGGAGAGCTGGTTGGCGGATTCTGGTCCTGCTCCCATCTGCAGCAGCTCTCTAAAAATGATTTTCTGTAGATTGGCCTTGTTAAGCCCGCCCTGCGGGGGTTCCTGGCCAATTAACAGGAAGCGGGTCTGATGACATCATTTGATGACGCATTATCAGCCGGTTTCCTTAAAGGGACCATGGCCACATTGATTTTGACAGTTGTGCTGTCAGTGTTCTGCAGCATTGAGGTGCTGCAAACACTGACAAGCACTGCACAAAGGTGCACGGCTGCACCCAGGCTCTCCCATGACTCCCTCCATATGCTTTTGGAGGGAGTCATAGCACGCAGGGAGGTTCTTTTCCCTTCCAATGGGCGGAAGAGACCTCCCCAGGAGATCAACACAGTCTGGTTGCACATTGCACAGGAGGGCACAAGCAGGGATGTCGTCAGGAGGACCAGGCTGCAGTGGCGCAAGCCTTTCAATGATCTCAGTAGATCACGAAACGTTACTGCAAAGCCACACTGAACCTCATCCTGCTGTGCCACTCATCACATCCCCATCACTCTGCCTTCCCTACCCTACTCCTGCACATCCTTACTCACACCAACTTACCTTGCACCTCCACCCATCCCTCTCTATCTACATTATCACTTCCGCATCTCACTAGCCACCCCTCACACTCACCCTCATCCTACTCCAAGCATACCAACTAAGAACACATAAGTGTAGGCACTTGAGAGGTTTAGCCAATCTTCATGTGAAGTTTCTGTTAATGTGTTGTCAAACATTGAAATCTATATTTTCAACATTTCACCTTATTGGACAGATCTGTGTGCACCTTAAGAAGTGTCTTTGTGAGTTCCAGTGAATGTTGAGACATAACTTCCCCCACCCCGCTATAGTGATGAATGTGAAAGGAATGGCTTGGACATTATAGGGATGCTTTATGGCGCTGGTGTGGGGTGGTGTAAACCTGGTGCATCATGTGGCAGCCAGGATTTACAGCATCAAGTGAAGTAAATCTGGCCATGGTGATGCCATCGCTGGCCACCCGGGCAGCAATGTTTTATGAGGCTGATGCCCTGTGTCCTGTGCAGCTTCAGGTGATGATGGAGAAGGTTGGTGTTGTTGTTGGTGATGTTGGTGTTGGGGCTGATCGTGGAAGGATTCAGAGGACCAAGGTGTGATTTTTTCAAGGGCACCAATGTTGCTGGAATAGATAGCAGCTGCAGTCGAGATGACAGAAGCGATCTGTCAATGGTGAGAGAGGTTGTTCCAATGAGGTGCCACTGGATATAGAGTTGGCTCTAAACACTTGCAGCTAAAGAAATCACTATACGTCTTACAAATGCAGTAACTAACAGTTTCTGAGCTCTGAAATTGAACATCTGCAACATGGTATCCTTTATACCAATTCTGCAGCTGTCAGGTTATCTGATAAATCAAAGCAGACTCAACTCACGACAGGGTGAGCTGGCGTGTTCCCTGAGCAGCAGGTAACCCGTGGGGGAGCACCTAAAATTACAAGGTAGGCTCAAAATAGCATTAAAGTGGCTGTTAACAAGCCATTTAATGATCTAAATTGTCTCCCACGCCGCTTGGTGTCGGGTCAGTTCTGCGCTGACAGACCCGACACCTGAAAGACTTGCGTGGAGGCGGGTTGACAGCGGGTTTCCTACCCGCTGTCAATCTTCGCTATTTTGACAGCAGACCCGCCTCCAAACCCGTCCTCTGAGCGCCGGCAAAATGAAGCCCTTAGTCACAGGCATCGTGAATTTTATGGTGGTGAGGAGGCTTTCAATTTTCCTCAGTGACAAAGACAATAAAGTTGCTCACACCAAGGAGATTGTGATTTTTAAAAAATATCCTGGTTTGATTGGAGGCAAAACTCTGCACTGCCCCCATCCCACACTCTACAAGTCCAGCTGGAATCCCCAGTGGAGGCCACCTATAATGTGGTAATGGCAGCTGGGGTCAGGGATGTATCTTAATGGCAGTGGAAGTCTAATGCGCAGCCTAATGCGGAAATCCTGAAGTTGCGGTCTGTCATTCACTGCTCCTCCACAGGCTGTGCTGTGCCCCCCCACCGAGCCGACAATCATTTAAATCTCTCAAATCAGGGAAACTGACAAAAACATTGGCTCTTCCACAGTAATTACGCTGTTAAATTCTCCGCTAAAA
Source organism: Squalus acanthias (assembly GCA_030390025.1). Lineage (NCBI taxonomy): Eukaryota > Metazoa > Chordata > Chondrichthyes > Squaliformes > Squalidae > Squalus > Squalus acanthias. The sequence goes on from CM059430.1 coordinate 45,443,611, forward strand.
GTTAGACCCAAAGGGATTAGGTGTAACTGGGGTTTTAACAGTGTATTGACTGCTAAACAAAGGTTATCGCCCTGAAAAACTAATTTTAATTTTGTGCAGTGTCAAATTTATCGATTTTAATAAAAATTAAAATTTTTAAGAAACTTAAAAAAAAATGTTTAATGTTTATTCATCTTTATTTCAGGTTTGTCTTTTCCCCATGAGAGCACCAATCTTTGTTTTGCTCTTTAACATTTTTAAAAAGTTAGAATTTTAAGAGCTTACTCACTTCCTTGTTCGCTGTCTGTGAGAATTCTGCGTTTGATTGGCTGCTTAGACAGCTAGTTGACGTCACAGCAGCTCACACTAGGGGATCCCCACTATACTCCGTTGATTTGAATTACACGTCGGAAAACCCGAATTTCTTGACACAGAGATCACGAGAGCTTTGTGCGAAGCTTACTTCAGGGCCAGCAGCAAACGCCTTTGCTTCGCCGCTGACTGCAAATTCCGGGCCAATATATTTTAACATTCACTCTTCGAATAAAAAAAATGTTTATGCATATGGATGTTAAACAGATATGAAAATGGTCTCATTATTTCTAGCCTCTTTTTTCTTGGTGCATTTTATGTTCTTTGCACACAACTGAAACAAAAACAATAGGGGAAAAGTAACATTTACAGAAAAATTCTGATCAATATATGGGAGCTCTGAAACTTTGATGATCCTCCTCGGAGAGGAATTTACCAGGCCACAATACCCCTATAAAATTGGCAGATGCAAGCACTGAAATTCAAGAACCAGTTATAGAAACATAGAAACATAGAAAATAGGTGCAGGAGTAGACCATTCGGTCCTTCGAGCCTGCACCGCCATTCAATGCGTTCATGGCTGAACATGCTACCTCAGTACCCCATTCCTGCTTTCTCACCATACCCCTTGATCCCCCTAGTTGTGAGTATTATATCTAACTCCCTTTTGAATATATTTAGCGAACTGGCCTCAACAACCTTCTGTGGTAGAGAATTCCACAGATTCACCACTCTCTGGGTGAAGAAGTTCCTCCTCATCTCAGTCTTAAATGGCTTCCCCTTTATCCTTAGACTGTGACCCCTGGTTTTAGTTTTCCCTAACATTGGAAACATTCTGCCCACATCCAATTTGTCTAAACCAGTCAGGATTTTAAACGTCTCTATAAGATCCCCCCTCATTCTTCTGAACTCCAGAGGATACAAGAGGATATGAGTGGAAGGATCAATTTTTAAAAAATGTATGAAGGAACTGTGAATAAGATACTATTTATTAGTTAGCAAAACAGCATCAGGATTGCAATGCTCACTTACTTTGTCTTTTAACAATTTTTAAGTAGCTCGGCGACCTACATTGACTAAGCAATGCCTCGATTTTAAAATTTTCATCCTTGTTTTCAAATCCTTCCATAGCCTTGCCTTTCTCTATCTCTGCAATCTCCTCCAGCACTACAACCCTCCAAGATATATGCGCTCCTCTAATTCTGGCCTCTTGAGCATCCCCGATTTCAATCGCTCCACCATTGGTGGCTGTGCCTTAGCTGCCTATGCCCTAAGCTCTGGAATTCCCTCCCTAAACCTCTCTTTCCTCCTTCAAGATGCTTCTTAAAACCTACCTCTTTGACCAAGCGTTTGGTCATCTGCCCTAAAATCTCCTTATGTGGCTCGGTGTCAAATTTTGTTTTATAACGCTCCTGTGAAGCTACTTAGGATGTTTTACTAGGTTAAAGGTGCTAGATAAATGCAAGTTGCTGTTGTAGATGTCTAAAGCAGTACATAAACATTTTGGTGCTCTAAAAATGTTAAATTTCAAGCACAGTGAAATAGTCTTGTTGTGGTGGTAATATGAGGTGTGACTGGCCCCACACAGGCCCTGGGTGAGCTGGAGGAGTTGTTGACACTGACCGTTAGCATCACATGCTGTTTCTCACTTTAAATTTCCCTCCTAAAGCAGCGCAGCCAACGGGCGTTCAGCACAGGTGTGGCCGCGCGGCACTCTGGGAGATGTAGTCTGGCGGCTGGAGCTGCCGCTGCGGCGGCCTGGGGGGGAAGGCGGGGACCCGGACTACAACTCCCAGGGGGAAAATTGCCGCACGCCGCGCATGCGTACCCTCCCCCAGCAGAGACGCTGCAGGTAATGGGGACTTCAGAGAAAGGCGGTGACCGGACTTTCGGTCCCTTATTCGGTTACTAACGGTAACGGGAGTGACTGACGTCGAGCGGCTGGGAATAACTGCCAGAATCGAGATAATGGAGGAAGGTGAAGAGTGCCAGCGTGTGGTTCAAAAGTTGGGCTTGAGCTCCACCCGTGTTTGAGGTGCGGTTCGGCTCCAGCCCCAGGGTCAGTTTGAAGGCAGGATGTCGAGGGGCAGGTTCATCATCACCTTCATCAAAGGGAAAAGTAAAAGAGGGAGGGAAGATGAAGCCCACGAGCAACAGAAACAGGACTCCTGTGACTTCGAAGAGGAAGCTAAGAGGGGTGAGCCCGCCACCCCTGTCGCACCAGTGACCTCCAGTGGACCAGGTGGGCTGCTTCAGGTATCTTTATGTCAGCAATGATTGAAGTGCTGGACATCCTGTCCTTTGGCTCTCGTGTCAACCTTGGCTCTGGTGGTACTGGATGGTTGTGGGTTCAACTCGCACACCAGAGACTTAAGCACATAATCTAGGTTGGCATGCAGTGCAGTGCAGTGCAGTGCTGAGGGAGTGCTGCACTGTTCAAGGTGCCATCTTTCACATGGGACCTGAAACCGAGGCCCCGTCTGCCTTCTCGGCTGGACGTACGTTACAACAGTGACTACGTTACTCATTGGATGTAAAGTGCTTTGGGATGTCCAGTGGTGAAAGGTGCTATGTAAATGCAAGTCTTTCTTTAAATGATTCCATGGCACTGTTTCAAAAGAGAACAGGGTGCTGTCTTCGGTGTCCTGGACAATATTTATCCCTCAACCCACATCACTAAAACAGATTGGGCTGCATTTTGCTGTGAAAATAATGGTTAGGCTAACAGTGCTCACCGTTATTTACGTGCAAATCAGACAAACGTCCAGTCATCGCACATGCGCAGTTAAATACGGAAATCAGGAAGTTACTGTCTGAGATGGGACTCTCCTCCTTAAGCTTCCCGAAAATGACATTTTGCCATCTGACTCGCCATTCAAATGTATTGAATACCGTGAAGTTCCTGTATTTACCTCGTAGAAACGGGCTAAACGTGCCAAAAAATGTTAGGGCTTGTCCTTTCCAGTCTACCATTTTAAAAGTGTGGTAAGTTTTCATTACTGCCAAACAACCTCTCTGGCGCTGAAAATTAATGTTTACAAGTGTGGAGTCTCATTTCATGAGCTTTTAATTATTGTTGGAGATTTTAAAAAATAAATAACTTTTTATACTTTTTCTTTTTTCTCTCTCTCAATCCAAATGTGAGAAGTCGCACAACACCAATCCAATCTTTCTTTCCCTCTCTCCTTTGCTGTCTGTAGCTGATTTGACATTGAATTCACTATTCTAACTTACACTTCCTGGTTCAGACTCTACGCTGCTCATTAACGATTCTTCAATCTGATTGTTTAAGGAGATACACAGTGGCTTGCCCTGTTCACACAGGTCCTAGATGCCCTGTAGATGGCGCTGTGCTTTTTGGATGTTTGGCTGACAGTAACTTGCTGTGCAAAACCCCATAGAAAGTCTATGGGCAAGTACAAGTCTAATGAACGGCGCCGCTCACAGCAAAATCCGGATCATTATCTGGTCATTATCTCATTGCTTGTTCGTGGGACCTTGCTGTGTGCAAATTGCCTGCTGCATTTCCCTATACAGGATACTCTTTATTAACTGGCACCGACGGGACCGGCGTGGTGCCGGTTTATCGAAAGTACCGGATAACGGAGAGTTATATCTACCGAGGCTATTTTTAACAAAGAAAAATAAATAAATCAAGAAATGTGCAGTATACAGTATTTGGGTACTCACCTACAGAATGTTGTGTTAAATGGATAGTGGAAGATGCTTGATTAAGTACAGTACTGCCAGTTGAGGGTAATCTATAACTCTTTAATTACTTAACAGTAAAACAAAACTTATAAATGACTGTCTACAGTACTGTAGTTGACTGTACACTTATTCCGAGTCATCTGGTTCATCAGAAATATCCATGCCAGCTGGGTCATCAGGATCACGCAGTTCCACCGATGCCACAGATTCTTCAGGCACTTCCGCTGCTGCGACTCTTTTGGAAGCTTTCTTAAACATGTTGCGGATGTCGGTTTGCTTAGTGGACTCTTGCCTTTTCTGTAGAAAGGTGGAATGCAGAATATGGAGTTGCATAACTTCTTGTGCAGAGTAGCAATTCTGCCTTTCAGCAAATTTGAGGATTGTAGAAAATCCTTCTGCAGCTTTAGCCCAAGAAATCTTCTCTTCTTCAGAAATCTCATCCTCTTCACTTTCCATCTCACTTTCCTTTTTCTTTCTTTGGATTCAAAACATTCTCAATTATTTCATCATCACTTAGCATATGCACAACACCAACTTCTCTATCTGCATCAACCCACTGCTCGATATCACTTTCACTGAGGTGACGTAGAGGGTTTGCTGGGCCTGCATTTTTCACCATTCCAGCCATTTCCATTATTGTACTCTTCTTGGGACGAACACTGAACCCATGAAATTCCTCCTCCTGAAGAAGAACCTTCAGCAAACATTACAGAAGGCCACAATTTGCGCCAGGCTTGCCTCAGAGTGTGACCTTTCACCAATTTCCAGGAACATGCAACATTATAGATGGCATCTTTAATATTGTATTCCTTCTGCAATTCTTGAATATTGTCATCTTGGCTTATCAGTTTACGTAGGAAGTCTTTCTTGTAATGACACTTCAGATTTTGGATAACGCCCTGGTCCATGGGTTGGATGAGAGAAGTTACATTTGGTGGCAAATAAATGGTGAAAATATTTCCCGAAACCAACTGGGATTCATGCGGATGGGCTCTGCAATTATCAAGCAATAAAATGCATTTGCTATCTTCAGGTTTCCCTATTTTGCAGAAATGTTCCCTCACAGATGGAACAAAAATATGATGGAACCAATCGGAGAAGATTTCCTTATCCATCCAAGCATTTTTTTGAGCTTTGTACTCAACAGGTAAGTGCCTCACATTTTTAAATGCACGGGGATTTTTATACTTCCCGATAACAAGAAGTTTAACCCGGTGTGATCCAGCAGCGTTCGCACATGTTAGCACGGTTACACGATCTTTATTTTTCTTGTAACCTGAAGCATTTGCCTCACTAGCCCCAGCAAGCGTTGATTCTGGCAAAAACCTCCAAAACAAGCCAGTTTCATCGGCATTGTATATCTGTGCTGGCGACAAATCATGTTGCTGCACAAACCGATTGAAATAATCGCAGTATTCTTCTGCGGCGTCGTGATCAGCTGATTTCTTCTCCCCGGAAATATCGAGTCGTCGTATCCCGTGCCGTAACTTGAAGCACGTCAGCCATCCATCGGAGAAAGCACACTTGTCAGTGAGCTCCATCCTTTCGTAGAAATCCTTCGCTTTCTCGATTAGCATGGGTCCGGAAATTGGAACACCCTCTGAACGCTTAAGAGAAAACCATTCATAAAGCACGGTATCCAGCTCTTCAAGCTTAGGCTTATGAAGCGTACACCGTTTCTCTACACTCTTGCATGTCTCCGAGCTTGAATAAAACTTGAGCAGCTTATCCTTCTGCGATTTGATGTCGTAGATTGTTGACGAACCGATTTTGAATTCATTCATAATGTTGATATGCTTCTCTCCCCTTTCTAGTCGTTGGCAATTCTCGATTTTCTGTTTTAAAGTTAAGACCACTCTCTTCCTTTTGCTTGGACCAGCTTTTGGGAATTCCATAATGCAAGATGGAGGAGATAATTGCCGATGAAGATGGAAAGAGACACAGAACAATGGTGGCTAGGAAGAGACTACCAGCAGCGTGGCAGACACACAGTATAATGGTGTATCAGAAGAGACTACAGTACCAGCAGCGTGGGAGACACACAGCAAAATGGTGGATCAGAAGAGACTACAGTACCAGCAGCGTGGGAGACACACAGCAAAATGGTGGATCAGAAGAGACTACCAGCATCGTGGGAGACACCCAGCAAAATGGCCGATCAGAAGAGACTCCAGGCAGCACGGGAGAATCTACTCCTGCTACTGCAATGTTTTGGACTTCCGACAGCGCCAGGAGGCCGAGTAGTGGCACTTTTGAAAAGTACCCCTACTGACTAAATCGACGTTCTCGGACTCGGGATCGGCAACATTGACGGTTATTTGAGAGGAGTTTTCGGAGTACTCGGCGTTCGCGGAGACTCTACTGCGACTCGGCAACATTGCCGGTTATTTGAGAGGAGTTTTCGGAGTACTCGGCGTTCGCGGAGACTCTACTGCGACTCGGCAACATTGCCGGTTATTTGAGAGGAGTTTTCGGAGGATGATTTTTGCCGGTTAAGCGAGAATTCCGGATATTTGGATGCCGGATAAACAAAAGTTTCCTGTATTACAACAGTGACTGCACTTGAAAAATACTTCATGGGCTGTAAAGTTCTTTGGGACATGCTGAGGTCGTGAAAGGTGCTGTATAAATCTATCTTCTTTCTATTTTCTTTCTTTTTCTTTTCCATTGAAAACCACTGCAAGAGCCAAGTGCATGTAATTTATGGTCATTATCTGAACTCCCAATATGTTTGGCTCTTTGAGAACCCTTTGCTGTAGAGTTTTCCTGTTCTGTTCTGACTGCCATGATGCCTATTGCTGGCAAGGAAAATGAAAACTGAATAAAACTACTGAACACTTTAAGAAACTGGACATATGGAAATATCTTTTCAGCTGCTATTTCATTTTGGAGTTTAGATTATTGTAACTTACTTGAGTTTTGCTTGTGGTTTTATAATGTAATCTTACCTCTCCAGAAATTGTAATCACACTGAATTTCTATTTATATTTAGCTGTAAGTTTATAAATTGAGAAATGCAAGCAACTTAATACTAATCATTCCTCCTCTATTACTAAGAGGCAATGGTTATTTTATCCTCATTTCTGACATTTTCTTTTCACAAATGGGATTTCATTTAGCACTAGTCTATTGATTTGGAAGAACATTTAATCATCCACTTCACTTCAAAATCAAACTGTTCAGATAATTATCTTGTGACATTCCTTTTTAAAGTATTTTTTGTCCATTTATTGGTTTTTGTTTCATTTCTTTTTCCTCTTGTATTTCTGTTGTTTCTTGTCTCACTTGGAGGTACATTTCAAACCGATCTATTAGGAAGAACTCAAAGAATGATAAATATTTTGAATAATGTACCATGCATGATAGTAGAGGCAAAACATTGAGATTCTTGTGTAAAAAAAGTTATACACTATAATGGGGAGTGAGGGTACCGGAGAGATGGCCTTGCATCATCATGATCTTTCTTATGTTCTTAGTGCAGAAAAGTGTTACATGGTTCACATGGATAATTTTTATTATCGGTTAGAGGTTGCTGTCAGTTGTACAACAAGATTTCTTTGATGAAAGGTCATCGACCTGAAACGTTAACTCTCTTTCTCTCTCCACGGATGCTGCCTGGCCTGCTGAGTTTTTCCAGCGTTTTCTGTTGTTATTTAAGATTTCTTTCCCTCTCCCTTTCCCCTGTGCCTTAAGAAAAAGACAGAAGAACAACAATTTTGCTTTTATTTGGTTCGATGGTTGGTGCCTTTCTGTATATGCAGGGATGGGCTACATATCTCTTGCCTCCCTTTCCTTTTCTTCCTGTGCTGTTAGTTTGCAAAACTTCAAGAAAAGGTACCAAATGAAGTCATGAGCCTATTTTCTCTTCCTGGATGACCTTTCACAATAGCTATATCCATGTTTCATGGGGGTTCACTCCATTTCACTGCAGGAGGATACAGTTTCTTGTTTTGATTTTAAACAGGGCCCAGGATTCAGAGTGCTCATGAGGTGATTTGGTGAACTTGTCTGGAGAAGTCATTGTGCCTGACAGAGTGAATGAGGTGAATTTCAATATCTTTATTGATGAAATGGCTCTTGTGGGCTGCTGTTATGACTGGTAATTAAATACCCCTTGCACTGTCAACATCAAGCCAGAATTCTGATGATCTCGGGGTCAATGTGATCATAAATTGCTTGAGCTTTTACTGCTGGTTTTATATTAATGAAGCAATTCAGTAAGTGAGCTGGTTGCTGTTGCCAAATTGCCCTGTTTAAATTTGGACAAGTTTGGCAACAGTGGGAAAGTTGCACGTGTGTAGCTGTTCGGCAATCCCAGTAGTGACTTTAAGGGTGCATTTACACTGCAAGTTTAGTGTTGATGTGAAGGAAGTTCTGCTTTGCACTGACAATGTGGCTCAGTGGTAGCACACTCGCCTCCTGAGTCAAAAGGTCATGGGTTCAAGTTGCGCTCCAGAGAATCGAGTACAAAATCTAGGTTAACACTCCTGTGCAGTGCTGAGGGAGTGCTGCACTGTCGAAGGTGCCATCTTTTGGATGCGATGTTAAACCGAGACCCCATCTCCCCTCTCACGTGGACGGAAAGATCCCATAACACTATTTTGAAGAAGAGCAGAGGAGTTCTCCTTGCTGTCCTGGTCAATATTGATCATTCTACCAACATCACTAAAACAAATTATCTAGTCATTTATCTCATTGGTGTTGGACTTTGCTGTGTGCAAATTGGCTGCTGCGTTTCCTACATTAAAATAGGAACTACACTTCATTGACTGTAATGTGCTTTGGGTCATCCTGAGATTGTGAAAGGCGCTATAGAAATACAAGTCTTTTCAAACTTGCAGTGGTAATCTAGAATTGGGGCTCAACCTGACTCTGGAGTGGAGAGAGACTCCATGGAGGTAGTATTATCTCACTTCAGTCAAACCTGTTTTACAAAGTATTTAGGGGGTGCATTGGAGCCCCTGGGCACTTCAGTATTTAGAGAGCAGGGTTTCTCCATCCCTTGCTCTTTAACATTTACATTTCTAACTATTGGGAAATGCATCCAGGCATCCTAAACAGGACAATTAAAGTTCCAGCCAAGCAGTGTAAACAGGCTTTTGCTACTGGTCACAGTGTAAATCCTCCCTAAAGTAACTGTATATCCACAGTTAGTACAAAGTCACATTTGACTTAAAATCTTCTGGGACAATCCCTGATAACGTGGGGAACGTCTGAATAATGGCAAAAACATATTGATGGTGCTGACCAGGCCTAAGTTGGAAGACCTTATGCCAAGTAGCAGTGGAAGAAGCTGTTTAGCTTTGGTACTGGAGGCACTTTGGGTCAGAGGCACCCAGTCAAATCCCTTGCTGAGGAGGGTTTTGGTGCCTGCCCCTATAGGATTGTCTCCAATAATACACTTGCTGTTGGAGATAATCCGAGTATGAAGGGTGTGTTTGTTGTCATTTTGACTTGATAGAGATCAGTAACTCATTGGATAATTAACGTAATCTACAGGAAACTCTCTTTTAACCGGCACCCAAATAACTGGAAATCTCTCTTAACCGGCAAAATTCTTGAGTAGGTAACCGGGGTTTTCCTTCATCTCTCCTTTAAAAATAACTTTAAAAAAAACCCCGAGGCGTTTGCCTTGTATCGGAGCGTGTAGATTGGGAGGGGAATGTGCAGCCCGGGTAGGCAGCGGACACGACAGATGGTCAGCTGGCGGTCCCCGGGGAGACGGAGCTCCGAATGCAGGCGCATGTCAGTGTGTACGGGGCTCTCGTACGTTGGGAGATATAACTCTCCGTTATCCGGACTTTTTGATTAACCGGCACCACGCCGGTCCCGTCGGTGCCGGTTAATAAAGAGTTTCCTGTACATCCTATTATTTTGAGTAATAGCAGTGTGCTTATTCACCTGGCCATTGTGGCTTTACTGACTATCTGTTTCTGAGTGCTATGCAGGCCCAAAGTTACCAAGACAGCCAGTGGAGCTGCCCAAGAGGCTAGCATGCCGTACCTAGATTCATCAAGTTGAAAGGGTCTTTGGCCTGCTCGTACATGCCATCTTATGTGTGGCCACAATGTAGGACACATGAAGGTATTGCAGTCACGATGAACCATAGCTATCCATGCAGTGTAACTAACTTTTAAATTGAAATTGGCCAGAGAGAATTCTGTGGTTGAGCTGAACTGTATGCATTTATTCTTCAGAAGTGTGGGGCGTGTGTGTGGTGTGTGTTGATATGTATGTTCACATCTGGTGAGTTAAGATTAAAGACCTCTTGTCATTATATGAGCACAGTCGCTAGATAAAGATAATATTTGACTTGACTAGACTAATACTTCTTGACATAGACATTTTGTAATTATTTTCTTCCTTGAGGAATGGACTTCTTCAATCTAAAAACTCACAAGTTTGACATACACAGTAACCATTATATACTTCAAGCTAATGTTCTGCTAAATTAATACAATTAAAACTATTTTCAAGTTTAAAGAAACCAAATTATAGGAACCATGTAAAAATGTGTGTAGGATTGTTAACTGAAGAAAGCTTTGTGAAATTCACACAATAAACAGTAGAGGGCCCCAGCGCAATATTCTGTTGGAGAAATGCAAAAAACATATTGGCCTGGATTCTGTGGTAAAACTAATGGTGAGTCTATCAGCACTCACCGTTTATTAAAGAGTAAATCGGACAGCAACTTCTGGCGACCGCACGTGTGGAGTTAAATGCGGAATTCCGAGTTGCCCTGCTCCTCCAAAAGCTTCGCTATAACATTTTCTCGCTGAGAGTCTTGACATTCAAATAGATGGAACGGCGCGGAGTTGGGGTACTTGTGTGATAGACACCCACTAAACATGCCAGAAAAAGTTAGGGCTTGTCCATTCAAGTGTAAGTTAACTTTTTTTAACTTTTTCCTTGTCTCTTTTCTCTCTCTCTCTCTTAATCCAGTCTTTATTTCACTTTCTGTACCTGATTTGACATTGAATTCACCCACCTTCTCATCCTTCCTGTGTTTAATTCCCAATCCTTCAATCTGATTGGTTAAGGAGATACCCTGTTGCTTGCCCTGTTCACTCAGATCCCAGATGCCCTGTTTCCCTCTGCTTGCACTCTCAGCAACTTTGTGGGCGAAATTTTTTTGAGCTGAAGGTTTAGGGGCGAGTCGAACTTAGCAGACGCCGATAGATGTCCTGTTACAGCAAATTCTGGACTATTGGGCCGAATCTTGTTGGAAAAATAATGGTGGGTTAACGCCGTACGCCTTTATTAATGTGCAATTCGGCCAGCAAGTTCAGGGCAATGAGAGATACGTCATGAGTTGCGAATCTCCAGAACTTGCTGGTCAATTTAAAGGATAGAGAGGCGGAGAGCTTTAGGGAGGGAATTCTAGCGCTTGGGGCCTAGGCAGCTGAAGTGAAGATTAGATAAATGGGCTGAGATCACAATATCTCATACAAGAGCAGAATACTGTGGATGCTGGAATTAAAAACTGAAAATGCTGGAAACACTCAGCAGGTCCGGCAGCATTTGTGGAGAGAGAAACAGAGTTAACGTTTCAGGTTGCTGACCTTTCGTTCGAACAAAAGGTCTGACGAAAGGTCATCGACATGAAACGTTAACACTGTTTCTCTCTCCACAGATGCTGCCTGACCTGCTGAATATTTCAGCATTTTCTATTTCTATTTCACAATATCTCATGCTACTTTTATATTATGGGACTTCCTATAAAATAAATGAGATTATGCTGGTGATTTTTACATTGCTGGATTATATGGACCTTCCCTTAACAGTGGGGGATCTTAAAAGTTGCTTTTGACCTTTGAACAACTGTGCACATATAAGATTATGTAGTTGTTTCAGTGTTGCCTCCAGTGCTTTGAATCTATCGTATAGTATAATTGGAGTGAATTCAGAGCACCATTAGCCTTGCTTCCAAAAAATAAATGCACTGTTCATATATTAAATGCACATCTGCCATTTTATGCCATCTTGAAAGCAATTATGATTTTGGTTTTGTTTCAATGGCATCTAAGTTGTGTATAAATACAAGTTCTTTCTTTTCAAAATTATGAAATCTTTTAAGTGTGAGCTGATTAGAGTCTGATTATACCGTATGTAATATTCCAATGTGTTTCACTCTGGTGTCTTCAGAGGTTGTAGTGCCATAGTAACAACATGAGCCACTGTCTCTGACTATATGGGCAGTCATTTTTTCAGGCTGCAGGTGGGCTGAACATTGTAGATGAAACAAACAATTATAGCTGTAGACATTAACTGCCTATATTGGAAAAGGCAATGCAAAAACACTTTTGAAGGGTCTAAAGGTAAAATGAGTTTAATATAAAAAATGGGCAATATGAGCATTTGTAGATTATTTTTGTCAACCGTTACACTAAATATTAGTGTCTTTTTAAATAACTGATACCACATCCTGAAATGATCTGTAGCAAGGCTAGCTGATGAACTGTAGACAGTTCCATAAGGTTGGCTGGGTGATGTAGAGATCCTGTAGCTCAGGAGTAGGACCTATTGAATGTTTTCTGAGTAGTTTCCTTATCCATATTGGCAGTGGAAGGCAACACTGAAAACTTCCCTTGGGAAGAGAAAAAGGATTGGTCAGGAGTCCTAATGTTAAAAACTATTTTTTAATCCACTTCCCTCTTTAAGAAGGCAATACTGGATTTACATTTATCTATTTACTTTATATTTGTAATACTGTATCTAGAATATCTGTCCGAGAATGCCATGGGGGTCTGTCAGTTTACTGAGGGTTGGATTGAGGACATATACATGTTCAAAAAGGTCATTAAAATTAACCCGAAGGGAACACTGAGCCATTCCAAGAGAAAGTGTAGCAATGCTCAATTCTTCATGCCCTGACTGGTTTAGTGAATCATCTATTCCACCTCCTTTATGGCTGCCATCTGGATCATTTGAAGTGCAACATCTGTCAGATACTACATTGATCTCCTATTCAAAGGCCAAGTAATGCAGCCTCTGCCAACATAAACGTGTAGTTACTTACAGCTGCAATTGTTAAGTACCTGCAGTAATGTCTTTCAAGTATATTTTAGCTAGGTAGGTTATTCAGGTTCTACCCTTACAGGTATGCAGTCAAAAATGAGATGGAATAGAAAAATGCCAAGTTATAATAAAAACAAAGATTTTTTTGGTAGTTTTTCTGGGTTAAGAGAAGCCAGTACTGAACTAGTAAATTGCAGAGATCTATAATAGTAGAGCTCTTTTAGAACCCTTCCACCTTTTCATTACTTTTTCAATTAAAATGAGTAAGATTAGGCTGTGGTACTGATGTAATACTGCGAGGAAGCCAGTCAGCCAGCTAAATATATGGCCGTTGCCTGTGTGCTGTCCCAAAGCACAAACATATTTTCAGTCTCCTCAAATTCCAGTTGACTGAAGCTGAGCTATTGCTGTCTTTTTTGCCGTAATAATATTTGTGCCAGCTCCCCAGGTGAGGCACATCAAACAATGCTGCCTTATTCTTTCTTGCTGTGTTCTGTTGGCTGCAATCAGTGGTGCTCTGCTTTCCTTGAAAACTCATGGGTGCCACTTATACAGAGCAATACTTCATCATGAAGTCACCTGTTTTTGCGAGCCTTTGTGAAGTCGGTTTCAGCACACTAATTTCAGATTTGATAGTTGCATATTAATTTCACACTAAATCTTGACATTTTGGCACAATTTGCAGCATAATGGAGCATTGTCTTTGAGTACTCTGCATAAGAGCAAAGAATTTCTACAATACTAAATCCCTAATGAAAGTTATCTATTCTTAAGTATTTCCTTCAATGCCAGTGCATGGACTGTGATCTCAGCAAAGCTTGGATTGTCCAAGAAATGTAAATGCAAACTATTCAATGTATAAGACACATTCACACTGTAAGTTCAGTGTCATTGCACAGCAGTTTTGACATCAGACTGACATTGTGCCGTCTACATCAGGTTTTGAGGCCCAAATTTGCTCCCGAGCAAAGCAGAGGGGAGAGTCCCTTCTTTAAACAGTCTCACTCCATTTTGTTCCGGTCAGGTCAGTCACTGCCATGAGATTCAGGTTCATTTACACTACGGTTGCAGTGTTGGTGTCGAGCCATGTATCAATTCTGGAATCACTAACGAGGGAAGTTTCTTAACATAGACAAGTTTTGTTTTTCTTGGCAACAGATTTAATTTTTAACAGGAATTGGCTGCTTTAAACAGTAATTAGTTAATTTGGTGCCTTGACACGCATTATCTAGATACCAGTGTGCAGCAACAGCAAGAAAATGACATTAAAGCAATGGTAGTATATTGTCAATATGGTATGTGACATAGAGGTGATAGTGTTCCTATGACATTGCTGCTCCTGCCCTTCACCGCGGTAGAGGTCGCAGTGGATGAAGATGCTTTTGAAGTAAGCATGGTAAGTTGTTGCAGTACATGTTGTATATCGCACCAAGTCCCATTCACCACTGTGCTTGCTGACCTACGTTGGCTCTCGGTATGGCAACGTCTCAAATCTAAATTTCTCATCCTGGTGTTCAAATCGCCTAGTTTCATTACAAACTATCTAGTCGTAGCCAGAGAATCCCCTGCAATGGCTTCTCTTCCCGCTCCCACACGGTTATTGCTGCAGTCCCCCAAGAATCTATCCTTGGCCCCCTCCTATTTCTCATCTACATACTGCCCCTCGGCAATATCATCCGAAAAACCGCCAGGCTCCACATGTACCATGACGCTACCCAGCTCTACCTCACCACCACCTCTCTTGACCCCTCCACTGCCTCTGATTTGTCACGCTGCTTGTCCGACATCCAGTATTGGATGAGGAGGAATTTCCTCCAGTTAAATATTGGGAAGACCGAAGCCATTGATTCGGTCCCCACAAACTCCGTTCCCTAGCCACCGACTCCATCCCTCTCCTTGGCCACTGTCTGAGGCGGAACCAGACCATTGGCTGCTATTTGACCATGAGCTGAGCGTCCGACCTCATATCCTCTCCGTCACCAAGACTGCCTACTTCCACCTCCGTAACATCGCTCGTCTCCGCCCCGCCTCAGCTCATCTGCTGCTGAAACCCTCATCCATGGCTTTGTTGCCTTTAGACACAACTATTCCAGTGCTCTCCTGGCCAGCCGCTATTTTCCACCCTCTATACACATGAGCTCGTCCAAAACTTTGCTGCCCGTATTCTAACTTGCACCAAGTCCAGTTCACCAATCACCCCTGTGCTTGCTGACCTACATTGGCTCCCGGTCTGGCAATGCCTCGATTAAAATTCTCATCCTTGTTTTCATATCCTTCCATGGCCTCGCCCCTCCCTATCTCCTTAACTTCCTCCAGCCCTACAAACCTCCGAGTTCTCTGCGTTCCACCAATTCTGGCCTCTTGTGCATCCCCGATTTTTATGCCTTGCCTTCAGCTGCCTAGGCCCTAAGCTCTGGAATTACCTCTCTACCTCTCTCTTCACCTTTTAAGACGCTCCTTAAAACCTTTTGGTTTTGGTCACCTGTCCTAATATCTCCTTAATAACAACAGAAAACGCTGGAAAAACTCAGCAGGCCAGGCAACATCCGTGGAGAGAGAAAGAGTGTTAACGTTTCAGGTCGAAACCCTTCGTCGGAACGTTATTTCGGATTTCCAGCATCCGCAGTATTTTGCTATCCTAATATCTCCTTATGTAGCTCTGTCAAATTTTGTTTGATAATGGTCCTGTGAAGTGCCTTGGGACGTTTTACTATGTTAAAGGCGCTATGTAAATACAAGTTGTTGTTGTTGTAAATCCTGCAGCCGCATTGAGCCAGTGATGCAGGACTGGATGTTAAGTTTGGCAGTTAAGGTGCTGATCCAGTAAACCTTCTCCAAACTCTTTTTGGTACATTGATGTCCTTTTGAAGGTTGAGTGCCCCAAATGACGCACAGTATTCCAAATATGGCCTACCAATATAGGGTTAAAATAACCCATTCAACTTGTACTTAAACGCCTTTGTGATGCATTCTTGTTTACTTCGCTCAGTTTCCCATATACTGAGAATGGAGGCAGACTTTTTCAGAATTCTTGGATTTGCAGTTTTATTTCTTTTATCTCTAGTTTGAAAAAAGCAAGAAAAATGAGTAATAACTTACTATGCTTTCTAATAAATGACCCCTGACAATATTTCAAGATTCAAATGTCTCCCTGGAAAGCATCCTGCAAAACCTTTGCAACTGTTGCATTGAATGTGTTACAATGATTGTATAAAAGATTGAGTCAGCATAAATTTACATGTTCTTTAGAGACGCTCCAAGGCAAAACTAGTGAAGCAAATGATGGACAAATACAGGCTGCTCTTTGTAGCACATGCTTGTCAAGATTAACAGTTACATGCTGTCTGTTGTCTTAAAAATAGATTTAAAAGAATCAAAACTATTTTCTGCAGCATTCATTCCTAGTCCTTTCAACACACTATTCATGATTTTGAAAATAACTATTCAATGAAATAACTGATCCACTGCAGAAGTACAAACATAATGCACTTTTGTGGATCCATAGTGAGAGAGATTGGCAACAAGGAATTCCTGCAGGAAATCTAGGAGATGCATTTTTGAGGTTGTGTTTTTGCAAGTTTATGTAGATTTTTTTTTAAAAATGTGATAAATGAAAACTAATCATAAATATGCAAGAGTGTCACCACTTTGTTTTCATGTGATTTTAAATAGCAATCAAAAATCCAATTTGCACAACTATCTGTGCAGTCAGTAAAATTACCCCTGCATGAGCTATTTCCATGAGACAAAGAGCACTTGGAGAGACAGTTTTCCATCCTGTCCTCTGCTCTCTTTCTTCATTCACCAATTAATTCTCAATCCTTTCACTGTCTTGGTTGTTTCGTGTTTCTCCCCTCCCCTTCCACCAGCACCGTTTCTTTTAATATCTGCTGGTGCAGTGTTCAGCCTTTGCCTGCTTTTTGATTCCATTAAATTCTCATCAGTTTATATTCATTTCTTCCTTGACTGTTAACCTTGGACGTCTCCTTTTTTCTCGGTCATGGTTATGATGGAGAGTGACACACCAGGGTTATATTAATTGATGATTGCTTTAAATTGTGAAAATTAGTTTTTTGGGGGTGGGGAAATAATTGAGTAAATTACGCATGAGAAATGTTGAGTTAAGATTAAATTTTGTTGCAGAATAGAGCTGTTTAAGTGTAAATTAATTCCGTATTAGTGATTTTGAGGATTAGAAGCCAAATACAACAATGACTATTAGAATTCAGTTGTAGAAATGTGTGTTTATCTCCATACTCCAAGTCTCATTTTGTACCATGAACAATGTGGGTTTGTTCCATTGATCTTGCATACAGTGGCTTCCTAATCTGAACGTGTTAATTTGGGAAGGCGTGAAATAGAGACAAGGTATTTTCTCACTGGTAAGAAACCTCAGTTTTGAACATCTCCAAATGTCTAAAAATAGTATCATGAATAGACTTAGCCCTTGGGTGAAGAATGAATGCTAGTTTCTTGCGCTGGGAATAATTAATGTCTCTGGCGGGAATGTAGGGGAACCTTAAATTGGGGACCAAATTCACCCATATTTTTTTAAGTCATAGGGGGTTATTTTGGTGAAAGGGTGAAAACAGGCGCTAAATAGGTGCTGTGCTAATGAAACACACGTTTGAAAGTCTGGGTTTGGCACTCAATTTTGGTCCTAATTACTGATTACCATAATTTAAACTTATATGGAGGTGCTAAAACAGAGACACCCGCAGGTTTAGCACTCGAGCGCTGATTAGACGCAATTTTCGTGGAGCAGTATATGTGGGCTCCACTCACCCACTGAAGGTGTGGAGTGTGCTGGCTGATACACAGCGGCAGGTTTCAGGATGGCTCAGGGACCGAGTGAGAGGGTGCACAGGTTCTCGGTCGCGGCACTGGAGGTCCTGGCTCCTTAATGAGCGCTAGCAGGCAATTTTAGTGGCAGGCAATTTTAGTGGCAATCAGCTGCTTAACGATCCTCTGGGCGGATATTCCTAGTGCAAGCTCAACTCCTTTACCAAGATGGCATCTTGCGCTAAAGGCGGGCTAAACCAGCATTTCAGCTTGACCACCTCGGAGACTCTTTAGTGTCCAAAGTATCCGGAGAAAATAGCCCCCATAGTATTGAAGGTCTCTTGCAAGGTTATTAATTTTAAAATTTATAGTGCATATTTGTAAAATTTACCTCTTTAATCTTGTGTTGGCTAATTTTAGTTGATCTCGTTTAAACCGGTTTCAGATTCACTGAATTCGCAGAATGGAATAGTAAATTGATGTAAAATAATTTGAATAATTAACGTGATATCAATGGTGGCATTTATTTAGCTTGTTTGTATTTCATCGTTATTATTTATTGTGATAACCATTTATTGTAAAAATAATATTCATTTGCGCAAGTAATTTAATAGGTGGAAGGGAAAGGCGAAGAGAAATATGCAGCTCAAATGCTTGACTTCTGTCTGGGCAAAGTTGATGTGCCATTTAGAAAAATAAACTCTGCCCCAGATTGTAAGCCTTGACTGATGCGTTTTGTTTTAGTAAGCGAGAAGTTCCAAGGCTACTGTAACTTTTCACAAGATTCAGATTTGAATTGTTGACAATCCACTAACCTTTCATTTTCAAAAAAAATACTACTTGTTTTTGTTGTCTTAGAAGCTTGATTACCGACCAGTATTGTGCAAACTTGCAAAATTCCAGTTAATCTTTTCCTTTGTGGACAAGCTGAAACTGGTTTGAATTCCCTTTGTGCTTAATGGTACAACATTACCTTGGTACATTACATTCTTTCACATTACAACAACTTGTATTTATATAGCACCTTTAAATTAATAAAACGTTCCAAGGCGCTTCACAGGAATGTAATCAAAAATAAGTTTGACACGAGCCATATAAGGAGATGTTAGGGCAGATGACCAAAAGCTTGGTCGAAGAGTTACGTTTTCAGGAACGTCTTAAAGGAGGAAAGAAAAGTGGAGAGGTGGAGAGATTTAGGGAGGGAAATCCAGAGCTGAGGACCAAGGCAGCTGAAGGCACGACCACCAATGTTGGAGCATTTAAAATCGAGGATGTTCAAAAAGCCAGAATAGGCGGATGGCAGAGGTCTAGGAGGATTATAGGGCTGGAGGAGATTACAGAAATAAGAGTGGGAGGGAGGGGGAAGGGGGGGGTGCGAGGCCATGGAGGGATTTGAAAACAAGGATGAGAATTTTTAAATCGAGGCGTTGCTTAATTGGGAGCCAATGTAGGTCAGCAAGCACAGGGGAGATGGGTGAGCAGGACTTGGTGCAAGTTAGCACACGGGCGGCAGAGTTTTGGATGACTCCAGTTTATGGAGGTGATGAGTAAAATATGGGAAAATGCTTAAATAGTAATTATTTGAATTTGACTTTAAAAAAATCTATAAATGCACTTTATACAAATTCAATAAATATTTGACGACGGACTTTTGGTCCCATGTTACAAATTCAAATCTGTTGAGGGGCAGGTATGGGAAAAGTTCTGACTGTGTACTGCAGATTTACTAAAGGTAGCCCATGATATCCCTCTAGCAGGACATCGGGGTAAAATGTGCACCAACCAAATTGCTACATCGCTTTAATTTCTAAAGACATGGCTGAATTTTATAGTGTGTGACCAATAACAACGTATGGCTAAACTAGGAGATCATAACAAAATTCTGTTGCAGCCCCCACCCGTTATTAATGAACCTTTCAAGAGTGGTCGCTTGCCTAACAGAAGTCAGTCAAGGAAATAGTACTTATTAACTATAGTAGGTTATGTGTCTAGGTATCCAGGTGTGGTAGCTCTTGCATCCAAGGCTGCAACTGTTGAGGCCGTTGTACTGTGAGGTATTCACTTGAGTTGGTTGGGTTCCCAGAAGAGGTTTTGTCTAATCAAGGGACTTACTTTATGTCTTCGCTAATCATTTAATTATAGTAACAGAGCAAAATAAAATCAATCCACCCCATACCATCTTCAGGTAAACAGACTGGTAAAGAGGTTTAATGGCACACTGATCTGAATGCTGCACTCGTGTTGAGCAGAGCCCCAAGGACTGGAATAAAACTTTGCCAACAGGGAGGTACCCCAAGAATCTACAGGGTTCTGACCATTTGAATTACTATCCAGATGCTGAGCATGCAGTTTGTAATCAGAGACGTATGGTCAGAGAAGACCACTGACGAGAACAGAAATGTAGTAGAGTGCATACTTAGTAAGGGCTGACCTTTGTTGGCCTGTGCAGGGCTACCAATAAAGCTGGTACAATTGCAGTGCTCGACACAGAGTTCCAGGCAGGCCCGAATGCTTTGATTCTATTGCCAGTGTAATAAGTTAGAGGCACACTAGGCCCGTACAAAGTGATGGAAAGGTGTATTGAGGTACATTATGTAATTGAGGTGCATTATGTAGTCAAGGTACCCAATTGAGCATATAAGCACCGGGTCTACCACATGAACATGTTAAAATCCTTTCTCTCCCATGAGAAAGTGGGTCTGTGTATCATCGCCACCCCGGAAGAAGGTGAGCTAATAGATCTCTTGCCCAAGAGTAAAACATGTTCCGTGGTAGATGAGATCACTCTGAGCTCAGTTAGCTCCTACACAGAAACATTATGCTAGAAAATTGTTGCTAGGTTTACATCACCTTGCTTTAATGGGGGTGGGGAGTTATACATGGGGTAAACTCTTTTTAACCCAGTGTGCCAACATGCATACTACTTGCAACACAGTGTAATGGGTCGCAGAGGTAGGGAAATACAGGAGCTGCTGATCTGGGAGTAATACGGCTATCCCAGACCCCATGTTTGTTGTCGGAGAGTTGGTCCATAAGGACAAAACCACATTGTTCTGTCTATATTATGAGCAGCAAAATGATTTGACGGAGGCTGAAGCCTGCCCTCTCCTGTGCACAGAGGGGATTCTTGAGAAACTATGGACTGCCAAATATCTCTCTCAACTTAATGTAAGCCTATTGGCTGGTGCCATTTAGCACAGAGGCCCAGTTGCACTCTGCATTTGCCAAACCATCAGGGTTTTATGAGTCTACAGTCACGACATTCAGAATAAAGAATGCCTCTGCTATATTCCAGTGGTTGGTGAATTCTTTTTTTGCCAGGCTGGTGATTACATCCTAACATATATTGACAGTGCATGGACACGTGAGGAACACTTAGTGCATGTCACCAACATACTTGTGTTTTCTACTTGGGTATCAGAAACATGTATGGAAGCCGTCAGTATGGTGCTCGTTCCCTGTACACCAGTTTTATATTATCAGTTTCTACTCCATTCAGGAGTGCTGTTGCTAGAAAACTACTATTGCAAATGAGCCATTAAAGTAAATGATAGTGTTTCCAATAAGCAAAATTAAACTGAATACGCTTATGTCTTCTTGGCTAAAATCACTTGTAATTTATCGTTGCTCAGGATGTTACGTATTTTTATTTTATAAAACTGCTCACTACGCCAGGATTATTCTGGAATGCAAAGATAACCCCCAGCTACTATTCTCTACTGCTAACTGTCTGCTTAAACCCCTGTCTCCTCCACACTCTCCTCCAACAACAAGTGTGAGGAGCTCATGGACTTCTTTGTCTCTAAGATTGAGACCATCCAATCACCTGCCTCTGCCACTTCCCTTCCTTCCCCTAGCCCACTGGGCCAAATTTCCTCTTAAGGTTCCCCCTAGCCCTGAACTCGCATCTTTCTCCAATCTCCCCTCTTGACCTCTCCACGCTCATCTTGTCCATGAGACCCACTTCCTGCTCCCTCGACCCTATTCCCACTAAACTGCTGACCACCCAACTTCCTTTTCTGGCTCCCATGTTAGCTGACATTGTTAAAGGTTCGCTCTCCTCAGGTACTGTCCCCCTCTTCTTCAAATCTGCCATATCACCCCTCTCCTCAAAAAAACAACCCTTGATTCCTCCGTCCTTGCAAACTTCCCCCCCCATCGCCAACCTCCCTTTCCTCAAGTCCTTGAACGTGTGTCGCCTCCCAAACCCGTGCCCATCTTTTCCGGAACTCCATGTTTGAGGGAACGGTAGCATAGTGGTAATGTCACTGGACTAGTAATCCAGAGGCCTGGACTAATGATCCAGAGACATGAGTTCAAATCCCACCACGGCAGCTGGGGAATTTAAATGTAGTTAATTAAATAAATCTAGAATAAAAAGCTAGTATCAGTAATGGTAACCATGAAACTATCGGATTGTCGCAAAAACCCATCTGGTTCACTAATGTCCTTTAGGGAAGGAAATCTGCCGTCCTTACCTGGTCTGGCCTATATGTGACTCCAGACCCTCAGCAATGTGGTTGACTCTTAATTGCCCTCTGAAATGACCGAGCGAGCCACTCAGTTGTAACAAACCGCTATGAAACAAAATAATAAAAATGAAAGAATCATACCTTTCAGCCAATGTCCCAAACTCCTCCATCACCATCCCTGGGTGTGTCCTGTCCCACCGGTATACAGTCGGGAGGGACATTGACTCCGGACCCCATGAAGCCTCATGGCTTCAGGTCAAGCATGGGCAAGGAAACCTCCTACTGATGACCACCTACCGCCCTCCCTCAGCTGATGAATCAGTACTCCGCCATGTTGAACACCACTTGGAAGAAGCACTGAGAGTAGCAAGGGCACAGAATGTACTCTGGGTGGGGGACTTCAATGTCCATCACCAAGAGTGGCTCGGTAGCACCACTACTGACTGAGCTGGCCGAGTCCTGAAGGACATAGCTGCCAGTCTGGGCCTGCGACAGGTGGTGTGAGAACCAACACGAGGGGAAAAACCTACTTGACCTCGTCCTCACCAATATACCTGTCGCAGATGCATCTGTCCATGACCGTACTGGTAGCAGTGACCACCGCACAGTCATTGTGGAGACGAAGTCCCGTCTTCACACTGAGGACATCCTCCATCGTGTTGTGTGGCACTACCACCCTGCTAAATGGGATAGATTCAGAACCGATCTAGCACCTCAAAACTGGGCATCCATGAGATGCTGTAGGCCATCAGCAGCAGCAGAATTGTGTTGGTGGCATCATCTGAAAACACAGCGTCAGTTTCCACATGTACGCTGACGACACCCAGCTCTACCTCACCATCACTTCTCTCGACCCCTCCACTGTCTCTAAATTGACACACTGCTTGTCCGACATCCAGTACTGGATAAGCAGAAATGTTCTCCCAATTAAATATTGGGAAGACCGAAGCCATTGTCTTTGGGGCCCTGCCACAAAATCCGTTCCCTAGCCATCAACTGCATCCCTCTCCCTAGCATCTGTCTGAGGCTGAACCAGACTCTTCGCAACCTTGGTGTCATAGTTGACCCTGAAATGAGCTTCCGACCACATTTCTGCGCCATCACTAAGACCGCCTATTTCCACCTCCGTAACATTGCCCCCTCTCCGCCCCTGCCTCAACTCATCTGCTGCTGAAACCCTCATCCATGCCTTTATTACCTCTAGACTTGACTATTCCAATGCACTCCTGGCTGGCCTCCCACATTCTACCCTATGTAAACTTGAGGTCATCCAAAATTCTGCTGCCCGTGTCCTAACTCGCACCAAGTCCCATTCACCCATCACCCCTGTGCTCGCTGACCTACATTGGCTCCCAGCCTCGAATTTTCAAAATTCTCCTCATTTTCAAATCTCTCCATGGCCTCGCCCCTCCCTATTTCTGTAAACACCTTCAGCCCCACAACCTCCCCCCCCACCCCCGAGATATCTGCGCTCCTCTAATCCTGCCCTCTTGAGCATCCCTGACTATAATCGCTCAACTATCAGTGGTCGTGCCTTCAGCTGACTAGGCCCGAAGCTCTGGAACTCTCTCCCTAAACCTCTCCGCCTCTCTACCTCTCTTTCCTCCTTTAAGACACTCCTTTAAAACCTATCTCTTTGACCAAGCTTTTGCTCATCTGCCCTAATTTCTTATGTGACTCTGTCAAATTTTTGTCTTGACACTCCTGTGAAGTGCCTCGGGATGTTTTACTATGTTAAAGGCGCTATATAAATACAAGTTGTTGTTGTTGTGCATAAGCTGCTTTAGAAAGTTGTTCCAAATTTTGATTTGTTTAGTCATCTTTAGAAAAGCACAGTTTGATCTCGCTGTGTCAAACATTTAACTTTCAAAAGAACAATACTGGAGTTTTTGTTCTGTTCTACCTTTTACTTTGCCTATTCAAAACATTTCCCAGAAGTTAGTAGCAGCTGAGGGCAAAGACGAGGAGACTTTTACCAGAATCCGGCAATTTACTGAGGTTTACAGCTCAAGCTTTGGGTGGAGTTCCAGAATATAGTAATTTCCTTTCAGAGGAAGTGACCACACAGTGTTGGTATGCAGTCAGCAAAGGAGTCTGTTCGGCTCGGGTAAAAAGAGCAGAGACAGACTGGGCTGTGAAAAATGCATCAGTTTACTGTAGTGCCGGTAGAAGACCAGCATAAATCGGATTATGATAGCTTGGAAGGAGTGACCTGGGTTGATTACAGAGAGGCTGGGCATTGTTCAGAAGACCCAAACGATACAGTGAGCTCTGACGGTAAGTTGTGAAAACTTTCTGAAAGTCTCTGTTCAGCTGCTTCTCTGTTCTGCTGACTTGTTCTCCCCTCCCCGCCCCCCAGAAAACTCCCAAACTATCCACAAGCTGTGTATTGCTAAAGTATGAGATCTAATAAAATATTCAGAGTTACATGGTTTCTTTCTTCAACTAAGAATTGTTATCTGTAGTTTTGGAAGTAGATTCACCGTATTCAGCAATCTGTTTTATTGTGTAGTCTGCGGTAAATGCAGGGCTGATGTAAGGATGAATTCAAGTGAGATCATGACTAGCTTCTTTCCAATGCAAGTGGAATGTGAGACAGCAATATGAGATGCAATCTGCTTTTTTAAATTCTACTAAGCAGTGATTTTTGTATGAGGCTGTTTCTTGATGAGTGGATTTTATATTGTTTAAGCTTTATGTGCTATCCAGTACAAACAAGATCATGGTGTTATACATAGAGAAAAAGTTACTAATGTATTATGCTTTATAATAGGCAGAAGACTACATTTTTGTTAATCCACCTGTTTTTAGATTAACAAGATGCTAGGTCCATTTAGATCCCTTAATTAGCTGAGAAATTGAAATGAAGGTAAAAATGTTGTAACATTTTCATGTTATAAATTCTGAAAACCTGAATACAAGTTAAATTTATTCATATAATTAATGTGAAGTTATGCATTGGCATCTTTGCCTTTTTTATTTGTCGTATGAGTTTGGCAACAGCCACCTGCATGAAGTTTTATTTCCTTCCTGAATATTTTGTTTAGAAGTGATGCCACTATACTAACAGTGCATGGCTTTTTGTTAAAGTTGTGTGTTCCCTCCTTCTTACACGAGTGCACAGAATGTATTTAGTCAGACAGATAATAGGATGCATATTGGTGCAGTTGGTTTACAGAAAAAACACAATGATAATCGCTGTACAAGTGTGAGGTCAGTTATAATCTGAGAGATTTATTTCATGTAAACTACATGTCCCTGGTCTATTTGTACAATAGCTATGATCTAGGATTAGTTATTTTTAAAGAACACTTGTTTTGGCTACTCTTACCATTTTCACCGTGAAGAGCTGTGGCCTTTGTAAACTTTATTTTTTTGTTAATGACCATTTGCCTTCTGTGCAGTATGGCTGCTTTTGGCTATACAAGTGTTTTGTTTCTCACATTTGTGATGTAGTTGAATTTGGTAGTCATGTCTGTCTTGTGATGCCAATACGTCAGAAATTAAAATGTCTGGTTATTTGTGGAATGTTAGAAATTCGAGTCTGCTGTAGCTAAATTCTCTTGTTTAGTGATGTTATTTGCTCTTGTGTCTATTATAGGAGTTGACTCATACTGCCCTATATCTACTTGTTTGTTAGAGGGACCTGAGAGTAACAATAGAACCCCCTTGTGACCGGAACTGGACATCCGTGTCTTTTGCATAGGTATTTCTCCAATGGCAGGCCAAGTTAACACTAGATATGGTGAAATTCTGTAAGCTTCGAATCGTAAACTATTTTATTCCACAGTAAGGTGGAACATATAGGGTAATGAAGAAAGAAAAGGAAGAACTTGCATTTGGATAGTGCCTTTCATGATTTCGGAATGGCCCAAAACATTTCACAGCCAATGAGCTACTTTTAAAATGTGGGTAAACCCAGTAACTAATTTGCGCGCAGAAAGGTCTCACAAAGAACACCAACAATCGGGATAAATATTGGCCAGTACACCGGGAGAGTTCCCATGCTCCTCTTCGAATAGTGCCATGGGATCTGCCTCCTGAGAGGGCAGATGGGTCCTTGGTTTAATGTCTCATCTGAAAGATGGCACCTCCCACAGTGCAGCACTCCCTGATTACTGCACTGAAGCCTCGAATATTTGCTCATCTCTGGAGTGGGGCTTGAGCCCACAACCTTCTGACTCAGGTGAGAGTGTTACCACTGAGCCAAGGCTGGCATCTATGATAAAGGTATGATTTGTAGGTCAATTGATATAACTTATATTCACGTAATGAAAAAAATAAAGAATATATCAATGGGTTGTCTTACTTAACTTAAAACAGAATAATCCCTCTGCATCCTGTCGTTCATCCCAGGGTAGAGCCAGTCTCCTGCAGTCCCTGTCTTTTGCTGTCTGCCTGCCTCAAAACCTGACAGCCTTTCCTGGTCTCTGTATTTGTTCTTAAAAACCTCTCGCTCTATGTCACAAAGCCGGCCACTTTCACAGACTGACATAGATCAAAGTGTTTTCTCTCTCAATAGTGAGGGGTATCTTTTTCTGAATACCCTGACAAACTAAAGAATTGCATATTGTTTAGTATCCTGAGAAAAGGAACTGCTGATGAGCATATTAACCACCTTTTGTCTACGTGCCTCTATTTTAAACCTATGAAAATATACATTTTTTAACTCCCTTCTATGAAAAAAGTCATAATTCAGAAATGTGATAACCTACATTATCAATCATTATCCATGTGTCCAGAGACCACAGATGTTGTTAAGACCTGATAACTTGCCAGCAAGTTGTTGAACTCTTCATTTTATTTTTGAAATTCACATACTGTTTTGTATGTGTCTAAGTGCATTCTGCTGGTGTCTGAAACACTTACCCTTCACTCAGCGCCCCTCTCTGGAATCGGCTATGTGCTGAATTACAGGAATGACCTGTCTTGGAAGCACAATTTATATGTTGACATGAATAGTTTTTAACTCTTCTGTATAGGCCAGGAGCTGAAAAATGGAACAGTGCATTTTAGTATTACTGATGACCTGCAATAAATCTTTCCACCCAATTTTTAATCACCCTTTTTTTATAAAATGTGACAAATTCTACATTCATTATAACTAGGAAATTTCAATATCGACCTTTTAAACAAACTCCAAAAAAAGTGAATTCTATGTGGAAATAGTTTTGAAGTGTGGAGTGCAAAGGTAGCTCCAATTTGTGTTCAGTGAGCTGTTGTTGCCTGAGGGTTTTTTTTTAAAAAGGCTATGTATAAAATGCGTCATTGTTTATCCTACAGACATTTGCTCAGTAAGTACATGTTTGAGTGAAAAAATGTTCATTGTGTATAATTTGTGCTCTCTGGTATTCCAGTTAAAGAACAAATAATTTTTCCTATAATTTTTGTAATGTCAAATGGTGTTAAACCCCTCACATTTTTTATGTTCGTTCTCATGAGTACCATAAAAGATATCTTCACTGCTTTCCTCCCTCAGTCTCTGCACCGAGCGAGTTCTCATCCTCGGTGATTTCAACCTCTCTCAATTCATCATGCTCTCTCTGCTCTGCGTTCACTGCCCTCCTATCCTCCCTTAATCTTTGTCTCCATATAGCCCATATTCACAGCCACCCCCTTGACTTTGTCATCTGACGTGGCCTCTCTACACCCATCGTGTCAATCACAGATAAGGTCATCTCTGACCACTTCCTCATCGCTCTCCACCCACACCCCTTTCCCCCTCCCAACCCTACTTCCTTCTGTGTCCACTCCTGGAAAAAAAACTCTCCCAACTCACCTTACAACTGCACTTTCAAAATCCCAACTGCCTTTGGCCCTCCATTCACCACAACATTTCTGCAGCTACTGATCTGTTCAACCACACCCTCACCACCACCTAGTCTCCATTAAAACCATTACTCTCTCACCCTGTCTGTTCCCCCTGGTCTGACCCTCCTCTCCGCTCCCTTAAGTCCAAGGGACACAAACTTGAACGGATATGGCAGACAACTGGTTTAGCCATTCACCGCCAGATCTGGCTGGACCACATAAAGCACTTTCGGGTTCTGCTCTTGTCTGCCAAGACTGCTCACTGTTCCAGAATCATTCTGGAATGCAAAGATAAACCCCCAGCTTCTATTCTCTACTGCAAACAGTCTTCTTACACTCCTCTCCCCTGTCTCCTCCACACTCACCTCCAACAACAAGTGTGAGGAGCTCAGGGACTTCTTGTCTCTAAGATTGAGACCATCCAATCACCTGCCTCTGCCACTTCCCTTCCTTCCCCTAGCCCACCGGGCCAAATTTCCTCCTGCCCTAGCTCAGAACTCGCATCTTTCTCCAGTTTCTCTCTGATCTCCCCTCTTGATCTCTCTGAGCTCATCTTGTCCATGAGACCCACTTCTTGCTCCATCGATCGTATTACCACTAAACTTCCTTTTCTGGCTCCCATGTTAGCTGACATTGTTAACGGTTCTTTCTCCTCAGGTACTGTCCCCCCTCTCCTTCAACTCTGCCGTCATCACCCCTCTCCTCAAAAAACCAACCCTTGACTCCTCCGTCCTTGCAGACTACCGCCCCATCTCCAACCTTGCTTTCCTCTCAAGTACTTGAACGTGTTGTCGCCTCCCAAACAAGTGCCTACCTTTCCCGCAGCTCCATGTTTGAATTCCTCCAATCAGGTTTCTGCCTCTGCCACAGTACTGAAATGGCTCTCAAAGTCACAAATGACAGCCTATATGACTGTGACAAGGGTAAACTATCCCTTCCTGACTCTTCTGCAGCCTTTGACACGGTTGACCACACCATCCTCCTCCAACGCTTCTCCACCGTCGTCCAGCTGGGTGGCACTGCACTCGCCTGGTTCCATTCTTATTTATCTGATTGTAGCTAGAGAATCACCTGCAGTGGCTTCCTTTCCCATTCCCGCATTGTTACCTCTGGGGTCACCCAAGGATCTATCCTTGGCCCCCTCCTATTAATCATCTACATGCTGCCCCTTGGCGACATCATCCGCAAACACAGCAACAGTTTCCACATGTACGCTGACAACACCCGTTCTACCTCACCATCCCTTCTCTCGACCCCTCCACTGTCTCTAAATTGTCAGACTGCTTGTCCGACATCCAGTACTGGATGAGCAGAAATTTCCTCCAACTAAATATTGGGAAGACCGAAGCCATTGTTGTCAGTCCCCACCACAAAATCCATTGCTTAGCCACCGACTGCATCCCTCTCCCTAGCATCTGTCTGAGGCTGGACCAGACTGTTCGCAACCTTGGGGTCATACTTGACCCTGAAATGAGTTTCCGACCACACATCCGTGGCATAACTAAGACTGCCTATTTCCACCTCCGTAACATCGCCCAACTCCGCCTTACCTCATCTGCTGCTGAAACCCTCATCCATGCCTTTGTTACCCTAGACTTGACAATTCCAACGCACTCCTAGCTGGCCTCCCACGTTCTACCCTACGTAAACTTGAGGTCATCCAAAACTCTGCTCATGTCCTAACTCGCACCAAGTCCCCTTCACCCATCACTCCTGTGCTCGCTCACCTACATTGGCTCCCAGTTAAGCAACGCCTCAATTTTAAAATTCTCATCCTTGTTTTCAAATCCCTCCGTGGCCTAACTTCTTGCTATCTTTGAAATCTCTTCCAGCCCCAGGACCCGCTGAAATATCTGCGCGCCTCTAAATCTGGCCTCTTGAACATCCCTGATTTTAATCGCTCAACCATTGGCGGCCGTGCCTTCAGCTGCCAAGATCTATAAGCTCTGGAATTCCGCGCCTCTACCTCTCTTTCCTCCTTTTAAGATGCTCCTTAAAACCTACCTCTTTGACCAAACTTTTGGTCAACTGCCCTAATTCCTCCTCATGTGGATAGAGGATTGGCTAATGAACAGAAAACAGAGAGTCGGGATAAATGGGTCATTTTCAGGTTGGCAAACTGTAACTAGTGGGGTGCCGCAGGGATCAGTGCTGGGGCCTAACCTATTTACAATCTATATTAATGACTTGGATGAAGGGACTGAGTGTAATGTAGCCAAATTTGCTGCTGATACAAAGATAGGTGGGAAAGCAAATTGTGTGGAGGATGCAAAGAATCTCCAAAGGGATGTAGATAGGCTAAGTGAGTGGGCAAAAATCTGGCAGATGGAGTTTAATGTGGGAAAATGCGAGGTTATCCACTTTGGTGGGAAAAATAAAAAAGCAAATTATTATTTAAATGGGGAGAGGTTCCAAAATGCTGAGGTACAGAGGGATCTGGGGGTCCTTGTACATGAATCACAAAAAGTTAGCATGCAGGTACAGCAAGTAATTAGGAAGGCAAATGGAATGTTGACCTTTATTGCAAAGGGAATGGAGTATAAAAGTAGGAAGTGTAAGGGGTTCACGTGGCTCTGTGCTTAGCCTGGGTGCTAGTGCGGGGTTAGGCCTTGTTGCCTGTTCTGGTCTCCAGCCAGCCTGGTAGCACTAGACACCTGTGAGTGGTTCGACCCACTCGCCCTTACGGTTCTGACACTGGACTTGGGTGCGAGAGCAGTAAATGCAGAGAAAAACTCAGGTAGACTCGGTTGAATAGTACGAAATGGAAAATCTTTATTGCATGTTATTCAAGATTACAAAATACATGTCATGAGCACAGATTAATGACAGTACAAACTTACATACATTTATGCAACTAGGTTTTGGGAAACGAGGAGCGCACGACACATCGTAAAAAGGGACACACATTATAATTATCCTTAAAACAAAACCCTCCCCTATTAATACCTGTCCTAATCTAGATCTGTAGGATCGAGAACCATGCTCACCACTCGTAATAACTCGGAGAATTCTAAAACGATGCTCGGATGTTTTCGCCACAGCACCTGACTATTCACGTGTTGATCAGGGGTCTCTGTACCCCACTTGTTTACTCGCTCTGCTCCGGCTAGCAGGCTGGACCATCTGCTGTCATGAAGATCTGTGTTGACCTTGGATTCTGATAAAACTCAAAGAGTCTTCCTGTGCCCGACACCGGTTGGCAGTAGAATTCGTGTGGTAACCTGTAAATGGTCTTTATAGTTCGGGCGCGGTCGGGGTTTACTGACCGCGGCGGCACGTGTAGTCGTCGTCGTCTTCTTCTTGTCTTGTTTCGTTTCGTCGGGCCTTCGAGTCCCTACACCGTTTACCGACCCTCGGGATGGTGCACCCGCTTACCGGCCTTCGCAGCCCAGCTCTTCACAGATCTTCGCGGCAAGGCACGAGGTTGACTTCCAGAAGATCAGCGGACCAAGAGCTCGGTGGGCCGCAAACGAGAGCCAGGGGTCGAATCAAGAGAGAGATGGACGTTTGTTTACAACAGTTATAGTACTGTAATTCTTTATCTCCCGCCCAATCTTAATGTTCATCTTTTGTCATGTTTTGGCGCTCAAACTTCTTGTATGGGGTGGTTCTTGTCGTTAATGGGTTTCGGTGATACTTGTAACTGTCTGAGTACCCGTTAATGTTTCTACCCTTGTGGAACCGGCTAGGAGTCTCCCTGGAGGGGTTTTGGGGCCCTCCGAATTCTTGCTGTGAGTACCCGCGAACGGCTCTCTCATCGTAGAGCCGTGGGGAATTTGCGTATCAATGTCTTTGGATGGGCCCTTGATTGCCCAGTACAATAGCCCCCGTTTGTGTATGGAAAACCGATTCCAACACTTATATTCTCTTAGGTGTACAAAATGCAAAACGATCGCGTCTTGTCTTATTTCATTATGCTGAGTACTGTCCGATCTTGCTGAAATGTTTATTGAAACGCCATCTTGTCTGCCTACTGAAAAATCTGGAACCTTCTGCCACGAGGCGCGGCGGCCATTTTACAGGCTGCTTGTGTCCGTTTTGAAACATGACAGCATTTTGCTGAAATAAAGCTGTGTTTACGAAACTGTATGTCTCTTTCTCATTATTTTGAAATCGCGATAATTTGCGAATTCTACAGAAGACATGTTACAACTGTACAGGGCGTTGGTGAGACCACACCTGGAGTACTGCGTACAGTTTTGGTCTCCTTATTTAAGGAAGGATGTACTTGCATTGGAGGCAGTTCAGAGAAAGTTCACGAGGTTGATTTCAGAGATGAAGGGGTTGTCTTATGAAGAAAGGTTGAGCAGGTTGGACCTATACTCATTGGCGTTTAGAAGAATGAGAGGGGATCTTATTGAAATATATAAGATTCTGAAGGGGCTTGACCGGGTAGATGCAGAGAGGATGTTTCCCCTCGTGGGGGAATCTAGAACCAGGGGGCATAATTTCAGAATAAGGGGAAACTCTTTTAAATCGGAAATGAGGAGGAATTTCTTCTGAGGGTCGTGAATCTTTGGAATTCTCTTCCCCAGAGAGCTGTGGAGGCTGGGTCATTGAATATATTTAAGGTGGAGATAGACAGATTTTTGAACGATAAGGGAGTAAAGGGTTATGGGGAGAGGGCAGGGAAGTGGAGTTGAGGCCAAGATCAGACCAGCCATGATCTTATTGAATGGCGGAGCAGGCTCGAGGGGCCAAATGGCCTTCTCCTGCTCCTACGTCTTATGTATGTGACTCGGTGTCAAATTTTGTTTTATAACGTTCCTGTGAAGTGCCTTGGGATGTTTTACTACGTTAAAGAAAGACTTGCATTTATATAGCGCCTTTCGCGACCACCGGCCGCCTCAAAGCGGTTTACAGCCAATGAAGTATTTCTGAAGTGGAGTCACTGTTGTAATGTGGGAAACGCGGCAGCCAATTTGCGCACAGCAAGCTCCCACAAACAGCAATGTGATAATGACCAGTTAATCTGTTTTTTGTTATGTTGGTTGAGGGATAAATATTGGCCAGGACACTGGGGATAACTCCCCTGCTCTTCGAAATAGTATCATGGGATCTTTTATGTCCACCTGAGAAAGCAGACGGCCTCGGTTTAACGTCTCACCTGAAAGACGGCACCTCCGACAGTGCAGCACACCCTCAGCACTGCACTGGAGTGTCAGCCTAGCTTTATGTGTGGATTCATCCCTGGAGTGGGACTTGAACCCACAACCATCTGACTCGGAGGCGAGTGTGCTACCAACTGAGCCAAAGCTGACACTAAAGGGGTTTTATACATATATGTTGTTGAGCAGCCAATGTCAGTTTATGTTTTCCCTCTGAGACACCAAGGAAATAACTTGTATGGTGCAAAAAAAATTGGTGGGTCAGTGATTACTAACTATGGCATGCTTTTTGGAATTTATGCCATTTTTTTCATCTTCTTGCAGACTTTGTTTTTGTTGCATCAATTTTCAGACCACTCGCATGACTTTCTACCACAATTTTCTTCAACTTGTTCTTTTCTTGAGCTTCCTTGGTTTGTTTTTGTTTGCTGAGAATCTTCTGTTTTTGACTTTGTTTGCTGTTAATTCAGTGGCCCTGAATTTCCGATCGGAGGCTTCCTGCGGGTGGATGCCTCTGATCAGCAAAAAATCTACGAACCTACCTGTTGGTCCCGGAGATACGGAGGCTTCCGACCTTGGGCCTCTCCTCTTGGAAATGTGCAGAGGCCCACGTACCCCAGGGGCGCATGCAGTTCGCAAGCGCTCTTGGGATCACGTGGGCCAGCTCAACCAATGGAAGAAAGGAATCCCCCTTCATACTTTTGACAGTTCCGTACGCACGGAAATGTCAAAGGTATGAATGGGGATGACTACAAAAATGCACCAACACACTGAAATAAATAAAGAAAAACCATTACATATAAAATTAATTGAAATGGCATTTAATTAAATATGTTAAACAAAAATTTGATTTTTTGAATTTTTTTTATGTTTTAACAGGGCTTAATATAAATTAAAAACCCTGTCCAATAAAGGTAAGTTTATAAGTGAGTGATAAAATCTTATTTTTCTATTTTTTTTAAACTCTTATGCTGGTAAAAGCCGGCTTTACGCTTTTACCAGGCGTAAGAATTCTATGACCTTTCAGCGGGCGGAAGTTCAGCAAATAGCGCAACTCTCCACCCGCAGAGGCACTTTTCTTAGGCATGTGTTGGATTTGTCAAGAGAATTCTTGACAGATCAAGTTCGGGTTTCAGCGCATGTGCTTCGCATGCCTAAACCCGGAACTTGCGCGGCCCCTATGGGCGTGTACACACCTCGTACTCACCCATGGGGGTCGGAAAATCTGGGCCAATATCTTTTTTTTGGAACAGGAGTAGGCCATTCAGCCCCTCGAGCCTGTTCCGCCATTCAGTTAGATCATGGCTGATCTGTATCTTAACTCCATCTACCCGCCTTGGTTCCGTAACCCTGAATACCCTTGCCTAACAAAAATCTAGCCACCTCGGTTTTGAAATTTTCAATTGATCTAGCCTCAAGAACTTTTTGGGGGAGAGAGTTCCAGATTTCCACTACCCTTTCTATGAAAAAGTGCTTTCTGACATCACTCCTGAATGGCCCAGATCTAATTTTAAGGTTATAACCCCTTGTTCTGGACTTTCCCACCAGAGGAAATAGTTTCTCTTTATCTACTCTATCAAATCCTTTAATCATCTTAAACACTTCAGTTAGATTGCCCCTTAATCTTCGATATTCAGGGGAATACAAGGCTAGTCTATGAAGCCTGTCCTCATAATTTAGCCCCGGTATCATTCTGGTGAATTTACACTGCACCCCTTCCAAGACCAATATATCCTTCTTGAGGTGCAGTGCCCAGAACTGAGTGCAGTCCGCCAGGTGTGGTCTCGCCTGAGGTCTGTACAGCTGGAATATTACTTCCACCTCTCTGTATTCCAGCCCTCTTGAGATAAAAGCCAACATTCCATTAGCCTTTTAAATTATTTTTTGTACCTGTCCACTAGCTTTTAGTGATTTCTCTACTTGGACCCTTAAATCTTTCTGCTCCTCCACAGTTCCTAGCTTCTCGTCATTTAGAAAATACTCTGATCTATATTTCTTGGGTCCAAAGTGGAGGACCTTGCACTTTCCTAAATTGAACGCCACCTGCCTGCCACTTTTTTGCCCACTCACTTAATCTATCAATGTCCCTTTGCAACTTTCTGCTCCCATATACATTATTTACTGTGCTACCTAACTTGGCGTTGTCAGCAAACTTAGATATACGGCTCTCTCTTCCTTCATCCAAGTCATTTATAAATATAGTGAAAAGTTGTGGCCCCAGCACAAATCCCTGGGGGATACCACGAGTCACATCCTGCCAATTTGAGTATCCCTACTCTCTCTCTCCTACCTACTAACCAATTCACTATCCAAGCCAATAGGTTGCCTCCAATTCCATGCGTGCTCTTTTTATTAAGTCTCTTGCGTGGAACCTTGTTGAATGCCTTCTGGAAGCCCATATAAATAACATCCATAGACACTCCCTTATCCACCACATTAGTTATCTCTAAAAAAAAATTAAACTAGGTTCGTTAGACATGACTTACCCTTTGCAAATCCCTGCTGGCTCTCTCTGATCAGCTTATATTTTATTGTACTTTGTGCCAATGCAATGCCATGCTATCAAAAACATGGTGTTCATTATAAAAAGGACAGACTTTATATACAAACAGATGAGTTGTGTGGTTTGTGCAGCTGCTGATTTAGAATGGCATTTGTAGTTTATTAATAGCCACATTTGCCTGGCAGAATTCCATTCCTATTCAATACATTGTGACAATATAATTTCCTAATTTTATTCAGGTCTTTCCCATTTTCCTGGCAGTATCACACGTAACAAACTGTGGTACATTAACAATTTTAGTTAATTCACAAAATGCTGCTGTCAACCTTTAAATGACATTGAGCCAGAAAAGCCTATGGAACCACCACCCAAGAGAAGTAGAACAATATTGAAAATGTGTGATTAAAATCATATCAGCTCTCTCCCCACCCCTTCCCCCCTCGGCCCTGGCCCCGAGAGAACAATAATTCTGCAAGAAGACAAAAGCTCGTTAGCTGGTTGAAGTTGGAATGGTATAATTTAACTTATGTAAAAGTAATCTGTAGGACAATGAGGGAATCAATGTAATACTCATTCAAAGAAGCTGTATTGGTAACCCAGTATGGTAAAAGGATTCATGCCAACTTTTCATCCTAACATGGAAACATTGCAATAATATTTTAAGTATAAGTACATGACATAAAAACGGTGTTGACTTTTTGAATATTTTGTACTTAAGTATGTAAACCATCATAGTTTTAATGGTCAAATCTGAGCGTTGAACTCTCTATTATATATTAAATTTGTAAGTGGAGTTGCATTTTATTGAAAACTCATTTGTAAGTACCTGTTACTCTTGTAGGTGGTGCCATCATAGGTATCTTCAACATTAAAAGGTGTTATACACAATAGCTGCTATTTTATAGTTAAGAGTATATAATCCTAAAATTGCACAATCTGACCATACGGTTTCCATAAATCATTCAAAATTCTTTCAGAAATTTATTTTCAGCTACCATTTTTTTCTCTAATTGACATTATCCAAAATAAGGGCTTAAACAAAATAAAGAATTCAAACATCACGTTTTTTGCAATAACAGTGAACTTATTCATTAAAAGGCACAAAAGACAATTCAATATCTTCATTAAAGTCTTTACTTGAAGGCTTCTGTCTGTCTCAAAAGCCTGGGCTTTGACTGAATAGTTTTATCCTACAACAGTTGAGAGAGCTTTGAGTGTGCGCAGTTTGAAGAATTTCCTAGTTTGCAATCTGTACATGAACAGGAGTTGAAGGATGTGCCCTCTCTTCGTGTGGGGATTTGAGTTTCTTTTGCTTTTCCGAAAGACTTGGAAAGAAAATGGAGATTGAATTCTTGAAGCATGTATTTCAGGGACGTGAGGAATTTATACGCTTTTTGTTATGAACGCCTCACAGAATAACAGAGATAGCGCCTGTGAGTATAAACAAGTTTATGATGAGAGATATCAGTAGGAATATCAACATTAGTTCAGAAAACTTGGAAACACAATGAACTTGGTGTTTTATTTTGTTTGTTAAAAACTTTATAAATTGGCAAATTCATTAATAGTGCGCTCCTGGCACAGTCCATGAGTGCATATCAGGAAGTTGTGCATCGCTAGTCCATGATTTTTCTATCAATTTAAAAAAAAATCTAGGTTTACATGCTTGAAGGCAAACACATAAAGATGGGAACTGGCTGGCAATGGGGAAAGTGGTGGTGGCGATACCTAACTGCCATGTTGCGGAGGGAGGGGGGGTGCTGATGGTTTGAAAGAGGACAATGGCTATTTGGATTCTATTAGCCTGTCTTTTTCTTCCCCCCCCCCCCCCCCAAAAAAAAATAAGGATGTTCGATCCTGCTCCACCCAACAGATCCCAGCAACCCTCAATGCTCCAAAGCTCTGACTTATGTCCTGCTGGACCTCAGGATCTCCCTCCTTAGACTTCCTTCTCTTTCCCCTACCCCACTCCAGATCCTGTGATTTCTCTCTCTGCTTACAAATCTGTAGCCTGCATCGTCCCTAATCCCATAGCTGTCTGCAATGCTCCCAGACCTTGAGAACTCCCTCCCTGGTGCCCTAGGTCTCAGGATCCCTCTCCTAGCAATCCAAGATCCCAGGACCTGTCCCATTGTTCCTTGAAACTCTCTCTCCTACTGCTTATGGATCTTGGGAGTCATAAAGTACTGCAAGACCCTGAGACCCCATCTCAGTATTGCCAGATACCAGCACCACCCCAATGCCTATTTCAAAGTCCCTGGCAGTACTACATTGCATAAGTTTCTCTAGTCTCTCCTGATAACTAATGGCTGCTAGTATCTTACTGAATGTCTTCTACACCCTTTTCATGGCCTTGACATCTGTCCTAAAGTAAAATTCCCAAAACTTGACACACTATTCTAACTGGCCTAAGCAATGATTTAACGTCATCTCCTCTTGCTTTTGTACTTATTTGTAAAGCCTAAGATCCCATATGTTTTTTTTTTATAGCTTTATCAACTTGTCCATCCACTTTTGAAAATTTGTGTCTGAACGCCTAAATCTCTCTGCTCCTCTACCATTTAGAGCAAATGACCTCTCCTTATTCATCTTCCCAAAACGTATCATCTTGCATTTCAGGACATTAACTTGCATCTGGCATCTATCTGTCCAATGTATTAACCTGTCTTTGTCCTCTGGAAGTTGCTTACAGTCCTCTTCAGTTAACCATGCTCCCTATTTTTGTGCCACCTGCTAATTTTGATACTGTGTCCCAATACCAAGTTCAGCAATGTTCCCAACACTAACCCCGGTGGGACACTGTTGTTTGCATCCCTCCAGTTGGAAAAATATCCATTAACCATTACTCTCTGTTTTCTGTCCTTTAGCCAACTTCCTAACCATGCTTCCACACTCCCTTTTATCAACAAATCTCCAATGCAGCACCTTATTAAATTCATTTTAACAATCCACTTTTTTTTATATTCATTTATGGGACATGGGCGTCGCTGGCAAGGCCAGCATTTATTGCCCATCCCGAATTGCCCTTGAGAAGGTGGTGGTGAGCCGCTTTCTTAAACTGTTGTAGTCCATGTGGTGAAGGTACTCCCACAGTGCTGTTAGGGAGGGAGTTCCAGGATTTTGACCCAGCGACGATGAAGGATTGGCGATATACTTCCAAGTCACATGGTGTGTGACTTGGAGGGGAACTTGGAGCTGGTGGTGTTCCCATGCGTCTGCTGCCCTTGTCCTTCTAGGTGGAAGAGGCCGTGGGTTTGGGAGGTGCTGCCGAAGGAGCCTTGGCGAGTTGCTGCAGTGCATCTTGTAGATGGTACACACTGCAGCCACGGTACGCCAGTGGTGGAGGGAGTGAATGTTTAAGGTGGTGGATGGGGTGCCAATCAAGCAGGCTGCTTTATCCTGGATGCTGTCGAGCTTCTTGAGTGTTGTTGGAGCTGCACTCATCCAGGCAAGTGGAGAGTATTCCATCACACTCCTTACTTGTGCCTTGTAGATGGTGGAAAGGCTTTGGGGAGTCAGGAGGTGAGACACTCGCCACAGAATCCCTAGCCTCTGACCTGCTCTTGTTGCCACAGTATTTATGTGGCTGGTCCAGTTAAGTTTCTGGTCAATGGTGACCCCCAGGATGTTGATGGTGGGGGATTTGGCGATGGTAATGCCATGGGGTGGTGGTTAAACTCTCGCTTGTTGGAGATAGTCATTGCCTGGCACTTCTGTGGTGCGAATGTTACCTACCACTTATCAGCCCAAGCACCGTTCAGGTTTTGTTGCATGTGGTCATGGACTACTTCATTATCTGAGGCGTTGTGAATGGCACTGAACACTGTGCAGTCATCAGCGAACATTCCCATTTTTGATCTTATGTTGGAAGGAAGGTCATTGAAGCAGCTGAAGATGGTTGGGCCTAGGACCCTGCCCTGAGGGTCTTCGTCTCCACAATGACTGTGCGGTGGACAGATGCATCTGCGACAGGTTTTTCCCCTCGTGTTGGTGTTCTCACCACCTGTCACAGACCCAGACTAGCAGCCATGTCCTTCAGGACTTGGCCAGCTCGGTCAGTTGTGGTGCTACCGAGCCACTCTTGGTGATAGACATTGAAGTCCCACCCCCAGAGTACATTCTTGTACCCTTGCTACTCTCAGTGCTTCTTCCAAGTGGTGTTCAACATGGAGGAGTACTGATTCATCAGCTGAGGGAGGGCGGTAGGTGGTAATCAGCAGGAGGTTTCCTTGACCTGAAGCCATGAGACTTCATGGGGTCCAGAGTCAATGTTGATGACTCCCAGGGCCACTCCTTCCCGACTGTATACCACTGTGCCACCACCCCTGCCGATGGGACAGGACATACCCAGGGATAGTGATGGAGGAGTTTGGGACATTGGCTGAAAGGTATGATTCTGTGAATATGACCATGTCTGGCTGTTGCTTGACTAGTCTGTGGGACAGCTCTCCCAAAGTCCCCAGATGTTGGTGAGGAGGACTTTGTGCAGGGGCGACTGGGCTGGGTTTGCCGTTGCCGGTGCCAAGGTCGATCCGTCCGGTTTCATTCTTAGTATGTTTCGTAGCGGTTTGTTACAACTGAGTGTCTCGCTGGGCCATTTCAGAGGGCAGTTAAGAGTCAACCACATTGCTGTGGGTCTGGAGTCACATATAGGCCAGACCAGGTAAAGACAGCAGATTTCTTTCCCTAAAGAACATTAGTGAACCAGATGGGTTTTTACGACAATCCGATAGTTTCATGGTTACCATTACTGATACTAACTTTTTATTCCAGATTTATTTAATTAACTGCATTTAAATTCCCCAGCTGCCGTGGTGGGATTTGAACTCACGTCTCTGGATCATTAGTCTAGGCCTCTGGATTACTAGCCCAGTGACATTACCACTGTGCTACTGTTCCCTTACACAACATTCACTGCATTTCCTTTGTAAATATAATCTGTTATTTTCTCTCAACTTTTGGGTTTTCAGCTATTTTTATTTGAGTCCTGACACTTCAAAATTTCAGGTTTGACTTTTGCCTTAAAATCACCAAAAAGTTTTATGCTACAAAAAATGTCGAAACATGTTCTTCTTTACCTATAATAACTTAAGATTTTACTTCGAACTCTTCAGTTCATTGCCTTGGAATGTATTTTAAATCCCCAAATAGCAGCAATAGTTATCTAGTTGTGACTTGCCTTAGTACTGTACTGTTTGGATAATAACTAAACATCTGCTTAGTTGTTTGGGTCTGGAATGAAGTCATATGAATTTCAGAGTTTTACTACACATACTGTGGGGAAAATAAGTGAAAAGATTGTATGCTGTAAATGTACGACTTTAGAAATATAGTGCAGTCAACACTGATCATGGTCTAAATGTTAATCATTGAATTTGCTATTCATATTAATTCAAATTTCTTTATTTAATTTGTGGTAAATTGTTCTCCTGAAACAAGTAATTTTATAAAATTTTTGTTGCTTGATTTGTCGATTTAAGAGTATGCATGAAATTGCTTGGTTGAAACCTTGGCCCTCAGTATGGGTTAAGCATGGAATGATACAGGAGAGAAATGGGCCATTTGGCCCATCAAGTCTGTGCCAGTTTTTTTATTCACTTGAGACTAATCCCATTCTCCTGCTCGCTTCCCATATTCTTTAATAATTCGCATTTCATTTTTTAAGTACTTTATGGACAGATTGTGCCAGAGCATTTCATATTCTAACCACTCTGCGTAAATGATTTTTGTAACCTCCCCTTTGACTTTGTCTTTTGTGATCTTAAATTTGTGGCCTTTTTGTTGCTATCCCTGTGATCAATGGAAATAATTTATTAATTGCCTTCTAATTATCCTTCATAACCTTGAAGACCTCTATCCGGTCACCCCTAAACCTTCTCTGCCTAATGAAAAAGAAACCCAAGTTTTTCTTCATAGCTGTAACCCCTCATCCAAGTGAATCAATGCTTCACTTTTCATTTGCTGTTATCTTTTCTAAGGGGTGCCCAAAACTGCACACACTACTGCAGCTGTGGCCTAATTAAGATCTTGCACAAGTTCAACATTACTTCCTTGCTTTTGTATTATATGTTGGTATATACAAAACTAAAGATTCAATGTTTCTTTTTTATTGGGCTGGCACCAGCATAAGGGGATACCTCAAAAGATCCAAAGCATCGTTTGGCGTGTTTTAACATCGTTTTCCTCTCTGATCGTTTGGTTATCTAGGAGGGAAATATTTTTTCCCCCATTGCATTCCATAAAATGTCCGAGATTTTGTATGGAAGTCTGTGGCTAATGCAAAGGGACCATTATTAAATAAGGGGCGGTCCGGGCCATACATGAATATATTCTCAGCAGTCGGACTGTTTAATTTTCTGTGATCAGTGTTTACCGTTTGAATTGATCCATAGATTGCCATCCCCATTCATAACCTAACTTTGTTAATTAAACATACACAAAGTACATATGTTACAAAAATGTATTGTGTAGATGTTTATGCACATTTAAATCCCGGAAGGCTGTAGTAATGAGGGTTTAAATGAATGTATGTTTAATTAACGAAGTTGAGTTATGAATGGGGATGGTGATCTATGATGATTGGAGCACCAGGCCCACGTGA
The DNA here is from genome assembly GCA_030390025.1 of Squalus acanthias. NCBI lineage: Eukaryota > Metazoa > Chordata > Chondrichthyes > Squaliformes > Squalidae > Squalus > Squalus acanthias. Next base: position 45,485,908 of record CM059430.1, read on the forward strand.
TCCCAGGTACGCTTTCGCACACGCTGCGTCCCTGGGATCTGTGGGCTATTCCTGCCCTCCAGTATGCAGCATCACAGAGCAAGTTCACGAAGGAGGGTCCCCATCAGGTAAGTTCGTATTCTATTCGGATGCCGGCGACGTACTCCGTAGGTACGCCGCTGACCGCAAAATCTGCCCCATTACTTTTCTTGCAATGAACTGCATCTAGTACCTGATCAAGTGCTTTTGTGAAAACCCATGCATGGTATTTGTTATCTATCCTCTGCTCTTTCTGAAAAAAAACAATAAGATGGGTCAGGGCCAACCTGCCTTATAGATATCTGTGCTGGCAGGCCCTCATTAGCTTGTGCTTTTCCAAATGCTCAGTAATTTCATCGTATATTATAGAATAGTAGTTTAGCAACAACTGAAGTAAGCATAACTGGCGTATAATTATTAATGAATTCCCCTCTCCTTTTTTGAAGTATCACATTTGCCATCCTTTAGTCCTCTTTCAAAATGTCTTTATAAAAGATAAATTGTGATAATTATAGTCCACCCCACTACCATATTCTTCCCCAGCTTCCTTCACGATCCTTGCATGTAAACCATCAGATTACGGTGATTTGTTTACATTAAGTTTGAATAATCTCATTAGTGCCATTTCTCTTGCATAACAGCCTCCAGTAACTCTTCCATATCCACCTATCGTAATTTTACTATACAAATATCCACCTACTCTATGAAAATTGGAGCAAATATTAAATACTCTGCAATTCCCTCACCCTCGACTAGGAACTTGCCTCCTTCATCTCTTGGGGGTCCTCCCTTCCTTAACTATGTCTTCCTGCTAATATGCCTGTAAGAAAGCCTTTTATTGCCCTCCATGTGTATTTTTGCTCATTGTTTCTAATACTCCCTTATAGCTTTCTAATCTCCCTTTTTGTAACTCTTCTATATTTGCATTTCTCTTACCTTTCTGTTTTATTATGTCAAATGAGTGCAAGAAAGCAGCTCTACAGACGCCTGAAGGCCGAGGTCCAACAAAAAACTCGCAACCTAAAGAACAGATGGTGGGTGGAGAAAGCGCAGGAGATCCAGCAGCTAGCCAACAACCATGACGTGCGTGGATTCTTTGGCGCAGTCAAGACCATCTATGGCCCAAGCACCCAAGGCCCTACCCCTCTGCGGGCCAAGAATGGAGGGGTACTCATCAACGACAGAGAGGTAGTCAGTGCCTGCTGGAAGGAGCACTTTGAAGATCTCCTTAACCGCGACTCTGTCTTCGACGCGAGTGTCCTCAACTCGATCCCGCAGCATGCTACCCACCACCACCTCAGCACAACCCAAGCCCGGCATGAAGTTGAAAAGGCCATCCGACAACTGAAGAACAACAAGGCCTCGGGAACAGATGGAATCCCCGCTGAGGCACTAAAGCATGGCGGAGAAGCACGACTGGCGCGAATTCATGAACTAATTTCTCTTATCTGGAAGGAGGAGAGCATGCCAGGGGATCTCAGAGATGCCGTAATTGTGACCATCTTCAAGAAAGGTAACAAGTCCGATTACGCTAATTACAGAGGAGTTTCCCTGCTGTCTGCCACAGGGAAAGTCATTGCAAGAATCCTCCTCAATCGCCTTCTCCCAGTGGCCGAAGAGCTCCTCCCAGAGTCGCAATGCGGATTCCGCCCACTAAGGGGCACAATGGACATGATCTTCACCACGCGTCAATTACAAGAGAAATGCAGGGAACAGCACCAACCGCTGTACATGGCCTTCTTTGATCTCACAAAGGCCTTTGACACTGTCAACCGTGAGGGATTATGGAGTGTCCTCCTCAAATTCGACTGCCCTCAAAAGTTTGTCACCATCCTCCGCCTGCTTCACGACGACATGTAAGCAGTGATCCTGACCAACGGTTCCACCACAGACCCAATTCACGTATGAACCGGGGTCAAGCAAGGCTGTGTCATCGCACCAACGCTCTTCTCGATCTTCCTTGCTGCAATGCTCCATCTCACCCTCAGTAAGCTCCCCACTGGAGTGGAGCTAATTTACAGAACAAACGGGAAACTGTTCAAACTCCGTCGCCTCCAGTCCAGATCCAAGGTCGTCCCATCCTCTGTTGTCGAATTACAGTATGCAGACGACGCTTGCGTCTGCGCTCACTCGGAGGTCGAACTCCAAACCATCATCAACACCTTCACCGGAGCATACGAGAGCATAGGCCTTACACTAAACATCCGTAAGACAAAGGTCCTCTACCAACCTGCCCCCGCCACACAGTACTGCCCCCCCCCCCCCCCGATTATCAAAATCCACAACAAGGCCTTGGACAACGTGGACCACTTTCCATACCTCGGGAGCCTACTGTCAACAAGGGCAGACGTCGACGACGAAGTCCAACACCGCCTTCAGTGTGCCAGTGCAGCCTTCGGTCACCTGAGGAAGAGAGTGTTTGAAGACCAGGACCTCAAACCCGGCACTAAGCTCATGGTCTACAGAGCAGCAGTGATACCCGCCCTCCTGTATGCCTCCGAGACATGGACCATGTACAGCAGGCACCTCAAAGCACTGGAGAGGTACCACCAACGCTGCCTCCGCAAGGTCTTGCAAATCCATTGGCAGGATAGGCGCACCAACGTCCGTGTTCTTGCTCAGGCCAACATCCCCAGCATCGAAGCTTTGACCACACTCGATCAGCTCCGATGGTCGGGTCACATTGTCCGCATGCCTGATACACGACTCCCAAAACAAGCGCTCTACTCGGAGCTCCGGCACGGCAAGAGAGCCCAAGGTGGGCAGAGGAAACGCTTCAAGGACACCCTCAAAGCCTCCTTGGAAAAAGTGTAACATCCCCACTGACACCTGGGAATCCCTGGCCCAAGACCGCACAAAGTGGAGGAGAAGCATCCGGGAAGGCGCCGAACACCTCGAGTCTCTTCGCCGGGAGCAAGCGGAAGCCAAGCGCAGGCAGCGCAAGGAGCGCACGTCAACCCGAGCACCCCCCCACCCGCCCCTTCAACCACCGTCTGCCCCACCTGTGACAGAGACTGTAGGTCCCGCATTGGACTCATCAGTCACCTGAGAACTCATTTTTAATGTGGAAGCAAGTCATCCTCAGTTCCGAGGGACTGCCTAAGAAGGAGGAAGAATTATGTCAAATTAGTGCTAATTTTTTTTTAGTTTCAAATAATTGTTTAAATACCCTTTAAAGGAACAAATGGCTCACTTGTATTGCAGAATGCACTTTCTTTTTCTGTGCTTCTTTTAAAAGTATAGAATTTTTTGTGTGGCTTCATGTTTGGGTCTGAATACAAAGCTTACTTGATATGTAGCCAGTAATAATTAAAAATACACACAGTGCATTCTACAGTACTTCGCTCAGTAACAAGTCATGTGTAAATTCAGAGGACTGTGGAACATATGTGCTTTGAATGGCTCGCATAAGTTTCTGTCTGCTGGCAACCAAGCTTTTCCTCCACTCATTGGGAGGAAACCACATTATAAATGAATTTGACAGATTCTGACTTGGGAAGTTTGGCTTTGTGAATGAATTGACCTAATCACTGGTTTAGAATTGGAGGCACTACCCTAGCCATAGCAACATGTACTCATTAGAGAAGTTATGTTGAAGTTGAGGCAAAATCTTTTTCTGCAAGGTTAACTTGTGCTGTAATTACTTTTGCATAACTTTTATTAATAGAGTTCAAATTCCCTCAGAGCAAATATTTTCCTTTTTTGTGCATTTTTTTAACATTTAAACTTTAAAAAAAATATATATATATTTTAAAAAGTTTGTTTATCTTTATTTCAGGTTTATCTTTTTCCCCATTTGAGAGTCCCAATCGTTGTTTTGCTCTCTAAGATTTTTAAAAAAGTTAGAATAAAAGGAGCTCCTCCACTTCCTGGTTCCCGGTCTGTGAGAATTCTGTATTGTGATTGGCTGCTTAGACAGCTTGTTGACGTCACAGCAGTTCGTGTTGGGGATTCCCCATTAACTTGCACTGATCTCAATTGAATGTCGGAAAAGCCGAACTTCTCGCCACAGATCACAAGATCTTTGTGGGGAAGCTTTCGTGGGCCAGCGGCGAACGCCTTTCCTTCGCCGCTGACCGCAGATTACGGGCCCTTGTGTTTTAAAACTCTGAATTGTAAATTTGTAACCATTTCCTCTTCTCCTCCCTGTGCCCCATCACTGCTGCCAGAAGTAGTTGGATTTATTCTGTGATGTCTGCCCATTTATTTAATACCAATTTAGATAGCTTTTAATTTTAAAATATAACTTACTTTTAAGTTTGTATAACTGGAGTATGACTTAGTCAAACTTTAGAAATGATGATCTGTCATCAGACACTGACTTCCTTTCAAAAATGGATATGGTGGAAGCTATGAGCTGTTGGTGTTTGTAAGTTTTGACAGGCCTCTGCATTTCTTTTTCAAAACAAGAAACAGTTCTTTATATTTTTATTTTATTTTTCTCTTCTGTTATTGGTGTCTGGTTTTAACATTGATTGCCCTTTAACTGTGAAATTTGAAACCAAGGCAGGCAAAGTCTGTTTTTTCAATGCAAATGTAAAAAAAAAAGCTCTGTGAGCATGTCCAAAATGGGGTGTGATCACGCAGGCTGTAGCTGAAAAACAGCAAAACCACTGACGCCAAAGTTTCCCACAGCTACAGTGAACAACTCTCCCTAATACCCAATTTGTTAGTCCTGTAGTCCTGAAGAACATAAGTTTCTCAGTGAGACTTTGAACAGGCTGAATTTTTAGTAACTTGGACTTTAGATTGCGATTAAGCTTAAGAATTAAAAAGTATTAGACTCAAAGCTCTAGGAATAAACCTTGGGACTGGATAAGAAATTAGCTAAATAGTAGGAAACAATGTGTACTCATAAGAGAAGTTATATGGAAGTTGAGGGAAGTACTGAGTGGGGTACTTGGGGCTCAATTTATATAAATGATTTGGAGTCAGAAACTTTTTGCAAAGAGGTTAAGTTTGCGGTACGGTCCCCAACTTTACTCCCTTAAGTCCGAGGGGTGGAGATTTCAACATATATGGCGCATAACTGGTTTAACCATTCATCGCCAGATCTGACTGGACCCATCAAGCTCTCCTCTGCCAAACTGCACACTACTCCAGGATTATTCTGAAATGCAAAGATAACCCCAACTTCCTTTCTCCACTACCAACCGCCTCCTTAAACCCCTCTCCCCTGCCCCTTCCACCCTCACCTCTAACAAGTAAGAGGCACTCGAGGACTTCTTTGACACTAAGATTGAGACCATCCATTCAGCTGCCTCTGCCGGATCTCTTCCTTTCTCTTGCCCACCAACCCAAGCTTCTCCGAAGATTCCTCCGCCCTATCCGTGAACTTGCATTTTTCTCTAGTTTCTCTCCTATCTCTCCTCATGCCCTCTTTGAGCACATCTTGCCTATGAGACCCACCTCTTGCGCTCTCGCCCCTGTTCCCATTAAACTGCTGATTACCCAACTTCCCTTCCTGGTCCCCATGCTAGCTGATATTGTAAATAGTTCCCTCTCCTCGGGTACTGTCCCCCTCCCTTTCAAATCTGCAGCAGCACCCCCTCAAAAAAAAAAACCTTGACCTCTCTGTCCTTGCAAGCAACTGCCCATCTCTAACCTCCCTTTCCTCTCAAGTCCTTGAATATGTTGTCGCCTCCCAATTCCGTGCCTATCCTTCCAGCAACTTTTAAACCTCTCCAATTAGGTTTCTGCCCCTGTCTCGGCACTGAAATGACCCTAATCAAAGTCACAAATGACATCCTCTGTGACTGTTATCCTGGTGCACTATCCTTCCTCATCCTTCTCTGCTTCTTTGCACACAGTTGATCACACCATCCTATTCCAACACCTCAGTTATGTTGTCCAGCTGAGTGAGACTGCCCTTACCTGGTGCCACTCTTATCTACCATAGCCAGAGAATGTCCTGCAATGGCCTCCCTTCCCGCCCCTGCACTTTTACCTCCTGTGTCCCCCAAGGATCTATCCTTGGCCCTTTCCTATTTCTCATCTACATGCTTATCCTCGGCAATATAATCCGAAGACATTGTCAGGTTCCACATGTACGATGACGACGCATTTGGTCTACCTCAGCACCACCTCTTGACCCCTCCACTGTCTGTTCTCAGACTGCTTGTCCGACATCTAGTCCTGTATGAGCAGCAGTTTCCTCCATTTAAACATTGGGAAGATCAAAGCCATCGTCTTTGGCCCCCGCCACAAACACCTTTCCCTCGCTACCAATTCCATCCCTCTCCCCTGGCCACCATCTCTGACTGAACCACTTTGTTCGCAATCTCTGCATCCTATTTGAATCTGAACTTAGCTTCTGACTCTCCATCACAAAGACCGCCCACTTCCACCTCCGTAACATCGCACGTCTCCCACCCCCACCTCATTATCTGCTGCTGAAGCCCTCATCCTTGCTGTTTCTTTTTAGCCTCCAGACTTGACTATTCCAATATAAACAGAAAATGCTGGAAATACTCAGCAGGTCAGGCAGCATCTGTAGAGAGAGAAACAGAGTTAACGTTTCAGGTCGATGACCCTTTGTCAGAACTGGAAAAAGCTGGAGATTGAACAGGTTTTTAAGCAAGTGCAGGGGCAGGGAAAGGGGGGAGGAAAGAACAAAAGGGAAGGTCTGTGATAGGATGGAAGGCGGGAGAGATTAAGAGACATTAAGAGATGGTGCAAGGAGATGGAGATTGCCTTGCACCGTCTCTTAATCTCTCCTGCCTTCCATCTGGAGCCATCTTTTGTTTCTTAACTTGTCCCATTACCATCTCCTTTTGCCTTGCACCATCTCTTAATCTCTCTTAATTTCTCCTGCCTTCCATCCTATCACAGACCTTCCCTTTTGTTCTTTCCTCCCCTCCCCCCTTTCCCTGCCCCTGCACTTGCTTAAAAACCTGTTCCATCTCCAGCTTTTTCCAGTTCTGACGAAGGGTCATCGACCTGAAACGTTAACTCTATTTCTCTCTCCACAGATGCTGCCTGACCCGCTGAGTATTTCCAGCATTTTCTGTTTTTATTTCAGATTTCCAGTATCCGCAGTATTTTGCTTCTGACTATTCCAATGCTCTCCTGGTTGCCTTCCTATTTTTCAACTCTCCATAAACTTGTGCTCATCCAAAACTTTGCCAGTATTCTAACCAGCATCAAATCCTACTCACTCATCAATCATGTGCTCGCTGACCTACATTGTATATCAGTCCATCAATGCCTTGATTTTAAAATTTTCATCCTCATCTTCAAATCCTTCCATGGCCTTGCCCGTCTCTATCTCTGTAACCTCCTCCAGCCCTGCAACGCTCCGAGAACTCTGCGTTCCTCCAACTCTGGGCTCTTGTGCATCCTTCACCCCACCATTGACGGCCGTGCCTTCAGCCGTATAAGCCCTAAGCTATGGAATTCCCTCCCTAAACCTCTCTGCCTCTTCACCTCTCTCTCTCCTCCTTTAAGACCTATATCTTTGACCAAACTTTGTCACCCATCCTACTGTCTCCTTGGCTCAGTTTCAATTCTTGTCTTATTACGCTCCTGTGAAGTGCCTTGGGACGTTTTCTTGCATTAAGGGCACTATATAAATGCAAGTTGTTGTTGCTGTTCAGCGCAGGCTATATATTGGGCCTGAATTTGCGGTCGGAGGCATCCTGCGAGGAAATACCTCCAATTTGCAAATAAAATCCGCGCCTACCTGGTGCCTCGGGAACCACAGAGACTCGCGCTCCTGGGCCTTTATGCGTAGACATGTGTAGAGGCCCACACAGGCAGTTCGCAAACGCCCCTGGGATCACTTGGGTCAGCCCAACCCATGAAAGAAGGGGGATCCCCATTCATGCTTATGGGGATTCCGTACGTGCAGAATCCCCATAAGCATGAATGGGGATCACATTAAAAAAAACGCATTTACATCCCAAATAAATTTTTTAAAAATTACATATTTAAAATTAATTAAAATACAATTCATTTAAAACAACAATTTAATTTTTTGAAAAATAAATTTATACGTTTTAACAGGGCTAAAAATAACCTTAACTAATTTTACAGGTGTTTTAATGTTTAAATAATTGAAAAAAAATTATTTTTATATTCATTTAAACTCTTAGGCTGGTAAAAAGCAGGCCTTACGTCTGCTTTTACCAGGTGTAAGAATTTCACAGACATTCGCTGGGCAGTAGTTGGGCAAATAGCCCAACTCTCCGCCCGCGAATGCCGTTTTCCCGAGGATGGCTACAATCTGTCAAGAAGATTCTTGACAGATCGCAAGTTCCGGGTTTTCGCACGCGAAAACCTGGAACTTGCGGGGGCCCTTACGGGCGCATACGCACCCGTAATCCCCAAAAATCCGGCCCACTATCTATCCATTTGGATCACTCAAAATGGTTGCTTCAGGCTTATTTTTAATGGAATAGCAGCACTTCAGAGTAATGCAAGGAACTATTGGTCTATAATATTCCTAGTCTATAAAAATACAGGGTTATTAATTTGTCTGCCTTTTTTAATGTTCACTTGCAATGTTTATTTATAGCTCTCTAATCTGCTAGTCACTGGTCGTGCAAAAGAATCAGTTGCAAATTGACTATTCTCTACTGACAACTGTACAGTTACTTTGTGAATGTTTGCATCAGTAATGTACTGCTTGATGAAAGAAACCAAATGAGCACCTGAAGGATGATCACTACTTTCACCCCACCCCCAATTATCTCTTGTAAAGAAATAGATGAGGTAGAGAAAATGTCTTGAGGATAGAAGTTAATAAAATAGATGAAAGACCGAATCAACAAAAAGTGTGTATTCAACCTATTATGGGAATCTGTGCATGTTGTTAAACATGCTTTTCAAGGTAATAGCTCAGTTAGTTAGATGTGGGCAGCCCGTAGGATTTGGCATGGTAGAGTTATTGAAAAAGCACTGTAATTGGTGTTGAAATCTACTTCATTTTGTCTCCTGTATTTCCTGTAAAGTATTGGCAACTGTAGAAAATTGTGGTGTGAATCAAGCGTTTTCTAGAGAGCGAACAGTATAGAAGCAAGGAGATCTAAAATACCAGTACTAATTTTAAATGTCTGTCCCTGATCAGTAACTGAGACTAAATTGCAAATATTGAAATAAGGATTGTTAAAGCTTTTGAATCAACAAAAAGTGTGTAAGTGGTTGCAGAACTAAGGATTTAAGGAAGGGCATTCTATTTACATTGCTTAGAAGTACTCGCAAGACTATTACAGAACCATCTAACTGAAATTTACTGGATTATGTGCTATGCAAATAAGCATTACACTACTGATGCAAGCGTTCACAGTACATGTTGTCAGCAGAAAATACAATGAATTTGATGCTGATTCTTTTGCACTACCAGTAGCCAAAGGATTACAGAGCTTTAAATAACCATTACAGGTGCAGATTAAACAAAACAGATAAATTAATAATTTGTAGACTAGGGATATTGTAAACTAATCGCTCCTTGCATCACTCAAGTGCTGCGGTTCCACTAAACATAAATCTGAAATAACTTTTTTGAGTGATCTTACTAGATAGATAATGGCCCGAAAATTAGACCTAATGCGGGAGAGTACGCACTGTGTACTCTCGCGTATTCGGTCCCGAAGTGCCGGTTTCCTGCATGCACTGCGCATGCGCGGGAAACCGGCACTTCAGGTATTGCGAAAGGGGCGGTTCCTAAGTGAACCGCGTGCGCGCTACAGGTTGTGCGCACGCAGCACACTTAGTTTTTTTCAGGTTTGAACGCGCGGGTAAGTGTTGAAGATTTTACACATAAGAAAGCAGGCGTAAGACCCCCTTTTAACAAGGTAAGTAGTTAATTAAGTATTTTTAATTTTTTTCAACAGGTTTATCTTTTTTAGAGACTTTAAAGAAAGGTAAGTTTATTTTTATAACTTTTAAAAAGAATTTAAATTTTTTTTTAAATTTAAATTTTTGTTTAAAGTGGTTAATTTATTTAACTATAGTTATTTTATTAATGTGATGGCTTTTTTTAAAATTTAATTGAGGTTTAGCTGTTCTCTTGGGGGCTTGTATTCATAGTTTTGACAGCTCTTGCTGTCAAAACTATGAAAGAAAGATGGTGTGCTGCCGTTGGCTCTAACTGACCCACGTGATCCCAGAGGTCGCATCGAATTAACTGCGCCTCTGGGACACGCACACACTGCGTGCCGGCACCAGGGAGAGGCCCAGGAACTGAAGTTCGTGTGGGCCAAAACCATAAAGGTAGGCGCGGAGTGCGATATCGCAGGGGATCCTTACCCCCGTGGCAACCATCGAACTCCAATTTCTGGGCCAATATACAGCCTGTGCTGACCAACAACAGCTTACATTTATTGGAGCAAAACATCCCAAGGTGCTTCACAGTTGGAGGTCAGACCCAAGCAGGGATAGGAGGGGAAAGGGCGGTGGAGTGGGACTAGCTGAAGTGCTCTTGCAGAGAGCCAGATGGGATTGACGGACCGAATGGCCTCCTTCTGTGCTGTAACCATTCTATGAACTAGGGCAGGTGATCAAAGGAACTGTCAAAGATTTGGTATTCAGTAGGATTTTGAAGGTGGGGAGAAATGTAGCAGGACAAAGGGTTTAGGGAGGGAGTTTAAGTGTAGGGGCAAGGTGGCTGAAGGTTCACTACAGTTGGGAGATGGCGGGGTGGGTGGGGAATGGGTAGCACACTGTAGAACAGTATTGGAAAAGCTGAAGGTGTGGGCAGGGAAGTAGGGCTTGAGTTTCCAAAGGTAGGGAGGGGCAAGGCTGTGAGGGATTTGAAGATGAGGATGTGGATTTTAGTAAGTTAATACATTGGGGGAAGGAAGCAAGTGGTGATCAGCTAGAGTTATGCAGAGTAGGATGTGGGCAGCGGTGTTCTGGTTGAAGTTTATGTGGGGTGGACATTAGGATACCTGCGAGGTGGGCATTGGAAAAGTTGAGTCTGGAGGTGTGGATGCAAGTTTCAACAAGCCGTGGGGGTGAGGTATGAGGCAGAGACAAGTGATGTTTTGGACATGGAAATAGGCAGTCTTGGTGATAGATTGAATATGGGGTTTGAAGCTCCGCTCCGGGTTGATCAGGACACCGGGGTTGCGCACAGGCAGGTTGAGCTAGAGTGGGCATTTGGGGAGGGAGATGGGAATAGGGAGCTAACAGATAAGCTGCGGAGTTTCTGGCAAGGCACCAAGCAGGATGACTTCAGTCTTGTTGATACTTAACTTTAAAATGTAAATACATTTTTGACTCGTGCACAACTTGATGTCAGATAGATAGCCCAAAAACATGGCAACAGACAGGGAATCAAAGGTCATGGTGAAGAGGTAAAGCTGGGTGTCGTTGGTGTAAGTAGTAAAGCTGACTCCCTGCTTGTAGATAATGTTGTCGCGGGGCATCTCATATATGAAGACTAGGAGGAACTAAGGTTGAAACTTTGGGGTACATTGGAAGTGACTTATGCAGACAGAAGATGTGCTGGGACAGTTGGGACTGAACTGTAAGCGAGCAGTGCCACAGAACTGGACCATGCAACAGGCAATGGAGAGAATAGTGTGGTTGACAATGTCAAAATGTACAGAAATGTTGAGATAACTCAGTAGTCACAGTCACACACATGTCATCACAGACTTTGACTCGGGCATCTCCATACTTGTGAGCAGGATGAAAGCCAGATGGAATGGATTTGAACAGAGTACTGAGAACAGTGGGAATGAAGTTGAGTGGCAGCGACACATTCCAGAAGCTTAGAAAGGAAAAGGGAGGTTGGAGATGGGATAGTTAGAAGTCGAAAGCAGACTTTGAAGGGAACACTGAGGGGGAGCAGCTCACGATGTTGGCACGCATTGGAGAGGTAATTAAGTGGCCAGAAACTGATTCGGGAGGGGGAATCAAAGGAGCAAGAGGTGGGTTGCAATGAAGAGACGAGTCTTGTTAGGGTAGAGGTAGAGGCGGGGAGAAACAATAAAATCTTGCAGGCCAGAGCTAGGGTAGGTGGTGAGTTGAGGGGGTCGGCGGAGCTCAGGCAGTTGAATCAATTTGGAGACTGAGAAATCCATGAGTTTCTCACACATGGTGTCAGATGTGCGGATGCTGGGGCTATGCGAAGGAGCTGAGAGGGAATTACTGGTGAAGGAAAGGAGTTACAGATTTCCATTGCTTTCCAGGGTGATTCTGGAGTAATAGGATCATTTGGCTGTGGAGAGGAGGAGGTAATTTTTTTTACTTGGTCAGGCCAGATCTATGGCGGGCAGCCAGATTTCTGGCCACCTAATTTGAAGATGCAAAAGTGGGTGTTGTTCTTGGAATATGTACACATAATGGTTAATGGGTGGCGTTATGTGCAGAAACTGTAAATCAGTGGACTTGATTACTATTGAATGGTTGTTTAACTATGTAGTTCATTTTATCTGTTACAGGAAGGTATGAAGAAGTGCTTTTACTGTGTGACATTAATTTGCTTTTGTGTGTTGAACAAATGCCAAGGCTTTTTGGGTGAGGTTATGTATAGGAGCCATTTATTATTGAGCGCACAATTTGGGGATTATCACAATTACTATGTAATCAACATTTTCATTGTCAGGGCATCGGTCTTTTTATTTTATTTTGGTTAGTGTGATGTGCTTTTGATGTGTCAATTTGAATATAAAATTGTCGCATATGCAAATCCATAAATGACTGTGCGAATTCCTTGCTGTTACTGGTGTTCATTCCACCAAGAGTACAAGTTTTATTAATGCTGTACAATCCTCCCAAGATTAATAAGCAGCTAATACCTAGGTTATGGCAGTATGTCTTTATGGCAGTATGTCTGAAAACCTCACTGCTGCTGGCAGTACGAGCCCCTTCATGAGCAGTGCCTCTTGAAAAGGATAACTAGATGCCAGCTCTGTAGAAAGGATGGCTGACAAATTCTGTCTGGAAAACAAAATACAATGCGAAAGGATGTGAAAATTAGATTGCTTGTTTAAATATAAACACACATGGACCATAAATCCCATTATTCAACCACTTGAACAGCAATATTATAAGCGGTATCTGCACAGATATTACTGCGATTTGTCTGGTGCACTCAATTCTAATTTAAACATTTAAATTATAGATGCAGACATGCAAGATTTTTAATAATGATATATGTGAGCGAATTACTTTTTTTTAACTAGTTTGGTGTGCGATATAACAGAATTTATTATAAACGGGGTCCAGTAATTGTAATGTATCCAATTGTTATCAACACGAACAGATCTCCTGCAATGTTTCTCAGAGTTATGAGGAAAGACTGGAGAAACCTGGGCTCTTAAACCTGGAAAGGAAGCAGTCTTGTGGCAGTATGAGCTAGTTACGGGTATGGTAAAGGTAAATGTAGGTTAGGACAGGGAGATACAGGTTCAAACTAGCAAAGGGCAAATTTAGGACTGGTATCAGGAAATTGTTCTTCAGAGTGGTTAACACATGGAATGGACTTCCTGATATAGTGCTGGAGGTGAAACCCTGGAATTATTAGAGACAATTAATTGGATGCTGCAGTGATGGACTGTAGGATGCCTCCGGATGGATGAATTAAGATGGGCAGAATGGCCTCCCTCATCTGTAATGGTATTGCCAATGGTTCTGTAATAGTCATGAGGTCGGGAATGGCTTTGTACTAGTCACCTAGGTAAAGAATACCTCTATAAAATGCCAGAAAGGATTAGAAGGCAGGAAATGCAGAAAAGAGAAATAAATTGTTGGAGCTGAAGGGATAAACAGTCATGTTGCTAGCAGAGGAGTAAATCTCTTCACTGAGGTGTAAGGGACAAAATGGACAGAAGAGATTAGGATGGGTGACCAAAAGCTTGGTCAAAGAGTTAGGTTTTAAGGATGGTATCAAATTAGGAGAGGGAGGTGAAGAGGTGGAAGGGTTTATGGAGGGAAATAAAGATGGGCAGTTACTCATTCCTGGCTGTAATGAAGCTTTAAAATCACGGTAAAGTACAAAGTTGCCACTTGTTTTTCTCTCTCAGATTTGAACTTTTATTTGTTTGAACACTAGTAAGTGTCAGATTCCATTCCTGTGATGTCTGACCCTGATGATTATAATTTTGTTTCTCGGCAACTAGAATGTTGGAAGCTGGATTATAATGTTTTGATTTTTCTGCGAGTTGAAACTTTGAATGATGTTTAGAATTGCAGAAGTTTTGAAGTTCAGATTTATGACTTCTTCATAATTTTAACTTGACTCCAAGCTATTCAGCAAATCGTGTTTTCTGTGAGTAAAGAAAGTAATCTTGTAAAATAGCACTTCAAACTTCTCCCAAAATATCAGAGGGAGAAATGCAATTTCTGAACCCATCCCAGCTTGAATCCTTGTTCTGTGCCAGTTCAGCTGATCTCAGCAGGACAGTGGCAGGGGTGCTAGAATTGACTTCAGTGTCCCTGGTAACAAAAGGGCAAATCCACTCGCATTGCCACTCCTGACCAACATTTATCCCTCAACCAAACATCACCCAAAAAACAAATTAACTGGACATTCATCTTATTGCTATTTGTAGGATCTTGCTGTGAACAATTTGGCAGCCATGTTTGCTTACAAAACAAGAGTGACTACAGTTCAAAAGTTATTAGCTGTTAAGCATTTTGTGACGTCCTGAGGATGTGAAAGACACTATTTTAATGCAATTTTGTTTGTTCATTCTTTGCTTCTGATAGTTAGCCAGTAAGCCCTGTTGGAAGTGAATACGTGTAGACATTAGTTCAGAATCTACCATTTGCTGCAGAAGAGAACAATACTGAGCTAATATTGTTTATTATTAGGTAACAAACAGTATACATATTTTTTACACAGTAAACCTGTGATCGAACTATCTCGCTTTCTTTTCATTATCCCCTCCTAAACAAATTCCTTGTTTATATTGGATATCAAACCAGATGAACCATGACCGTTCCGGATTGATTCCCACAAGAGATTTGTATAGACTGTGGTAATTATTTTAATCTTGAGCAAACTCTATTCATGACTGTTTGTAAAAATGATGTGTATTTGCATGAGTCTGTACCTGAGCAAAGACTTGGTGATGTCATGTTGTAGAGCCTGGCCAGCCTGATTCTGACCTGACCTGACCTGACCATATTATTTGAATATCTATCATTTAACACTGTAAAAATTTTACATAAAAGCAGCACAATTTTTACCAGGGCAGCCTTTTATATAAAGGCTTATATAGCCTCCTAATCATAGGTGTGCTGCTCTGACTTTGCAGGTCTGTTTACATTGCTTCAACTTTTCTATATTTTATTTCCTTAGCCATATTCTCCTGTTGATTTGTTCTTAGTTATTTGTAGAGTGATCCTGTGGGGCATACCAGCAAGTTTGTTCAGATTGGAAAAAAATTGTACTGCAGTTGATTTTCAAAAGCATACAATCAGAAAAGGTCATTTTAACCCATCAAATTGCCTCCTTTCAGAGACCATGTACAATCTACTCTCTACCCCAGCCTGTAATCTGTAGAAAATAAGTCTTCTATAAATGTTCACAGATCTCCAAAAGTAATCAAACAAAACTCAAGAATGTTGATTCATCCTCGTGTCTTCACCATTCAACCTTGGCCACCTACCTTCCTTCGACAACATTCTCAGCTCCAGCACCAGAGCACCAGCATATCCTGTGTAGTACTGTATTTGATTATCTCGGGTAATCAATTAACTTGCCATCTTGTTCCTCACCAGATATTTATCCCATTCCTTTTTAAACGAGTTAAGTGACTCCTTGAGACTGCTTTTTCTGGGTCTCTGCTCCACAGATCCACTACTCTGGGAGGAGTTTATTCTAATCTTGTCTATTGAGACTTGTTTAATTTTAAACCCATGTCCTCTACTCAGTTGAAATCAAATGGCCTGCTCACCTCTGTTACCTAGGCTTCTTAATGTTTTAAAGACCTGAATGATGTCTCTGCTCAATCTCCTTTTTCTGCAGTGTAAGCCATTTCAGCTTTGTGAGTCTCTTATCATAACTTAGAGACCCAAGTCTCTCTCATTCTTGTTGCTCTTTTCTGAGCACACTCTAATTCCATTTTGGATGATAGAATGTTCAAAATTGCACATCGCATTTCAAATGTAGCTTTCAGTGATTGGTTAATAATCTCACCCAGATTATTTTTTTTCTTCTCCATCATTGCTAAAGGACAACCTTTCATATTGGTATTTCCTGTTACAATATATTATCTATGTTAACATCTATCTGTTATTTCTTGCCCCATCTACCTAATTGGTTCATATCTTTTTCAGTGCTGTTGATAAAGATAGTGCAGTAGATGTTGTATGTATGAACTTTCAAAAAGCATTTGATAAAGTACCACGTAACAGACTTATTTGGAAAATAGAAGCACATGGTATTAAAGGGACAGTGGTAACTAGGGTACGTAATTGGCTAAGGAATAGGACGCAGAGAGTAATAGTGAACGGCTGTTCCTTTGACTGGAGAGAAGTATACAGTGGGGTCCCCCAGGACTATTGCTTTTTTTGTTCTACATAAATGACCTGGAATTGGGTATAGAGAATACAATTTCAAAGTTTGCGGATGATACAAAACTTGGCAACATAGTAAATAGTGAGCAGGACAGTAGCAGATTTCAGGAGGACATAGACAGCCTGGTGAAATGGGCAGACACATGGCAGATGCAATTTAATGTGGATAAGTGTGAAGTGATGCACTCTGGGAGAAACAACATGTGAGGCAAAGATTCCGGTCGCTTGTCACTTTAATTCTCCGCTCAACTCCCACTCTGACCTCTCTGTCCTCGGCCTCTTACACTGTTCCACTGAAGCTCAACGTAAGCTCGAGGAACAGCACCTCCTCTTTCGATTAGGCACTTCACAGCCTTCTGGACTCAACATTGAGTTCAACAATTTCAGACTATACCCCATTTTTTCAGGCAGCAGTTGTTGATGATTCTGCCATCCCCATTTGCAACATTTAATCTCTCCTACCTTCTATCCTAGCACAAACCGTCCCTTTTGTCTCTCTCTTGTTCCCCCCCCCCCTTTCCCTGCCTCTACACCTGCTTAAAACCTGTTACATCCCTAACTTTTTCCAGTTCTGACGAAGGGTCACAGACCTGAAACGTTAACTCTGTTTCTCTCTCTCCACGGATGCTGCCTGGCCTGCTTGGTGTTTCCAGCATTTTCTGTTGTTGTTTCAGATTTCCAGCATCCGCAGTATTTTGCTGTTGTATAATCTAAATGGTGCTATTTTGAGTGTGGGGTGCAAGAGCAGAGGGACCTGGGGGTGCGTCGTCACAAATCTTTGAAGGTGACAGGGCAAGTTGATAAGGCAGTTTAAGAAAGTGTATGGGATACTTGGCTTTGTAAATAGGGGCATTGAATATAAAAATAAGGAAGTCATGCTGAATCTTTGCAAATATCTGGTTAGGCCTCAGATGGAGTATTGAGTACAATTCTGTGTACCACACTTTAGGAAGTCGAGGCCTTGGAGAGCATACAGAGGAGGTTTACCAGGTTGATACCAGGGATGAGGGAGTTCAGTTTTGTGGAGAGATTAGAGAAGCTGGGACTGTTCTCCTCAGAGCAGAGAAGGTGAAGGGGAGACCCAATAAAGGTATTCAAAATTATGAAGGATTTTGATAGAGCAAGTCAGGAGAAACTGTTTCCTCTGCCAAGTGGGTTGGTAACCAGAGGTCATAGATTTAAAATAAATGGCAAAATAATTAGGGAATTAAGGAGAAATTTCTTCATACAGAGGGTTGTTCAGATTTAGAACACGCTACCTGAAAGGGTGGTGTAATCAGATTCCAGTGGAATTTTCAAAAGGCAATTGGATATGTACTTGAAGAGGACTAATTTGCAGGGTTATGGGGAAAAAGCTGTTGAGGTACATAATGCCCATTCATCTACGGTGGTGCATTAGAATCCATCAAAGACTGATGGGATGAGCATCTTAATCTGTCTGCTAACTCTTAACAGTTGCATGTGTTATGAATTTGAGTAGTCTCACAACCTAGTTCCTCGTGGTGCTATGGCATAAAACTGCCCATAATACAGCACAAATTGGGACTAATTTTGTTATGTCAGGCTATAGGGTTTACTTGAGGAATGGAAGAATTGACACTGGTGCGTAGACTTGCCAAAAATGGACGCAATCTGTTCCAAAGCACGGAGATCCTTCACCTTGCTAAATAGGAAAAGAAATGCTGCAAGGAGCCATAGATATACAATCTGTGTGTCATGCAAGTCAGCCTCTATTAAAGGGTGGTATGCAGAAGAGCTGACTAGAGCCACTATTTGGATGATGTAACCATATTACTCTGTCTGAAGCTACAGATTTACCTTGGTTTAAATAAAACTGTGCTTAAAACATGAAAGCCACATTGAACAAGTTGGCACTATAAGCGATTTAGTCTGCTGTTGGGTGAAAATACCAAGCTGTCCAACAGGGCTGCCCTATTGCTGGGATTGTGAACCAGATTGTTCCAGGAAATTGGCCTACCCAAAAATGGCCCAATGTTCAAAATTGATTTTTTTTTTGGTAATGTGCTCAAATTTTATCAGGTGTCCTGATACTTTATTTCTGATGAATGCATCTTTTGTTCATCAAGTTGCCTTGATCTAGCCAAGCTGTTTCAGTACAGCTGCAACACTGCATCTACCCGACAGTGTGGAAAACGGGTATGTCCTGTTCACAAAAAGCAGGACAAATCCAATCCAGCCAGTTACCACCCCATCAGTCTACTCTCAGTCATCAGCAAAGTGATGGAAGGTGTCATCGACAGTGCTTTCAAGTGGCACTTACCAATAACCTGCTCACCAATGTTCAGTTTGGGTTCCGCTAGGACCACTTGACTCCAGACTTCATTACAGCCTTGGTCCAAACATGGACCAAAGAGCTGAATTCCAGAGGTGAGGTGAGAGTGACAGCCCTTGACATCAAGGCAGCATTTGACCAAGTGTGGCATCAAGGAGCTCTAGTAAATTTGAAGTCAATTGGAATCTGGGGGAAAACTCTCCACTGGCTGGAGTCATACCTAGCACAAAGGAAGATGGTTGTGGTTGTTGGAGGTCAATCATCTCCACCCAGGAGATCGCTGCAGGAGTTCCTCAGGCAGTGTCCTAGGCCACTGACCTTGTCTCCATCATAAGGTCAGACATGGGGCTGTTCGCTGATGGTTGCACAGCGTTCAGTTCCGTTCGCAACTACTCATAATGAAACAGTCCATGCCCGCATGCAGCAAGACCTGGACGATATTCAGGCTTGGGCTGATAAATGGCAAGTAACATTCTCACTACATAAGTGCCAGGCAATGACTATCTCCAACAAGCGAGCGTCTAATCACCGCCCCTTGACATTCAGTGGCATTGCCATTGCCGAATCCCCCGCCATCAACATCCTGGGGGTCACCATTGACCAGAAACTTAACTTGACCAGCCACATAAATACTGTGGCAACAAGAGCAGGTCAGAGGCTGGGTATTCTGCAGCGAGTGTCTCGCCTCCTGACTCCTCAAAGCCTTTCCACCATCTACAAGGCAGAAGGAGTGTGATGGAATACTCTCCACTTGCCTGGATGAGTACAGCTCCAACAACAATCAAGAAGCTCAACACCATCCAGGACAAAGCAGCCCAGTTGATTGGCACCCCATCCACCACCTTAAACATTTACTCCCTCCACCACCGGCGCACCGTGGCTGCAGTGTGTACCGTCTACTAGATGCACTACAGAACTTGCCAAGGCTTCTTCGACAGCACCTCCCCAAATCCGCGGCCTCTACCACCTAGAAGGACAAGGGCAGCAGGCGCAAGGGCGCACCATCACCTGCAAGTTCCCTTCCAGGTTGCACACTATCCTGACTTGGAAATACATCCCCATTCCTTCATCGTCGCTGGGTAAAAATCCTGGAACTCCCTCCCGAACAGCACTTTCGGAGTACCTTCACCATACGGACTGCAGTGGTTCAAGAAGGTGGCTCACCACCACCACCTCGAGGGCAATTAGGGATGGGCAATAAATGCTGGCCTTGCCAGTGACACCCACATCCTAGGAAAGAATTTTAAAAAAAAGTTGTACTTTATTTTTAGAGAATTGTAAATGTGCAATGTGGATTAGAGATGTTATCTTGGAATAATGGGGCGTGAAGAGTTGAGTAACATTAATATAAATTGAGGGACCCTTTTTCTAGTAGAGTAAAGCAGATCAATCTTACATTTTATGTGTCAGTATTGAAGTTCACCACCCATAGAAAGGCTTACCCTTCTATTGTCCTTTAGTTTCCAGTTAAATAGGAATATGTACTAACTGGAGGACAAAGAATGGTAAATCAAGTAACTGAAAATGGAGTAGTTGCTTTTTCTAAAAATAAGCAGTAAAGAGAGATAAAACTACTTTTAATATGTTGGAGAGTAGTGTTGTACAGGAAGCTCTTTATTAACCGGCACCCAAATATCCGGAAATCTCTCTTAACCGGCAAAATTATTGAGTAGGTAACCGGGGTTTTCCTTCATCTCTCGTTTAAAATTAACTTTAAAAAAAACCCCGAGGCGTTTGCCTTGTATCGGAGCGTGTAGATTGGGAGGGGAATGTGCAGCCCGGGTAGGCAGCGGACACGACAGATGGTCAGCTGGCGGTCCCCGGGGAGACGGAGCTCCGAATGCAGGCGCATGTCAATGTGTACGGGGCTCTCGTACGTTGGGAGATATAACTCTCCGTTATCTGGACTTTTTGATTAACCGGCACCACGCCGGTCCCGTCTGTGCCGGTTAATAAAGAGTTTCCTGTACATGGTTAGCACTGTATGATCATCATTTGGCTGTGCAGTAAGACAATGGGGCAGATTTTCAACTTGCCACCTGGGCATAAAACCAACATGCAGACCAGCCACCCATTGTAGAAACCACCTGATTTTCATTTCCATTGATTTGCAATCCGCAACTCCTGTGCTGTGCTCTGACAAAAGATCTCCGGCCCAAACACCCCTCCCCCGGGACACTGACGAGCCCTCCCCCTAATCACAAGTGTGCACTGCTATAAAGAACATTGAGGGTGTAGCTAAGGTCTGAAGTTACTGAAGTCAATGTTAAGACTTGAGAGATATAAAGTGGAACTTAAAGATTGAGATTATGATTAGAGCAGTTAGTTAAAAAGAATTGTTAGTAACTTTAGTTCCATCTTTTTGTTTCTGTCGTCTTGTTTTTGAATTGTTCAGTGATAAGTGCCAATGGTTTAATCGGCTGGGTACTGGCTTAGAGGAATTGCTGATTTCAGCAATGTTCGGGAACTGTGCTAACCTGCAATAACATAGAAACATAGAAGATAGGAGCAGGAGTAGGCCATTCGGCCCCTCTAGCCTGCTCCGCCATTCAATCCGATCATGGCTGATCATCCAAATTCAGAACCCTGTCCCTGCTTTCTCCCCATATCCCTTGATCCCTTTAGCCTTAAGAAATATATCCAACTCCTTCTTGAATATATTTAATGAATTGGCCTCTACTGTCTTCTGTGGCAGAGAATTCCACAGGTTCACCACTCTCTGGGTGAAGAAATTCCTCCTCATTTCTGTCCTAATTGGCTTACCCCTTATCCTTAGACTGTGACCCCTGGTTCTGGACTCCCCGACCATCGGGAACATCCTTCCTGCATCTAGTCTGTCCAGTCCTGTCAGAATTTTATAAGTTTCAATGAGATCCCCTCTCATTCTTCTAAACTCCAGCGAGTATAAGCCCAATCGACCCAATCTCTCCTCATACGTCATTCCTACCATCCCAGGTATCAGCCTGGTGAATCTTCGCTGAACTCCTTCCATGGCAAGAACATCCTTCCTCAGATAAGGCGACCAAAACTGCACACAATACTGAAAATGTGGTCTCACCAAGGCCCTGTACAACTGCAGCAAGACATCCTTGTTCCTGTACTCAAACCCTGTCGTTACGAAGGCCAACATACCATTTGCCTTCTTAACCGCAGCATAATGTCTTGTATTTTATCGATCTTAATATAGCTCTGCCATTATCCCTAGTTCAAGCTATACTTGGGAAAATTGCAATCTCCAATGACAGCTGAGCAAACCTCCTGTAACTAGATAAATATTACTTGATAAGTTTGGCCTGTGTTCTTCCCCATGCCTGTTTTTTTGTGAATCAATGTGAAGGAAATCTTGGCTGTGAAAGCCTAGTCACTTTTTTTCCCTGTTGAGAACAAATAGTTTTCACTGGCAGCAGAAATTGCTTCAGCAAAAAAAAGTTTTCATTCATCCAAATCAACATCCTTTTGGTAGAATATTTAGGCTTTTGACAACAAAGTCCAATAGCAGCCAATACTTAGCTGGAATATATATATAAAATATAATATTAGAAAAGTAGAAATGTCAGTACAGTTTTTATTAGTGTATGTATTTTGTTTAAATAAAATGGGTTGGGAATCTTCCAGCTGTCATTAATTGCCACCCACTTTCTATCGAGCAGAAAATTGGGAAGAAAGCTTGGATTTGGTCAAATTTCTGAAACTGCAAGTTATCCCTTCCATGTTTATTGGGAACATTTCTCCTCTCCCTCCCCGCCCCCCCTCCCAACATGGGCTTGATTCTTCTATTTGGCCAACTGGAAAGAGAGGATCTATTCTAGTAGAAGCCAGCCAGATTGTCCACCTCAACTAAAGCACTTGTGGAATTAAAATCTAATGTAGGTATAAAATGCAAACAGATTCTCCAATAGTACGCTTTTGCTGTTTTTGTGTTTGTCTTTGAATGGGATTGTCACAATGGTATCTCTCGCATGCAGTTGATTTTTGTCAGTCTCTTTAAACCTGTCTGCAATGGCCTCCACCCTCGCCTCTAACACATGTGAGGAGCTCATGGATTTCTTTGTCACCAAGATAGACCATCCACTCAGCTGCCTCTGCCCCTTTTTCCCCCTCCCTCCACCATGCCAAACATTCCCACTTGGCCTCCACTTTGCCCTCCTTGCCTTTTACATGGCCGAGCACACCATCATTCTTCCAAGAATGCTCTTCCTCCCCCACAAGCCAAGGAAACTTTGGGCCTCCTGTTACCTGGGCTTCTCCCCTACTGACTGTGATCGTGTTGGACCGCCACCTCACTTACTTTATTGGGTACCCTTTTCTGGGACCCCGGCAGGCTTGTTGCCGCTTGATTTTCCGCACTCTCCTGCCAGCCTCCATGTCAGCGTGGACCAATTTAAATGAAGCCTGGGAGTTGAGCTGGCCCGAGTCTCACATTGGTATAGCTGTGTGAGCCAGGTTAAAGTCGGGACTAAAATGTTTCCTTTATTCAATTGCTCATATTAAACAAATGATGACTGGCGAAAGAATGGGCACTTATGCACACATTCTCTTTAAACAGATGTTCAATTTAGCAGAATGCCTATTAATTCTTGTGCACTCTACTCCCACATTAGAAAGACCTTGAGGTGCAACGCGAGTGCAGAACAGATAATAGCGTACATTAACTTTACAAATGATAGAAAATTGAGTGCTGTAGCTGATTAGATCATTGCTCTTTTACCTTGGGGATCTTGGTCTAAATCCATTTCAAACTAATACTGAAATTCTGTTCTTGCTGTAAGCATCCGATGTGAAACAAGTTTTGGCAATCTCAATCCAGTTCTGAGTGGGGGTAGTTGCACAGCACAAAACCGCCCACAGTTTGCAATTAAATTTGAAGTTATTTCTCAACGAACCCATAAGGATGGGGATGCTATACATGTAAGCATTCAGATTGCTGCAGTTGATGTGCTTCTCAGGTTGGGGCACAGCACAGGGAGCTTTATTGTGGATCTTTCTATGCTATAGCCAAGTTAGGTGTGCTCCTGTTTGATTTATCTTTTTCTACCCACCCACCTGCCTTTCCCCACATGATGAAGACTGCAATTCACTGGGGTTAAAGGCCTGTTATTTATAACATTTTGTTCATAATGTACAGTAATTGAGACTTTTACAAATACTATGCCAAATGGAGCATATTTAACATGATTAATTTATATTTTTTTTCCAATTTTCCTTCTATAATGTGCATAACAAAGTTTTTTTTTTCAGGTCATGGATACCACAAAGAAGACAGTCCTTTCCTAAACAACACTGACACTTTAAAGGGAAATGAATATTATGACAGAAATTTGGCCTTATTTGAGGTAAGATTTTTTCAATGCGGTATTGTGCTCAACATTCTGAATTTTTTCCTTCAGTCTGAGACTTAACCATATGAATATATTGTTTACTCTAATTCTCAGAGTCTTAAAAAGATAAGCCCATATTATCCTTGGAAGCTGTGATTTTTTTTTTTTAGCATCCTAGTGCTATTCAGTGACAATCTGATCTCACTCCCTTGCAATAAGGACATGCTGCCAAAGTTATCAGACTAGAGCCTCTATCCATAACTAGCAGCCTTTTTCTTTGATGTCCAATAGTGAGGGAGCAGCTTATCGTTTATTTGGTGATTATTCTAATGGCATCCTATAAATCTACTATAATGAGACATGAGTGATGTTCTGACCATTGTGTTAATGATTGCAGTAATCTAAATTTTGGCCAGAAAACAATTCAACCAAAGGGAGCAGGGTACACTTTTTTCCCCTCACAAAAAGCTCTCTCTTTAAAAAAAATCAGTTGAGTGTGAATACATACGTGAGAAATTTTGATTTTATGTCTGGTGTTTACATTTATATTTTAACTACTATGTATACAAAGATTTAAGCTCATTTCACACCAGTGTAGTTTATGTACTGATGGGCAATCAACAGATGCCTTCCACATGGAAAAACATAATGAATATATACTACAACAACCTAAAAGTCAGACCCAGAAATACAATGAGAAAGGATTGCACCATTGCAGAAAAATCCTCCCCCACCCCAGCTTTGTAGGTTGTTTAAACATCTATTTGAGAGGATGCAATGGGTGTATTGGGTTTTATGGCGGTTTAAATACTATGGTGTAAATTTTCCCGGTCTCTTCTGCAGGAGGAACTGGACATTCGACCAAAGGTGTCATCACTCCTCAGCAGATTGGCTAATTACACAAACATCACTCAGGGAGCAAAGGAACATGAGGAAGCGGAAAGTGCAGAAAGTTCCAAGAAAAAAGCCCCCAAGGTAATTATACTTCCATTAAGCTTATTTTGTTAGCTTTAATCTTTTTACTGGAGTCTTGATGCAGTACTATAAATATTGCAGCCAATCTTTGACCTTGAGTCGTTTGTCATAATAGGCTGAGAATGAACTGAATGGCCGGTCTGAAACACGTTTCATATCGTCACAGGGAGGTCAATTTTTTTTTAAATGAACTTCAGCGTAATATTTGTTCTCCACACACAATGTTATAATATTTAAGAACTGCTGCTTTTCCTTTCTGTGGGGATATGTTAATTTGTTGCAGATCTTCCGCTGTTCAAGAATTGCGGCGTACCTTTAGTGCGGTTGGACAAAGCCCGCCACAAAGCTTTGGAGTTATTTATGTGTTTTTTGACAGGCTCCTCCGCCTCTGCTAGTAAGTCCATCAGCAGTAGTGCGATAGCAAAATACTGCGGATGCTGGAAATCCGAAATAACAACAGAAAACGCTGGAAAAACTCAGCAGGCCAGGCAACATCCGTGGAGAGAGAAAGAGAGTTAACGTTTCAGGTCGAAACCCTTCGTCGGAACTGAAAGAGCAAGAAATAAACAGATAAAAATGCAAGGGGGAGGCTGGGGGGGAGGAATAAAAGAACAAAAGGGATGGTCTTTAGTGAGTAGAGACAGCAGTAGTGGTTTGTTACAACTGAGTGGCTTGCTAGGCCATTTCAGAGGGCAATTAAGAGTCAACCACATTGCTGTGGGTCTGGAGTCACATATAGGCCAGACCAGGAAAGGACGGCAGATTTCCTTCCCTAAAGGACATTAGTGAACCAGATGGGTTACCATTACTGATACTAGTAATTATTCCATATTTATTTAATTAACTGAATTTAAGTTCCCCAGCTGCCATGGTGGGATTTGAACTCGCGTCTCTATCATTAGTCCAGTGACATTACCACTACACTACCGTTCCCTTAATACTTAGCACAAAGGAAGATGGTTGTGGTGATTGAAGGTCAATCATCGCTGCAGGAGTTCCTCAGGGCAGTGTCCTAGGCCCAACCATTTTCAGCTGCTTCATCAATGACCTTCCCTCCAACATAAGGTCAGAAATGGGGATGTTCGCTGATGACTGCACAGTGTTCAGTGCCATTCACAACTCCTCAGATAATGAAGCAGTCCATGCCCGCATGCAACAAGAACTGGACGACGTTCAGGCTTGGGCTGATAAGTGGTAGGTAACATTCGTGCCACAGAAGTGCCAGGCAATGACTGTCTCCAACAAGCGAGAGTCTAAACACCGCCCTTGACATTCAGTGGCATTACCATCACCAACTCCCCCACCATCAACATCCTGGGGGTCACCATTGACCAGAAACTTAACTGGACCAGCCACATAAATACTGTGGCAACAAGAGCAGGTCAGAGGCTAGGTATTCTGCGGCGAGTGTCTCACCTCCTGACTCCCCAAAGCCTTTCCACCATCTGCAAGGCACAAGTAAGGAGTGTGATGGAATACTCTCCACTTGCCTGGATGAGTGCAGCTCCAACAACACTCAAGAAGCTTGACACCATCCAGGACAAAGCAGCCCGCTTGATTTGCACCCCATCCACCACCTTAAACATCCACTCCCTCCACCACCGACGTACCGTGGCTGCAGTGTGTACCATCTACAAGATGCACTGCAGCAACTCCCAAGGCTTCTTCGGCAGCACCTCCCACCTAGAAGGACAAGGGCAGCAGACGCAAGGGAACACCACCACCTCCAAGTTTCCCTCCAAGTCACACATCATCCTGACTTAGAAGTATTTTGCCGATCCTTCATCGTCGCTGGGTCAAAATCCTGGCACTCCCTCCCTAACGGCACTGTGTGGGAATACCTTCACCACATGGACTGCAGCGGTTCAAGAAGGCGGCTCACCACCACCTTCTCAAGGGCAATTAGGGATGGGCAATAAATGCTGGCCTTGCCAACGACACCCAGATCCCATAAAAATGAATTTTAAAAAAAAAGTGAGGGTAGAGATTTGGTGCAGTAAGCCTCAGTGGCCTGCCACAGCATAGCGTTAACAACAGCCTCCACGCTGCTGGGGAAACTTACTGTTTTTAAAATCTGGTGCTCCGGCCTGTGTATTCGTTTGCTGCCCGGGCTTTCTGTATATTTAAAAGTGTAATCCCACCTTTCCCCACCACTATAGAAGCATTGGATGCCAGGGAAAATCAGACGTCCCTTGCATCAAGTGTTGCTATGGGTCAAATGACTGAAAATCTGTAATAATGTATTGCGGCAATAACGTATTGCTGCCATTTGAATTTGATTTGAAAAAGTCCATCCATATATGGGTGGACATATTCATAGGGCCAGAAATTCGGCTCTTGTCGGGTGAGTACGCGCTGTGTACTCACCCGTAAGGCCACCTGAAGTGCCAGTTTCCTGCATGCACGGGAAACCAAAACTTCCGTTCCCCTGAAGGGAGTGGTTCAGAAGTCGAACGCGTGCGCGGTAGAGGCTGCGCACACGCAGCGAACTTCGTTTTTTTTTCAGGTTTCTCCGGGAGGGTAAGTATGGAGAAGCTGCACTTTTAAAAAAAGGAGGCGCAAGGCCTGTTTTTAACAAGGTAAGTGGTTAATTAATTACAATTTAAACATTTTTTCAACAGGTTTATCTTTTTTAGATACTTTAAAGAAAGGTAAGTTTATTTTTAGCACCATTTAAAAAGTGTAATTTTTTTCAAAAATTTAAATTTTTGTTTAAAGTAGTTAATTTATGTAACTTATAGTTGTTTTAAAAATGTGATTTAAAAAATAAAATTTATTTGAAGTTTAAGTGTAGTTTTGGGGCCGATTTCTATTCATAGATTTGACAGGTCTTCCTGTCAACTCTATGAATGAAAATGCCCTGTTAGGATTGGCTCTCCATGGCCCACGTGATCCCAGGGGCCGCTTCGAACTAACTGCACCCCTGGGATACACAAGCACTGCGCGCCGGCAGCTGGAGGAGGCCTAGGAGCCGAAGTCCTCGTGGGCCCAAAGCACAACAGCAGGCGCGGTAGGCAAGTACGCGCGCGATGCTTGCACCCGCAGGAAGCCGGAAAGCCGAATTTCTGGCCCGATGTCTTTGGTAGGAAATTAGATGGACATGAAAATGGGTGGGGAGTCCATGATATAATGCCTGCCTAATTCTCTGCCAGAATCCCACCTAGAAAGCAATAGAAGGAGAATGGAAGATCCTGCCTCTGTCTGGAAATAAATGAAGTCCAGTTTTAGAAATGTTCACTGTTTTTAACCGGGAATTTACCATGCTGTAGTAAACAGTTTTATTGTAATGAAGCACAACATTACGATTATCAGCTCTTGTGTGTAGCTGGTGCACTGTGTGATTTTTGATCATGATCTATGACACCTTTATGAACAACAACTTGTATTTATATAGTGCCTTTAATGTAGTAAAACATCCCACGGTGCTTCACAGGAGCGTAATCAGACAAAATTTGACACCGAGCCACATAGGAGATATTAGGGCAGATGCAGATGGAACGTCTTAAAGGAGGAAAGAGAGGTGGAGAAGTTAAGGGAGGAAATTCCAGAGCTCAGGGTCTTGGCAGCTGAAGCACGGCCGTCAATGGTGGAGCGATTAAAATCGGGGATGCTCAAGAAGCCAGAATTAGAGCGCAGATATCTGAGGGTTGTAGGACTGGAGGAGATTACAGAGCTAGGGAGGGGTGAGGCCATGGAGGGATTTGAAAACAAGGATGAGAATTTGAAAATAAATGTAGGTCAGTGAGCACAGGGGTGATGGGTGAACGAGACTTGGTGCAAGTTAGAACTATCTGCTGCACTGTTGCATTATGCTGCCAGTAATTAGATCACCGCTTACACTAAGGAGCATTTGTAGATTGTTCTGTAGTGATTAGAATCAGTGAGCTAGTTGTTCAGTTCCATTTTTCTTACACCAAAACAACGTACCTTCAGAAATGTGACTCCATCATTCTCCTAACTGAGGGTTTACCTTGCTATGGAGAGAATAGAAGAACTCCCTGGGAAGCCCTGGCCTAGTTGCAGAGATTTCCAAGTACTGAGTCTGCTCATGGATGCTCCCCAAACTTTTGTTACTATGAGGCAGCAAGACTTTCATCCACAATAATATCTTCATCTCTATGCCTATGAAATGTACTTTTTTTTTTAACCACTGGATCACTACCTTTTGACTAGAAACCTTCAAGATGTCTGGCCTGTACTCAATATTTGGAAAAATGAGACTGGGCTTGAGGAATAAACCCATGCTTGCATCCCATCAGCAAACACGCTGGGCAATGCATCAAAAGTGGTTGAGTCATGGTTTCTTGGACCACTAGCTGCCCAAATATGTAAGCATTCAGCAGGTATGGTAAAGGCTAGGTATCTTCAACATAACCTGGAGTAGAGGTGGGTTGATGTATCTGATGTTGAGTAAGTTGGCCATTGACTAATCAGTTATGGCATTGCCAGAAGCATCTGTTGGTGAAGCTGCTGGATATTTGACAGCTGTCTACCTTTCACACTTATTTTTGAAGGATAAGGAAAACTGCTCAAGATTGTGTGGAGTGAAGAGCAGCTCCTGCATGGCAAATGTAAGCGGCAGAGAGTGCAGCTTGTGCTAGTGACAGCAGCATTAGTCAAAATGTTTTATTTATTTAGTTTTTTCCCTCGTGTTGAGTAACTCAGATTTTCTCTGATATGTCTACAATAATGTCAGCATGAGAAATAAAAAATAAGCAGGTTTTTTTGAGCAAAGCTTTTGCATACACAGGTGGTAACTTTTCACACCCTCTTCTATACTTGACAGGTCCCCGAGCATTAGCACACCCAAACTCATTTGCAATACAACAAGAATTGATGCGGGATTCTGGTCTGCTGAACAGTTCAAAGAAAAAGTGTAAAATATATTTGGGCACACACACTTGCTTTTTGTTTAGGTTCACTTACAAATCATTATAACAGTGACTACATTTCAAAAGTACTTCATTGGTTGTAAAGCGCTTTGGGACATCCTGAGGTCATGAAAGGTGTCATATAAATGCAAATCTTTCTTTTTTGATCTTTCAAAAAGATTTATGGATATCATAAAATGGACAAGTAAATTACATAGGATATACAGCACAGAAACAGGCCATTCAGCCCAACCAGTCCATGCCGAAGTTTATGCTCCACTCGAGCCTCCTCCCGTCTTTCCTCATCTAACTCTGTCAGCGTAACCCTCTATTCCCTACTCCCTCATGCTTATCTAGCCTCCCCTTAAATGCATCTGTACTATTCACTTCAAACACTCCCTGTGGTAGCGAGTTCCACATTCTCACCACTCTCTGGGTAAAGAAGTTCCTTCTGAATATACAGCTTGTGATTTCAAATGTTCTTGAACTATAATAATATGTTTTTTTTTCCCTGTTTAGTCTCCCAGAATGGGAACCCTGATGGGAGTGTACTTGCCCTGCCTACAGAATATCTTTGGAGTGATTCTTTTTCTACGTTTGACGTGGCTTGTTGGAATTGCAGGGGTCTTGCAGTCTTTCTGTATTGTCTTCATGTGTTGCTGCTGTGTAAGTGCCAGATGTTCATATTGTATCAGAATTGCTAAATGCATGGGTTGAATATCTCTTGTCCAGGACTTTATTCTAAATGTTGTGAAAATTAAAGTAAAACTGAATTACCTTAAATTCCTCATTTCTGTATAACATAAGTAAATTGTTGCATGGAGATGTACTTCTCTCTACACTGTGCATATGCCAGAGAACTGTACTTGTAATTTGCCAGGAGCAGTAATTATTCTTAGGCAATTTCCAAAAAATGTATGTTTAATATTTTAGGATACAACTGATATGATATGTAAGAATGAATCACAAGGTCATAACATTAATCAGGATGCATACAATTAATCATACAGTTAATCATTCTGATTTTATTCTATATATTTTAATGCTATTGTATTATGAGATTAAAGCCCTAAAGGTATCCATAATTTTGTATTGGAAAACTTTCATGAGAATGGCTCGGTTCACTCTGAGCCTTTGGTTCTGTTTACTGGTTTGATTCATAAATTACAAATCTGTTCAATTGCCTTTAAGTATTTGCATCTGCACCATCTGTTAGAGTACCAAGTCATACAGCCCAGGCAGTTCAGGATTAGTCTCTAATCTGTGCTGTATTACCTGATCTCAGGCAGGATACCAATGGAGAGGAAGTGCCTGATCTCAGTATCTCTAGGTTAGTGAACGGGAAAAATGTGTGTGCAATTCCAGTTTTCTGAGAGTGCAGAGTCATCAAGTGATTCATTGGGATTTTCTGGCACAGAAATTGGAATTGCTCACTTATTTTACCATTGTTGCCGAGAACTCGCTAAAGAGTCTCCCTCTCCCTGAACATTTCTTAATATACAAGCGCTGTACTCACAAAACATCTTGTTTAGATTTTGATAATTTAAAGACTAAGTATGTAACTAAATACCACTGGGTCATTTAAAGTAATTAATTAACTGTCCTTAGTTTTATCAGGATTCTGCATAGAGCAGCCACCTACATAGAAACGTAGAGAAACATAGAAAAATAGGATTAGTCAATAGGGTCAGTCCTGTGGGTAACTGTAATAGTCTGGGATGCTCTGCTCTGAGTGGTTGGAAGTACACTTTTATTGTTAGGTCATAGAACTAAGGTGCATTAACATTGGCAGTCATTTTAATTAGATTGTGGAGAGCAGGATCAATGTGTTGGTTTCCTGTGTTTGCTAAAACCTGGTTTCTTATCCTAGCGGCAGAATTGCAAATCCATGAAATGCATCAACAATGGAAATGCAGAAAGCTGGTTTAATGCACATGCCATTTACATGCAAAGATTTTCACTGACTCTGATGGTCATTGACTAATTGAAGTACTGTACCCACATAATTCACTTCAATAGCCCCTGTCCAGAGTAGACAAATTATTTCAGTACCTTTTAGCTCAAATTCCATTGTGGTCCTCACCGATTTCAATACCTTTGCTGTCTCCAGAGTACTTTAATCTGTGTTAAGCATTTTTATATTAGAGCTTGTTTAAATTGGATTTCAGAAGACCTGTATCCAAATGAGTTGGCTCCCTATATTTACACTGTTAAATCTGGTTCCCTTATTCCAATTCTTCTATTGGGTTAAGGGAGAGACGGATTTAGTTATATAAAATGCTGGGCCCTCGGAATCCAATCTAAACGAGCACTAGTCTAAAAATGGGTTTTGCTGGTCAAGTCTAATAACTCCCCTCAGCACAGATGAAAGGATTCCTGCACTGCTTGCATTTATACAGTGTTTAAAGCCAACTGTTGTTGAATGTAACACCAGCTGGTTAGTGCATATTCATAACTTGTGATAATGGAATCGTTCCATCTTTGCTGTGGGAGTTCCTTGTGACCTGACAACAGACTGAGACTGCAAAGGTAGGGTTTTGGTTTGGGGATCTGAAGTTGCTGAGGATATTGGGCTCGGCTCTTTTGAACTGGCCCTCTGTTCAGTAACTCTGTCTACCATCTCAGTGGTCTTGATTGTCTCAGACATTTGAATTCAATAGCAGAGCAGTTAAATCTACAAACTACCTTAATTCATACTTTTAAGTGGCAAAAATTGTGATTTTAAACTTCCTAATAATTATTTGGTGCCCTCACCTGGTAAAACAGGGAATTGCTTATTACTGTAATATTTTTTACCAGTGTGCTGCTTGAGCATTTTGAGAACATGAATGCTGTACATAAAATAATTTATTTGGCTTTCTGTATATGTGATGCACATGTATGTGTGTGGTGTGTATGTATGTATCTAAAAGAACATGTCAAATAAGAATTTAAAATTTGGGGTGAACTTTTTTAGGACAAGTTGAGTTTCAGGATGGAATGCTTAAAGTCATGTCTCAAAGTTTAGATCTTATGTTTTTCAGACTATGTTAACAGCCATATCAATGAGTGCTATTGCAACAAATGGAGTTGTACCAGGTAATGAACTTGTTTTGAAAAATTATCTAACAGTTTATATGGCAAAAAGCTGGCCTACACTTTCAGTGCTGGGCGTTAATTTTTGAGGTAGTGCCTTGCTGTACATTTTAAATCTTGTTCTGTACAGATAGATTAGGATTTATCTTGTCTCATATGCTATTTACTTTGACCTGTATTCCCTTATTTTAATGAAAATGTATATTTCAAAATTGGCAGGGTTCAACTTTTTCCTCCTTGAAGTAGTTATTTTGTTTGTGTGGTCATAAAGACCGTAAGAGAATAGGTGACTGTAAAACTTACTGTATCGTCCAATCTAGAATCCACCTTTTTAGAATTATTTTTCTCCTTGGCATTGATCCCCGTTATAATGTGACTTTTTCCCACTTTGTACATCTTTTGCAGCTGGGGGCTCTTATTTCATGATCTCAAGGTCACTGGGTCCTGAGTTTGGGGGTGCTGTAGGCCTGTGTTTCTATCTTGGAACAACTTTTGCAGGAGCCATGTACATACTCGGTGCCATTGAAATTCTACTGGTGAGTGTCTGGATGGTAGTTTTGGTAAGCCTTTGAAGATTATAGTAGTTTTTTTTAATTGCCATGCTAAGAAACCTGAAGTTGCTGTTCCATGAAATAGGAATGCACAATGTATGATCATACTGCTTTTATGATATCCAAAAAGGCGTTTGATTAAGTGCCGCATAATAGGCTTGCCAGCAAAGTTGAAGCCCATGGAATAAAAGGGACAGTGGCAGCATAGATACGAAATTGGCTAAGTGACAGGAAACAGAGAGTAGTGGTGAACGGTTGTTTATGGGACTGGAGGAAGGTACACACTGGAGTTTCCCAAGGGTCAGTATTGGGACCACTGCTTTTCTTGATATATTTTAATGACTTAGACTTGGGTGTACAGGGCACAATTTCAAAATTTGCAGATGACACAAAACTTGGAAGTATAGTGAACAGTGAGGAGGATAGTGATAGACTTCAAGAGGACATAGACAGGCTTGTGGAATGGGCAGACATGTGGCAGATGAAATTTAATGCAGAAAAGTGCAAAGTTACATTTTGGTAGGGAGAACGAGGCGAGGCAATATAAACTAAAAGGTACAATTCTAAAGAGGGTGCATGAACAGAGAGATCTGCGGGTATATGTGCACAAATCGTTGAAGGTGGCAGGGCAGGTTGAGAAAGCGGTTAAAAACGTATACGGGATCCTGGGCTTCATAAATAGAGGCATAGAGTACAAAAGCAAGGAAGTTATGATGAACCTTTATAAAAACACTGGTTCGGCCTCAATTGGAGTGTTGTGTCCAATTCTGTGCACCGCACTTTAGGAAGGACATGAAGGCCTTAGAGAGGGTGCAGAAAAGATTTACAAGAATGGTCCCAGGGATGAAAGACTTCAGTTAGGTGGATAGACTGGAGAAGCTGGGGTTGTTCTCCTTAGAGCAGAGAAGGCTAAGAGGAGATTTGATAAAGGTGTTCAAAGTCATGAAGGGGTATAGACAGAGCAGATAGAGAAAAACTGTTCCATTGGCGGAAGGGTCGAGAACCAGAGGACACAGATTTAAGGTGATTGGCAGAAGAACCAAAGGCAGCATAAGGAAAAAAAAATTTACGCAGCGAGTGGTTATGATCTGGAATTCACTGCCTGAAAGGGTGGTGGAGGCAGATTCAATCGTGGCTTTCAAAAGGGAATTGGGTAAGTACCTGAAGGAGCAAAAATTACAGGGTTACGGAGAAAGGGCGGAGGTGTGGGACTAGCTGAAGTGCTCTTGCAGAGAACCGGCACAGGCTGAATGGCCTCCTTCTGTGCTGTAACCATTCGGGAAGGCGCCGAACACCTCGAGTCTCTTCGCCGGGAGCAAGCGGAAGCCAAGTACAAGGAGCGCACGTCGGCCCAGGCACCCCACCCACCCGCCCCTTCAACCACCGTCTGCCCCACCTGTGACAGAGACTGTAGGGTCCCGCATTGGACTCATCAGTCACCTGAGAACTCATTTTAATGTGGAAGCAAGTCATCCTCGGTTCCGAGGGACTGCCGAAGAAGAAGAAGAAGATATAAACTGGCCCAGTCCTAATCACTGTTGTAAGGATAATGTTAAGTTTATTTCAACATTCCTAAAGTCGGATTTTTCTGAACGTTCAATTTGAAATGTCGGTGAAGATTTTATATAGATCCATATATTTCTGTCATGTCGGGCCATGCATTTAATCCTTTAAACTACAAATGTTCAGTGGCCTCAATAAAATAGACTTGCATTTAAATAGGTTATTTGTTCTCTCAGAAATGCCTCTGTGCTTCACATACAATGAACTGTTTTGAAGTTACATAGTCACACCCAGCAGCCACTTTGTCTAGCGAGGTCCAACAAAATATTGACCCAAGATACCAGAATTCTGTGCTCTTTGCATAGTGCTCTAAGATTCTTATTGTTCACTTGAATCTCCCGGGAACAGGACCTAGGTTTAATATCTCATCTGAATAATGACATCTCTGATAATGCAACGCTCCCTCAGTGCTGCACTGGGGAGTTAACCTGAATAATGTCCTGAAGTCCTCGTGAACCCACAACCTTCTGACTCGGGTGAGAGTGCTGCCAACTAAGCCAAGATAAGTTTAGTATGTTAGAATTACTGCACTTCCTGGTAATCACATTTGATCAGTTTAATTCGACATGAAAATAGTTCAATTCAGAGTTTTCACAAGTACCTTTTCTGACCATAATTTTGTTCCAGCAAATAAAATAATGTTGTAGCTGAGCCAGTAGCTCGGCATGGCATAGTATTAGACTTCCAATTAGATGCTGTTGTTAACTGACATTCGGTCTCCGCAGCTCTCATTAGTACAATTTTGTTCGGTGTTGTGGAGAATACCGGAGAATGACTGTGACATATTGCTTCTCAGGAGGCATATCAAGTATTATAATAATAATGGCTAAGCTCAGACAGTGGCTGCTACAGCTGGCCACAATGGACAGGGAAGCAATTAAGGATCTTGGTCCTGATCATTACCCAGTGACTCCTGTTGGAGATAGTGTCTGTGCATTTTGGATGAGAACAAGATTGAGCTCAACTTTGATGCCCTCCATAGTTGAACAGCTGAGAACATTCACTGTCTAGGCTCACACATTAAAAATGACCACTTGTGTTCAGGATTAGGCATCAGCTGTCTATTTGGGGGGGGGCGGTGGTGTGGGTAGGTGGGTATTGAACAGGATGACAATTGTTCCCACTAAGATAGTTTTGATGTATCAAATATTATTTTGAAGTTTTGATATAGTCTTGGTCCTCGGATCAAATTGTATTGAATTTTACTTTGATATATCAAATAATTTTGTGGTTCTGCTTAGAGGTCACTGTGCCCTGGAGTCTATAGAGTAAATGCTATAGTAGCCACCTGCGTTGCTCTTCTGTTTCTGCCAACTTGAGGCCGGGAGTTCAGTCAATGCTATTCCTATTTGCACTACAGGATTCTTTTTTTTAAAACTGGTAGGTCCAGCAACATAGGAAATGCCTGAGGGTAGATTTTCCTCTTCACCATGCCTGGAGAATCTGCATTCTGAAGAAGGAAAAGGGGCAGAGACCTGTAACACAAAATCTCCATTCCCCCTATGCTGCCCACGAATTTCCTAGGGCTTTTTACTGTGATGTAACCTGGCCTTCACCTTATTAGGTGCAAGCCCAGCTTCCCAACTTAACCTATTAAGTGTTCAGTATATTTTGCTTTTACTTTTTTATTTGTTTTGTTCCATTGTCAACATTATTGGAGAAAAAATTGCAGGGATATGGGGAAAGAGCAAGGGAGTGTGACTAACTGGCCTTGGCTATACTATTCTATGATTCTATAATTCTACTGGTTCACTTTGTTTTGCAGGCCTACATTGCTCCTGCAGCAGCTATATTTAAGCCTGTTCAACCACATGAAGAAACCAGTGCTATGCTTAACAACATGAGAATCTACGGGACAATTTTCCTCACTATGATGTGTCTGGTTGTTTTCATAGGCGTCAAATATGTTAATAAGTTTGCCTCTTTATTTTTGGTCTGTGTCATAATATCCATCTTGTCCATTTATGTGGGGGTCATCAAATCAGCCGTTCATCCTCCAGAATTTAAGTAAGTAATAATATTGCTGTGTTGTAATTATTTTGATTAGAAATGTTAAACACTTTTTTTTTAAACTAACAATTATAGCTGTGAAATATTATTTTAAAATATGCTTATGCAATGTACTTATTTGATACTGTAAACCTTTTTGATATATACTTGAGATAAATTAAAGCATGAAAATAAAGCATCCTGTAGCAACTTATAATGCAATTAGTATAATTGCATCTGATGCAGATCTTTAGTAATTCAAGAAAAAGACTACTGTATGGATAAGTGGAGTTTTTCTAGTACAGGTAAAAACTGCAGTAAAGAGCTCAGTGTTGAATACTGACAAAGCAACTGTGTCACAAAACTACCATTGTGTTGCTTTGAATATGATGGTATGTAAGGCCACTGGAAGCCTACCAATGCACCATCACAATAACTTGTGTCTGTTTTTAATGACATGGCATTATTGACCAGCGTAATTGGATTTTAAAAAAAAAGTTAGTGACTCATCCAAAATTAAAAGGAGTGGTATAATATTGCATGTTCATCCATACTATTAGGAACCAGTTACAGGTGTGACCTGACTTGCATAACTCACTTTAATCGTCATTCTTGGGTCCTGAGACTAAATTTGTAGCGGACTATTTGCTGAATGCTGCGATAGCTGTGTGCTATTCTGTGTACACAGATTTTCTTTTGGTAAAATTGCTCGTTTAATATGGGCTGATAAATGAAAGTCAGCACGAATTTGTTAAAGGCAAATTGTGTTTTTCTAACTTAATTGAGTTCTTTGAAGTAACGGAAAGGGTTGATGAGGGTAGTGTGGTTGGTGTTGTCTATGGACTTTCAAAAGGTGTTTGACAAAGTACCGCAGAATAGACTTGTACACAAAATTAAGGCCTATGGGATTAAAAAGAAAAAGACTTGCATTTATATAGCGCCTTTCACAACCACCGGATGTCTCAAAGCGCTTCACAGCCAATGAAGTATTTTTGAAGTGGAGTCACTTTTGTAATGTGGGAAATGCGGCAGCCAATTTGCGCACCGCAACCTCCCACAAACAGCAATGTGATAATGACCAGATAATCTGTTTTTGTTATGATGGTTGAGGGATAAGTATTGGCCAGGACACCGGGGATAACTCCCCTGCTCTTCAAAATAGTGCCATGGGATCTTTTACGTCCACCTGAGAGAGCAGACAGGGCCTCGGTTTAACGTCTCATCCGAAAGACGGCACCTCCGACCGTGCAGCACACCCTCAGCACTGCACTGGAGTGTCAGCCTAGCTTTATGTGCTCAAGTCCCTGGAGTGGACCTGAACCCACAACCTTCTGGGTTAGAGACAGTGGCAGCATGGGTACAAAATTGGCTAAGAGACAGAAAGCAGAGAGTAGTGGTGAAAGGTTGTTTTTAGACTGAAGCAAAATATACAGTGGCCGCAATTTTACTTAACTCGGCGGGTCTGTGGCGGGCGATGTCAGTGGTGGGTCCTGACCCCCACTGCTGGCACCATCCCGCTCATGAAATTACTTTCCATTGATGGGGCTTTTTAAGCCCGCCCAGCGTGTTTCCCAGGCCAATTAGAGGAAGCGGGTCAGGTGACGTCATTTCATGACGCATCATCAGCCAACTTTATTTTGACCTTGGTGCTGTCCGTGTTCTACAGCGTTGAACTGCTGCAAACACTGACAATCACTGCACAGAGGTGCGGGGCTGCACCCTGGTTCTTCCATGACTCTCTCCATATGCTTATGGAGGGACTCACAGCATGCAGGGAGGTCCTCTTCCCTTCCAATGTGCGGAAGAGATCTCCCCAGGAGACCAACACAGCCTGGTTGCACATTGCACAGGAGGACACAAGCAGGGATGTGGTCAGAGGACCTTGGTGCAGTGGCGCAAACCTTTCAATGATCTCGTTAGATCACGAAACGTTAGTACAAAGCACCACACAACCTCATCCTGCTGTGCCACTCATCACATCCCCATCACTCTGCCTTCCCTACCCTACTCCTGCACATCCTTACTCACACCAACTTACCTTGCACCTCCACCCATCCCCCCCCCCTCTATCTATATTATCACATTCCCATCTCATTAGCCACCCCTCACACTCACCCTCATCCTAGTGCAATCATACCAATTAACAACACACAAGGGTATCCACTTGGGTGTTTTATCCAATGTTATGTAAAGTTTCTGTTAATGTGTTGTTAAACATTGAAACCTTTATTTTCGACACTTTTGCATTCTTGGACAGATTTGTGTGCACCTTTTGGAAGTGGCTTAGTGAGTTGCAGTGAATGGTGAGACATAACGGTACCCCCCCCGCAATGGTCATGAGTGTGAAAGGAATGGCTTGGACATTGTAGGGATGTTGGTGTGGGGTGGTGCCAACCTGGCGTATCATGTGGCAGCCAAGGTGTACAGTGTCAAGTGAAGTAAATCTAGCCATGGTGAGGCCATCCCTGGCCTTCGGGCAGCAATGTGCTCGGGTGCTAATGCCACCGGTCCCGCCCGCTGAACTCCCCCCCCCCCCCCGCCCCTCCAGAAAATTCCTCCCCACTGTTGTTCCCCAGGGGTCGGTATCAGGACCACTGCTCTTTTTGATTATGTATTAATGACCTCGACTTGATTATACAGGGCATAATGAGGAGGTTGCTGAGATACAGGATGAGATTTTTTAAAAAGAGATACCAGAAAGGCTGGCAGTACTTAAAGTGGATTGGTCACCCAGCCCGGATGGGATGCATCCTAGGTTGCTGAGGGAAGTAAGGGTAGAAATTGCGGAGATGCTGGCCACAATCCTCCTTGGATACAGGGGTGGTGCCAAAGGACTAGAGGATTGCAAATGTTACACCCTTGCTTTTTTTTAAAAAAGGGGAGAAGGATAAACCTGGCAATTACAGGCCAGTCAGTTTAACGTCTGTGGTGGGGAAGCTTTTAGAAACAATAATCTGGGAGAAAACTAACAGCCATTTGGACAAGCATGGACTAATAAAGAAGAGCCAGCACGGATTTGTTGAGGGAAAATTGTGTTTGGCTAACTTGATTGAGTTTTTTTAATGAGGTAACAGAGAGGGTGGATGAGGGCAGTGCAGTTGATGTTCTGTATATGGGCTTTCAAAAGGCATTTGATAAAGTACCACATATTAGGCTTGTTAGCAAAATTGAAGCCCATGGGATAAACGGGCAGTAGCTGCATGGATACAAAATTGGCTAAGGGATAGAAAACAGACAGTTGTGGTGAATGGCTGTTTATTGGACTGGAGGGAGGTCTACAGTGGAGTTCCCCAAGGTTCAGTGCTAGGACCACTTCTGTTTTTGATGTACATTAATTACCTGGACTTTTGCAGGGGGTGGTGGGGAGTACATGGCACAAATTTGCAGATACACAAAAGTGTAGTAAATAGTGAGGAAGATAGGAATAGACTTCAAGAGGACATAGACAGGCTGGTGGAATGGTCAAACACATGGCAGATGAAATTCAATGCAGAAAAGTGTGAGGTTATACATTTTGGTAGGAAGAATGAGGAGAGACAATACATGCTAAATGGTACAATTTTAAAGGGGGTGCAAGAGAGAGAGAGAAACCTGGGGGTGTTTGTGCACTAATCTTTGAAGGTGGCAGGACAGGCTAATAAAGCATATGGGATCCTGGGCTTTATAAATATTTGCATAAGAGTACAAAAGCCAGGAAGTTATGCTAACCCTATTTCAAGCACTAGTTTGGCCCCAGCTGGAGTATTGTATCCAATTCTGGGCCCCACACTTTAGGAAGGATGTGAAGGCTTTGGAGGGGGTACAGAAGAGATTTACTAGACTGGTCCAGGAATGAGGGATTATAGTTACGTGAATAGACTGGAGAAGCTGGGGTTGTTCTCCTTAGAGCAGAGAAGGCTAAGAGGAGATTTGATAGAGGTATTTAAAATCATGAAGGGTCGATTATGAGAGGACACCAATTGAAGGTGATTGGCAAAAGAAGCAGAAGTGACATGAGGAAAACCTTTTTACACAACGAGTGGTTAGAATTTGGAATGCACTGCCTGATAGGGTGGTGGATACAGATTCAATATTGGCCTTCAAAAGGGAATTGGCTAAATACTTGAAGGAGAAAAAATTTCAGGGATATGGGGAAAGAGTGGGGGAGTGGGACTGATTGGATTGCTCTTCGAAAGAGCTGGCGCAGACTCTATGGACCGAATGCCTCCTTCTGTGCTGTACTATTCTATGACACGAAACTCGGCAATGTAGTAAACAATGAGGAGGATCGTAACAGACTTCAGGAAAACATAGACAGACTGGTGAAATGGGCAGATACATGACAGATGCAATTTAATAGAGAGAAGTGTGAAGTAATTCATTCTGGTAGGAAGAATGAGGAGAGGTAATATGAACTAAATGGTACAATTTTAAAGGGGGTGCAGGAACAGAGAGACCTGGGGGTGTATGTACACAAATCTTCGAAGATGGCAGGACAAATTGAGAAGGCTGTTACAAAAGCATATGGGATCCTTGGCTTTATTAATAGAGGAATAGAGTACAAAAGCAAGGAAGTTACACTAAACTTTTATAAAACACTGGTTAGGCCTCGGCTGGATTATTGTGTTCAATTCTGGGCATCACACTTTAGGAAGGATGTCAAGGCCTTAGAGAAGGTGCAGAAGAGATTTACTTGAATGGTGCCAGGAATGAGGGACTTCAGTTATGTGGAGAGACTGGAGAAGCTGGCTTTGTTCTACTTGGAGCTGAGGAGGTTTGATAGAGGTATTCAAAATTCTTAACAGTTTTGATAGAGTAAATAAGGAGAAACTATTTCCGGTGGCAGGAGGGTCAGTAACCAGAGGACACAGATTTAAGGTCAGGCAACAGAACCAGAGGTGACATGAGGGAAGAAAAAATTACACAGCGAGTTGTTGTGATCTGGAATGCACTGCCTGAAAGGGTGGTGGAAGCAGATTCAGTAGTAACTTTCAAAAGGGAATTGGATAAATACTTGAAGGGGGAAAAAATTTACAGGGCTATGGGGAAAGAGCAGGGTTGGATAGCTCTTTCAAAGAGGCATCATGGGCCAAATGTCGTCCTCCTGTGCTATATCATTCTGTGATTCTATTGTTGGAACTAGTCAAAAATAATCCGAAGGAATATTTTTTACATTTTAAAGAAGAAAAATAAGAACTTTGAGTTTGTAGAAACATTTGTGAGCACGTGTTCTTTTTGCTGTATAATGCTTGGTACTATTGTGTAACTATCTGCAAGGGCAGTTTTAATGAAAATTATACTGCAACATGAGAAAACGCTCTTTTGTTTATCTTTAGGATTTGCATGTTGGGTAATCGAACTCTCTCCAGAAATCTATTCGATGTTTGTGCCAAAACCACAGTTGAAAACAATTTGACAGTGACTACAAAATTGTGGGACCTGTTCTGCAGTAGTAAAAATCTAACAGACACTTGTGATGAGTATTTTGTTCAAAATAATGTCACAGAAATCCAAGGAATTCCAGGTGTAGCAAGTGGCATAATAAAAGGTTTGTATAAAGCTGGTTATTAAATGCGCATTTTATGTAATGTTTTTATGGCTAACAGGAGCTATTTATGTATGTTTTGAAATGGTGCAGAATGTCATACTTTCCAAGTTGGATTCTTGCAATAGGAAGTACAATTACTGGCCTCAATTACCTTATTCATTTTAATCTGTTGGTCCACTAGAGGGCCTCTGTTTACCTTGCAAGCTTCACTTCGTGCCTAAATCCCATCAGACTAAAATTATATTATAGCCCATTCATCACTGGAAAAAAGACCTAAATGAAATAACTGTTTTGAGTAATCTATGTTCAGCCTGGTGGACATGTGTGCACAATATCAGTACTACTTACCATTCAAATGAAGGAAACAAGAACTTATTTTGTGTACTATGTCCAAATTCAGATTAGTTGGGTTTACACTCAATCATTTACATTTTATAGGCCTAATTCTATCCCAAAGGTAAGTGGGTCCATTTTGTGCTGTTGTTTATTGCCACAATGGCCCATAATTTGCTGTCAAAATAACGGCGAGGCTAATAGCACTCACTGTTGTTTATGCGCAAATGTTACAGCAGTTTCAGGCGATGGCAGATGTGCGATTAAACGCAAAAATCCAAAAGTTGCTGTCCGAGATGCTTCACCATTGGCTTCACAAAAACGGCATCTTGCTGGCTGGCTCACCATTGAAATGCATCGAGCAGCGTGAAGTTGCTGTACTTGCACGGTAGATACGAACTGAACTCACCACAGTTGGTCTGAAGTGACACAAGGACCTTGTTTTGAAGCCATTTAAGTTCCGTGCAGATTTAATTAAACATGGATTCGCTGTCAGATTTTTTTAACGATGTTCTCAGTGTTAATTACTGCCAATCAACCTCTCTGGCACTGAAAATTAACTATTGCAAGTGTGGGGGTTCATTCCTTCAGGTTTTAATTGTTAGTGATTTTAAAAATGTGAAATTATAAAGGAAAAAAATGTTTTTACATTTCCTTTCTGTCTCTCCTCTCAATCCAATCTTTTCCTCTTTATTTCTCAGATTTGACATTGAATTCACCCACTCTAATTTACACTTCCTTCTCAGTCCTTGCACTGTTTATCTCACAATCCTTCAATCAGATTAGTTAAGGAGATACACAGTTGTTGCCTTTTTCACTCGGGTCCCAGATGCCCAGTTTCCCTTGCTGAGAGTTTATCAGCTCGCACTTCCAGCAACTTGTGATGCAAAATATCATTGAAATTAAACAGGTAAGGGCAAGTCTAACTAACGGCAGATGCCATTCACTAGATTCACTCCGACAGCAAATTATGGCCCTTTGAATTTATTGAACTGAACAGTATTTTAACGTTGAAGTAAATAACATCAAATTGTCCAGTTATCTAAAATAATTCTGTATATTTTGGTAGTTCCTACATGGAAATACTTGAAACCTAAATGTAATACAGTAATTCACTCTGGAGCCTAGAGTATCCACTAGTTTGCACTGGTCCAGCGCAATTCACCTGATATCAGCCAAACCAGCGTAAAACATCGCTGATTTTTAAGCACACGTTACATTGAGCATAAATAGAGTTTCTGCGATCTTCAAGACCGGATTAAAAAACGTTGATTTTGATTCTGCGTGTCTTGGTGAGGATTCTTCAATCTGATTGGTTGAAGAGACATGCTGATGCTTGGCCTGCTCACACATGCCACAGATCCCCTGTAGAGGGCGTGCGCTGGATCAGCCGCCTGATGACAGCAGGTTGCCGCTCAAAAGCCAGTGTAGTGACTGGCGAGCGCCGTTCCT
This sequence comes from Squalus acanthias, assembly GCA_030390025.1. NCBI lineage: Eukaryota > Metazoa > Chordata > Chondrichthyes > Squaliformes > Squalidae > Squalus > Squalus acanthias. Next base: position 45,530,346 of record CM059430.1, read on the forward strand.
TTGCCACTGACAGCAAAATCTGGGCCAATGTCAACACAGTAGGATAACAGTTTACTTCAAAAGTCACTTTTTAATCATCTATTTTAAATTTAAAATTTACCCCATCCATTCAATAGAGTAGAAAAATTAAGTTGATCAAATAACACGATGGCTTTGATCACATCAAAGGTGGGATAAAATGGTCATGATCCCACTATAGTTAATTCAGCTTAAAATTAAGAGAACTTAAATGCCCTGTGATAGGAAATGTATGGAAATGATTAAACTAAAATAACCTGCAGGAAAGAATGTGGAAAAGTATCTAAAACACAATTGGGGTAATTTTAACCTAACCCAACTGGCCTGAAACTGACTGGATGTCTGCTGTCCATTTTACATCCCACCCATATTTACTTTCCGTTGAAGTCAGTTGAAAGTATAATCAGGCAGGGTGTAAAATGGGCTGCTGGCCCAATCCCGTCTAGCAATAGCAATAAAGCTAAATTCTGACAGCAGTGTGCCAACAGAAAAAAAAATGCTTCGTGAACCTTTTAGAATCTTCAAGTCATAGAAATGACAGCACACAATGAAGTCCATGAAGGCCCATAATACCTTAGCCGGAACTATCCCTATAATCCCATTCCTCCGTCGTTTCCCATATCCTCTTACATTATTTATTTTTAAAATACATGTCCATTTTCTTTCTAATTAATGTTGCAATCTCTGCCGGAATAACCACTTGTGATAAAGCAGGCAATGTTCAAATGACCCTCAAGGGGGGGCGGGGCGGTGCAGAGACAGAATTCTTCTAACCTACTCCTTCATTCTTCCAGTAAGAATCATGAGTCTCTTTCCTGCCCTTTACAAATTTGTGCCAATTGTTCCGGATAAGTCCATGCCATTAAATGTAATTTCATCTCACATTGTGGACTGTAGAACTCCTAGTCACCAAAAAGAATTTGTACTTGTCTTGTGAAGTTATTGTATTCACCGATTTATTGACACAAATGATGCTGAAAAATATCTAACTTCAACAAGAGCCAAACTTGAACATTTTCTGATAAGTGCATCACAAACACAAAATTAAGATTATATTTCTGTAGAAAAATTAACATTTGAAAATGATATGTATTCATTTCAATAATACTGGTAAAATGTTAACCTAATCCTGTTGCCCAGTTTTATTGCTAAGTGAATCTATATCAACTGAGGTTCCGGTTTTAAACAACCAGTGATCAAATAAGATTCTCTGTGCTATTAGATCATAAAATTTAGGTATTTTGACATTGTTTGGTAAATGGAAAGTATTGAAACCTAATTGTATTAGAGGGACAAAATAAGGCCATTGCTTAAGTAATGAACAAATTGAAATTTACTACAACATTGTATGTGGCTTAAATTGTACATAACTCCATTCATAGACTTCATCCAGATAATGTTACATAAGAAATAGGAGCAGGAGTAGGCCATTTGGCCCTTCGAGCCTGCTCCGCCATTCAATGAGATCATGGCTGATCATCTACCTCATCTCCACTTTCCCCATATCCCTTGATTCCCTTAATATTCAAAAATCTATCGATCTCTGTCTTGAATATACTCAACGACTGAGCCTCCACAGCCCTGTGGGGTAGAGAATTCCAAAGATTCACCACCCTCTGAGTGAAGAAATTTCTCCTCATCTCAGTCCTAAATGGCCGACCCCTTATTCTGAGACTGTGACCCCTGGTTCTAGACTCCCCAGCCAGGGGAAACATCCTCCCTGCATCTACCCTGTCAAGCCCTGTAAGAAATGTGTGTGTGTCAATGAGATCACCTCTCATTCTTCTAAACTCCAGAGAATATAGGCCTAGTCTACTCAATCTCTCCTCATAGGACAATCCCCCCACCCCCATCCCAGGAACCAGTCTGGTAAATCTTCGTTGCACTCTCTCTATGGCAAGTATATCCTTCCTTAGGTAAGGAGACCAAAACTGTACACACTACTCCAGGTGTGGTCTCACCAGGGCCCTATATAATTGCAGTAAGACGTCTTTACTCTTATACTCAAATCCTCTTGTAATAAAGGCCAACATACCATTTGTTTTCCTAATTGCTTGCTGTACCTGCATGTTAACTCAGTGATTCGTGTACAAGGACACCCAGGTCCCTTTGAATACCAACATTTCCCAATCTCTCACCATTTAAAAAATACTCTGCTTTTCTATTTTTCCTACCAAAGTGGATAACTTCACATTTCTCCACATTATATTCCATTTGCCATGTTCTTGCCCACTCACTTAGCTTGTCTATATCCCCTTGAAGCCTCCTTGCATCCTCCTCAGAACTTACAATCCCACCCAGCTTTGTATCATCGGCAAACTTGGATATATCTACACCTCCATTCCCCACCAGGATGGCCTGAGGGCGCTCCGCTTCTTCCTTGAACAGAGGCCCAACCAGTCCCCATCCACCACCACCCTCCTCCGCCTGGCTGAACTTGTTCTCACATTGAACAACTTCTCCTTTGACTCTACCCATTTCCTCCAAATTAAAGGTGTTGCTATGGGTACCCGCATGGGTCCTAGCTATGCCTGCCTTTTCGTGGGATATGTGGAACACTCTTTGTTCCAGTCCTACTCGGGTCCCCTCCCTCACCTCTTTTTCCGGTACATTGATGACTGTATCGGTGCCGTCTCCTGCTCTCGCCCTGAACTAGAACATTTCATTCACTATGCTTCCAATTTCCACCCTTCCCTCACCTTCACATGGTCCATCTCCGACTCTTCTCTTCCCTTCCTCGACTTCTCCATCTCCATCTCTGGGGATAGGTTATTGACTAACATTCACTACAAGCCCACCGACTCCCACAGCTACCTGGACTACACTTCCTCCCACCCCGCCTCCTGTAAGGACTCTATTCCATTCTCCCAGTTTCTCCGTCTCCGCCGCATCTGCTCTGATGATGCCACCTTCCATACCAGTGCTTCCGACATGTCTTCCTTTTTCCTCAACCGAGGATTCCCCTCTACCGTGGTCGACACGGCCCTCGACCGTGTCCGTTCTATCTCCCGCACATCTGCCCTCACCCCTGCCCCTCCCTCCCGGAACCACGATAGGGTTCCCCTTGTCCTCACCTTTCACCCCACCAGCCTCCACATTCAACGGATCATCCTCCGCCATTTCCGCCACCTCCAGCGTGATCCCACCACCAAACACATCTTCCCCTCACCTCCCCTTTCAGCATTCCGCAGGGACCGCTCCCTCCGCGACACCCTAGTCCACTCCTCTACCACCCCCAGCACCCCTTCCCCTTCGCCCGGCACCTTCCCGTGCACGCGCAGGAGATGCAACACATGCCCTTATACCTCCCCTCTTCCCACTGTCCAGGGCCCCAAACACCCCTTCCAGGTGAAACAGCGATTTACTTGTACTTCCTGCAATTTAGTATACTGTATTCGCTGCTCACGATGTGGACTCCTCTACATTGGGGAGACCAAACGCAGATTGGGTGACCGCTTTGCGGAACACCTCCGTTCAGTCCGTAAGGGGGACCCCGAGCTCCCGGTGGCCTGTCACTTTAATTCACCGCTTCACTCCCACTCTGACCTCACCGTCCTCGGCCTAATACACTGTTCCACGGAAGCTCAGCGTAAGCTCGAGGAACAGCACCTCATCTTTCGTTTAGGCACGCTACAGCCCTCTGGACTCAATATCGAGTTCAACAATTTTAGATCATAACCTCAGCTCCAATCACATTTATATTTTATTTTATCCACCCTTTTATTTGTCCCCCCCACCTTTTTTTTCCTCCTAGAAGCTGGCAGCTGTCCTTCATTCTGCCAGTAGATTTCACACTTCATTCAGCCTTAATCTGTCACATTAACACCACCTCTAGCCTTGCATATCTCTTAATGTCTCTTAATGTCTCTTCATCTCCTCTTTTGTTCCTTTATCCCCTCCCCCTTTTCCCAGCTTTACCCTGGCCTTAAATCTATTTGATTTCCAGCTCTTCCCAGTTCTGATGAAAGGTCATCGACCTGAAACGTCAACTCTCTTTCTCTCTCCACGGATGCTGCCTGGCCTGCTGAGTTTTTCCAGCGTTTTCTGTTGTTATTTTGGATATATTACATTTGGTCCCCTCATCCAAATCATTGATGAAGATTGTGAATAGCTGAGGCCCAAGCACTGATCCTTGCGGTACCCCACTAGTTACAGCCTGTCAACCGGAAAATGACCCGTTTATTCCTACTCTCTGTTTTCTGTTCATTAAATAATCCTCAATCCATGCTAGTTTATTACCCCCAATCCCATGAGCCCTAATTTTGTTTAATAACCTCTTGTGTGGCACCTTATCAAATGCCTTCTAAAAATCCAAATACACCATATCCATTGGTTCTCCCTTATCTATTCTGCTAGTTACAACCTCAAAATACACTCGGATTTGTCAAACACAATTTCCCTTTCATAAATCCGTGTTGACCTGCCCAATCCTATTATTTTCTAAGTGCCCTGTTACCTTGTCATTAATAATAGATTCTAGCATTTTCCCTACTACTGATGTCAGGCTAACTGATCTGTAGTTTGCCGTTCTCGTTCTCTCTCTCGCTCTCTCTCTCTCTCTCTCTCTCTCTCTTTTCCTTTCTTAAATAGTGGGGTTACATATACCACCTTCCAATCTGCGGGAACCGTTCTAGAATCTATGGAATTTTGGAAAATGACAAGCAATGCATCCACTATCTCTATAGCCACCTCTTTCAAAAACCCTAGGATGTAGGCCATCCGGTCCAGGGAATTTATCAGCTTTCAGTTCCATTAATTTCTCCAGTACTATTTTTTTACTAATACTAATTTCTTTCAGTTCCACATTCTCGCTAGACCCTTGGTTCTCCACTATTTCCGGGAAGTTTTTTGCATCTTCCGTTAAGTCAGACACAAAGTATTTGTTTAATTTCTCTGCCATTTCCTTATTCCCCATTATAATTTCTCCTGTCTTAGCCTGTAAGGGACCCACATTTACTTTCGCTAATTTTTTCCTTTTTACATACCTATAGAAGCTTTTACAGTCTGTTTTTATGTCTCGCGCTAGTTTACTCTCTCATTCTATTTTCCCTTTCTTTGTCAATTTCTTGGTCCTCCTTTGCTGAATTCTAAAATCCTCCCAATCCTCAGGCTTACTACTCTTTTTGGCAACATTATAAGCCTCTTCCTTTGATCTAATACTATCTTTAACTTCTCTTGTTAGCCACGGTTGGACCACTTTTCCTGTGGGGTTTTTGTGCCTTAAAGGAATGTATATTTGTTGTAAATTATGTATTACTTCTGTAAATGCTAGCCATTGCTTGTCTGCCGTCTTATCTTTTAATGTTGTTTCCAAATCTACCTTAGCCAACTCGCCCCTCATACCTACGTAGTTTACTTTGTTTAGATTTAAGACCCTAGTTTTGGATTTAACTAAATCACTTTCAAACTCAATAAAAAAAATTCTATCATATTATGGTCATTCTTCCCTAAAGGCCCCTTTAGTACAAGGTTATTAATTAACCGTTTCTCATTGCACAATACTAGATCTAAAATAGCCTGTTCCCTAGTTGGTTCCTCAAGATACCGATCTAGAAAACTATCTTGCATACATTCCATGAATTCATCCTCCACACTATTACTGCAAATTTGGTTTGCCCAGTCTATATGTAGATTAAAGTCCCCCATGATTACTGTATTACCCTTGTTACATGTTCTTCGCAGGTTATAGCACTAGCCTGTAATTATGTATCATACATTTTTAGGCACCTGCTAAATAATGAAAAGAAACCTGTATCTCCTCCTTTGCACTATGTGGACATAAATGATGCCCAAATTAATTGTTTCACAAAAGTTGAATTTTACTTTTATCTGTGACGTAGCCTCTGCATACCCAGAGCCATTACCAGCAGTAATTGGAACGTGGTCTATTTCAACAAAAGCTTGTGGATTAATGCAGAAACTCAGTGGAAAGAGTTGAATAGGATATTCTCCTTGTTTGCTTATTGGAATTTGTGGGTCCTTTACATTTTGAAAAGAACTATAATTTCACCAATCTGATTTACTACCTTTTACTGTTGTATGTGTGTGAGAATATGTGGGACAGATGAGTAATTCACAAATACGGCTATGTTGGATAATTGAATATATTGTGGTTGTCATATTGTGTTTACATAGTGTCTCAGACTATAATTTCTTTAAGTCTATAATTTCTTTGAAAATGTTTAAAATGTAGCAGCTGTTCTTTTTTGCAGATCTGCTAAAAATGTTGGTTACTAACTTTGAAGATTTCCAGAAGTCTAGAATTTGAATCTTTAACCTAGCAATATTCAGTGATTTTTTTTTGTATAAAATCATCATTCAAAGATTCTGAATCTCATAGACTTTCATTTATAAATATCAGCATCCTTGTTAACACTACATAATGGAAGAAGTTTACCTAATAGGTTTTGAATATGATGATTCGCTTCCTTTCAATCTGCTGCAATTGAGCTTTCACTAACTAATCTTCAATTTTGATGTAGGAAACCTGTGGAGCAACTATATGGCCAAAGGGGAGGTACTCGAAAAGCAATCTTTGCCATCTGTTGAAGCTCCTGGATCAAGAAAAAATCTGCCCGCCTATGTTTTTGCAGACATAACTACTACCTTTACTATGTTGGTTGGCATCTTCTTTCCTTCAGTAACTGGTGAGGAACCTTGAATTACTATAATAAAGAACATATGATGTTCCTTAAGATGCTTATATGGCAGAGTAAGTTCGCACACTACCCTTTCACGTCAGGAAGCAAATCCCATCCAAACTGTTGGGATGAAAATTTCTTTGCCCTGCTGCCTATAAAGGTCTGTGGGGAAATGAGACTAGGTAGACACAACTCAGTTTCTAAAGAGTATGGTGCTACAACAAAAGCAGCACGGTTTGCCACTAAATTTAGAATCTAATTCACAGAGGTGTATGGATGGTTAATGTAGGAAGTGGAAAATTTGCATTTGTGTAGTAGATTGCCTTTCTGAGGCTAGAGTTGAGGTACACTGTTGGGACAGAGAGGGTGTTTGATGCTGATGCAAAGTGCACAAAGTAGAAGAGTATACCATTTTCTAGTATTGAAATTTCTCATCTTGACAAGCAAAAACATTGATTTTCCTGGGTTCAGCAACCAAATAGTGCTTGAAAAACGGGCACTATGCACAAGAAATAGGGTGCTATTCTTTTGATCTTGTTCTGCACCTAAACAGCTCTGCAGCAGGATTTCCTCCATAGTTTTTCACGTGGTTAAACCTGCCTGAGACTTGAGGGCACTGGAATGTAAATTGCATGCAGACGATTGTCAGACCTCTGTTTTAACACCAGTTGCAGTTCAGGGACTTCCAGGCCAGTTGTTTCAATGCTGTCTTTCAGGAGTAGGCTGGTATTGTCAAGGAAGGTCTTTGTTTTTGGTTAGATGAATTTTAAAAATTGCTTTGTTCCTTCTGTGGTTGTTGTAGAATGTTGTTGGTCCGTTGCACTTAATGATTGTAAACAAGCTCAGAATTGTGCCATCCTTCCTTCCCTTTTGTGATCTAACTTATTTAGAGGTAGACAAGGGAAAACAGCCAGAAGCCCCCTTGACAGCTGCTGAAGTCATTTACCTGGGCCTCTCCCGAGCTATGGAAAATTGTTTCCCTATAACAGAGTAGGACTCTTCCCTCTCACCCATTGTACATCTGTTCAATTCTATGTGCAGTGAAATAAGAAACCGCAAATAAACCAGCACTCTCTTTCTACTCCCACATTGTCATTCTTCATACTGACTCTTGTTTCCCATTTTCCTCCATCTACTGTTTGGTACAACAGTGCCATCCTTTTACCAACTCCCTGCAAGGCGGACTTCACAGGTGCTTGGATTGCTGCTTGGGGTTCTGTTGTCATCCCAGTCCTGGTACAACCATACAAAATTATTCAGGGTCCTGGCCTATAAATTAACATGAAGAGCACTGGCATGCAAATTATAATAAATTAAAACTTACAAGTCATCTGAAACTGTCAAATAAATATCCTGGCCGACTGCATGCAAAAACTCAAATCATCTGGCTCTCCCATGGAGCTTTAATTATGCCTGCCCCTTTAATAATACTGCTGCCTGTAAGGCCTGAATTACTTTCAATCTTCCTGTCCCTCTAGCCCAATAGAGGGCTCTCCAGCATTGCCTGAAGTCTGCCCTCTCAATGTTAATGAGAGCTACCAGGCATTCAACACTTGAGCACTTGCTAGATCCATACACTTCCAGTACACTGCACTCCCTGTTCCTCTGAACATGTGTTTACAGGGTGATATGTCAGCATGTCACTTCTACTTCCCAAATATTTGACCAAGTGTGGCATCGAGGAGCCCTAGTAAAATTGAAGTCAATGGGAATCAGGGGAAATGCTCCACTGGCTTGAGTCATATCTAGCACAAAGGAAGATGGTTGTGGTTGTTGAAGGCCAATCATCTCAGCCCGAGGACATCGCTGCAGGAGTTCCTCAGGGCAGTGTCCTGGGCCCAACCATCTGCAGCTGCTTCATTAATGAACTTCCCTCCATCATAAGGTCAGGCGTGGGGATGTTCACTGATGATGGCATAGTGTTCAGTTCCATTCGCAACTCCTCAGATACTGAAGCAGTCCATGCCCACATGCAGCAAGACCTGGCCCCTGGACGATGTTTAGGTTTGGGCTAATAAGTGGCGAGTAACATTCGCGCCACACAAGTGCCAGGCAATGACTATCCCCAACAAGGAAAAAAAAAGAAAGACTTGCATTTATATAGCGCCTTTCATGACCACTGGACGTCCCAAAGCACTTTACAGCCAATGAAGTACTTTTTGAAATGTACACTGTCCCTTGACATTTAAGGGCATTACCATCGCTGAATCCTCCACCATCAACATCCTGTGGGTCACCATTGACCAGAAACTTAACTGGACCAGCCACATAAATGCTGGGTATTCTGTGTAGAGTGTCTCACCTTCTGACTCCACAAAGCCTTTCCACCATCTACAAGGCACAAGGTCAGGAGTGTGATGGAATACTCTCCACTTGCCTGGATGAGTGCAGCTCCAACAACACTGAAGAAGCTCGACGTCATCCAGGACAAAACAGCCCGCTTGACACTTCATCCACCACCCTAAACATTCATTCCCTCCACCACCGGCGCAACGTGGCTGCAGTGTGTACCATCTATAAGATGCACTGCAGCAACTCACCAAGGCTTCTTCGACAGCACCTCCCAAACTCGCAACCTCTGCCACCTAGCAGGCACACGGGAGCACCATCACCTCCAAGTTCTCCTCCAAGTCGCACACTATCCTGACTTGGAAATATATCTCAGTTCCTTAACTGTTGCTGAGTCACAATCCTGGAACTCCCTCCCTAACAGCTGTGGGAGTATCTTTACCACACGAACTGCAGCGGTGCAAGAAGGCGGCACACCACCACCTTCTCGAGGACAATTAGGGATGGGCAATAAATGCTGGCCTTGCCAGTGACCCCCGTGAACAAATAAACATTTTTTTTAGCATTTTATTTCAGTTTCACCACAATTTTTCCCATGGAATTTTGCGGTCAACGTCCGTGACGACACACAGTACTATTTGCTAATACACCAGTTCTTTGAAACGTGGATAGCATCTATAATTTTTATAATGCCACAGAAATGTAGTTTTAATTTAACTTGCGACTAATTTCTCAACTTTTTCATGAGCTGGCACTTGGTGATTGTTTCACACATTACATTTGAAACTGTTGCACAAGAATAGTGTTTTTTGGTCCTGATGTCAATCACAGAAGCAAATCTCGACTGCAGGCTGAGCAGCTGGTATATGGAGATTGTGCAGGCAACCTTTGTTATACTTAATATCAGCTAGCATGTGAATGCTGTACCGGGTGTAAATAATGAGGTACACTTGGTATGTTACAAGGTTTTGCATTTTGCTGTTGGAAGTTGGTTTCTTTTTATAATTGTCATTATCCTTTGCTCATTGTTCCTTTTGTGTTTTATTTATTTTCTAAACTTGTATTCTTAGAAAAAAAATGTTCGGTTCTATTCATGTTCCAGGTCTATGCTGACTGTGTTCTGATTTTCTTTAACTTCTAATCTAAACACTTTTGCAGTGACCTTATAAAGTAAGCTATTGGTGCTAGCACTGAAGCAAATAATAAAACTGTCACCAGTATAAGCATTTGCACAAAAACTCATTTGTTTCAGTTACAATGCTAAGTATGGTTTCTAACACACAAAAGGGGTGTTTGCATATAACTTCTGCTGAATTTTCATTGGTTTGTTTTTATTAAATGAGAAATATATTCCATACAGTAAAGCTAAGCCTAGTATCTAATAACCTATTTGCTGCCAACAGAGGCACTGTTGTAATATAATGAACAAAGTAGCTTTGTTGAACAAAAAGCAAAAAATCTGCAAATGCTGGAAATCTGAAATGCTGGAAACTAGATGGTCAGACAGCATCTGTGAAAGGACAGGGAAGTTGATGTTTTGACAAAACAATAGTTTTGTCCCCTGTCCCCAGGGCAAAGCGTTGGCAGGGACAACTGCTCTTGTCAATGTTTGCCTCAGTGGGAGTGACTCTGCAATATATAATAGGGTATAAATCTCTCTTTTTTGGGGAGAAATGTCTTCTTTTCACTGGGAAAATAGCTGTCTGAGATAAGAGGAGTATTTTAATTGATATGTAGTAGGAACAGTATTGACATATTGCCACTAGGTAAGTAGCGTATTTGCTCTACATCTAATGGTGATTAAAAAAAAAAGTACTGTATCCTCTGAAAAGCTGTACTTACAGATTTACTTGCAGTTTCTATCCTTTTATGCCATATTCAGCCTTGTGTTTTACAGAATATAATAGAAAAATGTGAGTGAAAACAATTATTTAAAATTAAGAGAATCAAGGAATTCGATACTTTTTCATTGTAATATCCATTTTCTGCTTTTATCTGTTAGGTATCATGGCTGGTTCGAATAGATCAGGAGACCTGAAGGATGCACAAAAGTCAATTCCTATTGGTACAATCTTGGCTATTGCTACAACTTCATTAATATGTATCCTTTTTAATTCATTACAAATAGTGATTCGTACAAAACATACAAAGTTTAAAATCTAAGTAGGTGGCATAGTAGTTCCTGTAGTCCCATGTTGGACTCCCTATGAAGTTTGTTAGCTGCAGTTTGTTTGCCTTTCTCAGGCAAGTTTTGTCAATTATCACTAAGATCATTTAATGGCAGGTTAAGAGGAGGACGGACAGGAAGGTACAGGTCTGGAAAAGAACGATAGTCCATCTTGTCCTTCCCAAAAATTAATACTACTCCCACAAATACCTATCCAATTTTCCCTTAAATTTTTCCACACTGTCTGTGTCAGCTGTGGCTCAGTTGGTACCACTCTTGCCTTTGAGTCAGGTCCCACTGTTCAAGTTCCACTCCAGAGACTTGAGCACAAAATCTAGGCTGACACGCTAGTGCAGTGCTGAGAGAGTGCTGCACTGTCAGTCTGCCCCCTCAGGTGGCACTCTTTTGAAGAAGAGCAGGGGATTTCCCCGATGTCCTGGTCAATATTTATCCCTCAACCAACATCACTAAAACAGATTATCTGGTCATTATCACATTGCTGTTTGTGGGATCTTTCTGTGTGCAAATTGGCTGCCGCGTTTCCTACATTACAACAGTGACTCCATTTCAAAAGTACTTCATTGGCTGGAAAGCGCTTTGGGACATCAGGAAGTCACGAAAGGCACTATATAAATGCAAGTCTTTCTTTTCTTTGTCTCCCTGGGTAGTCTAATACACATGCTACATTTTCTAAGGTTAAGCTTGTGTCCTCTAGTGTCGAGTTTATGGATCTCAAAATACTATTGGGGTTCAATTTATCTATTCTCAAGAATCTTGAACGATACCTCCCATAAGCCTTCTCTTCAGGGTAAACAATCCCAAACTCTTCAAACAATCATTGTAGCACAGATGCCTTAAGCTGGATATCAGTTTGGTTGCCCAATACAATGCTTTATCTTCGAGAGGAGGTGGGAGTTCTAAACCTATGTATTAATTTCCTGTTGGTCACAGAGCAGTATTGGTGGAAGAAGTCTGCTAGGGTTCCCACCTGTCCAGTTTGGACCTGGTGTCTACAAATTTGTAAAATGGGAAGTAGTCCAGTTTTTAAAACCGTTTTTCCCACCTACTTTGTCTTATAATGTGGTTTATTAAGCTTCTCAACCGGCAAAGAATATCACGACTAAAATCATGAATGATCCCAGGCCGTGCCCTTATTCTGCCCCCTGTCTAGTTTTCTTGGCTGAAAAAGGAAGAATGGGCATGAGAAACAGCAGCACACAATTTAATTGGAGAGCGAGGGGAATACATATTTAAAAAGTTACATGTTTATTTCTAATTGTTAGCATTTTGACAAAATGGCACATCATAATGTTTTCTCAAATCCAGTGATATTTACTTGTAAAACCAACTATGTTGTTAATTACTTGATGAAACACACTTTCAGCAGTGTACAAAGTTTAATTGAATTGACTCTTATTTCACTTGACTGAAAATCAGACTTGAGTAGTGTGGTGTTATTTGGAGCTTGCATTGAAGATGTTGTACTTCGTGATAAGTAAGTACTGCATTATTTTGAAAAGCATGAAACTTACTCTTTTGAGAAATCTCATGGGTGAAAATGCGTTTGATTTGTGTCATAATTTTTATTGAGTCTCTTTAGAACAATATCCAATCAAGTATTCATATTCAGTCAGCAGTCCTCCTTTATAAGTATCTTTTTAATTGCTGATGACTTTCAAAGCTTTAAAAATCACATTTTACATTGTTTTCAATAAAGTAGACGTAGTAAGTTTTAAATAAATCTAAAATTATCTGCTCAATGTCTGGTATTTCACACTGTCTATATAATAATTCCTGTGTCTGGTTTCCAAGGTCCTTTATGTGCAAATTGTCACTTTTTGTGCATTCTCATTAGTTGCCTGGCCCCAAAGTCTTTGATCCTTCCCAGCTGAGACCAGGCTACAGATATACTCTAGTTTGTAGCTCCTCTAATCTGATGGATACAACTTTGCACTTAACTGTTCTGTCAGATTTTTACCCTTGGCCCCAGCCTCCTCACCTTGGGCCTCCCTCCTACCTGAAAGACTCAGTGCAAGTGGGAGCAAAGCCTACTAGAGTATCCACTACTGACGGTCAAAGGCCCTGTTTTGGGAGCCAATGTCATTGAATAGACAAGTCAACAAGTGGAATTTGAACTCAAATCAAGTATTTCATCTTGGACAGGAAATATCTCCGTGTGATCGTGAAACAATATCCTCAACCAGGGCTAGGCTATTGAAATGTCACAGCTTGCGGGGTCAATAAATGGCTGTCAGGATGACTTTATACCCTCTGTGCAAACCTTCTCAATCAGTTATATGGTTGGCAGCCAGTCCCTTGGGTATATTGTTTGAATGATCTGAGGAAGTGACAATTTTCAAATTCCTTTTTTATGAACTGGTTCAGAAACTTGAGGACCAAGTTAGTGGAGCTCCCCTTTTTCTCTTGGAAGATAAGCTTCACAATTATGTGGGGGTTTTTTTGTCCCTGTAGCGTACATTTTTGGTGTTTAGAAAATCTATTTTTGAAGTAACAACGTATTTAGATCTAAATCAATTACTTTATTAGTGTCTCTTGTTAATAACAAATAATTATAGCCTGCAATTTTCATAAAGACTTCAAATTGCAAGGTCTGTTTTATACTGATCCTAGCTTGTATACATTTTCCCCAATAACTGAATAACTATACTTTCAAAGACTTGAGTGATAAGACTTTGGCCTGGATTTTAGCCTGGAGGTGAGTTCCGGGAAAGGGGTGGGGGGAGGGTGTGCTATTGTGAGGTTGGTAAACCCGGAAGAATGGGTTTTAACTGCAGGACGCCTTTAAATTTTTTTCCTGTCGGGTTCCTGCCTACAGGCAGCCTGATTGACAGACTAGAGGCCTTTCGGGCGGGAAGCCTGCTTCACAAGGCCAAAACCAAGGAGATCAGGTAGGTTTAGTGTTGGGGTCCCAATTGTGGGGGGGGGTGCGATGGTGGTTGGAGGTAGCAGACAGATTGCTTAGGGGGTGGGGTTTACTGGGTAGTTTGTTGAGCCTGGAAGAAGCACTCCTGCTCCTCATTGCCCACAAGCAGTGCTGTAAAGTCACTTACCTTATGGATTCAGCCCTTCTCTCCTCCTTTCAGCTGCCGGGTTTCCCAAGGCCTGGGAAACCCAGCCGACATAAGTTTAAAAATAGAATGGCTGTTAAAATGAAGGCCTTCATTTTTATAATTTTTAAATGATCAACCCGCTTCCCGTGAGCGGATTGGTCGCCCACTTCCATTAAAACCGGAAGTGGCGGATTCGAGGCGGTTTGGGTTCCTGTTTCAGATTTTTTGAATTTTAACTTCTGACCCAACACCAACCTACCCGTTTTGGGAGTTAAGATTCAGCCCTTTGTTTTTGAGTTACTAATGAAAATGTAAATGCTTACACTAGGGCTACTTTTTTCCTCTTTCTCCATCTGTACTACTACCCATGATACAGGCTTCGCACAAAGGATGACTTGGCATAGGTAACACTAACTGATATACTATCAAACTATTGTAGTCAACATGAACTGGAAGTTAGCAAACCCCTATGATGTCTCTGCATTCTTCACCCCTCCCTCACCAAAGACATTTATATTGGGATACCTCTTTCTAGGTACAATGCCAAAAGTCTAAAACTGTTCAAATCGCTGACACTGGAGAGATACAGCTGTCCAGACAGATACTGTGTAGTCTGTTCAAAATGACAAAGGATTTTACTGTTTCATAATATGTTGCCTTAAATTGGTTTTCTTGGTATTAATAGTACTGGCTAATAGGAACAGGAGTAGGCCATTCAGCCCCTGTTGTCTGTTTCACCATTCAGTTAGCTCATGGCTGATCTGTACCTCAACTCCATTTACCTGTCTTTGCTCCATATCCCTTGTGGGAGTACCTTCACCACACAGACTGCAGCGGTTCAAGAAGGCGACTCACCACCACCTTCTCAAGGGCAATTAGGGATAGGCAATAAATGCTGGCCTTGCCAGCGACGCCCACATCCCATTAAAAACAAATTAAAAAAAATACCCTTAGCTAACAAAAATCTATCAATCTGTGTGTTGAAATTTTCAATTGACCAGCATCCATAGCCATTTGGGGGGATATGAGTTCCAGATTTCCACTACCACTTGTATGAAAAAGTGCCTCCTGATTTCACTCCTAATTGGCCTAGCTCTAATTTTAGATTATGCCCTCTTGCCCTCTACTGGAGGAAATAGTTTCTTTGTATCTACCCTATCTAATCCCTTTATCATTTTAAAGACCTTGATTAGATCACCCCTCAACCTCCTAATCTCGTAATACAAAGCAAATTTATCCAACCTGTCCTCATAATTTAACCCTTTCAGCCCTGGTAATACAGGAATCTAACTTGAGCAGACAGTAATTTCATGTTAAAAGTCTTTTAGATGCATTTCAAGAGACAAAAACATTCAATGTGAAAATGATATGACTGGTTTAAGAACTCTTTTATATCTTACAAATTATATTGTAGTATTAATATTATTTGATACTGATTAAGCAATAATACTTGGAGCTTGGAGTTTAACGATTAACGATGGCCCATAATTTGCTGTCAAAATAACGGTGAGGCTAATGGTACTCGCTTTCATTTATGCGCAAATGTTACAGCAATGTCGGGCGAGGGCAGATGTGCGGTTAAATGCAGAAATCCAAAAGCTACTGTCCAAGATGCGCCACTTCCCCGTTAGCTTTGTGAAAACAACATCACGCTGTCTGCCTCACCATTGAAATGCATTGAATGGCGTGAAGTTGCTGTACTTGCGGTAGATATGAACTAAACTCATCACAGAG
The DNA here is from genome assembly GCA_030390025.1 of Squalus acanthias. Lineage (NCBI taxonomy): Eukaryota > Metazoa > Chordata > Chondrichthyes > Squaliformes > Squalidae > Squalus > Squalus acanthias. The sequence goes on from CM059430.1 coordinate 45,546,266, forward strand.
CGTTATAGATGGTCTCATGGTCACAAGGAGCCTGTTTTGGACCCATTTAAGGTCCGTGCATATTTAATTATGCTTGGATTAGATGTTAGATATTCTTTTAACGATTTGCTAAGTGTTAATTACTGCCATTGAACCTCTCTGGCACTGAAAATTAACTATTACAAGTGTGGAGTCTCATTCCTCCAGGTTTTAATTGTTGGATATTTTAAAAATATAAGATTAAAATAAAATGTTTTCCTTTTCCTTTCTGCTTTTTTCCTCTGTCTCTTAATCGAATCTTTCTTTCCCTCTGTTTATTTCTCTTTCTGTACCTGATTTGGCATTGAATACACCCACTCCAATTTACACTTCATTCTCAGTCCTTGTGCTGTTTATTTCACAACCCTTCAATTTGATTGGTTAAGGAGATACACAGTTACTTACCCTGTTCACTCAGATCCCAGATGCCCAGTTTCCCTCACTGCACCATTATCAGCTCACACTTTCAGCAACTTGCGGCGCAAAATAACGAGATTAAATGGGCAAGGGCAAGCCTAACTCGCGGCAGATGCCGTTAATTGCCCTACTACAGCAAATTGTGGGCCACTGAATTGTGCTAGTTTTTCCAATTGTTTGGTTTTACTTGTGCAATGTCTTTTTCTAATGCTCATACTTTGAACACCCAAGCAGCTATTTTCTTTTTGTTGTTGGAAGGAGTTCACGTTTTATATGTATAACAAAATTGTTGGTTTGCTTTCCTTCTCCTCTCCAGGTATGGTGATGCAGTGAATAATAATCTAGTTGTAGGAACTCTGGCCTGGCCATCTCCCTGGGTTATTGTGATAGGTTCCTTTTTCTCTACATGTGGAGCTGGTTTGCAGAGCCTAACTGGGGCTCCACGGTTGTTGCAAGCAATAGCTAAAGACAACATCATTCCTTTCCTGCGGGTTAGTACAATGATATACTTGTTTTGATTAAACCTTCTCGCTGCTGCAACTTACAGAATATATTTTAGGAAGGTGATCATGCAAATTCACTTACCTGTTGTTTGTGCTCCATACTTAATGGAAACTTTCAAATAAATCTAATCTTTTTTTATATTTAAAACATTTTGAAGAGCAGGTCAGAGGCTGGCTATTCTGCGGCGAGTGTCTCTCCTCTTGACTCCCCATAGCCTTTCCACCATCTGCATGGCACAAGTCAGGAGTGTGATGGAATACTGTCCACTTGCCTGGATGAGTGCAGCTCCAACAACACTCAGGAAGCTCGACACCATCCAGGACAAAGCAGCCCGCTTGATTGGCACCCCATCCACCGGCTTAAACATTCACTCCCTCCACCACCGGCGTACCATGGCTTCAGTGTGTACCATCTACAAGATGCACTGCAGCAACTCGCCAAGGCTTCTTCAGCAGCCCCTCCCAAACCCGCGACCTCTACCACCTAGAAGGACAAGGGCAGCAGGCGCATGGGAACACCATCATCTCCAAGTTCCCCTCCAAGTCACACAACATCCTAACTTGGAAATATATCACCGTTCCTTCATCGTTGCTGGGTCAAAATCCTGGAACTCCCTCCCTAACAGCACTGTGGGAGTACCTTCACCACGCGGACTGCAGCAGTTCAAGAAGGCGGCTCACCACCACCTTCTCCAGGACAATTCGGGATGGGCAATAAATGCTGGCCTTGCCAGTGACACCCACATCCCAGGAACGAATAAAAAAACAAAAATTTTTTGAAGTATCTACAAATTCTGCAGAGTTTTATTCCAGCTGCCTCCCTGACATCACTTCAAGCTGTCCCTGTGTGCACACCGACTCATTTGCACATTATTCAAATAATTAAAAAATTAACCCGTTTTTAAAAAAAAAATGTTTCGCAACAAAAGATTTTAAGAAATCAAATGACTGTAAACCTTTGCTCATTCCAAATAAAATTAATTAGAAAAGAATAGCTGGTTCTATTTTCCACTGTTGATTGCTGGTCCCTGTCCACATAACTGACGGAGTAGAGAAATGCATGTGAAAAGCAGTATTTCAAAATGTTTCAACTCGCATCTGCTTTTTCACTATAATTAGTGATGGTAGGCATTTCAGCCCCAGTGTTTAATTTTTTTTTTTAGAAACCCTCAGTTTGCTTTCCCTCAACTTTGCTGACAATTCGCTTGTTTCTTTGTCCTAATAATATTCTTCACTAAGGTTGTCCAGTCTTTGTGCCTTTCTTCCAGCCTTCATGACACCAAACACTTGGCGAAGGTCAAAAACAGGGATGGGGGAAATATGACAAGTGTGTCCAAAAATTATTTCCATGGAACAGGATCACTTGTTTAAGACTAATAAGTGTTGTGTTTTCTTTCATCAAAGTTACTGGTTTTGACATCCTGCCTTCCCTTGCTTGTCTGTGTAAAGGTCATCTTGATTTTTTTTTTAAAAACCCATATGCCATTTACCCTTCATTTTGCTTTGCATCATTTATATTGAATGTTACTTTCTTCACCGAAACAAGGCACATGGATAAGAACTAGCATTCTTCTCATTTAGGCAGTGTTAAGTGTAAGTGAAACTGCTTAATAAGCATTTTGAGCGTTTTTACTTTCACCAAGGAGCCTAAGCAGATTTGTTCACATGAATCTTAACTATGCTGCATGGTAACCAATGCAGAAAAGGACAAGTAAAAACATGATCTGGACCAAAACCGTATTAGTTATGCTATAATGCAGCTAATATTATTTGCTACATATATGTAAAATAGTGAACCCAATTAACAATTTTGTACATTTTCTCTATTTTAGTAATAAATCGGTCACAGTTTTAGTTTCCCTTCTTTTGAACTAATTTTCTTTGAAGTTAATTAGAAATGGTGGAAATAAACCACTGTCCATAAGCTTGCCTCAAAGCAGATATCTCCATATTGATAAATTGAGAATAATGATTAGGTATAGAAGTTTTGATGTATAACAGTTCCTAGCTGAAAATTCTTTTGAAAGCTATTTTAAATTCACTTCCTTGTCATGTTCTGGTCTGTCTTCTCCTCACTGTCATTTTGGTTTCTCTACGGTACATCAGAATTGTATAGTCTCTTATCAATAAATTTTTGAAGAACAAAAATGTAGCTTTTTTATACCCTGTGTGTATGATCTGAGTTAAATACTCTAGAAAGTATACCATATAAAGTTATAGCTTTAGTAAACAAAACACATGCATTTATCTAGTACTTTTCTCAGGATCTCTCAAAGCACTTTACAGCTACTACTTTAGTAACCAGTCTGTCACCAAAGTGTCAATTCCTCTTTTGATTTCAGAATTTCTTTGATACGCTGAAGAAATGAATAAGAAATATTAATGTGGCTTTAAGTTTATGATTTTTGAATTTTAAGATCCTGATGGTATATTTAATATTCTAGGTGTTTGGCAATGGAAAAGACAATGGTGAGCCGACCTGGGCCCTTCTTTTGACAGCCGTTATAGCTGAACTTGGAATTCTGATAGCTTCTCTTGACATGGTGGCTCCCATTCTCTCAATGTAAGTGGAATTTCTTGTAAAAACTTAATTTCATTTTGAGCAAATCACTGTTTTAAATTTTAATCTCTTAAGGTCTTTAGTTACACTGTTTTCTGCATCTTTACCTTTTTTAAAAAGTATTTTCTTTCCCTTTCCCCTCTACATTCTTTTCTGGATGTCTGTCTTTTTAAAAAAAAAGTAGCAACTTCAAATTTCATTGAGAAATATCCAAAATCTAACATTGGCCACTAGGTAGAATATGTACAACATTATGTGAATAAATAAAATACTGCATATACAATTCTTTTCATACTGCTAGGATGGGAACTTAACATTTTCTTGTTTACATCTGTGTTCTCAGTCACTTTGACCATATTATTCGATACTGAACATTTGTCAGATAAATGTAACAGTTTTACTACTGGAAAAATAACTTCATAAATGGTAACAGGAGAAACTGTGCTTTTGATTATTAGACTTTTACAATTAAAATGATAGGTTCATTTTTGATCAAGATGAATAACAGGATCTAAGGCGTTGTTACTGATCATCCAGCTGTAATTGCTCTAGTATTCTTGGTCTCACAGATCTTTCTTTTCACAATCAACGCATTTATAGAATCACACCAAATTGAACTGCATATTTTCAAAGTTGTTTTGTAGCTTCTGATTTGGTTTGGGGAGTAATTTCAAAATGTTGCTAAGCTCTGGATTCCTTTACTTCAGCTCCCTCTTTGTGAGAGATTTCTTCCTTGAAGACTTGGGCATTTCATGTAGAAAGCCAGATGAGTATGGTATTGAAATTAAGCTACAAAATGAAACTATAGAATAGAGAATGCAGAGACACCCAGAAAAGAATGTAGAGAGAGAGAAAATATAAAGAAAAAATGAAGAGATGCAGAAAATGTGGAGGAGTGGGGACAGGGAGCCCCATAACTACAGTGTTAGAATGTTGAATCCTATTAAAAGAAGCAAAAAGTCTTAACTTTGCTTTGAATAACATTTATTTTCTGGCTTCTGCTACGATATACGAGGAGTTGGGATGTTACTCTGCATCACTTGGTTCCTGACAGATTGAGTCAGTATCTGTCCTGAAGATATCTGTGACGGTGACTGTGGCTTTTTTCTTCCACCCCTCAAGGATAACATTAATGGATGGCAAAAACTTTCAAGGGTAAAGAGCATGAGACAAGAAAGTACAATAGAGAAAAATTAGATTTGGCCCCTGAATGGGACATCAGTTTTTGCATTACACTTCACCGGGGACTGCACTTTTTCCTTACAATGGCCAATTTATCCTTGTTACTCCCGCTGCCCCCATCTCTTTATCATAGGCCCAGAAATTAAACAATGAGTGTTCACGCGGGGGTAAGGCTTCCCCGCGATATCTCACTCCGCGCCTACCTTTTTCCTCCGGGCCCACACGAACTTTAGTTTCAAGGCTGCAGCTGTGCAGTGCTTGCGTGACCCAGAGACGCAATTAGTTCGTGCGAGCTCTGAGATCACGTGATTCAGTTAGAGCCAATGGCAGCACACCATCTTTCATTCATAGTTTTAACAGCAAGGGCTGTCAAAGCTATGAATCCTACACACCCCCAAAAGAACAGCTAAACCTCAATTAAATTTTTTTTTAAAAGCCATCACATTAATAAAATAAGTATAGTTAAAATCTTTTTAAAAGTTATAAAAATAAACTTACCTTTCTTTAAAGTCTCTAAAAAAGATAAACCTGTTGAAAAAATTTTAAAATAATACTTCATTAACTACTTACCTTGTTAAAAGAGGGTCTTACGCCTCCTTTCTTTATGTGTAAAATCTTCCATGCTTACCTGCGCGTTCAAAGCACTAAGTGCACTGCGTGCGCGCAGCCTGTAGCGCGCACGCGGTTCACTTAGGAACCGCCCCCTTTTGAATTCACGAAGTGCCGGTTTCCCGCACATGCGCAGTGCATGCAGGAAACCGGCAATTGGAGACCTAAAACGCGAGAGTACACAGTGCGTACTCTCGCGTATTAGGTCTAATTTTCAGGCCATAGTCTTTTTCACTAATGTTTGGCTTTTTTGCAGGTCTCTGACTTGCTGGGTTTAAGGGACTCTCCTGATACCCTATTGTGCCTGGGCTCTGTTCCTCAGGCAATGGCTTCATCTGGTTTTTTTTTGTATATCCTTCTATAGTTCTATTTGTTCCTGATGCTTTGGAATTTTTTTGGATGGTGTTGTTCCACTTTGTTACTTAATTGTTTATGCTCTGAAAAAGTAAAAATGAAATTCGAACTTTTGAATTTGCAGAAAAAGGAAAGTGAAAATGGAATAATAAAAATGGAATGAAATGCATGGAAAAAGAATCAAGCTAAATAATAAATAATACATATTCAAATGTGAAAGTAATTTTAAATTATCAATTGCATCTTGAATGGTACAGTGTGAGCAACTAAAAAGAGAAAGACATTCACAGATCACATTCTAGTTACTGTTATTCAAATTGTTCACTGCGATATAGGAAAAACAGAACCATAGGAGTTTACAGCATTGAAGGAGGCAATCGAGCCCATAGTATCTAGCGTTTTGTTTAATTTTAGAATTATACAAGTAATACTCCCATTCATATTTTGCAGGTTTTTCTTAATGTGCTATTTGTTTGTTAACCTGGCCTGTGCAGTACAGACACTTCTACGAACTCCCAACTGGCGTCCAAGGTTTAAATACTACCATTGGTAAGAACAGATTTAAAGGCATTAAATCTATCTTGTACTCTACAAGCTTAAATTAAGAAATGAGAAACCAGATGAGCTTTGTATTGGCTTCTTTTGCCCTTCAATCTGGATTATTTTTAAATTGTGAACTGCAAAGTTTACATACAAGGATGATTTGTGGTATTTGAGGTTGTACACCATTCTGATACATACAGAGAGGAATCTAAACAGTTATATGCAGTTGGGTATGAGTGCACATGGACGGGAATGGTTTTGATTTTTGTCAGTTGATCACAGCAACATGTATATTTAATGGAAGTAATTTTAAAATTCTCATCAGATTATGAATTCTCTATGCTTGTGATCAACTGTTTAATCTATGTCACGTAAAATGCAAAATTGTATAAAGGTGTATTTTAATTTGCTGTTTCTTCTTGTAGGGCTTTGTCATTTTTAGGGATGAGCATGTGCCTTGCACTAATGTTCATTTCTTCATGGTATTATGCTCTTGTGGCTATGGTTATTGCAGGAATGATCTACAAATATATTGAATACCAAGGGTGAGTACTAAAAGGTTTACAGGATTTTCTTGACTACTTGATGCTTGTTTTTTTTTGTAATTCCTCCTTAAGTTTCATTTCTTTGGTTTTATTTTTAAATCATTATGGAGTTATAAAGAGACTCATAACTTTAAAGACCAAAACAGCTAAATTGAGGAGTTTTGCTCTTAAAATGATGGGCTGGAATTTGAGGCATAATAATGACGCACCTACAGCACACGCGGTTACTATTTCCAGGGAATTGTGGCGTGAGTGACTCAGCCCATTGCTAACGCCACGCCATAATTTTGTGATACTTTTGCTTTGCTTCCCCTTTCCTTTACTGAAAGAGTTGAACATCTAATTATAATTCCGACTCCAAAATTTATATGGTAAAACGCGGTCCCCATTAAAATTGATGGTGAGATCAGGTTTGCTGAATTAAAGCCACGAAGATCGCCACTGCCACTTGCATCATTGCAGAATGGCGCTGGTGGGCTGAGTATACAGGAATCATAACAGGAACGTGTTTAAAAGAGGCAGCGTTGCTTCTGGGCATTATAATACAGTTGCTATTTCAATTCTACATTTTCTTGATTAGTTTGATCAAAGCAGAGTCGACATGTCTGAAGGATTAATGTAATGCAAATACAAATGTTATTTATACTTCTTTCTCGGACTGCTAAATACTGTAATCGTAAAAAATAGGGTAATCCTTGAAACACCGTGAAATTCTATCATGGGGTGACTATTTTCTGTATTGCTTTTGCAATCGCTTTCTGATATCAATCACGGTGAAGTAAAGAACTCTTCTTGAAATCCACATCTCCCAGCCAGAGCCTCGTGATACACTGAGTTACAGAAGAACAGTTCTTGTCGCGATAATGGCCCAGATATTCCGATCCCTACGGGTGGGTACGCACTGTGTACCCACCCGTAGGGACATCTGAAATGCCGGTTTCAGGTATAGAATCCTAGAAGATAGGAGCAGGAGTAGGCCATTCGGCCCCTCTAGCCTGCTCCGCCATTCAATGCGATCATGGCTGATCATCCAAATTCAGTACCCTGTCCCTGCTTTCTCCCCATATCCCTTGCACCCTTTAGCCTTAAGAAATATATCCAACTCCTTCTTGAATCTATTTAATGAATTGGCCTCTACTGCCTTCTGTGGCAGAGAATTCCACAGGTTCACCACTCTCTGGGTGAAGAAATTCCTCCTCATTTCTGTCCTAAATGGCTTACCCCTTATCCTTCGACTGTGACCCCTGGTTCTGGACTCCCCGACCATCGGGAACACCCTTCCTGCATCTAGGTATCTAGTTTATCCTGTCCTGTCAGAATTTTATAAGTTTCAATGAGATCCCCTCTCATTCTTCTAAACTCCAGCGAGTATAAGCCCAATCGACCCAATCTTCTTCATACGTCATTCCTGCCATCCCAGGTATCAGCCTTGTGAATCTTCGCTGAACATCCTTCCTCAGATAAGGCGACCAAAACTGCACACAGTACTCAAGGTGTGGTCTCACCAAGGCCCTGTACAACTGCAGCAAGACATCCTTGTTCCTGTACTCAAACCCTCTCGCTATGAAGGCCAACATACCATTTGCCTTCTTAACCGCCTACTGCACCTGCATGCTTACCTTCAGCGACTGGTGCACAAGGACACCCAGGTCTCGTTGCACTTCCCCTTCTCCCAATCTATTGCCATTCAGATAATCTGCCTTTCTGTTTTTGACACCAAAGTGGATAACCTCGCATTTATCCACGTTATATTGCATCTGCCACGCTTCTGCCCAATCACCCAACCTGTCCAAATCATCCTGGAGTTTCTCGGCATCCTCCTCGCAGCACACACGCCCACCCAGTTTTGTGTCATCTGCAAACTTGGAGATATTACATCTAGTTCCCTTGTCTAGATCATTAATATATATTGTGAATAGCTGGGGTCCAAGGACCGATCCCGGCGGTACCCCACTAGTCACTGCCTGCCACTCGGAAAAAGACCCGTTTATTCCAACTCTTTGCTTTCTGTCTGCCAACCAGTTCTCTATCCAAGTCAATACCTTGCCCCCAATCCCATGTGCCTTAACTTTACACGCCAATCTCTTATGCGGGACCTTATCAAAAGCTTTTTGGAAGTCCAAATACACCACATCCACTGGTTCTCCCTTATCTATTTTACCAGTTACATCCTCTAAAAATTCCAGTAGATTAGTCAAGCATGATTTACCTTTTGTAAATCCATGTTGACTTTGTCCGATCCTGTCACTGTTTTCCAAGTGCTCAGCTATTACATCTTTTATAATGGACTCTAGCATTTTCCCCACTACCGATGTCAGGCTTACCGGTCTGAAATTCCCCGTTTTCTCTCTACCACCCTTTTTGAATAGTGGGGTAACATTAGCTACCCTCCAATCCATGGGTACAGTTCCAGATTCCATCGAATGTTGGAAGATCATCAGCAATGCATCTACTATTTCTAGGGCCACTTCCTTAAGTACCCTAGGATGTAGATTATCAGGCCCTGGGGATTTATCGGCCTTTAATCCCTTCAATTTCCCTAACACCATTTCCCTACAAATACTGATTTCTTTCAGTTCCTCCCTTTCATCAGACCCTATGTTCCCCAACATCTCTGGGAGGTTATTTGTGTCCTCCTTTGTGGAGACAGAACCAAAATATGTATTTAATTGGTCTGACATTTCTTTGTTCCCCATTATAAGTTCCCCTGATTCTGACTGCAAGGGACCTATGCTTGATTTCACTAATCTTTTTCTCTTCACATATCTATAAAAGCTTTTACAGTCAGTTTTTATGTTCCCTGCAAGCTTACTCTCGTATTCTATTTTCCCCTTCTTAATTAATCCCTTTGTCCTCCTTTGTTGAATCTTAAACTGCTCCCAATCCTCAGGGTTACTGCTTTTTCTGGCCAATTTATATGTCCTCTCCTTGGATCTTATGCTATCCCAGATTTCCCTTGTTAGTCACGGTTGAGTCACCCTTTTTGTTTTATTTTTATGCCAAACTGGGATGAACAAATTCTGTAGTTCGTCCATGCGGTCTTTGAATGTTTGCCATTGCCTATCCACCGTCAACCCTTTGAGTGACATTCCCAATCAATCCTACCCAACTCGCACCTCATACCATCATAGTTTCCTTTATTTAAATTCAGGACCCTAGTCTCTGAGTCAACTACTTCACTCTCCATCCTAATGAAGAATTCTATCATATTATGATCGTTCCGACCCAAGGGGCTTCGCACAACAAGATTGCTAATTAATCCTTTCTCGTTGCATAATACCCAGTCTAAGATGGCCTGATCTCTGGTTGGTTCCTCGACATATTGGTCCAGGAAACCATCCGTAAACACTCCAGGAATTCCTCCTCCATAGTATTGTTACTAATTTGGTTAGCCCAATTTATATGTAGATTAAAGTCACCCATGATGACTGCTGTGCCCTTATTGCACGCTTCTCTCATTTCCCTTTTTAATGCCATCCCCAACCTCCGCATTACTGTTTGGAGGTCTATATATCACTCCCACTAACGTTTTCTGCCCCATGTTATTTCTCAGTTCAACCCATACAGATGCCACATCATCAGAGCTAATATCCTTCCTTTCAATTGTGTTAATCCCCTCTTTAACCAGCAATGCTACCCCACCTCCCTTTCCTTTTTGCCTATCTTTCCTGAATATTGAGTACCCCTGGATGTTGAGTTCCCAGCCTTGGCCACCCTGGAGCCATGTTTCGGTAATCCCAATCAAATCATATTCGTTTACCTCTATTTGCGCAGCTAATTCATCCACTTTGTTCCAAATGCTCCTTGCATTAAGACACAAAGCCTTCAGACTTAGTTTTTTTAACGCTCTTAGACCTATTAGAATTAGTATTTACTGTGGCCATGTTTGATTTAAACCGTTGTTTTCTCTGACTGCCACTTTTGTTTTTCTCCTTCCTATCTTTTGCTTTTATCCTTGTTTCCCTTTCCTCTGTCTCCCTGCTCAGGTTCCCAACCCCCTGCCATTTTAGTTTAAACCCTCCCCCAGAGCACCAGCAAAAACTCCCCCTAGGACATCGGTCCCAGCCCTGCCAGGTGTAGACCGTCCGGTTTGTACTGGTCCCACCTCCCCCAGAACCGGTTCCAATGCCCCAGGAATTTGAATCCCTCCCCCTTGCACCATTCCTCTCGCCACGTATTCATTTGAAATATCCTTCTATTTCTACTCTGACTAGCACGTGGCACTGGTAGCAATCCTGAGATTACTACCTTTTTGAGGTCCTATTTTTTAATTTACCTCCTAACTCCCTATATTCTGCTTTTAGGACCTCATCCCGTTTTTTACCTATATCGTTGGTACCTTTATGCACCATGACAACTGGCTGTTCACCCTCCCCTTCCAAAATGCTCTGTAGCCGCTCTGAGACATCCTTGACCCTTGCACCAGGGAGGCAACCTACCATCCTGGAGTCTCGTTTGCAGCCGCAGAAACGCCTATCTATTCCCCTCCCTTACAATAGAATCCCCTATCACTATAGCTCTCCCACTCCTTTTTCCTCCCATCCTGTGCAGCAGAACCACCTACGGTGCTAGGAAGTTGGCTGCTGCTGTCTTCCCCTGATAAGCCATCTCCCTCAACAATATCCAAAGCGGTATATCTGTTTGAGAGGGGGATGGCCACAGGGGACCCCTGCACTACCTGCCTGCGCCTATTACTCTGCCTGGTGGTAACCCATTCCCTTCCTGCCTGTACACCCTTTACCTGCGGTGTGACCAACTCCCTAAATGTGCTATCCACGATGTCCTCAGCATCGCGAATGCTCCAGTATGCATCCATCCGCAGCTCCAGCGCTGCAATGCGGTCTGTCAGTAGCTGCAGCTGGATACACCTCCCGCACACATGGTTGTCAGGGACACAGAAGTGTCCCTGATTTCCCACATAGTGCAGGAAGAGCATGTCACAGCACCGAGCTGTCCTGCCATGACTTACCAATTAATTAATTAAAATTAAATTTAAATTAAATGGATCCCACCAATTACACTGGAATTAAGTGATATACTCAAGGGCCCCTGCTTAACAGTAGTCCCTGCTACACACAGACCGTAGAAACCACAAAATTTAAGTTTAGAAAAATTGAGAAGGAAAATACTCACCAACCAATCACTTACCTGCTTTTTGGTTACGTCACACTACGAATACTTTTTGCTTCCCTCTCCCGGAACCTGGATTTGTAAGCCGCCTCGGGGCTCGCCTTAAGTACCGCCGCTCGCCGCCTCTGTTCCCTCGCAGGTCTGCCGCCTCGCCGCTCTAGGGCTCGCTGCCGCCTCGGGGCTCACCTTAAGTACCGCTGCTCGCCGCCTCTGTTCCCTCGCAGGTCTGCCGCCTCGCCGCTCTAGGGCTCGCTGCCGCCTCGGTGCTCACCTTAAGTACCGCCGCTCGCCGCCTCTGTTCCCTCGCAGGTCCACCGCCTCGCCACTCTAGCTGAAAACCGGCATTTCCGATCTGTCAAGAATCTTGACAGATCCTCCAGCTGCCCTAGAGAAGGGCCTCTGCGGGCGGATAGTTACACTTTTTGGATACCCTTCACCCGCAGAAAACCCTTACAATTCTTACGCCTGGTAAAAGCAGGCATAAGACCTGCTTTTACCAGGATAAGAGTTGAAAAAAGTAAAAAAGAAAAAAAAAAATTTCACTGATTTATCATTTAAAAATACTTTTTTTAAAAAAAAGGTAAGTTTATTTTTAGTCCCATAAAAAACTTTAATTATTTTTTTCAAAAAATTGAATTTTTGTTTAAAATACTTAATTTATTGTACTTTCAAGTCATTTTAAAAATGTGATTTTTAAAAAAAATTATTTAAAGTTTTACTATGTTTTTGGGGTGATCTCCCTTCATATATTTGACAGGTCTTCCTGTCAAGTGTATGAAGGGAGATTCCCTTCTCTGATTGGCTCCCCATGGCCCACGTGATCCCAGGGATGCTGCGAACTACATGCGCCTCTGGGATATGTGGGCCCTGCCCACTTGGAGTTTGGAGAGGCCCAGGAGCGGAGCGGAAGCGTGTGCGTCCCAGGAGCCCTCGGGTAAGGGCGTAGATTTTTCCAGATCACAGGCCTCCGCCTGTGGGAGGCCTGCGATCGGAAAATACGGGCCATTAAGTCAATATTTATCTCTTTGTATATATTAGTAATTTGCTGCTGAATATAAATAACTAAACAAATACATTGTTGATTTCTGTAGGAATTTCAACCTAATCAAAATAAATTCTTAACTATGTATTAGCCGCACCACTCCCGATCCACTTCTGTGCTCGCTGTAGCATATTCTAATTATTTTTCCAGCAAATTGTGGTGTAAATTCACCACTGGAGAAGTAGTGAGCATAACGGTCTAGCTTATGCCGTTCGTCACCAATACTGCCATTGCGGCGAATTCTGGGCTGATGTATGAGGGCAGATCAGCAGCTCCAGATCAGTAGACCCCCAAATGGAATGTGAAGGTAAGTAGCAGCAGATCATCCGATTCCAGCGCAAGATTTTCCAGGCAGCGGATCAAAATCCCAACTCCTGTCCAGTTCATTCTCTTCCTCACAGATCCAAGCCCGTTAGCAGATTATCATCATCATAAATGCTGCTCTGTAGAGTAGTATGGAACTTGTATTGTGCTGCCCTCTTGATAATGGAAGGTTCTGGTGGTGTTGGAGAGGGGAGGAGGAGGAGAGTAATGATTTATTTTTTAAAAATAAACAGTCAACAGAGAATAGCTCAAATTCTAGAAGGTAGAGGTAGAGGAGCAAATCTGCAGGGAAATTGCAGAGATATGCAAGAGATATAGAGTGGTGATATTGCAGGACTTTAATTACCCAAATATCGATTGGGATAATGCTAGGGTAAAGGGAAAGGAGGGGGAGGAATTTCTGAAATGTGTTCAGGAGAATTTCCTTGACCAGTATGTTCTTGGCCCAACTAGGAAGGAGGCATTGCTGGATCTGGTGCTGGGGAATGAGGTGGGCCAGGTCGACCAAGTGTCTCTGGGAGAACACTTGGGTACGAGTGATCATTGTATCATAAGATTTAGATTAGCAATGGAGAGGAGCAAGGAATAATCTAGAGTGAAACTTCTAAACTGGAATAGGGCTAACTTCAATGGGATGCGAAAGGATCTAGCCAGGGTTAAATGGAACCAAAGACTGACAGGAAAAACTGTAACAGAACAATGGGTGATCTTTAAGGAGGAGATGTTCCAAGTACAGGCTAGGTACATTCCAACAAGAGGGAAGGGTAAGGGAACCAAAGCAAGAGCTCCTTGGATGATGAGGGAGATAGAGAAGCTGATGAAAGAAAAAAAAGAGGGTGTATGATGCATGTCAGGTGAATTCTTCAAGGGAAAACCAGACCAAATACAATAAGTTGAGAGGGGAAGTGAAGATGAAAATAAGATTGGCAAAGAGAGAATATGAGAGTGGAGAGGCAGTTAACATAAAAAGGAACCCAAAAATCTTCGACCGGCATGTAAACAGTAAGCGGGTAGTAAGAGGCAGGGTGGAGCCTATTCGCGACAAAGAAGGTGTTCTATGCTTAGAGGCAAGGCTAGAATACTCGATGAGTACTTTGTATCGGTGTTTACTAAGGAGGTGGATGCTGACAAAATATCAGTAGTGGAAAAGGTAGAAGCAATGGAAGGGGTGAAAATTGATAGACAGGATGTACTAGAAAGGCTGGGTATGCTTAGAGTGGATAAGTCGCCTGGTCCAGATGGCTTGCATCCCAGATTGCTAAGGGAATTGGGGGAGGAGATAGGGGATGGCTTGCCATAATTTTCCAATCTTCCCTAGATGCAGGGGAGGTGCTTGAGGATTGGAAAGTGGCAAATGTGACACCATTGTTCAAGAAAGGGTGTAAGGACAATCCTAGTAACTACAGGCCGGTCAGTTTAACATTAGTGGTGGGTAAAGTTTTAGACACAATAATCAAGGAAAAAATTAACGGGCACTTGGAGAGGTTTAAGCTAATTAAGGAGAGCCAACACGGATTTGTAAAAGGCAGATCATGTTTGACTAATCTAATTGAATTTTTTGATGAAGTAACAGGGAGGATTGATGAAGGGAATGCAATGGATGTTGTCTACATGGATTTTAGGAAGGCGTTTGACAAAGTATCACATAGAAGGCTGGTTAACAAAATTGAGGCTCATGGAATAGGTGGGTCAGTGGCGGCTTGGATAAGGAATTGGCTTAAGGACAGAAAACAGCGAGTTGTGGTAAATGGCTGTTTTTCAGACTGGAGGATGGTAGACAGTGGTGTTCCCCAAGGGTCAGTGCTGGGGCCACTGCTTTTTTTGATATATATAAATGACCTGGATATTGGAATTCAGAGTACAATTTCTAAATTTGCCAATTACACCAAACTTGGGGGTGTGGCAAACAGTGAGGATGATACCTAATCGACTGCAACAGGACATAGAAAGGCTAGCAGAATGGGCAGACAAGTGGCAGATGGAATTTAAAACAGAGAAGTGTAAGGTGATGCATTTTGGCACAAGGAACAGGGAGAGGCAATATACACTTAATGGCACAGTTTTAAAGAGTGTGCAGGGACAGAGGGACCTGGGAGTTAATGTGCATAGGTCCCTGAGGGTGGCAGGACATATTGAGAGAGTGGTTAGCAAAGCATATGGGATCTTGGGTTTCATAAATAGAGGTATTGAGTACAAAAGTAGAGAAATTATGCTGAATCTTTATAAAGCGCTGGTTAGGCCACAACTGGAGTATTGCGTCCAGTTCTGGTCACTACACGTTAGGAAGGATGTGAAGACCCTTGAGAGGGTGCAGAGGAGATTTACCAAAATAGTTCCGGGGATGGGAGATCTTAGCTACAAGGACAGGTTGGAGAAGCTGGATTTGTTTTCATGAGAGCAAAGGAGGTTGAGGGGTGATTTGATAGAGGTGTACAAGATTATGACCGTTTTGGATAGGCTAGACGGGGAAAGGTTGTTCCCACTAGTTGATGGTAGAAGACTAAGGGACACCGATTTAAGGTTTTGGGCAAGAGATACAGGGGGAATGTGAGGAAAAACTTTTTTACGCAGCGAGTGGTGAGGACCTGAAACTCGCTGCCGACGGAAGTGGTGGAAGCGGAGACGCTTAATGTTTTCAAGGGGAGACTGGATAGGCACTAAAGGGAAATAAACTTGCAGGGCTACGGGGATAGAGTGGGGGAATGGGACTGACTCGCTTGCTCTGCAGAGAGCCAGCACGGACTCGATGGGCCGAATGACGACCTTCTGTGCCGTTTGAACTCTATGGAGGAAAAATTAAGTTGGTTGCGCCTCCCGTTAGCGCCTTAAGAGGGCGCTAATGGGGCGCAAAGCAACTAGTGCCCGGGTGCGGCGATGTTTGCATCGCTCTCGAAATTAACTAGACATTTTGTGGCGGCGCTAAACACTACCGCCACGATCTCCTGCGCCGGCAGATCGTGACGTCAGTCGAGTGCGCAATGCCCCAGAGCGGATATTGAGTGGCGCCCCCTGCCTTACCGCCTGCCGCTAGCAACGACAGGTTGAGGGGAGCGTTTTGCAGTCAGGAAGGGACTGGGGGTGCGCTGTTTAAAGGCGACCGCTTCCTGCCTTTTTTTGTTGGTGACATTTTTGAGCCACGCATTCTGAGAGAGCGAGAGAGAGAGAGAGACTTCTGGAGAGATTCAACGCTGTGTGAAGGAGTTTTGGGTACTGAGCAGCACTTTGCAGGTTCATTTTGATTTGCCCTTCCTTGTATCGATTTAGAAGAGACTGTGGGGGTTGCACTCTGAGCTCTTTCCCTGGTTCTCTCCATTGTTCTTTCCAGCAGATTTGATGTACAGGTCTCTCCAGGCCGAGATTCAAGGCTGCAATGAGCAGGATGTGGATGGAAAGCAAGATTAACCCTCCCCTTTAAGAACTGGCCGGCGCCAGTGTGTCTGTGTTCCATTGCTGACTGACATCACATGAGCTTCGCCAGTGCTCTGAGTTAGCGCCTCACTCCTCGGCCTTTGCACCTTAAGACAGATGTGTAGCGCTCCAATCACCTCCAGGGGCGATAAAAGTCAAGTTTGCAGTCGGAGGCGATAATTAGCACCAGGCGCTAATCTTTGCGCCCGGCCGATAATTGCGCCCCAAATGGGGCGATACTAAATTTTTCCCCCTATGACTCTTAAGAGGCATTTTGGGGGCAGATCTGGGGCTGGGCAGAACTTCCACCTGTCCCACTGATACGCCCTTGAGCCTGTCTCGTATCCCAGGATTAGGGGCATTTACATATTACAGGAAGATGCCAGCACCATTTATGGTGGCAATGGGGTGCCCACCTCAAGGGGAGAAAGAGAGATTTTGCTGGTGTTTCTTGCTGCAGTTAAAGTGGGCCTGAAGTTCTGGTCCAGCAGGTGAAAAAATGTTCAAGTTCTGCCCCTTTTAGCATCAGGCCAGTTTCCTGGAAGCAATTATCGATTGCTTTTGGAAAACAGACCTTGTAAATTTTAAGTTCACCAGCGTGACATTTCTTTTTGTTATCATATGAGTTTTCTGCATGAGATTACCAGTTTATTGCTGAATTAAGGTCAGCTTTGTACTATTGACTTATACCCACTAGGAACAAGTTTGAGACTGCCCAAACCTCTTTTCTTAGGCCAGCAAACAGAGAGCCCTTCGTGCCATAACCTCAGAGTTGGATTCAAGCTCTGTTGATGGATTTTGTGTTGCTTGTGTAACTTGGGAGTTGGTTCAGTTTCATTGCAACTGTTTATATTTTTATGCAGTTAAACATTGAAGCTCAAGAATGTTGTAAATGTCAGTTCAATACTATTTTAGGTATTTCAACAATATTGAATATTATGACTAACCGGCTTAATTATATCTTCTTTCTACAGTGCAGAGAAAGAGTGGGGTGATGGTATTCGGGGCCTGTCCTTAAGTGCAGCTCGTTATGCTTTGCTGAGATTGGAAGAAGGTCCTCCTCACACTAAGAACTGGAGGTAAAATAATGCAGTCAATTTAGAGCTTACGTTGTGCAACCTCAGAGTTATTAATAAAGATGTTAAGTAGCTAGACTGTAAGAGCATTATATAAACATGGCTGATTTTATTTTAAACCTGACACAAATCCTTGCCTATGTATGGTTCATAACCCCAGTCTGAATCCATGTTGAATCATAATGATTGTGAGTGGCCTTAAGCTCTGGCATATTTCATATTCTCTATGTTGCAAATATTCTGCTATATTTGGTGTAAATCCATAGCTGTGTGGCCATTTTTTCTCTCATAATTGTTTAGAAAAATAAGACAAAGATACGGTCATTTTGGCCAACTAATTAAGACTACGAATATTTTTAGTAAGTGATCCAATGGTCTTTTTACATTTTGCCAGCTTCTTACTTATTTACATTTAGATTACATAGGATATACGGCACAGAAACAGGCCATTCGGCCCAACCAGTCCATGCTGGTGTTTATGCTCCACTCGAGCCTCCTCCTGTCTTTCCTCATCCAAATCTATCAGCATAACCCTCTATTCCCTTCTCCCTCATGTTTGTCTAGCCTCCCCTTAAATGCATCTATACTATTCGCTTCAACCACTCCCTGTGGTAGCGAGTTCCACATTCTCACCACTCTTTGGGTAAAGAAGTTTCTTCTGAATTCCCTATTGGCTTTCTTGGTGACTATCTTATATTGATTGCCTCTAGCTATGCTCTTCCCCACAAGTGGAAACATTCTCTCTGTAACAACTCTTATCAAAACCTTTCATAATTTTATAGACCTCTATTAGGTCACCCCTCAGCCTTTTTTCAAGAGAAAAGAGACCCAGCCTGTTCATCCTTTCCTGATCTGTATACCTTCGCATTTCTGGTATCGTCCTTGTAAATCTTCTCTGCACCCTCTCCAGTGCCTCTATATCATTTTTATAATATGGCGACCAGAACTGCACGCAGTACTCCAAGTGTGGTCTAACCAAGGTTCGATACAGGTTGAGCATAATAGCTACCCTTTACACCACTCTCTGCTTTCTGTCTATAAGCCAGCTAGCAATCCATTTTGCTACTTGTCCCCTGTCTCCGCATTCTCTGACCTTATTCATTAGTCTATTATGGGGTACCTTATCGAAGGCCTTTTGAAAATCTAGATAAATTACATCATCTGCATTACCATTGTCTACTCTCTCTGTTACCTCTTCAAAAAAATAATAAGGTTGGTCAAGCAAGATTTTCCCTTTTGAAATCCATGCTGACTATTCATTACTATACTTTTCATTTCTAGATGTTCTTCTATTCTCTCCTTTAGTAAGGATTCCATTATTTTTCCTACCACCGATGTTAAGCTGACTGGTCTATAATTCCCTGGATATGTTCTATCCCCCTTAGATATAGGTATTACGTTAGCTATCCACCAGTCCTCTGGCACTACATCTTTTTCGAACTAATTATTAAATATGTGTAGTAATGCCTCTGCTATCTCTTCCCTGGATTCTTTTAAAATGCGTGGATGCAATCCATCCGGACCGGGGGGGGGGGAATTGGGTCGCGCCCCCTTTGGGGCGTTACTTTTAGCACCCCGAAAAAATTAGCGCCCCCGCGACCGAAATTCACTGGTAGTGCCCCAAGAAGGAGGCGGGGCGCTACTGGAAGCGCCCCGCCTCCCTCTTGGGGCGCTGCGAGTGAATATCGCGGCGCTACATGCCGCAGCGCCACGCTCTGCGGCACATCGCGCTGCGGTACTGCAGGCCTTCCTCCCCTTATTAAAGGGGAGGGGCCTAGTGCAGCGCGACCCGGGGCCCAGCTAGGCCACCAGGGATCAGAGTGCCGGCAAAAGAGCCCAGCACTCAAGGGAAGTGCCGGTCTGACGGAGCGCACAGAAGGCCGGGGACAGCAACGGGGGCAGGTGCTGGCAGGCAGCCAGCAACAAAAATGGCCGCCCTCCTGTAATTTGCGCCGCCCCAGCCACAGGTAGGCCCCCCCTTGACCCTGTCGGACATAGCGTCCGGCGGTAAGTCGGGGGCGCTACCAAAGATCGTGGCCTGGGCACGAGCGGGACGCTGCGCACGGCGATGATGTCATTGCCGACGGCGCAGCGCCGCAGGTGCTAACGGTTACTGCCACCGCTAACCTCCCACTGAATTTCGCGGGAGGCGTTGGCGGCGCTGCACCCAGGCGCTAGTTGCTTTGCGCCCCGTTAACGCCCTAACGGGAGGTGCAAATCAACCGAATTTTTCCCCACGGGTTTTATCCTCAGAGTTTGATTAGTTTATTTAATATATCCCCTTTTTTTATTTTAAATGCATTTATCTCATTACTCATCTCATCATCCAATGTCCTATCCACCTGTTCTATCTCCCTGGTAAATACCGAAGCAAAATAATGATTTAATATTTCTGCCATCTCCCTATCGTTACCTGTGATACTGTCCTGACCATCCCTTAATGGCCCTATTCCCATCCCAACCTTTTTTTTTATTGATGTGCCTGTAAAATATTTTACTATTTTGTTTTATGTTCCTTGATCATTTAATTTCATAGTTCCTCTTTGCCTTCCTAATTGTTTTTTTGACTTCTCTCCTAATCCCTTCGTGTTCTCTCTTATCATGCACTCCTCTGCTGTCTATGTGCTTAATGTATGCCTCTTTCCTTACCCTCAATTGTTTCCTTCTGCCTTTATTCATCCATGGAGTCTCCTATTAATGTTTAGTTTGTTCTTTTAGCGGAATATATTTTTCCTGCACTGTTGAACACCGTTTTAAATGTTTCCCATTGTCATTCTACATCGTTGTTTGCCAATATTGTTGCCCATTTTATCTTTCCAAGTTCTATTCGCAGCCCCTCAAAATCAGCTTTTCTCCAATCTATTAACTTGTTTTTTGTCATTCTTATGTCCTTCTCTATTGTCATCTTAAAGCGTATTATATTATGGTCACTATTGCCTATATGTTCCCCTACTTTTACTTCTCTTATCTGCTCTGGCTCATTCCCCATAACTAGATCCAATAGCGAATCCTCCCTTGTTGAGCTTTTTACATATTGGGTTAGAAAGGAGTCCTGTAGACATTGTAGGAAC
The DNA here is from genome assembly GCA_030390025.1 of Squalus acanthias. Lineage (NCBI taxonomy): Eukaryota > Metazoa > Chordata > Chondrichthyes > Squaliformes > Squalidae > Squalus > Squalus acanthias. The sequence goes on from CM059430.1 coordinate 45,567,048, forward strand.
TCCATTCCCTTATCCCCTTTACCTACCTCTTCTGCCCAATTAATATCAGGGTAGTTGAAATCCCCCATGATTATTATTCTATGTTTTTTACTCATTTCTCTAATTTGTCTGTAGTTCTTCCTCCACCTCCCTTCCACTATTAGGTGGTCTGTAAACTATGCCTATTAGATACATCTTTAAAAGACATACCAGTTTAAAAAAAAAAAATGTGATATATTAAAAGTATTGCATCTGCACGCAATTCCTCTTGTCACATTTCCTTTCTGTGTCACATTTTAGTCTTGCCTGAGTAATGCCTGGATAATAGTTTTAACCAGATAATTGCTTTCTGTACTTGCCTTGCAGGCCTCCCCATACTAGGTGTGCTGCAGAACCTCCAAACTCTCGGCTCCATCCACAGCCATCTGTTCTTATCTAGATTAAAGCTGTTTTATAATTCTTTAAAAATTCATTTAACGTTTAATTTTTATCTTTAAAAAAAATTCTTCTAACTTCGAATTTCTGCTGGGCCACTCGATTTCAATTTCATTGATATAATTAATTAAATCCAGGGATTCCTGCTGGCCCTACCCACTCAGCTATCTATCTCTCTCTTTTATTGACAAGATCAGCACTGATTACATTTAATTCATTCATTCCAGGATTGCCTACCAGTGTGCTGAGATGGAGCTTTATTTAATTTATTAATTGCAGGGATTCTTATCGGCCTCATTTCCTTTAATAATTTTGGGAAACGCAGTTTGCTGGGCCCTTGGTTGTTAATTGCCGACCAACTGAAGTCTGTTATTTTATTCAGTTTGGGTGAAGACCTTTCTTGAGGATTGAAGGGCACTTTTTTATTCCTTGTCAATCTTATTCCATTCTTCCTCGGCTCTCTGTTTGTTTCAGCCCTGGCAATGCTCAAAGTTGGTATAAGCTAAAGTTATGTTGAATTATTTTAATAATTCTTCAATGTTTCCTTTCCTAGGCCTCAATTATTAGTTATGCTGAAACTAGATGAAGATCTGCATGTGAAACATCCCAGATTGCTAACATTTGCCTCTCAGTTAAAAGCTGGCAAAGGTCTTACTATTGTTGGTTCCATCATTCAAGGAAACTTCCTAGAAAATTATGGAGAAGCACAGGCTGCTGAACAAGTATGACTTAAAGTTTGTATGGTTTTTGTGTGCTTGCATGACTTCCTGTGCTCATCAAAGTGAAAGATTTTAATGCTGGGGAATGGAACAATTTCATTATTGGCACTCAGCATTAACCTCAAGCATTTCTTAGTCAGGCACAGAGACTGGATAAATAGTGTTGTATAAACAGAGACTGGATAAATAGCAATGTTGTACTAAGGAGTACAATTGTCAGCCAAATGTCTAATGGTGGCACAAAGTTCTCTGCCAGTTAGTGGAAAGAGCAATAGCATTTCAGCTTCCTGTTCCAATAGAGAGTTTGTGTTTTTCACAAAAGAAGCTGCTTTCAATACATATCTATTTAAAAATAAATTTTAATAAAGTGTGAGGATAGGGATGCTTCTACAGTTTTGTAGATCACTTAACATAATGGAGCCTTCTTCTAGATCAAAGGTGTGATGGACTGAGAGAGAAAGACAGACAGAGTGACAGATAAAGAGACAGAACTCCCAGGTGGTTCATGATCTACCAACAAGTAGGGGAGTCCGAGAATGTTGTTTTCACTGCATTTTCTGGGATGGCCAGAAGTAATATAATTTCATTCAACTGAAGGAAGAAAATTTTAGTGACCAGCTGCCCTCTTATTCCAGAATCAGCAACTTGGTCTTTCAACCTACCCTCGCGTGGTCCTGTACACTCTCGCGTGGTTTTAGGAGTATTCAAATATTCTGATGCTGTCTATGCAGTAGTATTTCAAAATCTTTTTTTTGGGGGGTTGGGGGGGAGAAGAGAGAAGGGGGAATAGACCAATTACAGAAAGAAATTTAATTTTAAAATAAATGCATTTGGGGAAAATTGCATCTCCCACAATGCATTGTGGGTGCACACTACAGAAAATGGGCTCTGTGCAGAAGCAAGTAGTCTGATATTTTTGAAATTCAAGGAATAGGAATCATTTTTTTCTGCAAAGTCCCAGGATTCTTTGAAATTTGCCTGTATTCTGTACATATTTTGTAATAATTTGTGCTAGACTATTCAAAACCTCTCTGGAAATGAGTACCATTACTATCACAGTTAACTTCCCAGCTGGAGGTTTATGTAACTAAGTGCACCATGCGTAGAAAAATCCTGAAGAACATATTTAATTTGGTTCGTTAGTCATTTCAAAATAGAACTGTTAATGGTGGTAAGCTTAATAGATTATCTGTGCAGTAATTTACATTTGTAACCAATTTTATATGCATGTTTTATGTAAATTACTTGACAGTTGAAACCCAGTTATGTACTGAATTATCACTCACTTCTCAATCTAGACAATCAAAAACATGATGGCAATTGAAAAGGTCAAAGGATTTTGCCAGATAGTAGTTTCTTCTAAGGTTCGAGAGGGCATTGCACATTTAATTCAATCTTGTGGACTTGGTGGAATGAAACATAATTCAGTTGTTATGGGTTGGCCGTATGGCTGGAGACAGAGTGAAGATCCGAGGGCTTGGAAAACATTCATAGGTAAGGTTTATTAGCATCTTAGTTTTTTAATATAGTATATTGCAATACAATCTGAAATATAAAATTTTCCCTCCGATTTGTAGTAGTCATATTACCAGTTTGAATATTATTCTGCATCCTGTGACATCTAGGGGTAGGGTTTCCGCTTCGCCCAAAATCAGCAAAACCAGCGCAAAAGATCGAGTCATTTCAAGCGCAAGTTCCGTCCAGTGCAAATTGAGGTTTCCGTGATCTTTTGCACTGGTTTAAAAAACATTGCGCTGGAAGCCGGTCCCACCTACAAAAATGGCCACGCCCCAAGATCGAATTAATCACCAAGGCGAGTTTCCGCTAATTGCAGCCCTGCGAGGAGGCCCCTAAAATTTAGCGTTTTTTTAGGCGCAAGGGCATTAATGGGCACTTTCTAAAAGTTTTAAATATAAACTGTCCACTGTACACCAATGAAACTAGTAAATATTTCTGTATAGTTTTTCAGTGATTTTTAAAATCAGGTTATGGACTAGACACTCTTATTTAAAATGCTTATTTTTTTGTGATAAACCCATTTTCAGCTGTATTAATAAAACTGCACCAGATTACCACTCTTAAATACATCAATTAATATTTTTTTAATGCAAGAAAAAATAAACGATCACATTCTAAAACGCTGCCCGATTGCGTTGGTTCATTTAAGATTTATGTTTGATTATGCAGACGAGTTTGAGCGGAAACTTGAACCATAACTTCACTTCGGAAAACTAACACAATTTGCATCTGGATTGCCGATTGCACCCAAAGTGGGAATTCTACCCCATAATGTATAACTCATAAAGACATAAGAAATAGGAGCAGGAGTAGGCCATATGGCCCCTCGAGCCTGCTCCACCATTCAGTAAGATCATGGCTGATCATCGACCTCAACTCCACTTTCCTGCCCGATCTCCATATCCCTTGATTCCCCTAGAGTCCAAAAATCTATCTATCTCAGCCTTGAATATACTCAAAGACTCCCCATTCACAGCCCTCTAGGGCAGAGAATTCCAAAGATTCACAACCCTCTGAGTGAAGAAATTCCTCCTCATCTCGGGTTTAAATGGCCGACCCCTTATCCTGAGACTATGCCCCCTAGTTCATAATCAGCATTGATGGCCACTGTTGGCACATAATGACCCAACCCTGAATAAAATCTCCATATAAAACTTTATTATAAAATGTAGTGGATGTCAAGGAATAATTTTAAGCATCTAATATAGTCTTGGTGCTTAGATGACAACAGTTGAAAAATGTGCTAGTTTTGCACTCTTTAATTTTAGTGGTCAAAATTCTTAGTTGTGTGTGCCCAAATATCCAATTTGCACTGTTGCCAAGCGAGACACCACTAGCACCGGCAGCACAGACTTGTAAAATTACCCCCTTGAACCTCTTCATTTACAACACCTTCCTTGTGGTTAGACTGTGACACAATGTGCAGAACTTCTTCATTTTTACAATTATAATCCCTGGTACAGGGAATTCCCAGAGTTCATAGTCTTTGCCTAGGCTTTTTTTGAGGCTCGTGTTAAATATGTCAGTAAGTGAATCAACTTGGACTACAGACTACTGTAAGTGTACACTTACAAATATGAAGCAACCTTAAAAATATCTGGGAGCATTTCCTCAAACAAATAAACAGCAACTTTTCAGTGAGTGCATCAACTGGAGAAGATAGGACTTCAAGGTCAGTGAAAGGTTAGGGTGTACAGAACATCAAGATAATGGAAAATATGAATTATGCATCTCAGAAATAGCTATGGAGCCAGCTTGATGTCTGCAGTATTTGAGTCTGAATAACAAATTTGTGTTAACCAATTGGTGACGACCACAGTGTGCTTTCTAACTGTAACCACTGTGTGGCCAAATTAGGTATGGCTACTTTGCCCTACACAATTACACAGAAACAATACGGTACTTAAAAATACACCAAAATAAATTCATATTTTAAGGTCATTCTGTATTTCCAGTCAAGGTCAACTGATCCCGTAATGTTCTATGTGTATTAATAATGGGTATTTTTTTTCTTTCCTGGATTATGAACAAATTTTAGTATGACTAGTTTGCCCTTTTATATTTTCCAGAAACTTGATATAGGAGTGCCTACATATTTTTCATGAACTAACTTGGCTGATTAGCGATAGAAATGCATCTTTTTTTTCTTGGTTAGTGAGCAAACTTACCTCAAAATCAGTAACGCTAATCTTACTTTGTAGATACTGTGAGAGTCACCACAGCTGGTCACCTAGCTCTATTGGTGCCAAAAAATGTTTCTTTCTACCCAAGTAACCATGAGCGCTTCACTGAAGGCCACATTGATGTTTGGTGGATTGTGCATGATGGAGGCATGTTGATGCTGCTTCCATTTCTTCTCCGACAACACAAGGTGTGGACTATATACTTGAAGTATAACGATCTTGTTGTACATGTATAGATAAGTTGTGCATGCATAGATAATAAGAATATAAAAGATTACAACCAAAAAAGGACATTTGGGTTAAAGAACCTGCTACTTCCAACAGACCATATATAATCTGCCGTTATGAATCTTTCCTAGCTTATGCTAGTGCCAAGCTTGCAATTCACTGGTTCAGAAAACTGCCAATTGCTGAGAGAATTGTGGCAATATGCAAGCCGATTTGGAATATATATTGACCCACTTACTATTTCTTCCCTCCTTATAGCATAAATACAGTAAATCTGGCAGTAATACAGTATAAAATTAGTTTCATAAAGAAAAATGTTGAAAATTAAAACACCCTGATACAACAAAACAACCTATCTTCAATTACTTTATTTTTTAAGTCATATCAAAAATCTTTTGTGGGGGCAGTAATATAAAGGATGTGTTTAATTGCTCAGTTCACATGGTGCGAAGTACAAAGTGCAAAGATGGAACTGGAGGGGAAGAACAGTATGTTGGATTGATTTAAAACAGTAAGCTTTAAAAAAAAAAAATCACATCATCTGATGGGAGATGAAAGTTACATTTCCTTTTTGTCAGAATTCAGACCAGTTAATGGAAATAGTGTCCATTATGTGTTATTTTATATTGGACTTTTGTTTCAGTGGCTACGCAGAACAAAAATTAATGTTGTTGGAATTCTGTGCAGGTCTGGAAAAAATGTAAAATGCGCATTTTCACCGTAGCCCAAATGGATGACAACAGTATTCAAATGAAAAAGGATCTTGCAACTTTTCTTTATCACCTGCGCATTGAAGCAGAAGTTGAAGTCGTTGAAATGGTGAGGAGTGAACCTGGTAGGACAAAGTGTATCAGCAACATACAGATTTTTTAAAGAAAAAAAGTACTTTCTTACAATAACAGTATCAAATTCTGTCCTCAGCACGGCAGTGATATTTCAGCTTATACGTATGAAAGGACTCTCATGATGGAGCAGCGGTCACAGATGTTAAGGCAGATGAGGCTGTCCAAGACTGAGAGAGAGAGAGAGGTAGGCTGCAATAACTTCAATATTTATCACGTTAACCTGAGTGTCTTGGTCTATACAGATTGTATCAATAATCACAAATTAGTTGTTCCAGCAGACTAACCTGAGCTGGAAATAAGTGTTCTCAAACTGAGTTTATTAAACATCATTTTTATTCTTGGACTTGTTCCATGATTGATTTCAGGTTTTAAAAGCCGCTATTTTTAAAATCTCTTAAACATCTGGTAATTTCTACCTGCCTTTTTTCGGCTCTTCTAATGTCAGCTCAGTTGTACCCCTGCAAGTGAAGGGGTTCCCTAGGCATCTTGTCACATGCTGCATCCTGCTAACTTCTTTTGTATTATTTTCCAATTACTTCAACACGAGATATTAACTAACTCAAAATATTTTCCATAAAAGTACATATTTAAACTTCAGGGCAGTACTGATGCTGTTCAATCTGATGTGATCCTAAGCCTTGCATTCCTGAGCATCTGCATGCCTTGGTAACACATTTTTATTTCATACTTTTATGTAATTTTTTTTGTGGATCTAGGATTCTGCTGCTGGGCTCTATCACAATTCAAATCACAAGACGAATATTTTTATTATCTATATTTGAGTTCTGCCTCTTTAAATTTGGTTGCTGTGTGCTCGGAGAGAACCTCTCACTTGGTTTTGTCAATGCTGGAGTGCAAACAGGAACTGATGGTGGTTTTTTCTTGTGAAAACTCTGCACTCCTGGGCAGACTATACGCTTGATTTAGTTGGGCCTACAATGCTCAGAGTTCCTCCCCTCCCTGAAATGGGAGCTGCAGAAGCAGAAAGTTGAATGTTTTTGTGTTACAATGTTGTTTGATAAGAGGATGGGTAGGTCGTCTTAGCCTTCAGAAGTATGCAGGTCCCCATCTACATCAGAAATAGAATAGTACAATACATAGAATAGTACAGCACAGAAGGAGGCCATTCGGCCCATTGAGTCTGCACGATGTTATGATGACCGTATACTGTGTTTCCCTTGTGTGGTCTCGGTGGGCAGGTGGCGGGGAGTGATCAGGTGGACACATCCATGCACCCAGTCACGCACACGCTCACTTTCATACACAACTTCTCAATTCTAGGAGCACTAGCACCTCAATGTCTCAGCAATAGCACACTTCACTGATGATGCTGGCACAGCACTAGAATGGGGTTGAACCTAAGGCAGTCTACAGAGAGGACAGTAGGCTCTTTGTAGGCACAATAAAATCAAGCATGCAGTCTGCCTAGAGTGCAGAGCTTTCAGTAGACAACCTACCATCAGTTCCTGTCTGCACTCTGGCATTGTGTGTGGCCTTGGGCTGTAACAAGCAGGATGCCTTTTTCACTTAATACAAGATTCTGCTTCAGGAGAGTAACATCCATAGGACTTTTCACCTAACAGTGGCTCTCTGACGCGCTACTGGGCACCACTGTATAATGTGGAGACTGAGTGCAAATGAGGGAACTGGATCTCTTTGTTTATTTCAGATGCTGGCACCTGATGGAATATTCTTGGACATATATTTTGTAGGTCTGTGATCCTGTCGATATGATGCGGAGATGCCGGTGTTGGACTGGGGTGGACAAAATTGAGAGGTCGCACAACACCAGGTTATAGTCCAACAGTTTTATTTTAAATCACAAGCTTTCGGAGTTAAAACTCCTTCGTCGGGTGAAGTGAGGAGATACAGAATCGTCAAAGCATATATAGATAGAGAACAAAGCATGTGTAACTTACAATTGCAGACAACTGAATTCAATCATCCTGACTGTTTATCTGCCGAGGTGTGATAAAGTTAATCAGGTCAGCGGGTAAGCGTTCTCCAAGGCGACCTTAGGAAAACACGACAACGCAAAATCATCGAGCAGAAACTGATAGCCAAGTTCCGCACTCATGAAGACGGTCTCAATCGGGATCTTGGGTTTATGTCACGATACATGACGTGATCCGGACTCGAGTCGTCGTTGGCTTGTTCACAGATGTGATTCCCAGTAAAAAAGTAAAAATTTTAAGTTAATCGTTTTACATACAGACGGCAGCTTTTGACACGTTCGACCCCATGCGATTCCACCTCATTGTCTCAGTTGTATCTTGCTATGTCTTTGATGTGGTACCTTCCTGGCTGACCTGATTACTTTATCACACCTCGGCAGATAAACAGTCAGGATGATTGAATTCAGTTGTCTGCAATTGTAAGTTACACATGCTTTGTTCTCTATCTATATATGCTTTGACGATTCTGTATCTCCTCACTTCACCCGACGAAGGAGTTTTAACTCCGAAAGCTTGTGATTTAAAATAAAACTGTTGGACTATAACCTGGTGTTGTGCGACCTCTCAATTTTATCCTGTCGATACCCAGAGTTAGGCTCCTTTACTAAGCAGTGCAGCTCATGGAGGGCGTTAGGCTCTGTGTACAATCCTATAGTGTAAAACTTCTTAAGAGAACAGGCATGGTTACTTAACAATTCCTGCCTGCCTTGACTCTTTAGTAAACATGCAAGAATCTCATTACTAGTGACATAGTGGAGGTCAAGGCACTCCATCTTAAAATGTCTCTACTTCTTCCTGACTCTTCCTGGCATGTATTCTTTAGAACTAATACATGCTGATTCTGTGATCAGGTATTTAAAAGTCCCATTTTGCTTTCTTCCAGGCTCAGTTGGTAAAGGACAGGAATTCAATAATTCATCAAGGAAACGTGTACTTGGATGAAGAGGAAGAGGTACACGTTTACCCTGACAAAATACAGATGACGTGGACCAAAGAAAAATGTGAATCTGAAAGAAACCGGAATAGAGCCACCACACCGAACAGTTTCAGAGAATTAATCAGTATTAAACCGTAAGTGTCAGTCCTCTCCCTTTAGTTTCCTCCTACTGTATTATTGAACTTTTACTTGCTATTATTTATACTTGGTGTTTTCTGACAATTGATTTAGAATAGTGAGGAACAAAAAGCTATCACCATTATGTGTTAACATTCCTAAACTTACCAGTAGCATCAAAGTTATGAACAAAATAACTATATTGTTCAACAGAGTGAGACCAAATTTCATAGACTCGTTATATAAGGTTCGATTACTGCCAGTTTAGTGCAATTGCATTTGACACTGACAATGGAAAAAGAATCTGTCAATGACACTTGTTAAAACTTAAAGTACATCTCCTCCAAAGAGTGATTTTTGACCCCAGGTCAGTTTTAAGTTAATTGCTAGGACAGGGGGTGGTGGAGATTGAGGAGTTGTGCCACGTTAGCAATGATACATTGCTTTGACTTACTTTGTTTCAGTTTTTTTACTTTCTCCATTCAATTAGCTCTTGAATACAAAGTTCTAGGCCATCGCCATGCTTTTAGTGAGTGCTATTTGGTCAGCTTGTCAAGTTGCAAATTTGAATAATTTGGAATAGATTTTTGCCAAATAGTTTTCCCTCTGCCAGATACAATCGTAGACGGTTACAGCACAGAAACAGGCCATTCAGCTCATCAAGTCTGTGCTCGTATTTTTTTTCCACATGAGTCACCTAGTACAATCCCACTCCCTTGTTTGTTCCCATACTCCAATATTCCTCTTTTACAAGCAATTATCAAATTCTCTTTTCAAAAACATTTATGTACTCTGCTTCAACAACAGTTTGTGTTCAAGAATTCCACATTGTAACCACCATCTGTGTAAAAAAAATTCTCTAACCTCTAATTTATTTTGTGATTATCTAAATTTGTGCCTTCTCCTTATCATCTCGCTGACCAACAGAAACAACCCATCACTATTTACCTTTTCATAACCTCTGTAATCTAGAATATCTCTATCAGATCATCCCATAAGCTTCTTGGCTGATTTGACAGCTGACCTTAACAAAGGGCTACCAAAAGAAACTCAAATACTGAATAATAATGAAAAAAGCATTAATTTCTAGTGTGTGTGTGTGTATTCTTAACTATAACCTCATGTTTGGTAACATCTAGTGAATTGACAACACACCTTTTCCTTTGTTTTTTTTTATCCTTCCTATAAAGGTGCCCAAAACAGTTCACAATACTCCAACTAATATACAATACTTCAACTGATAAACTGACACAAATTGCTAAACTCATCTGCTCAGGAAAGACAATAATGTGCCAATAACTGGTTGCCCCCTTAATAAGCAAGTTGTTAGAATAAGACCAAATTTTAATTGCTTTTATGTTTCTGGATGGGAATAGGCATAATTTTACTTTGTTTCATTGTTATTTAGAAACTATTCAGTATTTGAGTTTCTTTTGGAAGCCCTTTTTGTTAAGGTCAGCTGTCAACTCCGTTCGACTCCATTTCCTGCTTCTTAGAGAGAAGAAGGCTGGTTCACTACAGATATATTGCTTTAATTTATAATCCTTGTCTCTCTGAGTGCTTTATATTTATTCTCTTGCTGACTGAAGGCATCTGAATTATGCAAAAAAAACCTACTCTGTTCCACAGTCCTTTTCTGTTGACCTTTTCCTTACATGCATAAAACCCAACACAATTAGGCTAATGAGTCATACGGTACAGAAGGCGGCCATTCGGCCCATCGAGTCCGTGCCAGCTCTCTGTAGAGCAATCCAGTCAGTCCCATTCCCCCGCTCTATCCCCGTAGCCCTGCAAGTTTATTTCCCTCAAGTACCTATCCAGTCTCCCCTTGAAAACATTGAGTGTCTCCGCTTCCACCACTTCCGTCAGCAGCAAATTCCAGGTCCTCACCACTCGCTACGTAAAAAAGTTTTTCCTAACATCCCCCCCGTATCTCTTGCCCAAAACCTTAAATCTGTGTCCCCTAGTCCTTGTACCATCAACTAGTGGGAACAGCCTTTCCCTGTCTAGCCTATCCAAACCCGTCATAATCTTGTACACCTTTATCAAATCACCCGTCAACCTCCTTTGCTCTAATGAAAACAAATCCAGCTTCTCCAACCTGTCCTTGTAGCTAAGATCCCCCATCCCCGGAACCATTCTGGTAAATCTTCTCTGCACCCGCTCAAGGGTCTTCACATCCTTCCTAAAGTGTGGTGACCAGAACTGGACTCCATACTCTAGTTGTGGCCTAACCAGCGCTTTATAAAGGTTCAACATAACTTCTCTACTTTTGTACTCAATACCTCTATTTATGAAGCCCAAGATCCCATATGCTTTGCTAACCGCTCTCTCAATATGTCCTGCCACCTTCAAGGACCTATGCACATTAACTCCCAGGTCCCTCTGTCCCTGCACACTCTTTAAAACTGTGCCATTAAGTGTATATTGCCTCTCCCTGTTCCTTCTGCCAAAATGCATCACCTCACACTTCTCTATATTAAATTCCATCTGCCACTTGTCTGCCCATTCTGCTAGCCTTTCTATGTCCTGTTGCAGTCAATTGGTATCATCCTCAGTTTGCCACACCCCCAAGTTTGGTGTCATCGGCAAATTTAGAAATTCTACTCTGAATTCCAATATCGAGGTCATTTATATATCAAAAAAAGCAGTGGCCCCAGCACTGACCCTTGGGGAACACCACTGTCTACCATCCTCCAGTCTGAAAAACAGCCATTTACCACAACTCGCTGTTTTCTGTCCTTAAGCCAATTCCTTATCCAAGCTGCCACTGACCCACCTAATCCATGAGCCTCAATTTTGTTAACCAGCCTTCTATGTGGTACTTTGTCAAATGCCTTCCTAAAATCCATGTAGACAACATCCATTGCATTCCCTTTATCCATTCTCTCTGTTACTTCATCAAAAAATTCAATTAGATTAGTCAAACATGAGTTGAATGCAGTCATTCAACTTTGTGTTCACTCAACTTTTTGTGTTCACTCAATATTAAATGGAAACATGAAGGAACATTCAAGTCTTCTAGAATAGCTGTAAGTAATGAACCTTTCACTGCAGTCTGCAGTGGTACTGTTGCCTGTATCTAAAATAATTTCTTAACTTTATCTTAACACAGCTTGTATTGTATCTATACCCAGTATTTTTTAATGTGTTGAACCAGGATGTTGTTTACCTTTTTCAGGGACCAGTCCAATGTAAGGAGAATGCACACAGCAGTGAAGCTGAATGAAGTCATTGTAAATAGGTCCCATGATGCCAAACTGGTTTTGCTAAACATGCCTGGACCGCCAAAGAACCAAGATGGAGATGAAAACTGTATCCTTTATCAAACATTTTTTTCTGTAAATAGTCTTGCAAGAATACTTAGCCAAAAGATAAAGCATGATATTCCAGTTGAGTGCAAGGCAACAACTTTTTATGGCAATCAAATCTACCCACAGAGCTGTAACTTTTAACATCCGAACAATTTAGCATTTTTTTCCACTGTCGAAGATTTTCTTAAAATTCTTGACTGTCGACAAGTTTTTCAGTTTGAGTTGTCCAGTTCTCACTTCCTTTGCTTCTCAAAGGTAATTTTAAATAGAGTGCATGGAAATAACTGAGAGATACTTAACCTGATATTTTATATTTGCATAGAGGATTGGCTGGACACAATTTGCCCATCCAAGTAAAGTGCAACAAACTTGTTATCAAAAAAATTATTTTTAGTTTGGGTAAAATTTGAGCTCATCAAGGCTGGTGATGTCAGTGGCAGGGAAATTTTGTTTTTGCTTCCCCAACTTCTAGTGTTCCATGTCTACTTTTTTCTGTTTTCTCAGCTCGAGTGCTTAAAAGGTCAAATCCAAAGTATAACTGCTTGTACTCTATTCAACAACCTGTATTCAGGCCAACTTCATACTGCTGCTACTAGTATGAAATTTTCACTGCTCACACCAACCATCCTTTTGGCCTCTGACCATGCAGTTTACAGTTTATACTACTGGCTATGGATTTATCTAAAGCAATCTTGGATGTACATCATGAAAATGGTAGTTTAATTTGTGAATCATGAAGTGATCTAACTCTGGAGTGTTTTGAAGGTGAGCAGTGTGAGACCAAATACGTAGTCTTGCATAGCTTGGGCTTCACACCTGTTGCAGTGTAACTCTGTCCCGTGTAAAGTCACACCAGGGTACCTGGAAAATGTTTAAACTTTGTATGGAATCTTTTTGATAAGAGAAAAGTGAAACTCCCAGCTGCTCTTCCTACATCAGTAATTAGCTACCTTCATTGCTAAGATCAATCAGATGCACAGCTGGCAATGTAAGTCTGCACATTGCACACTACAGACAACATCCTGACAACAGTACAAATAGTACAACTTCACTTTGAGTGAAATGTCAACTTATGTTAATCTGTAGGCAGTGTGTTGATTTGGGGTCACTGCATTATCTGCCAACATTAATTTCATGCAGTATTTTTGCAAAAGGAGACTTTCATCCTTTTAATCTGACCTGACTCAAATCTAAATGCCAGGATGTCAAATGAAAGTGTTTAGTCTACTATGTCTTCCAGTATCCTAATTAAAATCTTCTCTGAAATTATATTCTGCAGTTTCAGAACTTCTGCCTATTGGAAGTATAAGTCTGTTTGTAGTTTTGCTATTTTCACCCCAAAATCCCCCAATATTTCTAGTAGAGTACCTTCATAAAGATTTGCTCCTTTGGTTTTTCTCATCAGTAAATACATTCTTTGCAGTTCAGGGCAGATGTTTTGACTTTTTATTAATATATAGAGAGAGAAAGAAGAAAAATCTATATATCAGGGAATTGGGACAAACCAGGGATTGGTGCCTTAACCCACTGAACCCCCAGAGGAAGGCTCACTAAATAAAGGACAACTTTTGTTGGACTTGTGCGCCTTGTTTTATGGAGTGCTTGATCCAGTGAAATGTTGCATCTGTGGGCTGATGGTGGTTAATTAGACAATGTAACATTTATTATAACATTAAGGTACCAAGTGTAACAATTTTTGATCCATTTGATACAAGGCACCTGGAGTAAGGGAAGGTCCTCTGTTTACAACTAGGACATGTCTCTTCTAATCTCAGCCATGCCTCTGTAATGTTCATTCATGTGTGCCATGTGGCCCATCGTGCTTCTACCGGCTTCTTTGAAAGAGCTATCAATTAGTCCTAATCCCTTGCTCTTTCCCCATAGCCCTGCAAATTTTCCTTTAAACGTGTTGTTGCCTTTCAATCCCCATCTTTCTTGCAACTCCATGTTTGAATCTTTCCAATCAGGTTTCCATCCCTGCCACAACACTGAAATGGCCATAACCAAAGTCACAAATTACATCGTCAGTGATTGTGACCATGGTGCCTAATCTCTGACCTCTCTGCAGTCAACCACATCATTCTTCTCCAATGCCTTTCCTCCACTGTCCAGCTCAGTGGGAATGCCCTTGCTTGGTTCCACTTTTGCCTATCTAATGGTGGCCAGAGCATTTCCAAAACTGGCTTCTCTTTCTCTTTCTCCCCTTCCTCCCGCCCCCCCCCTCAAAAAGATGCCCTCCTTCCACCTCTGTGACATCACCCACCTCCACCCCTGCCTCCGCTCATCTGAACTTGAAACCGTCATCCAGACTCTACTATTCCAATGTTCTCCTTGCTGGCCTCCCATCCTCCACACTATATAAATTAAGCTCATTCAAACTTCTCCTGCCAGTATCCTACCTGGCACCAAGTCCTACTCACCTTTCACCCTTTGCTTGCTTACCTACATTGGCGCCCATTCCCCTAGCACATTGAATTTAAAATTCTCATCCTTGTATTTAAATCCATTCACGGCCTCTCCACTTGCTATTTTATAATCTCATTCAGCCCTACAATTCCCCATCCCCACCGAACTCGCTCTTCCTCTGACACTGGCGTATTGTGCATCCCCTCTCCCTTCTCCTCAGCATTTGCAGCCCTGCCTTCAGCCATCTAGGCCCCATGCTCTGGATTCCTTCCCTAAACCCCTCCACCTACCTCTCCTTAATGCCCTCCTTAAAACTCAGCTTTGTGGCCAAGCTTTTTATCACCTCCAACATCTCCTTTGTCGCAGTGTCGCTTTTCTACATAACCTAGAATTACATAGAATATACAGCACAGAAATGGGCCATTCGGCCCATCTGGTCAGTGTCAGTATTTATACTCCACATGAGTCTCCTCCCATTCCATCTACCTCACCTCAGCCTTTCAGCGTATCTTTCTATTACCTTTTCTCTCATGTACTCATCTAGTTTCCTTTTGAAAGCATCTAAGTATTCGCCTCAGCCACCTCCTGTGATAGCGAGTTCCACACTCTAACCACTCTGAGCAAAGAAATTTCTCCTTATTTCCCTATTGGATTTATTAGTATCTATCTCATCCAGTATCTCGGCAACCTCCTCATTTACCGTAGCTTTGGCAAAGTCCTCTTCCTTGGTAAACACCAATGCAAAGTATTTATTTAGTCCCTCAGCCAAGCTTTCTGCCTCCACCAATAGATCTTCATTTTGGTCCCTAATCAGTCCCACTGCTCCTCTGACAACCTTTTTACAGTTAATATGCCTATAGAAGACCTTTGGATTCTCTTTTATGTTAGCCGCCAGTCTATTCTCGTACTGTCTCTTTGCCCCTTTGTTTCACTTCTCCTCTGTACTTTTTATATTCAGCCTGATTCTCCCATGTATTATCAAGCTGACATCTGTCACACGCCCCCTTTTTTTATTATAATGGAAAAGTTGACAGCAATTTCCCAAAGATGTAGGATTTTTAATAGACTATATAGATAGCTGGTGGTGGCTATTTATATTTATATCTATTTAAAAGATAGTAGACCACAAGATAGGCAAGTTACTTTCATAGTTAGATGGTTAGTCGCCCTCTTTGGATCATGAATGCTAACATTCCTTCCTAGCTTCTCAGTTGTAATTGTCTATATAAAAATACCCATTTATGTGCACCTTAAAGCACAACCCTAAAAGGCATCAATATATTAGACACTGTTTTCAAATGGACTGTGTTTTTAAGTATCCTTGACACATTGTTTGTAGATATGGAATTTCTGGAGGTACTTACAGAAGGTCTGGAGAGAGTACTGCTGGTACGAGGTGGTGGTTGTGAAGTCATCACTATTTACTCTTGAGCATGACTACTTTCTGAAGACTTATGTAATGGAAACCTGAACACAGAAGACATTCCAAAAACTTGTGTGTTCTAATAAACAATCCTTTTATTGGTCGACCTTTCAGACAAAGATTCCCATGGTTCATCTTCCAAGCCCAGTGTCATTTGAAGCATTATGTGCCGTTCCTAATAAATGCAATTATCTTCAGAGTCGAGAACACATCTGCAGTATGACCAAGCAATGTTAAGATGTGACCGGTTGTTACAAATGTGAAGGCAGAAGAAAGATTGTGTGAAAAATACACAACCTTCTTTACCTTTGCCAGGAATAAGCTTGGACTTTGGGCTTGGAATCCCTGTCTGGAGAGTCAGTATTGAGCTTTGCACTGCTTTTTTTTTCCAGTTAAGAATACATTTATAGAAATGAGCTGCAGTGGCAGCTTGACTGTAATGCAGCCTAAGACTATTTCCCTAAGGACACAGCTGGCAGAGTCACAAGTTGCAGTGGTGTCTCCAACACTACATCCCCTCTATATGGATTTTAAAATGTTTCGGCAAGTTTGGCTGTTTGTTAATGGATAGCTTTTAACAGTGTTTTTCGCAGTAGACACTAATTATGAAGTAGTGGGATCCAAACTGTCTAGCTGTATCTTCCAAGGCTTGTGATTGTGTAATTGGCAAAAAAAAATCCTATTTATTTTAGTATTTATTTTTTCGATGTTGTCCAGAATAAAAAGCACTGTGGCTTTTCCTGTAGTATGTACTGAAAATAATTAGGACCATCAGTTAGTGGACCACATTTTTAAATAAATATACTGCAGCCTTGTATGCAGTGTCCGAAATTGGTGTCCCAGTGACGATAAGCTTGTAATTGCACAAGAAAAAGGAGCTGCTATGTGTTCGGTTGGAAATTTTTGCAAAACTATTCTGTCAGCTGTTAAATTATTCTAGTATTTTGGAGCTTTTCCTTTACCATAATCTGCTTTTGTTTACCATATTAAAAGTAAATAGTGAACCAAAATGTTATTTTCTCAATAAAGCACTGTATACAGTTTATCAAACCAGACTCTCTCTTTCCATATTATAGCTGTTCCTTGGTAGCCAAGTAGCATTGGTCACATGTTTGAGTTCTAGTATCAAGTAATGTTCAAATTCAGAAGCCATGTGATAAGTTTATAATCTTGGATAAGATAGTTGAGTGCAACATAATTCAGAAAAATGAACACGTTTTTCAGTCTCTTGTCCTATTGCATTGCATTAACGCAGCATTGTCATTTACACTGTTGCAACCCAAGTCCTGCAGTGCAGTATAACTGCTAATCTAGCACTGCAGTAGTCTTTGGAACACAGTTCAGAAAAGATGGCCCTGTGCTAGCAGTGTGCAGTGGCTGTGCTGTAACCTTGATGAATGCACATTTAATTTTTTTTAAGTTTAAGATTTTTAAATTTTGGGTGCCCCAGTGCCCTGTTTTTCCATTTCTAATGATGGAAACGTGATAACTATCCTGACATTTCACCAGCAGTTGGAGCTGTGGGGACTGCTTCTTCAGGGATTTTTATGACGAGCTGCTGGGATATTTAATGGTATGACAAATGTTGCTTCTTTTAAATTTTGCCAGATAAAGACCACGAGTGGTGTTTCTTGTTTGCACACATTCCCCCTCCCCCCGCAAATAAAAAAATTGTCAGCTGAGATATGGAGGGAGAAATGGGAAAACTCTGGTCAAGACCAGTTTCTTAGACCAAGTGGAGGGATATCTTCATTCTCTGGAAAGGATCGAGACCAGAATTCCCCCTGCTAGATGTATCTATAGTATGTTCACAAACCTGTTCAAGATCCATGGGACTCCGAGGACTTGCAAATGAAGATTGCAGAGATTAAAATTGAAGAATATTTATAAAATAGTTCTTCCATAGAGTCGCTTTCATTTAAATATGAATGTTTTTACATAATTAACTAAGGGTAGATTCTCTGCATTTAAAAATAATGGTGTGACTGCTGCTTACCATATCGGCAGCAAAGAATATACCAATAAATCTTTCTGTGCCGTGTAAAGTTGTAGTATTGATGCAAAAAATTACAGTGAAGAACCTACTGAAACCAGAGAGGATGGAAGCTAATATGATGCTAAAGATGAACAGGAATGAAATCACTTCTGTGGTATAGGACCATACTGTGCAAGTGAGTGAAACAAATTGCAAAATAAGCACAAGACACTCCCTCAAAGTTGCACACCATGTTGTCCATCGAGATCAGATGACCTTGCCCCAATGTGCCTTGTTCTGAACCACATCCTAATTGTTTTTCCATTGTCACGAGCACTTCCTTTGCTCATCAGCAAATGTTTTTTCCCATTTATTCAGTGGTTCTATTTAGTGAGGCATTGATATCTTTTTGCTGTGGTCCTGTCATCAAAGTTTATGAATTTAACTATTTTGCAAATTTTGTGTTTCTCTAAGTAGTTAAAGGAATGGTAGCATAGTGGTTATGCTACTGGACTAGTAATCCAGAGGCCTGGCCCAATAAGCTCAGACATGAGTTCAAATCCCACCAGAGTCATAGAGTTATACAGCAAAGAAAGAGGCCCTTCGGCCCATGTCTATTCTAATCCCATTTTCCAGCACTTGATCCGTAGCCATGTATGCTATGGCGTTTCAAGTGTTCATCTAAATGCTTCTTGAATGTTGAGGGTTCCTGCCTCTACCACCCTTTCAGGCAGTGAGTTCCAGATTGCAATCCCCTCTAAACCTCCTGCCCCTTACCTTGAAACTATGCCCCCTGGTTATTGACCCCTCTACTAAGGGAAAAGGTCCTTTCTATCTACCCTATCTATGCCCCTCATAATTTTGTACACCTCAATCAGGTACCCCCTCAGCCTTCTCTGCTCTAAGGAAAACAACCCCAGCCTGTCCAGTCTCTCTTCATAGCTGAAGCGCTCCAGCCCAGGTAACATCCTGGTGAATCTCCTCTGCACCCTCTCCAATGCAATCACATCCTTCCTATAGTGTGGCGACCAGAACTGCGCACAGTATTCCAGCTGTTTTGCGTTTTGTACAGCTCCATCATAACCTCCCTGCTCTTGCCTTCATTAGCCGAGACATAGAGTATAAGTATCCCATATGCCTTTTTAACCACCTTATCTACCTGTCCTGCTGCCTTCAGGGATCTATGTACATGCACACCAAGGTCCCTCTGATCCTCTGTCCTTCCTATGGTCCTACCATTCATTGTGTATTCCCTTGCCTTGTTAGTCCTCCCAAAATGCATCACCCCTCACTTTTCAGGGTTAAATTCCATTTGCCACTGTTCTGCCCATCTGACCAACCCGTCTATATCATCCTGTAGCCTGAGGCTTCCCTCCTCGCTATTTACCACTCCACCAATTTTCGTGTCATCTGCGAACTTACTGATCATACCTCCTACATTCATATCTAAATCATTAATGTACACTTCAAACAGCAAAGGACCCAGCACCGATCCCTGCAGTACACCACTGGACACAGGCTTCCAGTCACAAAAACAACCTTCGACCATCACCCTCTGCCTCCTGCCACTAAGCCAATTTTGGATTCAATGTGCCAAATTGCCCTGGATCCCATGGGCCCTTACCTTCTTGACCAGTCTCCCATGCGGGACTTTGTCAAAAACCTTACTGAAGTCCATGTAGACTACATCAACTGCACTACCCTCATCCACACACCTAGTCACCCCCTCTCAAAATTCAATCAAATTGGTTAGACATGATCTCCCCCTGACAAAGCCATGCTGACTATCCTTGATTAATCCTTGTCTCTCCAAGTGGAGACTAATTCTGTCCCTCAGAATTTTTTCCAATAATTTCCCTACCACTGATGTTAAGCTCACTGGCCTGTAATTCCCTGGTTTATCCCTACTACCCTTCTTGAATAATGGTACTACGTTAGCTGTCCTCCAGTCCTCTGGCACCTCCCCTGTGGCCAGAGAGGTTCTGAAAATTTGTGTCAGAGCCCCTGCAATCTCCTCCCTTGCCTCACACAGCAACCTGGGATACATCTCGTCTGGGCCTGGGGATTTATCCACTTTTAAGCCCGCTAAAACCGCTAGTACCTCCTCCCTCTCAATACTAATTTGTTCAAGTATATCTCAATCCCCCTGCCTGATTTCTATGCCTACATCGTCCTTCTCCATAGTGAACACAGATGCAAAATATTCATTTAAAACCTCACACACATTGCCACTTTGGTCCCTAATGGGCCCTACTCTTTCCCTGATTATCCTCTTGCCCTTAATATACTTATAAAACACCTTGGGATTTTCCTTTATTTTGCCTGCCAGTGTTTTTTCATGCCCCCACTTCGCTCTCCTAATTTCTTTTTTAAGTACCCCCCTGCACTTTCTATACTCCTCCAGGGCTTCCACTGTTTTTAGTTCTTTGTATCTACCAAAAGCCTCCCTTTTTTTCCTAATCCATTCTTGTATATCCCTTGACATCCAGGTTTCCCTGGACTTGTTGGTCCCATCCTTGACCTTTACGGGAACATGTTGCCGTTGTACTCTCTCTCTTTCCTTTCTGAAAGACTCCCACTGCTCTGATGTGGATTTTCCTACAAGTAGCTGATCCCAGTCCACTTTGGCCAGATCCTGCCTTCTCATATTAAAATCGGCCTTCCCCCAATTTAGAACCTTTATTTCCGGTCCATCTTTGTCCTTTTCCATGACTACCTTAAATCTCACCGAATTATGGTCACTGTCACCAAAATGCTCTCCTACTGACACTTCTACCACTTGCCCGGCTACATTCCCTAGAATTAGGTCCAGTACCGCCCCCTCTCTTGTAGGACTTTCTACATGCTGGTTCAAAAAGCTTTCCTGGATGCAGTTTAAAAATTCCACACCCTCTAAGCCTTTCACACTCTGACTATCCCAGTTAATATTGGGGAAGTTGAAATCCCCTATTATTATTACCCTATTATTTCTACACTTCTCTGAGATTTGCCTACATATCTGTTCCTCTATCTCCCCCTGACTGTTTGGGGGCCTATAATACACTCCCAGCAAAGTGCTTGCCCCCTTTTTGTTTTTAAGTTCTACCCATATGGCTTCATTAGAGAAACCTGCTAAGATATCATCCCTCCTTACAGCAGCAATTGACTCCTTGATTAATATTGCAACACCTCTTTTACACCCCGCTCTGTCTCGCCTGAAGATTCTATACCCCGGAATATTGAGCTGCCAGTCCTGCCCCTCCCTCAACCATGTCTCTGTGATAGCAACAATACCACAGAGACATGGTTGGACTAGAAATCCATGGCAGCTGGGGAATTTAAATTCAGTTAATTAAATAAATATGGAATTTTTAAAAAAGCTAGTATCAGTAATGGTGACCATGTAACTACAGGATTGTTGTAAAAATCCATTTGGTTTTTAAGGGAAGGAAATCTGCCATCCTCACCCAGTCTGGCCTATATGTGACTCCAGACCCACAGCAATGAGGTTGACCTCTTAACTGCCCTCTGACCTAGCAATGGCCTAGCAAGCTATTCAGTTGTACCAAACCACTATGACAAAGTCAATGTGGGAGTATCTTCACCACACGGACTGCAGCGGTTCAAGAAGGCGGTTCACCACCACCTTCTCGAGGGTAATTAGGGATGGGCAATAAATGTTGGCCTTGCCAGTGATGCTCACATTCCAGGAACGAATAATTAAAAAATCAATACTAATTTTGCCCCAGCATCCTCATCCTCCTCTTCCTCAAGCTAGTGAGTACGAGTCACTGGTAGCCATTATGTTCGACCTCCACTGGGTAGCAACATTTGGCAATTTCTGAGGGAATGGACTCAAATAACATTGGATAGATGGGAAAGGAGAACCAAGGTGAGGGAATTCATTTCACAAGATCTCCTGAGATTCCAATGTGTAATTTTGATTCCAAGGAGTAGTTTTCTTGAGACAGAGGGTGTGAGTGCCTAGGGCTTTTTACACAACATGCAAATATTACCTCTAGTTAGTACAAGGGAAAGAGTTCCATCAAACCAAGAAAACAAAGTTTTTCATTCCCATTACTTTGTGTTCCCCAAAAGCATAGGGAAATTTGCAGCTGATTCTGGAACTGAAGGATGTGCTCTTTCATCCCAGGGGAGAAAGAAGTACAAAATAGTTGCATCCTCTGATTGTCTCTACAGTTGAGAGGCTGGCTCCCTGTGGCCAATTTCAAAAGTGTTCACTTAAATTTCATAATCCGAGAGCTTCCTCGTGGACTACATCAGGCTCAACATAGAAAGGGATTTATCATTGGTTCATCATTCCAAATCCTTCCACTGATTTGTTGGCACCCAGCATATTTACCAAGTATTACCAGTTTGCCTGACTATCTTTTGATGATGATTTGACAATTGAAAGATTCTTCATGCTTCTTTTGGCCTTCTGTCATGAAGAGCAAAGATTCCATCCAATTATTGTCAAATTTTTGCTTTCTAGTGGGAATTAAACTTGTTAAAGATATGGTACATATCAGAACACTGGATTTAAACTCATATAAATTTGTTCAAAATAGAAGTTTGGGTAGATGTTGAAACAACAACAACTACTTATATTTATATAGCGCCTTTAACGTAGTAAAATGTGAAATCTGGGTAAATGCTGATCAGTTAAATTTCCACTGGGTCATATGACTCTAATGCATGAAATAATGAGATATATGAAGATCTAACAATGCTGCATGTAAAATATTAGTTAGACCTAGGATTATAAAAGTCTGTTCAGAATATTGTGTTCAATTTTCAGGGATTCAAATGGAGAAAATGTACATGCACAAATGATCTACCTTTAGATGCTGAAGAGTCCTTCATAAATAGAGTGGCTGCCATAAGTGTTGATGACCTTTCACAATAATGGCAGACTTCTCTGTTTGGACTCCTTGGAATCTCTAATCATATCCTGTTGGAATGGTACCAATCATTTCACACTTGGTCACATGGTTAAATCTAACACTTAGTGATTCGTTTGCTTCAATGAAGAACTAGGTGCAAAATATTGCAAAGTTTATTTAAGCTTGTGTAGATTGGAGCATTTCACTTGGAATTCTTACAAACCTCTTTAAACTGTTCAGGTACTTTTTTAAAAAAATATACAAAATGCCCTTAACATTTGATTACTGAACAAAATATAAATCTTTTGAAAGCCACAATTAACTGATCAAAGTTTATTGTGAATCCCACTTATGTGCATTAAATTATTGGTTATATAAACATTTACTTGAATCAGTTTTATTTGCCTCATTTTATCAAATTACCGCTGGTAAATAGTTAACAATGCAACCTGTCTTTACATAGTGCTTCTCATGGAAAAGAAATGTCTAGTGCATTTAAAACGGAAAGGTCAACCCTAAGCAGGAAAAGGGGAAATAGACAAAGCACAGCCAAAGAAAAGGATTTTTAAAAAGGCTTTTGATGATGGGGAGTAAATAAGCAAAGTGGTTTGGGGATAGATTTGTAGAGAGCGAGGATGCAGTGAAAGAAAAGCCTTTGATGGTGAAGGCGGCAGCAATCTGTAATCCAGTGGCAGAGAAGTGGAATTATGGTTGGGAGATGACACTCAAAATAGGGGGAGAAAAGTAATTGGGGGTTTTGAAGACAAGGTTAGGATTTTGAAATTGATTTGTTGAGCCACAGGGAGGCTACTGAGCTTGGCAAGCATATGTGTCCTGAATGTAAAGGAGGATGTGAAATATGGAGTTATGAATTTGAGGAGATGGGGGAGAATGTGAAGTCAATCCTCAAGGTAAGAAAGGCACAGATTAGGATTATAGTAGTACAGTAGTACTAGTGAGATGTAAGAACATAAGAGCAATGCCCTGGCAGAAGAAAACAGTCATGACAACAGACTGGTAAAAAGCTCAGCTTGGGGTTGAACAGGATGTCTAAGGTTATTTCACCTCTGAAATTCACCTGAGAACACAAGTAGAGGGAAGGGGATTGGACCTAGAAGCATAAAGGTGCTGGTGAGAATCGAAAAGAATGGTTTTAGTTTTGCCAATATTGAGCTGAAGAAAATTTTGACTCATCCAGACTTGTCTTCAATGTTTACAGAAAATATAGCAACACCCTTGGAATTAAAGATGGAGAATTAGGTGTCATCATTGATCATTTGGAAGCAATTCTGTGCTTGCAGATAAGATAAGAATTAGGAACAGGAGTAGGCCATTCAGCCCCTCGATCCTGTTCCGCCATTCAATGAGATCATGGCTGATCTGCGATCTAACTCCATATACCTGCCTTTGGCCAACAGAAAGCTATCAATCTCAGATTTAAAATTAACAATTGATCTAGCATCAATTGCCGTTTGCAGAAGAGAGTTCCAAACTTCTACCACCCTTTGTGTGTAGAAGTATTTCCTAATTTCATTCCTGAAAGGTCTGGCACTAATATTTAGACTATGCCCCCTAGTCCTAGACTCCCCAACCAGTGCAAATAGCTTCTCTCTACCCTATCTGTTCCCTTAATATCTTGAAAACTTCGATAAGATCACCCCTTAACCTTCTAAATTCTTGGGAATACAACCCTAATTTGTGCAATCTCTCCTCGTAACTTAACCCTTGAAGTCGGGGTATCATTCTGGTAAACCTACGCTGCATTCCCTCTAAGGCCAATATATCCTTCCTAAGGTGTGGTGCCAAGAACTGCTCACAGTACTCCAGGTGTGGTCTAACCAGGGTATTGCATTGCTGCAGCATAACTTCTACCCCCTTGTATTCTCGTCCGCTAGATATAAAGGCCAGCATTCCATTAGCCTTTTCAATCCTCTCTGGCTTCAGGTATGGTGCCGGAGGACTGCTAATGTAGTACCCTTGTTTAAAAAGGGAGAAAAGGATAGACCGAGTAATTACAGGCCAGTCAGCCTAACCTCGGTGGTGGGAAAATTATTGGAAAGAATTCTGAAGGACAGGATAAATCTTCATTTAGAAAGACACGGATTAATCAAGGATAGTCAGCATGGATTTGTTAAGGGAAGGTCGTGTCTGACAAACTTGATTGAATTTTTTGAGGAGGTAACAAGGAAGGTAGATGAGGGTAGTGCGTTTGATGTAGTGTATATGGACTTTAGCAAGGCTTTTGATAAAGTTCCACAAGGCAGACTGGTCACGAAGTTGAAAGCCCATGGGATCCAGGGCAAAGTGTCAAGTTGGATTCAAAACTGACTCGGAGACAGGAAGCAGAGGGTAATGTTTGATGGGTGTTTTTGTGACTGGAAGGCTGTTTCCAGTGAGGTTCCGCAGGGCTCAGT
Source organism: Squalus acanthias (assembly GCA_030390025.1). NCBI lineage: Eukaryota > Metazoa > Chordata > Chondrichthyes > Squaliformes > Squalidae > Squalus > Squalus acanthias. Next base: position 45,592,361 of record CM059430.1, read on the forward strand.
ACTAGGTCCCTTGCTTTTTGTGGTATATATCAACGATCTTGACTTGAACATAGGGGGTATGATTAAGAAGTTTGCAGATGATACTAAAATCAGCTGTGTGGTTGATACTGAAGAAGGAAGCTGTAGACTGCAGGAAGATATCAATAAATTGGTCAGGTGGGCAGAACAGTGGCAAATGGAATTCAATCCAGAGAAGTGTGAGGTAATGCATTTGGGGAGGGCTAACAAGGAAAGGGAATACACATTAAATGGTAGGACACTGAGTAGTGTAGAGGAACAAAGGGACCTTGGAGTGCATGTCCACAGATCCCTGAAGGTAGCAGACCAAGTAGATAAGGTGGTTAAGAAGGCATATGGAATGCTTGCCTTTATTAGCCGTAGCATAGAATACAAGAGCAGGGGGGTTATGCTTCAACTGTATAAAACACTAGTTAGGCCTCAGCTAGAGTACTGCATGCAGTTCTGGTCACCACATTACAGGAAAGATGTGATTGCACTAGAGAGGGTACAAAGGAGATTTACAAGGATGTTGCCAGGAGTAGAGAATCTTAGCTATGAGGAAAGACTGGATAGGCTGGGTCTGTTTTCCTTGGAACAGAGGAGGCTGAAGGGAGACCTTATTGAGGTGTATAAAATTATGAGGGGCATAGATAAAGTGGATAGAAAGGACCTATTTCCCTTAGCAGAGGGGTTAAAAACCAGGGGGCACAGATTTAAAGTAATTGGGGAAAGCTTTAGAGGGGATTTGAGGGGAAATTTCTTCACCCAGAGGGTTGTGGGGGTCTGGAACTCACTGCCTGAAAGGGTGGTAGAGGCAGGAACCCTAACCACATTTAAAAAGTACTTGGATGTGCACTTGGGATGCTCTAACCTGCAGGGCTACGGACCAAGAGCTGGGAAGTGGGATTAGGCTGGATAGCTCTTTGTTGGCCGGCGCGGACACGATGGGCCGAAATGGCTTCCTTCCGTGCTGTAACTTTCTATGATTGTTTTCTGTACCTGTTCATGATATTTTGTATCAGCTGTGGCTCAGTGGGTAGCACTCTCGCCTCTGAGTCAGAATGGTTGTGGGTTCAAGTCCCACTCCAGAGACTTGAGCACAAAAATCAAGGCTGACACTCCAGTGCAGTACTGAGGGAGCGCTGCATTGTCAGAGATGCCGTTTTTCAGATGAGACGGTAAACCAAGGGCCCGTCTGCTCTCTCAGGTGGATGTAGAAGATCCCAAGGCACTATTTCGAAGAAGAGCAGGGGAGTTATCCCCGGTGTCCTAGCCAAAATTTATCCCTCAATTAACATAACAAAAACAGATTATCTGGTCATTATCACATTGCTGTTTGTGGGAGCTTGCTGTGTGCAAATTGGCTGCCGCGTTTCCCACATTACAACAGTGACTACATTTCAAAAATACTTCATTGGCTGTAAAGCGCTTTGGGACGTCCGGTGGACGTGAAAGGCACTATATAAATGCAAGTCTTTTTCTTTTTTTAATGATCTATGTACCTGAACCCCCAAGTCTCTTTGGACCTCCACTGTTTTTAGCTTTTCACCATTTAGAAAGTACTCTGTTCTATCCTTTTTTAGGTTCAAAGTGGATGACCTCACATTTGTTTACATTGAAATCCATTTGCCACAGTTTTGCCCATTCACTTAATCTGTCAATATCCCTTTGTAATTTTATGCTTTCATCTACAGTGCCGCCTATCTTTGTGTCATCGGCAAATTTGGATATATGACTTTCTATGCCATCATCTAAGTCGTTAATAAATACTGTGAATAGTTGAGGCTCCAACACAGATCCCTGCAGGACACCTCTAGTCACATCCTGCCAATTTGAGTACCTACCCATTATCCCTACTCTCTGTCTCCTGCCACTCAGCCAATTTCCTAACCAGATCAATCATTTTCCCTCAATTCCATGGGCTTCTACCTTAATTAACAGTCTCTTATGTGGGACTTTATCAAATGCCTTCTGGAAGTCCATATAAATAACATCCATAGACATTCCCCTGTCCACTACTTTAGTCACCTCTTCAAAAAATTCAATCAGGTTTGTCAGGCATGACCTACCCTTTACAAATCCATGCTGGCTCTCTCTGATCAACTGAAAATTTTCAAGGTGTTCAATCACCCTATCCTTAATTCTAGACTCTAGCAATTTCCCGACAACAGATGTTAGGCTAACTGGTCTATAAATCCCTGGTTTCCCTCTCTCGCCATTCTTAAATAGTGGAGTGACATACACAATTTTCCAATCTAAAGGAACGGTTCCTGAATCGAGAGAATTTGGGAAGATTATAGTTAGGGCATCTGCAATGTGCTCACCTACTTCCTTTAAAACCCTGGGATGGAAACCATCTGGTCCTGGGGATTTGTCACTCTTTAGTGCCATTATTTTCTTCATTACTGTTATTTTACTTACATTAATTTTATTGAGTCCCTGTCCCCGATTCAATATTAGCTTCCTTGGGATTTCCGGCATGCTATCCTCTTCTACTGTAAATACTGACGCAAAGTAATTATTCAACATGTCCGCCATTTCCTTATTATCATTGATAATATCACCACTTTCAGTTTTTAAGGGGCCAACATTGCTCCTGACAATCCTCTTTTTCCTAATGTAATTGTAAAAATTCTTTGTATTGATTTTGATATCCCTTGCAAGTTTCTTTTCATACTCCCTTTTTGTAGCTCTTACTATCTGTTTTGGGACCCTTTGCTGTTCTTTGTATCTTTCCCATTCGCCAGGATCTGTGCTTTTTTTGCATTTTAGTATGCTTTTTCTTTTAGTTTTATGCTGTCCCTTACTTCTTTAGTTGTCCATGGCTGGTTTTTTTTGGCAAGTAGAGCTCTTGCCCCTCAGGGGTAGGAGTAGGCCATATGGCCCCTCGAGCCTGCTCCACCATTCAATAAGATCATGGCTGATCTTCGACCTCAACTCCACTTACCTGCCCTATCCCCATATCCCTTGATTCCTCTGGAGTCCAAAAATCTATCGATCTCAGCTTTGGATATACTCAACGACTGAGCACTTTGGGGCAGAGAATTCCAAAGGTTCACAAGTCTCTGAGTGAAGGAATTCCTCCTCATCTCAGTCTTAAAAGGCCGGCCCTTTATCCTGGGACTTTGCCCCCTAGCTCTCGACTCTTCAGTTAGGGGAAACAATCTTGCAGCATTTATCCTGTCAATCCACCTCAGATCTTGTATGTTTCAATGAGATCACCTCTCATTCTTCTAAACTCCAGAGAGTATCGGCCCAATGTACTCAGATGATGCTCATTCTTAGAATTGAGAGTCCTCTATCAGTCGCCAGTCATTCTTCTCTATATCCTCTCTCTTTGACATCACCGAATATCAAACATAGCAGAGAATAGAGAAATGCCATTGTGCAAAGTCATAGCAGAAAAACTGAATGATAAAATGGCTGATCTACAGGGTAAGCTATGATCCTACTTATGCCAATGACACTTCTAGCCATGCCCAAGGACCAGCCTTGCCTCAGTTTCGCATGAGTCAGAAGTTTGTGGGTTCAAGCCCCACTCCAGAGATTTGAGCACCTAATCTTGGCTGCCACATAAGTGGAGTATGAGGTACAGCTGCACTGATGGAGTTTGCATCTTTCAGATGAAACGTTAAACTGAGGCTTTATCTGCTTTTTCAAGTGGGCATAAAAAATTCCGTGGCACTATTTAAAGAAGAGCAGTGTCCTGGTTAACATTTATCTGTCAACCAATATCACTAAAATAGATTATCTGGTCATTTATTTAATTTTTGTTGGAGCTTGCTGTGTGCAAGTTTTCCAGACAACAGTGACTACACTTCCCAAAAGTACTACATTGGCTGTGAAGCACTTTGAGACGTCTTGAGGTCATGAATGGCACTATGGAAATGCAAGTTCTTTTCTTTCCATATTTGCAATGTAACACACTAACACAGCCGTGCATGATGCTGCCGTACATTTAAAGGATTTACTTTCTTCTCATCATAAATTCACTAATCTCACGTGCCCTGTTCCAAAGGTCAGAGATATGGTTACAACTATAATCCTGACTCTCCTACCCCACTGGCTGAGCGGGATTAAGATATCTACTTGCACATAAAATGGCAGCTGCACTGACGTTCAGCTGGAGAATCTTTTTATGAATTGTGTGTGTTCAAAGCCGCCTTTAAATATGAAGTAGTTTTGGTTTGACTTCACTTTACAGTTTTACTTTTAAATTATCCAAATCACTACTGCAACAATCAATTTTTAAATATCAGTAACAGAGACTTTCATGCAAAATTTACCAGAATAAATTTGCGTCAAACACCTAGACAAGCAGACTCGATGGGTTGAATGGCCTCCTTCTGTGCTGTACTATTCTATGATTCTATGTGTTAGTTGAATAAGCTCCATTTTTCTTCAAAGTACTGTGTAAAGCTGTTAGCTAAGTGACATTTCAAAATTTCTGATGTGGTAAAGTACACTTTAGTATGATTATGAAAGGTTTAACATATTTGGCAAGTTATTTGTGATTAATTCTATAACACAGAAGTGTTCACGCAGCATGGAATCACGGATTTCAAATCTCATCTATGTGTCTCGTGTTCAAAGTCTTCAGGGAGATACAGTTACACACACACCCCCCCTACACTCGCACCCACCCCCCCCCCCCCACACACACACACCCACTCTCCCCCCCACCCACACCCACACCTCCCCCACACACACACCCACACCCCCACTCTCCCACCCCACCCCCACCCTCCCCCTCCCCCCACACACACACCCACACCCCACTCTCCCCCCCACCCACACCCCCACTCTCCCCTACACCCACACCCCCACTCTCCCCCACACCCACACCCCCACTCTCTCCCCACACACACACCCACACCCCACTCTCCCCCCCCACCCACACCCCCACTCTCCCCTACACCCACACCCCCACTCTCCCCCCCACTCTCCCCCCACACACCCACACCCCCACTCTCCCCCACACACACCCCCACTCTCCCCCACACCCACACCCCCACTCTCCCCCACACACACCCCCACTCTCCCCCACACCCACACCCCCACTCTCCCCCCCCACCCACACCCCCACTCTCCCCCACACCCACCCCCCACTCTCCCCCCCACCCACACCCCCACTCTCCCCCACACCCACACCCCCACTCTCCCCACACCCACACCCCCACTCTCCCCCACACCCACACCCCCACTCTCCCCCACACCCACACCCCCACTCTCCCCCCAAACACACCCCCACTCTCCCCCACACCCACACCCCCACTCTCCCCCACACCCACACCCCCACTCTCCCCCACACCCACACCCCCACTCTCCCCCACACACACCCCCACTCTCCCCCACACCCACACCCCCACTCTCCCCCACACACACCCCCACTCTCCCCCACACCCACACCCCCACTCTCCCCCACACACACCCCCACTCTCCCCTACACCCACACCCCCACTCTCCCCCACACCCACACCCCCACTCTCCCCCACACACACCCCCACTCTCCCCCACACCCACACCCCCACTCTCCCCCACACACACCCCCACTCTCCCCTACACCCACACCCCCACTCTCCCCCACACCCACACCCCCACTCTCCCCCACACCCACACCCCCACTCTCCCCCACACCCCCACTCTCCCCCGCACCAACACCCCCACTCTCCCCCACACCCACACCCCCACTCTCCCCCACACCCACACCCCCACTCTCCCCCACACCCCCACTCTCCCCCACACCCACACCCCCACTCTCCCCCCCACCAACACCCCACTCTCCCCCCACTCTCCCCCACACCAACACCCCCACTCTCCCCCACACACACCCCCACTCTCCCCCACACCCACACCCCCACTCTCCCCCACACACACCCCCACTCTCCCCCACACCCACACCCCCACTCTCCCCCCCCACCCACACCCCCACTCTCCCCTACACCCACACCCCCACTCTCCCCCACACCCACACCCCCACTCTCCCCCACACCCACACCCCCACTCTCCCCCCACACACACCCCCACTCTCCCCCCACACACACCCCCACTCTCCCCCACACCCACACCCCCGCTCACCCCCCACACACACACACCCACACCCCACTCTCCCCCCCACCCACACCCCCACTCTCCCCCACACCCACACCCCCACTCTCCCCCACACCCACACCCCCACTCTCCCCCACACCCACACCCCCACTCTCCCCCACACCCACACCCCCACTCTCCCCCCAAACACACCCCCACTCTCCCCCACACCCACACCCCCACTCTCCCCCACACCCACACCCCCACTCTCCCCCACACCCACACCCCCACTCTCCCCCCAAACACACCCCCACTCTCCCCCACACCCACACCCCCACTCTCCCCCACACACACCCCCACTCTCCCCCACACCCACACCCCCACTCTCCCCCACACCCACACCCCCACTCTCCCCCACACACACCCCCACTCTCCCCCCACTCTCCCCCACACACACCCCCACTCTCTCCCACACCCACACCCCCACTCTCCCCCACACACACCCCCACTCTCCCCTACACCCACACCCCCACTCTCCCCCACACCCACACCCCCACTCTCCCCCACACCCACACCCCCACTCTCCCCCACACCCCCACTCTCCCCCACACCCACACCCCCACTCTCCCCCCCCACCAACACCCCCACTCTCCCCCCACTCTCCCCCACACCCACACCCCCACTCTCCCCCACACACACACCCACACCCCCACTCTCCCCCACACCCACACCCCCACTCTCCCCCACACCCACACCCCCACTCTCCCCCCACACCCACACCCCCACTCTCCCCCACACCCACACCCCCACTCTCCCCCCACACCCACACCCCCACTCTCCCCCACACAAACACCCCCACTCTCCCCCCACCCCCACCCCCACTCTCCCCCCACCCCCACCCCCACTCTCCCCCACAACCACACCCCTACTCTCCCCCACACACACATCCCCACTCTCCCCCCACCCACACCCACCCCCACACACACACCAGAACATTTGATATTCTGTTGCATTATTTTGAAAAAATGATTTGAATGCAAACTCTTGACAGTTCTTCAAAAAAGCAACTTGCCAAAACATCCATTATTGTTATAATATATTTTACAGTGGCATATATGAAATGGCAGACATGAGCTTACAAAGAATAAAGGGAAAAGAGACATACTACACTTTATAAACCTGCCTTCTACCATTATTGTAACTCTGAGCCATTTAGGATCCACTTTTCAGTAATCTTGTCTGATAGGAAGAGTGAGAGTTACTGGCAGATATCTCAGTATTTGGCCCTTTTTAGCAGCCCTCTCTGCAAATGTCATAGAGATGAGATGTTGGGCCAAAAATTGATCCCGCTGCGCGAGAGTACGCACTGCGTACTCTCGCGTATTCTCTCTCCAATTGCCGGATTTCTGCATGCCCTGCGCATGCGCTGAAAACCGGCACTTGGTCTTTGGAAAAGGGGGCGGTTCCTCGGTGCACCGCGTGCGCGCTACAGGCTGCGCACACGCTGTGCACTTCGTGCTTTGGACGCGCAGGTAAGGACGGAAGATTTTAGAAATGGAAAAAGGAGGAGTAAGACCCACTTTTAACAAGGTAAGTAGTGAATTAAGTATTTTTTTGAATTTTTTTTAACAGGTATATCTTTTTTAGAGACTTTAAAGACAGGTAAGTTTATTTTTATAACTTTTTAAAAGATTTTAAATTTTTTCAAAAATTTAATATTTTATTTAAAATGGTTAATTTATTTAACTATACTTATTTTATTAATGTGATGGTTTTTTTTTAATTTAATTGAGGTTTATCTGTTATTTTGGGGGGGTGTAAGATTCATAGCTTTCACAGCACGTATGTGAAACTTATGAATGGAAGATGGTGTGCTGCCATTGGCTCTAACTGAGTCACGTGATCCCACAGCTCGCACGAATTCACTACGCCGGTGGGATACGCAAGCACTGCCCAGCTGATGTCTGGAACATCAAGTTCGTGCCAGCTGGATCTGAAAAAGCGAACGCGGAGTGAGAGATCGCGCCTGCTCCTTACCCCCGCGGGAACAGAGCGAGATCAATTTCTGGGCCATTATCATGTAGATCTGTTAGCTTAGGTGTAAAATCTTACTTTGTTTCTCCCTTGAAAGAGCTGCAGAGAAATTTGAACAAAAGCTGAGCATTTCATAAGGACAGAGGATGAAGACTGGTCCTCGCACAGTTTTGATGAAGAAATACTTTAAAAGGTAAGGGAACCATTTATGAAGGAAGGTTCTTGACTGTCAGTTTATAGATTTATATTGATCAGCAGAGCTGGAAATCCATCTGCATAAGATTTAAAGCACTCTGCTTTTTTGTTATGTAATTGGCAAACAGGCAAATAATATTGAATTCTACATTAGCAAAATACTGCGGATGCTGGAAATCTGAAATAACAACAGAAAATGCTGGAAATACTCAGCAGGCCAGGCAGCATCTGTGGAGAGAGAAACAGAGTTAACATTTCAGGTCTGGGACCCTTCATCAGAACTGGAAAAAGCTGGAGATGTAACAGATATTAAGCAGGTGCAGAGACAGGGGGGGGGGGGGGGTTTAGGAGGGGAGGAAGGAGTTGAAAGAACTTACTGTGCTTATGTAAGAGGCAGGAAAGATAAAATGTTGCAAATGGGAATGGCAAAATCATACAGCATGAAAAATGGGGGCAGGGATTATCTTCAGCAGCACCGACGCACTCTATCTCAAAGCTGTCCGGGTCCACAGTTTAATTTCATCCTTCGACTCATCCGACACTTCAACAAAAACTTTTTTTCTTCCTTTCTGATGTCAAGGATCACAAGCTTCAACAACTCTTGGACAGCAACGCCCCTCCGGAACCTTCTTCCCGGTCACTTTCCTCTGACCCCGCTTCTCCCAATCTCACCCCCTGCCGTGTTTTCACTATCCCCTCTGACCTTCCCCTCTCTGACCCCGAACAATCAGTCCTCAGCAAAGGCCTGAGCTTCATCCCCTTACGCCCCCATCTCAAAGAATTTCGAGCTCGGCACGATGCTGAGCCCTTTTTCCGTCGCCTTCGTCTCCGTGCCCACTTCTTTGGCCAGGAGTCTTCCCCCCTGCACAGCTGACCCTTTCTCCCGCTTTCTAAATTCTCGTTCTACTTGGACCCCTCCCTCTGGCCTCTTACCCTCTCTAGATCTTTTCATTGCTAACTGCCGACGTGACATCGGCCGTCTCAATTTCTCTGCTCCCCTCTCTCACTCCAACCTACCTCCCTCTGAACTTGCAGCACTCCGTTCTCTCCGATCCAACCCTAACATTATCATTAAACCTGCTGATAAGGGTGGTGCTGTTGTTGTTTGGCGAACCGACCTCTACCGTGCAGAAGCTGAACGCCAACTCTCCGATACCTCCGCCTGGACCATGACCCCACTAGCAAACATCAGGCCATTGTTTCCAAGACTGTCACTGACCCGTCTCCTCTGGAGATCTTCCCTCCATGGCCGCCAACCTCATAGTCCCCCAACTCCGCACAGCCCGCTTCTACCTCCTTCCCAAGATCCACAAACAGGACTGCCCTGGTAGACCCATCATTTCAGCCTGTTCTTGCCCCACGGAACTTATTTCTTCCTATCTCGACTCTATTTTTTCTCCCCTTGTCCAGTCTCTTCCCGCCTACATTCGCGACTCTTCCAACGCCCTCCGTCACTTTAACAGTTTCCAGTTTCCTGGCCCCAACCGTCTCCTTTTCACTATGGACGTCCAATCCTTCTACACCTCCATCCCCCACCAGGACGGCCTGAGGGCGCTCCGCTTCTTCCTTGAACAGAGGCCCAACCAGTCCCCATCCACCACCACCCTCCTCCGCCTGGCTGAACTTGTTCTCACATTAAACAACTTCTCCTTTGACTCCAGTCACTTCCTCCAAATTAAAGGTGTTGCTATGGGAACCCGCATGGGCCCTAGCTATGCCTGCCTGTTCATGGGATATGTGGAACATTCTTTGTTCCAGTCCTACTCAGGTCCCCTCCCTCACCTCTTTTTCCGGTACATCGATGACTGTATCGGTGCCGTTTCCTGCTCTCGACCTGAACTAGATAAGTTCATTCACTTTACTTCCAATTTCCACCCTTCCCTCACCTTCACATGGTCCATCTCTGACTCTTCCCTTCCCTTCCTTGACTTCTCCGTCTCCATTTCTGGCGATCGGCTTTCGACAAACATCCACTACAAGCCCACTGACTCCCACAGCTACCTGGACTACACTTCCTCCCACCCCGCTTCCTGTAAGGACTCTATTCCATTCTCCCAGTTTCTCCGTCTCCGCCGCGTCTGTTCTGACGTTGCCACCTTCCATACCAGTGCTTCCGACATGTCTTCCTTTTTCCTCAACCGAGGATTCCCCTCTACTGTGGTTGACACGGCCCTTGACCGTGTCCGTTCCATTTCCCGCACTTCTGCTCTCACCCCTTCCCCTCCCTCCCAGAACCACGATAGGGTTCCCCTTGTCCTCACCTTTCATCCCACCAGCCTCCACATTCAACAGATCATCCTCCGCCATTTCCGCCACCTCCAACGTGATCCCACCACCAAACACATCTTCCCCTCACCTCCCCTTTCAGCATTCCGAAGGGACCGCTCCCTCCGCGACACCCTGGTCCACTCCTCAATCACCCCTAACAGCCCTTCTCCTTCACCTGGCACCTTCCCGTGCAAGCGCAGGAGATGCAACACATGCCCTTTTACCTCCTCCCTTCCCACTGTCCAGGGCCCCAAACACCCCTTCCAGGTGAAACAGCGATTTACTTGTACTTCTTGCAATTTAGTACACTGTATTCGCTGCTCACGATGCGGTCTCCTCTACATTGGGGAGACCAAACGCAGATTGGGTGACCGCTTTGCGGAACACCTCCGTTCAGTCCGTAAGGGTGACCCTGAGCTTCCGGTCGCCTGTCACTTTAATTCTCCGCTTCACTCCCACTCTGATCTCTCTGTCCTCGGCCTATTACATTGTTCCAATGAAGCTCAACGTAAGCTCGAGGAACAGCACCTCATCTTTCGATTAGGCACTTTACAGCCTTCCGGACTTAACATCAAGTTCAACAATTTCAGACAATAATCCCTGCCCCCATTTTTCATGCTGTATGATTTTGCCATTCCCATTTGCAACATTTTATCTTTCCTGCCTCTTACATAAGCACAGTATGTTCTTTCAACTCCTTCCTCCCCTCCTAACCCACCCATCCCCCCCCCCCCTGTCTCTGCACCTGCTTAATATCTGTTACATCTCCAGCTTTTTCTAGTTCTGATGAAGGGTCCCAGACCTGAAACGTTAACTCTGTTTCTCTCTCCACGGATGCTGCCTGGCCTGCTGAGTATTTCCAGCATTTTCTGTTGTTATTTTGAATTCTACATTATTTGAATCAAAAGCATCTTTGATGTGAAATTGAAATGTACTTTGAAGATGGCAGTACTGAAATTACCTCATTGGTAAATACCGAAATGTAAAAGTAATTCAAATTCTTGTCTGTACTCTGCAGTTTTCATCAGCCAACATATAACCTTGTTCATGACCGCTTTGAATGCAACAATGATAATAACATGAAATTGTGTTTTGGAACAGAGAGGTAAAAATATTTTCTTTTTAGGTAAGCTGAAAGATTGCTTGTTTCTTGCGCCAGACCAAATATGACAAACTGAAGGTCTGTCTTGTTAAATATCATCATTTCTTTCGTGGGGGGTTGGTGGGAGGTGGTTACGGTGGCGGTATTGTAGCCACCTTAAATTGGTTATTGCCTACTGGGAATAGTCTACCTCGATAGAATATGCATAGTATTTGCAACAGAACTCCCAACATCAATGGCTCATATCTATGCAAATATTATAACTTTGGGTTCTTGTACTTCCCTGATGTCTAATTATATTTGATGGAATATGTATGATTGAGATCAGCTACCTGGAATAAAAGTTCCTTTACCTTATTCAATGTCCAACCAGGTGATGACTGATCATCGGGCTGTGATCTTCCCAGATTTACAGTCTATTTCATGTACCAGGCCTTTGAATCAGCACAGGCGGCCATGATTATCAAACTTGCAGCACTACTTTGTCCTTGAAATGGATGAAGGGCTTTAAACAATTTTCTGATCCCCGAGGGCAGCACCCTTCAGGAGTGCTGTGGAGCCAGCTCCATATCAATTTTGAAAAACTATTCAGTAGAGTTCACTGGCTAGGCCACATCCTCGTCTAGAAAGCCTGAGCGGAGCTAATCCCGACACCTGTTCTGCTCAGGGCAGACCAATTTCCCAGAGGGGTCCTAAAACTGGCGTAGGCCTCTCAATATCCTGGAAAGGGAACAAGGCCTGTTTTCGGTGGCCGCCACAGACACCTGAAAAATGGCCTGACCCAATTTCAGGTCGGCCTATTTTCTGGCGTCCTTGGGACGCAGAACGTTGGGCCCCCCGAAATTGGCCGTCACTGCACCCGTTTTTCACCCGTAAAACAGGCACAAGGTCCACTTTTTACTCCATGGTCTTTTGGAGAGCTATTTGTCCATCAGCTGCAGAAACGAGGAGTGTATGGTGTGATCCTATACCGTTTCTCATGCATACCACAACGGTTAAAAAAAAGTTTGTTTGGCCTGCTGCCATCGATCCCAGTACAGGGATCCCTCCCCAACCCACGGGTTTGCCATACGCGGATTTCACGATTACACGGTTTCCACTCTGCGACAATTTTTGTCAACCGCGGCAGTGAAATTCGCGTATCCGCGGTTTTTAATTCAGGAACAAGGTAAAAAACATGATTTTTATGCTATTTATATGCTTTTTATATTCTTTTTTATTGTGTTTATAGTGAATTTGCCAACCGCGGTTTTACTAACCACGGGGGTTTTCAGGGATGTATCCCCCGCGGTTGGGGAGGGATTCCTGTATTGCGTATACGGTCATGTTTCTGTTCATAAGGAGCAAGCTCTTGGTTGTTGAAACAGACTTTTGTGTTGGGCATGAAAAACAGTAACTGGAGCAACCCCGAATGGTACCAGCAAATTCAACGACATATAATACAAGAATATACTGTAAAATGTTCTCATTATTTGCACACCAACGGATATCACTTTGTAACTACTCTACACAGTAATATTGTACATTCACAAAATGAGATTGTTATCTGGTGGCAATTTGTGATTTATGAATGCTTTAAGGTGTGCTTGCAAATGCTGACTGGGCGAGGGAAAGGGTAATAAGCATTCACAGCACTTTCCCCAACTGTTGTTCATTTAATAAATACTTTACAGCAGATCTATAAGGTTCTATTCTACTGCTTAGTCAAAAGTGTAAACTAGCTCAAGAGTAAGACGTGAGCTATGTTAACGGATGTTACAAAGCTGAAGCTGGCTGAACAGTGCCTCTATGCAGGGTAACACTGATCATGTCTGCAAAATGGATTATTGATCCTTAAACAAAGAAAACCATAATGTTACTGATGGTGGCTATTAGTCCAGTGACCAGTATTGGGTCAGAGTACGTCTCTTTCCGCTCCCCTCATGAAGTAGCAGCTTAAGTGGTACAACATTGTGGAAGTACAGTAGAGTGCACTGTACAGTGGCAGGATACAAGCTCATGTGTGACTCCTATGTTCCCTGAGGCCCATAATGAGTTCCCTATCAATGCCCTGTAGCCATGGGATGGTGCTGAATTGGAGGCTAGGCATTGTCTCACAGAAAGGGAAAATCAAAGGGCAAGTTACCCATAGTCACTCTGAGCAGCCTTGTCAGAGGGCTTAGACTTGGTCACCTGCCTGCTTTCCTTCTTGAATTGGGTGCATGGAGCAGGAATACAAAGAACACAGGGAAAGGGGAGGGTTTTTTTTTCTGAAATAAGATCTAATGTGTTGGTCCAATTGGCACAATAGGTGTGTTTGTTATAACCTTTGAAAGTTTTTGCAATACAGTACTAATAAAAGAAATGGCAGTAAGCAGGTGGAATAGGCACGCACACCAGAATGCAAGCATGAGTCACATGAGCACACAGCATTCTTGGTAAAGAAAAACATAAATCTTTAACCTCTGAACTAGTTCTTGTCAAGAGATTTTACTTCTGATATTGAGTACTTAGAGGAGGTGTTTGAGTTATTGCACTAGTCTCTAGTCGTTAGGCCACCTGTAGGAATATTCAGTTTAGTCAGCAGAGCAATGAATAAACAAGCGAATATACATTAGCAGAAGCTCAGTTTTTTTTTCGCATTGTGGAAATTAGAGATTAATAATTTAAGTCATCCATTTTGTATGGGGTGGTGGTTGATTTATCTCAGTCTGTCATCATCACCCTGCTGACTGTTGACTGATTACATTGCTTAAAGCTTTTTGCACCAGCTCATGCCTCTGCATAATTGCTTGGAAGTGGCTTTGCAGCTGAATGACCTTGGGCTGGATTCACTGTCCAGTTAAAATGATGCAAATGATGTAGAGTGCAACTGTATATATGATGGTAAAAGCAGATGGCATTGTTTTGCTTTGAGAGTTGTGAAAAGGTGGAAAGGGGTTCTTGAGATTCAAGCGACAGGAATTCTGAACCTCCTGAAAGGGGATCTCCTCTTCACTGGGTGGCAAATTCTTCAGTTCCTCCTTTACCTGTTCAAAATAAATAATTTTGTTTAGCAATTTAAAGTCTATTTTTTGGTAGCTATCCTTGAAGTTATTTAAAATGCTTACATTTTTTTCGTCCATTTCAGCTGAACATTCATGAACATCATTTTTTTTTTACTGTTAATGGCCAGCTTTATCACTGAGGTAGATTCCCTGCTATGCTTACTGGAGACTTCTGATCATATTCTGGCAACACTGGGGTGCAGCTGAAGTATTAAGCTGGCTCAGTGGAGGCACTTTCACCTCTGAGTCTGAAAGTCATGAGTTTAAGCCCCAATCCAAGACCTGAGACCATAGTTTAACGCTCCTGTGAAGCGCCTTGGGACGTTTTACTACGTTAAAGGCGCTATATAAATACAATTTGTTGTTGTTGTTGTAGTGCAGTACAGGGAGACTGCAAAATTGTCAGGCATGTCCCTCTTTCAGATGCGACGTTAAACTGAGGCCCTGTCTGCTTGTTCTGAAGGAATAAAAGATCCCAGGGCACTTTTTAAACAGGAGCAGGGAAGGTGCACCAGCCAACATTTATCCTCAACCAAAACAAAACAGATTATCTGGTCATTTATATCATTGCTGTTTGTGGGACCTTGATGTATGCAAATTAGGCCGCATTTGCCTACATTGACTACACTTCAAAAGTAATTCATTGATTGTGAATCACTTTGGGAAATCTTGAGGATGTGACATATTCTATATAAATGCAAGTTATTTTTTCTTTAAAGGCTTGAAGCTCCCAACTTGTCCATTAAGCATCTCTTTTCTATCCATAACGGGCCTTAAAAATTTAGTAAATTCTTCTTAAATTTTGATATCTTTTTTTGTGGTTATGAAGATGAGGGATATTAATGCAGGGGTTGAAGCTCATCCGTTTTTGGGCAACTAGACATATTAAGCACTCTGTCAACACAGATACCGAGTAAACTCTTCCCCAACAATGCACCTAACCCCCAGCTTCAGAAGAGCCGCCCTACATTACTAGTATGACATTTCTACTTCTCACATAATCCTGATATTGGGCTGAAGTTCGGGCAGGTTTCTTTTGTGGCAATACCTGATAGAAACTAGATCAGTGTCCAGTGAATTCACTGAATCCCTTTAAAACACACCGGAGACAGAGAGTATTTATTCCAAGTCCGGTCTAAACTGGACTTGAACGTGGCTTTCAGAGGGCTAAATTCTTAACCACTGTGCCGCCCATTTCCCTAACTGCAAGCTCTTTGGGAGGAATTTTTCGGGGGGTCAACGGATGTGTTTGGTGGCGAATTGGGTGGGAAAAAATGTTTTTGACAGCGGGCAGGGAACCTGCTGTCAACCCGCCGCCATGCTAGTTTCCCAGATGTCGGGTCTGTCATCGCTGAACAGGCCCGACACCAAGTGGCGGGGGAAGCAATTTAGATGCTTAAGAGCTTGTTAACAGGCACTTAAAAACTATTTTAAGCTCACATTTAGATTTTAAGAGTTTGCCCATGGCATCCCCGCTGCTCGGGGATCACGTCAGGTAAGCAGGTCGGGAGATGTGTCAGCACGAGGTGATTTCTTAAATTGATAACTGCAAATGTTCTATAAAAGCTCCCATTTCATAGCTGTTCACTTTCCAAGGTTAGAAGCTGTTGCTTACTGCATTTGGAAGACAGATTGAGCTTTATGCAGCTTGCAAGTGTTTGGAGCAAACTCTGTATCCAGTGTCACCTCATTGGAACAACATCTCTCACCATTGACAGATCGCTTCTGTCATCTCAAGTTCACCTGCCATCTATTACATCAGCATCGGTGCCCTTGAAACTATCTCACCTTGGTCCTCAGAATCCCACCATGATCAGCCCCAACACCTGCAGCACCAGGCACACCAGCAGCACCAACAACACCAACCTTCTCCGCAATCACCTGATGCTGCACAGGACACAGGGCGTCAGCACCCGACCACATTGCTGCCCGGGACGCCAGGGATGGCCACACCATGGCCACATTTACTTCACTTGACGCTGTACACCCTGGCTGCCACATGATGCGCCAGGTTGGCACCACCCCACACCAACACCATAAAGCATCCCTACAATGCCCAAGCCATTCCTTTCACACTCATTGCCACTGCGGGGGGTACCATTACGTCTCACCATTCACTGCAACTCACTTCCAAAGGTGCACACAAATCTGTCCAAGAACGCAAAGTGTTGAAAATAAAGATTTCAATGCTTGACAGCACATTAACAGAAACTTCACATGAACGTTGGTTAAAACACCCAAGCGCCTACCCTTGTGTGTTGTTACTTGGTATGATTGGACTAGGATGAGGGTGAGTGTGAGGGGTGGCTAGTGAGATGGGGAAGTGATAATGTAGATAGAGAGGGATGGGTGGCGGTGCAAGGTAAGTTGGTGTGAGTAAGGATGTGCAGGAGTAGGGTAGGGAAGGCAGATTGATGGGGATGTGATGAGTGGTACAGCAGGATGAGGTTGAGTGTGGCTTTGCAGTAACGTTTCGTGATCTACTGAGATCATTGAAAGGTTGGCACCACTGCAGCCTGGTCCTCCTGACGACATCTCTGCTTGTGCCCTCCTGTGCAATGTGCAACCAGGCTGCATTGATCTCATGGGGAGGTCTCTTCTGCCCATTGGAAGGGAAGATAACCTCCCTGTGTGCTGTGACTCCCTCCATAAGCATATGGAGGGAGTCATGGGAGAGCCTGGGTGCAGCTGGGCACCTCTGTGCAGTGATTGTCAGTGTTTGCAGCACCTCAATGCTGTAGAACACTGACAGCACAAATGTCAAAATAAAGTTGGCCATGGTCCCTTTAAGGAAACCAGCTGATGACCCATCATCAATTGACATCATCAGACCCGCTTCCTTCAAATGGCTGGGAACCGTGCTGGGCGAGCTTAACAAGGCCAATCAGTGTAAGATCACTTTGGATAGCGGGCTGGAGCCGGCAGCGAGGTCGGGACCCGCCGAGGTAGGGGAAATCGTAGCCTAAATGAATTTAATTTGATTTTAAAGAAAGGAAATAAATATAAACTAAAAGTTTCCAGGCATAATGCCGTTTAATAATCAGGTTCTTATCACCTAATTACTAGGTCTGGCTGCTGATAAACCGTTTAGCTCTAAAGTTGAACAACAGCAAAAGTTTTCTTTATGTATTTATGGACATATTAAAAATGTATATTTTTGATCTGAGTTCCAGAGATTAACTGAGACTGCCAAGTGCAATAGCTTGAAGCTAACCTGACGAGGTGTCTGGGGACACACCACAGAAAGAGGAAAGACCGGGAATTATTTTATGTAAATTGGAAATTCACAGCTACAATATCATTCTCATTCTTTTACTGTCTGTCATAGAGAACACAATGAGGCTGTAATTCTGAAAAATAAAGCCTCAATCTGTAGGCACAAGGAAACTAAATGTCAAGGAATAATTGAGGCGAATAGTATAGATGCATTTAAGGGGAAGCTAGATAAACACATGAGGGAGAAAGGAATAGAAGGTTATGCTGATAGGTTTAGATGAAGAAGGGTGGGACAAGGCTCGTGTGGAGCATAAACACCGACACAGACCAGTTGGGTCGAATGGCCTGTTTCTGTGCTGTACGTTCTATGTAATTCTACGTAATAAGTAATTGCACTTCCCAGCAGTTTGGTGCACAATCGTACAGATATAGAGGTAGGAAGGCTTTGTGTTCCATGAAATATTAACTCCTGGCTTAAAAAGTGTCAAGAGTTAAGGGCAGAACAGGAGGCAGCAAAGCTTCCAGCTGCTCGTTTATGCTTAATGTAAAAAGGAATGAGAGTAGCATACTGCAGCAGTTCTATTTCTAGAAGATACTGATCAACAGAACTGTATGTTAGTTCTCTAACTGCAGGAAATGCCGAGCTTTGCTTACACTAATGCTTAACAACTGTTGCAACTCTCTGGCACAAACTTCACAGCAACACTTCCTATAGTACTTTCCCATAATAGTTTGACCTCAAAATATCTTGGCCATTATCTATCATAAACATATTAATATCTGCAGATTTCAATTATAGTATTGGTTATTACGTTGGAACTAAAAACTAACTACTTGTATAACTATTCTGAATATCATATGCAGTTTAAAAAAAATGAATTAGTGGTTTACTGATGCTGACCATAATACAGAACTTATGGTTAAATTATTAAACCAGTCCCTCCTTCTCTGTGTGACTTCATTTTTTTTAACTATTTGCATTGCAAATAATAGTGCTGCATCAGTTCTACAGAACACTGTACAGACTAGTATGAACAATCAATAGGTTAATTCAGGGCTCAAATCCCCATGAATTGGATCACATCGTTGAACAAACCCCAGTAAGTCGGTGGTGTGGTGTGGTGCTGGAATATGGGTACTCGCCAACCAGTCTCCACCAAGTGAACTTCTGATCCGAGCCACACCATCCTGGGGGCAGTGCTCACCTAGAGGAGGAGGGAAGCATGGTAGGGAAGTCACCCAAGCCACTCTGACAAACTCTCTACTGGCCACTTACAGACCTGAGCGTAGGTAAGCTGTTGCCCTTGGACAGAGCATGACCCACAATGTACGGATCACGCTGAAGAGAGGAATTTTTTTTTAAGTCAGTCTGTGGAACTTAGAACTTGAACTAAATTATCTCTCACACTTTGGTTCAAATAACCACTATTTGTTCAACAAAACATGCTCAAATGTAGACATGCAGAAGTGACTAACCAGAAACCTCACAAAACTAGCAACGTTACAAAACCTACCACATTTTTTTCACTAATCAGAAACCCACAGCAGCCACAAATCATACATTTTGACTGACAGCTTCCTTCCCTAAAGCATCCCACTCTATACAGCTAAGAGTCATAGGGGGAAAAATTCAGTTGGTTGCGCCTCCCGTTAGCGCCTTAAGAGGGCGTGAATGGGGCGCAAAGCAACTAGCGCCCGGGCGCGGCGATGTTTGCGCCGCTCGCGAAATTAACTAGACATTTTGCGGCGGCGCTAAACACTACCGCCACGATCTCCTGCGCCGCAGATCGTGACATCAGTCGAGTATGCAACGGCCCCGGTAGCGCCCCGGAGCGGATATTGAGTGGCGCCCCCTACCTTACCGCCTGCCGCTAGCAACGACAGGTTGAGGGGAGCGTTTTGCAGTCAGGAAGGGACTGGGGGAGCGCTATTTAAAGGCGAACGCTTCCTGCCTTTTTTTGTTGGTGACATTTTTGCACCATGCATTCTGAGAGATTTAGAAGAGACTGTGGGGGCTGCACTCTGAGATCTTTCCCTGGTGCTCTCCATTGTTCTTTCCAGCAGATTTGATGTACAGGTCTCTCCAGGCCAAGATTTTTCCCCCATAGAGTCATAACAGCACAGAAGGAGGACATTCGTCCCATCGAGTCAGTCCCATTCCCCCGCTCTATCCCCGTAGCCCTGCAAGTTTATTTCCCTCAAGTGCCTATCCAGTATCCCCTTAAACATTGAGGGGGAAAAATTCAGTATCGCCCCATTTGGGACGCAATTATCGGCCGGGCGCAAAGATTAGCGCCTGGCGCTAATTATCGCCTCCGACTGCAAACTTGGCTTTTATCGCCCCTGGAGGTGATTGGAGCGCTAAATCAGGTGCTTCACACCTGTCTTAAAGCGCAAAGGCCGAGGAGCGAGGCGCTACCTCAGAGCGCTGGCGAAGCTCATGTGATGTCAGTCAGCAATGGAACACAGACACAATGGTGCCGGCCAGTTCTTAAAGGGGAGGGTTGATCTTGCTCTCCATCCACATCCTGCTTATTGCAGCCTTGAATCTTGGCCTGGAGAGACCTGTACATCAAATCTGCTGGAAAGAACAATGGAGAGCACCAGGGAAAGATCTCAGAGTGCAGCCCCCACAGTCTCTTCTAAATCGATATAAGGAAGGGCAAATCAAAATGAACCTGCAAAGTACTGCTCAGTACCCAAAACTTTTCCCCTATGACTCTTAGCTGTATAGAGTGGGATGCTTTAGGGAAGGAAGCTGTCAGTCAAAATGTATGATTTGTGGCTGCTGTGGGTTTCTGATTAGTGAAAAAAATGTGGTAAGTTTTGTAATGTTGCTAGTTTTGTGAGGTTTCTGGTTAGTCACTTCTGCATGTCTACATTTGAGCATGTTTTGTTGAACAAATAGTGGTTATTTGAACCAAAGTGTGAGAGATAATTTAGTTCAAGTTCTAAGTTCCACAGACCGACTTAAAAAAAAATTCCTCTCTTCAGCGTGATCCGTACATTGTGGGTCATGCTCTGTCCAAGGGCAACAGCTTACCTACGCTCAGGTCTGTAAGTGGCCAGTAGAGAGTTTGTCAGAGTGGCTTGGGTGACATCCCTACCATCCTTCCCTCCTCCTCTAGGTGAGCACTGCCCCCAGGATGGTGTGGCTCGGATCAGAAGTTCACTTGGTGGAGACTGGTTGGCGAGTACCCATATTCCAGCACCACACCACACCACCGACTTACTGGGGTTTGTTCAACGATGTGATCCAATTCATGGGGATTTGAGCCCTGAATTAACCTATTGATTGTTCATACTAGTCTGTACAGTGTTCTGTAGAACTGATGCAGCACTATTATTTGCAATGCAAATAGTTAAAAAAAATGAAGTCACACAGAGAAGGAGGGACTGGTTTAATAATTTAACCATAAGTTCTGTATTATGGTCAGCATCAGTAAGCCACTAATTCATTTTTAAAAAACTGCATATGATATTCAGAATAGTTATACAAGTAGTTAGTTTTTAGTTCCAACGTAATAACCAATACTATAATTGAAATCTGCAGATATTAATATGTTTATGATAGATAATGGCCAAGATATTTTGAGGTCAAACTATTATGGGAAAGTACTATAGGAAGTGTTGCTGTGAAGTTTGTGCCAGAGAGTTGCAACAGTTGTTAAGCATTAGTGTAAGCAAAGCTCGGCATTTCCTGCAGTTAGAGAACTAACATACAGTTCTGTTGATCAGTATCTTCTAGAAATAAAACTGCTGCAGTATGCTACTCTCATTCCTTTTTACATTAAGCATAAACGAGCAGCTGGAAGCTTTGCTGCCTCCTGTTCTGCCCTTAACTCTTGACACTTTTTAAGCCAGGAGTTAATATTTCATGGAACACAAAGCCTTCCTACCTCTATATCTGTACGATTGTGCACCAAACTGCTGGGAAGTGCAATTACTTATTACGTAGAACGTACAGCACAGAAACAGGCCATTCGACCCAACTGGTCTGTGTCGGTGTTTATGCTCCACACGAGCCTTGTCCCACCCTTCTTCATCTAAACCTATCAGCATAACCTTCTATTCCTTTCTCCCTCATGTGTTTATCTAGCTTCCCCTTAAATGCATCTATACTATTCACCTCAATTATTCCTTGACATTTAGTTTCCTTGTGCCTACAGATTGAGGCTTTATTTTTCAGAATTACAGCCTCATTGTGTTCTCTATGACAGACAGTAAAAGAATGAGAATGATATTGTAGCTGTGAATTTCCAATTTACATAAAATAATTCCCGGTCTCTCCTCTTTCTGTGGTGTGTCCCCAGACACCTCGTCAGGTTAGCTTCAAGCTATTGCACTTGGCAGTCTCAGTTAATCTCTGGAACTCGGATCAAAAATATACATTTTTAATATGTCCATAAATACATAAAGAAAACTTTTGCTGTTGTTCAACTTTAGAGCTAAACGGTTTATCAGCAGCCAGACCTAGTAATTAGGTGATAAGAACCTGATTATTAAACAGCATTATGCCTGGAAACTTTTAGTTTATATTTATTTCCTTTCTTTAAAATCAAATTAAATTCATTTAGGCTACGATTTCCCCTACCTCGGCGGGTCCCGACCTCGCTGCCGGCTCCAGCCCGCTATCCAAAGTGATCTTACACTGATTGGCCTTGTTAAGCTCGCCCAGCACGGTTCCCAGCTATTTGAAGGAAGCGGGTCTGATGATGTCAATTGATGATGGGTCATCAGCTGGTTTCCTTAAAGGGACCATGGCCAACTTTATTTTGACATTTGTGCTGTCAGTGTTCTACAGCATTGAGGTGCTGCAAACACTGACAATCACTGCACAGAGGTGCCCGGCTGCACCCAGGCTCTCCCATGACTCCCTCCATATGCTTATGGAGGGAGTCACAGCACACAGGGAGGTTCTCTTCCCTTCCAATGGGCAGAAGAGACCTCCCCATGAGATCAACGCAGCCTGGTTGCACATTGCACAGGAGGACACAAGCAGAGATGTCGTCAGGAGGACCAGGCTGCAGTGGTGCCAACCTTTCAATGATCTCAGTAGATCACGAAACGTTACTGCAAAGCCACACTCAACCTCATCCTGCTGTGCCACTCATCACATCCCCATCACTCTGCCTTCCCTACCCTACTCCTGCACATCCTTACTCACACCAACTTACCTTGCACTGCCACCCATCCCTCTCTGTCTACATTATCACTTCCCCAGTCCCTTCCGGACTGCAAAACGCTCCCCTCAACCTGTCGTTGCTAGCGGCAGGCGGTAAGGCAGGGGGCGCTACCGGGGCGTTGCGCACTCGACTGACGTCACGATCTGCCGGCTCAGGAGATCGTGGCAGTAGTGTTTAGCGCTGCCGCAAAATGTCTAGTTAATTTCGTGAGCAGTGCAAACATCGGCGCGCACGGGCTCTAGTTGCTTTGCACCCCATTAGCGCCCTCTTAAGGCGCTAACGGGAGGCGCAAACCAACTGAATTTTTCCCCGAGTGTCTCCGCTTCCACCACTTCTGTCGGCAGCGAGTTCCAGGTCCTCACCACTCGCTGCGTAAAAAAGTTTTTCCTCACATCCCCCTGTATCTCTTGCCCAAAACCTTAAATCTGTGTCCCCTAGTCCTTCTACCATCAACTAGTGGGAACAGCCTTTCCCCGTCTAGCCTATCCAAACCCATCATAATCTTGTACACCTCTATCAAATCACCCCTCAACCTCCTTTGCTCTCATGAAAACAAATCCAGCTTCTCCAACCTGTCCTTGTAGCTAAGACCTCCCATCCCCGGAACCATTCTGGTAAATCTCCTCTGCACCCTCTCAAGAGCCTTCACATCCTTCCGAAAGTGTGGTGATCAGAACTGGACGCAATACTCCAGTTGTGACCTAACCAGCGCTTTATAAAGGTTCAACATAACTTCTCTACTTTTGTACTCAATACCTCTATTTATGAAACCCAAGATCCCATATGCTTTGCTAACCGCTCTCTCAATATGACCTGCCACCTTCAGGGACCTATGCACATTAACTCCCAGGGTCCCTCTGTCCCTGCACAATCTTTAAAACTGTGCCACTAAGTGTTTATTGCCTCTCCCTGTTCCTTCTGCGAAAATGCATCACCTCACACTTCTCTGTATTAAATTCCATCTGCCACTTGTCTGCCCATTCTACTAGCCTTTCTATGTCCTGTTGCAATCGATTAGGTATCATCCTCACTGTTTGCCACACCCCCAAGTTTGGTGTCATTGGCAAATTTAGAAATTCTACTTTGTATTACAATATCCAGGTCATTTATTTATATATATCTCAAAAAAAGCAGTGGCCCCAGCACTGACCCTTGGGGAACACCACTGTCTACCATCCTGCAGTCTGAAAAACAGCCATTTACCACAACTCGCTGTTTTCTGTCTTTAAGCCAATTCCTTATCCAAGCTGCCACTGACCCACCTATTCCATGAGCCTCAATTTCGTTAACCAGCCTTCTATGTGGTACTTTGTCAAATGCCTTCCTAAAATCCATGTAGACAACATCCATTGCATTCCCTTCATCAATCCTCCCTGTTACTTCATCAACAAATTCAATTAGATTCGTCAAACATGATCTGCCTTTTACAAATCCGTGTTGGCTCTCCTTAATTAGCTTAAACCTCTCCAAGAGATGTTAATTTTTTCCTTGATTATTGTTTCTAAAACTTTACCCACCACTGATGTTAAACTGACCGGCCTGTAGTTACTAGAATTGTCCTTACACCCTTTCTTGAACAATGGTGTCACATTTGCCACTTTCCAATCCTTAAGCACCTCCCCTGCATCTAGGGAAGATTGGAAAATTATGGCAAGCCCTTCCGCTATCTTCTCCCCCAATTCCCTTAGCAATCTGGAATGCATGCCATCTGGACCAGGCGACTTATTCACTCTAAGCAAACCCAGCCTTTCTAGTACATCCTGTCTATCAATTTTCACCCCTTCCATTGCTTCTACCTTTTCCACTGTTACCGATATTTTGTCAGCATCCACCTCCTTAGTAAACACCGATACAAAGTACTCAATGAGTATTCTAGCCTTGCCCTGCGCCTCTAAGCATGGAACACCTTCTTTGTCGCTAATAGGCCCCATCCCGCCTCTTACTACTCACTTACTGTTTAGCATTTATAGCAAGAATAGCATTTATAATGCAAAATATTAAAAAAGTATAAATTCTGAAAGAAAATACTAAACCTATCCATAAAGTCAGGCAATTTATCTTGGAAAAGCCTCCAAAAATTTTCCACCCACTCTTTTGGGCAATGAAGCTTGGATCTTCTCTATTCAACCGCTCTGTGTACCTAGGCCTTGTCAGCATGAAGAGGCTCACCATGTGGTGGATTTCCAGAATGCACCGATGGCATTCTCCATACATCACACTGGTGAACTGTAACTTAAGAGGACGTAGCATAAGGCTGTCACCTTTCACTGATTCTAAAACTGAACAAGGGAAGAGATGTTATGGCATGCTTTGTGAATGTCCAGTTTTGCCGCCAATCGTTTTAAAAAAAAAAAAAAAAAATTAGAATTACATCGAGTCTACAGCACAGAAACAGGCCATTCAGCCCAAGTGGTCTATGCTGGCATTTATGTTCCACACGTGTCTTCTCCAACCCCTCTTCATCTAATCCTATCAGCATATCCTTCTATTCCTGTCACCCTCATGTGCTTATCCAGCTTCTCCTTAAATGCATCTGTAAAATGTGCTGCTTTAAAGATGCATCTTAATTTCCTAATTGGACAATCAAATCCTTCTTTTCCACTTACAGCCCTTGGTGACTGGAAAGCTCTTAGAACAGCTGTCATCACAGCTCCCACATGTCTGGTGATATTAGATGGGTCAGCTCCCACATCTCTGGTGATATTAGATGGGTCAGCTCCCACATCTCTGGTGATATTAGATGGGTCAGCTCCCACTTCTCTGAAGGTCCAGTGATTTTAGTTGAAAAGCTCAGCCCTCTTTTTTCCCTCCTCCCCACCTACTCTGCACCATTTCTCTCTGCTCCTCTTCCCCTCGCCATTTGGACACTACTCTCTGCCCCTAGCTGTGCTTCACTCACCAGCCCCAATCTGTTCTCTGCTCCTTGACTCCTTCCCCAGCTCATGATGCAACTCTGTGAAACACAGCTGTGCTTTAGACCTTGAGTATGTAGAACCAATGGCATGGGAGATTTTCTATATAAAAATAACATAGAATTTTACTAAAACTTACTTGGTTATCAGAGCTGAGAAAGCCCTTGGAGAGTACAGGGAGATATTGGTTGTCGGAGCTAAATTATTCAAATTACATCTTTTAATAACAAATTTATTCAGCTGCCTTGAATGTAACTTGAATTTGCATTTATTTTTGTCTGCTTCAATGATTATTTCATCTGTTGTTATGTAGTGGCTGGAGGAGACCCTGAAGGGAAAACCCTTTTAACTTTGAAGTACGTGAATTTTTGACGACAATCCATTGATTCATCCTTGATTCAGTTGCCTGGATTTCCGGCTCAGCCATAACACCAGCAGAAGTGACATGAGTTGAGGCTTCCATCTGCTGTACGGATGCCACCTGGTCCTGGCTGACTTTCTGTGGTCAGGAACATTTAAATAATGTTGGCGGGGAGCTTCCCGACCTCTTGGGAATGGCTGCGGCCGGCCTCGGAGAACAGGTGCTGTGCAGTGTGACCGGCGGGCTCAGAGCTCGGAGCAAAGTGACAAATTGGTTTTTGAAAATAATTTCAAAAGCCTCAGCCCTTCACGTTTTAAGCCAGCCCTATCGCTGAGCTCGGTTGAATGTCTCATCTGAAAGACGGCACCTCTGACAGTGCAGCATTCCTTCAGTACTGCAGTAGGTACTAATCTACATCATTTTAGCATTCTGTATTAGTCAGAAGAAACTTATTGGTAAGCATTTTGAACAGTAATTATTTACACAGAATTACATAGAATATACAGCACAGAAACAGGCCATTCGGCCCAACTAGCCTGTGCTGGTGTTTATACTCCACATGAGTCTACTCCCAATTCCATCTACCTCATCTCAGCCTTTCAGCATATCTTTCTATTCCCTTTTTCTCTCTTTTACTCGTCTAGTTTCCGTTTGAAAGCATTAAAGCTCTTTGCCTGGACCATTTCCTGTGGTAGTGAGTTCAACATTTTAACCACTCTCTGAGTAAAGAAATGTCTATTAGTAACTATCTAGCTGTTATCCATATCCTTATTTTAATTTCTCGAATACCATTTGCTCAACATTTACATTCGAATGGCGGCTCCTCTTCTGACTCATATATGCTTTTAATTTGGGTAAGTGGGAGTGCTTAGCCTAAACCCACAAATACATTTTTGCTCTGTCGGTATGGTCCTTACAGGACTGACGGAGGATCAGGATTGAGTCCTGACACTCGGCCTTTTCCCTCCCCCGTTAACTGTGCAGAAAATTGCTAGTTGCCCCGGGTTACCAGTCAAACCCCCGTGAGGAAATTACCTGCTGGTTTTACGGCAAGATTCAATTCACTGGCGCTTCAACTGCGCTCTGGATTCTAACTTTGAACAGGAACACGTTTAAAATGTCAGTGAGCAGAATGCTTGCTGACTGTAACGTCGGCCGGTAACTTCTTCCAGTCAGTTGATAGGGACAGGCAGAAGATTGGCATTTGGGAAAGCGAATGGGGAGAGGCACAGCCCAGCAAATAACACCCAGACAATTTTACAGTACTGCTGCAATTCGAAATTATAGGAAACATATATTTGTCATTAAAATAACTAGTTTCATAGTATTCAGCAGTGATGTCAGTCTATCTGGTCTGTTTCCTAACCAGTCAGTGTGGTGGGGAGAGGGGTCCCACCAGTTTCCACCACCCCCCCGATTTCTTGCTCGGCTATTATTCCAGCAATCTTTACCTCAATAACTCACCCGAGTGCCTATCCTTCATGTGTTAACCTAGACAGCGAGGGCTGGATTTTGTCTTGGGGTCGTGTCATCCGCATTTTGTGTTTCCCCCCCAACTCCAGATTAATGTGGATCAATGATGCAATTTTCACTTAATTGGGCAATTGAGTTCCAGCATGTGGGAACCCATGAACTAATTAGTGGTTTCAGTCTGAAAGTCGCCTCTGATGATGCCATCATTGCTGCTGCCTGGTCTCAGAGACTGACTGGATGTTGGTGTGAGAGACAGAGAGAGAAGAGAGAGAGAGAGAATTTTTTTGCATCCAAGTCCTCTCACACCAAATGCCATGCAGTCTCTGAAGACATTTAATGCAGCAGCATCACAGGCGACTTTCACACCTAATACTACTACTACCTTCATCACATCTCCATTGTAATAGTGGACCTGCAGCCGATAGTCAGCTATCCACTTGTGCTCCCGCCAGGTTTCACTGGAGTGTTTCACGTCAGAAAAGGGTTAAACTTGCTAAAACGTTTCAAAATGCCATTACAGAGCCAATTTAGGGCTTGTTAAGGGCTTTAATGGCCTCTCCCGCCTCTTGGAGGCGGGACGGAGTCGGGAACCCCGCAACTGATTTTGTCAAAATTGCATGGGGTCGGGACCCCCGACCCCGCAAATTTAACCCCCCACACGCCTCCAAACCCGACTCCATGGGTCATTCAAAATCCAGCCCTGAGTGTCAGTTGAGTTTCAGCTATGGCAACATCACATCTGAGCCAACCCTGTCCTCACCTGACGGTTACAGATATGACCTTCCCACTAGGGATTATTGGATCATGATCACGAGCGGGAGCCCTGGCCATCTTTCCCCTTTATAACTCAGGAGGCCAAAGTCAACTGTCCCACCCTTCTACCCCCGAGAACAGCAAACTCAGCATAGACCTGGGATCAGACGTGGTACTTTCTTAATCCTTATGTTAACTTCCTACTGCCTTAACCAACTAAGCCATCAGAGAAACTTGGGGGAGGTGCTTTTTTAATGCAGTCTAGTGGCTGTTCAGTAAACCACAGCAGCTGTAACACTCCATCTTGTCTACATCAGCTTCTGTGATGCCTTTCCTATTCTGTGGATCCTTTTTATTTCTGCAAATAATACTGTCAGGCTCTCCCTTGTGGCTGGGAGATAGTTTGTACTACTGATCTAATCAGACTGATATATGCCCTGACTTTTTGATCTCCAGTAGTAATGGACAATTACCATTGCTCCAGCTGCCCTGACTAATCGTCACCCGTGCTCTAAGCAAATATCACTGACATCTATGCTGGCTAGCAGATGTGACCTGTTAGGAATAATACCTCGAATAGTATCAGGAGAACAGAGCACAGCCTCTTGACTGCTTCAGGCAGCTTTCAAGTGCAGATTTCTATCAAAGTTTATGGAACCCATCAATGTACTGAAGCATTTCCTTATAATTATATAGTGTCAGCTGTGGCTCAGTGGGTAGCACACTTGTTTCTGAGTCAGAAGGTTGTGGGTTCAAGTCCCATTCCAGGGACTTGAGCACATAAATCTAGGCTGACACTCCAGTGCAGTGCTGAGGGAATGCTGCACTGTCGGAGGTGCCGTCTTTCGGATGAGATGTTAAACCAAGGCCCTGTCTGCTCTCTCAGGTGGACGTAAAAGATCCCATGGCACTATTTTGAAGAAGAGCAGGGCAGTTAGCCCCAGTGTCCTGGCCAATATTTATCCCTCAACCAACATAACAAAAACAGATTATCCGGTCATTATCACATTGCTGTTTGTGGGACCTTGCTGTGCGCAAATTGGCTGCCGCGTTTCCCACATTACAACAGTGACTACACTCCAAAAGTACTTCATTGGCTGTAAAGCGCTTTGAGACATCCAGTGGTCGTGAAAGGCGCTATATAAATGCAAGTCTTTCTTTCTTTAATTGTAATAGTCATTAACATTGGGAAGGGGAGGGGAAACTGTTCAAGCACTAAAACTGTCTAGACTGGATTCTATCAGCGTAGAAGCCAGCTTAGAAACTAGCAAAAGCTCACCAACGGTGTCAAAAAAGCTAGGCACTCGGAAATGACCCTGAACGTAAGCCTATTGCAATACTGAACGTGCAGTGGGAAGTGGACATATAATTTAATTGTATGTATACCCAACCAATAAATTCAATAGGGAATTCAGGAGGAATTTCTTTACCCAAAGAGTGGTGAGAATGTGGAACTCGCTACCACAAGGTGTATATGAGACGAATAGCATTGAAGCATTTAAGGGAAAACTAGAAAAACATACGAGGGAGAAAGCAGTAGAAGGATGTGTTGATAGGGTTAGATGAAGAGGGATGGGAGGAGGCCCGTGTGGAGCATAAACACCAGCAGAAACCTGTTGGGCCGAATGGCCTGTTTCTGTGCTCTCAATTCTATGTAACATTTCTTCATTCGTGTATTAGAGGAAAAAACACATGGAAATCTTCAGCAAATGTTGAAGACACAAGATTTATTTTCAAGGAGGAAAAGTCTGGGATTATTTCCCACCCTGCCCGGCTAAATGTTAATTTTTGACTTTATTTGGTGCTTCTTCCAGTATTTTGGAATTTCCAATGAACATGGGCATTGAATGAAAAGGAAGGGGCCTTTGCTCAATTTTATTGAAAACTACTCTCTCGTTGCTATTTGGGAATTAATTTATTCTCTTCATATTTTAAAACTTCTTTTTCCCAATAGCAACAAAGAATCTATTACTAGGGGAAAAAATTCTGAATGTATTTTCTTTATAATTTTTTTTTAATGTATCTAATAGCAAACAGGGCATTTCACTCATTTTTATTGACCATAAGATAATTCCAGTAAGGCTGCAGACAGCAAATTTAGAAGTATAAAATAGTCCTTCAAATGCTACCCACTCCTCCTTCCAATGAAGCAACTGGGAAGACATTTCCAGTGGTTCTGGAGACATGCTCCCAGGGAAATGTTTGAATCCGACGTTAAAATGATGCTTGTGGGTAACTGTTTATCACCGCCCTCCCCCTACTTCTTGATCTTAAATAATAATCTTAAATAATGATCTTAAATTATCTACAGGTTTAGTTAATTTAGATTGGGTCTTATTGTAGAATGTTGCTGGTATTCACAGTTTGATAGATGAGAGCACAGATGGGAGCAAAATACTTTCTGTGCGGTCTGCAAGTGACCTTGTATTTCTCTCCCATTATTTTAGTTATTTTCCTTCTTGAGTAACCGCTCGTCATGTCTCACTGCCAGACAAGAGGCTGCCACCAAGCCACTGAAAATACTACCTTGTGCTGAGCACTTGCAGGTAAATGACACTGACTCTCACTTTGAATATTCCTCCACTCCCTGATATCATGGCTGAGATTACAGGTCCAGTCCTATCAGTCAGGGCACAGTCTATTCAAATACCAATATACATCACCACCTCACTGTATCTTCATTCACAAATATTATTTATGATGCGGAGATGCCGGTGTTGGACTGGGGTGGACAAAAATGAGAAGTCGCACAACACCAGGTTATAGTCCAACAGTTTTATTTGAAATCACAAGCTTTCCGAAAGCTTGTGATTTCAAATAAAACTGTTGGACTATAACCTGGTGTTGTGCGACTTCCCAAATATTATTTACACAGTGATATGTGGGGGTGGGGGGGGAAAGGGAATGTTTTAATTTACTCCCAATACTTCTTTTACCAGAGGAACTTTGCACCACTGGCACCAGTCTCATTATTCAACAAACACAATGACAATAAATGTAACACCTCCTCCCCCACCCCACCCCTCATGTTTAGCCTTCTTACCTCTTCAACTCTCTGAAAAACCCGGAGAAAGTTATTTCGTAGTACAGCTTTTAATTCTTTTTCCTTCCAGTTGCGTCTCAGCAATTCCTCAATTAGTGCAGGATATTTTGACACATCTTCTAGACCCTGGGGGAATCTGCAACCCACCACAAATGTCAGGAGATATTTGGCAACATAACAAAAGAAGAAGTAACTGTTAGAATTGCACTGCATACAAACCCAGTTGCCCCATCATAGTCTCCACCTATTCCAACCGACTCATATCCAGCAATCTTCTTGATGTGGTCGAAATGATCTGTAACAGCAGGTGCAAATTGTAACACCGACCCTGACGAGAAGTTTCAATATTCTCTCATTTTATCCTCGGTGAGGTTCAGAATTCATGGCTTTCATGCAATGAAATCAAAATGAAACTGTACACAGTACTCCAGGTGTGGTCGCACCAAGGCCCTATATAATTGCAGAAAGTTATCTCAAGATATTTATCCAAAATCAAAGCCCAGCTTTTCTCCACATTTTGTGAGCAATTCCACCCTGAAGCATTTTGTGAACAGGCACATAAGAGAATTATTTCATCAAAAGGCACAATTTCTAATTTGGCTGAAAATGGAAACATCAAAGAATTTATCCCTTTTAAAAGGACAAAGAGGCATCAAACTATTTCCTTATCCTAATACAACTGCTTAAATCATGTACCTGCAACTATAGAAATATTGGAAAGCTTCTGACAGGCCACAAAACCAGAGTAAAAGTTCACCATCACTAGGCCTTCATTCTCTTTCTGAAAAACACATACAAAAGAAAATCACAGCTTATCTGAGCACTTACATAGATACATAGATACATAGAAGATAGGAGCAGGAGTAGGCCATCCGGCCCTTCGAGCCTGCTCCGCCATTTAATGAGATCATGGCTGATCCTCCAATTCAGTATCCCGTCCCCGCCTTCTCTCCGTAACCCTTAACCCCTTTTGCCTGTAGAAATACATCTAATTCCCTCTTAAATATATTTAATGAGCTGGCGTACACTGCCCTCTGTGGCAATGAGTTCCACAGGTTCACCACCCTCTGAGTGAAGAAATTCCCCCTCATTTCTGTCCTAAATGGTTTAGCCCTTATCCTTAAATTATGTCCTCTAGTTCTGTTCTCACCCGCCAAGGGAAACATTCCTTCTGCATCTAGTCTGTCTAGACCTGTCAGAATTTTATACACTTCTATGAGGTCCCCTCTCAATCTTCTAAACTCCAGTGTGTACATCCCTAAACTACATAGTCTCTCCTCATAGGTCAATCCCGCCATTCCTGGTATCAGCCTGGTGAATCGCCGCTGCACCCCCTCCATGGCAAGAACATCTTTCCTCAGATGAGGCGACCAAAACTGTACACAGTACTCGAGGTGTGGTCTCACCAGTGCCCTGTACAGCTGCAGCAAGGTATCCCTGTTCCTGTATTCCAACCCTTTTGCTATGAAGGCCAGCATACCGTTTGCCTTCTTGATCGCCTGTTGCACCTGCATGCTCGCCTTCAGTGACTGGTGTACAAGAACACCCAGGTCTCTCTGTACTTCCCCCTCTCCCAATTTATTGCCATTTAAATAATAATTTGCCCTCCCGTTCCTGCACCCAAGGTGGATAACTTCGCACTTGTCCACATTATAGTGCATCTGCCATTTATCCGCCCAATCACCCAGTCTGTCCAAATCGCTCTGGAGCTTCCTGGTCTCCTCCTTTGAGCCCACCCCCCCTCCTAGTTTAGTGTCGTCTGCAAATTTGGAAATGCTGCATCCGACTCCCTGATCCAGGTCATTAATGTAAATTGTGAACAGCTGGGGACCCAGGACAGATCCCTGTGGTACCCCACTTGTTACTGCCTGCCATTCAGAAAATGAGCCGTTTATTCCAACTCTCTGTTTTCTATCTGACAGCCAGTTCTCTATCCACGTCAATACTTTCCCCTTTATCCCATGAGCTTCAATTTTCCCTGCTAATCTTTTATGTGGGACCTTATCGAAGGCCTTTTGGAAGTCCAGGTACACCACATCTACTGGCTCTCCCCCATCTATTTTACCAGTTACTCCCTCAAAAAATTCCAATAGATTAGTCAAGCACGATTTACCCTTTGTAAATCCATGTTGACTCTGTCCTATCCTGTCCCCATTTGCTAAGTGCTCCGCTATTTCATCCTTAATGATGGACTCCAGCATTTTGCCCACAACTGATGTAAGGCTTACAGGTCTGTAATTACCTGCTTTTTCCCTACCCCCCTTTTTGAATAGTGGGGTAACGTTAGCTACCCTCCAATCCATGGGCACTGTTCCCGAGTCTAATGAATTCTGAAAAATCATACTTAGTGCATCCGCTATCTCTAGGGCCACCTCCTTCAGCACCCTAGGATGCATGTTATCAGGCCCTGGGGATTTGTCCGCCTTCAATCCCTTTAGCTTCCTTAACACCATATCCTTAGAGATATTGACTTGCGTCAGTTCCTCCTTTGCAAATGTCCTTATTTTTCCCGATATCCCAGGGAGGTTTTTTGTGTCTTCCTTCGTAAAGACTGACCCAAAGTATGCATTTAGTTGGTCTGCCATTTCCTTATTTCCCGTTATATATTCCCCTGTATCTGACTGCAATGGGCCAACTTTGGTTTTCACCAGTCTTTTCCTCTTGATATACTTATAAAAGCTTTTGTTTATTTAATCCTCATTTTTAAAGTTGCCTTTATTTTCTACCTCCTCTTCAGATCTTTCTGTGCAGTCCCTGGCTCAGAGATTGGCTTCTGCCAATATTTCCTTTAACTTGTCATTAGAAACTTAACTGGACCAGCCACATAAATACTGTGGCAACAAGAGCAAGTCAGAGGCTAGGTATTCTGCGGTGAGTGTCTCACCTCCTGACTCCCCAAAGCCTTTCCACCATCTACAAGGCACAAGTAAGGAGTGTGATGGAATACTCTCCACTTGCCTGGATGAGTGCAGCTCCAACAACACTCAAGAAGCTCGACACCATCCAGGACAAAGCAGCTTGCTTGATTGGCACCCCATCCACCACCTTAAACATTCACTCCCTCCACCACTGGCGTACCGTGGCTGCAGTGTGTACCCTCTACAAGACGCACTGCAGCAACTCACCAAGGCACCTTTGGCAGCACCTCACATACCCGCAGCCTCTACCACCTAGAAGGACAAGGGCAGCAAGCGCATGGGAACACCACCACCTTCGAGTTCCCCTCAAAGTCACACACCATCCTGACTTGGAAGTATATCGTCGTTCCTTCATCGTCGCAGGGTCAAAATCCTGAAACTCCCTCCCTAACAGCACTGTGGGAGTACCTTCACCACACGGACTGCAGCAGTTCAAGAAGACGACTCACCACCACCTTCTCAAGGGCAACTAGGGATGGACAATAAATGCTGGCCTTGCCAGCGATGCCCAGATCCCAGGAACAAATTTTTTAAAAATGGGGCACGAGGGCAGCTTCCAGTTTTTCTTCCCTCATTGTAAAGCATCTATTGATCTCCATTTGACATTTTCCTTCTGATGACACAGCTGAAATCAGGAACTCTCTGTGTGGGGAAATGACCAGGGCGGAAGTATGTTCATCCCCTCTGTGGCATAGCACATTGGAGAAGTAATACGCTGCAACATAGAGCCACCCAACACTAACACACCACTTTTTATAAAATCAGAAGTATAAAAGGCTTGGTTCTAGTAGTCAGACCTACACAAGTGAGTTGCCATAAAATCCTACATTTAATGGTGTAAACAGAGGTTCCGCTACACTTACAGCAAAGTTACGGCAATCGAGCGGGAGAAGCTCGGAGGAAATTCTCGACCCATGTATTACAGAACACTTTACACTGAGCCCTGCCGGTACCACATGATGGTAGATTCTCCTGTGTAAATGTACATCACCGCTACTGCAAGGCTGCGTTATAGATCAGTAATTTAATGTGTTCTATAAGCAATTACTGAAGAGAAGCACATACTAGAGTTGAGTTTAAATCGCTTACAACCATGTGAAGAAGTTTATCTGGAACATTCCTGGGATGTTTGCAGAGGGCATAGGCAGACGAATGACTGAATATAACCGGTGCCTTGGAGATGTTAAGGACAATTTCTGCTGTGTCAATGGCAGTGTGCGACAGATCTATTATCATTCCCAGTCGGTTCATCTCCAACACAACCTCCTAAAAAAGCAAGGTAAAATTTCACATTGTAGTTACACAGTTTATTGGTGTATCTTTTATTGAAGGCCCACATGAAAAACTGCTGTTAGAACTAAAGTGCTTCACTAAAAATTAGACTGAACAAAATTAGCATTGTTTTAAATTTTTTAACCTTTTAAACTTTTCTTTTATGTTCATCAAGGTGAGGGATGTCAGTCAGTGCTGGGGAATGAAACACTTTCCATTTCAGGCATCAAGCACTCTCAGGCCAGGTATATCCCAGCCAGATATAGCATCCAGCTCTGCCCCAACCTCAGAAGAACACTCCTTACTGTATCAATATGACAGTTTTATACTTTGCTACATTACAACAGTGACTACACTTCAAAAGTAATTCATTGGCTGTAAAGTGCTTTGGGACGTCCGGTGGTCGTGAAAGGCGCTATATAAATGCAAGTCTTTCTTTCTTTCTTCTTTCTTTAGCCCACTAACCATGCTTAAGCCTGTCTGAGTGCTGTAGGCTCATTCCCACTGGGAACTGGACTGAGACTGCCCAAACTCATTTCACATAGGACCCTTACAGTCACCAGACTGAGAACATGTCCATTCCATCAGTCTGGGCTGCATCTGAACCTGGGTCTTAGAGGTGAAAGTGTCTAACCCACTCCGGTGGACGTAAGAGATTCCATGGCACTATTTCGAAGAAGAGCAGGGGAGCTCTCCCCAGTGTCCTGGCCAATATTTATCCCACAACCAATACTTAAATAACAGATTATCTGGTCATTGTCACATTGCTGTTTGTGGGAGCTTGCTGTGCGCAAATTGGCTGCCGTGTTTCCTACATTACAACAGTGACAAAACTTCGAAAGTACTCAATTGGCTGTCTTCCTGGACGTCCTGATGTTGTGAAAAGTGCTCTATAATTGCAAGTCTTCCTTTACTTTCTTAATGCACTGTGTCACCCAGTTCCTCAGTTTAAAAAAAATGTTAATACGCCAAAGAAGGGTGGATTTTTCTCAGAGCAGCAATGGCGGCAGATCTTCAGTGGATCAGGACTTCCACCCACAATTTCCTGAACCCCTGACCCCAGCTAGTTCCCCAGGGTCAGGGTAAGTTAAATAATTATGCTGGTCAATAGGCCATTTACTGCACCATCAGGTCATCCACCTCAGTTGTGGGGGAGGGAATTGCTATGGTCCATGGTTTCGCACCTACAGCTGCGTTGCTGCTGGGAAGCACTGAGCAGATGCCAAGTGCTTTCTGAAGGAGAAAATAAGTAGACTGTCTCTAAGTGGCTGACACCTCCCAACATCAGTTCACAGCACCACACTGACAGAGGCAGGAAACAGGTCTTAGCTGTCCTCTAGGCTGCACTTCAGATGTGGTTTCGGGTGTGGTGGGGGTGGGGAAGAGTTGAGGAAAATAGAGCCGAGACAGCTAATTTTTTTCTCATCTTGCATTTACGATTATAATATTTAAAAAGTTATAAAAATTCTAAAGACAACAAATCTTACATGTTTTTTAATCTTCCTTCCTTTTTCCTACTCCCTCTCCGCCCTCTTCCGATCCCTCCTTTCCTCCTCTCCCCAACCCCCCCCTTTTCCTCCTCTCCCCCTCCATTCCTCACTCCTCCACCCCCTCAT
This sequence comes from Squalus acanthias, assembly GCA_030390025.1. Lineage (NCBI taxonomy): Eukaryota > Metazoa > Chordata > Chondrichthyes > Squaliformes > Squalidae > Squalus > Squalus acanthias. The sequence goes on from CM059430.1 coordinate 45,629,766, forward strand.
CCACCCTCTCCCAAGAGGGAGGCAATCAAACACAGATAAAAGTCCCAAGAAGCCCAATCTGTAAATTTCCTCTGGATAACATTGCTATGTCCAGAATCACATGTTTCTTAAATGTTGCACAAACTATTTAATCACATGTGCTTAAATTTATCTTCCATCCAATTTCTAGTCTGGTAACCACCAACTCCTTTTTAAACTACGCCCCTGATTCCCTAACTAATTTTGATGCAAGTTTAGGCCTTAAATTTCCTTCCAAAATTAGCACTACATATGCTATAATCTGGACAGGCAAAGGAGGCAGTTAAGGCAGGACCCAGGTACACCGGGTTTCTGCACCTCATTTTCCTTGGATTTGGTGTTAGTGCGCAATAGATCTGCCCACATATAGATGAGCATATGAGCCATGGAAAAGATGAAAATATGTCAAATACACCATAATTCCTGTCATTTTTGTCCTAGCAATGGTGGGCACAAGGGACACCTATATATCCCTGGCTTCCAGTATTGCAAAGGGAGGGGGGCTAAATTTTAAAGGGCCAGTTTCTCTACGGCAATAAATCACAAAGTAACTGATTTCAGTAGGAAAATCGTGAGTTTCAAAACCAGACCATTTGAAAAAATCTTTGTTTGATACAGCCACCTTCCGATCTAATGCCCCAGTTACACCGTAAATGGCACAGATGCTTGTCTGAAATACATAAATGTTCCAGATTAGGAAAGCATGCCGGGGTCAGGGATTCAGATGCCAAGCGGGAGGAAACCAGGCATTTCCCCATCTGGCCCGCACAACAGTCATCACTGTTACGCACTTCCGAGCAGTTTGTTCAGCAAAGTCTTGACAGAAGCTCATCCACCCTCCCAACCACAATAGGTACGAGGTCAAAGTGGAAAACTGACTTGGGCATGGGGTAGGTTGTACCCTCAAAAAAAGTGCTCTGAGATGACTGTTACTTTTCTGACAAAAAGCTTTTCACAAATACTTCAAAGCTGCGCTATATTAACGAGGGTGGGTGTTTAGATGTGGACAGTGTTAAAACCTTTTTATTGTATTCAAGGTGTGTCCTCATCAGAAAATTTTAATTTTTTTTAAGTGTCACTTACAAAGCCTGGAACTGTTTGCTTGATTAAATTGATACTTCCTGATTTTTTTTCCAATAGATCGTCGCACAATTTCCCTGCTATGCTCCTTTGTGCTTGAGGTGCATGTTGCTTCTTTGTCCTAAATTGTACACCGAATATTACAAATACAAAGTTTGAGCTCAATAATAAGGAAGCACAAGCAGCCTGTCGGACAGCAAGTATGTAAGCAACTGCATTAAACTTTCCATTCACAGCAATATTACAAAATGGACAGGAAGTACGCCTGATGTGTGAATTGCTAACAATAAATAATGAATGTAAGCTGAAAAATGATATGTGACACTGTATACTGCCTATAACCAGTGTTGCTGTTAGGTATTTACAGTTAGGAACAGGCCCCAAAGATAGTTTGTTCGAGGCTAGAAGGAAGCATGTTTCTTGCAGATAAGCAGTTCAGTTTTGAATGGGTTTCGCCACCCAGCAAGGTACTGCTCCAACTCATTGCACGCAAAGGCACGCACCCTTCCAGTTCACAGTCAGTTTCCAATCTCAGTAATTCCTCAATGGGACGGATAAGCAGAGGCCAGATTGACCTTCAAATGGAAAGTGGGTGGGGGGGCAAAGAGAAAGAAAAAGACAGAACACTATTCCTGCACTGCTTCTGTGGACCTTCTAGGTTGTCAGAGGCTAGGAAACAGCTGGTCTGTCTATCCTCATAGGATGGATTTATACTGCACTCTTTGAGAACTCAGACTGGTGTGAGATAGACACCTGTACGGATCTAATAACTGAGGGCTTTAGTGTGCTCAATAGTCTTCTGAGTTACACTGTCACTGTGCATTTATGCCTGCCTCACTAAAGTAGCAGTATAAATCAACCTTGGTTGCTTCAGGGACACCTTAAGGGGAGAAAACAAATTATAAATAGAAGAGGAAAGAGAGAAAAAGTTGTGACAGGTTATTGGAAATCTATTCCAGCAGAAGTATCAGTATAATGGGAGCGATAGATTATACCAGTTGCAGACAGAGGTTTCTAGGCAGGGGGCAAACAGTTACAATCATGAACCGCAGCCTGACTGCTTTATCAGAACATAAGTAATCAGCGGCAATAAACTTTCCATTCACAGCAATATTACAAAATGGACAGGATGTATACGTGATGTGTGGATTGCTAATAATAGACAATCAATGGAAGTTGAAAAATGGAAGGTGACATTCAATACTGCATTACTGCCTATAACCAGTGGTGCTGTTAGGTATTTAAAGTTTTGAACAGGCCCCAAAGATAGTTTGTTAGAGGCCTGAAGAAAGAATAAGGTCTCTTACAGAAAAGCAGTTCAGTTTTGAAGAGCTTTTCATGGTCAGCATGTACTCTGAGCTCTGTTGTTGTTTGCAAGCAATATTATTGTTAAACAAGCAGCGCTGAACAATTTGCTTCATCCGCCATGGAAATAAGGCAGGAGAGAGTAAATGAGAAAAGGGATGATGGTGCGAGGCAAAAGGAGATGGTAATGGGACAAGTAAAGAAGTAAAAGATGGGTCTAGAGGAGGTGTAAATGGGAATGGCAGAATCATCAACAACAGCTGCTGTCTAAAAAGTGGGGGCAGAGGTTATTTTCTGAAATTGTAGAACTCACTGTTGGAGGCTGTAAAGTGACTAATCGAAAGATATGGTGCTGTTCCTCGAGCTTACATTGAGCTTCATTGGAACAGTGCAGAAGTGCCGATGTGTAGGTGGAGAATGAAAATGACAGGCGACCGGAAGCTCGGGGTCACGCTTGCGAACTGAACGAAAGTGTTCCACAAAGCGGTCACCCAATTTGCTTTTGGTCTCCCCAATGCAGAGGAAACCCCATCGTGAGCAGCGAATAGAGTATACCAAATTGCAAGAAGTACAAGTAAATCGCTGTTTCACCTGGAAGGAGTGTTTGGGGCCCTGGACAGTAGGAAGGGAGGAGGTAAAAGGGCAGGTGTTGCATCTCCTGCGCTTGCACGGGCAGGTGCCGTGGGAAGGGGAAGGGGTGTTGGGGGTGATTGAGAAGCAGACCAGGGTGTTGCGGAGGGAGCGGTCCCTTCAGAATGCTGAAAGGGAAGGGGAGAAGATGTATTTGGCGGTGGAATCCCGTTGGAGGTGGCGGAAATGGTGGAGGATGATCTGTTGAATGCGGAGGCAGGTGGGGTATAAAAATAGGATATTTATTTCTTCAAGTGAGACTGGCTAGTACTTGTTGACTAATGATGAATGGGGAAAAAAATACCTATTACCTCTGGCTGGGATACACTCTACTAATTAAGACCATTGCCATGCTGTGGAATAATAGTGCACTTTACACATTTGTCTGAAATTCCTCTTTCTGCTATTTTAGCAGAAGAGCCTTAAACAAATGTTAATTGATCTCTGCTAAAATAACAGAGAGAGGAATTTCAGAGAAATGTGTTAAGCATTCATACACTGTTATACTTTCAAGTCCATTATTTTTAGTGTATTAAAAATATTATTTTTGATAATCTCAGATATAGGAGTCTGAACTAATTGAATTGTTCATGAGATATTGTTGTGACATAAACAGAGTTCAGTCCTGTTTCATATTTTTTTTTAATTCTTAGATTTTAGAAAAGGATTTAAATTATTAAAGCAAGCTAAGTATTATCCCATCATTTTATCTGTTGATGTAACTTCCTTCAGTGTATATTTGTTTCTCATATTAACTGAATTAGTAGTTTTAGCCTGAACTATATGGTCCATTAGTGTGGTGTTTCTCCAAATTAGGAACGTACGATGGGCAACCCGTTCTATTTTCAGTATATACCCCAGTGGTACCAGGATGGATTGTTAACCCTGAGGCACGTTATTCTCAGTCACGTCATGCATAAGCCTGAGTTTCTTTTCACTGAGCAGGCACCTGCCTGCCTATGAAAGCTGCTTTTTGTGGCGAGTATAAATAAAGATTGCTGGGAGTAGCACAAGCAGAAGGAGGCTCAGTATAGATACAAGGGTGAAGAAAAGGAACAACGGCACCAGCACGAGAAGGCTCTTCACAAACGCAAGTTGGATGAGAAGGACAAGTAGCACCAACGTGCACTCACGCTGGCAAAGAAAGGCTAAAGAGATTGAAGGCTGAGGGACAGTTGATCCAGCCCATAATTCTGTGCAGAATAATTCTAGCAAATCTAACTGATTTTAAATTTTAAGAAAAGGGAAAATATAGATTCTAAAGCAAATCACCATAAGTAGGACAGAGAAGTATGGTAAGAAAGAGTGGTATCGTTGCTTAGTGATAAAGTGCTTATTGCATCTTAAAGTGTACATTCGGTCAACAGTACTGATTATGATATTGCAAAACAAGTGATTCTAATTGCTTATGATTTGGTGTCAGGAGCATACAGGCAGAAATTTAAAATGGTATAAAAAAATTCAGAGCTGTAGCTACAGAGAACTAATGATAGAAATGGATAATATATTAGCATAGGAAGGTATGGGAATGGAATAAATTCCAGCCCATCTGGCTCGTCTGAAAAACAAATACTCCTCGATCACCCTCATACTCAACTATGCATTCTGTTTTCCCTTATATGTGTCTGCACTATCTCCCTGCAGTGCCTCCCTGGACAGTCCATTGCACACATTCACCACCCTCTGCTTAAAACAGTTAAATCTGTAAACTTTTTACGCATTTTCCCTCTCCTGATCCAGCGTCTCCTGATTCTAGAATTTGTGACAATCTCTATTGGGGTTCAATTTATCTATTCCCTCAGGGAACTTGAGTAATATCTCCACTGGGCCTTCTCCTCTCCACAGTAAACAATCCTAACTCTTCAATATCTCATCGTAGCTCAGGTGCATTGAGCTCAGTAACAGTTTGGCTGCCCTTCTCTGTGCTGCATCTAATGTCTGGATATCCTTATAGAGTAGAGCAGCTGGAATTATCCACAGTACTCCAGGTGCAGCGGTACCCTCACCTTGACAGACTCATTATCACCACTTTGGATTTGTGATGTATCCCTCTGGCGAGCTGTTCTTAATACTGATGTACATTGCAATAAATATTGTGGCACAGGTACAAAGTGAATGTACGAATGGAATTAGCACATCTGAACAGAGAGGGGAATCGGTGATAGCAGAACCATCACTGCCCAAGGAGGGCAAAACACAAAAATGTATTTAAAACATAAAATCTTACCCGACCAAAGTGTGTTAAGCTGGTATTTATGTGATACACATTGCCACGACCCACTACTGCACTCTTTGCCCTGAAAAAGTAAATATCCATGATTGCACTTTAAAATTTTAATCAGAGATAAAATCTACAAGATAACCAACATATTGAAAGAACCTGCACATTTCTGAATGCACTTCAAGTTATAATAGTAATCTGCCCTATCAGTTATACAACACATATTACCCCTACAGACATAAATAACAGATTAAATGCCACTAAAAAGAGATACTTTCAATTTTGCTTCAAGATAGCTCCCCTGCTGGTTCAGTAAAGTGCACTGTGTGGCAAAAATGAAGTCTGAGGTATATTTTTATTTTCTTGCATCACTGTACCACAGGATTAAAATTAGGCCGCAAATTTAATTCTGGAGGCGGGGTGGGGGCGGGCTTACCGGCCAATTAACAGGTAGCGGGTCTGATGACGTAATTTGATGACGCGTCATCTGCCAGTTTCCTTAAAGGGGCCATGCACAATTTTATTTTGACAGTTGATCTGTCAGTGTTTGATAGCATTGAGGTGCTGCAAACACTGACAATCACTGCACAAAGGTGAACACTTGCACCCAGGCTCTCCAATGACTCCCTCCACAACACTCAGGGAGTTTCTCTTCACTTCCAAGGGTGGAAGAGACCTCCCCAGGACACCAACTTACCTTGCACCTCCACCCAACCCTCTCTATTTACTTTATCACTTCCCCATCTCACTAGCCACCCCTCACACTCACCCTCATCCTACTGCAAGCATACCAACTAACAACACACAAGGGTAGGCACTTGAGAGGTTTAGCCAATGTCCATGTGAAGTTTCTGGTAATGTGCTGTCATACAGTGTAATATCTTTTTCCAAAAGTGCCCCTTATTGTACAGATCTGAGCGCACATTGAGAAGTGTCTTACTGAGTTCCAGTGATTGTTCAGTCATAACTCCCTCCCCCCCGCTATAGTGATGAGTGTGCATGGAATGGCTTGGACATTAAAGGGATGCTTCACAGTGCTGGTGTGGGGTGGTGTCAACCTGGCGCATCATGTGGCAGCCAGGGTTTACAGCATCAAGTGAAGAAAATCTGGCCATGGTGATGCCTTTGCTGGCCTCCCAGGCAGCAATGTTGTCAGGGGCTGATGTAAGATTCGGATTTCAGTTTGTGTAGGTGGGGAGATATTAACTTAAAATTAAGAAACATAAATTTAATAATGTCCAATATCTTTAAATTTCATTCAGTAATACTAAAGTTGTTGCTTGGTGAACTTAAACAGCTGTCAGTGGAAAGGGTTAACACTTTTGCAGGTTTTTAAGAAGGTGGAGCGAAACATTGTCAGGCGCACGCAATGGCGTCACTTCACGTAAATTTTAAAAAACTTTCCCGATTGAAAAAGACAGTTGTGTTTTCACAATTCCGCACAAAGTGGAGGAGAAGCATCCAGGAAGGCATCAAACACCTCGAGTCTCTTCGCCGGGAGCAAGCGGAAGCCAAGCACAAGCAGCGCACGTCAACCCAAGCACCCCCCCCCCCCCCCCGACCCCCCACCCGCCCCTTCAACCACCGTCTGCCCCACCTGTGACAGAGACTGTAGGTCCCACATTGGACTCATCAGTCACCTGAGAACTCATTTTTAATGTGGAAGCAAGTCATCCTCGGTTCCGAGGGACTGCCTAAGAAGAAGAGAAGGAGGTTAGTTACCTTTAATAATTCCAATCTAATTCAGACCAATACTGTATTAACGAAACACAGAACAGATAAAATAAAACAAAATAGCATATGCTTGCAGAAAACAGTAAATTCCATTATATTTCTTATTGTCCTTTCTTCAGATGCCTTTCCAAATGACTGTAAAAGCATTGAATACAACTGGAGAAAAATTAGTTTTTCACATTTAAAGAAAGCAAATCAAACTGCTTTGTAAAATTTCACCATAGCAACTGACATGAATCTTGTCATTCATGTGGAAATGACTTATGAAATAATACTGGGCGGCCTGCTGGTGGCGCTGTCCAGGGAGAGTATAAATACTCGGGCATGGGCCCAGCTTGCTCAGGACATTCTTTAACAGGAACTAGTGAAGGACACAACTAGACCTCCATGTTGAAAAACAGTTGATTAAAGCTTTGTTTAACGCTTAGACCAAGTGCCTAGTAGTTTTCTTACGTCAGCAACCATAACTCCAAGGTTAAATCTTAGACTGAAACTTAATCTTTTATTAAACAAATTTTTTGTTTTTCCCAGTTTTTCCACACCAGCTTAACTTCAGTTGTAGTTCCAAGTTTTTTTTCCAATTCTGGGTGCACAATCTTATTCGCACATTCTTAAAACTTTCAAAATCCTAAGACAAGACAAAAGGGTTAAATGCTTTTTTTTTAGCAAAGAGAAGTGGGTGGAGCTAAAACACACATAACAGACATTTTTTTAAGACAGACTTTCAGACAAAAGGAATACTGTAACTTCTTAAACATTCACAGTCAGGAAAACTTTAACACTTTAACACACACTTTCACACAAACTGAAATTACAGCATTTTTTAAGGTTCCTTTCACTCAGCAAATCTTGTGTTTTATTTGTCTCGGCACAGACGTTAATAACTTCCATGTCGGTAAAACTTTAGGTTTCTCTTTTTTTCTTCCTTTTTTTAAATCGGCATCTCGGCAGCTTTTCCTGCTTTCCAAATCCCTGTTTTTTTTCCCTTTTTTGCTGAGTTTTCAGATTGGTTAGCCTGCAATTTAGATTTTTTTCCTTCTCTATCTCCCCCCTCTCTCTCCTGCACTTTATGCTTCACCTCCTTCAGGCTATCTATCAACTGTTCCCGGTGATATGCCAACACCATTTTATTTCTGGTTTTACTTTTTAATACGCTCTTTCCCACTCCCTTCTTTCAGAGAGAAAAATACGCAGTCTAAGCAACGATAATGTGCGTTTGACCAAGTTCCTCCGGTCCCCACAACGGAACCTTACAACTCCCAACTCTGTGATCCCACTTCTGACACCACTGGAAGATTTGGATCACAGGTCACACACAGATTACCCAGAGGGTCTTAGGAGTTGTAAGGCTTTTTATTAAAGAGCGGCAGTTTAAGTTAAGTACAACACGCAATCATGATAGACATAGTAGATATACAACCATGACAAGCAGCTGGTATCGGTCCAGATCGGACAGACGGCTGGCGTGCATGAACAGCTCTTCCCTTCCCTTCACCTTCTGTGCTAAAATCTCTTTTGTTATCTCTTTTACTCTCTTTTTAGGCGTGGGCCTAGGGTAGATTATCAAAGATACAGTCAACAACCTTTCCAACACACAAACAGCAGACAGCTAGTCTGGAAACAAGGTCACCGCCACGGGGCAGAATGTTATAACATCTGCAGGGAACCAAGAACATCAGCAAATTCTAAGCATCTATCCAGTTATTCTAACACCAGTCTGAAGAGACTTTATTGTCTCAAGTTATTTCTTCCAATTCACGATTTCTTACACTGATGCCCTGTGTCCAGTGCAGCATCAGGTGATGGCAGAGAAGGTTGGTGATATTGGTGTGCCTGGTGATGTTGGTGTTGGGGCTGATCGTGGAAAGATTCGGAGGACCACGGTCTGATTTTTTCATTGGCACCGATGTTGCTGCAATAGATGGCAGCTGCAGGTGAGATGACAGAAACGATCTGTCAATGGTGAGAGAGGTTCTCCCAATGAGGTGGCACTGGACATACAGATGGATTTAAAAACTTGTAACCTAAAGAAATCTCTATATGTATTAAAAATGCAGTAACCAACATTCTCTGTGCTCTGAAACTCACCATCTGCAACATGGCATCCTTTACACCACTTCTGCAGCTGTCAGCTTTTCACAAACATCAGAGCAGACTCAAAACACGCCAGGTTGAGCTGGCGTGTTCCCCGAACAGCGGGTAACCAGTGGGGGAGAAGCTAAAATTACAGGTAAGCCTCAAAATCCTCTTAAATTGGCTCTTAACAAGCCATTTAAGTACCAGAATTGTCTCCCACACCGCTTGGTGTCGGGTCAGTTCTGCGCTGACAGACCCGACACCTGGGAGACTCGCGTGGAGGCGGGTTGACAGCGGGTTTCCTACCAGCTGTCAATCTTTGCCATTTTGACAGTGGACCCGCCTCCAAACCCGCCCCCTCAGCGCGATTAAATTCACGGCCTAAGGCTCACATAAAGAAAAGCATCACAAGATTTTTAATACACACTATAACCATAGCCAGATGATTGTCTAATGTAGATGTTAGGGAGACATACATGTGTATGGCCCATTCGCCCATCCCCATTATCCTCACTGATCTACATTGGCTCCCTGTCCCCCAATGTCTCAAGTTGCAAATTCTTATCCTTGTGTGTAAATCCCTACATAGCCTCATCCCTATTTATCTCTGTATTCTGCTCCAGTGCTACAACTCCCCTCCCCCATTCCTCTGCCTCTGGCCACCCTTTTCCCTACCATTTGCCAGTTATACTTTCAATCACCTAGGCCCCATGTTCTGGAATTCCCCCCCCCCCCCCCCCTGCCACGAAAACCATTGCCCGCTGTACCGCTCTCTCCCTCGCCTTTTAAGACCCTTCTCAAAATCCATCTCTTTGACCAAAATTTTGCTCACTCCTCCTAGTATCTTCTTCTGTGACATGGCATCCATTTTTTCCTTTGCTTCTGTGAAACACCGTGGGACATTTTTCTACATTAAAGGCACCATGTAATTCAAGTCATTGTTGTTGTAGTAGCGTTAGTAATACTTGCAATTGATTACCAAATCCAAAGACAACATTTAATATAGTGAGGATTTAGTTACATATTTTAAACATTCTCACCATGCGTGATTATTTCAATACATGTTGGAATCTGAAAACAAATCATTAAAGAAAGTTTACATGTGCTTCAAGCACTTGAAACGGTGCTTCCTGGAAAATCAAATACAATTTAAATACTGATGGGAGGAGTAAGTGGAAGGAGGATTGTGTGAATCATAAACTCTGGCATAGACCTGTTGGGCCGAATGGCCTGTTTCTGTGCTGTAAATTCTATATAAGTAGTAAATTGGAGCGGTTTGCCTGCTCCATTGTTTTCAAGGTGCGGTTGTTAATGACTATTAGTTGGATTCTTCTAGCAGCACTCAGGTAGGACAGGCTAATTTGTTCCCCAAGTAAAGGGACAAGCCACTCAATTGAAGTACAAATATCATATAATGTATGTTCATCACTTCTGTCGAAAGGTCATCGGCCTGAAACATTAGCTCTGTTTCTCTCTCCGCAGATGCTGCCGGACCTGCTGAGTAGTTCCAACATTTTCTGTTTTTATTTCAGATTTCCAGCATCCGCAGATCTTTGAAGGATGTTGGTATGTCTGTGGCTGATTTACTCCCAGTCAGCTGTCATTCTGAAGCCATCATAGATAAACACAGGTCAGAAACACTGTGGATTGATCCGCAACAAACCACCACATATTAGTCAGGGACTGTGCTTTCAGTCCAGTGTTCAGTAAGAGTCAGTGCAGAAGCGCCTTTGTTGTTTTCAGTTATGCCAAGGAGGAATAGTAAAGTCTGTAGTTGCTGTTCCTCTGCTATTTTAATTTAATATTCTTCCTGTTTACTGTTCAATAAATCTGACAAGTATTTTAATTTCAGGAAATTCATCCTTCCGGGTTTCCCGTCCAGATATCCTCCCCCGGCACTCTTCATGGCCCAAGTAAATATTGGGGCCACAGAGTTAGTAACCTATGTACTTTTTTAAAATCACAAACATGATGTATAAAGTTGGTGTACAATTGGAACCTGTGGCTGGAAAGTGCTAAGGGTAACCATTCTTCCGGTTCTTTAATTTCAGCAGCCTCTATTAAAATAATTTACTGCAGTGTGTGGGGGAGGTTTGGCACCAGCTACAAGGAAGCAGGAAGGGCTGCGAGATCAAGTCCTGGAAAATTCCTGGACCAATAAAGGAGGTTCCCGGTTTCAAACGGAATATTTATTACATTTGACGCAAATTCATCAAGATTGAAATCAGCATTACGCTCACTTCCTACTATTTATTCCTGGTCACCTCACCTCCCACTCATGGCCCAGTCATACTTTTGGAGAAGTGTTATACATCCAATCTTGTATTTATGCAGCAAAATTTCTAGTTTGGTTTGTTGCTGCAACATGTGTATCTAGTTATTTGACGCTGTGTCTTCCTTATATATTTAATTTTTTCCAAAACCAATGACTAATCTAGCTGCAGCTTAGCTTAAAACACAAGCTCATGTCACATGATGCATGAGTAATAATGAATCATAACATTAGTGAAAGGGATGCAGGCTGCCAATTTGTACTCTCTGTGACCATCCACTGCATGTAGCCCATCCACTGATTTTCTTACATTCTCCTGATCACCTGGGAGTCCAAGAACACACAGCACAAACCACCACAAACAACAAGCACCCCAATGCAGCAGACACCAGAACAGTGATTGCAAACATGTATGGGAGTCACCATATAAGCACCAACCCAAGTACTGTACAAGGGGCGTTTATTTTTTGTGGTATGTTACATATCGTTGGTACCGTTCATGATTTCAAGATGCAGAATTTGCAGTGCTACTTCACTTAATTACACCGGCCCTATAACTGCTGAAATAGTCTGCCTGGATAAAACACTGATTTCTATGTTACATTCACATCACTAGATTGATCCCTGGGATGAGAGGGCTGTCCTATGAGGAGAGATTGAGTAGATTAGGCCTATACTCTCGGGAGTTTAGAAGAATGAGAGCTGACCTCGTTGAAACGACAAGATTCTGAGGGGTTTGACAGGGTAGATGCTGAGAGGTTGTTTCCCCTGGCTGGAGAGTCCAGAACTAGGGGGCATAGTCTCAGGATAAGGAGTCGGACATTTAAGACTGAGATGAGGAGGAATTTCTTCACACAGAGGGTTGTGAATTTTTGGAATTCTCTGCCCCAAAGGGCTGTGGATGCTGAGTCGTTCAGTATATTCAAGGCTGAGAGATAGATTTTTGGACTCTAGGGGAATCAAGGGATATGGGGATTGGGCAGGAAAGTGGAGTTGAGGTCGAAGATCAGCCATGATTATTGAATGGCAGAGCAGGCTCGAAGGGCCGTATAGTCTACTCCTGCTCCTAATTCTTTTGTTCTTAGGTTCTTATCAACTGTGTCGTGTGACATTAATACAGCCTGAAGTAGCCTTAACATTTAGTCTTTCACTTACTATATGACAGTAAGTCAGAACATAGACCCTGGTAATATTGTGTTAGTAGAATATATATTTTTTTAATTAGTGGGTTATGTACACACTCAACAATGCACTCTACAAGTATTATTTTGAAACAAAAGTATATTACAACCAGGTTTCATCAGAATTGCAACATTAAATGAAATGCAAAGCTAACTTATGATGTCATTGGTGTTTCTATAAATTCGCATTGTACAAAAAGCTTACATAGAAATGAAATCAAGTTGTGACTTTTGGGTTGCTGGCAGTGATGTGATGCCCACACATTGGGAGCAGTGGTTCTTAGCATCCCACTAAACCCAATATGAAAGCAGCTTTTATAAAGAGTTCAAATTTCTATGTTAGTATTACATATTGATTGATCAGTGGACTCTAAGACTAGGGTGAGCATATCCGATCTATTGACAAAGCCGCTTCTGTCAGATAGTTCGCTGTTCCTAGAGCTTTCAGAAAGAACACATGTCTAAAAGAAAGAAGAATCAAAAGTTGGAAGGAAAGAAGCGAACTGGCTGCATTTAGAAAAGTAGAAAAGGACAAACAAAATCTGCAGGAAAGCCTAAAATCTGACTTTTATTATATTGTGCGTGACATTTTTAATACCAGAATGTTAAAAATTACAAACTGGTGCACAACTTGTCAGTTCTATGATATGACATTCAGATGTGGCTTCTAAGTTCGTCAAGGGTAGTAGATTGAGATATCGGCATGGCAAGTGTCAAAGCTAGTAAACTAAGCTAAATTTTGTAGAATGTCTTTAGCTTTTTTTTATTCACTTATGAGATCTGGGCGTCGCTGGCAAGGCCAGCATTTATTGCCCATCCCTAGTTGCCCTTGAGAAGGTGGTGGTGAGCTGCCTTCTTGAACCGCTGCAGTCCGTGTAGTGAAGGTACTCCCACAGTGCTGTTAGGTAGGGAGTTCCAGGATTTTGACCCAGCGACGATGAAGGATCAGCGATATACTTCTAAGTCAGGATGGTGTGTGACTTGGAGAGGAACTTGGAGGTGATGGTGCTGATAGTATATTTGACAAGTGCCCTATGTCTAAGTTGCAACAGTTCGGTTAAGGTTAAACTGACATCTGTGAATCTAGAAGTGAGTCACAGAGGCCCCAGGGAAAGTTTTCAAACCAGCTATTTTTAGACTAGCTGCCAAATGAAGAAGATAATAGGAAGATCGATCTCCTAAAAGAACTGATAGACAGTGGATCCCTACAATATCAAGTGGGCATCTGAGCTGAAACTACAGCATTGTAATCTTGTATTATCAGAGCACGGCCATGCCATGTAGAACAAAAAGAAACAAATGATGCCTCTATTATTGGAAGTTGAATTGGGAACTTAACTTTTGGAATTGGCAATTGGGAAATAAAGGTCAAACTTGCAAAATTCTCAGACTCAGAAAGAAACCATGGAAGAAGGCCATTTAGCAAACTTTGTACTACAGGAGTCACAAATAGTAGTGGAAATGAGGCAGATCATACATATTTTCTTCCATGTGGTGAAGGGAACATTCCTGAATTTGAAGGTAAACTGGGAACAGATCCCCAAGAGCAGCTGTAAATAAGAGTGTTGAGGGGCATTTTTGACGGCAAGAAATGGCAGGGGGCCTTTGACTGACACATTTGGACAGCTGTTCAAAGAACATGTCGAACTATGGAGGACATACAAAGGAGATACCAGCTAAACATGGAACAATTTCAAGGAAGTCTTCATGATATATTTTGACATAATTACTGAGTAGCTCATAATGTGAAAAGAATTTGATTGATAACCAATGACTTTCTTCTGTTCACTAAAATGAATTTCACATAATTCATGCAAGCCGTGATCCTGACCAACGGTTCCACCACAGACCCAATTCACGTACGAACCGGGGTCAAGCAAGGCTGTGTCATCGCACCAACGCTCTTCTTGATCTTCCTTGCTGCAGTGCTCCATCTCACCCTCAGTAAGCTCCCCGCTGGAGTGGAGCTAATTTACAGAACAAATGGGAAACTGTTCAACCTCCGTCGCCTCCAGTCCAGATCCAAGGTCGTCCCATCCTCTGTCGTTGAATTACAGTATGCAGACGACGCTTGCGTCGGCGCTCACTCGGAGGTCGAACTCCAAACCATCGTCAACACCTTCACCGAAGCGTACAAGAGCATGGGCCTTACACTAAACATCCGTAAGACAAAGGTCCTCTACCAACCTGCCCCTGCCACACAGTACTGCCCCCCCGATTATCAAAATCCACAACAAGGCCTTGGACAACGTGGACCACTTTCCATACCTCGGGAGCCTACTGTCAACAAGGGCAGACGTCGACGACGAAGTCCAACACCGCCTTCAGTGTGCCAGTGCAGCCTTCAGTCGCCTGAGGAAGAGAGTGTTTGAAGACCAGGACCTCAAACCCGGCACTAAGCTCATGGTCTACAGAGCAGCAGTGATACCCGCCTGCTGTATGCCTCAGAGACATGGACCATGTACAGCAGGCACCTTAAAGCACTGGAAAGGTACCACCAACGCTGCCTCCGCAAGATCCTGCAAATCCATTGGCAGGATAGGCGCACCAACGTCAGTGTTCTTGCTCAGGCCAACATCCCCAGCATCGAAGCTTTGACCATGCTCGATCAGCTCCGATGGACGGGTCACATTGTCCGCATGCCCGATACGAGACTCCCAAAACAAGTGCTCTACTCGGAGCTCCGGCACGGCAAGAGAGCCCCAGGTGGGCAGAGGAAACGCTTCAAGGACACCCTCAAAGCCTCCTTGAAAAAGTGTAACATCCCCACCGACACCTGGGAATCCCTGGCCCAAGACCGCACAAAGTGGAGGAGAAGCATCCAGGAAGGCGCTGAACACCTCAAGTCTCTTCGCCGGGAGCAAGCGGAAGCCAAACGCAGGCAGTGCACGTCAACCCAAGCACCCCACCCACCCGCCCCTTCAACCATCGTCTGCCCCACCTGTGACAGAGGCTGTAGGTCCCGCATTGGACTCATCAGTCACCTGAGAACTCATTTTTAATGTGGAAGCAAGTCATCCTCGGTTCCGAGGGACTGCCTAAGAAGAAGAAGAATTTTACTGAAAAAGACAAAGAATGTTGTAATGCAGGTAGAAATCTTTAACTAACTATCCCACTGTAGTTAGCACAACTTTGATGATTCTAACCAAGCCAACTTGGGTTAGCAAACAGCAGAAATAAAGCTAACTTTTGCTTGTTAAAGCCTTGTTATGATCATTACTGAGGAATTTGTGCATCATTCCACAGCTGCACCATCAGATCTAAATGTGCCCTTAGTGACTTTAATGATCTGGATGATATTGAAGTATCACCACAACAGAAACAGAAGTACATGCGCAGTGGAAAGGTTTAGTTGATTTGTACAAATATCCTAAATGAAGTACAGCTTATGTAAGATAGTGGAGAAAATAGTAGACAGAGCCTTTGGCACTCATATATTTGTTTTAATTAATGCCCATATTCCACAGAGCAGCTCCAAACTGTGCACCATCTTGCCACTGCTCCGTTCAAGGGGACTGATCCAGGGATTATTTTTTTAAACTTTGACCAGCGGCACCCACGTACACCCCTGTGGAGGCCAGTACCTTTCTCAATGTACAGCTTGACACTGTTGCACAGGAAGTCCTTGCCCTTAGCCCATTAATTGCCTTGTACAAGGGGAATGGGTGTAAAACATGTGCAATATTCTTGCCATTCTATCTACAATGTCTTCAAGATAAATTAATAAATATCGTGAGCAGCATGCTGCACTATTACCATTGATAAGTTCCATCTGCTTCCCATTATCCAGCCAATTCATTACCTAAATTACAACTTTCTCTTTGATTGCAGGAGCTTTCACTTCAGCTGTAAAATTCCTTATCCAAACGCTTTCTAAAAGTCAAGATATATAACTAATCACCACATTGTCACTAATCGCTTTTGTCACGTCCACAAAACCATCGAGCATATTAGTTACACACGGCTTTTACAAATCCCTGTCTTAGATTTGTTGCCTCTACAATGTGTTTAAATTGCATTTTTCCCCCCCCCCCAAACATCCTCCACTGTAGCTGTGAGAGTAGATTTATAATTTCCAGGATCATTCTCCTGAACTTTCTGTTTTTACAGACTGCAATAAGATTAACTATTCTGTCTTCTGGTACCACCTGGTGACCAATGAACTGCAAAAATAATCTCTGTCCGAGTCGACCACTCCCTACTTGTGCTCTCCTTTCAAGTATTCATGGATGAATTACACTATGCATGTTTGCTCGAATCATTAAGTTAAAAAATAAACACTTCATTACTGATCTTGGAATTTTCAATGAGCTCATCCTTTCCATTACTGGACCAGAAATTAAATGAACATTTTCCAGACCAGAAACACCATGAATATTTTCTATGGTGAAAAGTGTTACAAAAACATGATTTAACAATTGTGGTTTTCTTAATTTTACGTTTCAGGACATTTTTCTTTTCTTAATTTATACTTTTAATTTCATTCTTCTTTTATTTTTCTCAGTATGATTTTGTTGTGAACAGAGATGGACACGCATCTTTACTGAGAATGCTGCCAGTTTCTCTCATTGCCCTGCCCAATATTCCACTGCCAACCAACAACAACTAAAACAGATGAACTAGTTATGCATATCACTGTAGTTTGTGGGACCTTACTGTGCACAAAATGACTGCTGCGCTTAACTACATTACAACAGTAACTGCAGTTCAAATGAATTAATTGTATGTGATGCATTGTAAAACATTTCTGAGAGATGTCCTATATGAATGCAAGTTCTTTGTCCTCTCTTTATTAATGGGAGAGGTTTGGGTCCCTGCTTCATAGTCTGGGTCAAACCAGTCTATTAAATCAATGGTCCCTCATAAAACAGTTTGACCCACACTAAAGGGCATGGGTTGAAGCAACTGCTAGTACAAACTGCTGACTTGCAACAGCCCGCAACTTCTGTACTTTATTAAACCGTTAAAATCAGATATCTCTAACATATAGAATTGTGATTTTGTTTTTTGAACGAATAGCAACGTTCATACACTGGGGGCTGGATTTTGCCAATGGGGAGCTTTTGGAGGCGGGACTCCCACTTGTTTGGTTTCAGTCCCGCCTCCATCAACTTCTGGCCAACCCACGCTATTTTCCCTTGATTGACCTTGTTAAGCCCGCCCAGTGGGGTGAGCAGGCCAATTAAGGGAAAGCCGGTTACAGAGAACGTCAATGTATGACATTTCATCTGTCAAAAAGTTTTGACAGATGAATTGTCATCGTTTGACAGCTCTGTGAAGCTGTCAAAGACTGACATTCTCTGTAGTTTGATGAGTTCTTGAATTCAAGACCTCCTCAAACCTCTTTCTTTTGTAGAAATTAGATGGTTGTTGCATTGGAGAATGCAACAGCCATCTGTCATCCCTACCGCGGAGGTGCAAGACTCTCCGCATACCCACCGACTGAAGCCTGCAGTAAGAAACAAAGGTAAGTACACTTTTACTAACACTTTGCACTTACCTCAGATACTCCCCTCTCCACACTTGCACCCATCACTCACCTCAACAGCACACTTTTGGACTCCCCCAACCACCGCAGACCCACTGCTCACCTCGGTGGCCCTGGCGGGTTTCGGAGCCTTCGGGAAGCCCGCACTTGCGTGGGCAAAATGGGGATAATCCCCTTATCTGCTTGTTAACTACCTGTTAACAGGCAGATAAGTGGCACTAATCCCTTCCCGCCTCCAAGGAGACGGGACCCGGCGCGGGTCGGCTACCCGCCTCCTGGGAAGATGGCACGGAGGCAGGTTGGGGGCGGGTTGGGCACCTGCCCCCAAATTCTGCCATTTTCCCGGCAGTCCCGCCTCCAAACCCACCTCCCAGGGCTGGCAAGATTGCGCCCTCGGTCTTTGAAAAGAATCTATTGCTGAAACTTAGGTTTTCCAACCTACCTCCAGGCCTATGATGGAAATAGAGGCCTAGAAATTGAATTAGGCCTGAAAACGGGCGGTGTCAAGGACCAGCGCTATTTGCCTGCGCCCATTGAAAGTGGTCCAGGCAGCACGCAAAATTAGTTTATAATCCAATCCAATTTATAATCCAATCATTATAATGATTGGAGCGCTAAACACGTTGCTGATTGGCTTAGCGCTCAGCAGGGGAGGTGAGGTGCCAATATCGGTCCAGTCTGATGGCCAGTAATATTTGGCCTAGGCGCTCTGCACTACTTAAAGGGGAGGTGCTTTGTTGCAGCAGCACCTCATTGTCAGTCTGGCTGAAGACATGGCTCAGCAACCAAGAGAGCAGGCATGAAAGGTCTCGGTTGCTGCACTGGAGGGCTTGTTCATGGCCGTTCAAAGAAGGCGGGCTGTCCCATTCCCGCAGGGTGGCAGGAAGCCATCCAAGGCCACCTGCAGAGGCTCTGGGAGGAGATAGCTAACTTCGTCACGGCCATCAGTGTGGTCCCAAGGATGTGGATCCAGTGCCGAGAAAAGTTTAATGACCACACATGGAAGGTCAAGGTGAGTGAAGGCTTCAGCAAATGCCATATCCCACCATCTGCACCACTAGCCTCACACGCTGCTCAATGCACCACAACCCCAGCACTCACCTACCAACAATATCTAGCTACCACCACTCATACCTCACAATCATGGCTTCACTTCACTCTCACAACCTTACCACTGCTGCAACACTCACACCCACATCTCACACCTTGCACACACTGACAGCTATTCAACTTTGGCAGGCACATCACCCAAACACATTGCACCACGCTCACTGACACACTTTTCTTTCTCTCGCAGGCAAAGGTGGCACAGAACAGGAGAGAGCAGCAGCAGATGAGAGGGGGCCAAGCCACAATACAGAACCTCAGCGACCTGGAGGAATCCATGCTCGACATCATTGGAGGGGCAGTGACGGAGGCCGTGGCAACAGGAGAAGTTGAAGCCATTGCTGATAATGACGGTATGGTCATACCTAATCTTTCTTCTCACATCCTACTTCCCCCCTCATCCACAATCTCTTCTCACTTACAAGCTGCTGATGGTGTATGCATGGATATCTTGCTTCCCACCACCGCCCCCCCCCCACCCCCCGTCCCCTCAGCACAACCCGACCCTTATGCCTTCCTGCCTTCAGATGCCCAAGAAGTGCCACCAGCACAGACTGTTCCTGATGTTGTGGAGGAGAGGGATGGAGGAGTAGAAGACACACCATCACTGTATCTGACACTCGCAGACACCAGCTCAGAAAATGGCACTGCGCGGAATTAAGAGGGTAGTATAGAGGCAGGATCTTCACGTGGTGAGGTACCAAGCACGAGTGGGCTGCAGCAAGGCCAGGGGGAAAGGGTAGCTCAGGGGCCAGCTCCCCAGAGGGCGAGTTCGTGCACGAGTTCTGCTGCATAGGACTCAGATGATGACCTCGATGGGGCGGCCTTCAGAAGAAGGGTGATGGGCATATACGCAGAAATGCTAGGTGCAATGACAAGCCTGCCAGAGAGTATCTTGTCAGTGTCAAGGAGCATGGAGGAGTCCAGCTCCAACATTGGATGGGGCTTTGTGCAGAGCTTGGAGCCCATGATTTCCAGGATGGAAATGATGGAAACTCCAGGAGAGACCTTGTGGACCCAGCCATGATGCTGCGTGTGGTGAGCAATGTCGCGGCTTCCATTGCAGCACAGGCAGAAGCGACCCAACGTCTCAGTGCTGCAGTGGAAGCACAGACTGCTCTCCTGCAGGCTCAGCTTGCTGCCACAGAAGCTCAGACTGCTGCCATCATCGCTGGGTTTACGAATGTCGAAAGGGGCTTGCAGGGTGTCGCAGCCGTCCAGCAATCTGTCCTCCAACAGGAAGGATTGGTAGGAATGCTAAGACGCCGCCCCGGGGAATGGCAGTGGGTCTGTGGAGCAAGAACCTGCTATCCTCTCTCAGGATGACAGCAATCTTACTCCCACTACTGCCACTCCGCCAGTGCCATTGCAGTTGCCTGTCAGCCAGCCAGCCCAGACTGCTGCCGCCTATGCCGAGGTGGTGAGTCTACAGCTGGGCCTTCAAGGTCCATAGCTGGTCGAGGTCGTCCTGCAAGGCCATCTGTAGTCTCTCCCACTGAAAGTCAGCAGCCTTCCACCAGCCATGTTGCAGCCATGGGGGGAGCACTTCGTAGAAGCACTAGAGTAGGAAAAGGCACACGAACGACAGGCACTAAGGGATTGCACAAGGGTGATTAGTTGATAATGTAATGTTGATTGGATTCTGATAAATGTATGATTTTTGTTTGGAATGTGTGGCTCTCATTTCAGCTTTGTGCCGAGCAGGACGCTGTGATGTTCCGTGACAGACGGATGGTGTGACGGGGAAGTGGTGAGCAACGAGGACCTGGGGTTTCATTCACTGGAATCGGAGTCTGATGAGGCGCTCACGGAATGGGGATTTGCTGCCTGCCTCCCCCTCCCTCCTTCCTCTCCCTCCTCCTGAGGTGGTCCTGCAATCCCTGCTGGCAAGGGCTGCGCCCTCATGATGGTCAAGTTGTGAAGCATGCAGCAGACCACCACGAAATGGGACACCAGTGAGTACTGGAGGGCTCCTCCTGAGCGGTTAAGGCAACGGAACGATTGCTTGAGAACCACGATGGTCAGCTCAATGATGTTCCTGGTGGCAGCATGGCTGTCATTTTATGAGTGCTGGGCACGAGTGGTGGGGTTACAGAAGGGAGACATCAGCCCGGTGGAGAGCAGATAGCCCTCGTTTCTGAGCAGCCACCCTCGGGTTCGACGTGGTGGCTGGAAGATTGCTGGCACAACGGAGTGGCACAGGATGAAGGCATCATGACTGCTGCCAGGATAGCGGGCATTCACCATCATGATGCGCTGGGCGTGGTCACACAACAACTACATATTAAGTAGGTGGTAGCCTTTGCGGTTATGGAACATCTCAGGATTGGTATGCGGTGCCCACAAAGCCACAAGGGTACAGTCAATGGCGCCTTGCTCCATGGGGAAGCCAACTATCCTGCCAAAGCCACTTGCACACTCATCCTGCTTCTCTCTCTTCAGAGAGAAGACAATGTAGTCCTTTCTCCTGGAGTAGAGAGACTCTGTGACCTCCTGGATGTAGCGATGGACGGTGAACTGGAAAATGTTAGCTATGTCTCCTGCTGCAGACTGAAAGGATCCGCTGGCCACGGTGGCCTTGAGGGCCACTGGGAGAGCTGTCATTGCCCTGCTCTGAGGCTGCAGGTCTGGTTGCAGGAGGTGGCAGAGTTCTGTGACCACCTCCTTGGTGAAGTGGAGCCTCCTAATACACTGCCCTTCGCTTAAGTGGAGGTAGGAGAAGTGCTCTCGGAAGAGCCTAGGTGGGTAAGGCCTCCTGCTGAGAGCCCACCTGGCCCCCCTCCTCCCTCTGCGAGCATCTTCTCTTCTTCACTGCCTCCGCTCCCTCTCCCAAAGATACTCGAGCGCGAGGGGGACTGCCAGTAAAGCCCCGTGACTGTGAGCATGTGGTGTGAGCAGAAGCCTTTAAATAAGAATCAAGCATTCTCCACTTGCACCAACACTCCCTGTGACCTCAGGAACTTTAAACAAGTTTAGAAAGCTGCTAGAGTTGCAGAAACTTAGACACAGCCAGTAAAATTGAGAAACATGTCAGCTGCAAGTTGTTGCTGATGATCCCTTTAACTATCGCTGCTGGAGGCTCCTTCCTGCTGCTGAACGCTTGGTCTGCTGGTGTGGTTAAGAGAGGGCAGGAAGTGGAGCGGTGATGGTGAAAATGGCAGATCGTGCGTCAAGTGAGCGATGCACACTCATTGACGTCACGATCTGCTTCATTTCCATTTCTGCAGTGAGCCGACCTGCAGAAAATGGTGGCCGCCACGGACTCACCCGAAGCAACGCGGCCGCCATTTTTTCTTCTTAATGACCGCCCTAAACCCCTGTATTTCTAGGCCAGAATGTTTCAGGGAGCAAGACTTTTATTAAACCTGTTCAGTGAGACCTCAAAAGTAAACCCCTGGTGTTGAAGAGAGAATGGAAATGATGAAAGGTCACAAGATTTAAGCTACGAGGAAAAATAAAGAAAAAAGCAGCTGAAGAAAAACAAAGTATGCACTTGCAGTACTGTGCACAGCTCTGGTCTCCATATACCTTGGTTAGACCACACTTGCAGTACTGTGCACAGCTCTGGTCTCCATATACCTTGGTTAGACCACACTTGGAATACTGTGCACAGCTCTGGTCTCCATATACCTTGGTTAGACCACACTTGGAATACTGTGCACAGTTCTGGTCTTCATATACCTTGGTTAGACCACACTTGGAGTACTGTGAACAGTTCTGATCTCCATATTATAAAAAGGATATAGAGGCACTGGAGAAGGTGCAAAAAAGATGATACCAAATCTGAGAGATTAGACCTATCAGAAAAGACTGAACAGGCTGAGGTTCTTTTCTCTAGAAAAGAGAAGGCTCAGGAGTAGCCTGATAGAGTTCTTTAAGATTATGAAAGGGTTTGATAAGGTAGATGTAGAGAAGATGTTTCCACTCATGGGGGAGACCAAAACTAGGGGCCATAAATATAAGATGGTCACTAATAAATCCAATAGGGAATTCAGGAGAAACTTCTTTACCTAGAGAGTGGTTAGAATGTGGAACTCGCTACAACCTGGAGTGTTTGGGGCAAATAGCATAGATGCATTTAAGGAGAATCAAGATTAACACATAAGGGAGAAAGGAATAGAAGGATATGGTGTTAGGGATAGATGATGAATGGTGGGGGGAGGCTCGTGTGGAGCGTAAACACAGTCGTAGACCAGTTGGGCCGAAAGGCCTGTTTCTGTACTGTACATTCTATGTAATATTAAATATGTCTTAGAAAGTAGCATATGCTAAATCAATGAGCAATGTGGGAAGGCAATAAACTGGTATGTGGGGGAGGGAGTGTGTTTATGCAGGTACATGGATTAATAAGTTAGTTTACTGAGCTGATAATTTTCATGTTTCATAAACTAGAATAAATAGGATGGACGAAACCAGAGCAGCTGTCCTGCATCTTGGCACACCCTGTGAGCCAAATTTACAGTTACAAAATTAGCACTGTTGCCTCACAGCGCCAGGGACCAGGGTTCGAATCCGGCCTTGGGTGACTGTCTGTGTGGAGTTTGCACATTCTCCCCGTGTCTGTGTGGGTTTCCTCCGGGTGCTCCGGTTTCCTCCCATAGTCCAAAGATGTGCGGGTTAGGTTGATTTGGCTATGATAAATTGACCCTTAGTGTTAGGGGGGATTAAATACGTGGGGTTACGGGGATAGGGTGGGATATGTGTCGGTGCAGGCTCGATGGGCCGAAATGGCCTCTATCTGCACTGTGGGGATTCTGTGATTCTGTGAATTTAGGTCACTGTTCCAAGCAACCACCACAAAGGTGATCTTAATCTGATCTGTTTATGTTCTCTGTTAAATTAGTAATGGCTCATGCCAGCAGACATAAAATGTCATAATTAATCAAGCTAGCAAAGTCTAGAGATTGGCAACAGCTGAGTATTTGTTCTAGCCTTATGCACTGTTCTTGAAATGAATAATAACCTCATCAGATGTTCAAGCGGATGTGAGCTGGATTCTCATCCAGGTTGTGCGTGGAGTGGTGTTGCTAAATCTCTGTGAATTTGTCCCGTCAGTATCGGTAAATCTAGAACTGCTGTCAGATTCCATTTTCTTTTCTTTCTAATGCCAGTGGTATGGTGAGGCTCAGAGAAGGCAGCTGGTCAGTCTAAAAGGGGCTTATTTGGGCGAACTACCGCCTCATCATTTTTTTTTCACATTTCCTTGGTGGAAATAAAACCAGCTATTGGCTAGTAGTGCCATTATAGGGTCTAAAATATATATTTTTTTTAAATCATAGGCACTTCTCCCATCAAAGTCATCTGGAATCCTGTTCTCAGTTGGGTGGTTTTGACTTGCGCTCTGTCTCTGAATGTTAAAAATGAGAAGTATAATGCACAAAGTCTGCTGGATAGATGCCTGCTTAAACCTGCCTTTTATCATAACCAGATACAAGGTTGCTGTTGGCAGGGAAGGTTTTATTAAAGAATCCATTTTATGTTCAGGACTCCATTTTGCAGTTAGTTCAGAAGTTCTTGAAAGAGGCGATATCTGCAGAATGTTAACAAACAGCTCAAATCTCCAAGACTGTGCTGATTATTGTCATACAAGATAGCCTTGGGTAGTTCTAATCTTCTAATAGATGCATTTATCTGTTAGGCGAAAATAAGTTTACCTTTTCTGTACTTATAAGAACAGCTTTTGTTACGAGACCCACTTTCTGGAATACTGAGCTGATGAAAGTTAGTGTAAAACCAAGAGTGAAGGTTATGAAGGACATAATGTAATGGCCTTTAAGATGAGTTTAAAAAGTGAGACCATTGTAAGGAAGTTAGGGAAGATATGGAGGGCTAATCACCCTGTGACTGAACTCAGCAAATGTAACGCCAGCCTTCATATCATCGTGTGTGGCGTCTGTAATAAAATCTCTAGAATGGAGATTTTCCATTGGGATTGGTCAGGTAGGAAGTACAGAGGAATTGGTACATTGTAAATCCAGAACAGACTGATGGGATAAAAATATCTCCTCTCTGAGAGCTGTAAGGGTCCTATAGAAAATAATCTGAACCTAGTTCCCAGTACAAGCCCACAGCACAAATCTACCCATGACTTGGCACAATTTGCTTTAAATTAGCATTCAGAAAAATGGAAATGAATTCACTCTACTTTAGTTGCTGATTTGATGAGATTGAGGTTAAGGTATCTTGTTGTGGCTGTGTTAGGAGCTTAACTCTACATATGCCACATAAGACCTGGGAGTGCTCAATGCTGACACTAGATTCCAAGAGTGGAAAACTTCCAAATCATACCACGGATATTCTCCAATTTGAGCACAAAAAATCATCTCTCCTTCCCACCCATAATGTAAAAGATATTTCACAAAATTTATTACCATGGAGTGTGGCAGTTGTGCGTCAAAGACATAGAGCGTACTCCAAGTTCATAAAACATCCTTAAGGCTGCCAAACTGCTGTCAATTGAGTGTCCTCCTTCAATACTGATTAGACAAGCTATTTTTTCAGTATCATTAATGCCTAAATTTAAAAAAAAATCAACAAATTGACTTATCATCAATATTCTTTATCATATATATAAATTCAGAAATGTTAAATTTCCGGATGAGCATTATTGAAATGTTCTTAACTGGTACCTTTTGAAGAAGTAACCATCTCAAATTCTGGATACTTCCTGCACATCCGTTTGATGACATCTATTTGTTCCAGGGTCAGACGAACAGCATCCTTGTTTTGGGCAGAGCACAGTACATATGCAGACCACAACTGTAATGAAGAATGAAGCCATGTTGTATTTACTGCATGTGTTATAACTTTTAAAATTAACAAGCCTCAAACAAGATGAAACGTTTTCCCCACTGAGTGATGGATGTGTAGAACAGATTTCCTGGAAAAGAAGTTGAAGCTAAGTTGACTGGTTGACTTAAATAGGAGATGGATAAATATCTAACTATTTAAGTGCGCTTGCTCTAACCAAGTATTCTGTATTCGCTGCTCACAGTGTGGTCTTCTCTACACTGCGGAAACCGAACACAGATTAGGTGGCTGCTTTGCCAATTACTTTGTTCCTGTCTACAAGTGTGACACTGAGCAACCTGAGACTCCCCACTTTAACTCTCCCTTCCATTCCCACTCTGACCGCTACATCATTGGCCTCGTACACCGTGCCAACTAAGCTCAATGAAAACTTCAAGAAAAATATCTGTGGGTAGAGTTTCCGTTTTGGGCCCAATCAGGAAGTTACACCTAAAATGCACTGGTTAGGTTACAGTTTAATTTTTTGATTTAAAGAACCATTTGCATAATCACAAATATAAAATCTTCCATGAACCAGTGCAGTCGGGCAGCTTTCTAGAACGTAATCGTTTTTTTCTTTCCAATAAAAAGTATTCATTGATGTATATAAGAGAGGTAACCTGGTGCAGTTTTATTAATACAGCTAAAAATGGCTTTAACACAGAAAGTAAGTATTTTTTAAAAAGAGTCCCGTCCTCCACCTATGAGTAACCTGATTAAAATCACTGAAAATTATCTAAAAAAACATACTGAACCATTTACTACTTTCATGGATGTACACTAGTCAGTTTCTGAGTAAATTAAATATTTTTGATATGAAAAAACTTTTAAAATATGCTCATTAGTGCCTGTGCGCCTAAGAAAATTAGCGCAATTTGAAGAGCCTTCCAAAACGGTGCAATCGGCAGAATCCTGACCTGGAGGCATAGCCAGTTTTGTGGACAGAGCCTTATCCGGCGAAATGAATCTTAAACCAGCGTAAAAGATCGGGAATTTTAAACTTAAGTGAGTTACACCCAAGACCACTTACATTCGGGTTTTCCACGAAGTTTTTCGGCTGATTCTGCCCGGATTGCGCTGATACCACTGGCCTAAACAAGCGGAAACTCTACCCCCCAGATCTTCTCCTGGGGACGCTGCAATTCTCTGATCTGAGCATTTCCTTCAGTAACATCAGACTTTAGTTATATTGTAATTTCTTACTTGTTTTAATTACTTGACCCCTAGGTTTTCCATTTTCTCCATCTCTCCCACTTTGTTTCATTTTCCCAGGCCTCCTACTTCCTTGTCTATTTAAATTCCCTTTTGTAACATCTCAATATTGGTACCTATAACGTAAGTGAGATGATCTGTTACATCATTCCACTCATGCTTCTTCTGATTTATTTTTCTGATTGTATTTTCTATGCCTGTTCACCTCTTCTGAAAGGTGCCCACCCAAAAAATAAACTTGTTTGTTGTTTTCAGAGATGCTGACTGAACTGCCATCTGTTTCCAACATTTTCTGTTATTTGTTTTGGATAAATATCTGGTTGGAAGCATGATCAGTGGTTATAGACATAAGTATAGGCTGAGATGATTAAACACTCCATGGGGCACAATAGACCTTGTGCTGTCAGACAGAGGAGGAATATCTAGATTAAATTGTGGAGATGTGAGGATGGATGAACATTTAGGTGTTTTGCTTGATTATCTTTGGGAATCGGGAAGTTTTAATGCTGAACTTTCCCTCGGGAGATTAAATAGATTGGGAGATTGTACATACGTCTGGGTAGCTTGATGAACTGAATTGCCATTTCTCATTCCACACTCTCATATAAAAGCTCTGACAAACATTTTTTCTCCTTTCTTTTCCTGCCGTGTTCCATCCTCCCCCCACTTCTCCTGAAGGTGTTGATTCTTTGTTGGGGTGTAGTTCCACATACTCTGGTCAACCTTCGGTATTTCACCCAAGTGACCATTCTTCATGTCCGAGTCTAGACAATTGGGGTTGGCAGGCTGTGTTCCACGCACTGCAGCTGAGCCCAATCCTTTTCTTGTCCAACTCCTACACAAATGGACTTTAGCTCAGGTTCGACGTAGCAAGCAGTAGTGAGGACCCTGGCTAATTTTCTCTTGTCAAACCCAGGGACACAGAGGCAGTTGGAGCACACCTACTGCCAAAGCTCATAGAGATCAGCTAATTGAACTCAAACCTGGACTTTCTGCTTTTATGGCAATTGGTTAAACTTACTAAGCCACGGGGGAGGGGTGGGGAGAGTCATCTGACATTATGGAAGACACGTGATTGCACAGACAGAAGCAGAGTTTTAGTGACTTATCTTTCAAGTCTTACCAAAATTGGAGTAATGCTTTTAAATAAAAAATATAGATTGTTCACCCCTATTTTTATGTTTCTGTTACTGCACATTATTGCCTGAAAGAAGCTAGACTGGTGAATGCCAATACACTTTCAGTGCAGGATCGTCAATCACTATTGAGCACAAAAATCTAGGCTGACATTCCAGGGCAGTACTGAGGGAGTGCTGCACTGTCGGAGGTGCCATCTTTCGGATGAGATGTTAAACCGAGGTGATGAGGTCCCGTCTGCTCTCTAAGGTGGACGTAAAAGATCCGATGACACTATTTCGAAGAAGAGCAGGGGAGTTATCCCTGGTGTCCTGGCCAATATTTATTCCTCAATAAACATAACATAAACAAATTATATGGTCATTATCACATTGCTGTTTGTGGGAGCTTGCTGTGTGCAAATTGGCTGCCGCGTTTCCTACATAACAACAGTGACTACACTTCAAAAGAACTTCATTGACTGTAAAGCATTTTGGGACGTCCGGTGGTTGTAAATGACGCTATATAAATGCAAGTCTTTCTTTCTTTCTTTCTTTCATTACAACAGTGACTCCACTTTAAAAGTACTTCATTGGCTGTAAATCGCATTGAGACGTCTGGTGGTTGTGAAAGGCGCTATATAAATGCAAGTCTTTCTTTCTTTAACTATTAATAAGGAGATAAATAGGCCATTTTCCATTGAAATAGAATCTGGATCCTGTTATAATTCCCATTCACTCCTACTACGTAAAAATCCAGATCCATTCGTAAAATATCAATACCAAGTTCTTGTCCACTCCTTATCCATATTTTTTTTTTAATATTCGTTTATGGGATCAGGGCGTCGCTGGCAAGGCCAACACTTATTGCCCATCCCTAGTTGCCCTTGAGAAGGTGGTGGTGAGCCACCATCTCGAACCGCTGCAGTCCATGTGGTGAAGGTACTCCCACAGTGCTGTTAGGGAAGGAGCTCCAGGATTTTGACCCAGTGACGATGAAGGATCGGCGATATATTTTTAAGTCAGGATGGTGTGTGACTTGGAGGGAACTTAGAGGTGGTGGTGTTCCCATGCGTCTGCTGCCCTTGTCCTTCTAAGTGGAAGAGGTCGTGGGTTTGGGAGGTGCTGCCGAAGAAGCCTTGGTGAGTAGCTGCAGTACATCTTGTAGATGGTACACACTGCAGCCACGGTGGTGGAGGGAGTGAATGTTTAAGGTGGTGGATGGGGTGCCAATCAAACGGGCTGCTTTGTCCTGGATGGTGTCGAGCTTCTTGAGTGTTGGTGCAGCTGCACTCATCCAGGCAAGTGGAGAGTATTCCATCACACTCCTTACTTGTGCCTTGTGGATGGTGGAAAGGCTTTGGGGAGTCAGGAGGTGAAACACTTGCCGCAGAATACCTAGCCTCTGACCTGCTCTTGTTGCCACAGTATTTATATGGCTGGTCCAGTTAAGTTTCTGGTCTATGGTGACACCCAGGATGTTGATGGTAGGGGAATTCGGTAATGGTAATGCCATTGAATGTCAAGGGGCAATGGTTAGACTCTCGCTTATTGGAGATAGTCATTGCCTGGCACTTGTGTGGCGCGAATGTTACCTGCCATTTATCAGCCCAAGCCTGAACATCGTCCAGGTCTTGTTGCATGCGGGCATGGACTGCTTCATTATCTGAATGACGCTGAACACTGTGCCGTCATCAGCGAACATCCCCATTTCTGACCTTATGTTGGAGGGAAGGTCATTGATGAAGCAGCTGAAGATGGTTGGGCCTAGGACACTGCCCTGAGGAACTCCTGTAGCGATGTCCTGGGCTGTGATGATTGATCTTCAGTCACCACAACCATCTTCCTTTGTGCTAGGTATGACTCCTGCCAGTGCAGCATTTTCCCCCTGATTCCCATTGACTTCAGTTTTACTAGGGCTACTTGATGCCACACTCGGTCAAATGCTGCCTTGATGTCAAGGGCAGTCACTCTCAACTCACCTCTGGAATTCAGCTCCTTTGTCCATGTTTGGACCAAGGCTGCAATGAGGTTGGGAGCCGAGTGGTCTTGGTGGAACCCAAACTGGGCATCAGTGAGCAGGTTATTGGTGAGTAAGTGCCGCTTGATAGCACTGTCGATGACACCTTCCATCACTTTGCTGATGATTGAGAGTAGACTGATGAGGCGGTAATTGGCCGGGTTGGATTTGTTCTGCTTTTTGTGGACAGGGCATACCTGGGCAGTTTTCCACATTGTCGGATAGATGCCAGTGTTGTAGCTGTACTGGAACAGCTTGGCTAGAGGCGCGGCTAGTTCTGGAGCACATGTCTTCAGCACAATAGCCGGGATATTGTCGGGACCCATAGCCTTTGCTGTATCCAGTGCGCTCAGCCTTTTCTTGATATCACGAGGAGTGAATCGAATTGGCTGAAGACTGGCTTATGTGATGGTGGGGACCTCGGGAGTAGGCCGATATGGACCATCCACTCGGCACTTCTGGCTGAAGATGGTTGCAAACGCTTCAGCCTTGTCTTTTGCACTCACGTGCTGGGCTCCACCATCATTGAGGATGGGGATATTCTTGGAGCCTCCTCCTCCCGTTAGTTGTTTAATGGTCCACCACCATTCACGACTGGATGTGGTGGGCCTGCAGAGCTTTGATCTGATCTGTTGATTGTGGGATCACTTAGCCCTGTCTATAGCATGCTGCTTCTGCTTTTTAGCATGCATGTAGTCCTGTGTTGCAGCTTCCCCAGGTTGGCACCTCATTTTTAGGTACGCCTGGTGCTGCTCCCGGCATGCTCTTCTACACTCCTTATTGAACCAGGGTTGGTCCCCTGGCTTGGTAGTAATGGTAGAGTGAGGGATATGCCGGGCCATGAGGTTACAGATTGTGGTGGAATACAATTCTGCTGCTGCTGATGACCCACAGCACCTCGTGGATGCCCAGTTTTGAGCTGCTAGATCTGTTCTGAATCTATCCCATTTGGCACAGTGGTAGTGCCACACAACACGATGGTGGGTGTCCTCAGTGTGAAGACGGGACTTCGTCTCCACAATGACTGTGCGGTGGTCACTGCTACCAATACTGTCATGGACAGATGCATCTGCGACAGGTAGATTGGTGAGGACCAGGCCAAGTAGGTTTTTCCCTCATGTTGGTTATCTCACCACCTGTCGCAGGCCTAGACTGGCAGTTATGTCCTTCAGGACTCGGCCAGCTCGGTCAGTAGTGGTGCTATTGAACCACTCTTGGTGATGGACATTGAAGTCCCCCACCCAGAGTACATTCTGTGCCCTTGCTACTCTCAGTTCTTCTTCCAAGTGGTGTTCAACATGGAGGAGTACTGATTCATCAGCTGAGGGAGGGCGGTAGGTGGTAATCAGCAGGGGGTTTCCTTGCCCATGCTTGACCTGAAGCCATGAGACTTCATGGGGTCCGGAGTCAATGTTGAGGACTCCCAGGGCCACTCCTTCCCGACTGTATACCACTGCGCCACCACCCCTGGTGGGTCTGTCCTACCGGTGGGACAGGACATACCGAGGGATGGTGATGGAGGAGTTTGGGACATTGGCTGAAAGGCATGATTCTGTGAGTATGACTATGTCAGGCTGTTGCTTGACTAGTCTGTGCAACAGCTCTCCCAATTTTGGCACAAGTCCCCAGATGTTGGTGAGGAGGACTTTGCAGGGTTGACTGGGCTGGGTGTGCCGTTGCCGTGTCCGTAGCCGGTGCCGAGGTCGATGCCGGGTGGTCCATCCGGTTTCATTTTTATTATTTTGTTTCGTAGCGGTTTGTTACAACTGAGTGGCTTGCTAGGCCATTTCAGAGGGCAGTTAAGAGTCAACCACATTGCTGTGGGTCTGGAGTCACATATAGGCCAGACCAGGTAAGGAAGGCAGATTTCCTTCCCTAAAGGACATTAGTGAACCAGATGGGTTTTTACGACAATCCGATAGTTTCATGGTCACCATTACTGATACAGGAAACTCTCGTTTAAACGGCACCTAAATATCCGGAATTCTCTATTAACCGGCAAAATTCATACTCCGAAAACTCCTCTCAAATAACCGGCAATGTTTCCGAGTCAGAGTCCGAGTCTCCCGCGAACGCCGAGTTAGTCAGTGGGGGTCGTTCTCCAAAGTGCCACTACTCGGCTTCCTGGCGCTGTCGGAAGTCCGAACACTGCAGTAACCGGAGTCTGATTCTCCTGCGCTGCTGGTAGTCTCTTCCGAGCCACCATTTTACTGTGTGTCTCCCACGCTGCTGGTAGTTTCTTCTGATCCACCATTTTACTGTGTGTCTCCCGCGCTGCTGGTAGTCTCTTCTGATCCGTCATTTTACTGTGTGTCTCCCGCGCTGCTGGTAGTCTCTTCCTAGCCACCATTTTTCTGTGTGTCTCTCCATCTTTATCGGGAATTATCTCCCCCATCTTGCATTATGGAATTCCCAAAAGCTGGTCCAAGCAAAAGGAAGAGCGTGGTCTTAACTTTAAAACAGAAAATCGAGATATGCCAACGACTAGAAAGGGGAGAGAAGCGTATCAACATTATGAATGAATTCAAAATCGGTTCGTCAACAATCTACGACATCAAATCGCAGAAGGATAAGCTGCTCAAGTTTTATTCAAGCTCGGAGACATCTAAGAGTGTAGAGAAACGGCGTACGCTTCGTAAGCCTAAGCTTGAAGAGCTGGATACCGTGCTTTATGAATGGTTTTCTCTTAAGCGTTCAGAGGGTGTTCCAATTTCCGGACCCATGCTAATCGAGAAAGCGAAGGATTTCTACGAAAGGATGGAGCTCACTGACAAGTGTGCTTTCTCCGAGGGATGGCTAACGTGCTTCAAGTTACGGCACGGGATACGACGACTCGATATTTCCGGGGAGAAGAAATCAGCTGATCACGACGCCGCAGAAGAATACTGCGATTATTTCAATCGGATTGTGCAGCAACATGATTTGTCGCCAGCACAGATATATAATGCCGATGAAACTGGCTTGTTTTGGAGGTTTTTGCCAGAATCAACGCTTGCTGGGGCTAGTGAGGTTAATGCTTCAGGTTACAAGAAAAATAAAGATCGTGTAACCGTGCTAACATGTGCGAACGCTGCTGGATCACACCGGGTTAAACTTCTTGTTATTGGGAAGTATAAAAATCCCCGTGCATTTAAAAATGTGAGGCACTTACCTGTTGAGTACAAAGATCAAAAAAATGCTTGGATGGATAAGGAAATCTTCTCCTATTGGTTCAATCATATTTTTGTTCCATCTGTGAGGGAACATTTCCGTAAAATAGGGAAACCTGAAGATAGCAAATGCATTTTATTGCTTGATAATTGTAGAGCCCATCCGCATGAATCCGAGTTGGTTTTGGGAAATATTTTCACCATTTATTTGCCACCAAATGTAACTTCTCTCATACAACCCATGGACCAGGGCGTTATCCAAAATCTGAAGTGTCATTACAAGAAAGACTTCCTACGTAAACTGATAAACCAAGATGACAATATTCACGCATTTCAGAAGGAATACAATATTAAAGATGCCATCTATAATGTTGCATGTTCCTGGAACTTGGTGAAAGGTCACACTCTGAGGCAAGCCTGGCGCAAATTGTGGCCTTCTGTAATGTTTGCTGAAGGTTCTTCTTCAGAGGAGGAATTTCATGGGTTCAATGTTCGTCCCAAGAAGAGTACAATAATGGAAATGGCTGGCATGGTGAAAAATGTAGGCCCAGCAAACCCTCTACGTCACCTCAGTGAAAGTGATATCGAGCAGTGGTTTGATGCAGATAGAGAAGTTGGTGTTGTGCATATGCTAAGTGATGATGAAATAATTGAGAGTGTTTTGAATCCAAAGAAAAGGAAAGTGAGATGGAAAGTGAAGAGGATGAGATTTCTGAAGAGAACAAGATTTCTTGGGCTAAAGCTACAGAAGGATTTTCTTCAATCCTCCAATTTGCTGAAAGGCAGCCTTGCTACTCTGCCCACGAAGTTATGCAACTCCATATTCTGCATTCCACGTTTCTACAGAAAAGGCAAGAGTCCACTAAGCAAGCCGACATCCGCAACATGTTTAAGAAAGCTTCCAAAAGAGTCGAAGCAGCGGAAGTGCCTGAAGAATCTGTGGAATCTGTGGAACTGCATGATCCTGATGACCCAGCTGACATGGATATTCCTGATGAACCAGCTGACTTGGAATAAGTGTACAGTCAACTACAGTACTGTATACAGTCGTTTATAAGTTTTGTTTTACTGTTAAGTAATTAAAGAGTTATGGATTACCCTCAACTAGCAGTACTGTATTTAATCAAGCATCTTCCACCATCCATTTAACGCAACATTCTGTAGGTGAGTACCCAATTACTGTACACTGCACATTTCTTGATTTTTTTATTTTTGTTTGTTAAAAATAGCCTCGGTCGATATACCTCTCCGTTATCCGGAATTTTTATTCAACCGGCACCACCCCGGTCCCGTCGGTGCCGGATACCAAAGAGTTTCCTGGTACTAGCTTTTTATTCCAGATTTATTTAATTAACTGAATTTAAATTCCCCAGCTGCCGTGGTGGGATTTGAACTCACGTCTCCTAATCATTAGTCCAGGCCTCTGGATTACTAGCCCAGTGACATTCTTTCTTTCTTTCTTTCTTTCATTACCACTACGCTACCGTTCCCATTATATAGAAATCACCATCCAACCTCGGTATTTCTTTTCAAATTGGTGAAAAATTAAATGTGCATTACATGAATAACCTGATTACACCAACAATGCATTTACTTAGAAGCATTTCACAGTGAACTACTTTCTTGTATAATTGTAATGGAAATTCTTTTGAGAATGTAAACTGTTCCTTATTACTTTCAACTTAAGGTATCTTAACAGATAATAAAAGTCACATAATATGTTACAGAGGACGTTGTTATTGAGCTGATAGCATAATAGAATGTGTATTATGAACAAAAATACTGTAATTTGGGAACTTCAATTTATGGGGATCAGGATGATGCACTGAGTGAGCATGCTGTCCTTTCACTTCTGAGATTCTAGACTGAAGAGCCAAGAATCTGCTTTCTCTTTCTGCTATGTATAAAGGTCCTAAGTAAAATGAGCTTAGACAGTGGCCAGCCACCTCCAAGTGGATACAAATCCACAGCACGAAACTGCCAATGATTTAGAAAGCAGCAGTAGTAAAAGGAGAGTGAAAGAAGAAAATTGAGAAAATATACCTGGGCTCCCACATTTCCTTCTTTAAGTTTGTTAATATTTGTACGCGTCTTGGTCACAGTTTTCAAATCAACTGCAGTCAGGTTGTTGTGAAAGTATCTCCTCAGCTGTAGCGCTAAATCATTGTGGCTAAGAACAATAACAAATGATTATCAGCTTATTCTAAATGCTACTTTTGGAAGTTAAATTGTCTTGATTCTACTTCACCTACATCAGTTAATCTGATTTGGTCAATATCAGCCCCTCCAACCTAGTCTCCCATCGTGGCACCCAATTGTTTCTTAAATGATTGCATGGTTTTGTCTCCCCTACTCTACCCAGAAGTCCATTTCATGTGTTAATTATTCTTGGTTGATCTCACCTGGTTCCATTCCTATCTATCCAGTCGTAGCCAGAGAATCACCTGCAATGGCTTCTCTTCCCGCTCCCGCACCGTTACCTCTGGAGTCCCCAAAGGACTTATCCTTGGCCCTTTTCCTATTTCCCATCTACATGCTGCCCCTCAGCAACGTCATCCAAAAACACAATGTCAGGTTCTACATTTACACTGACAACACCCAGCTCTACCTCACCACCACCTCTCTCAACCCCTCCACTGCCTCTGATTTGTCACACTGCTTGTCCGACATCCAGTATTGGATGAGCAGAAATTTCCTCCAACTAAATATTGGGAAAACCAAAGCTAACTTCTTCGGTCCCTGCCACAAAACTCTGTTCCATCGCCACCAACTCCATCCCTTTCTTTGGCCACTGTCTGAGGCTGAACCAGACCGTTCGCAGCCATGACGTCCTATTTGACTCTGAGCTGAGCTTTCGACCCCATATACGCTCCATCAACAAGACCGCCTACTTCCACCTCTGTTTACTGGTTTGAGTCTATGTTCCCTTGTCCTATTGTCACTGCTTAGTTTAACGCCATTGTGTATTTCCAACATTTTCTGTTATCGACTTTCATTTGCTTTTCATCTCGTAATGTTTTACCCTCCTGTAAATTAACAGTCTTCTAAATAGTGAATGGTGTGTAAGGAAGTAAGGTGAATATAGAGAACATACCCATCGATTAATGGCGCAGATTTCATTATTTCTTTGGAGAATTCCTTTTCTCTCTTGTCACTTGGGGACACCAGTCTGGTAGAAACTAGTAAGAGTAGAAATAAAACTGGGTGGAACGATGCCCAGAATCCCATCTTGTTGGAGGAAACTTTTATCCCAGGATTGTAGAGCTGTGAACAAGCGGCATTCTCTATGACAATAAGACCCAATCAGCTGTTAGGGGGGAAAAAAAAACAAATGTGGATTTATAAAGTGCCACGACTCGTTCGTTCAGTGACAAATGCTGCACTGGGACTGCTGGAAATGTTTTCACGTTTCTTTTTGGGGGTGGGTGGAAAACCCCTTTTTTTCCCCAAAAGAATTCAGCTGAGCAGTAGGTGAGGGCATGTGGGATATTCCCGCCTCATACTCCCTCAGAAGTCTGGCTTAATGCAGTCAGTGTCCTTCAGAGAGAGAGCGAGAGAGAAAAAGAGAGAAAGATTTACATTTATATAGCGCCTTTCATGAACTGTAGTGTCGCTTGAAATGATTGTAAGACTGAATTATAACTTGCAACTGTAATAATTGTGTTTTGTAGGTAAGAGTGTGGAAAAAATCAGTACGAATCCAGTATGAGGTGGTTTTGGTGGTGCCTCCTGTGTCACTACTACTGCAACTACCATGCTTTATGGGTCTAACAGGACCTGTCCCATCAACCAACACGTTTTACTCAATATCAAAACCTATGCTCAAGTGAAACTGACAGTAAATGAGATACTTAAGTATGAGCTGCACAATTAGGATATGACATTCCCCTGTTGCCTGAGGGCTTCAGTGAGCTTGTGATGCGACTGAACTCCTTCCTATTGCATTTTTATGTTTTGGAGCAAGACAACGCGAGAATGGATATTGAAATTGACAGCATAGAGAACGACTCACACTGGTGGGATATTGGGCTTAATATATCAACACACCCTTAGGTTCGTATTATTTCACACGCCATGGTAGTTCTCCAACTTGTAATGATAGTGTATTTGATATATGTATACCCTGTGCTATGTAGTAAGACTTTGATACATAAGCCAATTGGGTACTCATGCCTATGACTAACCAGCACCAACAAATTAATTGAGCACACCGAAAGAGAAGATCTGAAGCAATGTAGAGGAGACCCCAGGCGGGGTAAGATCAGGAAAGATAGAAGAAACAGAGGATACCCCAGGCAGGGCAGAATTGGAACACCAGAACTGTGAATTGAATTTGACTAAGGGGTCAGATCGCCCTCATCTGTCATGGGTTGTATGTCTACTGTATCTATTTTAATCGCATGTAGTAATATTTAAACTGTAGCTCTTTAATAAAATACCTTGCAACTCCTAAGACCCTTTGGGTAATCTGTGTGTGACCTGTGATCTAAATCTTACAGTGGTGTCAGAAGTGGGATCACAGAGTTGGGAGTTGTAAGGTTCCAAAATAAAAACAGAAAATGCTGGAAATACTCAGCAGGTTAGACAGCATCTGTAGAGAGAGAAATAGAGTTAACATTTCAGGTCGATGACCCTTCGTCAGAACTGGAAAAAGTTGGAGATGTAACAGATTGTTAAACAAGTGTAGGGGCAGGGAGAGGGGGGAGGGGAGTCATAGAGTTATACAGCACAGAAAGAGGCCCTTCGGCCCATCGTGTCCACGCCGGCCATCAAGCCCTGTCTATTCTAATCCCATTTTCCAGCACTTGGTACGTAGCCTTGTATGCTATGGCGTTTCAAGTGCTCATCTAAATGCTTCTTGAATGTTGGGAGGGTTCCTGCCTCTACCACCCTTTCAGGCAATGAGTTCCAGATTCCAACCACCCTCTGGGTGAAAAAGTTTTTCCTCAAATCCCCTCTAAACCTCCTGCCCCTTACCTTGAAACTATGCCCCCTGGTTATTGACCCCTCTACTAAAGGGAAAAGTTCCTTTCTATCTACCCTATCGATGCCCCTCATAATTTTGTACACCTCAATCAGGTCCCCCCTCAGCCTTCTCTGCTCTAAGGAAAACAACCCCAGCCTGTCCAGTCTCTCTTCATAGCTGAAGCACTCCAGCCAAGGTAACATCCTGGTGAATCTCCTCTGCACCCTCTCCAATGCAATCACATCCCTCCTATAGTGTGGCGACCAGAACTGCACACAGTATTCCAGCTGTGGTCTAACTAGCGTTTTGAACAGCTCCATCATAACCTCCCTGCTCTTATATTCTATGCCTCGGCTAATGAAGGCAAGTATCCCATATGCCTTTTTAACCACCTTATCTACCTGTCCTGCTGCCTTCAGGGATCTATGTACATGCACACCAAGGTCCCTCTGAACCTCTGTCCTTCCTAGGGTCCTACCATTCATTGTGTATTCCCTACACAATGGAGGAAAGAACAAAAGGGAAGGTCTGTGATAGGATGGAAGGCAGGAGAGATTAAGAGACAAAAGGGATGATGGTGCAAGGCAAAAGGAGATGGTAATGGGACAAGTTAAGAAACAAAAGATGGCTCTAGATGAAGTGTGAATGGCGATGGCAGAATGAAAGACAGCTGCCATGTGAGAGAGAGAAAAAAAATGATAGGGGCAGAGGTTATGGCCTGAAATTGTTGAACTCGATGTTGAGTCTAAAAGGTTGTAAAGTGCCTAATCGAAAGATGAGGTGCTGTTCCTCGAGCTTACGTTGAGCTTCATTGGAACAGTGTAAAAGGCCGAGGACGGAGAGGTCAGAGTGGGAGTGGAGCGGAGAATTAAAGTGACGGAACCGGAAGCTCGGGGTCACCCTTACAGACTGAACGGAGGTGTTCCACAATGTGGTCACCCAATCTGCGTTTGGTCTCCCTAATGCAGATGAGACCGCATCATGAGCAGTGAATACAGTATACTAAATTGCAAGTAGTACAAGTAAATCGCTGTTTCACCTGGAAGGAGTGTTTGGTGCCCTGGACAGTGGGAAGGGAGGAGATAAAAGGGCAGGTGTTGCATCTCCTGCGCTTGCATGGGAAGGTGCCGGGCAAAGGGGAAGGGGTGTTGGGGGTGATAGAGGAGTGGACCAGGGTGTCGCGGAGGGAGCGGTCCCTTCGGAATGCAGAAAGGGGAGGTGAGGGAAGATGTGTTTGGTGGTGGGATCACGCTGGAGGTGGCGGAAATGGCGAGGATGATCCGTTGAATGTGGAGGCTGGTGGGGTGAGAGCAGAAGTGCGGGAAATAGAACGGACACGGTCAAGGGCCGTGTCAACCACGGTAGAGGGGAATCCTCAGTTGAGGAATAAGGAAGACATGTTGGAAGCACTAGTATGGAAGGTGGCATCGTCAGAGCAGATGCGGTAGAGACGGAGAAACTGGGAGAATGGAATAGAGTCCTTACAGGAAGCGGGGTAGGAGGAAGTGCAGTCCAGGTAGCTGTGAGAGTCAGTGAGCTTATAGTGAATGTTTGTCAATAACCTATCCCCAGAGATGGAGACAGAGAAGTCGAGGAAGGGAAGGGAAGAGTCGGAGATGGACCATGAGAAGGTGAGAGAAGGGTGGAAATTGGAAGCAAAGTGAATGAAATTTTCTACTTCAGGGCTAGAGCAGGAAACAGCACCGATACAGTCATCAATGTACCGGAAAAAGAGGTGAGGGAGGTTCCGGTTGGGGGGACCGGAGGGACTTGGTCAAACG
Organism: Squalus acanthias; assembly: GCA_030390025.1. Lineage (NCBI taxonomy): Eukaryota > Metazoa > Chordata > Chondrichthyes > Squaliformes > Squalidae > Squalus > Squalus acanthias. The sequence continues at coordinate 45,669,910 of CM059430.1, forward strand.
CACGTGATCGTTGCTTAGACTGAGTATTTTTCTCTCTGAAAGAAGGGAGCGGGAAAGAGCGTGTTAAAAAGTAAAACCAGAAATAAAATGGCATTGGCATATCACCGGGAACAGTTAATAGATAGCCTGAAGGAGGTGAAGCATAAAGTGCAGGAGAGAGAGGGGGGAGATAGAGAAGGAAAAAAATCTAAATTGCAGGCTAACCAATCTGAAAACTCAGCAAAGAAAGGGAAAAAAACAGGGATTTGGAAAGCCAGGAAAAGCTGCTGAGTCGCCAATTTAACAAAAGAAAGATAAAAAGAGAAACTTAAAGTTTTACCGACATAGAAGTTATTAACGTCTGTGCCGAGACAAATAAAACACAAGATTTGCTGAGTGAAAGGAACCTTTAAAAAATGCTGTAATTTCAGTTTGTGTGAAAGTGTGTGTTAAAGTGTAGAAGTTTTCCTGACTATGAATGTTTAAGAAGTTACAGTATTCCTTTTCTTTGAAAGTGTGTTTTAGCTCCACCCACTTATCTGTGTTAAAAGCATTTAAATCTTTTGTCTTGTCTTGGATTTTGGAAGTTTTAAGAATGTGCGAATAAGATTGTGCACCCAGAATTGGAAAAAAAAACTTGGAACTACAATTTAAGTTAAGCTGGTGAGAATTAAGTTTCAGTCTAAGATTTAACCTTGGAGTTGTAGTTGCTATGATGAAATTTTCCAAAGCAGTTTAATTTGATTTGTTTAAATGTGAAAAACTAATTTTTCTCCAGTTGTATTCAATGCTTTTACAGTCATTTGGAAAGGCATCTGAAAAAAGGACAATAAGAAATATGATGGAATTTACTGTTTTCTGCAAGCATGTGCTATTTTGTTTTATTTTATCTGTTCTGTGTTTCGTTAATACAGTATTGGTCTGAATTAGATTGGAATTATTAAGGGTAACAAACCTATTAAATTGTGAAAGCATAGCTGTCTTTTTCAATCGGGAAAGTTTTTTTAATTTATGTGAAGTGACGCGTGCGCCTGACAATGTTTAGCTCCGCCTTCTTAAAAACCTGCAAAGGAGTTAACCCTTTCCACTGAAAGCTGTTTAAGTTCACTAAGCAACAACTTTAGTGTTGCTGAATGAAATTTAAAGATATTGGACATTATTAAATATAAGATTCTTAATTTTAAGTTAATATTTCCCCACAGTGACAGAAGGAAATTATGATTTGATAAATTAACCCCTTGGGCTCTTAAGCAGAGTTACAATGGATTCTCTTCTTTCTTTTGTTGTACGGAAGTTACCTTGTAAACTAATTACAGCACTTCTGTCTCTAATGTTAAAACACCATGTAAACCACCTAGCCTGGGAATCACACATTTCTGAAATTGGAAATGGAAGATAAATTGATAGAAATGAAATTGAACATTGACAAAACCTGTCAGTTCAACAATACTGCTGTTTGGATTTTGGGATAATTTTGAAATAACAAAATGGACTCAGGCACTATATATTGGGTTACTTTTGGGAAAATAAAAGATCCTCTAAAATAATGATAAATAAAAAGTGTTAATAACTTGGACCAAGTGAGAACGTTTGATCTCTATTTTCTATCTTAAATATTGTACTGGACAATAAAATTCCTCCAGGGCTCATGAATGAGATATGAATGGTAATTAATGGGATGTGTAAAATGGAGAGAGGAAGTGATTGAGGATGTAAGATAGAAACAGCAGAATTACACCATCAAATGGGAATTTTCCAAACTTTCTAGTGAAAGTCAGGAAAGTGTAGTTAAGATTAGTAAATTGATAGCTTTCTCTTGGAGACATTTGTGTCCCTACCTATAATGAACCTTTTAAGAAAACTGAATTTGATAGCCTGGCCACTACCCAAGACATTGGGACCATGCAGAGGAAGATGAGCAAAGATCTCCAGACGATTACAATTTTTTGATACCTGAAAGCCCGAGAATGGCTTGTATCGGATGGCACGTGTGGCGTGATATTGAGATACCGGTATGAGTGTGCAAATGTGATTTGTTACGTATGAAGCAATTACCATCCGGAAATGCATGGTGAATCTGCACTGAAGAACGGGTCTCAGACATGCTCAGTTACTTGACAACAGCAAGACATGAAATGGTTAATGTGGCTCAGGAGAATGAGACAACTTTTAAAGCATTGACACATACTCCATCGAGAAACTATCTAATTAATGAAACAATCAGAATAGAGTTAAACACACTGGTACCTGTTAGAGGGATTGAAATTGAAGTTGAAGAATTTGGATTGGGACAATTGAGGGCTAAGGAGAAATCATGTTTAGCAAGAATTATCCACAAGATGGATACGAGTAAAAGAAATCTGGACAATCTTTTAAGTCCATGATTTGTTGATTAGATGTTAAACTGTAGAGTCGCTTGAAATGATTGTAAGACTGAATTATAACTTGCAACTGTAATAATTGTGTTTTGTAGGTAAGAGTGTGGAAAAAATCAGTACGAATCCAGTATGAGGTGGTTTTGGTGGTGCCTTCTGTGTCACTACTACTGCAACTACCTTGCTTTACGGGTCTAACAGGACCTGTCCCATCAACCAACATGTTTTACTCAATATCATAACCTATGCTCAAGTGAAACTGACAGTAAATGAGATACTTAAGTATGAGCTGCACAATTAGGATATGACATTCCCCTGTTGCCGGAGGGCTTCAGTGAGCTTGTGATGCGACTGAACTCCTTCCTATTGCATTTTTATGTTTTGGAGCAAGACAACGCGAGAATGGATATTGAAATTGACAGCATAGAGAACGACTCACACTGGTGGGATATTGGGCTTAATATATCAGCACACCCTTAGGTTCGTATTATTTCACACGCTATGGTAGTTCTCCAACTTGTAATGATAGTGTATTTGATATATGTATACCCTATGCTATGTAGTAAGACTTTGATACATAAGCCAATTGGGTACTCATGCCTATGACTAACCAGCACCAACAAATTAATTGAGCACACCGAAAGAGAAGATCTGAAGCAATGTAGAGGAGACCCCAGGCGGGGTAAGATCAGGAAAGATAGAAGAAACAGAGGATACCCCAGGCAGGGCAGAATTGGAACACCAGAACTGTGAATTGAATTTGACTAAGGGGTCAGAGTTTGCTCTACCCCCTCAAAGGAATGGACTGTAAGGAAGGGGGTAATCTTCATTTTCAAGACTCCCTTCTAACTAACGCTCAAGTTGAGAAAGCAATAAGAACTAGCTAGATTAGTCAAGAGCCGAGTGTGAGAAGTCAATCAGGATATTTCCTTCTCAAAGAAGGGAATTGTAAGAAATAGCTGTTAGATTCAAGATAGGGTTTTAATTCTTAGAACAGAGACTGACAACATGCAGCCAGGAACAGATGGCAGAAATGCCAGCGAGGTCGAATAACAGGCACCAAAAGACAAATAGAAGTGAGAAGGGAATCATAAAATGCAAAACAACACAGGGTGGAGCCGAAAAGTCAAAAAATGTCCTGAAAGAAACATAACAAAACACTCCTCAGAAAGATGAGAGAGAGGCCTCGTCAGCCATGCAGAAAGGGACGGCGAGGGATGCCTTCCCGCTTCACAATTGGATTATAGATGGGGAACAAATGATTGACACCTGGTAATCACCAGCCCACCGAAATAACTATAAATATAGACGACCGAGAGAGGAAATCAGGCAGTTAGGGGCGAAGGCTTCCCTGAGATGGCTGATGGCCTAACGCCTCCAACAACCGTCCATCCAATGTATCGTTCCGTTCCAGGGCCGTAGATCGCCCTCATCTGTCATGGGTTGTATGTCTACTGTATCTATTTCAATCGCATGTAGTAATATCTGATTATGTTTTAAACTGTAGCTCTTTAATAAAATGCCTTACAACTCCTAAGACCCTTTGGGTAATCTGTGTGTGACCTGTGATCCAAATCTTACAAGTGCTCAATTCCCACAACAGAAATTAGAATGAGGACAGAGCGGATAACACAAGAATGCACCCACTAGGAGGTTTGTATTCCATAAAATCACCCCTCCCATTCTAATTCTTAACCATTGAACTAACCTGCGAAAACAGCAGAATCCTTATCAATGAGTACTGAATGAAATCACTGTAAGACCAGTACTGTACAAGTTGCCATGCTGTGGTTCAGTGGGCAGCACTCGCGCCTCTGAGTCAGAAGGTTGTGGGTTCAAGTCCCACTCCAGAGACTTGAGCACAAAAATCTAGGCTGACACTCCAGTGCAGTGCTGCACAGTCGGAGGTGCTGTCTTTTGGGTGATTTTGTTTGCTCTCTCAGGTGGACATAAAAGATCCCATGGCACTATTTCGAAGAAGAGCAGGGGTGTTATCCTCGGTGTCCTGGCCAATATTTATCCCTCAATCAACATAACAAAAACAGATTATCTGGTCATTATCACATTGCTGTTTGTGGGAGCTTGCTGTGCGCAAATTGGCTGCCGCGTTTCCTACATTACAACAGTGACTACACTTCAAAAATACTTCATTGGCTGTAAAGCGCTTTCGGACGTCTTGAGGTCGTGAAAGGCGCGATATAAATGCAGCAGTGTAGACAGTGGGTACAAAAGACTGACGTTCCTAAACAGTGTTATTTATTATTTATAAACAGTGTCTGAATGCGCTTCAATAGTGTGACATCATATCTGCAGTAATTATATGCACATTTGTTTTGCATTTACAGTGCAGACGAGAAACTGTTTAAAAAAAAGGCTTCCAAATATGTTCGGCTCACTAAGCTGTGCAACCTACTTTTTCCGTCCTGGCTACTTTGCTGTGCTCCCACCCTGTGTGCCCCCGATTCGGTTTAGAAAATACGGTCACCCTACACAAACAGCAATTAAATAATGACCCGGGTAATGTGCAGTTTAGTGATGTTGGTTGAGGAAAAAATATTGGCCAGGACACTGGAGAGAACTCCTCTGCTCTTCTTTGAAATAGTGCCACGGGATCTTTTAGGTCCACTTGAGAAGGCAGACAGAACTTTGCTTTAAAGTCTCACCCAAAGGATGGCACCTCCGACTCAGTCCTGCACTGGAATGCCAGCCTGGATTTTGTGCTCAGGTCTCTGTTGTGGGGCTTGTAACCTGCAACCTTCTGCCTCAGTGGCGGGAGTGCTACTCACTGAGCTGGAGACAGGGAGCAGCATATTATTTTGTCCCATTTAAAGTCTCCAACGTCCCTTTTTTTCTTTTAGCCCCCAACTAAGTAGGAAACACATTTACAGAGCGTTTCACCGAGGGGAAGGAATCAAAACATATAAATCGCGAGCTCTTTCTTTTTATTAACTGGGACGTTCGGTGCGGTAGCAGGACTATGTTAAACTGCCTGGTTTCATTTACCCAAAGATAAGACACTATCACGACTTATCTTTACCACCAGACCAAGACAGTAATCCCCGTCCCTGGCACTCAGTAACGGGCTCGTTAAACGCAGCGTCCCCACTTGAGGAGATCTCCGGGCATTGCCCTAAACTGCCCCCTCTGTACCTGTCCCGCCTCACCTCCGGCTCACCGCCTGCCAAAGGACTTTCCACCTCGGTACCTTCTCATCTCAGGCGCTGCTGCTGCCGGCAACTCACAGATCTCCAGGACACTCTGCTGACCTCTGGGGCTCTGCTGAGCGCGGTACCGCAGTTATACAACGCCTACACTTCCAATGACATCACTCAGCCCTGCCTCTAATGTGTTAATACAAATGGTCTGAGCAGATCAATTGAAGCGTCCTGGGCTTTTCATTGAAGAGTTGAGGCGCCTGACAGGGAGAGGAACATTCATCCAGGGTTCAACACGCCAGATGCTTATCCAAAGCCCTACTACTGGATTGTGTGTGTGTTTCGTGGGGAGGGGTGTTGAGCACGGGCTCAGACTTGACAGTAATGCTTTCCAGAATCAAATAGTCTGGCGGCACCCACCGTGGAGGATCACAAGTTGAGAATAGTCAGCCTGCACAACCATACCACACCAAGAGTTGGAAAGTTTAAAATATCAAGAGAGAAAATGAGAGGAGGGGATAACTTTCAAAAGAAGTTAGGATTGACAGCACTGAAACTCTAAACCAAGAATCAGGTATAAAAGATTATTTGAACCATTTGTTTTTCAAACAAATAAAAACCACATTATTACAGAACAGCCCATTCTGGTTCTTCCAGTTTATCGCTCAGCTTTATTATCTGTTGATCTCCGCATCATAATTATCTTTTATATAAGAACATAAGACGTAGGAGTAGGAGTAGGCCATTTGGCCCCTCGAGCCTGCTCTGCCATTCAATAAGATCATGGCTGAGCTGGTCTTGGCCTCAACTCCACTTTCCCGCCCGCTCCCCATAACCCTCGACTCCCTTACCATTCAAAAATCTGTCTATCTCCACCTTAAATATATTCAATGACCCAGCCTCCACAGCTCTCTGGGGAAGAGAATTCCAAAGATTCACGACCCTCTGAAAGATGAAATTCCTCCTCATTTCCGTTTTAAATGGGTGCCCCCTTATTCTGAAATTATGCTCCCTAGTTCTAGATTCCCCCATGAGGGGAAACATCCTCTCTGCATCTACCCTGTCAAGCCCCTTCAGAATCTTATATGTTTCAAAAAGATCCCCTCTCATTCTTCTAAACTCCAATGCGTATAGGCCCAACCTGCTCAACCTTTCTTCATAGACAACCCTTTCATCTTCGGAATCAACCTTGTGAACCTTCTCTGAACTGCCTCCAATGCAAGTATATCCTTCCTTAAATAAGGAGACCAAAACTGTACGCAATACTCCAGGTATGGTCTCACCAATGCCCTGTACAGTTGTAACAGGACTTCCCTACTTTTATGCTCCATTCCCTTTGCAATAAAGGCCAACATTCGATTTGCCTTCTGTCGAAGTTTCGACTTCCGAGTAAGACTCTTGAAACATAAAGTATCGTCAAAGACAGGCTTTATTATTTACTTGCTCGCAAGGAGAATGCATGTAGTCAAAGGCTACTAGACACTCTGAAGAATTACAGAAAATGCAACATTTTTATACACAGAAAGCAACAGGCTTTTCTATCTCACATAACGTAGCATTGAATCATAACTGATTATAAAGCACAAAGTCTGAAAAAGAAGAATAAGGAATGTTGTTTAATGTAAGCTAAGTTAAAAGTTAAAAGAACAGAAATGCCTTAAGATAAGACTAGCTAATCTCTACAGTCATGGAGTCTGTCTGTTCTTCTTCTCCCACCAAGGTACCTGGAGTCAAAGGCTAAATATTTACTTCACTAGTCCTTGGTTATCTCAAGTTGATTAGAAGAAGACTCTTTGTTCTGTACCAGTTGCTAAGAAAACAGCATAGTCTGCAAAGTTTAAATTCATCACCATGAGAAGTCATAAACAACTACTATCTTTTCCCAGGCAAGTCAGAGTCGGCCATTTTGTATCTCTTATTCTGTGTCTAGGAAGCCATTTTGTGTCCAAGTAAGAAAATACACTTCCACACTTCCTAATTACTTGCTGTACCTGCATGCTAACTTTTTGTGATTCATGTACAAGGACCCCCAGATCCCTCTGTACCGCAGCATTTTGTAATCTCTCCCCATTTAAATAATAATTTGCTTTTTTATTTTTCCCACCAAAGTGGATAACCTCGCATTTTCCCACATTATACTCCATCTGCCAGATTCCTGCCCACTCACTTAGCCTATCTATATCCCTTTGGAGATTCTTTGCGTCCTCCACACAATTTGCTTTCCCACCTATCTTTGTATCATCAGCAAATTTGGCTACATTACACTCAGTCCCTTCATCCAAGTCATTAATATAGATTGTAAATAGTTGAAGCCCCAGCACTGATCCCTGCGGCACCCCACTAGTTTCAGTTTGCCAACCTGAAAATGACCCATTTATCCCGACTCTCTGTTTTCTGTTAGTTAGCCAATTCTCTATCCATGCTAATATATTGCCCCAACCCCATGAGCTCTTATCTTGTGTAGTAACCTTTTATGTGGCACCTTATCGAATGCCTTCTGGAAATCCAAATACGCAACATCTACTGGTTCCCCTTTATCCACCCTGCTTGTTACATCCTCAAAGAACTCCAGCAAATTTGTCAAACATGATTTCCCTTTCATAAAACCATGCTGACTCTGCTTGACTATATTATGATTTTCTAAATGTTCTGCTACCACTTCCTTAATGATGGACTCCAGCATTTTCCCAATAACAAATGTTAGGCTAACTGGTCGATAGTTGCCTGGTTTCTATCTCCTTCCTTTCTTAAATAGGGGCATTACATTTGCGGTTTTCCAGTCTGCTGGGACCTCTCCAGAATCCAAGAAATTTTGGTAGATTACAACCAATGCTTCCACTATCTCTGCAGCCACCTCTTTTAAGACTCTAGGATGCAGGCCATCGGGTCCAGGGGACCTGTCCACCTTTAGTCCCATTAGTTTGCCTAGTACTTTCTAGTGATAGTGATTGTTTTAGGTTCCCCCCCCCCACCCCAATTGCCCCTTGATTATCCATTATTGGCATGCTTTTAGTGTCTTCTACCGTGAAGACCGATACAAAATATTTGTTCAAAGTCTCTGCCATTTCCCTGTTTCCCATTATTAATTCCCCAGACTCTTCCTCTAGGGGACCAACATTTACTTTAGCTACTCTCTTCCTTTTTATATACCTGTAGAAGCTCTTACTGTCTGTTTTTATATTTCTTGCTAGCTTACTCTCATAAGCTATCTACTCTCTCTTTATCATTTGTTTTAGTCGTCCTTTGCTGGTTTTTAAAAATTTCCCAATCCTCTAGCCTTCCACTATTCTTCGCAACATTGTATGCTTTTGTTTTCAATTTGATACCATCCTTTACTTCCTTAGTTAGCCACAGATGGTTCATCCTTCTCTTAGAGTCTTTCTTTCTCTCTGGAATATATCTTTGCCGAGAGTTAGGAAATATCTCCTTAAGTGTTTGCCACTGCTTTTCTACAGTCTTACCCTGTAATATATCTTCCCAGTCCGCTTTAACCAAGTCTGCCTTCATACCTTTGTAATTACCTTTATTTAAGTTCAGGACACTAGTTTGAGACCTAGCTTTCTCACCCTCAAACTGAATTTGAAATTCTACCATGCTATGATCACTCTTCCCAAGAGGATTCTTCACTTTGAGATCATTAATTATTCCAGCCTCGTTACACATTACCAGATCTAAAATAGTCTGCTCCCTGGTTGGTTCCACAACGTATTGTTCCAAGAAACCATCCCTTATACACTCAACTCTTCCTCAAGTCTACCTTTGCCAATTTGCTTTGTCCAATCAATATGAAGATTAAAATCTTCCATGATTATAGCCGTACCTTTCTTACAAGCCTCTATTATTTCTTGATTTATACTCTGTCCTACAGTGTGGCTTCTGTTTGGGGGCCTGTAGACCACTCCCACCAGTGACTTCTTACCCTTATTATTTCTTATCTCCACCCAAACTGATTCTACGTCTTGATCTTCTAAGCCAATATCATTTCTCATTACTGCACTGATCTCATCCATTATTAACAGAGCTACACCACCTCCTTTTCCTTTCTGCCTATCCTGTTGTGTAAATTTAGATTCCTGATTAGGAGTGATTAATAAAGCATACAGTAATATATATTGTAAATAATACTCTAGTGTTATCTCTGCCATAAACCTTGTTTTGATTCTTATTTCAATTTTCTACACAAAATCATTGTGACATAAATAGAATTTTGTTCTGATATATGTGTTTATCTGCATCTGCATGTGAGTCTGATGCATGTGAGTGATATATAAATTGTGGTAATCCTGTGCCAAGATGAATTCCCCTCACTTTGTTAAAAATGAATTGGCTACTCAGAGATATTTCACCTGGCTTACAGAGACAGAACTCTGATCCAGGTGTCAATTAGATTATATGCTACAGTTATTGTGAGTCGTGTTGCAGCAAGTACCAGGGTGGTTGGATTTCAGGCAATTTGCTTTTAATTTCTCACTAAAATTCATTGAGTTGGCCACCCTGGAAAGCGTAGGCCGGGAAAGCATTGAGGGAGTGAGGGGGACAGTAAAGCCAGAGATATGTCGCTTGTTGATGGCTAGTTGTTCATGTCAGTTTGTGTTGTCCTACCAAAAGTTTGTCGCACAGGCACACGCACAACTTCAATAACGTCACCGACAGCCTCATTCAATGGAAATAGTGCCTCGAGGTCCTTTTTTGACATTTTGTTCTCTTTCATTTTGTTAGGAATGGAAGAGCAGATTGTCCTCAAGAAAACCAGCACCTCACAGCACCCTGCATCACCATCACCGTCTCTGCCAAGCAGCCGGATAGCTACACACACTCTGGTGGTCGTAGGTAGCAAGGTTAAAGAGGCAACACAGAGTGAGTCACAGCACACAGGTGAGGAGGAGCAAGTCATGTTACCTGCTAATCAGGCACCTGTCGACTGGAGGTCAAGCACAATTCCTGCCCCTGCTGCTGCAGTCTGACTTGGTTGGCTGGCTGACAGGCAACAGCAAGGGTACTGGTGGAGTGGCAGTGGTGGGAGCAGGAATGCTGTCATCCTGAGAGAGGACAGCCAGTTTGTGTTCCATGGAGCCGCTGCTGCTCTCCTGGGGTGGCTCCTCAGCAATGCTACTGATCTGTTGGAGAACAGATTGATGGACTGCTGTGACAGTCTGGAAGCCCCTTTTATCAGTGGTATCCAGAGCCACGATGACAGCAGTCTGAGCTTGCAAGGCAGCAGTCTGAGCTGTCACTACAAGAATCAGACCTTTGATGCAAGTTGTTTGTGCTGCAATGCAAGATGTGACATTGGCCAATAGATGCTGCATCATGGTGTGCTGATGGAGGAGGTGACCACCCATTCCATGTTGGAAAGGATGGGCTCCAAGCTCTGCACAAAACCCTGTGCCAAGTTAGTGCTGGACTCCTCCATGCTCCTTGACATTGTGCGCAGGCTTTCTGGCAGGCTTTCCAGTGCACCAAGCATTTTGATGTGTATGCCCATCAGCCTTCTTCTGTAGCCTGGCCCATCAAAGTCCTCATCTAACTCCTCTGCAGCAGAACTAGTGTCCAACCTTGCCCTCCATCAAGCTGGCACATGCGCTATCCTTTCCCCCCATCCTAGCTCCTGCGCACTTGTGCCTGGTGTCTCACCACGTGCAGATCCCTCCTCTATCCTAGCCTCTAAAATACGCACAGTGTCAATCTCTGAGCTGGTGGCTGAGAGCGTAAGATCGAGTGATAGTGCCTCTTCATCGTCACTGTCTTCATCCTCTTTCTCCACTGACTGGGAAAGTTCAAGTTCTTGGGTATCTGAAATGAAAAAGGGACAAGAGCTGGATTGTGGTGAGAGGAGAGGAGAAAGTAAGAAGTGCGTGCTTACACCATCTGAAGCTTATGAGTCAGAAGAGATTGCGGGATGAGGGAGAAGAGGGTTGAGAGAAGGAGGATTAGGTATGCAGATACCCTCATCATCAATCCCTCCAGCCGTGCCAGTGACCACGGCCTCTGCGATGCCCTTCCCATGGTGGCCAGCACTGTCTCGTCCATGGGAGTTAAAACATGCAGGAGCGCTTGTCCTCCTCCAATTCTTTCCTGCTGCCTACTGTTATGCACCACCTTCTCCTGCAAGAAAAAGGGAAGTGTGTCAGTGAGTGTCCTGCAATATGTTTGGGTGATGTGGCTGTCATGGATGAATAGCTGCCAGTGTGTGCGAGCTGTGAGTTGTGGGTGCAAGGCTTGCAACAGTGCAATGAAGTGGATGACAGTGTTCTTGCGTCTCAGGGCTATGCAGAAATGTGTGCACTGATCTGTCAAGAATTTGAAACACTGCTTTAGCATCCCAATGGTATGCTGTACACTCATCCAGGTGGTAGTATGAGTCTCATTGTATCTGCACTCGGCTTCAGTCTGTGCTTAGCCCAAGAGTGTCATTAGCCATGGCTGCAGATATGGTCTCCCAGGAGCTATCTTTTCATTTCCTTCAGATAAGACTGGCATAGGTGATTAGCATCAAATGTATTGCAGGGGCTGCTGCATAATCCTGCGCTGCAGTTTCCAAAAGGAGTGAAAATTCTTTCAGTCTTTCTTGTAGTCCACAACATTATGCACAGTGCCGCAAATGGCCACATGGGCTCAATCAATGCCCCTCTGCAAATTAGCAAAGCCAGCAGCACAGTAGAATTGCTGCTTGTTGCTGATGAAAGAAAGTCTTGCATTTATATTGCATCTTTTGTAGAGATTTGGCCAATTACTAGCTTATCTCTAGTCTTTCAAATAATCAGGATCAACTGCAAACCAATATGGTGGGTATATTGTGTTTAATCAGAGTTTAAGATGGAATATAACATGCTAGTTATACAGCAAAAACATACGACCGTGACAAGCAGCTGGTACCAGTCCCGATCGGACAGACGGCTGGCGTGTGTGAACAGTTCTCTGGCTTCCGGCCTCTCTCTCTCTCTCTCTCTCTCTAGAACCTCCGATGGTGAGCGTGAGATCACTCTTAAAAGAGCGTTCGACCAGCCCAACCTCTGTTTGGCTTTCCCCTCCACTGTCTGTGTGGGCAAGCACTTGGGGTGTCACTTTTATTCTCTTTTTAGGGGTGGGCCTGAAGACAAGTTATTGACAAGACCATTTAACATTCTTCTAAAACCTCATCACCCAATGACACCTCAAGTTCTTTGTCTTGGTTCTTGGATTAAGGCCCTCCTCAAAAGGGGGTCTCATTACTTCATCCAATTTGTCTTATTGTTTAATCTTTCTGAAGGTTCTTCTTTTGGAATTTGTGTCTTATCTCTCTTGTCTCTATCCTCCTTGACCCAGCAAGTACAAGGCCGACCCTGTTCCTCTTAATCATGGCCCCAGCCAGAGCTGCGTAGGATAGGGTGTACCTGTAGGATTTAGTAAACATTATTAAGATTCTATAACCATTTTTATATAACTATAATATGTGAAATTGTATGTTAAAAGCCTAAAAGCCTGTATAAAATGGCTAATGGCTGAGAGCAAAGCAGGATGGGATATTATGCCAACCTGACTAAAAACCTCTGTTTTAAATTACTGAAGTAATGGAATGTAGTGCTAAGTTTATGGAGACGAGGAATTCAGCAATATTATGCTTAAAGAGATAAGAGCTAGAGAGAGAGATAGGAGTTGGAGACATCCTTCATTGGTACAGCTATAGGATGGACAGACTATTTAGAAAACATTCTAGGAACTGTTCTGTGAAAAGTGAAGATCTGAGGTAAGGGTACTTTGTTATGCATAGAGAAAAGCCTAGTAGGATCAACAAGGTCATAAGATGGCTAACGAGGGAAGCAAGACTTTTTACCAGGTGTCAGAGGGTTAATTACTGCCACGTAGGCAAAACGAGAGGAAAAAGGGTATAAAGATATAGGTTTTGAACATCGAAAGTGCGCACCGTGTAACCAGAGATTGATAGGAGCTTCGGTCAACAGAACACAGCAAGATCCCAAGGAAGCGAGCTTCGGTCAACAGAACACAGCAACTTACATCAGGAGACTTATGCTGCAGTCACTCGGAAGGAACGCCGGGGTTCAAACGAACAGACTGTGACTATCTTCTTGTTAAGTATTACTTCTTGTATTGGATGTTTAAAGCTTAATAAACCTGTTTTACTGATACACAATATACCCAGAGTGGTTTGTGTAGTCACGGACAAATTATTATAAGAGCTTTTGAAAGCTACAGCTGTCCAGTCGCTATCTCACTTTCATCTAGCAAATGGCCCGTTCTAAGATTGATACCTTAGCCTTCTCAAATTCCTTTCATTCTATGTCTTTTCCTAATTAACTTTTAATTATCTTCGCAAGCAGTTCTGCTAAACAAACTCCAAATTCTATCTGTAGAGATTATAATGTGGTTATTAGTAATAATGGAAGAAACATAGGTTGGGCCTTCACTGACAAAATTAAGATACATTAACAAAGTCAAAATCCTAACTTACAAACAACAGATAACTAGCCTGGCAGGGCCAACCTATGGGCCCCCGAGTGGAATGTTTATGCCTCACCTCATCTAACTGATTAAAAAGACTGTCTCAAATTCTAATGCAAGTTTTCCAGGAAAACAAAACGTAATCAATCACCTTACTTATCTCAAGCCGAAACATACAATCATTTAAACACAGTATTATTCATGTAGCCATATACATTTTTAGGCACCCCTAGTTTCTAATAGTCCTCACCTTGAGAGGGAGAAAAACTCTATTTCGACCTCTCACTTTTGATTTTGTATACATTGTGCCTGCTCTAAATTGTTAGTTTGACGGTTCAATTTGAGGGTCAGACATTTCAAATAGCAAGACATCAGAATAAGGACTACCAAGACCAGACACTGGGCAATTACTGGGGCTGCTAATATCATTCATGCCCAGGGGTGCTGACTGGCATTATAAGCTAATTCCCACCACTTGTGGTCCCCTAACTTGCTTATTGCTTTCTCAATTTGAGCATTGTCTTGCAGCATTTTAACCAAGTGTTTCTGGGAGGTACTACTTCTTTCAATGATAGACTCTAAACTGAGAGATAGTGGTGGAATCGGATGTCCAAATTTTACCACTGCCTCTAGGGCCTCCTGCTGCATAATAATATTTACTTGTATTTGTGTTATACTGTGAGTTCTTACGGGAATCAAATGGGCATTTCCTACTCCAGTCATTTCAAGAGGTCTTAAGCAGAAGGTTGGCCATCTGACCTGACAGATGTCTAGCCCGTGGGCATATTGGGTAGCAGAGGTGGTCACACAATAATGTCCCTGGCTTAGATAACTGACCAGAGTGTTATTATCGCCCCATGTTTGTACTTGGATAGTGCAAGTAGGTGATTCTTCATCTACAGTGAACCCACATGCTGGTATCCCAGGCTCGAGACTGTCACATCTACACATCCATGATCCTTTATTCTTAGTGCAACAATCCAAATTAGGGGCCTCCCAGGTCATGCCCTGCTTAATCAAGTAGTGTGGATATTCTGCATACTGTTTGTGTACCTTCCCTTCCATAGATCCTATTGATTCGACCTTGTACACTTCCCAATTATTTGTCTTGTTCAATCGGGGCAACCATAGGACTACTGATATGAGAATGCTTTGGGGGTCTAGATAATCATTATTCTCCCCACCTGGGCATGGTAATTTGGCATAGTAAGCTAACCCATGTTTCCTAGCAGTACACCAAAGTTCAGTTTTGTTAAACCATTTCTCTAAATGTCTGTCATTCACAAAGTTGGGTATCTGATTATTTTCGATGTCCGTCAGACCCTTCTGTACCTGATCCAGTAGGAAACTCCCATACATAGCACAAGTGATACCCTTAGAAAACTGGTCCTTACTTCCTTCAGATTCTTTGGGCTGGATTTTGATACTGGGGCGGGTTGGGGTCGTGTCATCCACATTTCGTGTTATCCACCCAACTGCAATTGGATGTGGGAGATTGATGCAATTTTCACCTAATTGGGCAATTGAGTTCCAGCATGTGGGAACCCATGAACCAATTAGTGGTTTCAGTCTGAAAGTCGCCTCTGATGATGTCATCATTGCTGCTGCATTGAAGGTCTTCAGAGACTGCCTGGCCTTTGCTGTGAGTGGACCTGGATGCAAAATGAGCAGCAGCTGAGAGAGAGAGAGAGAGAGAGAGAGAGAGAGAGAGAATGAATGAATTTTTTTTTGCATCCAGGTCCTCTCACAGCAAAGGCCAGGCAGTCTCTGAAGACATTCAATGCAGCAGCATCAGAGGCGACTTTCAGACCTAATACTACTACTACCTTCATCACATCTCGTTGTAATAGTGGACCTGCAGCTGATAGTCAGCTATCCACTTGTGCTCCCGCCAGGTTTCACTGGCGTGTTTCACATCAGGCGTGCTTCACGTGGGAAAAGGGTTAAACTAGCTAAAACGTTTCAAAATGGCATTACAGAGCCAATTTAGGGCTTGTTAAGGGCTTTAATGGCCTCTCCCGCCTGTTGGAGGCAGGACGGAGTCGGGAACACCGCACACGATTTTATCAAAATTGCGTGGAGGCAGGATCAGGTCCGCCCGCCACTTTTCGCAATTTTAACCCCCCACATGCCTCCAAACCCGCCTCCACGGCCCTATGAAAATCCAGCCCTTTGATTATCTCATTAGCCTTGTCCTGAATCTCTCTCAAATTGTGTACCATATCTAAAGTTGTTTTTAGTGCTTCTTGCAATTCTTTAATTTGGTCTGAACCTCTCTTATTTATTTTGGTTAAAACTCGCCTCAATTGTCCCCATATAGCTTCATCATGTTCCCACATAGATTCTATGTCTATTCTAGTCCATGCGGCAGTGCCTGCTGTGGCTCCTATTCCTACCCATTCTCCTAGTCCTCACTTCCTTCTTCTATGTTTGGTACCATTTCCTTCCTCTAACGCCGGTTGGTACCATGGTTCATTGATAGGGGGCTACAAAATCCTTAACTATTTGTCTCACCAGATAACTGTAAAAAAGCTCATGTGCATGGTTGCACAGGCCCTTTGGCATTTGGACTGCTGAAAGACTAAATATCACTGGGACAATCTCATATCTAACATCATTATACAGGCTCTCATGGTTTCGAGTTACTACTAAACCATTATTGGGACCTTCTGTTATTTCGGGACAGTTTTCTTCCTTGTTACTGGTTTTATTTACCGTGATCTCCTCTCTCTTTTGTGTTATTACAACTCCCCCTCCACCCCCCCTCCCCCCCCCCCACCCCCCGCTGCTAACACACCATCCTGCACAGCATTGTGGGTTATTTCCCATATTATTTTCTTGCCACTTGGCTTTCTACTGGTATTCACCCTCATGTCTCGGCCAAAAGGATGGCCAATTCAAATCATAGTCCTTAGTGTCCCATTTTTCGCTCTTTACTTCGTAGGGTATTCCAATGAGTCCAGTTTTAACCAATGTTGTGGATACCTTCCGATACCATCCCGGGGCTTTGCCTTCCGGTGCCTCTGGGTTGTATCCCTCTGTGCTGCAATGTAGTTGTACCCGAACTCCATTTCCTTCAGGAACCAAAAGGTGGTGCTTCCAAGTGGTAACCATCGGTAGACGTACCACACATCCCTCGCACATGAATTTTACTTCAAACATTTCCTTCAAAACTCAACATGATATACCCTCGCCATTGGTATTGTAGTATTCCACCCAGTTCGTAGCGATTGGAGAGGTGTTCGAGTGTCTTATGAATATGATGACCCCCAGCAGCAGGGTTTGATGACGGATGCAGCGTGTTACATGCTTCGTTATCACTATTAACTGGTTCTGCAAGGCAAAATATGCAATATTTACTCTTTCACAGTTTTCAACTGATTAATATGGTACCATTTAGTCACCTTGGCCCTCCACTTTTTCTTAGGGAATTGCACCAGATAGACCGAGGGCCTGGCCCTGTCAATAATCGGGAAAGGGCCATTCCACTTTGGTTCGAAGCAATGTTGCTTCTTCCCGTAGTTCAGTACCATTACGGCATCTCCCACCATTCAAATGGTTGGACCTTCTCGTCAAAGTATTTCTTTGCCTAATTTTTTGATTTGCCTGTTTGTGTAGCTACAAACATGTTAGTTTATTCTATGTTTTCTACCACCGTTTCAAGCCATTTTTGGTTGGCAATTCCCTGTACTAAGGGTGTGGCTGAAGGGGTTAACAGATGGGTTGGCATTCGCATTAGTCGCCCGGTCATAGCCTGGTAGGGTGAGATACCTGTTGTGCTATGCGGGGTGGATCTAATAGCCATTAGACACATTAGCAACATACTGGACCATTTGGTGGGGTGATCTGCACAAAATTTATTTAACATAGTTTTCAGAGTTCGGTTTCCCCTTTCCACTATTCCGGATGACTGTGGGTGATGGGAGATGTGAAGTTTGTGTGAGATACCCATTATCTGTTGTAGTTCGGTAAAAGTTTGGCCAGTAAAGTGTGATCCCTGATCGCTATCAACTTGAATTGGCACTCCCCACCTGCAGATCACCTCACCCAATAGAAGGCGAGCTGCTGTCGATGCGGTGTTTGTTTTACATGGAAAAGCCTCCATCCATTTAGTCAATTTATCAACTATAACCAGACAGTACTGCAAGCCAGAAGGTCCTGTAGGTAGAGGCTCTATGAAGTCAATTTGAAGGTGGGTCCACGGCCCATCGGGAGGAGAGGGACTGCACAACAGTGCCCGATTAGTGTGGGCACTTGGATTGTGCTGTAAACAGGGCAGACAACGATTCACCCTCTGAGTGACATCTGTGACGCAATTGGAAAACCATGGAAATTTGCGTAGTTTCTGAACAGTTGCATCAGCTGAATAGTGCCCTCCTACCGGGTGTGAGTGCAGGAGATCAAACATTTCGGGTGCCATTGTTGGGGGAGCACAGACAACTGAGAGATCAGATGATAGCCACTGCAAGCGGGGGTTGTACATTAACAGGGGAGCAGCTTCCCCAGACTGATCC
Organism: Squalus acanthias; assembly: GCA_030390025.1. Classification (NCBI taxonomy): domain Eukaryota; kingdom Metazoa; phylum Chordata; class Chondrichthyes; order Squaliformes; family Squalidae; genus Squalus; species Squalus acanthias. The sequence goes on from CM059430.1 coordinate 45,688,372, forward strand.
GGAGCCAACTGGGTGTCTGCAGCCCATTGACTGGGCTGAGGTAACAGACATCCATTCTGATGCCATGCGATAACGACCGCATAGGGGAGATAACTGGACTGGAGGGAGGGGAGGTCAAAACCCTCACTCTGAACACTTGAAACCGATCTTACGGGAGGTGTAGGGGCTTGCCAGAGGTCACCGTTAACGGCGGCGACTTTAGTAGCACCATCGCCTGTGAGTTATCCTGGGCATGTATGTCCGAAGAACGTGAGTGAGACTTAACCTTACCAACGTAGACAGGGGCTGATCGTGAATTTAAAGAGTCCCAAAGGGAAGCAAAGAGGTCTGCATGAAGCAAGGTCTTAACATCAACAGTACAAAAATTATTCCGAGCATACAGCGGTTAAAGATAGCAAAGTGTTAATCGCATAGGCACTATCGGACCAGACATTAACAGGTATATCATGAGTAATTTGGATCGCTGTCACCAGGGCTGCAACTTCAGCATATTGGGCAGAGTGGGGAATGCATTTATACTTAAGTTCTCAATCAGGCATGACTACTGCAAATCCAGTAAGGGGCTTTCCATCCTTGTGATAGGATGACCCATCAATGTAGACGTTCTGGGCATCACTTAGCAGAGTAGGAGAGGCGGGGTGATGGTCGAACGTCAGTGGTCGAAGGGGGCATTCATGGCTTCCCCCCTCGTGCAATAGGAGATGAGGTAGTAGAGTTGTCTACCTTGGCGTTATTTCCAAAATCTCTCTGAGTTAACAGAAGTGTCCAGTGACGGAGTCGAGCGGAGGAGACCAAAGTGTCCCCCGGTTTAAGTAGAAGATTCAAAGGGGTGTGGGGGCTGTGTATGATCGGTTTAAGTAGAAGATTCAAAGGGGTGTGGGGGCTATGTGTGATCGGTTTGTTCAGCCCGCTAATAAACGTGAAGTGTTTGACCGCCCAGAAAGTGGCCAGCAGATGTTGCTCACACACAGTGAAATTCTTTTCCACGCCAGTCAAAATACGGGAGGCATATGTGATTGGCATAAGTTTACCCTGTACCTCTTGGCACAGAACGGCAGCAAGACTCTGATCAGTGGATCCCACCTCCAGGTGGAAAGGCTTATCTCGGTCAGGGCTTGTCAGGTATGTGGCTTGCATAACAGCAGTTTTAAGGAGGGACACAGCCGTTGTATGTTCGATGGTCCAGTCACGGGCCACAGCGTCCTTTTCACCCTTTAACAGTTCATATAATGGTTTGGCTAGCTCCGCAAATCTGGGAATAAATGAGTGCTGGTATCCCACTAGGCCCAGGAAGGAGCGAAGTGTGGTTTTGGATGCGGGCAATGGTAAACGCTGAATCATCTCAATCTTATGCTGGTCAGGGCTGAGTCCCTTTTGTCCCACAGAAACCCCTAAAAATTTCACTTCTGGCTGTAACAGTTGTACCTTTTTGGGGTTAATTTTCAGCCCAGCTTTTAGAAGAAGGTGTAATAGCTCTTCCATTAATTTAATATGAGTCTGTTTGTCAGGTGTTGCAAGCAAAGGTCATCAACATACTGCAGCAGGCAGTCGGGTCTCGAAAAAGGTTTCAGTGCCTGAGCCATCCGTTTGTGGAATATAGTTGGGGTGTTGTGAAAGCCTTGAGGTAAACATGTCCATGTATAACTTTGATTTTCAAAAGTGAAGGCGAACTTGTACTGATCCTTTGACTTAACAGGGATACTCCAGAAGCCATTTGAAATGTCAAAGGTGGAGAAGTGGCAGCTACCTGGTGGGATCTGGGACAGGAGAGTGGTGGTCTCCCGAATATCAGGGGCGCAAGCTGGGGTTACCGAATTAAGCTTGCGATAATCAATTGATAAACGCCAACTATCGTCGTGTTTCTTAACTGGCCAGGTTGGAGAATCAGTGGTAAAAGTGCCAGTGTGGATAATACCCTGCTTTAACAACGACTCAATAGTAGCCCAAACATAAGGTTTACTCTCAGCTGGAATGGCATACTGCTTAACCGGAGGGTGGGGAGGTCCATTAATCTCCTCATCTTCTGACATTCTACCACTATCATGTTTGGATTTAGCAAAAACATCTGAAAATTTATGAATCAGCATATTAACCACGGGGTCTTCGGTCCCGGGAAGGGTGACGTTCTCGGGTTTTTTAATCGTGTATATCGAGTGGGCATCAGAAACAGGCGCCGGTGGTCCCTCACTAAGGTGTCACCATAAACAATTATTTGTGTAGTCAAGGACAGTGTGGTGTTTACATGCCAGCTGTGGCTCAGTAGGTGGCATACCCACCTCTGAGTCAGAAGGTTGTGGGTTCAAGTCCCACTCCAGGGACTTGAGCACAATAAAGCTAGGCTAACACTCCAGTGCAGTGCTGAGGGAGTGCTGCACTGTCGGAGGTGCCGTCTTTCGGATGAGACGTTAAACCGATGCCCCGTCTGCTCTCTCAGGTGGACGTAAAAGATCCCATGGCACTATTTCAAAGAAGAGCAGGGGAGTTATCCCCGGTGTCTTGGCCAATATTTATCCTTCAACCAACATAACAAAAACAGATTTACAAAAGCAAAATACTGCGGATGCTGGAAATCTGAAATAGAAACAGAAAATGCTGAAATACTCAGCAAGTCAGGCAGCATCTGTAGAGAGAGAAACAGAATTAACGTTTCAGGTCGATGACCCTTCGTCAGAACAAAAACAGATTATCTGGTCATTATCACATTGCTGTTTGTGGGAGCTTGCTGTGCGCAAATTGGCTGCCGTGTTTCCCACATTACAACAGTGACTACACTTCAAAAAGTACTTCATTGGCTGTAAAGCGCTTTGAGACGTCCGGTGGTCATGAAAGGTGCTATGTAAATGCAAGTCTTTCTTTTAATGTGTCACTCCCGGGGATACCTCTCTGGTCATTGGTGGTCAGGTAAACAGGAGAGGGAACATCAACGGAATCCCCATTGATGGATAGAACAATAGGAATTAACCCCTGGTTAGCCACTTGGGTGGCAGCATTAAAAGCGGAAAGATTCAGAGCAGTGCCTGAACGGGAGAAAGGAGCAGGGTCGTGTAGAATAGTCACAGCTGAGCCGGAATCCACAAGCATGACATGGTGGTGGCCTTCATGATCAATAGCTCGTATGAAAGGTCTCGCATCCTCCTCATACCAAGTGGGAGAGGGGGAGGCGCCTGTCACCGGCGAGGTCGGTGACTGTCACAGAGTTTGGGACGGGGCGGGCGCTTCCAGCCACACGCCCACAAACTTCTGACTCAGAGGCGAGAGTGATACCAACTGAGCCACGGATGACACTTCGCGGTGTCAGGTGTCATGAGGTGTTGCCCTGTTAAATAATGCATCTGTGACCTAATGTTAGATCTTTTTTGTAGGTCTTCCTGTAGGAGATGGCTCAGCTCTGCCTATGCCTCTGTGCTGAGGCTTAATCTCCCAAAAGTGAGAAGTCGCACAACACCAGGTTATAGTCCAACAGTTTTATTTGAAATCACAAGCTTTCGGAGCTGCTGCTCCTTCTTCACCTGACCAAGGAGCAGCAGCTCCGAAAGCTTGTGATTTCAAATAAAACTGTTGGACTATAACCTGGTGTTGTGCGACTTCTCACTTTTGTCCACCCCAGTCCAACACCGGCATCGCCGCATCATTAATCTCCCAAGGCACTGTTCTTCAATCAATCCAAGATAGCTGCACCTGAGATAGTGGAACCAATGGGTGGCAGAACCAGTCTCAGGTGCCATTTGATATCTCTGGCTGCCCTTTCCTGTTGTTCCCGATCTTCTGCAGTCAGGTCTTGTGCTGTGGAAGCATTGAATGCAGTACCCACCCATTTTATAGAGATTTCAACATCTTGAAGCTCTGCTATGCAGCAGTTCATCCTTAGTTACAGAAAATCCTTTGCTACAACACATTGGAGCATATTTTATGTGCAATAGATGAGCCTTCTAATATGGTGAACTTTCTGCTTAGTTACCTATAATTCATTGAGTAGCAAGTTGAACTAACTAAATGTACATTTTCAGCATTTTAGTGCAAGGAAGCTGCTTCCCTCAGCAATAAGTTTGCAGTACATGCTAAACAGTTGGAAAACATGCTGCTCCACACACCCAACATTACTTCTCATTACCACACAAATAATGTGGGCGTTAGAGCTAACATCCAGGCAATTTACATGCTACGATGCTTAAAAAGTAAAAGAAAAATATATTAAAGGGCTCTGTTTATTGGGGGGCTATAAGATGTCTCGCTACATGATCTCTGTTTGTGTTTAAAATATTGTGGGGATAAGGAGCTGGATAAAGCTGTCTGACCAAAGAGAGCACTAACTATTAAATGCCTCGCCCTGTGATCCTTGTTTGTTTTCAAAATGTTATTTCTATTTAAAATGTTACTTGTTTTGCAAAACATGGCACCTCAGCGGATCGGTAAAACAAAATCTTTCGGCAGCAAATTTCCTATTACAAATCTGGCTAGGTATAAACTATCCTAATTGATTTAAACATTTCTAATGCTTGACAGGATGCTGGTTTGACTCATGCTGCAATATTCCTGATCTGATCCACACTGCTGTGGAGAGGCTGGCTTTAGGGAAAATTCCCCTTCCTCCTTAACTCCATGCAAGCACGAATAGAATATGTCGTCAAAGTTGTTGCACATCTTTTGGAAAAGCAAATGCATACTGTTTTACTTTTATTGAGAACATTAATTGAAGGACCAAGGTCTGTATTACAGGTTAAAAGTACACAAAGGGGAAAACTTTTTATTGAAGATGGTGAAAGAAACAGTAGCAGCTGAGGGTAAAGGGTCTCATGAAAAGCATTTGGTGCTGAGGGAAGTTCTTACCACCTCTCCTTGGCTCAGCACAAGAGACAGCACTGTAATCTGTTGCACGTTCAAATTATAATTCAACCTTTATCAACTGATCGAGAGCAAGAACTGCTCAATGAGACGATTAGAATCAGGGCCAATATACCCACAGAAGAGGATCTTACCCCCTCTGTCTTCACTTTCTTTCCTTGTCCAGCATGTGTTCCATAGAAACGAAATAGAGCTCTGTTATCATCTCTGTAGTTGAGTGCTGCAGTATAGCTCTGTACAGAGATAAGAATTGGTTTGATTGGACTAAAAAATATAAAAAGGTGGCAAAGTTGCTGGTTATGCCTGCAATTCAGTACAAACTGCAGCCATACAAAATGCCCTTGCTACAGTACAAGCCCACCTGGAGGAAACTGGATGCCATGCACAAACTTACATATGTATACCACATACTATCAACACTTTCACACTGTTTTACACACTCAAGCAACAACTCTGCATTATTGTCACAGAGAAAATAGAATCCTTATGGCTTTAAGGATCACTCAGAGTTGTTCAAGTTGTTAAATGTTTGTTATTGCTGCAAGGTTATAGAATTACCTCATTTCTTGAAGGAACAGGACCAGAGAGAAATTATCGTGTTAACTGGCTCTTGGATAATTGTTCACATATTCTCCTGAGCCCAGAAATTCCGATCGCAGGCCTCCCGCGGGCGGAGGGCTGCGATCTGGAAAAATCTGCGCCTGGGCCGGAGGGCTCCCGGGAGGCACACAATTCCGATGCTGTGCCTCTCCAAACTGCCGGTGTGCAGGGCCCACGTATCCCAGAGGCGCAGGCGGTTCGCAGCGTCCCTGGGATCACGTGGGCCATGGGGAGCCAATCAGAGAAGGGAATCTCCCTTCATACATTTGACAGGAAGACCTGCCAAATATATAGAAACATAGAAACTAGGAGCAGGAGTAGGCCATTCGGCCCGTCGAGCCTGTTCCACCATTCAATACGATCATGGCTGATCATCCAAATCCAGTACCCTGTCCCTGCTTTAATCCCCACAATACACATATCCCACACTACCCCCATAACCCCACGTATTTAATTCCCCCTAACATATCCCATCCCCCCACATACTTAATCCCCCCCTAACACGAAGGGTCAATTTAACATAGCCAAATCAACCTAACCCGCACATTTTTGGACTGTGGGAGGAAACCGGAGCACCCGGAGAAAACCCACGCAGACACGGGGAGAATGTGCAAACTCCACACAGACAGTCACCCGAAGTCAGATTCGAACCCGGGTCCCTGGCGCTGTGAGGCACCAGTGCTAACCACTATGCCACCGTGTTGCCCATATGAATGGAGATCACCCCCAAAACATAGTAATACTTAAATAAATTTTTTTTAAAAATCACATTTTTAAAATGACTTTAAATGACAACAAATTAAGTATTTTAAACAAAAATTTAATTTTTTGAAAAAAATAATTAAAGTTTTTTACGGGGCTAAAAATAAACTTACCTTTCTTTAAAGTATTTTTAAATGATAAATCAGTGGAATTTTTATTTTTTACTTTTTTCAACTCTTATCCCGGTAAAAAACAGGCCTTACGCCTGCTTTTACCAGGCGCAAGAATTGTAAGCGTTTTCTGCGGGCGGAGGGTCTCCAAAAAACTGAACTATCCGCCCGCAGAGACCCTTCTCCCGGGCAGCCGGAGGATCTGTCAAGAGCTTTCTTGACAGATCAGAAATGCCGGTTTCCAGCGCATGTGCAGTGCATGCCTAAAACCGGCATTTCCGTTGGCCCTACGGGTGAGTACACAGCGCGTACACACCCGTAGGGATCGGAATTTCTGCCTCATTATCTTTATGGAAAGAAATTGCACAAAGACCATTAACAATTACTGTATTTCAGTTGGATTGTTCATAAACTTGGATTAATTTTCTTATTACCTTATTAAACATTTCCCCATAAGCCCAACTTGTTTCTATTAGAAAAAACAATTTAATGCACAGTATAACAGTGATTGAAATGACAGGCTATTAAACAGATTTTTATGTCCGTTCCTTTTGGAACTAAAAGCAATTACAAATACCAATTCTGTAGAGGATTAATTAGCAACGACATGATAGATGTCTAATTCCTGAGAGAACCCATGTCAGCTTGACCAGTCCTACAGAAATAAATATGGTCTGAAAATTACGGGACAATTTGGCAGCACTTTTAAAGACGTGTGCAGTAAATGCTAGAATTTCAGCTGGCAGAGCGAGAGCCATTTCAGAGCTGTGAGTAGCTACAGGATTAGGCTAAGGCAGCTGCTGTGTCTCAGTGGTAGCACTCTCGCCTCTGAGTCTGAAGGTCGAGGTCTCAAGTCCAGAGACTTGAGCATTCTAGGCTGGCACTCCAGTGCAGTACTGAGGGAGTACTCCACTGTCGGAGGTGCCGTCTTTCGGATGAGACGTTAAACCGAGGCACCGTCTGCTCTCTCAGGTGGGCGTAAAAGATCCGGTGGCCACTACTCCCCGATCGAGCTCTCCCTGATGTCCTGGGCCAATATTTATCCCTCAGTTTGATGTACGTTTCCAAAGCTGTGAAAAATCTAACCTTTAGATACCAGAATCTGAAGTGTATCTGCTATATTGGAAGGAGAACGAAGTCAGGTGGAAGCACTATCCTGATGCATGTGATTTGCTCCAGACATAAGCAGGTGCAAAATAAATATAGGATCGCAACTCCTTTAGAGCAACTGAAGAGGATGGTAAGCCGATACTGATCCATTCGAGATATGAAAAGTACACTTTATTATGTGATTTACAAAGACCAGGACCACTGAACCAAGCTGAAATAATCAAAGTTGGCTTGAACCTTACATTTTCTGGAAATCTTTGATATCCTTGTAAGTTTATGTGCAATTTCTTTCCTATTTGCAAATTTTATATGAAGTTGTGTCCGACTTAAAAGATCTTACAACGCAGTCAATGCAATGTTTTGCTGGATCTCCATTTTTTAAATTCTATATATCTATCCATAATATGTACAATGTAAAAAAAGTTACAATGAAACAATTATTCCACTAATTGCTAGTAAATTAATAGACTAGTAAATAAATTAATAGTAATTCATTGAGACCCTGAAATCCTTACTGTAAGTCGATAATTCCCTGCTTGTAAATATAGTCCGCATGTTATTAGCATGCAACCAGCATTTCAATTCATAGAGGCATAGAACTGATCAGCACAGCAGGAGGCCATTCGCTTCCACCAGCCATGCTGCAGCCACTGGGGGAGCACTGCGTAGGAGCACTAGGTTAGGAAAAGCCACATGAAAGACAGACACTAAGGGATTGCACAAGGGTGAATAGTTAATAGTATTAATGTAAATATGTGTGATTTGATTATTGATAAATTTATTAATTGTGTTTGGAATCTTTTGTGGTGTCTCTCATTTCAGCTCTGTGCCAGAGAACTGGAGGGCTCCTCCCGAGTGGTCAAGACAGCGGAATCGTTGCTTCAGTGGCCCGATGGTCAGCTTAATGATGTTCCCGGTGGAAGCATGGCTCTCATTATATGAGTGCTGGGCACGAATGTTGGGGTTGCGGAGGGGAGTCATGAGCCAGGTACAGAGCGGATAGCCCCTGTCTCCGAGCAGCCACCCTCGAGTTTGCTGTGGTGGCTGGAAGATTGCTGGCACACCAGACCGGTGCAGGGTGAAGGCATCATACTGCTGCCAGGATAGCGGGCATTCACCATCATGATGCACTAGGCGCGGTCACACAACTGCACATTAAGTGAGTGATAGTTTTTGCGGTTACGGAAGATCTCAGGATTGTTATGCGGCGCCCGTAAAGCCACATGGATGCAGCCAATGGAGCCCTGCACCATGGGGAAGTCCGCTATCCTGGCAAAGCCACGTGTGCACTCGTCCTGCTTCTCTCTGCTGAGAGAAGGTTAAGGTGTTAACCTCTGAGTCACAAGGTTGTGGGTTTAAGGGCCACTAGATTTGCGCACATAATTCAAGCTGACACTTCAGTGCAGTACTGAATTGTCAAAATTGCCATCTTTTGGATGAGATTGATTAAACTGAGGTCCTGGCTGTTTGCTTAGGTGAACGTACAATATCCCATGGTGTTCTTTGAAGAAGAGCAATGAGTTCTGCTGGTGCTCGACCAACATTCCTCCCTTAACCAACACCATCAAAAATGAATTATCTGCTGATTCATTTGTTTGTACTTTGTGGAACCTTGCTGTCTTCAAATTGGTTGTTGCGTTTGCCTACAAAATATTACACTTCAAAAGAATTAACCATTGGCTTTAAAGCATTTTGGGGCATCCTGAGAATGTGAAAAGGTACTAGATAAATGCAAGTTCTTTCTTTAGAGCTGAGAGTTTAAGGGATGACCTGATAGAAGCCCTCAAAATTATGAAGGGTTATGATAAGGTAAATAGTGATAGACTGTTTCCACTGGTTAATGAGAAGATAACAAAAGGGTTCAAATTTAAGGTAATCGCAAAATGAATTAAAGAGGAGCTTAGAAAAAAATCTTTGCACAGAGGGTGACTAGAACAGAGAATTCTCTTGTAACAAACTGTTGTTGAAGCAGAGTGCAAAATTCTTCCAAAGGAAATTAGACAATTGGTTCAAAACAAGAAATATTAAAAGGTATGAGGAGAGCAGAGGAGAGTGCCATTAAACTTAATGGCTCATGTGAAGAGAACAGCAGTGTAGACTTGATGGGCCAGATGGTCTGTTTCTGTGTGTTTTGCACTGGTACCAGGAGGTGTTGATTACAATACTAGGGTATTAACCTTCCATAAAGACTTTGGGCCGGAAATTTGGCTGTTGTCGGGTGAGTACGCGCTGTGTACTCACCCGTAAGGCCATCTGAAGTGTCGGTTTCCTGCATGCACTGCGCATGCGCGGAAAACCGGAACTTCCGTTCCCCTGAAGGGAGTGGTTCAGAAGTCGAACGCGTGCGCGGGAGAGGCTGCGCACACGCAGCGAACTTCGATTTTTTTTTCAGGTTTCTCCGGGAAGGTAAGTATGAAGAAGCTGCACTTTTAAAAAGGAGGCGCAAGGCCTGTTTTTAACAAGGTAAGTGGTTAATTAATTACAATTTAAAACATTTTTCAACAGGTTTATCTTTTTTAGATACTTTAAAGAAAGGTAAGTTTATTTTTAGCACCGTTAAAAAGTATAATTAATTTTTTCAAAAATTTTAATTTTTGTTTAAAGTAGTTAATTTATTTAACTTATAGTTATTTTAAAAATGTGATGTTTTTTTAAAAAATGTATTTGAAGTTTAAGTGTGGTTTTGGGGCCGATCTCTATTCATAGATTTGACAGGTCTTCCTGTCAAATCTATGAATGAAAATGCCCTGCTAGGATTGGCTCTCCATGGCCCACGTGATCCCAGGGGACGCTTCGAACTAACTGCGCCCCTGGGATACACAAGCACTGCGCGCCGGCAGCTGCAGGAGGCCCAGGACCCGAATTCCTCGTGGGCCCAAAGCACAACTGCAGGCGCGGTATGTAAGTACGCGCACGATGCTTGCACCCGCAGGAAGCCTGAAAGCTGAATTTCTGGCACATTGTCAAAAGTGAAATCCAGGCAGCACACCAGATTGCAGAGAAACCAACTGAGGCAGAACATACAAATTATGCGCAATATCTTCCATGTTTTGCTCAATCCTCAGTGGTTTACTCTGTCTGTACTGGTTCCTTATTCAGTAAACCACATCTGAACAAGCTCCAGACCACAAATTTTTCATACACATTGTGCTGCATTTCCATGCCTCACAGTCTTTTATTCAATGCTGGAACTGGTATTATGCCTTCAATCTTTTTTTATTGCTTTCTATTTCACTAATTTTTGTCAAATAATTCATCAAAGAAGCTATCCTGCCTAGCTGTACCCTATATGGGTTTTATTTTTGTTGAATACAAAAACAAAATCATTCTTTGCATGTCTTCTACCTGACGCTGTCAGGACATGTAAGAAGTTTTTGATCTTAAGTAGTTTCCTACATTACAACGGTGACTGCACTTCCCTCCTGTGCCCCTCCCTCCTGTGCACTTCCCTCCTGTGCACCATCCCTTGTGCCCCTCTCTCCTGTGCCCCTCCCTCCTGTGCCCCTCTCTCCTGTACCCCTCCCTCCTGTGCCCCTCTCTCCTGTGCCCCTCCCTCCTGTGCACCATCCCTTGTGCCCCTCTCTCCTGTGCCCCTCCCTCCTGTGCCCCTCCCTCCTGTACCCCTCCCTCCTGTGCCCCTCTCTCCTGTGCACCTCCCCCCTGTGCACCCCTCTCCTGTGCCCCAGGAGAGAGGGGCACAGGAGAGAGGGGCACAGGAGAGAGGGGCACAGGAGGGAGGGGCACAGGAGAGAGGGGCACAGGAGAGAGGGGCACAAGAGAGAGGGGCACAAGAGAGAGGGGCACAGGAGGGAGGGGCACAGGAGAGAGGGGCACAGGAGGGAGGGGCACAGGAGAGAGGTGCACAGGAGGGAGGGGCACAGGAGGGAGGGGCACAGGAGAGAGGGGCACAGGAGAGAGGGGCACAGGAGGGAGGGGCACAGGAGAGAGGGGCACAGGAGGGAGGGGCACAGGGGAGAGGTGCACAGGGGAGAGGTGCACAGGAGAGAGGTGCACAGGAGAGAGGTGCACAGGAGAGAGGTGCACAGGAGAGAGGTGCACAGGAGAGAGGTGCACAGGAGGGAGGGGCACAGGAGAGAGGGGCACAGGAGGGAGGGGCACAGGGGAGAGGGGCACAGGGGAGAGGTGCACAGGAGAGAGGTGCACAGGAGAGAGGTGCACAGGAGAGAAGAGACAAACAGAGGGGCCGAGGTCACAGGAGGCACTACTCACGTAACAGGGTGTACGGACAGAGGCTCCGCTTCCTTGACCTCCGTAGGCTGAGATTGTCACGTCAGGTGGTCGCAGGCATCTGCAGCCTCCTAGAAGAAAATCTGCTCCCTGTTGGACTAGGTGGCCACACCTTACCAGTGGCTGTGAAAGTCACCACCGCCCTCAATTTTTTTGCCTCAGGTTCCTTCCAGGGCATTACCGGAGACATGTCGAGGGTCTCGCAGTACGCTGCACATAAATGAATAAGGCAGGTGGCGGATGGATTATTTGCCAGGGTTGGGAGTTATGTGCTTGTGATAACAATTGCCAGAATGAGTGGGCACTCACATTTGCCTCTCTGGCTAGATTCCCAGAGGTACAGGATGCCATTGGCTGCACACACAGGGCAATGCACACACCAGATCAACTGGAAGGTTTTATAAATCACAAGAGATATTGGGTGAAAAATTCAGTTGGTTGCACCTCCCGTTAGTGCCTTAAGAGGGCGCTAATGGGGCGCAAAGCATCTAGCGCCCAGGCGCGGCGAAGTTTGCGCCGCTCGCGAAATTAACTAGACATTTTGCGGCGGCGCTAAACACTACCGCCACGATCTCCTGCGCCGGCAGATCGTGACGTCAGTCGAGTGCGCAACGCCCCGGTATCGCCCCGGAGCGGATATTGAGTGGCGCCCCCTGCCTTACTGCCTGACGCTAGCAATGACAGGTTGAGGGGAGCGTTCTGCAGTCATGAAGGGAAAGGGGGAGCGCTATTTAAAGGTGACCGCTTCCTGCCTTTTATTGTTGGTGCCATTTTTGAACTACGCATTCTGAGAGAGAGAGAGAGAGAGACTTCTGGAGAGATTCAACGTTGTGTGAAGGAGTTTTGGGTACTGAGCAGCACTTTGCAGGTTCATTTTGATTTGCCATTCCTTGTATCGATTTAGAAGAGACTGTGGGGGCTGCACTCTGAGCTCTTTGCCTGGTACTCTCCATTGTTCGTTCCAGCAGATTTGATGTGCAGGTCTCTCCAGGCCGAGATTCAAGGCTGCAATGAGCAGGATGTGGATGGAAAGCAAGATTAACCATCCCCTTTAAGAACTGGCCCACGCCATTGTGTGTGTGTTTCATTGCTGACTGACATTACATGAGCTTCGCCAGCGCTCTGAGGTAGCGCCTTGCTCCTCGGCCTTTGCGCCTTAAGACAGGTGTGAAGCGCCTGATTTAGCGCAGCAATCACCTCCAGGGGCGATAAAAGTCAAGTTTGCAGTCGGTGGCGATAATTAGCGCCAGGCGCTAATCTTTGCGCCCGGCCGACAATTGCGCCCCAAATGGGGCGATACTGAATTTCTCCCCCATTATTTCATCAATGTGCAGCTGGTATGCAACCACAAGAAGAGGTTCATGTAGGTGTGTGGCAGGTTCCTTGTGAGTTGTCATGATGCCTTTATACTGCGGCAGTCCAACATTCCAAACCTCTTCGTACCAGGAAATATAATTAAGGGCTGGCTCGTAGGAGACAAGGGAGATGCCCTTCAAACTTGACTCATGACACCTGTGAGGAACCCCACCAATGAGGCACAGGAGCACTACATCGATAGCCACATGACCACCAGGTGTGTCTTAAAGCAAGCCATCGGAATATTGAAGAGGCGCTTCAGGTGACTAGATAGGTCTGGAGGTGTCATTCAGTACTTGCCAGCGAGGGTGTCCAGAATGATAGTGATGTGCTGTGTCCTGCACAACATTGCGCAGCAGAGAGGATTGCAGATGGAGGATGACGAAGGGGCTCATCACTCGTCTTCGGATGAGGAGAACATTGAAGAAGAGTAGGAGGAATATGAAGATGGAGCACCCATTGCCAGACCACTGCAACCCATGATGCCAGGGATGCCCTAATAGCTCGAAGGTTAAGCTAGCGGTGACTCGCACAGGAAAGAAATATGAAATCCTACAGCCCGCTCCTTTTGCACAAAACAGTCCTTCAATCACGCATGCACCCGTTGCGCATCTGCCCAATGGGCCCTGTCATGTATTGACATTTATCATGAAGCAACTGAAAGCACGAGTTGGCACTTGAGCACAATAATGGGCAAGACTTGGAAGTGCTGCTGATCAATAAATTTTATGTGCCATTATAAAAGAAGGAATTGTAACATTTTGTCAAACACCTACATACATATCCTTGGTGAATTACAATTTCTTGACCTTACACGTTCTACCACTTCTAAGTGATGCATCCCGTGTGGCTTCAGCAGAGGTAGAGGCAGGTTGCTTAGATCCCTGCTCTGACTGCTAAGATGCTTTTGGCCTATGACCTCTGGGTTTCAGAGCCTCTGCGAGCCGCGCCAAAGACTGCTCCACCTGCAGACTCTGACATTGGGACACGAGGCAACATGTCAGGTACTGCTGAGGGGTCGGGGGGGGCGGGGGGGAGGGGTGCAATGAGTGAAAAGTTGGAGCACATTGAGTGGAGTTCCCACTTCCATGTCCCGTTTTGCCATCATCCCTCACCTGGGCCAGCGGCACATCACTCCTACCACTCTGCTGGAGAGCAGCTTGGTGAAGATCAGTGACACACTGTAAGGCCACGGAAAAGGTATCTGTCATCCTGTTTAAGGCAGCAGACATGTTGGCATCCAAAGTCTGCACGGCCATGGTCATGGCCTGCATGCACTCATTTGAGAGCCTTGCTTGTAGCTCCATGGAGTCAGCCACTCACTACTTGGCAGACATTCTCACAATTACATGCTCCACCAAACCACTAGTGTTCGAGTTGGACTCCTCACTCTTTGCTATTGTGAAGAGTGTGCATGGCACGTCTGACAGTACTTCGTAAAGTTGCTGATGCACCTCTATCATTCTCCTTCTCAACGATGACACCAGGGGTTCAGCATCTGTGTCCAGCTGAGCAGAGCTTGGAGAGGATTGCGCCCCCCCAGCCCCCGCCCGAAGCGGACTCTCCCCAGCTGTCCCTGCCACCAGTGTCTGCTCGTGCTCACTTGTGAGTTGTGAATCATCGGTGAAAGCCCAACTAACTCTCTAACTGGACCCACCAAAGTTCCCCAATCTCCATGATTAACCAATGAAAAGTCGTATTTTTCCACCTGACAACCTCTGTTAACCTGTCAAAGTTGCAGCTTAAACCACAAACCAGTTTAAAAATAAAATATGAATATGAAAATATTACTTCTCATTATTTATTTCCTCCGTGTAAAGCTCCACATAACTGATAATTTCTTCATCCATCAAAAACTGTGGACTTTGATTGCGATCTCTAATTCGAATGCTTTTTATTCTAAACATCTTTCTAATAACAGTTCCTTTAAAAAAAAAACTCAGTATAAGCCAAGGGCTATAGAATATTCGTTGTTCTAAGTGAAGCTTTCATCACTGACAAACTTTCAGAAAAAAGTCAGACTTGTTTTGTACACACCACAGGTAATCTCTGCTCTCTGGTTCTTCATTTTGTCATTCAGTTATGCTGTTGCAAGTGATGATCACAGCACTTGTTTTTGTCAATCACATTCAGAGTAATGCTTCAATCCATGTCTCATAAAGCTTTAAATGATCTCCCGTCCACATCAGCCCCATTCTCAAAGATTGAAAGATGGTTGTCACTGAAATGCATTGCTTCTCCTATTCTTATTTACTCGATTATGTTTCGAATGCATCACCAGTTTCTGTGTGATGTTGAAAAGATGGAGAGAAAAATTAGCATTTTTATAACATTTTTAAGGGAGCATTAGTGAAATGTTATTTGTTCATTTTTGGCCATTTGTTTTTTTAAGTCTTAAGCTGTTTCACTAATTCTATTTGCATGGCACACAATTAGAAGGAAAGTTAAGTTTCAGAAATGTCCTTCCTCATTTGAAGAGGAAATGCAGAAGCTACCTGGTGGAAACAGGGGTTTATCACACAAGTGAAGTAGACCTTATAACCCACAGGGATAAATTCTCTCGTGAATGGTTACATTTCCACAACTGGGTGGCCTTTTTTAAAATAATGTTTTAAAGTTTTGTGAGATTATTTTGAACTGCAAACAAGTTTCTACTTGAATTGTTTTCCATTGGATTTCTACAGTGCTGTTAATACTTTATCCTGTTTCTGCTAGTTGGCAAATCGGTAATAAAGCAGCTAATGCCACCAAGAGTTTAATAGGCCTAATTCTTCTCTTCCCTTCTTGCTCAAGAAAAGTGCCGCATGTATTTTTAAACCATTAACTGCTCCAAAAGATGTTTGGAACCCGTGCACTCTGTTTAACAACGGTACTACGGTCCCTACCATTTTACTACTTTGATTTGATGTTTCATCCCCTCACAGGTTGTTCTCCTGAAAATCAATTCCTTCATCGTTTTCATTATCTGTTCAATCCTCATTTCATCTTTAAAAGTAACACTGTGATTATCAATCTTTCCTAAGATCAGCTCAGTTTTTTATTCCCCAGCCCCCATTAATTAGGAGCAAATCCAATATTACCTTCCTCTTGTGGGTTCCCTCACCTGCTGTCCCAACTGTAAGTCCCAATCAATCTGTAAGGTGGGGGGGCATGTCTCAGACGGTGCTGGTGCGAGGTTAGGCCTTCGTTGCCTATACTATTGCTCGCTCTGGTCTCCGGCCAGCCTTTTTGCAATAAGCACCTGTGAGTGGTTCGACCCACTCGCCCTTACGGTTCTAACACCTGGACTTAGATGCAAGGAGCAGTAATGCAGAGAAAACTCAAATAGACCCGGTTGAATAGTATGAAATGGAAATCTTTATTGCATGGCGTCTAAAATCATGAAATACATGTCATAGGCGCAAATCAACGAGAGTACAAGTATACATACATTCATAAAGCTTGGTCTATGGAAATGGAGAACACACGGCACATCGTAAAAAGGGGAACACATTATACCTTAACCTTATTAAAAACCACCCTCCCTTAACAATACCTACACTACGTCTAGATTTGTAGGAGCGGAAAACATGCTCACCACTCATGTTACTTCGGAAATTTTTAAAGTGAGGCACTCAGCTCGTTTCGCTGCAGCGCCTGACTGTCACGTGTTTGGAAGGGTTTCTGCACCCCACTTGTTTACTTTCGCTGCTGCGAAAAGCAGGCCAGACTCTCTGTTATCATGAGGAACTCGACGGAACTCGGATAAAATTCAAAGAAGAGTCTTCCTGTGTTGCGGTACAGGTTGTAGTCTGTAGAACTCAAAGAAGAGTCCTGTATTTATATTTTCGGGCATGGTCGGGGTTTACTGACCGTGGCGGCACGTGGAATTCCTTCTCGTCTTCTTCTCGTCTCGTCTCTTCGGGCCTCCGGGTCCAGACACCATTTACCGACACTCGGGATGGTGTACCCTGTTACTTGCCCTTGTCGGGGCGGCTCGTACCGATTGAGCTCCACCCAACACTCGAATAACTGACCAGTACGGCTAAGAGTCAAGAGTCAACAAAGTCCAGAGAGAAAACACAAAAGGCTGCCCGTCCAGGAGAGCGATACCAGAGGATAAGAGTCGAATCAAGCGAATAAGAGAAAAAAAAGAGACCGATGGACATTTGTTCTCTATAGTTATAGTGATGTGTCCGCTTATCTCCCGCTCAAATCTTAATGTTTGTCCTTTGTGTAATATTGGCGCTCAAAACTCCCAGCATGGGGCGATTATCTTCTTTAACGGGTTTTGGTAGCACCTGAAACTGGCCAACTATCCGTTAATGTTTTCCCCATTGTTGAACCAGCCAGGATGTGTATGAATCGTCTCCCTGACTGGTTTTGGGGCCCCCCGAATACTGACTTAATCACCCGTCAATGTCTCTCTCATTGTAGAGCCGGGGGGGTATTTGTGTATTGATGTGTCTGGATGGGCCTTCGATTGCCCAGTTCAATGATCCTTACTGTGCATAGGAAAACGATTCCAGCACTTATAACATTGCTATTGTTCCAGATGCAAACGGGTTGCATCCTGTCTTTATCAATGTTTACCGAGTATGATCCAATCTTATACTGAAATGTATATTCGACGCCATCTTGTCTGCCCACTGTGTTTCTGGAAGCTTCTGCCACGATGCGCGGCGGCCATTTTACAGGCTTCTGTGTCCTTTATTATCAGAAATGAGAAGTCGCACAACACCAGGTTATAGTCCAACAGATTTATTTAAAATTACAAGCTTTCGGAGCTGTCGCCCCTTCCTCAGGTAAAGTTACTGTGAGACTTTATTATCAGGACAGCATTTCGTTTAATAAAACTGATCAAACGAATCTGCTTCTCTCTTGTTATTTTGAATCGCGATAATTGCAAAACTTTACAAATGTCATGAAGAATAAAACCCCGAAGGTTACAACTGAGTCCCCAGCACTAATCTTTTATATGGCCTTTCATAGCAGTACATCCATCATTGTTCATTTTGTGGTGGCCTGTAATATTTCCTGCGAGTAATTTTTTCCACTTTCTACCTTCCAGAACAATTTAAAGAGACTCTCTGCCAATCTCCAATTCCTTCCTCACAGTAATAATATTTGATTTCTAAATTTATGGACTATACCTATACAGATGAACTCCACCCCAGCCCAACTCCCTCAGCCTCAAATCCCTTAAATAAAGAAAAATATATTTCCTCATTCATCAAAAGAATTCAATTAATAATTTTAAGCACTTGATATTTTGGAGGTTTAATGTTAGTAAGTCATGTAGGACTTGATGTACAGAAGGTACCTCTCAGCTCCTTAAAGGTGCAATGTGCAGTACTATGGGTAGCACATGGTCAAAATATTTTTCGCAGCACTTGGTGCCTGGACTCATTAGGCTGAATCTTAACTTCCAAAAATGGGTGGGTTGGGGTCGGGTCAGAGGTTAAAATTCAAAAAATCTGAAACTGGAACCCAACCCACCTCGAATCTGCCTACTTCTTGTTTTAACAGAGGCGGGACGAGGGTCGGGCATCCAATCCGCTCGCAGACGGTTGGTTGGTCATTTAAATATTTTAATAAGCCTGTGTGCCTTCATTTTAACAGTGATTCTATTTTTAACCACAGGCAGCTGAGTTTCCCAGGCCTCGGGAAACCCGGCAGGTGAAAGGAGGAGAGATGGGCTGAATCCATGAGGTGAGTGTCTTTACAGCACTGCTTGTGGGCCAGGAGGAGCAGGAGTGCTTCCCTCAGGCCCAACAAGCTACCCAATAAATGCCCCCTCCCAGGGTCTGTCTGCTCCCCCCCGACCACCATCTGACCCACCCCCCCGACCACCATCTGACCCACCCCCCCGACCACCATCTGACTCCCCCACCGCGATGGGACCCCCCTGCGATCTGAAACCCAAGCCCCCGCGATCGGAACCCCCTCATCTGCGATTGGAACCCTCACACAATCGGAACCCCTCCCCCGCGATCAGAATCTCCACCCCCGTGATCGGAACCCACCCCCCCCCCCCGCGATCAGAATCCCACCCCCGTGATCGGAATCCCCCCCACAGTCTCTCCCATCACCACATCCTCCCCCCCTCCCCCCCAACTAGACCTACCTGCTCTCAGCTCGGCTTGGCTCGGCTCAGCTGCGGCCCTGTGCTGTAGGATTTCCTGCCCGACAGGCCTCCAGCCTGTCAATTAGGTTGGCTGTGGGCAGAAAACCTGCAGAAAAAATTGCAGGACGTTCGGGAAACCCGTTCTTCCGGGTTTGCCGACCTCAAAACAGACCCCCACCCCCACCCCACACGGAACACACCTCCGGGCTAAAATCCAGACCGTTGTTAAGTTAACGGGCTGGATTTTGAAACTGGGGTCGGGTTGGGGTCAGGAATCACACATTTTGGCTTGTGAACCCGCCTCCATCGAGATGTGGCCAACCCACTGTATTTTCCCTTGATTGACCTTGTTGAGCCCGCCCAGTGGGCTCAGCAGGCCAATTAAGGGCCACCCGGCAACAGGTGACGTCACAGATTGACCTTTCATCTGTCAAGAACTTTTGACAGATGAAATATCAGCGTTTGACAGCTCTGTGAAGCTGTCAAACACTGACAATATGATTTCTAACTTCAGTCCTTCCTCTCAGGCTGAGTTAGAAATCATTCCACGACAGAAAACAGAAGGCTGCAGTTTTTGACAGAACCACGGCTTTCCTGCTTTCTGTGCCAGTGAGATTTCTAACTCCCGAGAACTGAAGGGCTGACACCTGCAGGAGGAAGTTAAGGTAAGTAAAACTTTTTCCAACACTTAGCACTTACCTTACACACTTACCTCTGCACACATGCACCCATCACGCACCTGCCCACCAGACATATCGACCCCTCCAACCCCTGCAGACCCATGGCCCACCCCAATAACTTGGCGTGGTTGCCACCTGTCGGGAAGCCCACACTTTTCTTTTTAAAATAGGGATTATGCAAAAAACTGCCTGTTAACTACCTGTTAACAGGCAGTTAATTGTCACTAATCCCTTCCCGCCTCGGGGTGTCGGGTCTCAGCACAGATCGGGTACCCGCCGCCAGAGAAACTGGTATGGAGGCGGGTTGGAGGCGGGATGGGGTCGGGATCCCCGAATCTGCAACTTTAACCCCACCCCCACCGCCTCCAAACCCGACTCCACGGGTCATTGAAAATCCAAGTCTGAAAAACAAGTTTCTGTCCTTTTTCTGGATCTCATTGCCAAGTCATAAAAGGGAGAATGTAAGAGACCAGCATATGTTTTTCTGTAGCTTATAAATAAACTGATGAACCATTAATGAGTTCAAAACTGAGGGTGAACACAAAAATGGTAAATATTCTGAATTATTCACAGTTGATGATGTGACCAACATGCCCTCCCAAATCAGAGATAACCAAGGCAAAATTCATGACTATAACATAAATGAAATGTAACTCCGACTCCAACACAGGCAAACAAATAAAACACATGGGACAGATGGTATTGATCCCAAAGTGTCAAGAAACACTAGGGAGGAAATATGTGAGGCATTGATAATCATTACAAGTGTAGAATTCGCAAATTATCGCGATTTCGAAATAATGAGAAAGAGACATACAGTTTCGTATAAACAGCTTTATTTCAGCAAAATGCTGTCAGGTTTCAAAACGGACACAAGCAGCCTGTAAAATGGCCGCCGCGCCTCGTGGCAGAAGGTTCTAGACTTTCAGTAGGCAGACAAGATGGCGTTTCAATAAACATTTCAGCAAGATCGGACAGCACTCAGCATATTGATATAAGACAAGACGAGATCGTTTTGCATTTTTAACACCTAAGCAAGAAATATAAGTGCTGGAATCGGTTTTCCATGCACAAACGAGGGCTATTGTACTGGGCAATCAAGGGCCCATCCAAAGACATTGATACGCAAATTCTCCACGGCTCTACGATAAGAGAGCCGTTCGCGGGTACTCACAGCAAGAATTCGGAGGCCCCCAAAACCCCTCCAGGGAGACTCCTAGCCGGTTCCACAATGGGAGAAATATTAACGGGTACTCAGACAGTTACAAGTATCACCGAAACCCATTAACGACAAGTACCACCCCATACAAGAAGTTTGAGCGCCAAAACATGACAAAAGATGAACATTAAGATTGGGCGGGAGATTAGGAATTACAGTACTATAACTGTAGTGTCCAAACGTCCATCTTTCTCTTATTCCTTTGACTCGCTGGAGAGCTCTTGACTCTTACTCTCTGATCCGCTGATTTTCCGGGAGTCAACCTCATGGCTTGCCGCGAAGATCTGTGGAGAGCTGGTCTGCGAAGGCCTGAAAACGGGCGCACCATCCCGAGAGGTCGGTAAACGGTGTTGGAACCGAAGGCCCGAGAGGAGATGAGATGAGATGAGAAGAGAAGAAGACGACTACACGTGCCGCCGCGGTCAGTAAGCCCCGACCGCGCCCGAAAATCGATTAACCACTTCTTTGAATTTTATCGGCTACTCCACAACTGGCACCAGAAGACTCTTTTTCGAATTCTACAGGCAACCGGTGTCGGGCACAGGAAGACTCTTTTTCGAGTTTTATCGGGAGTCCGAGGTCAACACAGATCTTCATGACAGCAGACGGTCCAGCCTGCTAGCCGGAGCAGAAGCGAGTAAACAAGTGGGGTACAGAGACCCCTGATCAACACGTGAATAGTCAGGTGCTGTGGCGAAAACATCCGAGCATCGTTTTAGAATTCTCCGAGTTATCACGAGTGGTGAGCATGATTCTCGATCCTACAGATCTAGATTAGGACAGGTATTGATAGGGGAGGGTTTTTGTTTTAAGGATAATTATAATGTGTGTCCCCTTTTACGATGTGTCGTGCGCTCCTCGTTTCCCTAAACCTAGTTTCATAAATGTATGTAAGCTTGTACTGTCATTAATCTGTGCTTATGACATGTATTTCGTAATCTTGAACAATATGCAATAAAGATTTTCCATTTAGTACTATTCAAACGGGTCTACCTGAGTTTTCTCTGCATTATTGCTCTCGCACCTAAGTCCAGTGTCAGAACCGTAAGGGCGAGTGGGTCGAACCACTCACAGGTGTCTAGTGTTACCAGGCTGGCTGGAGATCAGAACAGGCAACGAGGCCTAACCCCGCACTAGCACCCAGGCTAAGCACAGAGCCACCGTCAGAATCCCTTACACAAGGGAGTCTGAAATAAAAACAGAAAATGCTGGAAACACTCAGCAGGTCAGGCAGCACCTGTGGAGAGAAAAACAGAGTTAACGTTTCAGGTCGATGACTTTTCATCAGAATAGCAAAAAAAGTGGCCAATAGAGCTGAAGTTGAATATTTAGTGGGAATGTTGATGGGGACTGTGAAATTTTCACTGGGAATGTAATGCACTCCACAAAGTGTTTAGCACTTGGAAGGCACTCTTAATTGATAGGATGACAAGAAATCATAACCATACAACCAATATCCCAAATTTGTAGCCATACAGCCAACATCCCATGTCTTATACTTATAGGGCAGGAAAGTGGAGTTGAGGTAGAAGATCAGCCATGATCTTATTGAACCAATAAGGGCTCAAAGGGCCGAATGGCCTACTCCTGCTCCTATTTCTTATATTCTTATCATAAAATCATAGAATCATAGACATTTACAGTACTGAAGGAGGCCATTCGGCCCAACGTGTCGGTGCCAATGTTCTTATGATACTTTAACATTTTGTTTCTGATTGAATCAGAAAAATGTAAAAGCGGAAATTTGTCATTAAAGCATTTATCAAAGTCTCGCAGTCAATAGAACCATTACTCTACTAACTGAATCCCATAATGAGCATACTCTGTTAACATGTTGTCACTAGTAAGTAAAAAGGCATTCTTTGTGATGTGCTTGTGTGGCATATATGATTTTCCAAGAATGACAATCAATTCATTCTCCAGCTGCAAATCAAGCAATTGATTCAGAGACAACTTTAGAAAGGATCATCATCCATTTGAAGAGGGGGAGTCATTTCTATCACAATGTCATAACCAATTGATGTATTGATGTTTTCGTGATACAAATATCTTCACTACATTCCATAATTACAAACACAGATAGTAAGTTACAGCAAGACCTTTTTAATATTGGGAAGACTAAAGCCATTGTTTTCGGTCCCTGCCACAAACTTCGTTCCCTAGCCACTGATTCCATCCCTCTCCCTAACATCTGTCTGAGGCTGAACCACACTGTTCGCAACCTTGGTGTCATATTTGACCCTGAAATGAGCTTCTGACCACATATCCACAGCATAACTAAGAACGCCTATTTCCACCTCCGTAACATCGCCCGTGTCCGTCCTTGCCTCAGCTCATCCGCTGCGGAAACCCTCATCCATGCCTTTGTTACCTCTAGACTTGACTATTCCAACGCACTCCTGGTTCGCCTCCCACATTCTACCCTACGTAAACTTGAGGTGATCCAAAACTCGGCTGTCCGTGTCCTAACTCGCACCAAGTCCCATTCACCCATCACCCCTGTGCTCGCTGACCAACATTGGCTCCCGGTTAAGCAATGCCTCGATTTCAAAATTCTCATCCTTGTTTTCAAATTAATAGAGGAATAGAGTACAAAAGCAAGGAAGTTATGCTAAACCTTTATAAAACATTTTAGGCCTCAGCTAGGGTATTGTGCTCAGTTCTGGGCACCAAACTTTAGGAAGGATGTCAAGGCCTTGGAGAGGGTGCAGAAGAGATTCACTAGAATGATACCAAGGATGAGGGACTTCAGTTATGTGGAGAGACTGGAGAAGCTGGGGTTGTTTTCTGTAGAACAGAGAAGGTTAAGAGGAGATTGGATAGAGATGTTCAAAATCATGAAGGGTTTTGATGAAGTAAATAAGGAGAAACTGTTTCCAGTGGCAGAGGCGGCGGACCTGGGTGGAGCAACAGCGGCGAGGCGGCGGCGGTAAAAGGCGGCAGCGACCAGGTAGGCCCACAGAGGCGGCGGACCTGGGTGGAGCAACAGCGGCGAGGCGGCGGCGGTAAAAGGCGGCAGCGACCAGGTAGGCTTTCACCAAGCCGAGAGCAGGAGAGAGGTAAAAAATAATCGAAGTGTGACGTCACCAGAAAGCAGGTAAGTGATTGGTTGGTGAGTATTTCTCTTTTTTTTTATACAAAACTTCAATTTTATAGTTTCTCGGGTATCTGTGGTGTAGCGGAGACTGCTGGCATAAATTAACTGAAGGGTAAATAATACATTTTTAATTAATTACATAGAATGGGAGAGCAGGTGATGTGTTACTGCTGCAATATGTGGGAGCTGGTGGACACCATTGATGTTCACGGTGAACACATTTGCAGTAAGTGTTGGCTGCTCGAGGAACTCCGGCTCCGTGTTGATGAGCTGGAGTCCGAGCTTCAAACACTGCGACACATCAGGGAGGGGGAGAATTACCTGGACTCCGTGTTTCAGGAGGTAGTCACACCAATTAGAGTAACTAATTCAGAAGTAGCCCGTGGTCAGGGACAGGAAGGTGTGACTACGAGTGAGGCAGGTACAGGGATCCAGGAGGTAGTGTTGGAGGAGCCGCAGCCCTTGCTCTTGTCCAACAGGTTCGAGGCTCTTACTCCCTGTGTGGATAGGAGCGGGGACTGCAGGGAGGATGAGCAACCTGGCCACAGCACCGTGGTAAGGGGGGCCATTCAAGTGGGGGGAGTAAAAAGAAATGTTGTAGTGGTAGGGGATAGTATCATTAGGGGGATAGATAGGGTTCTTTGCAGCCAAGAGCGAGAGTCCCGAAGGCTGTGTTGCCTGCCCGGTGCCAGGGTTAAGGACATCTCCTCTGGGCTGGAGAGAAACTTGGAGTGGGAGGGGGAGGATCCAGTTGTCGTGGTCCATGTTGGTACCAATGACATAGATAGGACAAGGAAAGAGGTTCTGCTGAGGGAGTTTGAGCAGCTAGGGGCCAAATTAAAAAGCAGAACCTCGAGGGTAATAATCTCTGGATTACTACCTGAGCCACGAGCAAATTTGGCTAGGGTAAATAAAATCAGGGAGTTGAATGCGTGGCTCAAAGACTGGTGTGGGAAAAATGGGTTTTGCTTCTTGGGACACTGGCACCAGTACTGGGGCAAGAGAGAGCTGTTCCGTTGGGACGGACTTCACTTGGCCAGTGCTGGGACTAGTGTCCTGGCGAATCGAATAACTAGGGCTGTGGAGAGGGCTTTAAACTAATTAGTGGGGGGGAGGTTTCAAGAGAGCAAAAAATAAAAATGACAACAGAGAGGGTCATAGACATAGGTAGCAGTAGGGGAATCACAAATCAGAGCGTGGCAGGAAGGGACAGAGTGTGTGGAGTAAAAGGTAAACTGGTAAAAAGTGAAAAAGCAGGAACTAAGTGCCACAAAGCATATTTGAAAGTTCTCTATCTGAATGCACGTAGCATTCGTAACAAAATAGACGAGTTAATGGCACAAATAACTACATATGGTTATGATATTGTGGCCATTACAGAAACATGGCTGCAGGGTGACAATGCCTGGGAATTAAACATACCAGGTTATTTAACGATCAGGAAGGACAGGCAGGAAGGAAGGGGAGGTGGGGTGGCTATGTTAATAAAGGAAGGAATCACTGTAATACAGAGTAATGATATTGGGTCAAAAAATCATGATAATGAAACAGTTTGGGTGGAGATAAGGAATAATAAGGGGAAAAAAACATTAGTGGGCGTAGTCTATAGGCCTCCGAACAGTTGCAACTCTATTGGACGGAGTATCAATCAGGAAATAGTTGAGGCATGTAATAAGGGAACATCTATAATTATGGGGGATTTTAACTATCATATTAATTGGACAAATCAAATGGGGCAGGGCTGCCTTGAGGATGAGTTCATTGAGTGTATTAGGGATGGGTTTCTTGAGCAGTATGTAACTGAACCGACCAGGGGGCAAGCAACCTTAGATCTGGTCCTGTGTAACGAGACAGGATTAATTAAAAATGTCCTAGTAAAGGATCCCCTTGGAATGAGTGACCATAACATGGTTGAATTCCATATTCAATTAGAGGGTGAGAAGGTTGGATCTCAAACAAGCGTGCTAAGCTTGAATAAAGGAGACTATGAAGGTATGCGAGCGGAATTGAGTAGAGTGGATTGGGAAAATAGATTAAAGGGTAAGACGACACATGATCAGTGGTGTACATTCAAGGAGTTATTTTACAACTTCCAAAAAAAATATATTCCACTGAAAAGAAAAGGGTGTAAAAGAAAGGACAGTCATCCGTGGCTAAGTAAAGAAATTAAGGATAGTATTCGACTAAAAACAAGGGCATATAAGGTAGCGAAATCTAGTGGGAGGACAGAGGATTGGGAAAACTTTAAAAGGCAGCAAAAAATAACAAAAAGATTGATTAAGAAAGGGAAGATAGATTATGAAAGTAAATTAGCAAAAAATATAAAAACAGATAGTAAGAGTTTTTATAGTTATATAAAAAGAAAAAGGGTGGCTAAAGTAAATGTTGGTCCCTTAGAGGATGAGACCGGGAAATTAATGGTGGGAAATATGGAGATGGCAAAAACACTGAATGAATATTTTGTATCAGTCTTTACAGTAGAGGACACTAAGAATATCCCAACACTGGACAAACAGGGGGCTATAGGGGGAGAGGAGCTAAACACGATCAAAATCACTAAGGAAGTGGTACTCAGTAAAATAATGGGACTCAAGGCGGATAAATCACCTGGACCTGATGGCTTACATCCTAGAGTCTTGAAGGAAGTGGCGGTAGGGATTGTAGATGCATTGGTAATAATTTTTCAAAACTCCCTGGATTCCGCTAAGGTCCCGGCAGACTGGAAAACTGCTAATGTAACACCCTTATTTAAAAAGGGCAGTAGACAGAAGGCTGGTAACTATAGACCGGTTAGCCTAACATCTGTGGTAGGTAAAATTTTGGAGTCCATTATTAAGGAAACAGTAACAGGACATTTGGATAATCATAATTTAATAGGACAAAGTCAGCATGGTTTTACGAAGGGGAAGTCATGTTTGACAAATTTGCTGGAGTTCTTTGAGGAAGTAACATATAGAGTGGATAAAGGGGAACCAGTGGACGTAGTGTATTTAGACTTCCAAAAGGCATTTGACAAGGTGCCACACAAAAGATTATTGCTTAAGGTAAAAAATCACGGGATTGGGGGTAATATTCTGGCATGGATAGAGGATTGGCTATCTAACAGAAAGCAAAGAGTTGGGATAAATAGTTCATTCTCAGACTGGCAATCAGTAACTAGTGGTGTTCCACAGGGGTCAGTGCTGGGTCCCCAACTCTTCACAATCTATATTAACGATTTGGAGGAAGGGACCAAGTGTAACATATCAAAATTTGCAGATGATACAAAGATGGGAGGGAAAGTAGTGAGTGAGGAGGACATAAAAAACCTGCAAGGGGACATAGACAGGCTAAGTAAGTGGGCAGAGATTTGGCAGATGGAATACAACACTGGAAAGTGTGAGGTGATGCACTTTGGCAGGAAAAATCCTAGAGCAATTTATTATCTTAATGGCAAGAAACTGGAGAGTACTGAAGTGCAAAGGGATCTGGGGGTCCTGGTGCACGAAACTCAAAAGGTTAGTATGCAGGTGCAGCAAGTGATTAAGAAGGCAAATGGAATGTTGGCTTTCATTGCTAGGGGGATAGAATATAAAAATAGGGAGGTATTGCTTCAGTTGTACAAGGTATTGGTGAGACCGCACCTGGAATACTGCATACAGTTTTGGTGTCCTTACTTAAGGAAAGACATCCTTGCTCTCGAGGCAGTGCAAAAAAGGTTCACTCGGTTAATCCCGGGGATGAGGGGGTGGTCATATGAGGAGAGGTTGGGTAGATTGGGACTCTACTCATTGGAGTTCAGAAGAATGAGAGGCGATCTTATTGAAACATATAAGATTGTGAAGGGGTTGGATCGGGTGGATGCGGGGAGGATGTTCCCGATGACGGGTGAGACGAGAACTAGGGGACATAGTCTTAGAATAAGGGGCTGCTCTTTCAAAACTGAGATGAGGAGGAACTACTTCACTCAGAGGGTGGTAGGTCCATGGAATATGCTGCCACAAAAAGCTGTAGAAGCTACAACATTAATTAAATTTAAAACAGAAATAGACAGTTTCCTGGAAGTAAAGGGCATTAAGGGTTACGGGGAGCGGGCAGGAATTTGGACATGAGTCTAGGTTCGGATCGGTCATGGCCCTGTGGGTAGTGGAGCGGGCCCAGGGACTGTGTAGCCTGATTCTGCTCCTATTTCGTGTGTGCAATTCTGTTAGATGCAGGAGATGGTTCTGTGATAGATAGTAGATTGGCGGTTAGGATCAGATCAGCCATGATCTTATTGAATGGCGGAGCAGGCTCGAGGGGCTGATTGGCCTACTCCTGCTCCTATTTCTTATGTTCTTATGTTCTTAAAGGTTGGTAACCAGAGGACACAGATTTAAGGGGATTGGCAAAAGAACCAGAGGTGACATGGGGAAACATTTTTTTACAGTGAGTTGTGATCTGGAATGCACTGCCTGAAAGGGTGGTGGAAGCAGATTCAATAGTAACATTCAAAAGGGAATTGGATAAATACTTGAAGGGAAAAAAAATGACAGCTCTTTGGGGAAAAGAGCAGGGGAGTGAGATTAATTGGATAGCTCTACCAAAGAACTGGCACAGGCACAATGGGCCGAATGACCTCCTTCTGTGCTGTATGACTCTATGATTCTAACTGACTGACTTACCAAATAACTAAAAAAGAAACAAGATTAATGAAGTAAGCCCCCAAAGTGCGGACCAAGTGATATACAAGGTCGACGCTACTGGCTTGTTGAAAGAAAGACAGACCAAGTAATTGAAGTCACAACGGTTTATTCAGGCCTGGGGAGAACCTCGTACGTCGCTGCGTAAGTCCAACTCCACCGAGCTAATCAAAGCACACATATTTATACAACATTTCTGCCTTACCCTTACGGAGATCCAATTAATTTTAAAAGTTACACATTTTTCATTATCCGAGGGTGGTGGTTTATACAAAGATAACACATAATTTACACACAATGCTGTGCTAGCCCATGATGTGGTTTCCAGAACTGTGCTAGCCGTTTTCTGTTAGTCTCGTTATAGGCCTGCTTCTGTTAATTTCGTTATAGGCCTGCTTTTCTGCAAATGAGCCATGCCCGTCTTACCCTTGTTATTTCCAATTTTTTAATATCTTACTTCAGTCCCCCCTTTTGACCTATTGGACAACTGTTCCAATACAGGTCAACATGTATTCCTGTTGCCTGGTGTTTGCCCGAGCGTGCACTCTCTGGCCTTCTACCAGTCTAGGTTATACATGGGTATGACATAAACCAATTTATGAGCCGGTTTCACCCCACGCGGTATATGTGATCTTTTTTTTTTGTCTTTGTTCTTATGTTGCCATTCCCGGGGCCCCAGAGCCCTGCATCAATGGTTTGAGCTTCTGGTTCGAGCTCGTCCTCCATCCCTTGGTGGGTGCGTGACGTGTCCTTTCGAGACTGTCATCACTCACCAATCCTGTTTCTGCCACTCCCGTCTTACGGTTGGCCGGCCTGGTTATTAATTACCGTGTCCAATTCATTCCTTGTAATTTTAGGGCTATAGATCGGGTCTTACACCATTCTCATAAGAGTGGCTGAGGGATCTCCTGCGAGAAGCTCCTCATCCTCCTTTCTTAGTTTTAGGCATCCTTTCTACATTATGGAGTACACCTAGGCCTATAAGGCCATATATAAGCAGATACTTGATCATCTTGTTCCTTGTTGTCGGCCGTCCCTTCTTCCGTCGTTCTTCTAATTTGTCCTGTGGAAATACAAGGCTGGTCATCACCAGCAGTTAATTATTCCATTCTTACTACTTCTACTATCTCGGGCCTTGGGTTACCCCGTACCCGGATACACACTCCTTGATAGACGCATACAGAAGCTACAATTATTCAAGCCATGCAGATACATCCAATTAAATTAGTAGAATGCCTTCCACTTCCTCATCTTGTAACCTTTGTTTATTAGCAGGCATTGGTTTCATTAAGTGTTCCGTTTTCTGTAATTTTTTAGAGAGTTGTGTGATTAGTTTATTTTAGTTCATCCTTATTGACTCAATCCTGTTCCAGTCTCTTCTCTCCTGGCCAGTTTCCCAGATCTATTGAAACATACAGACCACGAAGAATATTACTATCATAACGCAACAGGATCCTATTAACACGAATACAAGGTCGTCCGGCTCCTTTTGGACTTTATGCCAATAATCCTTGCTTTCCTTGTGCAGTGTGATTTCTGGGTGACTCATCGGGTTCTTTGTATAATTTTAATTGTGTCCAGTGTTTCCATCTTCCTTTTCCAGTGCCGTGCAGGTCTATACACGCACAAGTGTCGCTGGTCATTAATACCAAATAGGGTCCTTCCCACCGGGGCCATAACCCAGGTTTTATTGGAATAATTCTGGACATTACCTGACTTCCCACCCCAGGTATAACTTTCTTTTGTTCCTCGGTATCCCTTTCCAGATCCTTGATTATCTGCTGGTCTCTAACCTCCTGTCTCAGCCCGTGCAGTTTCGCACATAATTGCTTTATGAACCTTCTGATTCTGTCTTTTAAAGGTCCCACATCTGCCCCTCCGGTCACTACTCCTTCGGGAAGCGCCATTGCCCGTCCCGTCATTAATTCAAAAGGGGTCAGTCCGGTGGTGCTATTTGGTGTGGCCCTTAGTCTCATTAGGATCGTGGGTAACAGTTCCGCCCGTCCCTGCCCCGTCTCCACAATTGCCTTTGTGAGAGATCGTTTTAAGGTCCGATTCATTCGTTCCACCATTCCTGAACTTTCGGGATGGTAAGGTATATGAAATTTCTGCCTTACGCCCAACAGGGCGCAAGCCTCTTTCATTACCTTTCCGGTAAAGTATGTTCCATTATCTGAATCTATTTGTAATGGGACTCCCCACCGGGGTATTATTTCTTCTGCCAAGATCCGAGCCATGGTACTGGCGGTACAGTTTCGGGTGGCGAAAGCTTCCACCCACCTTGTGAATTGGTTGATTATTACCAGACAGTAGGTTTTTCCTTTGCTTTTGGTTAATGGTCCGGTAAAGTCTATTTGTAGTTTCTCCCAGGGTCCCTTGGGTCTCGGCTGTCTACCCCATTTTACCTTTACTGGTTTTCCGGTGTTACATTGCGCACAAATGTGGCAATCCTTACAATACTTCCTTACACTGCTTGATAGTCCGGGCCACCACCAGCATCGGCCTATGTTATTTATCATTCGGCTGGCCCCTGTATGGGCTTGTCCGTGATCCAACCTCATTAGTTCCTGTTGGATACACTCGGGTGCACAGACCCGCCCCTCCTTTCTCCAGACCTTAACTCTGGATAGCATTACTCCCTTCTCTTCCCAAATTTTCAGCTCAGGTTCTGGTATGTCTCGATGTAATTTAACAATATTATACTCAAGGGGTATTAATGGGACTGGGACTCCCCCTATCGATTTTACACTGCTACAGGGCACTTCAGTCATAACTTTGGCGGCCAGGTCTGCAGCCCTGTTACCTTGTTGTTGTGGAGTTTTTCCTTTGTTGTGCGCTTTAACCTTTATTACTGCTAACTCCGTTGGTCCGCGCGCGGCGTCCACCAAGGACTTTACTACATCCAGGTGTTGGATGGGGGTTCCCCCAGAGGTGATGTACCCCCTCCTACTCCATGCGGCCATATAATCATGTACTATTCCGAAGGCATAGCGGCTGTCAGTATATACATTAACCCTTTTTCCCATAGCCAGTTTCAGGGCTTCCGTTAAGGCTGTTAGTTCTGCAACCTGGGCAGATTTATCCCCTGGGAGAGTTCCGGCTTGTAACACCATTCCTTCCCCATTTACCACCGCCCAGCCTGTCCTCTGCTTTCCCTGTACATATTTTCGGGATCCATCTACACATAACTCCAAGTCCGCTTCGGCCAAGGGTATTTCTTTTATTTTATCTAGGTCATTTTCTGGCTCTTCCTCATTCATGCATTGGTGGTCCTCTCCTTCCATGATCATCATGGAGGCTGGGTTCTGCCCCATATCCCTTACTATCTGTATTGACTTGTTTTGGGGTAATAGTACCGCCTCCCAGGGTGCTCGTCGAGCATTTGAGACAGACTTCAGTCGTCCCGTATTAAGTAATTCTCCCAGGGTGTGCTGGGTGTGTAGTACAATACCTCCGGTCATTATAATCGGTTCACTGACCTGTACGGACCATCTGGCACAATCTATAGCGGCCACGCAGCGGGGCATACCTGCCACGATGGGGGATCGTCTAGTGGAATAGTAGGCCACCGATCTCATGTTTCCTCTGTGCTCCTTGGCTACTACGGCGCTATAGTGTCCGTCATGATTTTGACAGAATATGTGATAGGGTCTCTCTTGGTCAGGTAATCCTAACGCGGGGGCGGCGGTCAGGGCTTGGTAAATGCTTCTTCCTGAGTGGATGTCCACTCGATGGGTTCTTCTGCTGCCCTACCCCCCTTTGTTAATTCATACAGGGGCGCGGCCATGTGTGAGAAGCCTTCTATAAAGTTCCGGCTAAAGTTAAAGAGACCGAGTACCTGATGTACTCCTCTCACGTTTATGGGCCTTGGCATTTGGCGGATTACCTCCTTCCTTTCCTCTGGCACAGCCCTTTTTCCCATACTGACCCTATACCCCAGGTATATGACTTCCAATTTTCCTACCTGGGCTTTGGCTGGGTTTGCCTTAAAACCCGCATCCCGTAGGGCTGAAAAGACCTTTGTCAGAGCCCCCTTGTGTCCCTCTTTCGTTTCTGACGCTATTAGGAGGTCATCCACGTATTGTAAGAGGGTACTATTTTCACCCTCTAAGTCTAGGTCTTCAAGAGCTCTGGCCATGTGGCGGTGAAAAATGGCTGGACTGTTATGGAATCCTTGTGGGACCCGTGTCCATGTATACTGTTTGCCGCCTATTGTAAAGGTGAATTTTTCTTGTGATTCCTCATGCAGGGGAATGGACCAGAATCCGTTTGCGATGTCTAACACGGTGAATATTTTGTGTTCTGGTTTTAAACCATTAAAGATAGTAGCTGGGCTTGCTACAATTGGATATTCCTTTGGGGTCACTTTATTTAAGGCTGTGTAATTGATTGTAAGTCGATAGGACGCATCAGGTTTCTTTACGGGCCATACTGGAGAATTAGTGCCGGACACTGTTTCTCGCAAAATTCCTTGTTTAACTAGTTCCAATACTATACTCCGTACGGCTGTCTGGGCCTCCATTTTTAGGGGATACTGTTTATGGGGTCGGTGGGTTGGCCCGGGACTCTGACTGGGTTTATCTTGACCAGTCCGCAGTCCTGCTTGTGTTTGGCCCATAGTTCGGGGAATCAGTGGCAAATTTCCCCCCATCCTCCCTTTTTGTCCCATTTGGGGTCTATTATTCGGAGAGCGCTGATGGCGCATGCTGTCTTGGATCCCTTTGATTTATGTCTCTCTTCCTTATGGTTATCGGGCCATAGCAACTTATCCTGCTTGGGGTCTATTAAAACTCCCACTTCCCTTAGTATGTCTATACCCAAGATGGTCCCCTCAGTATTTTCACAGATCCAGAAACATGTAGGTATAATGATTTTTCCTAATTCTAGTAATACTGTCTCACTTTTCCATGCTTTAATTTTTACTCCCCCTATCCCGGATATAAAAATATTTTTCTTGGTTCGCGGCAAGGGTATGTTTGTTAGAGATATTGCTGCCCCGGTGTCTATGAGCATTCTGCACTGTCAGCCCCCTACCAGTGCCTCAATAAACATTCTAGGGTCTCCCTTTGCCGGGTCTCCGAGGGCCGCTACCTGTCAGGCGTTGCCCTTTTTTATTTGTTTGACCAGTTTTTCCATTTTCCTTGTCAGCCCCACTATGTCTTCCTCGTCGGAGGTGTCTGAGGAATCGTCTCTCTTATACTTCCTACTCTTTCTCCTCTTCCTTTCTTCTCTTTCCCTGTCATCCTCCCAGTCTTGCATTCCCTTCTTGATCAGTTTCGCCACGTTTTCCTCGTTATTCTCTGACCTTCCAATACTTGACCCCGGTTTTCCTCCCTGTCTGGGTCCCTGACCTTCCCTTCCTTCCTCCTTTATTCCAACATTGTTGTTTCCTATGCCCTGGTTTTCCACAGTTATGACAGGAAGCCTTTTGCTGAGATGTCTGATTACCCCCCTTGTTCTGTTGCCTCGGGCAATCCCTTTTCATGTGGCCCTCCTGTCCGCAACCGAAGCATGCCGCCACACTTAATGCATCTTCATTGTCGCTATCCGTCCTTAGAGCAGCTATTTTAGGTTTGGCTTGTTCTTGGGCCTGATTATCTACTTCATACGCCCACTGTATTAAATCATCCCAATTATTGTGGACCACTAGCCCCATTTTTATTGCATTCTGGTGCATTGGACTTAGTCCCTATTTAAATGTTTGCAGAAAACAAGCGTTGTTTTTGTTCAAGGGGCCTGGGATCCCACAGTTACCCTCAGAGGCGGACCACTTTCATTTTCCATAATCTATGGCGCTTTCTCCCTTTTTTTGTGTGATTCCGCTTATAGCTGCCCAATTTACGGGGGCCTGTCCCATTGCTGCTTCCACAGCGGCCTTGAATTGGTCGAACACAGTCTTTAATTGTTGGATTGTCTGTCCTGTATTTGCGGCCCACTGGCCATTTCCGTGGTTGCCCTGCACTAATCTCCACTGTTCCTCGGGACATTTAGCTCGTACCAATTGATCGATATCTATACTATGTAGGGCATGGTTTATGCGTACTTCGCGCAGTTTGTGCCAGAATGTCTGATTATTCTGGCGGTGTTTTAAGGTTGGTAACTCGTTGAGGAGAATCACCCGATCCTGCAGGCTTAACGGTGTGTAGGTCATCGTTGCGGTGGCCGGCCTGCTCGGTACTGCCGGAACGGCCGGATTTCCCCCCGCCGCCGGAACTGCCGGGACCGCGGGGATTGCCAGCCTATATTGCAGTGTCACTGGTGCCATCGGAACAGGCTCCGGGGCCATCTACTGGTGTCCTGAATACGGGGGAGGACAGCCGGTCGGCCCCCCCTGGGGCAGTTCCGGGTATACCTTTTCCCGGGAGTCACCCGGTTTTGGGGCGGTTGCAGCTACTGGATATGTCTTAAGGACTCCGTGCTGGAGCGTACATTCCCGATGGTAACGTGCCGCCACCATAATGTACGCTTTTTCCAATTTATTTTTGGTTTGTTTCATCCACCAGTCCCTTTGTGTGTCTAGTTTATCGTCCCGGTTCCACCCTGCCTTCCTCATTTTCTCAATTAGTTTTTTATTCTTGTCATAAACATATCGTGTTACAGACTCTGGGTCTCCCCAGGGTTCCTTATCCTCTTTACTAGTCATATCCAAAGTTTTCGAATACTCCTATACTTTATTCAATATTTTATACACCCTTACTTGTCACGTGATCACGATCCTGTGGTGCTTTGTAGTCCCTACGCCTACTTGATCCTGGCCGTCACGTGGGACTATGTCCTCTTAATTCAGGCTCAGGCTAGGTGTTTGAGACAGGCACCACCCTTGTCCGAGTCGATCACTCCGTGATTCTCAGTTCAACTTTACACTTTATTGACACAACGGATCTCCTTATACTTTAAGCAGTCACGTGCTTAGTCTACTTTTCGGCCAGAAGGACTCGTCCTTCACCCAGTGTTAAAACAACCCGTTTAACTACTTCTTAAGAGCCGCACCTCGTGGGCCTACCGGGTTTCTAAACCCTTGTTTTCCGGTACCGCAGTCCGGCAGTTTTAACCGCCTTCAATTAAAGGTGTCTTTCTTTTTATAGTTCTTTTGTACGTCGATCTTACTTAACGTCTTGCCAGCGATTAACCTCTAATTTTACAGGTGGTAATTTTAAACGTACTCACCCGTCTTAGGTTATCGCTGTCCGAGAGTTTTTGTTCAGATCGCGTATCCCATCCTCGTCGCCAATTGAAGTAAGCCCCCAAAGTGCGGACCAAGCGATATACAAGGTCGACGCTACTGGCTTGTTGAAAGAAAGACAGACCAAGTAATTGAAGTCACAACGGTTTATTCAGGCCTGGGGAGAACCTCTTACGTCGCTGCGTAACTCCAACTCCACCGAGCTAATCAAAGCACACACATTTATACAACATTTCTGCCTTACCCTTACGGAGATCCAATTAATTTTAAAAGTTACACATTTACTCATTATCCGAGGGTGGTGGTTTATACAAAGATAACACATAATTTACACACAATGCTGTCCTAGCCCATGATGTGGTTTCCAGAACTGTGCTAGCCGTTTTCTGTTAATCTCGTTATAGGCCTGCTTCTGTTAATCTCGTTATAGGCCTGCTTTTCTGCAAATGAGTCATGCCCGTCTTGCCCTTGTTATTTCCAATTTTTTAATATCTTACTTCAATTAATATGTGTTGGAAAAGAGAGCCAAGCTCATTTAGATTTTTTTTCCATTTAGTTCAAAGCTAACTGAATTCTACTTCTGAGTTAGAATGTTGTGGCTTTAAACTCCAGTCCAGAATTTGAACAGTGTTCTGACATCATTTTGGATTTTTTTTGTACTAAAAAGGCAACATGAAAGGTCAAGGCCTGTAATGCAGGACATCACCAAGATTGAATAGAGTAGAAAAGAAGACGAGGTAAAATAAGAAATAGCTGTTAGGTGATGGCAAGCTTCTAATACAATTGTTCGAATATTCCTAATAGAGCTTGCAGCATCTGCGGATTGAAAATCTGTTAATATGTTGCTGGGAGCATTTTCTATCTTTGCCAGTTGTTACTCAAACAGTTACACCAGCAAAATAAGAGTGTCATCCCTCCTGGTGAAGTCTCCAACATGCCACAAAACTACATGTCAAGAATGATTTAAACAGTTTACAACATCCACAGGCAAATGCAAAAAACAAGGACGAACTAAAAAACAAAATAGTCTGTTCCCACAACAACATGATTCACTCCTGCCAGGAACCATGCATGGACTCAAAGTTAAAATGCAAGCTGAGTTGTCTTCATTGTGAAATTTGTTGTCCATGTAAATAATCCCCTTTCTTTTATTTCCAGAAAGTATTAATCAATGTTTACTTTTCCACAATGTCATTCAGCCTTAGGCTTTGATTTGACACACGCTGCTACAAATAGGCTCTCTAATTCTTTTTAATTTAAATAGTTGTTATTCTTATTTAAGCGTCAGCTTGCCTTGATTAGTAATACTTTTGTCTCTGAGTCAGAAGGTTGCGGCTTCAAAACCTACCTCCAAAATTTGAGCACATAATCTAGGCTGTCACATCGCCTGTGGAATTTTACCATAGCAACAGCCAGGGTGGGAGGGGGGAGAACACATAAACAGAGCAACAATATCAGTTTTCTCTTGGTGTTATACTTTAAACTTCTGTTCAGCAAATTATGTATTTATACATTGCAATGGGTGGCACAATGGGTTATGCATTGGCCATTTACCTCTGGCCTTTATGAGGCTCCATTAGAATGGAGGGAGCATTTCTATGTGCTATACCAAAGATGAGAGTGCCCATGTTACATGCTGACATTGGACATCCCCAGCATTAATATCTATCAGCTTGAAAAAGTCATAAAAATAATGTACCAATTAACAAAGTTAGTATCAGCACCAGAACCACTCATTTGTTTTTATTACGAAGTTGAAGAATTGACTGATGCAACCTTAATGTCCGGAATTTGCGGTCGGGATGACGGCAAACTGGCAGCGTTCGCCATCGTTCCGGCTTGGAAACTGACCGCAACTTCGGGATTTGGCGCATGCGCAGGCACGTGCGGTAATCCTGCAGTTGTGGTCTGTCATTGACAGCTCCGACATAAGGCTGCGCTGTGCAATGTGGAAGTGCAGTTTTTGTCTCGGACAAAATGGCTTCCTTGAATTTAAACTTATATAAAATGGCCGACTTTGACTTGTTTGGAAAGCAAAGAAAAAATCCATTGTTATGTTTTTCGTGAAAAACAAATTTAAAGTTTTAGACTATGCTGTCAGCAAAAGTCTGCCAACACAAAAGAAAACAACAGGCTTAAATTGAGATAACCAAGGGCTAGTAAAGTAAATAACCAGGGCCTTGGCCTTGGGGAGAAAAGAACAGACAGATAGACTCCATTTTATAGGGATTAGTTAGTTTCACCGTAAGGCATTTCTTATGTGTTTTTTTTTTACTTTTAACTTAGCTTACCTTAAACAACATGTCATGTGATATTATCAGGGTATAAGAATACTCCATTTTCTGTGATTCGGCAGTCTGTCATCATAGCTAATTGGGCTATGATGCATTCTCCTTGCAAGTAAAATATAATAAAAAGCCTTCTTTGACGATATTGTTTACAAGAGTCTTTCTCGGAAGTCGAAACTTCGACAGCAACCAACCCCCCCCCCACCCCCACCCCGCCCCCCACCCACCCACCACAGAGCCAGCAATCAGAGTAATCACTCAAATCAGGGAAACTGACGAAAACTTCGGCTCTTCTGCAGTAATTACGCAGTTAAATCCCCCCTAAAAGTTTGACCCAAATGGTTTCGGTGTAACTGGGGTTTTAACAACGTATTGACTGCTAAACAAAGGTTAAGGGCCTGAAAAACTAATTTTCATTTTGTGTAGTGTAAAATTTGTCCATTTTAAGAACAATTAATTTTTTTAAGAAATGAAAGCTTGTTCATCTTAATTTCAGGTTTGCCTTTTCCCCATGTGCAAGCCCCAATCTTTGTTTCTCTCTCTCTCTAATGTTTTTAAAACGTTAGAATTTTAAGAGCTTACCCACCTCTTTGTTCGCTGTCTGTGAGAATTCTGCGTTTTGATTGGCTGCTTAGACAGCTTGTTGACATCACAATAGCTCGCACAAGGGAATCCCCACTAAACTCTGTTGATTTGAATTGAATGTCAGAAAACTCAAAGTTCTCCACACAGAGATCACAAGATCCTTGTGAGAAGCGTACTTTGGGGCCAGCGGCGAACACCTTCGCTTCACCGTGGACCGCAAATTCCGGGCCGTTACCTTAAGGGAGTTGTCCCTGACGTGATCTTAAGCTATTACATTGGAGTGTGCATATCATAAATAATAATTTAGAAGGAACTATTGAAGCTGTGCTGGTTGTCTAATACTTAGAAATATCAATGCTATTTTGTGCTTCTAATTCCTCTATCAGTCTTAGTACTGACCTCATTATCATGAGAGATCCTCCATAGCTAACAATGTTATAGATTCATATGGAACATTGATAATACTAGAATTTATTTAGTAATTTAAATGACTATTACCTTCTTTGGATGAATGCATTTTTTCAGCAAATTTCTGATCTGTGGTTTCTGCTTATCGATGTGAAAGATGGCAGAACTGGAGGAATGGAATGATTTTCTGTTTTGCACCCATTGTTTTTGTGCCCTCCCCATTAGATAACGAACTGTGGAAAGTACTATGATGTCACACTACAGTAATGGCCTTAAAATAGCATCAGCTATTGTACCCTTGTAACATTTCCATTTCCTTCATTGGCCCAGATATTCCGATCGCTGGCCTCCCGCGGGCGGAGGACTGCGATCTGGAAAAACCTGCGCCTTACCTGAGGGCTCCCGGGAGGCGCACAATTCCGCTCCTGGGCCTCTCCAAACTGCCGGTGTGCAGGGCCCACGTATCCCAGAGGTGCAGGCGGTTCGCAGCGTCCCTGGGATCACGTGGGCCATGGGGAGCCAATCACAGAAGGGAATCTCCCTTCATACACGACAGGAAGACCTGTCAAATATATGAATGGAGATCACCCCCAAAACATAGTAAAACTTTAAATAATTTTTTTTTTAAATCACATTTTTAAAATGACTTGAAAGTACAAATAAATTAACTATTTTAAACAAAACTTTAAATTTTTGAAAAAAATAATTAAAGTTTTTTACAGGGCTAAAAATAAACTTACCTTTTTTTAAAGTATTTTTAATGATAAATCAGTGGAAAAAATTTTATTTATTTTTTACTTTTTTTCAACTCTTATCCTGGTAAAAGCAGGCCTTATGCCTGCTTTTACCAGGTGCAAGAATTGTAAGGGATTTCTGTGGGCGGAGGGTCTCCAAAAAGCAGAACTCTCCACCCGCAGAGGCCCTTCTCCAGGGCAGCCGGAGGATCTGTCAAGAGCTTTCTTGACAGATCAGAAATGCCGGTTTCCAGCACATGCGAAGTGTATGCCTGAAACCGGCATTTCCGATGTCCCTACAGGTGAGTACACAGCGCGTACACACCCGTAGGGATCGGAATATCCGGCCCATTGTCTACACCCAGCCTTTAAGCTTCTCAGTATGAAATTACTGTAATTGTCCCCATTGGCACTAAATTCAAATTATCTATTCCAATTG
Organism: Squalus acanthias; assembly: GCA_030390025.1. Lineage (NCBI taxonomy): Eukaryota > Metazoa > Chordata > Chondrichthyes > Squaliformes > Squalidae > Squalus > Squalus acanthias. The sequence continues at coordinate 45,728,800 of CM059430.1, forward strand.
AGCAAAGAATGAATCCCCTTTTCACCCTCAGGACCTAGGTTTCAGAGGAGAATGGGCAATGATCTACAGCAGGGTTCGCAACCTTTCTGCTTCTGAGGCCCCCCCTCCCGAGTTATAAAAATTCCACAGACCCACTGTAACACAAGTATTTTTTCTGTATAAAAATTAGTTCTACACTGAAACCTATATATTTATTATTATTTTCATTTTACTTACTTAACATGAAACTTGGATGGTTGAATTATGGTGGCCGAATGGCCTACCTCATCTGTAATTATCATGATCTTGTGGAAAGGCCCTAGGACCACATTTTGTTGGCACTAAATCAGTTTAGTCGGACTTGTAAGTGGTGGTCCCCTGGTATTCAATGGACGGGCTGCAAAGCAACTCTGGCACACTATGACTGGGAAATTTATGAGCTTACGGAGGGGTGGGAAAATGCCCCGAGGAATTTGCCCAGCTTCCATCATAAAATTATAAATAATGTCTCCCACAAAGAGCTGCATGTTTCTAAATATATGCAGAGCTCAACATAAGCTGAGATGTCTATAAAAATATTAATAAATACTCAACACCATTTTTTAAAAGTTAGGAAAAAGTATCAAAATTCTCAAAGCGGTTTGTTAATTTTTAGTCGCTGGAAAGTTTGCGACCAACAGTCGAACGGGTTCATGCAGGAGGCCCAGGCAGCCAACTTTGCAGCAGCAAAATAAACACAGCTTCTACTGCAGTCACTTTGAAAGAAATATTTCAGTAATTATTCAGTTTGCTTTCCAATGGTTATTAAATTGAAATCCAGTTTTAATAATAACAGAAGCTGAAAGTGATAGAATGACACACAACATGTAGTTTGATGTTAAGGTCAGCCTGACAGTGTCCCTCCTCCCCCATCAATGTTATTAATTTCCAACAGCTGGATTGATTCCCACCCGTGCCTTTCGGCACTTTATGCGCAGATTAATTTTTTTGTGCCCCTTGTTGCACTCTCCAGGCTCTGTAGCGGTTCCTGTGTGTTCAGCTCTCAGCTGCAGTCAGTACCTGGGTCGGGGTCAGCACTTTACCCAGCACATCTATGTCCGTGTTGTCATATTTGACGCGGAGGGGCTGCGTCGGCTTCTCGTCCGCCTCGGTCAGGGCGAGAGGTCCCGACCCCCGTGCAAGTCTACAAACATGTTGCGGCCGCACTGCGGACAACCGGGCTCAGGCTGCGCGAGCTCGCGTGTGAGCTACACTCTAGCAGGTTGAGATACACCCGACTTCTGATAGGTTCTGCACTCCTCGCGCACAATCCTTATTGGTTGCACTGAGCTGTGTTCCCACAGCTCCGCCCTCCCACCATAAGTAATGGCTCAAAGGGCATCGCTGCATGTGTGGAAGTGTATTTTTTACTTGGACACAAAATGGCTTCCTAGACACAGAATAAGAGATACAAAATGGCCGACTCTGACTTGCCTGGGAAAAGATAAAGTTGTTTATGACTTCTCATGGTGATGAATTTAAACTTTGCAGACTATGCTGTTTTCGCAGCAACTGGTACAGAATAGAAAGGCTTCTTCTAATCAACTTGAGATAACCAAGGACTAGTGAAGTAAACATTTAGCCTTTGACTCCAGGTGCCTTGGCCTTGGTGGGAGAAGAAGAACAGACAGACAGACTCCATGACTGTAGAGATTAGCTAGTCTTATCTTAAGGCATTTCTATTTTTTTTAATTTTTAACTTAGCTTACTTTAAACAACATGTTATGTGATATAGAAAAGCCTGTTGCTTTCTGTGTATAAAGATGCTGCTTTTCCTTCTGTACTGCAGAGTGTCAAGTAGCCATTGACAACATGCATTCTCCTTGCGAGCAAGTAAATAATAAAGCCTGTCTTTGACGATACTTTATGTTTCAAGAGTCTTACTCGGAAGTCGAAACTTCGATAGTATTCCTTGGAGGTTCCACCGAGATCGCTTGCTACCTTTCGGTAAATCACGGACAAAGGACAGCACGAATTTCTAGTGACAAATCCTGAATGGCCACAGTGATGTTTTATCATATAAAAAGGATTTCTCATTAGATACTGAATTGGTGTAGTCTGTTTCTTCCGACAGGAGTACTGTGATCAGTTAAGACTCATGTTTTAGATTTGAGTTGAATCCTGTAACTTTTGCTTCTTTTATTCTAACGTTAAAAAGAGGAGGAGGGTGCTGACGGCTCAAGTTTCAAAACTATCGGGCAAAGGAGGCAAGGGAAAAGTCGGCAGGGTTGTGTCCCGGACTGATAAAGGTACCAGGTTGTGAGAAAGCGCTAAAAGATTAAAACTGCAGTATCAAGGGTGGGTCCCTTGAGCCGAAAGAAAAAAAAAAGAGTCTTTTGGCAGAAAGGTTTAGATAAGAAACCTTCGTATAGAGTATAAGTTAAATGTTAAGGACTCAGTCTGTAGTGGAGTACAACGCAAACTGAGAATTGACTATTTGTTTAGTTTAAAGTATAAGGTTAAATGTTTGATTACTTGATTTGTTTGCCTGTTTGGGCTTTTGCATTACTTATAATTGTCTTGATTGTTGTTAGTTCTTGTTATTGTTCATCACTTGTGGAACTTTGGATGGTCAAATATAATCGTAAAGGGGTAAAGGGTAAAACTTGCGATTTAGAAGAAGAATGCCTAGTATAATTAAAACCTTACTAAGATGGGAGCTTCGCAGAGCAAGATCCCAGAAAAAGGAACTCCAGCTTTTTACATCTTCCAGAACTGTGGTCGGACATCCACAAGGGATTTGTCTGATTGGTCTAAATGGACCAAGAATGACAAACACCCGTTCCCCATTGATGGAACCTTTAACCTCGACAGAATTACATGTCTAGAGGACTGTCTCACAAATAGAGACCCACAAAGAAAAGGTAAAAAGTCAGTAAATTGGTCAGCCTTTTCAGACTGGAAAAAGGAAGCAGAAAGGCATAAGGATCGTAGTATACAAGCCAGTAGATCTGACATTAAAAATAAGAGAAAAGACCCCGTGAGTAAATTGGCTAAACAAGATGAAGTTAGACAAATGACTTTAAGAATAGAAGCAATTATGGGGCAGCATTCTGGAATGACCAAAGAAAATTACCAGATTCCTTTAATCAATGCCCTCGTAAATGGTCTCAGAACAGAACTTAAAGAACCACTGACTTCAGTCTGCCTAGATTGGAGACATAAAACAACTCCTGAATTGACACAAATTCTGAAAGGAATTCAGGAGAGAAATAGGGACCAAAAGAACAAGGTTTCCCTCTTAGTGGAGCAAGCAGCTTCTGCAACCCCGACTGCCCAGAATACCAATTATTATTCAAGGTCAATACGGAGGACGAGGCAGAAGGTATAATAGAGGCAGATTTAGAGGAAGAGGTAGAGGAGGGATGGGCAGAGGCCAGTGGAATGGAGGAGGCGCAAACTCTCCATGTTTTAACTGTGGCCAGATCGGACACTGGAAGGCTAACTGCCCGTTCCCCAAGCAGCAACATCAAGGCTGGGGAGGTGCACCAAACAATGTAAATACCCAAGCCCAGGCTTACACTCGTCCGCAGGCAGGTTTTACAACGGGGAACCCTTGGGGAGGTCAAAATATGGAAGGACAAATTGGATCCCTCCCACCCCCAGAGCAAAATTATTCAGCGTGACGCAAAGACACAGCCCCAAACGTTACCCACATACTTCAATTACCTTCAGTATCAGTAAATTCTAGAGATGAGCCATATTTATCCATAGAAATGCAGGGCAAGAGAGTTCCTTTTCTCGTTGACACAGGCACCACGAGCTCACTATTAACAAAGCAATATGCTAGAGGAACCCCATGTACAGAAAAGAATGTCACATGTGTAGGACTTTCTGGCGTCTCACAGACTATGACATGGTCACAACCATTAGCAATACAAGCAGATCTAATTTTTCTGGCCAACATGCCTTTCTCCTATCAGACGATGCCCCTATGAACCTTTTAGGGAGAGATTTGCTATGCAAAATGCAAGCAACAATAATTTGTTCAGAAAAGGGACTACAGGTGTATGTAGAAGGAAAAAGATCTAATTTACCGACATTGAAATCTGAAACTCAGCAAAAAAAAAGATTTGGAAAGCCAGGAAAAGCTGCTGAGACACCGATGTAAAAAAAAGAGAGAAATTTAAAGTTTTACCGGCATGGAAGTTATTAATGTCTGTGCCAAGACAAATAAAACACAAGATTTGTTGAGTGAAAGGAATCTTAAAAGGAATGCTGAGATCTCAGTTTGTGTGAAAGTGAGTGAAAAGTGTTAAAGTTTTCCTGACTGTGAATGTTTAAGAAGTTACAGTATTTATTTTGTCTGAAAGTCTGTCTTTAAAAAAAGTGTCTGTCATTTTTGTTTTAGCTCCACCCACTCTTTTGTACAGAGAGCTAAAAGCTGTTTAACCCTTTGAAGACTTGTCTTGAAGGATGGACAAGCGTGTGTTGTTTTAAGTTTGTTAATTGTTTTACAAAAGATAAGCTTCAGCCTTGAAGTCACAGTTGCCAATGTGCCTGGAAGAAAATGAATTTGAATGTTTACAAGGCATGGGTAATTGTTTCTTTGTAAATGTAACTATGGTTTCTTTCTTTTCCAAGTGATACTGGTTAGTTTAAAAAAAAATTGATCTGGATTGAATTAGAGTTATTGAGGTTAATTAACCTATTAAAACCAGACTTTTATTGTGCACGGTGAAATTCTGGTTGGTGTAAATTTGTGTAGACCGCATTGAATAAGATATTTAATGGTCTGAAACCAGACTTTAAAATATTTACAGTCTTGGATACAGAACAGGTTCTGATCCATACCATTGGCAGAGGAATCACAAGGGAAATTCGCCTTTACTGTCAGGGATAGACAGTATACATGAACCAGGGTCCCGCAGGGGTAACACAATAGTCCAAATATATTCCACCATGTACTGAGTCAAGCCTTAGACGAGTTGGACCTATCAAAGTATCAGAGTGCCCTACTTCAATATGTCGATGACATAATGATTGCATCAGAGGATGCCAAAGGAAAGCTGGCTTTAAATTGAACCCAAAAAAGGCACAGGTTGGACTGTCCAAAGTAAAGTATCTAGGACACGAAATTAACCAGGGGTATAAGGCACTCCTGCAGAAACAAAGGCAGCCATAAAAGACATGCCAAGGCCAGTGACCATCCGGGGAGTGAGGAAAGTGTTGGGACTATTTAACTACTGCAGGAATTTTATATCAGACTTTGCAGGGAAAGCAGAGCCGATTCAACAGTTAGTTAAAGAGGGATCCAGTAGCGAAGGCAATGCCACGATGTGTGGCTGCAATAGATTGTGCCCCAAGAATTGAAAAAAAAAACTTTGAACTACAATTTAAGTTAAGCTGGTGTGGAAAAACTGAGAAGAACAACAAAAAGTTTGTTTAACAAAAGTTTACGTTTCGGTCTAAGATTTAACCTTGGAGTCGCAGTTGCTATGGTGAAATCTTCCAAAGCAGTTTTAACTTAGCTTACTTTAAACAACATGTTATGTGATATAGAAAAGTCTGTTGCTTTCTGTGTATAAAGATGCTGCTTTTCCTTCTGTACTGCAGAGTGTCATGTAGCCGTTGACGACATGCATTCTCCTTGCGAGCAAGTAAATAATAAAGCCTGCCTTTGACGATACTTTATGTTTCAAGAGTCTTACTCGGAAGTCGAAACTTCAACACCAGTCAATGCTAAGAGGTGGTGTTGGGCAGAGGGCAGTGTCAGCCAAGAATCTTATTTTTGGCAGACCCCTTGAAACCTGCTGAGTATCTCCAGCATTTTCTGTTTTTATTTAATCTCCCACATGGCAGCTGTCTTTCATTCTGCCAGCAATTTACACTTCATCTAGAGCCATCCTTTGTTTCTTAACCTGTCCCATTACTATCTCCTTTTGCCTTGAATATCTCTTAACGTCTCTTAACTTCTCCTGCCTTCTATCCTATCACAGACCTTCCCTTTTGTTCTTTCATTCCCTCCCCCATTTCCCAGCCCCTACACTTGCTTAAACATCTGTTCCATTTCCTGCTTTTTTCCAGTTCTGACGAAAGATTATCGACCTGAAACGTTAACTCTGTTTCTCTCTTCACAGATGCTGCCTGACCTGCTGAGTATCTCCAGCATTTTCTGGTTTTATTTCAGATTTCCAGCATCTGCTGTATTTTCTTTTTGTATTAGTGTTTAATTCACTGCCACCTCTCTTCCAGGAATGCCCACCTTGAAGAAGTTCTGCTCTTCTCTCCGACGGGATTTCCGTTTGTCTCTTTTACCTTGTTCATCTTCATTGCTTTCTGTCTCCCTTCTCGTGTTTGATCAGGTATCTACCAAAACTCACTTTCACAGCCACATATCTTTCCTCAGCAACTGTCTCTGGCTCCGACTTACTCCACGTGGTTTCCAACTGAAATTCCACCCTTCGTGTTTTGGATCCACCCAGGACTACAGATATCTCCAAGATATTCAGCGTTCCTCGAACCACTGCTCTCGCTGTATCCTGAGATCCACGCTGAATGCCATGCGCCGCCACATGAACACTCTCGACCTCTCTCTTCAGCAGCACCGACTCACTCTATCTCAAAGCTCAAAGTTCCATTTCATCCTTCGCCTCATCCGGCGCTTTAACAAAAAACTTTTTTTCTTCCTTTCAGGTGTCAAGGATTGCAAGCTTCAACAACTCTTGGACACCAATGCCCCTCCGGAACATTCTTCCCCTTCACTTTCCTCTGACCCCATCCCTTCTCCCAATCTCACCCCCTGCCGCGTTTTCACTATCCCCTCTGACCTTCCCCTCTCTGACCCCGAATGATCAGTCCTTAGCAAAGGCCTGAGCTTCATCCCCTTACACCCCCACCTCAATGAATTTCGAGCTCGGCACGATGCTGAGCTCTTTTTCCACTGCCTTCGTCTCTGTGCCCACTTCTTTGGCCAGGAGTCTTCCCCCCGCACGGCTGACCCTTTCTCCCGCTTTCAGAATTCTCGTTCTACTTGGACCCCTCCCTCTGGCCTCTTACCATCTCTAGATCTTTTCATTGCAAACTGCCGGCGTGACATCGGCTGTCTCCATTTCTCTGCTCCCCTCACTCACTCCAACCTACCTCCCTCTGAACTTGCAGCACTCCATTCTCTCAGATCCAACCCCGACATTGTCATTAAACCTGCTGACAAGGGTGGTGCTGTTGTTGTTTGGCGAACCGACCTCTACCTAGCGGAAGCTGAACGCCAACTCTCCGACACCTCCTCCTACCTCCGCCTGGACCATGACCCCACTACTGAACATCAAGCCACCGTTTCCAAGACTGTCACTGACCTCATCTCCTCTGGAGATTTTCCCCCCACGGCCGCCAACCTCATAGTTCCCCAACCCCGCAAAGCCCGCTTCTACCTCCTTCCCAAGATCCACAACAGGACTGCCCTGGTAAACCCATTGTTTCAGCCTGTTCTTGCCCCACGGAATTTATCGCTTCCTATCTCGACTCTATTTTTTTCTCCCCTTGTCCAGTCTCTTCCCACCTACATCTGCGACTCTTCCGACGCCCTCCGCCACATTAACAGTTTCCAGTTTCCTGGCCCCAACCACCTCCTTTTCACTATGGACGTACAATCCCTCTACACCTCCATTCCCCCCAGGATGGCCTGAGAGCACTCTGCTTCTTCATTGAACAGAGGCCCAACCAGTCCCCATCCACCACCACCCTCCTCCGTCTGGCTGAACTTGTTCTCACATTGAACAACTTCTCCTTTACTCCATTCATTTCCTCCAAATCAAAGGTGTTGCTATGGGTACCCGCATGGGTCCTAGCTATGCCTGCCTTTTCGTGGGATATGTGGAACACTCTTTGTTTCAGTCCTACTCAGGTCCCCTCCCTCACCTCTTTTTCCGGTACATTGATGACTGTATCGGTGCCGTTTCCTGCTCTCGCCCTGAACTAGATAATTTAATTCACTTTGCTTCCAATTTCCACCCTTCCCTCACCTTCACATCGTCCATCTCTGACTCTTCCCTTCCCTTCGTCGACTTCTCAGTCTCCATCTCTGGGGATAGGTTATTGACAAACATTCACTACAAGCCCACTGACTCCCACAGCTACCTGGACTACACTTCCTCCCACCCCGCCTCCTGTACGGACTCTATTCCATTCTCCCAGTTTCTCCGTCTCCGCCGCATCTGCTCTGACGATGCCACCTTCCATACCAGTGCTTCCGACATGTCTTCCTTTTTCCTCAACCGAGGATTCCCCTCTACAGTGGTTGACACGGCCCTTGACTGTGTCCATTCTATCTCCCGCACTTCTACCCTCACCCCTGCCCCTCCCTCCTGGAACCACGATAGAGTTCCCCTTGTCCTCACCTTTCACCCCACCAGCCTCCACATTCAATGGATCATCCTCCGCCATTTCCGCCACCTCCAGTGTGATCCCACCACCAAACGCATCTTCCCCTCACCTCCCCTTTCAGCATTCCGTAGGGACCGCTCCCTCCGCGACATCCTAGTCCACTCCTCTATGACCCCCAACACCCCTTCCCCTTTGCCCGGCACCTTCCCGTGCAAGCGCAGAAGATGCAACACATGCCCTTATACCCCCCCACCCCTTCCCACAGTCCAGGGCCCCAAACACCCCTTCCAGGTGAAACAGCGATTTACTTGTACTTCTTGCAATTTAGTATACTGTATTCGCTGCTCACGATGTGGTCTCCTCTACCTTGGGGAGACCAAACGCAGATTGGGTGACCGCTTTGCGGAACACCTACTTTCAGTCCGTAAGGGGGACCCCGAGCTTCCGGTCGCCTGTCACTTTAATTCACCTCTCCATTCCCACTCAGACCTCACCATCCTCGGCCTCTTGCATTGTTCCACGGAAGCTCAGCGTAAGCTTGAGGAACAGCACCTCATCTTTCGATTAGGCACTTTACAGCCTTCTGGACTCAACATAGAGTTCAACAATTTCAGATCATAACCTGCCCCCTATCATATATTTTTTTTTATCCACACTTTTTGTTTGTGCCTTCTGTTCTTCTCCCACATGGCAGCTGTCTTTCATTCTGTCAGCGCAATTTACACTTCATCTAGAGCCATCCTTTGTTTCTTAACCTGTCCCATTGCCATCTCCTTTTGCCTTGAATATCTTTTAATGTCTCTTAACTTCTCCTGCCTTCTATCCTATCACAGACCTTCCCTTTTGTTCTTTCATCCCCTCCTCCATTTCCCAGCCCCTACACTTGCTTAAACATCTGTTCCATTTCCTGCTTTTTTCCAGTTCTGACAAAAGGTCATCGACCTGAAATGTTAACTCTGTTTCTCTCTTCACAGATGCTGCCTGACCTGCTGAGTATCTCCAGCATTTTCTGTTTTTATCCCTTGAAACCTTCTCGCATACCCCTAGGGGTTCGCGGACTCCTGGTTGAGAGCCCCTGATCTACGGTACTGCACTGACTAGACTGCAGGACTTTAAGCTTAGATACAGCCAGATAGAATGAGATAACCATTCGTTCTGCAAATTGCAATTTTTGAGATGAACGGTTTCTATTCCAGTAACAACAAATCTTCTACAATAGAGTCCTAGTTTAACTGAAATTTTTGACTCACATCAGTATAGAATACTCTTCTTGTTGCCTTGACCCTTGCTGGTCACTGCCTTGCTTCATATATAAGAGACAAGCTAGTTTTGGGAGATATCTCAAAATCAAATTTAGGAATTTCTGATTTCTTTTCCAATTAGTTACCTGGTATGATGTCATAGGGTAACCTTAATCAAGATTTGGGGCAGGGGGACAATGAAAGAAAACGTGCTGAGAAATCATCCTGGAAAGATTTCCATAATAACCTTCTCCACGATCTGGCTGCAGTTACATAATATGTATCTCGATTTGTACTTGGGAACAGTAGTAGAACATGCGTTCAGTTTTTATAAGGGTCCCACAGAAATTCTTATTTTTTACTTCCATATGATTTCATATAATCCCAAATTTTAGAACAAAGAGCGAATAATTTTAATTTAGACATCAGTAAATAACCATCCATGTCACATGTACCTGAACGCAGGATGGGTACACTATGAGGTAAAACAAGATAAAAATGATAGACACATTTTAAAATGCTAAGTTTAATTCTGATTTCTGTTTTATTTAGATTGGATGGTTTGATTCAGTAACCGCTCATCATGCCTTTATTATTTCCAGACTTGATTTGGACTGAAGTCCAGAATTGACTCATGAGCTCCACTCTCCATAAATTTCTACTCATCCCCGGAATTGGCCCCCTGCATCCTGTTCCGCACAAAGCCCCACCCATTTACTACCCCCTGCCCCCACACCACACCACCGCCCTGCCAATCTCCATTGGCTCCCCATGCCTCAGCCTTCAAAATCCTCATTTTCATCTACAAATCCCTTCATGAGCTCACTCCACCATTGGGAGGTAAAATCCTACTTTGGCAGACACGCAAAATGTACGGCAGCGGATCAGCCGCCAGTTATACATCCCACCTGATTTTCATTTCCATTAAAGTCAATGGGAAGGAAAATCGGGCGGGGAGCATAACGGTCAGACAATCTGCTACCACCCGTTTTGCGCCTTCACCAAAGTTGAATTTTAAGCCCCTATATCTCCAAACTCCTTAACGCTTATGTCCCAACTCATACACTTCTGCTGTGTCCCTTGCTCCCTCCACCTCGCACTCAGTGACAGAAGCTTCAGACGTATTTCCCTCACTCTCTGAAACTCCCTCCCTAAATCCCTCTGCCTTGCTACATCATTCTTCACTTTTCTAAGCCACCTTAAAAACCTACCTCAGTAGGTTGGGCAGCATCTGTGGAGAGAGAACTGGCAGCAGTGTCCTAGGCCCAACCATCTTCAGCTGCTTCATCAATGACCTTCCATCCAACATAAGGTCAAAAATGGGAATGTTCGCTGATGACTGCACAGTGTTCAGCGCCATTTACAACTCCTCAGATAATGAAGCAATCCATGCCCGCACACAGCAAGACCTGGACGACATTCAGGCTTGGGCTGATAAGTGGCAGGTAACATTCGCGCCACTGAAGTGCCAGGCAATGACTATCTCCAACAAGAGAGAGTCTAACCACCGCCCCTTGACATTCAACGGCATTACCATCGCCAAATCCCCCACCATCAACATCTTGGGGGGGTCACCATTGACCAGAAACTTAACTGGACCAGCCACATAAATACTGTGGCAACAAGAGCAGATCAGAGGCTAGGTATTCTGAGGCGTGTGTCTCACCTCCTGACTCCCCAAAGCCTTTCCACCATCTACAAGGCACAAGTAAGGAGTGTGATGGAATACTCTCCACTTGCCTGGATGAGTGCAGCTCCAACAACACTCAAGAATGTCAACACCATCCAGGACAAAGCAGCCCGCTTAATTGGCACCCCATCCACCACCTTAAACATTCACTCCCTCCACCACCGGCGTACCGTGGCTACAGTGTGTACCCTCTACAAGATGCACTGCAGCAACTTACCAAGGCTTCTTCGGCAGCACCTCCCAAACCCGCAACCTCTTCCACCTAGAAGGACAAGGGCAGCAGGCGCATGAGAACACCACCACCTCCAAGTTCCCCCCCAAGTCACACACCATCCTGACTTAGAAGTATATCGTCGATCTTTCATCGTCGCTGGGTCAACATCCAGGAACTCCCTACCTAACAGCACTGTGGGAGTACCTTCACCACACGGACTGCAGCGGTTCAAGGCAGCAGCTCACCACCACCTTCTCAAGGCCAATTAGGGATGGGCAATAAATGCTGGCCTTGCCAGCGACGCCCACATCCCACAAACGAATAAAAAAAAGAAACCGAGTTGACATTTCAGGTCGATGACCTTTCATCAGAACTGGAAGAAGTTAGAGATTTAACAGACTTTAAGCGAGTACACAGGCAGGGAAAGGGGGGAGGGGAGGAAAGAACAAAAGGGAAGTTCTGTGATAGGGTGGAAGGCAGGAGAGATTAAATGACTAAAGGGAAGATGGTGCAAGGCAAAAGGGGGTAGTAATGGGACAAGAAAAGAAACAAAAGATGGGACTGGAGGAGCTGTAAATGACAACAGCAGAATCATTACCAAAAGCTGCTGTCTGAAAAAAATGGGAGCAGGGGTTATGGTCTGAAATTGTTGAATGCAATGTTGAATCCAGAAGGCTGTAAAGTGTCTAATCAAAAGAGGAACAGAAAAGCTCAACAGGAACTTGAGGAACTGCACTTGAGCCATCTTTTGTTTCTTTTCTTGTCCCATTACCACCCCTTTTGCCTTGCACCATCAACCCTTTAGTCATTTAACCACTCCTGCCTTCCACCCTATCACAGAACTTCCCTTTTGTTCTTTCCTCCCCTCTCCCCTTTCCCTGCCTGTGTACTCGCTTAAAGTCTGTTAAATCTCTAACTTTTTCCAGTTCTGATGAAAGGTCATTGACCTGAAACGTTGGGGGCGATTTTCTCAGCCCCGAGGAGGCGGGTTTGGAGGTGGGAAAGGCGGGAAAATCGGGAAAAATGAGAACGGGTTCGGAACCCGCCTCCAACCTGCCTCCGTGCAATTTTGCCGGTGTCGGTTTTGCAGGGCGGGAAACGGTCCCGTCTCCAGCTGGCCAGAGAAGTTGTTAAGAGCCTTAAATGGTTGTTAAGGGCCTCTCTAATCCTATTTTGAGAAGCCCTCGTTATTTTTTGACATTTCTAGCGTGTTTCACGACCCTCCTAAACTATGCCAGCTAAACCTGGCGGGTTGACAAGTGGGTGGCCTCCTCACAGCTGCAGCTCCACTATTAAAATGGAGCTTGCATCAGGGATTAGTTGCAGGTGCCAGGACTTTGCATTAAAAGGTCTTTCAGCACTTTTAGCAGGCCTTCCGAAGTCGGAGGTGCTGCAGCTTCTATCTATCTGTGGGACCCCCTTGGAAGACCCTCTCCCTGCTTGGAATGAGCGCTTCCCCAATGGACCCATCTGCAAGCAGCATGGGAATCATTCATTTCCTTTCACCATGGGCCTCAGATTTGGATGAGGAGCAGCCACGGCAGCAGCAGAACCAGGCAGCTCAGCAGCAACAGCAGCAGGAGCCCCAACCTCCTGCTCAGCCACCTGATGCTGCACAGGGCAGAAGGTGCCAGCGCATCGAGGCACCTTGCCGCAGGAGATACCCCCGACAGAGGTTTTACAGACAGAGGATGAGCTGCCTCAACATGAGTGAGAAGTCGCACAACACCAGGTTATAGTCCAACAGTTTTATTTAAAATTACGAGCTTTCGGAGCTCTGCTCCTTCTTCAGGTACAGTGAGGGAACACAAATCGATTACACCATATATAAACACAGAGAACAATGTGTCTGCAGAGATACAATCTGTTAGGGAGGCATTACATCAAAGACACATCAGAGTACAGCTAAGACAATGAGGTGGGGTCACAGGGGGTCCAATGTGTCAAATGCTGCCGTCTGCAGTTAAGCTTTTAACTTTTTTTTTAAACTGGAAAAACAGACAACGATGTCGAGTCACGTTCTGTAGCGTGACATGAACCCGAGATCCCTGTTGAGTCCGTCCTCATGGGTGCGGAACTTGGCTATCAGTTTCTGCTTGATGATTTTGCGTTGTCGTGTGTCTCGAAGGCCGCCTTGGAGAACGCTTACCCGCAGATCCGAGGCTGAATGTCCTTGACTGCTGAAGTGTTCCCCAACTGGGAGGTAACCATCCTGCCTGGCGATTGTTGCGCGGTGTCCGTTCATACGTAACAGGCGAGAGCTTGTCTGAGAAATGAGTAGACTGCTGCAGCAAAACCTGTCCCCCAGAGGAACGGGTGGACACCCCTTACCAGTGGCTGTCAAATTCACCACTGCACTCAACTTTTTTGCCTCAGGCTCCTTCCAGGGATCATCAGCAGACATCAGCGGCATCTCCCAGTCGGCCGCCCACAGTTGCATCACGCAGGTTACCAATGCTCTTTTTGCAAAGGCCCAAAATTTCATCCAGTTCTCAAGGGATCAAGCAAGTATAACCGCGCGTGCGGTTGGCTTTGCAAATATGGCAGGCTTGCCAATGGTGCAGGGCATCATAGACTGCATACATGTGGCCCTTAGGGCACCCCATCACAACCCAGCTGTCTTTGTCAACCGCAAGGGCTTCCACTCCCTCAACATACAGCTGCTGTGTAACCACAAGAAGGAGATTTTGCATGTTTGCGCAAAGTTCTGTGGTAGTTGCCATGACTTTTTCATCCTGCAGCACTCTAGTGTTCCTCCGCTTTTCAATCCGCCAAACCAACTTTACAGATGGCTCCTTGGTGACAAAGACTACCCCCTGAAGAAGTGGCTAATGACGCCAATCAGGAGGCCAGCTAACGAGGCTGAAGAGCGCTACAACGCCAGCCACACTTCGACCAGGTCCATCATCGAGCAATCCATTGGGTTGTTGAAGATGCGCTTCCGATGCCTTGACCGATCAGGTGGAGCCCTGCAGTATACACCATACAGGGTCTCCAGAATGGTTGTGGTCTGCTGTGCACTGCAAAACATGGCACAGTGTCGTGGCTTGCAGCTTCCCGATAAGCAAGTGGCTCAGTTCCAGGCCTCCTCAGATGAGGATGAGGATGAGGAGGCTGAGGAGTAGGAGGAGGAGGAGGAGGAGCTGGAGGAGGAGGAGGAGGACCGAGCGCTGGTCTATCGACCAGCAGTAGCGGCAACACGCGAGCACATGGCTGCCCGAGATGCAAGGGATGCACTTATCCTGGCCAGATTTTCATAGGTTGCCCATGTTGGCACATGTCCTTGGCTCCATCTTAAGACATCATAGACAATGGACATAACTCTCTGGCCTTCTTTCACTCTGGCCACCAACCTCACAACACAAGTGTCGCAGAGTCTGCAATGTGGATCTGCCTAAGGCAAAAGAACAGATGCCATCATGCCAACATTTTGCCATCAAATCATTTTAATGCTTTCCAACATGGATGGCATTTCATCAATACACATAAACATTCACCCAATCTGCACACAGATCTGGAGGTGATATCCCTTGCCAGCTGCACCCACACAGCCTTGGTTTCTTTGGGAGGCCTCTTCCTCCCAGATGAGGGGAAGAGCACCTCCCTGCTAGCTCTCTCCCCCTCAACCAACATTTGCAGTGCTTCATCCAAGAACCTCGGGGAGGCCCTTGCCTTGGAATTGGACACAATGGTTTCTCAGAAGATGTTGTAGGTGGTGCAGTATCGACAGAAATCCAGTGGAATGATCCAAGGCAGCAAGCAGCCCTTAAAAAAGGCTGGAAAAGTGACATCAGCAGAGGCAAGTTTCAGTCCCAAAACACTAAGTGACCCAGGGTAACCCACACCTCTGAAATCAACTGGCCAATTTGGAGAAAATCGCAATTTTTTTCAAACCTATCAGTGGAGGCGGGTTTGGAACCCACCCAAACTGAAACCCGCCTCCATCCCGCCTCCAGTGGGGAAATCGCCCCCAATAACTCTGTTTCTCTCTCCACAGATGCTGCCTGACCTGCTGGGTTCTAGCATTTTCTGTTTTTATTTCAGATTTCCAACATCCGCAGTATTTTGCTTGTGTGTTAAAACCTACCTCTTCGTGCCTTTGGCTACCTGTCCTACTTCCCTTTCTACTCCTCTTGGGGTTTTACTTCGAGCTGTGAAGCACCTTGGCAAATTCTGCCGCAATAAGGGAACTGTTTAAACATAAGTTGTTGTTTCATTACTTTAAGATGCAGGCCATTGTTTTAGTACAAGATACAAGCCTAGAACACAAGGTCATCTGTGTCACTCATTCAATAAGTGTGGGCTAGCTGTGCTTATGTGGAAGAAGTTGTTATTTTTGGAGTGAATAACGTGACACTTGGTGCTGGATGAACTCTTGTATTGAAGTTATCTTTAACAGAAAGGGAGTAGCATGAGGCTTTATTGAATTTCCTGATTCATGCCGCCTCTTCCTGTGCTGGTGCAGGCTGCTGGAGTTCTTCAGTCTTTATAACAATCTGGTCATCATTATAATCCAGGTAGACACAATCCTGGATGTCCTGCTTGTGAAGCGTGTAGGCTAGCTCACACAAAGATTCTCCAATTGGTTGTATAGCTGTTCAACTATGCTCAAGGCACAGTTAAATAGTGCTTGTTTCATGTAAAACTGTACATAAATGTGTACATTATCCACAAGTTAGACTAGAAAAACAACATAACACACTCCCAGGCGCTAAACTAAAGCTCATATTCATACTTCTGGCAAACAGAATAAGTACTAAAGGGGTCATTTTAACTTAACCCATCCAGCGGGAAACTGATTTGCCACTCATCTTACGCTTTGCACAATTTTACACTCCAGTGACTTCAAAGGAAAGTTAAATCGCGCAAAGTGTAAATCGGGTGAGTAACCAGTTTCCCGAAAGAGGGGTTAAGTTCATTTTACCCCTTATTTATTTTTTAAAGCAGGTACAGAGAGAGATAAAAGCAATGTAGGACACGCCTGACTATGCCCTGATAGTCTAATGTGAATGCCAGTTCTGGTTAAGAAAGCTATCAGCCATTGGTTGGCATTTCTCATTTCCAGTTCGTTAACTTTCAGAATCTTGGAAAATAAGGAGCAGCTTGTGTTCAATTTGTCTCTGAAAGACGGAACCAGCAGACATTTCATCAAACTAGTCACCCAGGAGTCTGCAATACTTAAATATAGTGATTCGTCTTTTGGAGCTTTCCTATTACTTGTCAATGAAGCACAAAAGAAAACATCTTCTTTTCAGTGCAGCTCCACCAGTTCCATTATGTTTCCTTCATCTCTATTTTCTATTGAAGCACAACTGGGTCGTTGTTGCCACTACTCTCTAATGGACAGTTAAAGCCACTGAGTAACTCTAATATTGTTCTCTGTGTATTTCTGGAAAGGTTTGTAAGGATACATTGCTACTCATGTACTTGTGCATAATAGTATAACATCTGAATTTATACAGCAGTTTTATCTTGAATCTAGTCCTTATACACAGTTAATTTGGTGTCACCAACATTACTGTCAGACAAACTGGTTGGAATTTAGGATATGTCTCAGGGTCTATTGTGATTCCTAGATTGTCTCTGGACTTGTCCTGTATAAACCAAATTAATTGAAAAGGACACTACCAACAACAACCAATCAGCATGAGTAAAGTACACCAATGGTTGGAATACCACTGAATTCTCGGAACCTCTCAGAGACATGGAGAACTGAATAGTGCCCCATTAAATAAACTACTGACAACTACTTTATTTCATTAAAGGGCTTATTTCCCAATCCCAGTGAGGAGTGGCACTTGCAGGGGGCACTGGTCAGGCAATCAAGGGTGCTACGACCCTGATTATCCATCTATTAATTTAAATAGATGGAAAATCACAGCCTGTGCGACCAGAATTATCTTGACTAGTGCTATCTGCAAGTGCTGATCCTTACTAGGAACAGCCAATCAGGAATCAGCCCTTAAATGCATACATGCAAGGATAATACAATTCTCAACATAATGGTCTCAAACACAACAAGAAACTTGTTTCCGAATTAGAACAGCACAGCAGTAGCTGGGGTCAACTTGGCATGACAGTAAAATTCAATTTCCAGGATTACAGTATGTGCTTAGCAATGTTAGTGCTTATAGTTTTCATAGCAAGGTAGCATTCATGTACATCCTACATTGTTGAAAAGTAGGATGCCATTAATCTGATGGCAAATTCGTTGATATGGAAAACAGTTCTGTCTTCCTCTACAGTGTATTTAATTAGCCCTTTGGAATATCTTTGGCAATTTGTATTCTTCCTGGATTGTCAGCAGTCTTCTTTCTAAATAACTAACCACATACTTATATAGTTACACTAGACATGTACTATCAGTACTGCTGGGTTAATTATTAGCTTGCAATGTTCTACATATTACTGTACACTCTAACACTGTTGAACTCATAATTAAGGCAAAAAGATCCCATTTAAGTATCTTAACTTGGAACTAAAGCATTACCTCAGGCAGTCAGTCACAATCAATTACTCTTCATTTAAAACTACCCAAACGCCTCCGCGTTTTAACTGCGCATCTAATGTGATTTCCGCAGTGTCTTTACAATTGCACTTCATGTAAAGTTAACAAGATATACATAATTGTTGATAATGCTGTCCCAAAGATTTGGGTCCTCCCTTTCCCAATGGGGGATCAGAGAACAAGTTTTTGTTATCTGATTTAAATCCTTTTGGGGTAGAAATTAATTGGCAGCCGGTTTCGGGCATGAACGGGGCAATGCAGCCGTCCGACTCAAGCGGCTCAAGGCCAGACGGAAATTGGGCTTCTGGCCTAATCTAAAATTTCTGGGCGAGCTGCTGGCACCTGTCGTGACTCCACAAGCAGCTCACCCATTTTAACTAGAGGAATTTCAGACCGTTTGGCTCGCCAGCAGTGGCCAAGTAACGGATGAGAGTCTGGTCTGGAACAGCACATCTTGTATAGAGATGCACAATTGGCACAGTGACCACTCTTCATTTCACGCTTCTTGCCCTCTTTTGGTTTTAACTGCAACTAAATTGGAGATGCTTTTCTGCGTTTTTATTTTCTAGCGGAAACAGACAGCTTGCTTCCATAACGATGGCTCGTGACAACAATGCTTGTAAAGCAAGCTCCTGTCTGGTCATGTTTTGTGAAGTTATGATTGTTTCAATACGACTGTGTTTGTTCTGTGTTTTGCAGGGTAATTTAATTTGTGTATTGATTATAGCTGAAGCCACCCATATATCAATGATGCGAATCCGATTAAGGGAAGAATGAGTCACATAAGCCTTTAAAAACGTAGCTTGCGACATAACTGCCAGTTCAGAAACTTAATAATTACAGACTCAGAACTTACACAACTCTCTCATGCATACTTTAAAATGGTGAGTTAAGGCTTCATATACATTTGCGAATAGCTTTTGTGTATTTAGTTGCAGAATAACTAACTGAAGAGTTTTCAGGGGGAAAACAGAACTCATCATTATAATTCTATAATGGTTTTTCCCAAAACTAAATAGGCCATAATGTAGTTATTTTTTAATAATATGTGCTGCTAAAACCATTTAAAATGTAATCCAATGCATTAAGCCCTCAGAAGGTGATGACACAGATGTGACCACTAATGGTATTTGGGGAGCTTCCTCTCATTCTGCTTTTATGCAACCATCTCAATTATTACCTTCCTCAAAGTTGCATTCTGAACATTAATCAGCGCTTTTGAGGAAAAGCTTTTTGTAACATAATGAAGCCATTGACCTCAGAACACTCAGAAGAACTTTATTGTAATATGGTGCCTATGATGATGAATGCAATAATCTTTATACAATGATTCTGTGCTTTATAATCTGTCTCATTTCATTTAGAGAGCGTGTATGTGATTTCCAAAGGACCAAATTAGCCAAATCAATTTTCTAACAGTGTTCTTATCTGTCTGCAGTTTTTTACTAATACTGCTGATTATATAATTTATCGATAGTGTCATTTTTTTTTTATATATCTACTTTTTTTAACTGGTGAATTTCATGCTCATGTAGGGAAGGGATGTTAGTACTGGAGAATGGAACACTTTCTCATATTCAACCCCCAGCATCAGCACTGAACACTCATAGATCAGGTGCAATGCAGTATGGATGAGAGTAAAATTCCCTCTCTTCAATCCCAACTAGAAAGGAGCACCCTCGCCTGTACATTTCCATGTTGACTATGGGACTTTCTGTCATTCTCACAGGTGTTCTGGGATGGGGGTGAGAAATTGAAAGCTCTCTTTATATACTTTTCAATATACACATTCATTTTCTGTTTTTTCTCCTGAATGCATGCTTTACGGTGAATTCTTACACTCATGAAGGGTGCTGAGGGGGCTGCCAGTGAGGAATAGAATACTTGTCCACTTTTGCCACCAGGTGGCAGGATTAAGCACTTCCAGGTAAAGAAAAACACTGTTCACTGCGAAATGAAGTTCCTTCTTGCCCAAAGAGCATGCCGTATCCCCAAACCTTGGAAGCACACCAACCACTGGACCAATTTACAGTTTTCATTTCTCTTCATGGTCTTTCTGGATGAGAATGTCAAATTAATGTCAAATTGCAGACACTTTGGACCCACAGCCATGAGGAATCAGCTTGAGACTGTTCAAAGCCATTTTGCACAGGATCCTTACAGCCAGCAGAGAGCGGAGAGTTTCATCCAGTTAGATTCCAATTGCATTGCAATTTAAGCTTCAGAAGTATATAAAACAGTTCTAAACCACACTGCCACCCAGTTGGGGTCATAACTAACCTTCATCCTTTTAATATTGTACCTCCAGAACTCAACCTTTTAATTCCACTGTGTGTTGCTCGTTGTTGCCAGGTTACAGGATGTATGGATTGAATTCTGTGTGTTGAATGGTGCTGATTTTGTGCATAAGATTCATTCTTATAATGTTGCCTCAAAACTCATAATTCTGTCTGTCAATGGGTAGAAGTGCTGTGATGTTTTCTAATAAGCATTTGAGGACCATTTCTTTGCTGTCTTTATTAAAGGTTATGTAACAGATGCTCTCTTTTAAAAGGCACTTTCTAAACAGCTCAGTAGCAGTAACAAATGGCAGTTGCAACATTACAGTTATGGGTACGAGTCTCAGCAGTGGCTAACGTTCACAGTATTTAATTGATGTGTTAAAATCACTCACTATCTCTGCAGTGCTGTAAGGACAGACAACATCATACCTTGGGAGAGATATTAATATCTCTTACGCTTTGCCCCACAATAAATCCATCTATGGCAATATTGGGCTGGATATTCTCAATGGGGAGCTTTTGGAGGTGGGACTCCCACTTGTCGGGTTTCAGTCCCGCCTCCATTGACTTGTGGCCAACCCATGCTATTTTCCCTTGATTGACCTTGTTAAGCCCGCCCAGCGGGCTTAGCAGGCCAATTAAGGGAAAGCCGGTTACAGGTGACGTTTCATCTGTCAAAAGCTTTTGACAGATGAAGGGCTCGATTTTGCCAGGCCCGAGGAGGCGGGAATGGAGGCGTGTGGGGTGTAAAAATTGCAAAAAATGGCGGGCGGGCCCGACCCCGCCTCCATCCCACCTCCGAGCAATTTTCCCAAATGTGTGGTTTCTGATCCCGTCTCCGTCCCGCCTCCAAGAGGTGGGATAGGCCCTTAACAACCACTTAATTGCCTCTATAATCCCATTTTGAGAGGCCTTTCTGATTTTAAGACTTTTCCGACGTGATGCACGCCTCCTCTGAAACACGACGGTGAAACCTGGCGGAAGCACATTTGGATTGCTGACTATCAGCTGCAGGTCCACCATTAACAAAGAGATTTGATCAATCATCATTCTGGGGGAACTTTTAGCAGTCATAACCATTGTTGTGGATCCTCCTCCTCCTCCTCGTCTTTGCAGACCTTAAATGCAGCAGCAATGATGACATCATCAGAGGTGACTTTCAGACTGAAAACACTAATTGGGTCATGGGTTCCCACATGCTGGAACTCAATTGCCCAATTAGGGAAAAATCGAATAATTCTCCCACATCCAATTGGAGTCGGGTGGCTAACACGAAAAGTGGATGACACGACCCCAGCCCGCCCCAATGACAAAATTGAGCCCGAAATGTCAGCTGTCAAACACTGACAATCTGTTTTCTAAGTTGAGTCCTTCCACTCAGGCTCACTTGATCTCTCCTGAGCAGAAAGCAGAGGCTGCAGCTTTTGACAGTTCAGCAGCCATTCTGCTTTCTGTGCCGGTGAGCTGAGGGACTCCCGAGACCTGAAGGGAGGAAGCCTGAAGGAAGAAGTAAAGGTAAGTAAAACTTATTAAAACACTTTACACTCACCTCACACGTTTACCTCTCCACACTTGCACTCATCACTCACCTGCACACCGGACATCTCGGCCCCTCCGACCCCCGCAGACCGACGGCCCGCCTCGCTGACCCTGGCGTGGTTCGGAGCCGTCGGGAAGCCCACACTTCAGGGCTGAAAATAGGGATTCTCAAAAAAAATTGCCCGTTAACTACCTGTTAACAGGCAGTTAATTGGCACTAATCCCCTTCCCGCCTCGGGGAGGCGGCTCCCAGCATGGGTCGGGTACCCGCCTCCTGGGAAGATGGCACGGAGGCGGGTTGGGGGCGCGATGGGTACCCGTCCCCAGATTCTGCCATTTTCCCGGCAGTCCTGCCTCCTTACTCAACCTCCCCAGGGCTGGCAAAACTCCCCCCATTGTCTTACAATCAGATTGAGACCCAACAACAACAACTTGCAACTATATAGCACCTTTAATGCAAAAAAATTTCCCCGAATGCTTCCCAGAGGCATAATCAAAAACAATGGTCCCTGAGATGAAGGAGGAGATATTAGGAAGGATCATTAAAAGCTTGGTCAAAAAGGTGGGTTTTAAGGAGAGTCTTAATGGATGAGAGGGAATTGGAGGGGTTCGGGGTGGGGTTTCCAGAGCATGGGGCTAATGCAGCTGAAGGCATGGCCACCATTGGTGGGATGAAGGAGGGTGGATGCATAAGAGGCCAGAATTAAAGGAACGGAGAGTATGGAATTGTGATGGGATTGTAAGACTGGAGGACGTTACAGATAAGCATTGAGAGGCTCTTAATTTTCGTAGTTTAATGAAACAGAAAAATCTGATTGGATCTTTACACACATATTTACTTCATTTTATTGAAGCAAAAACACATTCTGGAGATGTTTGCCTTTGTGAAAAGTGACTCACTTGATTCAATTTCCTCTGAATAGAATTTTCACGCTTTGGCGGACTCATTCATCCTTATCTATAATTTACAGCCATTATATAACCTCTTCAGTAAAAGAGACTGCAGCAGGCGGAGGAGCAATGGAGGCAGGAGAGAGAAAGAAAAACTAAAAGCTATGTTGAAAGTCATAAAAGGGATATGCTACAGCCACCAAGTGGCGAGTGATGACTGAGCCTAGAGAGTGAGTATTTGAGTGTGGGAATCTCCCAGTGTTATCGAGAGGTCCATACATCTGTACTTTACAGCGGGACTACTGCACAGACCCAGCAACAACCTCCTGGTGTCTGGCAGCTGAGATCTCATTCGCTGCGAGTTTGAGAGGAACACAGGCATTTAGACCACAGAGGAAGAATTGGCATGGAGGATGAGGTAAGTGGGCATTGGGAGATGAGGAGCGTCCTCAGATGGAAGGTAGCCACAGCTGGTCTGGAGAGTAGGGTTGACTGAACCAGTTGATGAGGATTCAGAGCCAGGAGAAGGGAAAGAAACCTGAGAGGTGAGAAACTGAACGCCATCAAACAATAACTGGATAAATTCATGAAAGAGTATCATTATTAATTAATCACACTTTGTCGATTTGCAGCATTTATTCAAGAAGCTTATTTGTTGAAGTAGTCAACTATTGAATAACCACCTGTTTCTGCCCGAAATACACGGAACGTTTAACTCACTTTAAGGCCGCGATTTTACGAACCTCGGTGGGTCCATGGCAGGCGACGTCGGTGGCGGGTCCTGACCCCGCTGCTGTCTCCATCCCGGCCTCTGAAATGAATTTCCCGAGATTGGGCTTGTTAAGCCCACCCAGCTCATTTGCCAGCCAATTAGAGGAAGCGGGTCTGGTGACGTCATTTGATGACGCGTCATCAGCCGGTTTCCTTAAAGGGACCATGGCCAACTTTCTTTTGACATTTGTGCTGTCAATGTTCTACAGCATTGAGGTGCTGCAAACACTGACAAACACTACACAGAGGTGCAGGGCTGCACCCAGGCTCTCCCATAACTCCCTCCATATGCTTATGGAGGGAGTCAGAACGTGCAGGTAGGTCCTCTTCCCTTCCCGTGGGTGGAAGAGACCTCCCCAGGGGATCAACACAGCCTGGTTGCACATTGCAGAGGAGGACACAAGCAGGGGTGTGGTCAGGAGGACCTGGGTGCAGTGCCACAAACCTTTCAATGATCTCAGTAGATCACAAAACATTAGTACAGAGCCACACTCAACCTCATCCTGCTGTGCCTCTCATCACATCCCCATCACTCTGCCTTCCCTACCCTACACCTGCACATCCTTACTTACATCAACTTACCTTGGACCTCCACCCATCCCTCTCTATCTAAATTATCACATCCCCATCTCACTAGCCACCCCTCACACTCACCCTCATCCTAGTGCAATCATATCAACTAACAACACACAAGGGTAGGCACTTGGGTGTTTTATGCAATGTTCATGTAAAGTTTCCGTTAGTGTGGTGTCAAACATTGAAACCTTTATTTTCAACACTTTGCATTCTTGGACAGATTTCTGTGCACCTTTGAAGTGGCTTAGTGAGTTACAGTGAATGGTGAGACATAACGGTACCCCCCGCAATGGTGATGAGTGTGAAAGGAATGGCTTGGGCATTGTAGGGATGCTTTATGGTGTTGGTGTGGGGTGGTGCCAACCTGGTGCATCATGTAGCAGCCAGGGTCTACAGCATCAAGTGAAGTAAGTCTGGCCACGGTGAGGCCATCCTTGGCCTCCCGGGCATCAATGTGGTCAGGTGCTGATGCCCTGTGTTCTGTGCAGCATCAGTTGATTGCGGAGATGGTTGGGGTTGTTGTTGGTGCTGCTGGTGTTCCTGGTGCTGTTGGTGTTAGGGCTGATCGTGGTGGGATTCTGAGGACCAAGGTGAGAGAGTATAAAAGGCACCCATGTTGATGGAATAGATGGCAGGTGAAGTAGAGATGGCAGAAGCATTCTGTCAATGGTGAGAGAGTTCTTCCAATGAGGTGAGAGTGGTTGGAGAGTTGAAAGTGGAAAGCCTGCAAAATGTGTGCTGGAAATGGACTGAGAAAAAAGCTTGTGGCTGAGGAAAGTGAATATCAGTCGGGTGGGAGCTTTTACTGTACATTTAAAGCTGTCAAGTAATCAGCTGAAGCAATGGCCAATGAACTCATACCTCAGCTTGACAGCCGTGGTCTGCGCATAGCGGGGATTCCGTGGTCATGAAGTTAAAGACAAAGGTAAGTGAAAAAAGGCTGTTTAGCATCTGGCAACTAGATGCTAATCATTTTAATTGGGTCGCCCGCCGCTGCCTGTCGGGTATGCTCAGCGCTGACAGGCCCAACATTGGGAAAGGCGCGTGGCGGCGGGATGCCAGCGGGTTCCTGACCCACTGTCAAAAAAAAACACTTTCCCACCCGACCCGTCACCAATCGCGCCTGCTGATCCCCCAGAAAATTCCGGCCTATGTGACAACTTCGTTTTTGACCATAATGGAAATAGAAAATAGTTTGTGCTCTTTGTTCGATTTAAACGCTTGCTCGATTTAAACGTGGATATCTTAAGTGGTGCCAACTGTATCCACAATGATCAGGATTTTCATTCACAGGAAGAAATTGCATTTTTCAATTAATATATTGACATATTGACAGACAAGCACTGCACCCAGGTCCTCCTGACCACATCCCTGCTTGTGCCTTCCTCTGCAATGTGCAACCAGGCTGTGTTGATCTCCTGGGGAGGTCTATTCCGCCCATGCTCTGTCTCCCTCCATAAGCATATGGAGGGAGTCATCGGAGAACCTGGGTGCAGCCCTGTGCTTTTCTGCTGTGATTGTCAGTGTTTGCAACACCTCAGTGCTGTAGGACACTGACAGCACAAATATCAAGATAAAGTTGGCCATGGTCCCTTTAAGGAAACCGGCTCGTGACGCGTCATCAAATGACGTCACCAGACCCGCTTCCTCTAATTGGGCCGGGTAATGTGCTGGGCGGGCTTAACAAGCTCAATCAACTGAAAGTCATTTTACACAACGGGATGGAACCAGCAGTGGGGCCGCGACCGCCACCGACATCGCCCGCCACGGACCCGCTGAGGTTCGTAAAATCGCGGCCTCAGTCTTTAAAATATACACGTGCCCAACATATGAATGAATTGGATTAATTTTGAAGTATAGTATAGAGGTAATTTTCTGACTTTGCATCCAAGGGGGGGGTGAGGGGGGAGGTGGGGGGGAGCATCACCTACCAGCAGAACATGATTTTCCAGCTATTTATATTAACAGCCATAAATTCACATGTAGTGCGCACCCGAATTTCCAATTTGTGCTCCCAATGGGCAAGGCTCCCTGCTGGAAGTGCAAAATCAGAAAAAAAACCTTGGGCTGGATTTTCCGATCGGAGGCTTCCTGCGTGCGGATGCCTCCGATCTGGAAAAATCTACACACTTACCTGTTGGTTCTGTAGGTCCCGAGACTTCCGCTCCTGGGCCTCTCCTGGTCCGCGCACGCAGAGGCCCAGGTATCCCAGGGGCGCAGGCGGTTCGCAAGCGTCCCTGGGATCACGTGGGCCATGGGGAACCAATCAAAGAGGGAAATCCCCCTGCACACTTTTGACAGGTCTCTCTGCATAGACATGTCAAAAGTATGAATGGGGATCACTCAAAAAACACATTAAAACATTAAATAAATGGGTTTTTTTTAATCACGTATTTAAAATTAGTTAAAATTACATTAAATTAACTATTTTAAACAAAAATTTTATTTTTTGGAGAAAAATAATTAAAGTTTTTTACGGGGCTAAAAATAAACTTACCTTTTTTAAAAGTATTTTTAAATTATAAATGAGTGAAAAAAAATTATTTTTTTACTTTTTTAAACTCTTTTGCTGGTAAAAGCAGGCCTTACGCTTTTACCAGGCGTAAGATTTTTAAAGGTTTTCAGTGGGCGGAGGTTGTGTAGAAAGCCGAACTCTCTGCCCACAGAGGCCCATCTCCAGGGCAGGTGGATGATCTGTCAAGAGGATTCTTGACAGATCGGAAGTGCCGGTTTTCAGCACATGCGCTTCACATGCCTGAAACCGGCACTTGCGAGGCTCCTTGTACACACCCGTGGGGGGTCGGAAAATACGGGCCCCTATATTTATACCTTTGTGGTGTAGGTGTTCCTCGGCCTCTGCCGATATGCATTTAACTGGAATTAAGGGTAAAATGGAATCATTAGATAATTATGAGTCCAAGGTTATGTTAGGTTAGGCAGGGTTGGATTGGAAGTTGTTTTTCAATCTTACAAGAAATTTGAATTAGACGTGGGGAAGATTACTTAGCTTTGTATTTGAGCCAAGAGCAGCAATAAACTCTATTACTGTTGATGATGGTGCTTTTAGGGGAATATACTTTATTTTCTTATTTTCTTATTGCAGCTATACTCAAGACTATTAGTTAGCTATTGAGGCAATTCTTTTACTCCTAGCCCTCAGCTAATATTATCGATTCTGATTGAATTTATGTCATAATCTGAGCAGTTGGGCTGCAAAGGCAACAGGCTTAAACATTCGAATAATGGTCTTTTAAAAATGGAATTTCGTCATCTGTGAATAAAATGTTTTTCATTCTCTTCCCCGATCAATTCCACTGTTTACTATGCAGTGAGATACTCGTTGAAAAATCGACCTGCTGCTCTATGACATCTTATTCGGAGCAACTAAATTGCAACAACAAATGCTGTCAAATAAACCACTTCATTATTTTATATCTTGAATTCAGCTTGATTGACTGCTTCTGGTAACAATACTGTTAATCTGACAACCTGTAATTGCAAGAAAGGCACCGGGAACTGTCTGGCATGATGATATTTAGACATCTTTGGTGGTAAATAGGTATAAACAACACATATTTACAATTGAGCCAGTGACAGAATTGTAAGCCTTCAAATTAGTACACGTTTCATTAACTGTTTTAACCAGCTTGACAATCTCCTATAAGTTACCATGCACGAGTATTGCCGTCCTACTGATATGAAAAAGAGCAATGGAAGCCTCAATTCATAGAATAGGAGAAGGATCTTATTGATGGAATGCTCATAAGGAAGCCATTCAATGATTGTTGAACCAAATATCACAAGTCACAGAATTTTACTCAGTTTAAAAGCGGGTAGCTGCAGTTGCCTTCACAGTGATGGGTGGTGCTGTCACCACCGAGGAAGGTGATTGTTGGTAGCCTTTCAGTATGTGACAGATCTCAGTGAATCCATTCCCAGTGAGATGAAATCGATGAACACACTGCAGTCCAATCAAGAATAATCATTTGTTTTTGTCCTGGAAATTCAAATCCACCTCTCCATCTGCTCTCTGCTGCTGCAAAGTATAATTGACCAAAAGTAAATACATAATTAACAGGAGACACTTCTAAACTCAGAAATGTGGCACGGATAGTGACTGCCTTAGCAGCATTATTTAACCTTACCTCGCTGTGAAAGAAAGACTTGCATTTATATAGCACCTTTCACAACCTCAGGACTTCCCAAAGCGCTTTACAGCCAATGAAGTACTTTTGAAGTGTAGTCACTGTTATACAATGTTGTACTGTGACTAAATATTGTCCATGATCTCATGTTTACTTAACACAGAATGTATCATTTTCCTTCTCTGAATCAGATCTGCTCTCTAATAATTGCTTTAATTAGTTTGTTTTAGTGAATCTGCAATATTCCATTATAACCTGAGGTAATATTACATGGAAAACATGGGCTCTCTTCACTTACTTCGATTACTGCAATCAGTGCTAAATGTGCCCCTAACATTGAAGTGACGGCGCTCGTCGCTGACCTCAAAGAAAGCTGCCCACAAAGATCTAGCGATCTCTGTGGCGTGGATTTCACCTTTCCCGACATTAATTTCATTCTGGTGCAATCTATAGAGGATCCCTGGCGTCCAGCAACAGTGATGTCAACAAGCAGGCTAAGCAGCCAATCACATTGAAGAATTCTCACAGACAGCAAACCAGGAAGTAACAAGCAGGTTTTATCATTCACTTTATAATCATTTTACAGAAAGCAAAATAAGGATTGAGACATACACATGGGATTAAGGTAGAAGCTGAAATATCATAAACAAACTTTTAAAAAACTTATTATTTTTAAAAACTATGGCATATTTATCATGGAATGGAAAAATTTGACATTCCACAAATATAAAATTAGTTTTTCAGGGCCAGAGAGGTTGTTCAGCAGTAATTTTCTTTTATTCGTTTATGGGATGTGGGCGTCACTGGCAAGGCCAGTACTTATTGCCCATCCCTAATTTCCCTTGAGAAGGTGGTGGTGGTGAGCCACCTTCCTGAACCGCTGCAGTCTGTGTGGTGAAGGTACTTCCACAGTGCTGTTAGGGAGGGGGTTCTAGGATTTTGACCCAGCAACGATGAAGGATCAGCGATATACTTCTAAGTCAGGATGGTGTGTGACTTGGAGGGGAGCCTGGAGGTGGTGGTGTTCCCATACGCCTGCTGCCCTTGTCCTTCTAGATGGAAGAGGTCGCGGGTTTGGGAGGTGCTGCCGTAGAAGCCTTGGCGAGTTGCTGCAGTGCATCTTGTAGATGGTACACACTGCAGCAATCAACTTAGTACAATATTAAAAACCCAGTTACACCTCATTCAACAAGGCTTAACTTTTTCGAGGGCTTTTACAGCGAGATTAGAGTGTAAAAAGTGGAAGTTTACGTCAATTCAGTGATTTGTAAGATTTCCAATGCAGCGACCTCAACAGCGCGCCCTGTGGAGGAGCAGGGAATCACTGACAGCAGCTCCTGGATTTCCACATTTGCGCATGTGCGGACGCCGGAAGTTGCTGGCAATTTCACAGAGTAATGACGGCAAACGCTGACAGTTTCACCGTTATTACAACCGCAAGATCCAGGCCTATATCTCATACAACAGGGGTGTTGACCACAAGCTCCCTTGATCCAGCTGATGAAAGTCCTGCTGGTTCCACATACAAAGTCATCTTCAGCAGTTCTGGACATCAGCTCTTTAAAGTTCCTGGGTCAGGAAAACTGGAAAAGATTGCTCCCTGTTTGTGGATTCTGACTTGTTTGGGAATAGCCTTTATCATTCCTCCAGCTCTGGAAATTTTAAAGAACTAAAGCTTCCAACTTTTTAGAATTTGGAGAGAATATGGGGTGGGGATCACAGTTTAGTGTATAGAGGGGCCTCAATTTTTGTGTGTTTTGGGGATCTTGTTTTTTTTTTATAAGGGTCTCTCTTTTTTCTATATAGGGCTCACACATTTTGTTTTATTGCGTGGCTACAGGATCTTGCTTTTTATGTGTCTGGGGGCTTGCATAACCATACGCAGCTCACTCACTGGTTTAGACACATATAAACGGCTCACAGCTCCCAAAGTTTGGATATGCCTATCATTATATATATATATATATATATATATATGAATTAAATTTGACTATGCCAGTAAAGCTTACAAGTGAATTACTTCATCTAATAGAAAATGGTCCCAATGTAATAGCATTATTTAGATGTAATTTTAATGCACAGACTTTCTCTGTAAATCAGTTTATTCCATGTGCCTATAATCTATCCAAGACTCATTTCAAAACAACAAAACATCATACTGTTCAGTAATATCTCACTGTTCCTGTTATCTTTTATTGAGCACCAGTACATTACGTACCCTATTATTTATAACTGGTTTGATTGAAGTGAAAGATGGTTCAACAGGTAAGTGTTAAGACAAATAAGTACTAATCAGTACAGTTCTTCCATTTGAGTTAAAAATATATAGCTAGAATTTAGTCTTGGCCACACTTTTCTCTGCAGTCCTGCAAATCTCCATCTCAGGTAAGTAAGTGTCCTGAGGTGATGTCAACTAACAGGACCTCTTTTCTATATCCAATCATTACATCAGCAATTCCCCTTTGTGAGTAGAATGTACCAACCCACAATTTTTACTTTTTCCCTCTGCCAAGGGAAATGCAGCAGCCAAATTGCATGCAGCAAGATCCCACAAACAACAATGAGACAAGTAACCACATAGTCTGTTTTAGTGATATTGGTTGAGGGATAAATGTTGGCCAGTACACCAGGAGAATTCCCCTGTTCTTCAATTGGTGCCATGTGATCTTTTACATGCATCTGAGAGGGCAGACAGGGCCTTACATCTTATTTGAAAGATGGCACCTCCGACATTGCAGTACTCCCTCAGTACTGCACTAAAGTATCAGCCTAGATCATGTGCTCAAGTCTTCGAAGTGGAGCTTGAACCCACAATGTTTTAACTCAGCTGCCACTAAGCCAAAGGTTGACACTACAACACTCAGCAGAGATTTCAGTAAAATGGCATATCATTCTTTGGAGCAATTGTGCTGAAAACAATCCCTTTGGCCGAAATCACCCAGGCAACCAGCTCTATATGGCCTGGCTTGAAGTGTGTGGAACACCCCTTATGTGGTGATTCTTCCACTTTGGGTTAACCTGCAAATATTTACCATTTTGAGATATGCAGTAGCAACCCTACACACACCCATTTATAATCTATGGATCATTGTCATTGGTGCCAATGGGGGCAGCATTTAGCCCCACGAGAACTAAACTCTCAAATCAGAACCAGAAGGTAGAGTTTATGGGCTGGATTTTGATACTGAGGTCGGGTTGGTGTCGTGAATCCCACATTTTGGCTTGTAAACCCGCCTCCATCGAGATGTGGCCAACCCACTGTATTTTCCCTTGATTGACCTTGTTGAGCCTGCCCAGTGGGCTCAGCAGGCCAATTAAGGGCCACCCGGCAACAGGTGACGTCACAGATTGACATTTCATCTGTCAAGAGCTTTTGACAGATGAAATATCAGCGTTTGACAGCTCTGTGAAGCTGTCAAACACTGACAATATGATTTCTAACTTCAGTCCTTCCTCTCAGGCTGAGTTAGAAATCATTCCACCACAGAAAACAGAAGGCTGCAGTGTTTGACAGGACCACGGCTTTTCTGCTTTCTGTGCCGGTGAGATTTCTGACTCCTGAGAACTGAAGGGCTGACACCTGCAGGAGGAAGTTAAGGTAAGTAAAACTTTTTCCCACACTTAGCACTTACCTTACACACTTACCTCTGCACACATGCACCCATCACTCACCTGCCCACTGGACATATCGATCCCTCCAACCCCTGCAGACCCACGGTCCGCCTGATAACTTGGCGTGGTTGCCACCTGTCAGGAAGCCCACATTTCACCTTTTAAAATAGGGATTATCCAAAAAACTGTCTGTTAACAACCTGTTAACAACCTGTTAACAGGCAGTTAATTGTCACTAATCCCTTCCCGCCTCGGGGAGTCGGGTCTCAGCACAGGTCGGGTACCCGCCGCCAGCGAAACTGGCATGGAGGTGGGATGGGATCGGGACCCCCGAATCAGCAACTTTAACCCCCCACACGCCTCCAAACCCGACTCCACGGGTCATTGAAAATCCAGCCCTATGAGTGCTGTGAAGAAATTTCTCAAATCACCTTAAGTATAAGGGGCTTTCCTGCATTAAATTGGAAACTGGCTACTTACAATCCAAACTTTAAAAAAGATTTGGAAGCAGGGTAAGATTGTGTGAAAACATCACTGGGTTGTACAGTTTCAGATTTCAATTTTGAGAGATAATGTTGGTGACTTCCTGTGCCCTTTATTAAAAGCCTATACAGAGCTACTTGATCTGAGATGGAAATCTAAATGACTCACTGTATTTACATTTAGGAAAGTGTGATTGTTTAGTAGATGTGCCTTTCCTTGCTGCATAGAACTTGGTTTTAAAATCATGCACCATCCTTGCATAAAACAGATGAACAAACACAAATAAAATCTCTGTTCAATAAAGTCAGACGTTCTCCTCAGTTAAACATCCTTCCCGGCAAAAATAAAATGATGTATCTGGTGCCAGGCTTTTATAATGTACACATTGTCTTCAACTTTATTATCTGCACACAAACATAAATAAGGCTCCCTTGTGTGTTAGTTTTATTCTGCTATATCTCTGTGCACATCTGACTCCCCCAAGCCGAATAAAGCTTTCTCTTCAAGAGGACTTCTCATGCATCCGCAAAGATGCGATGTGTCTCCCATTGCATTGCTGTATGTGTCCAACATGATGGGTCTATCATGCTATACTTTCTGTGCTGAACTGCAATACTAACAAGTGCATTCAGTACAAGACAAGAAAATATGATCTTGGCATAAGGCCACAATTGCATCCTGTCCATCCAATATAGTGATCAAAACAAAAAATTTTGGCCAATTATGGGATGAGGATTGTGGTCATAAAACAAATCAGTGGCAAAGTCAGTATCATCATGGTGCATCTCAGCAGTTCCTAAGGTGGCTAGAATGTTAAGGTGAGAGTAAATCTATCGATCTATATATTACACTGGTGAGCGAGTGAGTCCCCCCACCCCATCAAAAATAACCAGCAGGAATTCTGAATTAAAGAGGGAGGGAATTTATGAATCAAAAGGAGAGCAGCTAGAAAACTACCAATCAAAAATGACCAAGAACTTATAAAAACAACCAATCATGAATGACCAGTCGCAACAATCCAAAAAATGACAACAAAAAATGTGAACCAATCAAATCATTCAAAGTGCTTTTGAAAATAAAAAGTTAATTCACCATTTTTTCTCAGTGATTGACATTTTTAATGTCTAAAATAAAATCTTAAAATAAAAACATTAAAAAATTACATCGTTAACAATAACATTGCCAAACTTACCCATTGAATTGTATTTTGTGTCTTATAATGGCCATCATTAACTTTCTTATTTCAAGGTCTCTGTCTGTCTCAAAAGCCAAGGCTTTGAATTAATAGCTTTTCCCCCAGAACAGCTGAATGGAATTACCAGGTAGCTCTGTTGATTCTGAGCGTGTGTAGTTTGCAGAATGTCCCAGCATGCAATCTATCATTCAGAGCAGGTGCAGTTTGAAGAATTTAGCAACATGTATCAGTTGAAGAAGAAGGGTGTATCCCTTCATCCTGTGAGTTTCTTTGCTCTTACATAGAGTCTACAGCACAGAAACAGGCCATTTAGCCCAACTGGTCTATACCAGTGTTTATGTTCCACACGAGCCTCCTCACACCCTTCTTCATCTCATTGAGGGAGTGCAATGAAGGTTCACCAGACTGGTTCCTGGGATGGGGGGTGAAGTAAGCCCCCAAAGTGTGGACCAAGTGATATACAAGGTCGACGCTACTGGCTTGTTGAAAGAAAGACAGACCAAGTAATTGAAGTCACAACGGTTTATTCAGGCCTGGGGAGAACCTCTTACGTCAGTCCAACTCCACCGAGCTAATCAAAGCACACATATTTATACAACATTTCTGCCTTACCCTTACGGAGATCCAATTAAGTTTAAAAGTTACACATTTACTCATTATCCGAGGGTGGTGGTTTATACAAAGATAACACATAATTTACACACAATGCTGTGCTAGCCCATGATGTGGTTTCCAGAACTGTGCTCGCCGTTTTCTGTTAATCTCGTTATAGGCCTGCTTCTGTTAATCTCGTTATAGGCCTGCTTCTGTTAATCTCATCATAGGCCTGCTTTTCTGCAAATGAGTCATGTCCGTCTTGCCCTTGTTATGTCCAATTTTTTAATATCTTACTTCAGGGGGATTGTCCTATGAGGAGCGATTGAGTAGACTAGGCCTATATCCTCTAGAGTTTAGAAGAATGAGAGGTGATCCCATTGAAACATACAAAATTCTTACAGGGCTTGACAGGGTAGATGCAGGTTGGATGTTTCCCCTGGCTGGGGAGTCTAGAACCAGGGGTCACAGTCTCAGAATAAGGGGTCGGCCATTTAGGACTGAGATGAGGAGAAATTTCTTCACTCAGAGGGTGGTGAATCTTTGGAATTCTCTACCCCCAGAGGGCTGTGGAGTCTCAGTCTTTGAGTATATTCAAGATAGAGATCGATAGATTTTTGAATATTAAGGGAATCAAGGGATATGGGGATAGTGCAGGAAAGTGGAGATGAGGTAGAAGATCAGCCATGATCTTATTGAATGGCGGAGCAGGCCCGAAGGGCCAAATGGCCTACTCCTGCTCCTATTTCTTATGTTATGTTCATCCTATCCATGTTAAACCTAGGCCCCATCTGCTTGTCCAGGAGGACACAAAAGGTCCCATGGAACATTGAGGAACAGGGTTATAATAGACTTCCAAATAAGCTGGATATTGAATTCTCAAAGCTTTATTTCAGGCAAGTTTTTTATTTAAAATATTAACCACTGCTCTATTATGAGCTGCTAACAGTTAGGTAACAAATCAGCCATAATTGATGTTAAACACGGGTATTGAAATTTAGAAAGGAAGACAGATTACTAATTGAATATGGATTTCCATTACTCAATAGAAATTTGAAGACTATTTCAGTTTGTTCTTCCAATTTCCAAGTGATTTCAATCTAGCTGAAAATTAATTAGAATTATTAGCTTCCTCTGAATTTACTGCTGGTGTCCATGTTAATCATAGCAAACTCTTCCCCCCTTCACTTTGGCTCCATATTTAGTCAAAATGCCTTTTTCTTCTGAGAAACACTGTTTTAAGTGCTTTATGGCAGTAACACAAAGGCATGAACCAGCTGACAGCAAGGAAAATAGTGGGGAAAGATTGCCTCATTTCCCAAAAGAGGTCACAGATGAGTTGGGGGAATAGGTTTTGAGACAGGAATGCAGTGGAGGGGCACCTGATGGTGAGAAAGGGGCTAAGAGAAATTCGGAATCTATTCTCCTGGGGTCTATCCCCACAAGGCTGCTACACCGTGCCTCCCAGTACTTCCAGATCCAGGCAAGCCCCCAATACCGCCAGTAACCAGACCCAATGTTCCCAGATCCCTCTCCCTAAATTCCATAATTAAAATGTCCCCTCTATTCCCACATCACGTCCACTTACACCATGCACACAACCCGTAGACTGCCCTCCCAGTGCTCCCAGATACAAGGACCCTTCTCCACAGTGCTTCCAGTCCCTGGTAACCCCACCCCCACTTCAGATCCCCTCAATATACTGCTGGACTCTTAAGACCCTATGCCTGTTCTGCCAGAGGCTGCTACCCTTTCCACGTGCTCCCAAGTCCCAGGGCTGTCCCCAATGCTGATATATCAGTGTCCTGATAATACTTGCCATAACAACCCTGTTATTCTAAAACCTGTGACTAATTGTCAACAATATCATGGAACATCGGCTAGTAGAATATAAATCTTAGGATTCTCTCTAAAGTTTTTATGAGACTAATTTTAGACACCATAGACTAAATTTTCATCTTCACCCCTGGGTAGTAATCTGGCGGAGTGGATCGTCCACCCATTGTAGAACCTGCCCGATTGTCATTCCATTGTGCAATGAAAACCGGGCAGGTTCTACAGCAGGAGAGTGATGAAGATGAAAATTTAGCCAAAATATTTACAAATAGGCAGTGTACCAAAAATCATCCCAGGTTTAAGGACACTGGGTTATGAAAGGAAGTGAAGGAAGTTCAATCTCTTCTGCTAGTGGGGAACAAAAACTGGGGAGACTTGGGGTTGCAGGGCTCAAATTTTTAAAATCATAGATTTCATTTCATAGTTGCAGAGAGGGATTTTGTGTAGAGCCATGAGACATAACTATAAATTAAGTCACAAGCTAAATACTATTTAAAAGATGGCAAACAGTACAGTGTATAGCAACCAGTACAACATGCCTGTGCTCAGTCGAATCATTTCACAGTGCATTCATACTCCACAAGTTTAGCGTTGATGCGAAGCCAAAACTTCTCATCCCTGCAATCAATTCCATCCCCCTCCCCTGGTGACTGTCTCAAGCTGAATGAGACTGCTCACAACCGTGACATCTTGGGGAGCATTTTTTCCAGGGATTGATGCAGAAGGAAGTGAATTTGGAAGTGGGTAGGGGAACGTGGGTGTTGAGGAATGCAAGGAAGTGGTTGGAGCTGGCCTGTTGATGATCAAGAACATAGGCTATGTCAGACTACAGGAGATGGCTAGGCTGAGGGAGTGGACATGTAAGAGAGTTTAAATGGACAGAGGTTTAGGAAGGACAGGAGGCTGGTGAATTTGGAGGAGAGAGTCATTTTTTGCAGTCATAACCATTATTTTCTTTCTTGAATGAGATAACGAGAGTCAAATTCGAAGCCAGTTCATATAGAAGCTCTGTGTCCAGTGGGAACAGCGTTGAGAATTTCAGAATTCCTTTTACTTACTAGTTGTCAAAGAGTGACAATCTTCACCAAATATGTCTTGGCTGAATCAAAGTGAGCTCAAGAAATCTGGAGGCACATTGTATTGAAGTCTGATGTATGAAATTCATCTTTAAATTTCAGAGAGACTGAAAGATGACAGTTCAAGAAATGAGACATGTTACTTGGTGCAGCAGCAGGTGCTTGTTTGAAGTCGGGGCTGAGGCATATCGTGTGGCAGATGAGCAAGACCAATACTTTGCATCAAACCATGCTACAATTGATCTGAGAGTGTCCGATGCTCATACTGTGTCCAAACTGGATGAGTGTTTCATTTCCTAGTGTAAATATCCCTCGCCTTGATGAGTGTAAAATTCACCCCAAAAGGGGAAAATTCAAAATGAACTAAGATTTGCAATTATTTATATGTTTAACACATTTAAGCATAGACATTTTTCAGTGTGCTATTTTAATGAATTGATTAATACATCCGGGTGAAGTTCCTCTGTTGCTAATTTAATAAAGTTGTTAACCAATTTAAAATAAAATAACATTTAAAAGAAGTAGGAGCAGGACCCGGCCACTCAGCCCCTGGGCCCGCTACGCCACCCACAGGGCCTCGACCGATCCGAACTCAGCCTCATGCCCAATTTCCTGCCCGCTCCCCGTAACCCCTAATTCCCTTTACTTCTAGGAAACTGTCTATTTCTGTTTTAAATTTATTTAATGATGTAGCTTCCACAGCTTCCTGGGGCAGCAAATTCCACAGACCTACTACCCTCTGAGTGAAGAAGTTTCTCCTCATCTCAGTTTTGAAAGAGCAGCCCCTTATTCTAAGATTATGCCCCCTAGTTCTAGTTTCACCCATCCTTGGGAACATCCTTACCACATCCACCCGATCAAGCCCCTTCACAATCTTATATGTTTCAATAAGATCGCCTCTCACTCTTCTGAACTCCAATGAGTAGAGTCCCAATCTACTCAACCTCTCCTCATATGTCCACCCCCTCATCCCGGGGATTAACCGAGTGAACCTTCTTTGTACTGCCTCTTAAGTATGGACACCAAAACTGTATGCAGTATTCCAGGTGCGGTCTCACCAATACCTTATATAATTGCAGTAATACCTCCCTGTTTTTATAATCTATCCCCCTAGCAATAAAAGCCAACATTCCGTTGGCCTTCTTGATCACCTGCTGCACCTGCATACTAACTTTTTGATTTTCTTGCACTAGGACCCCCAGATCCCTTTGTACTGCAGTACTTTCCAGTTTCTCGCCATTAAGATAATAACTTGCTCTCTGATTTTTCCTGCCAAAGTGCATAACCTCACATTTTCCAATATTGTATTGCATCTGCCAAATCTCCGCCCACTCACCCAGCCTGTCTATATCCCCTTGTAGGTTTTTTATGTCCTCCTCACTTTCTACTTTCCCTCCCATCTTTGTATCATCTGCAAACTTTGATATGTTACACTCGGTCCCCTCCTCCAAATCGTTAATATAGATTGTAAAGAGTTGGGGACCCAGCACCGACCCCTGCGGAACACCACTGGCTACTGGTTGCCAGTCCGAGAATGAACCATTTATCCCAACTCTCTGCTTCCTGTTAGATAACCAATCCTCCACCCATGCCAGAATATTCGCCCCAATCCAGTGATTTTTTATCTTGAGCAATAATCTTTTATGTGGCACCTTGTCGAATGCCTTCTGGAAGTCTAAATACACTATGTCCATTGGTTCCCCTTTATCCACCCTGTACGTTATGTCCTCAAAGAACTCAAGCAAATTTGTCAGACATGACTTCCCCTTCATAAAGCCATGCTGACTTTGTCCTATTAAATTATGTTTATCTAAATGTTCCGTTACTGTCTCCTTAATAATAGACTCCAAAATTTTACCCACCACAGATGTTAGGCTAACTGGTCTATAATTTCCAGCCTTCTGCCTACTACCCTTTTTAAATAAGGGTGTTACATTAGCAGTTTTCCAATCTGCCGGGACCTTTGCTGAGTCCAGGGAATTTTGGAAAATTATTACCAAAGCATCCACAATCCCTACTGCCACTTCCCTCAAGACCCTAGGATGTAAGCCATCAGGTCCAGGGGATTTATCCGCCTTGAGTCCCATTATTTTACTGAGTACCAATTCCTTAGTGATTTTAATCGTATTTAGCTCCTCCCCCCCCTAGAGCCCCCTGTTTGTCCAGTGTTGGGATATTCTTAGTGTCCTCTACCGTAAAGACTGAAACAAAATATTTGTTCAGCATTTTTGCCATCTCCATGTTTCCCACCATTAATTTCCCGGTCTCATCCTCTAAGGGACCTACATTTGCCTTAGCCACCCTTTTTCTTTTTATATAACTATAGAAACTCTTGCTATCTGTTTTTATATTTTTTGCTAATTTATTTTCATAATCTATCTTCCCTTTCTTAATCAATCCTTTAGTTACTTTTTGCTGTCTTTTGAAGACTTCCCAATCTTCTATCCTCCCACCCTTTTTTCCTCAGTGGAATATATTTTTTTGAAAGTTGTAAAATAACTCCTTAAATGAACACCACTGCTCATGTACCGTCTTCCCCTTTAATCTATTTTCCCAGTCCACTTTAATCAATTCTGCTCTCATACCATCATAGTCTCCTTTATTCAAGCTCAGTACGCTTGTTTGAGAACCAACCTTCTCACCCTCTAATTGGATATGGAATTCAACCATGTTATGGTCACTCATTCCAAGGGGATCCTTAACTAGGACATTATTAATTAATCCTGACTCATTACACAGGACCAGGTCCAAGGTTGCTTGCCCCCTTGTAGGATCAGTTACATACTGCTCAAGAAATCCATCCCTAATACACTCAATAAACTCTTCCTCAAGGCTGCCCTGCCCAATTTGATTTGTCCAGTTAATATGATAGTTAAAATCCCCCATAATTATAGCTGTTCCCTTATTACATGCCCCAACTATTTCCTGATTAATACTTCTTCCAGCAGAGTTGCAACTATTAGGAGGCCTATATACTACTCCCACTAGTAAAGCACATAATATTATTGGCACTGTTACTGCACTAATCAAAGCTATCAGAATAAAGGTCAGGGATGTTCAGAACCGATTAGCAACATGTGGTGGAGATGACTAGTTTATTACTGTCGTTCATATGACTCAGAATTCATGGTGGAAAAATACAAAAACACATTGCCTAAATAATTCATTTCGAAATAGTAATCAATGTGTTTTGGATTTAGTCTCCAAAGTCAATAAATCCAATCATTTCAAAATAAGCACTAAAAACATAAAGAGGACAAAATTATTGCCTTCAGGGCCAATACACAAATAATTCCTGGAACATACCGGAAACTTCAACACATCCAAGCACAAAATGGAAGCAAACCCAAAATAAAGGATCATTTTATTTAAATAATGATTGTAAATGTTTCATTCAAGTCACATTTCTGACTATGTTTTATAAAAAACATACACCTTGAGATAGCTAAAATTAAATCATTGAAATGAAATGGCATTTCTGGAATTTAAATTCTCATTTAATCAGAGAATTAAATCGTAAACGTATTCCTTCTGAAATAGGAGAAAAATCTAGATCAAAAGGCTTCTTACAACAGTGAAATAGAAAATTAAAATGCATGAGATTTGTGATCTGCTCTCACCCCTTCCCCTCCCTCCCAGAACCACGATAGGTTACTCCTTGCCCTCACCTTTCACCCCACCAGCCTTCACATTCAACAGATCACCCTCCGCCATTTCCGCCACCTCCAGCATGATCCCACCACCAAACACATCTTCCCCTTCCCTCCCCTTTCAGCATTCCGAAGGGACCACTCCCTCCGTAACACCCTGGTCCACTCCTAAATCACCCCCAACAGCCCCTCCCCTCCCCACGGTACCTTCCCGTGCAAGTGCAGGAGATGCAACACCTGCCCTTTTACCTCCTCCCTTCCCACTATCCAGGGCCCCAAACACTCCTTCCAGATGAGACAACGATTTACTTGTACTTCTTGCAATTTAGTATACTGTATTTGCTGCTCACGATGCAGTCTCCTCTACATTGGGGAGACCAAACGTAGATTGGGTGATCACTTTATGGAACACCTCCGTTCGGTCCGTAAGGGTGACCCCGAGCTTGTCACTTTAATTCTACGCTCCACTCCCACTCTGACCTCTCCATCCTCGGCCTCTTAAACTGTTCCAATGAAGCTCAACGTAAGCTCGAGGAACAGCACCTCATCTTTCTATTAGGCACTTTACAGCCTTCTGGACTCAACATTGAGTTCAACAATTTCAGACCATAGCCTCTGCCCCTATTTTTTCAGGCGGCAGCTGTTGATGATTCTGCCATCCCCATTTGCAACATTTAACCACTCCTACCTTCCAACCTATCACAGGCCGCCCCTTTTATTCTTTCCTCCCCTCCCCCCTTTCCCTGCCTCTGCACCTGCTTAAAATCTGTTACATCTCTAACTTTTTCCAGTTCTGACGAAGGGTCACAGACCTGAAATGTTGACTCTGTTTCTCTCTCCATGGATGCTGCCTGACCTGCTGAGAGTTTCCAGCATTTTCTGTTGTTATTTGAGATTTGTGAGTTGGCTTTGGTCAACTTGTAGTCAGTGATTAAAAATGGGAATGTAAGTGTTGCAGCCATTTGATTCCTTGTGCTATTTGTGATGTAATTCTGTTCCAGTATTCGATTTGCTTTAGTCCAATGGTAAAACACCTTGACAATCTTAATCATTTATGAAGCATTCCCAGTAGCTGGCAATCAGCCAGCACAGGAGAATTCATCAATGACAGTTGATTGCTGGCCTCTTATTATTATGATTTTGTGCTTTGTTTGACTGTAAAGGAATATCATTGAGAAACATTTTGATTTTGAAATAAATAATTACACAGCATGTGAACAGAACAGTCATGCATGTGTAATTCAAAATCATTTGTCTTTATAATTATCTTATTCCTTTTTTGAAAATCTAGTATCCAATAAAACTAATTATTCCTTAAAGCATTGTTTCAGGAATCCAACATTTGTCAGTATTTTCCTTGATCCACTCACAAATGCTTGACTTTGACAGATGGAGTGACATCACACTTCATGCATCAAGATGTCACTGTAAATCAAAAATGTAAATTGTAAGTGATTATTAAAAAAGATAAATTCTCATTCTGTTATTCGGAGATACTACAGAAAGGCTAGTCCAAAATTAAAATGTCTCAGCATGGGTCGAGTTGTGCTGGCACAATGTATCAAAGCACTGCAGAGTTCTGGAAGACAGAGAGGTCAATCCATGAAGCTTAAGCTACTTTAGGCACACATCTGGTCAGTTTGGATGCCATGCTGATTCAATTACCAAATAGCCAGGAGTCTCCAAACACAGATATTGTGACAGTAACACTGTGGCTTAGAAATTCGATAAAGCCCGTAAAGGGGCGGTGCCACCGTGGGCCAAGGTTAACTCCCGCCCGTAAAACGAGCGATTTAAACGAGCGCAACTCAGAATCTCCCGTGCAACGCGCTCTTTCAGGCGGTAAGATCAGCAGGAGGCCGAAGGTCGGGTCTAAAGTATCTGTGCGGCGTTATCAGGAAATCGCAATTTATGAAACTGATGTGCAATATTCCAGTTATGTTTCTGGTGTTTTGTAGATTGACAGAGAGGGTATACAAGATAAATCAAAGCCTAAAAATACACTAATCTGTCAGATTTTAAAGAATGCCAGCTGCAGTTTAGCTGAAATCTATGTTTAATTCAACTGCTGACACTCTCAAATATTTAGGTAGCTAATTTGTCAAGTACAATTATTTATCAAAAAAGTAATCATTAACTTATTAAATGACTGCAGTTTGGGTGGAATCATTCTAGCAGTTTGAAGTTATGAAAACACATGCTACATGTGACATAAAATTCCTGATTACACCATCTAGCGCAAATAATGTCAAAATTATTTGAAGTAGTGATCAGTGAGGAATGCAAAACCTGTCACAGAGCCTGGGTTCAGTGGGGCGGCACATACTCTGCATAGAAGACTTCTCAGAGATCCATAGATCTCCGCCGCTTTCTCTTGGTCTACATGCTGGCAGCGGCTGCATGCACGGATATGCTTTGGAGAGGGTGGTAAAAGGAGCAGTGACATCCAAATCGCTCAGCATGCGCCAATTCGGCATTGTGCGCCAATTGACATCACGCTCTTGATCATTAAAATATTTGAGGCGGGCGCAGGCAATGGCAGCGCTACCGACCTGTCCAAAATGGCAGCCGGAAGCAGGTGGAAGAGAGGCGGCCGCCATTTTTTCTTCAAAACTGGCCTTAACGGCCGACGCTAAAGATTCCAATTTCTAGGCCTGTGTTTGGTCCCCTGCTTTCAGAAAGCTGGGATAAAGAATCAATCCAGTCGCTCCATTGTTTCTTATCTCAGCCATGCAGGTGAAGGAATGTGCCAAGGAGAGCTGGTTCTGTGTCATTCTCAACTCTCTCCTGCTTACAGGCAAACAGCAACCTTAGTAGTGACCTGTGGGCACTGCCCTCTCCGACACAGAAAGTACATGATCTGGGAAGAACAAGGAAAGAGAAAAAAAACTGCAGAGAAGATGATAATACAGAGCATACATACCCTCAAAAATGTCATAATGCTGCACAAAGATGTGGAGCAGTTTTCTAAAGCAAAGATAAATTAAAATTATACCTCAGAATGTTGTTTAGCCTTTACAACATCAGTTTAGTGATTGTGGACATTGTCAATCTAACGAATCCATCACACCAGTCGTAGACCCAGATCCTAATGCCAGAACACCCTTTGTGTAAGAGAAATAGTTCAGCAAAAGACAGTTTGAAATCTGTTTGGCCAGGGAAAAACTGTAAGATATTTTTGGAGGCTGATGCTATGGGGGATGACACAGTGAGATATACAGTATGAAGGGCAGCCTGCTGCAGAGCTACGATAAAGCTAAACCTCCTGGATCAGCATTTACT
Organism: Squalus acanthias; assembly: GCA_030390025.1. NCBI lineage: Eukaryota > Metazoa > Chordata > Chondrichthyes > Squaliformes > Squalidae > Squalus > Squalus acanthias. The sequence continues at coordinate 45,772,725 of CM059430.1, forward strand.
GTGACAGCAACTCTACGTGGGAGAAAGAAACAGGGGGTGGGGGAAAGTCTGAAGATTTTCTTTACTAATTAGATGTTTGAGAGAATTCACCAACCCTTTTTTCAGACTGGAGAATAAAACTGTTGGGTTGACCTGGAGATTGCATGTGGTAGATTTTGAACTTGGCACCTGGGCGTAAAACTGATATTGCAAATCAGTCATCCGTTATCAACACAGCCCAATTTTCATTTCCATAGATTTTGATGAAGAAGAAATTGGGCGTGGTGTAAAAAGGGCTGTCGATTCGCTATCACATGTTTCACGCTATCATTGAAGACCAAATTTCACTCCCAATGTGTGTTATGCTGAGCCCTGTAGTCTATACCTGTGTGTGAGGCAGTGAATGAGATAAAGAATGAAAAGGAAGTGATTATAATCAGCATGAGCTTGGAGGAGGCCTCCGACCTCCCCCATCCCCACTCTCTCTATTGCCTCCATTCCCAGGGTCTCCGGGGTGCTCTCTCCTTGAGGAGTCAATGGTCACAACTTGGATGAGTCCCCTCTCCTGCCCCTTGTTGGAATAACAAATATGAAAGAAATCACATTACCCAAGTATCTAGACCAGCAGCCACCTTATGTGGGCATGCAGACATACAGCATGTAGGTACCTTGTAGGGGCAAAGTTCTTGATGTTTATTGCTTGCCATTTCTCATGGACCTCAGGACAACCACACTGTGATTAAGTGTCCTGAGAAAACATGGGCTGTTGTGTATTTGGAAAGTAGATAAACCACAATGCTGTGCATTCTCGTTCTGTATGCTGCAGAAAGTTTATATTGCAATACTATGACAATACATAATTTAACAATGTTAAATGTGGGCAAAATGTGGGCACATTTATCTTGGCAACCTTGCATAGCCCAAAAGAAATGTTCCTCGCCTGTTCCCAAGTTCCATCCACAGGCGTGATAACATTACCTCTCTCTGCCGCCTCCTTCCAGGCTGATGTGATGCTACTCTTGACTGAAGGGTGTCCCTGCTCACCAGAAAGATCCACCCTTCTCTGTAACACCTCTTGCAGAAACACCTCCAAAGCAGTATTTTGGAATCATGTTCTTCTGCCTTTGTATCTGTCTTTTGTCCTTTTCTTAAAATTGGAAACTAGTAGTGCAGTGGTTCTGGTACTGGACTAATAACTCAGAGGTGATGAGTTCAAATCCCATCATAACAGGTTGTGAAATTAAATTCAATAAAGCTGGTAATTTGTTGCCCGGCACCTGAAAAAACAAATGATCATGAAAACTGCTGGATGGTCATAAAACCCAACTAGTTCACTAATGTCCTTCAGTTAAGGCAACCTGCCACTCCACTTGGTCTGGCCTACACATGACTCCAGTCCCACGATATTTGGTTGACTCAGTACCCCATAACTGCCCTCCCAAGCTGCTCAGTGTGAGGTCAGCAGAGCTGCAGTATTGGCCTTATTATAAACCTGATTTCTGAAGATAAAATTAAATGATCCTTGTCTACAGATGACCGAGAAACTTGCTCTACTGATGTTACTGCACACAAGTGCTATCCTCCGCACATAATGCTTTGATAGACATAATCATTTTCAAAATCCATAGAATTATGAAACTGCCAAAAGCTCCTGTATAATTAGAAAATGACTATTCAAATGCTTTGGTTAACATGAAGAAACCCCAGGATCATTGGAGAGAATATTAACATCTGTCCTCTTTGAATAATGCCAGGAAAAGCTGATAGCTAGGGAATCTCAATGAGTACAATGAAATAATATGGTTTAATTGTATTACTGACATTAAATTCCAAAACGTGAAATTCCATAAGAAATGAGTTAAAATTAATAAGCATATTGATACATTAAATGTTAAAGCAATACTCCCTCCTGACTTCAATCAAAATTTCAGTAGAGTTTTATTTCAATCTGCCCATTTCCTTGAAGGCATTTGAATTGAGAATTGCTGGTGTTTAATTTTTAAGTAATTTCCAAAAATAGTTTTGTGTAGAACCCTCACCCCCAAGTGATTATTATTATTCACAATAAAACTGTTTAAAGAAAGCAGAAAGAACTTGAATTCCCCAAAGAGCTTCACTACAATGAAGTGCTTCTGAAGTGTAGTCACTGTTATGATAGAGGGAAATGCAGCAGCCAATTTGTGCACAATAAGGTCCCACAGTGACCGCTGATTTATGGTATTTGAATAATTACAAAGTATTATAGGAGAGTTTGTGGTATTTTCAGATTCAAATTATGTGGCCATGTCCACATTATTGTCAAAATTATGGGGCCAATTTTCCTGATCTTTACCTTGGTGTACACAACCTTTTACCAGGCACAAGTCTGCAAAAAATAGGGGCTGAGAGTTGTTTCACAGCATCTCTGCCCACTTTACATTACCTGGCATTTCCATGTCTTCCTGAGGGTGGAGCAAAGCTGGGCCTGCACCTGTAGTAGGTGCAGGCTCATCACAGGGATGTGAATAAGGCCCGAGGTGGCATTACCAGCCTCCCACCTCACTTTACTTCAGGCGACTTGTAGGTTACCAAATCTGAGGGGGATTTGAAGAAAACAGGAATTGAGGCTAGCACGAGGACTCCAATGGACTGGAGCCAGAGTCTGCAGGGATTCCGGGGGAGGGGGGCAGCCCAAAGATGATGCAGGCAACTGTTTCTCTTCATTTCTCTTCTGGCTGCTTTCCATCAGCAGTCGGAAGGTTCCAATCTCCCAGTCCAGCACGCAGCTGTTAGCTGGGCTTCACCTTCCTGGCAATGACGGGGTCAGGAAATCCTGGCACTCCTACACCTGGGTAGGAGCCAAGCACTTCAAGTGCACTCTTCTTATTTAGCACCAGAGTGGAGAGGGGGCAGAAAATTCTGCCCTATAGTACATTATAAATATATAAATGGAACAAATAGTCACTACCGTAAGAGTAAAACTGTCGGACTGTACTAATTATTCAAATCATCAAAATGATGCTTTTAAGCTTCAGTGAATTGCATTTGGAACCTTTTCAATACATGTTGAAGTGTAAGGACTGGGTATAACACTGGCAACATCCTTTCACCTTGGGACCTAGGTTTTAGACAGATGGAATGAAGCGCTCTACTTTCTAATGACTGTTCAGAATTACAGATGCAATTAATCTGTGTACTGTCAACCCATCTGTGAGCTGGCAATGTTTCAGAGCATAAAATTACCCTCAGACTTAACATTTATTGACGTTAATTTGGCAGTCTTGTTTGAGAGGGCAGGAGTTTAGTGAGTGTAAAAAATCGAAGTGGCACACTGATACAGTAGGGCAATGGAGCACAACTTTTTCAACCTGAGGGTGTCAGAATGCGTCTTGCTCAGTACTGTATACAGAGGGACACGCATGTGATGTACTCTATTCAAACTCATACTAGGGGTCAGACAGAATGGCTCAGGGTGAATTGCCTACTGATTGACCGTCCATCACTGTGGGAAGCACTTAGCCTCCACTTTCCACGTTCTGCAGTTATGCCACTGAACTTACTGAGAATCTGATTGAAAATCCCAGTCCGAATGCTGTCTTTCAGTTTTTACTCAGCAACTCTAGCTTGTTCTTTCTAATTCCTTGACACTTTTTTTCTTTCTCTTTCATGCTTTCTTTGTGTCAATTCACTTCTGTTGGAATTTCTTTTTCTCTACCTCAGTCTTCAGGCTATTATTGCAGTGCTGTGTTGTAATTTATTTTTGTTAACATTCAATATCAAACTATTTTATGTACTGTGCATGTATTTTAATATGTGTGCCAGGAGCCAGAAAAGCTGAATTGAGGGGTAAAGAAGCCTGGAATGGATCTGTTTCCCACATTACAACAGTGGCTACACTTCAAACGTACTTCATTGGCTGTAAAGCACTTTGGGATGTCCTGAGGTCATGAAAGGCAAGCCTTTCTTTTCTTTTCTTTTTTTACACTTCAGTGAGACATAGTGGAAAGAATTTTAATGGTAATGAGGGTGAGGGTTTGGGTTCGGGAGGGTTGTTCAAATCGGTGAAAATGTCAGCGTGTCCGGAAGCCAGTTCCAACGTGCTGATTTCTAGGTTTAACTCAGGCGCGTTTTGATGTGTGTGCGCAACCCTCTCCGGAGAGACAGGTTACTGCTTATAATATTTAAATGAGGCAATGTAAATGAGATTTTCAACAGGGTTTAAATTTAGCATGACATGTATGGGTTTCCTGGGCTTCTTGAAACATGCCATTTCATGGGGCTCATTAAAAGTCAGGCATACGGACATCAACAAATACTCAATGCTCATAGCTGCTTTCTTACCGTCCACTGGGAAAGGGTTTGTTGAGTGTACTTGTGTTGAGAGGCTAAGTTGTGCACTTTGATAGTATTGAGACTCAACTCAAGATGGATGGCACCATGGCTGCCTTAGATTGGACCTCAGATGAGGAGCAAGATGACCATCAGCAGCAGCAATAGCCTGCTGTGGAGAGATCTGCAGGTGGGCAACAGAGAGGGGACCAGCAGAGAGGTCGAGATGGCAAGAGGCACTACCCATGTAACAAAATGTACAGGTAGAGGCTCAGCTTCTTCCACCTCTCGGAAGAGCAGTGATTCCACTCAACAATGGAAACGTAACAACATAACATTTTGTCAAACACCCATGTGCATACCCTTGTTGAACTACAAAGCATTACTCTTCCTTTTCCTACCGTTCGTACGTGTTGCATCCCTTGTGGCTTCAGCAGAGGTTGAGTCAGGCTGCTCAGATCCCTGCTCTGAATGCTGAGATGCTCTTGGCCAACGATCTCTGGGCAGGGGCAGGGGCAGACTCGGCCATCAGGACCCCAGGCAGCATGTTGGGTACTGGCTGGGGGGGTAGGGGGAAAAGGGTGAGAAGTGGGAGCACTTTGAGTGGAGTGAGTGTCCCCTTTCGCCATTATCCCTCTCATGGCCCAGCCGCACTTCATTCCTGACGTTCTGCTGGAGAGCAGCTTGGTGCAGATCAGTGACGCGTTGTAAGGCCAAGGTTAAGCTGTCTGTCATCCTACTGAAGGCGGCAGACATGTTGGCATCCAGGGTCTGCACGGTTGTAGTCAAGGCCTGCATGGACTCATTTGATTGCCGTGATTGATGTTCCACAGAGTTGGCCAATCTATCCATGGAAGACGACATCCTCCCATTCATACTTGAGGTGGACTCCTCCATTCTCTCTGCAATCGTGGACAGTGTACGTGGAAGGCCTGGCAGTACATCGCAGATTTTCTGCTGCCCCTCAATGATTATTCTTTTCATCGATGGTCCCTGGGGTACAGCATCTGTGTCCAGCTGAGCAGAGCTTGGATAGGGCAGTGCCCTCTGATGCGGACTCTCCACAGCTGTCCCTGCCACCACTGTCTGCTCGTGCTCACTTGTGAAGTGTGAGTCACCACGTGAAAACCCAACTAACTGCCTAACTGGGCCCATCGAAGTGCGAGTATCTGCGCTGGCACATGGTAAGCATGAATCCTGTGACAGTGCTCCCTCAGAAGGAATCAGCTCCTCTGAGGATTCGTCGTCCGGAGGTCTACCAACTGTTGTATGGCTGAGAGAAAAGATGTGAATTAATACTGGCAAGGTAAGAATGTTGCAATTTAACATTATGAAGATGATCATATTTCACTCGCTGCTGAAATCATGTCAACATGACTGAGTGTTGTATGACATGTGGGTCGCTGATATTTAATTCAGTCACCAGGTAGCTGAGAGGTCCCATCTCTCCATCTCTGATGGTCAGGGACGGCGAAACATCACTGATCTCCAGCGCTTCCTCCTCTGCAGCTGTCAACTGTGCAATCTGTGGATGACCTACTCCGGTCCTCTCCCTCTCCCTTGTGTTTTTCACTCTCTTCTGCAATGGGGGAAAGAACAGACCTATGAGTGACTGTAAATGGCATGTGTTCACCCAATGGACGCAGTGCATTTGGTGAGGGTGACTATCAGGGAGAGGCATCAAATTGCATAAGGATCAGGGTGAGTGGAAGTGGTGGCTGGATAGATGGGGATGTGAGGAAATGCATAGAAAGAGAAGGATGGGTGTGCTTGTAAGGTAAGTGGGTGTGAGGAGTGATGTGATAGAGTAGAGTGAGGGGGGTGGTGATGTGCACAACAGGATGTAGGTGAATGTGCAACTGGACTCACCTTTCCTGACCTGGTTAGGTCATTAAAGCGCTTCCTGCATTGAATCCAGGAGTGCAGCATAATGCTCCTGCTGCTGACCTCCTGGGCCACTTCGAGCTATGCCTTCTTCGTTGTAGCAAAAAGTTTCTTCCTCCTATTTCTGGGGAAGTGCAGCTCTCTCAAACGCCTCACTGCACCCAGCAGTGCATCAAGCGATGCACCATTAAATCTTGCCGCAGCTCATGACCATACTGAATCCATTACAGCACTTCTCCCTCACTTTGCTGCAACGCCTAACTCCTCCAAATTCCATCCTTGGATTGGCCCTTTAAATGCTCCAGTTGAGATCGCGTCATGCGGATCCGCACCACGCCTGTTGTCACGTATTCGACGCCAAACCCAGAAGTAATATTATAATGAGGTGGCTCCATTGAAATAGCACAAACTGACACACTGAAATTTCTTCTCTCAGCCCTCTTGGTTTTGAATAGCAAATTCAAGGAACTTTGAACACCGTTTAGATTTCTGGTATGTGTGCTCTGTTGAGTACATTCAAAATGCACTTTAATATTGTGAGATTATTGCTGTGTTAAATCGTATTATGTAGTTTGCAACCTATCATAGAAACAGCCGATGTAATCCAGGCTGCAGTGAATCCCTGTCCTTCTTTATTCATATATCATAGAATCATAGAATCATAGAAGATAGGAGCAGGAGTAGGCCATTCGGCCCCTCTAGCCTGCTCTGCCATTCAATGCGATCATGGCTGATCATCCAAATTCAGTACCCTGTCTCTGCTTTCTCCCCATATCCCTTGATCCCTTTAGCTTTAAGAAATATATCCAACTCCTTCTTGAATCTATTTAATGAATTGGCCTCTACTGCCTTCTGTGGCAGAGAATTCCACAGGTTCACCACTCTCTGGGTGAAGAAATTCCTCCTCATTTCTGTCCTAAATGGCTTACCTCTTATCTTTAGACTGTGACCCCTGGTTCTGGACTCCCCGTCCATCGGGAACATCCTTCCTGCATCTAGTTTGTCCTGTCCTGTCAGAATTTTATAAGTTTCAATGAGATCCCCTCTCATTCTTCTAAACTCCAGCGAGTATAAGCCCAATCGGCCCAATCTCTCTTCATACGTCATTCCTGCCATCCCAGGTATCAGCCTTGTGAATCTTCGCTGAACTCCTTCCATGGCAAGAACATCCTTCCTCAGATAAGGCGACCAAAACTGCACACAGTACTCAAGGTGTGGTCTCACCAAGGCCCTGTACAACTGCAGCAAGACATCCTTGTTCCTGTACTCAAACCCTCTCGCTATGAAGGCCAACATACCATTTGCCTTCTTAACTGCCTGCTGCATCTGCATGCATACCTTCAGCGACTGGTGCACAAGGACACCCAGGTCTCGTTGCACTTCCCCTTCTCCCAATCTATTGCCATTCAGATAATAATCTGCCTTTCTGTTTTTGACTCCAAAGTGGATAACCTCGCATTTATCCACGTTATATTGCATCTGCCACGCTTCTGCCCAATCACCCAACCTGTCCAAATCATCCTGGAGTTTCTCGGCATCCTCCTCGCAGCACACACGCCCACCCAGCTTTGTGTCGTCTGCAAACTTGGAGATATTACATCTAGTTCCCTTGTCTAGATCATTAATATATATTGTGAATAGCTGGGATCCAAGGACCGGTCCCTGTGGTACCCCACTAGTCACTGCCTGCCACTCAGAAAAAGACCCGTTTATTCCAACTCTTTGCTTTCTGTCTGCCAACCAGTTCTCTATCCAAGTCAATATCTTGCCCCCAATCCCATGTGCCTTAACTTTACACGCTAATCTCTTATGCAGGACCTTATCAAAAGCCTTTTGGAAGTCCAAATACACCACATCCACTGGTTCTCCCTTATCTATTTTACCAGTTACATCTTCAAAAAATTCCAGTAGATTAGTCAAGCATGATTTACCTTTTGTAAATCCATGTTGACTTTGTCCGATCCTGTCACTGTTTTCCAAGTGCTCTGCTATTACATCTTTTATAATGGACTCTAGCATTTTCTCCACTATCAATGTCAGGCTTACCGGTCTGAAATTCCCCGTTTTCTCTCTACCACCCTTTTTGAATAGTGGGGTAACATTAGCTACCCTCCAATCCATGGGTACTGTTCTAGATTCCAACGAATGTTGGAAGATGATCAGTAATGCATCTACTATTTCTAGGGCCACTTCCTTAAGTGCCCTAGGATGTAGATTATCAGGCCCTGGGGATTTATCGGCCTTCAATCCCTTCAATTTCCCTAACACTATTTCCCTACAAATACTGATTTCTTTCAGTTCCTCCCTTTCATCAGACCCTATGTTCCCCAACATCTCTGGGAGGTTATTTGTGTCCTCCTTTGTGGAGACAGAACCAAAATATGTATTTAATTGGTCTGACATTTCTTTGTTCCCCATTATAAGTTCCCCTGATTCTGACTGCAAGGGACCTATGCTTGATTTCACTAATCTTTTTCTCTTCACATATCTATAAAAGCTTTTACAGTCAGTTTTTATGTTCCCTGCAAGCTTACTCTCGTATTCTATTTTCCCCTTCTTAATTAATCCCTTTGTCCTCCTTTGTTGAATTTTAAACTGCTCCCAATCCTCAGGGTTACTGCTTTTTCTGGCCAATTTATATGCCCTCTCCTTGGATCTTATGCTATCCCTAATTTCCCTTGTCAGCCACGGTTGAGTCACCCTTTTTGTTTTATTCTTATGCCAAACTGGGATGAACAAATTCTGTAGTTCGTCCATGCGGTCTTTGAATGTTTACCATTGCCTATCCACCGTCAACCCTTTGAGTGACAATCCCCAATCAATCCTACCCAACTCGCACCTCATACCATCGTAGTTTCCTTTATTTAAATTCAGGACTCTAGTCTCTGAGTCAACTACTTCACTCTCCATCCTAATGAAGAATTCTATCATATTATGATCGCTCCGACCCAAGGGGCCTCGCACAACAAGATTGCTAATTAATCCTTTCTCATTGCATAATACCCAGTCTAAGATGGCCTGATCTCTGGTTGGTTCCTTGACATATTGGTCCAGGAAACCATCCCGTAAACACTCCAGGAATTCCTCCTCCATAGTATTGTTACTAATTTGGTTAGCCCAATTTATATGTAGATTAAAGTCACCCATGATGACTGCTGTGCCCTTATTGCACGCTTCTCTAACTTCCCTTTTAATGCCATCCCCAACCTCCGCATTACTGTTTGGAGGTCTATATATCACTCCCACTAACGTTTTCTGCCCCTTGTTATTTCTCAGTTCAACCCATACAGATTCCACATCATCAGAGCTAATATCCTTCCTTTCAGTTGTGTTAATCCCTCTTTAACCAGCAATGCTACCCCACCTCCCTTTCCTTTTTGCCTATCTTTCCTGAATATTGAGTACCCCTGGATGTTGAGTTCCTAGCCTTGGCCACCCTGGAGCCATGTTTCGGTAATCCCAATCAAATCATATTTGTTTACCTCTATTTGTGCAGCTAATTCATCCACCTTATCTAATCAATTTTCCATGTCTATTTGCTGTGAAATTTGTGCTTTTTAAAATCAAGTTGAACCTGGTAAATTTATTTCCTTCATCCTGTTCACAGTGCAACATTGCTGACACACTGCTCCCAGTATGGCCGTAACTATGAACAGACTTGGCAGCATTATCTCCCAACCACACAATCACCTCAGTGGTGAAATTCTGTCTGTACGCTTTGTAATGATGGTGTGTGGAAATTTGATAAATGCACCAACATCTCCATCAAATCAGATCTCTCCAGTAAAATGCCTTTGTTGCAACACATTGGGAGGTCAGATTTGACCGCAACCCAGCCAAATTACAACCTCCAAACCACAATATATTTATGCTGATTAATTAGTTTCAAAACATTGCCAGTGTAAGGAAGATCCACAGTGGAGGCGCCTGTTCAGACACACATTTGAATAACCTGCCATTTGACTCCAAGAAAAAAGTCTACACAGAAAACACCACACACTCCTCCTGTCTGTGGATTGATCTCCCAGTCAGCAGCATGCCTGAAACTCTGTCCGTGGTATACAGTTGTTGTTGAAATGCAGTGTCAAGCATCAGTTGCTGGCCTAGGGTTGCTGGAATATGCATTGGGTTGTGGTGAATCGATGTCTTATCCAACGGTACTTCAGTACCATTTCCACAACCATCCGGGTCACATTCGTGAACCTTATGTCAGTTAAAGTGTCTCTGCTAGTGCGCCATCTAATAAACAAAATTCAGCAATTTTTGTCACGAATCCTTCCACATTGCTTGCTGCATGCTGTAGACCCCAATCCACCCAATGTGTGTTGTAGAGATCCCAATCCACCCAATGTGTGTTGTAGAGATCCCAATCCACCCAATGTGTGCAGTAGAGATCCCAATCCACCCAATGTGTGCAGTAGAGATCCCAATCCATCCAATGTGTGCTGTAGAGATCCCAATCCATCCAATGTGTGCTGTGCAGATCCCAATCCACTCAATGTGTGCTGGACAGATCCTAATCCATCCAATGTTTGCTGTAAAGATCCCAATCCACCCAATGTGTCCAGTAGAGATCCCAATACACCCAATGTGTGCTGGAGAGATCCCAATCCACCCAATATGTGTTGTAAAGATCCCAATACACCCAATGTGTGCTGGAGAGATCCCAATCCACCAGTGTGTTCTGTAGAGATCTCAATCCATCCTCTATGTGTTGTAGAGATCCCAATCCACCCAATGTATACTGTAGAGACCCCAATCCACCCAATGTGTACTGTAGATATCCCAATCCATCCTCTATGTGTTGTAGAGATCCCAATCCATCCAATGTGTGTTGTAGAGATCCCAATCCATCCAATGTGTGTTGTAGAGACCCCAATCCATCCAATGTGTGCTGTAGAGATCACAATCCATCCAATGTGTGCTGTGCAGATCCCAATCTACTCAATGTGTGCTGGACAGATCCCAATCCATCCAATGTTTGCTGTAAAGTTCCCAATCCACCCAATGTGTCCAGTAGAGATCCCAATACACACAATGTGTGCTGTAGAGATCCCAATCCACCCAATGTGTGTAATAGAGATCCCAATCCATCCTCTATGTGTTGTAGAGATCCCAATCCATCCAATGTATACTGTAGAGATCCCAATCCACCCAATGTGTGTTGTAGAGATCCCAATCCATCCAATGTGTACTGTAGAGATCCCAATCCACCCATTGTGTACTGTAGAGATCCCAATCCATCCAATGTGTGTTGTAGAGATCCAAATCCACCCAATGTGTGTAGTAGAGATCCCAATCCACCCAATGTGTACTATAGAGATCCCAATCCACCCATTGTGTACTGTAGAGATCCCAATCCATCCAATGTGCACTGTAGAGATCCCAATTCACCCATTGTGTATTGTAGAGATCCCAATCCACCCAATGTGTGCTGGAGAGATCCCAATCCACCCAATGTGTACTGTAGAGATCCCAATCCACCCATTGTGTACAATAGAGACCCCAATTCACCCATTGTGTGCTGTAGAGATCCTAATCCACCCAATGTGTGCTGGAGAGATCCCAATCCACCCAATGTGTATTGTAGAGATCCTAATCCACCCAATGTGTACTGTAGAGAACCTAATCCACCCAATGTGTACTGTAGAGAATCCAAACCACCTATTGTGTGTTATAAAGATCCCAAACCATCTCATGTGTACTGTAGAGATCCCAATCCATACTGTAGAGATCCCAATCCACCCAATGTGTTCTGTAGAGATCCCAATCCACCCAATGTGAACTGTAGAGATCTCAATCCACCCAATATGTGTTGTAGAATTCCCAATCCATCCAATGTGTGTTGTAGAGATCCCAATACACACAATGTGTGTTGTAGAAATCCCAATCCATCCAATATGTGTTGTAGAGATTCCAGTCCACCCAATGTGTACTGTAGAGATCCCAATCCATCCAATGTGTTCTGTAGAGATCCCAATCCATCCAATGTGTGTTGTAGAGATTCCAATCCATCCAATGTGTGTTGTAGAGATTCCAATCCACCCAATGTGTACTGTAGAGATCCCAATCCACCCAATGTGTTCTGTAGAGATCCCAATCCATCCAATGTGTGTTGTAGAGATTCCAATCCATCCAATGTGTGTTGTAGAGATTCCAATCCACCCAATGTGTACTGTAGAGATCCCAATCCACCCAATGTGTTCTGTAGAGATCCCAATCCATCCAATGTGTGTTGTAGAGATTTCAATCCACACAATGTGTGTTGTAGAGATCCCAATCCACCCAATGTGTGCTGTAGAGATCCCAATCCACCCAATGTGTGTTGTAGAGATCCCAATCCACCCAATGTGTGCTGTAGAGATCCCAATCCACCCAATGTGTGCTGTAGAGATCCCAATCCACCCAATGTGTACTAAAGGGATCCCAATCCACCCAATGTGTGTTGTAGAGATCCCAATCCAACCAATGTGTACTAGAGGGATCCCAATCCACCCAATGTGTGTTGTAGAGATCCCAATCCACACAATGGGCTGGATTTTATCAATGGAGGCTAGCAGGAGGCGGGACTCCCACTTTAGCGGTTGTAGTCCCGCCTCCATCGAGTTGTGGCCAATCCACTCGATTTTCCCTTGATTGACGTTGTTGAGCCCGCCCCGCGGGCTCAGCAGGCCAATTAAGGGCCACCCAGGCAACAGGTGACATCACAGATTGATATTTCATCTGTCAAGAGCTTTTGACAGATGAAATATCAGCGTTTGACAGCTCCTTGAAGCTGTCAAACACTGACAATCTGTCCTCTAAGTTAATTCCTCCTCTCAGGCTGATTTAGAGATCTCTGCAGAACAAAAAGCAGAGGCTGCAGTTTTTGACAGCTCAACGGCCATTCTGCTTTCTGTGCCGGTGAGATTTCTGACTCCCAAGACCTGAAGGGCTGACACCTACAGGAGGAAGTTAAGGTAAGTAAAACTTTTTTCCACACTTTACACTTACCTTACACACTTACCTCTGCACACATGCACCCATCACTCACCTGCCCACCGGACATATCGACCCCTCCAACCCCTGCAGACCCACGGTCCGCCTTGCTAAAATGCCGTGGTTTGGAGCCGTCGGGTAGCCCACACTTCAGGGCTAAAAATAGGGATTAGGCAACAAACTGCCTGTTAACTACCTGTCAACAGGCAGATAATTGTCACTAATCCACTTCCCGCCTCGGGGAGGCAGCTCCCAGCACAGGTCGGGTACCCGCCTCCAGCGAAACTGGCATGGAGGCGGGTTGGGGGCGGGATGGGTTCGGGACCCCCGAATCTGCTATTTTCCCACCCCACATGCCTCCAAACCCGCCTCCACGGGTCAATGAAAATTCTGCCCAATGTGTATTGTAGAGATCCCAATCCATCCAATGTGTGTTATAGAGATCCCAATCCATCCAATGTGTGTTGTAGAGATCCCAATCCATCCAATGTGTGTTATAGAGATCCCAATCCATCCAATGTGTGTTATAGAGATCCCAATCCATCCAATGTGTATTGTAGACAGCCCAATCCAACTAATATAGAAACATAGAAACATAGAATCTAGGAGCAGGAGTAGGCCATTCGGCCCGTCGAGCCTGCTCCACCATTCAATACGATCATGGCTGATCATCCAAATCCAGTACCCTGTCCCTGCTTTAATCCCCACAGTACACATATCCCACCCTACCCCCGTAACCCCACGTATTTAATTCCCCCTAACATATCCCATCCTATCCCCATAACCCCACATATTTAATCCCCCCCTAACACTAAGGGTCAATTTATCATAGCCAAATCAACCTAACCCGCACATTTTTGGACTGTGGGAGGAAACCGGAGCACCCGGAGGAAACCCACGCAGACACGGGGAGAATGTGCAAACTCCACACAGACAGTCACCCGAGGTCAGATTCGAACCCGGGTCCCTGGCGCTGTGAGGCACCAGTGCTAACCACTATGCCACCGTGTCATAACTTTAAATTAAAACAAATTTAATAATTTTAGATATGTAAAATGCAGCTTACATTCAAATGCACAAAACGAAAAGAGGATTTATATAAGCACCATGTCTCTCAGGAACATCTTAAAGTGCTTCACATACAATGAATCCATTGTGCAGTTACTATCATTATGTGGGTAAATGCAACAACTATTTTCCACACAGCAAGGTCCCACAAATAGCAATAAAATGCATGACCAGTTAATCTGTTTTAGATGGTGGTGGTGGTCCTGCCTTGGAGTTGTCCTGTTGAGAGCACACAAAGCCACATCACTGAATCTGCCCATCCAGGTAAGACATGTCAGCTCCCAGTATAAATCTCGTACTTCTGGGGTTGAGTTTCACTTTAATTAAATCAGCAAAGCAATGTAACTGATTAGGTTATATTATCTGTCTCTAGTAAACAGGCACATTGATGTGATTAGGAATCCGTTGAGTGACGGTGCCCACAATGATTGCTTCATCATTTTGAATCAATTGTAAGAATGCAGAACTAATATGCATGTATATTCTCTAAACGCATTAGCATTGAACAGCTTATTTTGTGTAACACTGTTCCTGACATGTGGCCTTGCAAGATAGGAGATAGCTGGACATAGGGCTGCAGCATTATAATACAACCTATAGTTCTGCAATCTGTACACCTTTCTAGCAAAGCACTCTAATGGGAGCATCTCAAAATTACCTGCTTAATGCAATGTCAAGCTTTTATATCTCTCTAGGGGTGAAGAGGTTCATCTTTTAAACCTAATTAATCAAGGAAGCTCAGCTGAATCTGATCAGAATCAGAATTGTGAAATCAGGATGTACAAGTGTCTTGAATTACCATTCAGTTTGTTTCATTAATAAGGGAACTAGGCATGCTTTCTGGGAAGAGTAAAGCCTGAATTTCATCAAATAGCCTTTAAAAACTGAGGGGCTCATTCAATCCTTCAGCTAAATCCAAGTTGTGTAATCACAGTTCCTGCTTTCCTCTATGTATAACTAGCAGCATTTATTGCTGTTGCTTTCTGGTTCTTCATATGTATTTCCTTACTCATGAAAATGAAAGAGATATACCATTGCAACCATGTCTATCATTGGGTGGTTCATTCTTGAAGACTGGGAGTGTGTGCACAATCCATTACTTTTTTTTATTCGCTTATGGGATCAGGGCGTCGCTGGCAAGGCCAGCATTTATTGCCCATCTCTAGTTGCCCTTGAGAAGGTGGTGGTGAGCCGCCTTCTTGAGCCGCTGTCATCTGTGTGGTGAAGGTACTCCCACAGTGCTGTTAGGGAGGGAGTGCCAGGATTTTGACACAGCGATGATGAAAGATAGGCAATATACTTCTAAGTCAGGATGGTGTGTGACTTGGAGAGGAACTTGGAGGTGGTGGTGTTCCCATGTGCCTGCTGCCCTTGTCCTTCTAGGTGGAAGAGGCTGCGGGTTTGGGAGGTGCTGCTGAAGAAGCCTTGGCGAGTTGCTGCAGTGCATCTTGTAGATGGTACACACTGCAGCCACGGTACGCTGGTGGTGGAGGGAGTGAATGTTTAAGGTGGCGGATGGGGTGCCAATCAAACGGGCTGCTTTGTCCTGGATGGTGTCGAGCTTCTTGAGTGTTGTTGCAGCTGCACTCATCCAGGCAAGTGGAGAGTATTCCATCACACTCCTTACTTGTGCCTTGTAGATGGTGGAAAGGCTTTGGGGAGTCAGGAGGTGAGACACTCGCCACAGAATACCTAGCCTCTGACCTGCTCTTGTTGCCACAGTATTTATGTGGCTGGTCCAGTTAAGTTTCTGGTCAATGGTGACCCCCAGGATGTTGATGGTGGGGGATTCAGCGATGGTAATGCTGTTGAATGTCAAGGGGCGATGGTTAGACTCTCGCTTGTTTGAGATAGTCATTGCTTGGCACTTCTGTGGCGCGAATGTTACCTGCCACTTATCAGCTCAAGCCTAAACGTCATCCAGGACTTGTTGCATGCGGGCATGGACTGCTTCATTATCTGAGGAGTTGTGAATGGCACTGAACACTGTGCAGTCATCAGCGAACATCCCCATTTCTGACCTTATATTGGAGGGAAGGTCATTGATGAAACAGCTGAAGATGGTTGGGCCTAGGACACTGCCCTGAGGAACTCCTGCAGCGATGTCCTGGATCATCTTCAATCACCACAACCATCTTCCTTTCTGCTAGGTGACATGAATCTTGTATGAAGTAATACTGGGCGGCCTGCTGGTGGCACTGTCCAGGGAGAGTATAAATACTTGGGCATGAGCCCAGCTTGCTTAGGACATTCCTCGACAGGAACTAGTGAAGGACACAACTAGACCTCCATGTTGAAAACCAGTTGATTAAAGCTTTGTTTAACGCTTAGACCAAGTGCCTAGTAGTTTTCTTACGTCAATTTAATCAACTGGACCTGCTCCACAGCTCTGAGTAGTTTTGGGAACAGACGGCTACGACTCAAACGGTAGAAGGGAACCAGACGTAGTAATCAATCCATCATGGAGAAACTACTCCGACCCGCCCGTCTCGACCTGGACCCGAATTCACCTACAACTGCTAAGGTATGGAAACACTGGTATCGTACCTTCAGCAACTACCTCAGGGCGTGTGGTGAGAATGTTCCTGATAAGTTAGAGATACTTGCCAATTATGTATCCCCTTATGTGTTTGACTATATCGAAGACTGTGTAAACTATGACTCCGCTATCCGAATACTACAGCAACTATATGTTAAGGCCCCAAACAAAATTTTTGCTCGGCATCTACTGGCCACAACTCGACAACAACCCGGGGTATCACTTGACGAATTCCTTCAAAAGCTTCGCAGGCTCAGCAAAGATTGTAATCTCAAGGCTGTCTCAGCTGAGCAGTACCAGGAGGAGTTAATTTGTGATTCTTTTATTAATGGAATTGCGTCTCCCTTCATACGCCAGTGTCTGCTGGAGAATAAAACGCTCGAGTTACAAGCTGCCTATGACCAGGCATATTCTCTGGACTTGGCAAAAAAAAATGCAGATGCCTATCTTTTACCACGTGCACGGACTGCTGCTATCACTTTTAGTGAATCCTCCGATAAGCCTCAGGCGGAAGCCCTCACTGATGACGACTCTATCCTAGCTGATGACAACCCTACCCTAGCGGCATCTTGGCAATCTAAAAGGAAGTGTTTCTTCTGTGGAGGTGCATTTCGTTATAGGAAATTTTGTCCTGCTCGTAATGCAATCTGCAATCATTGCAGTAAGAAAGGTCACTTCTCGAAAGTATGTCAGTCAAGAGCCTCTTCTAGGGTGACAGCTGCTCCCTATAAAACTGCTCCTCCCCCAAGAGCTACTACTAATGTTACAGCTGTCATCTATAAAACTGCTCCTCCCCCAAGAGCCACTACTAATGTTACAGCTGTCAAGGATAAAACTGCCCCTCCTCCTATCACAGCTGTTTTTCCCCAAAGCCTGTCCCATGCAGCCACGAAGGTTTCGGTAAATGGACACATTTTGAGTGCATTAATCGACTCATGCAGCTCTGACAGCTTCATCAGTGAGCAGGCTGTCAGTAAGTTAAAACTGCGTATTTACCCCTCGGATAGGGAAATTGCAATGGCTCTGACGACACTGACCACTAACTCTTCCGGCTTTTGTCTTGTCGACCTTATTCTCAATGGCCGCACTTATTTCTCCACCCGGCTCGGGGTGCTCAAAAACCTATGAAGTGATGTGCTTCTGGGACAGGATTTCCAGAAACAACACAAAAGACTCACTTTCGAGTTTGAAGGATCAAAGCCGGAGCTTACTATTTCCAAAGTACCGTTTTGTGCACTTTCGGCGGCTTCGCTCGACGAGCCCTCCTTGTTTGCCAATCTTTCCCCCCGATGTAAGCCCATAGCCACTAAATTACGACGTTTCAGCCAAGATGACATATCCTTTATCGAGGCAGAGATCTCTCGCCTTCTAGCTGATGGTATCATTGGGCCATGTTCATCTTCCTGGCGGGCTCAAGTTGTCGTTGTTAAAAATCCTCTGGAGCAACACAAGAAACGTCTTTGCATCGATTACTTGCAAACTATTAACCAGTATACCGACCTGAATGCCTACCTACTACCACGCATCGATGACATGGTCAATAACCTTGCTAACTACAAGGTATTTTCATTCTGCCAGTGGATTTCACACTTCATTCAGCCTTAATCTGTCACATTAACACCACCTCTAGCCTTGCATATCTCTTAATGTCTCTTAATGTCTCTTCATCTCCACCTTTGTTCCTTTATCCCCTCCCCCTTTTCCCAGCTTTACCCTGGCCTTAAATCTATTTGATTTCCGGCTCTTCCCAGTTCTGATGAAAGGTCATCGACCTGAAACGTTAACTCTCTTTCTCTCTCCACGGATGCTGCCTGGCCTGCTGAGTTTTTCCAGCGTTTTCTGTTGTTATTTAAGGTATTTTCAACTTTTGACTTAAAGAGCGCATACCATCAAGTACCGTTAAAGGACTCTGACAAAAAGTATACGGCTTTTGAGGCCAATGGTCGCCTTTACCAGTTTCGTCGCCTTCCATTCGGGGTCACCAATGCGGTGGCCGTCTTTCAACGGGCAATGGATAGCCTAGTCAAACAGGAGAACTTAACAGACACTTTTCCATATCTGGATAATATCACCATTGCTGGTCATGACCAGAAGGAGCATGATGCCAACCTCCAGAAATTTCTTGACGTTCTCCGTCGTCACAACTTAACCTTAAATGAGTCCAAATCTGTGAAATCAGTAGCATCAGTCAACATCCTTGGCTACTGGGTGGGCAATGGTGTCATCAAACTGGATCCAGAGCGACTTCGTCCGCTTCAGGAGCTCCCTCCTCCTACGAATCTCCGCTCTCTTCGTCGGGCTCTCGGCATGTTCGCCTATTATGTGAAGTGGATACCTCACTTTTCCGACAAGATCCAGCCCCTGCTTCACGCGAAGTCATTTCCGTTGAGGCGAGGGCTATTTCAGCTTTCGACCTCCTCAAGCAACAACTGGAAAAAGCCGCGCTTCATTCCATCGATGAAAATCTCCCTTTCGTGGTCGAGTGCGATGCATCGGAGGTGGCGATCTCGGCTACCTTGAATCAAGGCGGTCGACTCGTTGCATTTCTGTCCAGAACTTTACAGGGTAGCGAGCTCCATTATCCTCCTGTCGAGAAGGAGGCTACGACTATCATCGAAGCAGTACGTAAATGGAGTCATTTTCTCGCTCGTCGCCATTTCACGCTCATAACCGATCAGCGCTGGGTGGCCTTTATGCTGGATAACCGGAAACGCACTAAAATCAAGAATAACAAAATACAGCTCTGGAGGATGGAATTGGCTGCCTTTGGCTACACCATACAGTATCGACCCGGCAAGGAGAATGTGGCCCCGGATACCCTCACGCGTGCATGTCAACTTCGACTCTTGCGGATCTTCATACTGACTTATGCCATCCTGGCTTTACCTGTATGTTGCACTTTGTGCGATCTAAAAATCTCCCATTTTCGACAGAAGACGTGAAAAGAACATGCTCCACTTGTAGAATTTGCGCGGAATTAAAACCGCAATTCTTCCGTCCGTCGGATGGCTCGCTCATACACGCTACACAGCCTATGCAGCGACTCAGCATTGACTTTAAAGGGCCATTGCCTTCCTCAACGCGAAACACCTACTTGCTTACTATGGTGGACCAATATTCACGCTTTCCCTTTGCTTTCCCCTGTCCCAATATGCTTACTTCCACAGTGATCAAATGCCTCGATCAGGTCTTTTCCCTTTGCGGTACGGCCAATTTCATCCACTCTGATCGGGGTCCCTCCTTCATATCAAGCGAACTCAAAAGTTATCTTTCCCAACGGGGAATTGCCACAAGTAAAACGACACCATATCATCCTATTGGAAACGGACAGGTTGAGAGATACAACGCTATCATTTGGAACGCTGTTCGTCTTGCACTGAGATCACACAATCTATCAGACCAGCAGTGGGAAACTATGCTCCCTGACGCGTTGCATTCCATCAGGTCTCTTCTTTCTACATCCACCAATGTTACTCCTCACGAACGATTCTTCGGGTTCCAGCGTCGCTCCACTCATGGGACGTCCCTACCATCATGGTTGGCAGCTCCTGGCTCCGTGCTGCTCCGAAGATTCGTCCGATCTTCCAAGAGTGATCCCCTCGTCGACGAGGTGGAACTAACGGATGTCAATCCTACATATGCGTACGTGCGGTACCCTGATGGCCGGGAGTCCACAGTTTCACTTCGGGATCTGGCTCCCTGCCTAACCGGTCCCACGGACCCAATCGATAGAGAGATCCATATTAACGACGCCGATACTCCGCGCTCCTCCGAGGATGATGCCCTACCCGGGACATCAAGGGATCTGCCAGCTACTCCGCTGGATCAACCCGGGGAACAGAGCGCTCCCTGCGGGATGGCCACCCGAAGCCAGGATGCCGGTCAATCACCGGCTACTGGGCAGGATGAAGCCAGCTCTGCGCCGGTGGGGACCCGCACCCGGAGCCACGATCTCCCCAGTCCCCCTCAGGTCGATCAAGGCGACACGGACTCTACCAGCCCGCCGATACGAACCAAGCGACCCAGGGACCAAAACACGGTCCGAGGAGACGTGCCTTCCGGCCTCCAATGGAGATCCAAACGACTGCATCTATTCTTAGTCCGATTAATTCGGTAGAAGGAAGCCGCCGGACTTCCAATCTTTTAGGAGGGAAGAATGACATGAATCTTGTATGAAGTAATACTGGGCGGCCTGCTGGTGGCGCTGTCCAGGGAGAGTATAAATACTTGGGCATGAGCCCAGCTTGCTTAGGACATTCCTCGACAGGAACTAGTTAAGGACACAACTAGATCTCCATGTTGAAAACCAGTTGATTAAAGTTTTGTTTAACACTTAGACCAAGTGCCTAGTAGTTTTCTTACGTCACTAGGTATGACTCCAGCCAGTGGAGCGTTTTCCCCCTGATTCCCATTGACTTCAGTTTTACTAGGGCTCCTTGATGTCACACTCGGTCAAATGCTGCCTTGATGTCAAGGGCAGTCACTCTCACCTCACCTCTGGAATTCAGCTCCTTTGTCCATGTTTGGACCAAGGCTGTGATGACTTGACAAACCTTGCACAACAATTCATCACACAGTCCCAGTCATTGAGAATGAACCAGCTCTTCCCAGAATAATGCCATAATATTATACGCAATCAAACTCTTTTCAAGAAATGGCTTAAAGATTTTTTTTGCTGAAATAAAGATTAAAGGGGAAATAAGCTCAAATCATATATGGCTATAGATTACAACAATTACAAGAAATTGTTTCATAGTTATTTGTCCTCATTTCACAGAGACCTTTCTTTCCCTAGTGATTGTAATGGATGTAGTTCTAGATGTCCAGCAACTGAAGCAAGAATGTTTGTGAGTGGGATGTTTGGTTCTGTGGGGATTGGGAAGAAGAGTACACTAAACAAGAATATTATTAGCAGTAGAGAAATGTTGTGATGTTGACAAGAAGGCTTCTTAAAGAATGATTTTCTCAATGTAGGAGAAGTTCCTGTGCCTAGGTCTCAAAAATGATGAGTAATGCACAGACACAGTCTAACATTAAAAAGTTAAACCCACACAAATGTGGTTATTTTTAAAAGGTGGTGGTGGGCCTTCTCCTTGTACTGCTGTAATCTTCGTGGTGATGCTGCTCCCATAATGGTGTTAGGTAGAGAGTTCTCGGACTTTTGTCCAAAGATGATGAAAGAATGGTGGTGTACGTCCAAGTCAGGATGATGTGTGGCTTGAATGGAAACTTGGAGGTGATGGTGTTTCCGGGACTTTGCGGCTCATGTCCTTCTTGGTGATAGTGATCACGGGGCTGGAGGGTGCTATTGAAGTAAACTTGGCAATTTGCTGTAGTGAATGCTGTGCATAGTACACATTGCAGGCACGGTGGAGGGGGTGGATACTGAGTCCACTGGCAGGGGCACAAATCAAGCAAACTGCTCTGTCCTGGATGGTGGCGAGAATCTTGAGTGTTGTTAGAGCTGTCTTCATCCAGTCAAGTGGTGAGTATCCCATCACAATCTTGCCTTGAGCCTTGTAGATAGTGGAGATGCTTTGAGGAGTCCTGAGGTGAGCCATTCAGCACAGTACCCAGCCTCTGCCTTGCTCGTGTAGCCACATTGTTGGTTTGGCTGGTCCAGTTCAGTTTCTGGTTAATAGTGACACCCATCCCCCAGGATGTTGGTGGTTGGGTAACTCAGTGATGGTGATGCAGTTGAAGGTTGGAGTAGGGAGTAGTTGGGCATTTTCTTGTTTCAGATGGTAATTACCTGGCACTTATGTGGTGTGACTTTTATCTGCCACTTATCAACCCAAATCTAAATATTTGGATTTTGCTGTAGTCTGGCATGGGTTCTTCATTATTGAAGGAGCTGTGAATGGAGGTGCACACTGTAGAATCGTCAGCAAACAGCCCCACTCCTGATCTTATGATGGAGAGAAGGTCATTGATGTTTAAGATGGTTGGGTTGAGGAGACTTCCCTAAGGAATTCCTGCAACAATGTCCTGGGGCTATGATGTGTGGCCTCCAACAACCACAATCATCTTCCTTTGTCAGTTATGACTCCAACCACTGGAGGATTTTCCCCATGACGCCCATTGAGCTCAGTTTTTAAAAAATTCTTTTATGGGATCTGGGCGTCGCTGACAAGGCCAGCATTTATTGCCCATCCTAATTGCCCTTGAGAAGGTGGTGGTGAGCCGCCTTCCTGAACCGCTGCAGTCCGTGTGGTGAAGGTACTCCCACAGTGCTGTTAGGGAGGGAGCTCCATGATTTTGACCCAGCGAAGATGAAGGATCAGCGATATACTTCTAAATCAGGATGGTGTGTGACTTGGAGGGGAACTTGGAGGTGGTGGTGTTCCCATGCACCTGCTGCCCTTGTCCTTCTAGGTGGTAGAGGCCACGGGTTTGAGAGGTGCTGCCGAAGAAGCCTTGGTGAGTTGCTGCAGGTGCATCTTGTAGATGGTACACACTGCAGCCACGGTACGCCGGTGCCTTGGTCATCCTGCTGAACTTTAAACATCATGTGCTATCCACCACCAAGGACTCTTTGGGTAACTCTGCTAGGACTCCTTGGTGCCATAGTCAGTCAAAATGTTGCCTTAATGTTGAGGACAGCGACTCTCATCTGGCATTCAGCTCTTGCATCCATGTGTCGATCAAGGCTGTGATGAGAACTAAAACTCAGTGGTTCTGGGGAACCCAAACTGAGTGTCAGCAAACAGGTTATTGGTGAGTAGGTGTCACTTGGTGGCACTATTGATGACTCCTTCAACAACAACAATTTGTATTTATATAGCACCTTTAACGTAGTTAAATGTCCCAAGGCACTTTACAGGAGTGTTATAAGACAACAACAAAAATTGACACCGAGCCACATAAGAAATTAGGTCAGATGACCAAAAGCATGGTCAAAGAGGTAGGTTTTAAGGAGCGTCATTAAATTGCTGATGATTGGACGGATGTTAATGGGGCATTAATTGGTCGGGCTAGAATTGTCCTGCTTTTGTGGATAGGACATACATGGGCAATTTTCTATAGGCGGGTAGCTGTCAGTGTCATAGCTGCACTGAAAGAGATAGGGCTAGGGGAGCAGCAAGTGCTGGTGCACACGTCTTCAGCATTACAGCTAGTATGTTGTCAGGACCCATAGCCTTTACTGTGTCCAGTGTACTCAGAAGCTTCTTAGTGTAATGTGGAGTGCACTGAATTGGCTGGACACTGGCCTCTATGATGGTGGGTTTGTCCATTAGGCATTTCTGGCTGAAGACATTTTCAAACATTTCAGCCTCATCTTTTGCACCGTTGTTGGGCTCCACCATAGTTGAGGATGGGGATGTTTATGGAGTCTTCTCCTGTCAGTTGCCAAATTGTCCACCACCATTCTCGACTAGATGTGGTAGGGCTACAGAAATTTACTCTGATCTATTGGTTGTGGGACCACTTAGTTCAGGTTGGCATTAGGTTTGGATTTCCTATAAAGTGGTAGATGTTCTCGTGTTACAATTTACCAAAACAAGAACTGACAGTTTCCATTTTAAATATGGACTCTGATTTGGTCATTTTAATGAATTGAGATCTGGTTTTGAGTTCAGTGAGATCAGTTTCAATTAAACTAAATGTATTAGTTTCACTCTGTATTTTAAGAGTGAGCAATGTAGTTTTGTGCAGTCCAAAAGAAACATTGCATTACATTGAAAACCATGGATAAGGGTTTCAAAAGCATTTCAGCAGAAAGGTAGGGGTGAAGACGGGTAATATTGTACAGGTGGAAATAGGCAGTCTTGGTGATGGATAGCACCTGATGTTTAAAGTTCAGCAGGGTGACTAAGGTGTTAGTCTGAACAAGTGGCTCGGGAGGAGGATGAAATCAGTCACAAGGAGAAGGACTTTGTGGCAGAAACCAGAAACAATGGCTCCGGTGTTTCTGATTTGGAGGAAGTGGTGACTGAGAAAAACACGATAACAACAGCGACACAATCCGCCTGGAAAGACCTTAATCCCTCAAAGCCTATTGATCTTTCTCACAATCTGGCACAATGAGAACTTCCAGGTGCATTTGTGACAGGTGGGATCTGAGATTAGCATTGCAATAACATTTTTCTGAGCTAACCACCCACTTGAAAACTCAGAGATTGACACTCAGCCTCTTGGGGGTAATTGCATGTTTGGTAATCAGACTAAAAACATAAACTATGTATTTACAGGAATTGAATAATTGGATAATAACAGCTTGGATTATTTTAAGAAGAAACTGTTGATTTAAAAAGTCTTAAATTTTTTGTAATAAAGAGAGAGCACATATAATGAAGAACACATGACTTTAAAGACAGTAGTCACAACTGACTCGCTAATTACAAGCACTCTGTTGTAAGACATTCACAGATTATTCCGTGACCTTTTATCACTGATTGTCAGAATCGCTATCATCCAATAACCACGCAGCTGGTGTCTGCCATATCTCATTCCAAAAGCCTAAATTGTTCCAAGTGACTGCACCACAAAAGTACAAGTTGATATTAAGTTCTACATACACATAACCAGAAATGACCTCTTCAGCTTCATTTTTTTAATCATCGCTCTCTAGAATTACACTATTTCAGTGTAAAAGTGAATCCAGCTACATAGAAGTCATTTTTGTTTTTAAAATCTGAATAAGTTCCTTTCAATCACTAAGGTAATCATCTCCTTACTACCTGCTGTGCACTTTACAATAGGCTCTATGTAGCTATGGATAGAAGCAATTTATGGAAGTAGGCCAGACTTGATATTTAACATATTGTTTGTAATGTTTTGCAGGAGCTTTTGGTGGTGTGGTGTTAGGGGCTCAAAGTAGGATACAAGTTCCGTATCCCCACTCTGCAAAGTATATATATTTGTGAATGAATGAGTGTACAATAAAGATTGGGGAGAAAATTCAAAATACAAACTGTAAAGTAGGGAGATAAGTCAAAAGTGTCATGGGGCCTAAGTAGGTGTCATACATGCTGTAGCCATTCAGTAGCCTCAGGGTCAGCATTGTGGAATCTGGAATGTCCTCCTGGTAGACCAGCATGAAATGAGCAGCCATTCAGTGGATGTGTGGTGTCCTGAACTGCACCGCAACTACACCATTGACTGTTCCTTAGTCCCCAGCTGCAGTCATTTACTGCCTCCTTACCACCTCACATCTAATACAGTTGAACTTGCAGCAGAGATGGCGTGGCAGCTCGAAGCCAGGCACTCAATCATCAGGCTGTGTGATGAGGAAGGAGTTTCTTACAAAAGCAGAAGCTCATCCACATTCTGTTCACCATAATGAGACAAGAACAACTTGCATTTATACAGCACCTTTAACATAGTAAAAACGTCCCAAAACTCTTCACAGGAGTGTTTTATCAGACCAAATTTGACACCGAGCCACAAAGAGATATGAGGACAAGTGAACAAAGGCTTGGTCAAAGAGGTAGGCTTTAAGGAGCGACTTAAAAGAGGAAAGAGAGATGGAGAGGCAGAGAAGTGTAGTGAGGGAAATCCAGAGCTTAGGGCCTAGGCAGCTGAAGACACGGCCGCCAACGGTGCAGCGATGAAAATCGGTGATGCGCAAGGGGCAAAAATTGGAGGAACGCAAAGATCGTGCATTGTTGTAGGGCTGGAGGAGGTTACAGAGATAGGGAGGGGCGAGGCCATGGAGGGATTTGAACACAAGTTCAAGAGAATTTTTAAATCGAAGTGTTACCGGACCGGGAGCCAATGTAGATCAGCGAGCACAGGGGTGATGTGTGAATGGGACTGGGTGCAAGTTAAGATACAGGCAACAGAGTTTTGGATGAATTCAAGTTTACAGAAGGTGGAAGATGGGAGGCCGGCCAGGAACGCATTGGAGTAGTCAAGTCTGGATGTGACACAGGCATGGATGAGGGTTTCAGCAGCAGATGGGCTGAGGCAAGGCTAGAGATGGTACCTTCGACAGACAAAATATCCCGAGGTGCTTTACAGAGAAATGAGGGGAATGGAGGGCAACTCATTACAAAATGAAAAGGGAAGAAGCAAATAGGAAACCAACGTGCATAACTGAAAAATAAACAACATTAAATTTTCACTTGAAAATTTTTGTCTGTATGCCGCCTAAACATTTAGCCCACAATAAAATCAATTGTATGACATCTTCATATCAACAGAATGCTTTAAATGTAAGACTGCCCCTGTAGCATGAAGTTGAATTGTTGACTTATTCTATAATTTTCATTCTCAGTGAGCTCCTGGTGTGTTTCAAATTCATTTGGATAAGCCCGAAAACGGGCATGGGGATCATGGTACACGATTAACCCGCACCCATTCATTGTGCTGCAGGCAGGCGTCAAATTGGTGCTGCCTACTAATTTCCATGATTGCTGTATTCAGCTAGCGCCACCTGCACTGTTCATTGCCTGCACGCATCAACTTGGGGCCCGATATCGCGAGTGGCGAGCGTTACTTAAAGGAAGCCTGCACCTCTTAAAGGGAAGGTGTATTGTGGCTGCTGGAAGTGGTGTCAGGAAATTAATTGCTTTTGAAGATTTTTTCAAGATGGCTCAATATGCTAGTGAGCATGCACCAAGTTTTTCTGATAAAGCGCTGGAGGTCTTGGTGCAAGACATGGCAAGAATGAGAGACATTCTGTATCAGCAGGGGGCCAGGAGGCCCTCAAGACATATGTTCAGGAGATAGTAGGAAGACGTAATGGTGGAGATCAATGCCAGGAGTATAGCTCCAAAAACATGGATGCAGTGCAGAAAGAAGTTTAACGATCTGACATGAGTTGTCAAGGTGTATGAGTTCAATCTTCAAATGGCATATCCTACCACTAGCCTCATCCACTGCTCAATTCACTACACCCCCATCACCCACCTACCAACAATCTCTATCAATCAACACTCAAACCTTCAATTCATTTAATTTACCTCACCCTCACACGCTGGTAGCTGTTCAACCATGACAGCCACATGAGCCAAACATATTGGCCTAAAAATTCGGCCGTTCTCGGGTGAGTACTCAGTGCGTACTCACCCGTATTCATTCCCGAAGTGCCAGTTTCCTGCATGCACTGCGCATGCGCGGGAAACTGGAACTTCCGGTATGGTGAAGGGGGCGGTTCCTAGGTGAACCGCGTGCGCGCTAGAGGCTGTGCGCACGCAGCACACTTAGATTTTTTTTCAGGTTTCAACGCGAGGGTAAGTATTGAAGATTCTACGCTAGTAAAAAGGAGGCGTAAGACCCCTTTTGAACAAGGTAAGTAGTTAATTAAGTATAATTTTTAATTTTTTTCAACAGGTTTATCTTTTTTAGATACTTTAAAGAAAGGTAAGCTTATTTTTATAACTTTTAAAAAGTATTTTAATTTTTTCAAAAATTTAAATTTTTGTTTAAAGTGGTTAATTTATTTAACTATAGTTATTTTATAAATGTGATGGGTTTTTTTTTAATTTATTTGAGGTTTAGCTGTTCTTTTGGGGCCGATTTCAATTCACAGATTTCCTGTCAAATCTATGAATGAAAGATGGTCTGCTGCCATTGGCTCTCCATGGCCCACGTGATCCCAGGGGTCGCATCGCACTAACTGCACCCCTGGAACACGCAAGCACTGCTCTTGGGAGAGGCCCGGGACCCGAAGTTCCTGTGGGCCCAAAACACAACGGCAGGCGCGGCGCGATCCTTACCCTCGCGGCAAGCCGGCCACGCGAATTTCTAGGCCAATACGGGACACTCATTTCCCTCTTTCTTACAGGAGAAGGTGACGCACAACAGGAGGCAACAGGAAAGAGCTGGAGGACGACAAGCGCTCCTACATGTTTTAACCCCCATGGAGGGTATAGAGGGTGCAGAATTCCTAAAATGCATCCAGGAGAACTTTTTTAGCCAGTATATAGCAAGCACAACAAGGGAGGGGGCGGTTCTGGACTTAGTTTTAGGGAATGAAGCTGGGCAGGTAGAAGGCGTATCAGTGGGGGAGCATTTTGGTGCTAGTGACCATAATTCTGTTAGATTTAAGGTAGTTATGGAAAAGGACAAGGATAGACCAGGAATAAAAATTCTAAATTGGGGAAAAGCAAATTTTGCTAAGCTCAGAGGGGATTTAGCCATAGTGGACTGGAAACAGCTACTTGAAGGTAAATCAGTGGCAGAGCAGTGGGAGGCATTCAAGGAGGAGATCCGGAGGGTTCAGACCAAATATGTGCCCTTAAAGAAAAAAGGCGGGACTAACAAATCTAGAGCCCCCTGGATGTCTAGGGACATACAGGGTAGGATAAAGAAAAAGAGGGAGGCTAAATACTCGAGAATCTTTAGAGGAGTACAGAAAGTGCAGGGGTGCAATTAAAAAGGATATTAGGAAAGCAAAGAGAGAGCATGAAAAAGTCTTGGCAAGTAAAATCAAGGAAAACCCAAAGATGTTTTATAAATATATTAAGAGTAAGAGGATAACTAAAGAAAGGGTAGGGCCTATTAGAGATTGACGTAAGAAAACTACTAGGCACTTGGTCTGAGTATTAAACAAGGCTTTAATCAACTGTTTTTCAACATGGAGGTCTAGTTGTGTCCTTCTCTAGTTCCTGTTAAAGAATGTCCTGAGCAAGCTGGGCCCATGCCCGAGTATTTATACTCTCCCTGACAGCGCCACCAGCAAGCCACCCAGTATTATTTCATAAGTCATTTCCACATGAATGACAAGATTCATGTCAGAGATCATGAGGGTAATGTGTGTGTGGAGGCGGGAGGCGGCGGGAGGATTCTTAATGAATATTTTGCGTCTGTTTTCACAAAAGAGAGGGGCGAAGCAGACATTGCTATCAGGGGGGAGGAGTGTGAAATATTAGATGAAATAAACATAGTGAGAGAGGAAGTATTAAGGGGTTTAGCAGCTTTAAAAGTGGATAAATCCTCAGACCCAGATGAAATGTATCCCAGGCTGTTAAGCAAAGCAAAAGAGGAAATAGCAGAGGTCCTGACCATCATTTTTCAATCCTCTCTGACTTCAGGTGTGGTGCCAGAGGACTGGAGGACTGCTAATGTGGTACCCTTGTTTAAAAAGGGAGAAAAGGTTAGACCGAGTAATTACAGGTCAGTCAGCCTAACCTCGGTGGTGGGAAAATTATTGGAAAGAATTCTGAAGGACAGGATAAATCTTCATTTAGAAAGACACTGATTAATCAAGGATAGTCAGCACGGATTTGTTAAGGGAAGGTCGTGTCTGACAAACTGATTGAATTTTTTGAGGAGGTAACAAGGAGGGTAGATGAGGGTAGTGCATTTGATGTAGTGTATATAGACTTTAGCAAGGCTTTTGATAAGGTTCCACATGGCAGACTGGTCACGAAGTTAAAAGCCTATGGGATCCAGGTCAAAGTGTCAAGTTGGATTCAAAACTGGTTTGGAGACAGGAAGCAGAGGGTAATGGTTGATGGGTGTTTTTGTGACTGGAAGGCTGTTTCCAGTGGGGTTCTGCAGGGCTCAGTACTAGGTCCCTTGCTTTTTGTGGTATATATCAATGATCTAGACTTGAATATAGGGGGTATGATTAAGATGTTTGCAGATAATACTAAAATCAGCTGTGTGGTTGATACTGAAGAAGGAAGCTGTAGACTGCAGGAAGATATCAATAAATTGGTCAGGTGGGCAGAACAGTGGCAAATGGAATTCAATCCAGAGAAGTGTGAGGTAATGCATTTGGGGAGGGCTAACAAGGAAAGGGAATACACATTAAATGGTAGGACACTGAGTAGTGTAGAGGAAAAAAGGGACCTTGGAGTGCATGTCCACAGATCCCTGAAGGTAGCAGGCCAGGTAGATAAGGTGGTTAAGAAGGCATACGGAATGCTTACCTTTATTAGCCATAGCATAGAATACAAGAGCAGGGGGGTTATGCTTCAACTGTATAAAACACTAGTTAGGCCTCAGCTAGAGTACTGCGTGCAGTTCTGGTCACCACATTACAGGAAAGATGTGATTGCACTAGAGAGGGTACAGAGGAGATTTACAAGGATGTTGCCGGGAGTAGAGAATCTTAGCTATGATGAAAGACTGGATAGGCTGGGTCTGTTTTCCTTGGAACAGAGGAGGCTGAGGGGAGACCTTATTGAGGTGTATAAAATTATGAGGGGTATAGATAAAGTGGATAGAAAGGACCTATTTCCCTTAGCAGAGGGGTCAAAAACCAGGAGGCACAGATTTAAAGTAATTGGGGGAAGATTTAGAGGGGATTTGAAGGGAAATTTCTTCACCCAGAGGGTTGTGGGGGTCTGGAACTCACTGCCTGAAAGGGTCATAGAGGCAGGAACCCTAACCACATTTTAAAAGTACCTGGATGTGCACTTGGGATGCTTTAACCTGCAGGGCTACGGACCAAGAGCTGGGAAGTAGGATTAGGCTGGATAGCTCTTTGTTGGCTGGCGCGGACACAATGGGCTGAAATGGCCTCCTCTCGTGCTGTAACTTTCTATGATTCTATGAATGCTGGCCACCATGGGAAGGGGTATCACTGAGGCCGTGGCCACTGGCGGTGCTGGAGGGATTGATGATGAGGGTATCTGCATACCTAATCTTCCTTCTCTTTTCCCATTTCTCCCTCATTCCGCAATCTCTTCTGACTTAGAAGCTGGAAATGGTGTAAGCACGTACTTCTTACTTTCTCCTCTCCCCGCACCACAACCCAATCCTTGTCCCTTTTTCATTTCAGATACCCAAGAACTTGAACCTTCCCAGTCAGATGAGGAGGAAGAAGACAACCGTGAAGATGAAGAGACACTGTCACTCGATCTTACACTCGCAGCTACCAGCTCAGATACTGACACTGCGCATATTTTAGAGGATAGCATAGAGGAGGGTGGTGAGACACCGGGTACAAGTGCGCAGGAGCCATGGTGGGGGGAAAGGATAGTGCAAGTGCCAGCTCACCAGAGGGCGAGGTTGTACACTAGTTCTGCTGCAGAGGAGTCAGATGAGGACTTTGATGGGCCAGGCTACAGGAGAAGGCTGATGGGCATACACAACCAAATGCTTGGTGCACTGGAAAGCCTGCCAGAAAGCCTGCGCACATGTCAAGGAGCATGGAGGAGTCCAGCACCAACTTGGCACAGGGCTTTGCGCAGAGCTTGGAGCCCATCCTTTCCAGCATGGAACGGGTTACCACCTCCATCACCATACCTGTGGAACCCACCATGATGCAGTGTCTGATGGAAGATGTCCCAGTATCAATTGCAGCACAAACAGCTTCCATCAAAGATCTGAGTGCGGTAGTGTAAGCTCAGACTGTTGCCTTGCAAACTCAGACTGCTCCCATTATGGCTTTGTAATATCACTGTTCAAAGTGGCTTCCAGGGCATCACAGCAGTCCATCAATCTGTTCTCCAACAGATTCGGAGGATTGCTGAGGCGCCACCTCGGGAGAGTGGTAGTGGCTCCATGGAACAGGAACCTGCTTTCCCCTCTCAGGATGACAGTATTCCTGCTCCCACCCTTGCACTCCGCCAGTGTCCTTGCTGTTGACTCTCAGCCAGCCAGTCCAGACTGCTGCAGCCCAGGCCGAGATGGTGCAGTCTGAAGCCGAGCCCTCTAGGCCCAGAGCTGCTCGAGGTCGTCCTCCAAGGCCATCTGCAGTCTCCTCAATTTAAGATCAGCAGCCTTCCAGCACCCACGCTGCAGCCACTGGGGAAGCACCTCGTAGGAGCACTAGGAGAGGCAAAGGCACACGGAAGACAGGCATTAATGGAATGCACAAGGGTGATTAGTTTCATTTTGTATGCATTATTTAATGAGGGAATTTATAAAATTGGATTAGAATGTGTATTTTCTGGTGGTTTTTATTTTTGTGTTGACGAAAAGAGGATGATGGGATGGTCAGTGATAGAGGAAATGTAATGAATGTTAGACTGTTGGTGAATGTGGAGATGTGATTGAGGTTATGGTATTGCTCATGAATAATGTGATCATGTAGAGACCAGGCAGAAAGGGGCTGTCTTGGTTGTCACCTCTCTTCCTCTTCCTATTCCTTCACTTCCTGTTGCACTTCATCCTCCTCCACTTCCTCCTCCTCTTCCTTATGCTCCTGCTCCTCAGCTTCTCGCCTGATAAGTGGTGGCAAGGTCTGCTCCCTCATAATGGCCAGGTTGTGCAGCATGCAGCATACTACCACAAATGTCAATACCCTCTCAGCTGAGTACTGCAGGGCTCCTCCAGGGTGGTCCAGGCAGCGGAAGCGTTGCTCGAGGACACCGATGGTGCGCTCTATAATGTTCCGTATGTCAGCATGGTTCTCAATGTAAGCCTGCTGTGCACATGTGCATGGGTTCCTGACTGGAGTCATGAGCCATGTCATGAGGGGATAATCCTTGTCACCAATTAGCCAGGTTTTGACTTGCCATGGTGGTTCAAATACAGGTGGGACAGAGGACTGCCGCAGAATGAAGAAATCGTAACTGCTGCCACCCTGCCAGGATAATGGCCATTCACCTGCATGAGGCACTGCCTGTGCTTGCACACCAGTTGCACATTGATGGAGTGAAATCCCTTTAGGTTGAAGAAAACGGCCTAGTTCACATGAGGACCACGCAAGGCAATGTGCATACAGTCAATGGCACCCTGCACCATGGGGAAGCCTTCAATCCATGCTTTGCCTGCTAGTCTCTGGCAAGAGGGGATGAGATGTACATGTTTCTCATTGTATAGAGAGCCTCAGTGACCTCCCTTACACAGCAGTGCACTGCAAACTGCGAGATGTTGCTTATATCTCCAGCAGCAGCCTGGAAAGAGCCAGACACATAAATGTTAAGAGCCACGGTCACCTTGACAGCCATACACAATGTTGTCTTTGCCCTGCTTTGAGGCTGCAGATGTGGTTACAGCAGTTGGCAGATTTCAGTCACAACCTCTTTTGTGAACTGAAGATGTCTCAAGCATTGGTCCTCGCTGAAGTTGAGGTGAGAGAATTGCACACTAACGACCCTCGGCGGACATGGCCTCCTGCTGAGTGCCCATTTCCCCCTTCTCCTCCTCCCTCTTCTAGCAGCTTGTCCTGCTCTGCGTGGCCTCTCTTCATTCTCCCAGTCATGTTCAATTCCCAGAGGAAGCGCTACCAGGTTATCCATGTCTGGAAGCAACATTTTTCAGCACAATATTTTAAATGCCAAAAATGTACTGCAAGACCAGCCACTCTCCGTAGACTATTCAAACTTTAGCCAAGTATAGGAAAGCTCCAAAAGTACATATAAATGCACCAGCGGCCAGAAGAAATAATCCAACAATTAACCTGTATGTAGTTCATGATCCCTATAAATAGTGCCAGTGGTTGGGAGGGGGTCCTTCATTCCGTTAAATGTCATGTTCAGCTGTGTGAGGTTAAGACAAGGTGTTGGCTGGAGTGTGGAGTTTGAAAATGGCAGTGGTGCAAACCATGCAAAAATTAGAATATGGCGACCTAATGTAATCAAAGTAAGCTTTAACCCATTTATTTTAACAGACTAACACACTTATTTTAATTGGATTAATGCCTCCATTAAAAAACAGATTAAAGGATTTAATTTGAATACATTAAGGATTCGGATGCTAATCTTTGCATTTTCATTACAAGGCTACAAAGTACAACTAGAAAAAGAATGCATAATTCCCTTTAAATAAGAATGACCAAACGCTTCTCCATTTTGCATGGAATGTTAGAAAATGACTTTCACATTTCTTACTTAAGTAAGGACAGATTTCTTAATTATTTTTTGAGGTTTTTTTTAATTCATTTATGGGTTGTGGGCATCGTTGGCAAGGCCAGCATTTATTGCCCATCCCTAATTGCCCTTGAGAAGGTGGTGGTGAGCCGCCTTCTTGAACCGCTGCATTCCTTGTGGTGAAGGTACTCCTACAGTGCTGATAGGGAGGGAGTTCCAGGATTTTGACCCAGCGACGATGAAGGAACAGCGATATACTACTAAGTCAGGATGGTGTGTGACTTGGAGGGGAACTTGGAGGTGGTGGTGTTCCCCTGCGCCTGCTGCCCTTGTCCTTCTAGGTGGAAGAGGTCGCGGGTTTGGGAGGTGCTGCCGAAGAAGCCTTGGCGAGTTGCGGCAGTGCATCTTGTAGATGGTACACACTGCAGCCACGGTACGCCGGTGGTGGAGGGAGTGAATATTTAAGGTGGTGGATGGGGTGCCAGTTAAGCGGGCTGCTTTGTTCTGGATGGTGTCGAGCTTCTTGAGTGTTGTTGGAGCTGCACTCATCCAGGCAAGTGGAGAGTATTCCATCACACTCCTTACTTGTACCTTGTAGATGGTGGAAAGGCTTTGGGGAGTCAGGAGGTGAGACACTCGCCGCAGAATACCCAGCCTCTGACCTGCTCTTGTTGCCACAGTATTGATGTGGCTGGTCCAGTTAAGTTTCTGTTTAATGGTGACCCTCAGGATGTTGATGGTGGGGGATTCGGCGATGGTAATGACATTGAATGTCAAGGGGAGGTGGTTAGACTCTCGCTTGTTGGAGATAGTCATTGCCTGGCACTTCTGTGGCGCGAATGTTACCTGGCAATGCCCTATTATTTCTGTTCACAGCTTTAAGTTATACTTGATGGACTGCAGTAATAGTTTTATGCCAACATTTAACAAAAAATAAACTAGGTGACCTTATTTTAGTTTATCTAGAGAACTCTGTGAATACGATGACTACTTTATGGTGTCTGGAATCCATGTCACAATTGTAACTTTACCAGTGGCCAGAATTTATTGCAACTGCCTCTACTCGCAATTGGTATCAGAAATTTACCAGAATCATTTTTCCAGATATTATATTACCATACTTAACTGAATAGCTGCAGCTAGGACTCAGCAGTGAATGGGTTAATATATTGCACTATTCGGTATTACTAAATTTACAAGTGAAATTAATGTAATTGTTTGCTTCAGATATAGGAGAGCTGCTATAGGGTTATACTATAGGGATAATGTATGTATGAGGCTGTGGAGTACAGACTATTAACTGAACTCTTGATCCCAAAGAGACCCTGATGAGCAATGTTTGATCAAATAAAGAAGCCTTCTTTATATGCTGAGTTGATTCACAGTAAGCAGGGTTCCCAAGCTTTGAAGCCAAATTTATTGATGAGCGTACTAAGTGCTTATTTTTGATGCTAAGTACTAAAATTATTTGGTAAAATGCACTTGCATAGTCTAGTAAAAACTCTGACCTTGGTGAGCAGTGACTGATGGGTTGGATTGCTTGAAATAGCTTTCATCTTCATAAGATAAAAAAGGGAAGGATTTTGCCTTGGATTTCAGAAAGAACATGTCAGGGTCCTATGAAGGAGACAGAGATCTAATAGGAGTGTTGGATTGTTTTCAAGTACAGTTGAGACAGGAGTCCAACAGCTGTTGAGGCTGTTGAAGAAATTTGGTACAACAGTATAAATATATGCAAGCTGTTAGCTTCAAATTAGAGGCGAGGAGGCTGAAGAACTAGGAAAGAAGACAACTACAGGTGACATATCCCAGAGGCTGCAATCAGTTTTCTGCAAATGAGGATGCAACTGTTTTAATAGAACAGTTAAACTGCTACCTGATCAAAGAGGTTGTGGGGGCGAAATTCACCTTCTATGCGCCCGCCGTTAGCGCCTCCGGGGGGGCGTTAACAGGGCGCAATGGGCTTATTGCCCGGGCGGGGGCACTAATAGCACCCGCAGAGAAATTCGGCGGGTCGCTACTGAGGTGCTAGCCGATAGCGCCGTGCCCCTGCCGGTAGCGCCCCGGGCCGCTGCGCCACTGGCGATGACGTCATCGGCGAGCAACGTGACCCCTTAGCACCCTGCCGCCCCTTATCGCCCCGCAGCTGAAATTCGGCTGCGCCCCATGAGGCTGCTGTGGGCGATGTCCGCGCCAGCCTCGTGGGTCGCTAACTGGGCCGGACACCGCTGGTGGGACGGTAATTAAAGGGGCGGTCCGGCTGTGCCCCGCACCGACATTTTTTATTTTGGCCGACCTCCAGGTCGGCCCCATTTGGCATCCCTTGGCGTGGTCTGTGGCCACCATCGCGCCGTCCGGCACTGCGTCTCGGTGCCAGGCTGCAGCCATGGCACTATACCGCCCTGGTGGGCTAGTGGAGGCCGTCAAACGGCCTGCAGAGTGTGCAGTGGCCCTCCCCTTTAACGGAAGGGGCGGGGCGCTGAAACGTGTCATGCTACGTGGAGCAGCTGCGTAGTGCTCCGGCGCTACGATGCTTTGCGCCCCAGGCACCGCCCCGAGAGGAAGTGAAGCGCCCAAGATAATGCTCCGCTTCCTCGCCGGGGCGGTAAGCCCAATTTAGCGGCAGGGGTGGTATGCCCGCCCCAGGCGCTAAATGTCTGGCGATAATTCGGTTACCGCCCCCAAATGGGGCGTTACCGAATTTTGCCCCCTGTATGTTTTCATAATAACATCACCCAAGGTCAAGACAAACAGAGCTTGATTACTAACTGTAAAGGATTAACTTTTCAACGCATTAAACTCCTCAAAGCTGAATAACACTAACACACTTAAGTTGAACCCAGGTATTACATTTCTAGGTCTCTTCTATGCTTCTTACTCCAGCTTACATTGGTGCCCATATCCTTGAACACTCCTCACACCTTCAAGAATGTATGCCTTAGTTTTGATATTTTAGTTAAACTATCAAATAACAAAACAGATAACCCTGATCCTCAATTGCTTTTATCTATTGAACTTATCCTCTACCTTCTCAGAATCTCTGTTAACTTTGATGAGCAAGTAGAGCATCAGACCACACCACATTATAAGTTAACAATCATCAAGCAAATTTATTGAACAAAAGAGGAACAAGCAGACACAGTTATATTTTTACAGTAGAAAGTCTATTACCCAACTCCTCGAGTGGACAAAAATAATATGATAACTGCCTGGAATTTCTGCAGGGCTCCTCCCGATCTCCAGCCACAACTTTGGGAGATCGGCAGAAACCCCAAAGTGCACAGCTGTTTACACCATTTCCCCAGGACGTCTGCCGACCTCCCGCCGAAGTTACATTGAGAAATTGGGAGAATACCCAAAGAAATTCGATCCCTACAACTCTTAATATCTATAATTAATCCTTTGGAAATAAATTTCAAATACACACTGTGGCCTGCATATTCCACGGTATGGGTTTCCCAATCTCTGGTGAAGGTACGGCTGGAGATCGGAGAACCCCTGTAAAATCTCAGGGCAATTGTTTCTTCTTGAATTTCTCACCATTGTGGACATCTATAAAAATCTAATCTGCTTCTTGGAAATTTCAGACAAATTTTTCTTTCTCTCAGGAGTTTTAAATGAACCTTTGCATTAAGCTCCAAATTGACACTTAAACACAATGAGGCAGAGTTTTCGTTCGGTTGCGTGTTTTTTATGGCGCAATTCGCCCAAAATCGGCGTAACCTGCGCAAAAGATCGTGGAATTTTCAGCACAAGTTACGTTCAGTGCAAATTGAGTTTCTGTGATCTTGGTTTAAAAAATATTGCGCTTGAAGCCGGCCCCGCCCACAAAACTGTCCACGGCCCCAGATTGAATTAATCACCATGGCGAGTTTTCGCTAAT
The DNA here is from genome assembly GCA_030390025.1 of Squalus acanthias. Lineage (NCBI taxonomy): Eukaryota > Metazoa > Chordata > Chondrichthyes > Squaliformes > Squalidae > Squalus > Squalus acanthias. The sequence goes on from CM059430.1 coordinate 45,811,018, forward strand.
TGCGCTCATTTATGGGCCTTCGAGGAGGCTCTTAAAATTAAGCTGGTTCTTTTGAGCGCAAGGACACTAATAGGCATGTTTTAAAGGCTTTTGAACGTAATTTCTTTCTTATTTTACTAAAACTAACTACAGTACCCCAATATATCTAGCGATTGGTTCTGTATATTTTTTTTAAGTAATTTTCAGTCATTTAAAATCAAGTTACTCACAGGTGGTGGATTGACACTGTGATTAAAAATGCTTATTGTTTTGTGATAAACCCATTTTCAGCTGTATTAATTAAACTGCACCAAGTCACCACTCTTAAATACATCAAGGAATATTTTTTAATGCAATTTTTTTTTTTAAATTATGTTTCAAAACGCTGCTTCATTATGTTGGTTCGTGGCACAGTTTGCGTTCGGCAATATGCAAATGAGTTTGAGCGCAAACTCAAGAAAGAACCATTTCTCAAACGGGCACAATTTTGGGTGCAATTTGCGCCCGGATCACCAATTGCACACAAAGTGGAAAGTCTACCCCAATAGCTCTGTTTTTACATTCCGGAATAGTGTTTTCCAGGCTTTCCTGGATTTTGAGTGTCTGGCCATTCAGATTTTAAAAAGTAATCGTCAGTCATATACAAACTGAACCAATCCCACAGCATTGTTTGAATTATTCCTCTCTCCTGCCTATAACCAATGAAACTTGTGACATTGTATCGAAATAAGGGATCTAAACGGCAGTCAGTTTTTAAACTGCTTATATACTGGGACTTGATTTTCTTGTTATTATAAACTTTGTTTATTGGATTCTCTGGAAAGCACATTTGCATTTTATGAAGGCATTATACATGTAGATGTACTTTCAAATATATTTTATGAAGCCATTTTTATGATTAAGGATTCATTCATATAGATATTTTATGAGGTCATTGTATATTTAGGTTTACAATCACACACATTTCATGACAGTCTACATTACCATACATACTTTATGAAGTCACTGTGCATCCTGATTGCACATTGCCTGTGGAAAGAATGTATTACCACAACAAGCCGCTTGCACTGGAAGCAAGGGGTCCAAGGCAACTTGTTTGGTCCTGTATTCTGGGGTTAGTTGGGTTTGGGGACACAAGGGAGGGGTCCTGAATATTATTGGTCATGTTGGTTGGGGTTGGTAACCCTTGTGGCCAGTGAATGGGTTGCTGCGCTGAGAGAGCAGTTTGTGTTGAGTGGGTCTCCAAGAACGTGCCCCAGTCTGCAAGAATTTCCCCAGTTCCAGGAGGCTATACTGGGACAGATACCCAACCAAAACTACATAATGGCCCGGATTTTGCAGTGGGTACGCTGTCATACTTCTTTGAAATCCACCGCAAGTTCGGGATTTCCGTATGAGCTTACGCATTCACGAAACCCGAACTTGCAGTCTGTCAACATATGCATTGACAGGCCATCCGCACGGCCCACAATAAAAGCAATTGCTGCCGCAGAGTTGGGCTATTTTCCCACCGACTGGCCAGCAATTGCGTACAGAAATGTTACGGTTGATCCAAACAGGTACAGGGCCTGTTTGCATCAGCGTAAGGGGATACCGCAGGCATGATTTAAACATTTTCATTTTGGAAATTATACACATACATCAAATGAGTTTCTGCAAATATTGGCCCGGATTAGAGTTTTAATTATGTCGAAAATTATCAAAAAATAAAATTTTAGTGAGGTTGGTGGAATGAAGCTAATAGGAATTAAGTCCCAATCCTGTAAATTGTAATTAAATCTGATTTCGGGATTCCATTAAATCTGATTATGGGATTCCCTTCGGAAATTATTAAAATGGAATTCTGTTTTGTCATTGGAGGACTAGGCCCATGTGATCCCAGGTACGCTTCCGCACCGCCTGCATCGCTGGGATCCGTCGGCCATTACGCTGCCCTCCGCCTCGCAGTGTCAGAACGCAAGTTTCGCAGCCTCGTCGCCATCAGGTAGGTGCGTATTCCTTTTGCGGGTCGGAGGCGTACTCCGGAGGTACACCTCCGACCGCAATTTTTGGCCCAATAATATTTTATTTTGTCACCCCAGATTAAGTTGTAATGCAGAACTGAGTTATGCTATGTTAAATTGAACAAGTTACTATATTATTGTGCTGTTTTGATAATCATTTTATCCTTGACTATGTAGAAATAGTGTAATAAAACAATTATTAGTTGTTTGTTAAAATATGTTATCTTCAATCCTTAACATCATTGGGGTGTATAAAAAATTAAATTGTAACTGGCAACTGATGAAGTTCAACGCTGGAAGATTCAAGGGCTAAATTAGACTTCACATAAAAAACCTTAAAAACAAATCTAAATCCTAATCCATTATTCCAACATAGAACATTTGCCTCCCTGATCAGATGTTTAAAAGCTTACTTTTTTAGACTAAACAAACTGATGCAGATGGATGTTTCATTCATTTCCCATTATTTTAATGCAGTACATTTTGCTACCCGAAATGGTGATAATTTCTGGTAATTTACCTGACATTTACATTTTTAAAATCAAAAGATAAATATTGTACATTCACATTCAGCCCTCTGACTCATCCTGTTTATTGATTTTTCACACAAGCCACGACTCCCCATGGTCCCTCACATCTCTGTCTAATACTTCTCTACATTCAGTAATTTTAAAATGTTCAGCTTGGATTGAGTAACTTTGCTCTGGCTTGTTGCACTTATTATAGTAAAGGCTACATTCATCAAGGGTGCTATACGTAGACATTGCTGTTAACGTTTGGTATGCCTTTCCAATTGGTTACTAATTCCCAACATACTCTTTTGTTGTAAATTTCAGAGTCATTCTCAACTCAGAATGACCAATCCAAACTCTTCTCTTTATGTTGCATCCAGAAGGATGGTCTTTTATAAAAATTTCCAACAACCAACATAACACAGAATGAGTATTCTTGGAATAAGCTGAAAATGTGTACACACCTCTAACTAATGGTACACATTTACTATAAACCATGGGCGAGAAATTTATATACTTATCACCACCTGTTCGCGTCAGCGAGTCTCGAAAAAATGGCGACCGCCACTCTTTCGCCAGCTGGAGGTGGTCCCCGCGTCAGCCGCCATATTCTTGGGCCCCTTTGTGCTGCCGGTAACCAGCAGCGCCCGTCACCTACGCGAACTTCGACCCTAGCGCTCAATTCAGCTCTGGGTCCTACGCACGCCAGGTTAACCTGCCGTGCAAGCAGGCTGACAGATGCTGACGGGTGATATCTGCAGCTGTTAAAGGGGCACACACATCAATCAGGTAAGTTTGAATGGAAGGGTTTGGCCTTGGTTTTGGGATTTTATTGAAGTGGTGGCTTGCTGCAATATATGTGAAAAGTTTTTTTTAAGTGTTTTGGGAGTGCTGCTGGACGCTTGCAAGGGCTCGGATGGTAAGTGAACGCCTTTGAGAAGACAGAACATGCTGCGAATATTCAGCACGTCATGCAACATCCGTGGAGTTCACGTCTCAGGTCGACATGCTGCCTGACCAACTGAGTATTTGCAGCATCTTATGCTGTCATTTCACATTTACAGCATCCGCTTGCAGAGGGAAGAGGAAGATGCAGAAGAGGAAGATGTAGAAGAGGAAGATGTAGAAGAGGAGGACTCAGACGGAAGGATGCATCCCAGGCAGCCCCTTTGTGGCTGGGATATCCGAGATGGAATCATCTGTCTGCGGTCCCACTGGCTGGGCAGGCTACCTCTTCTTCTTGACCCACTGGCTGGGCAGGCTGCATTTCTTGAGTGTATGAAATGAGGAAGATACAAGGGTGGAGTTGTGCCGACGGGAGGGCGGGAAACCTAGAGGTGCATGCCAGAAGGGGGATAACGTACAAGGATACCCGCAACTTGTATCCTTCCAGCCCCGCCGCTGGCCAAGGGCTCAGCCATGCCCCTGCCAAGAATGGCCTGCACCGTCTCCTCCAAAGGGGTGAGGTGATGTTAGGAATGGGAGATGTGCCTCGTCATTGATGCAGATTGTTGGTAGGTGAGTGATTGATGGTCCTGCACTGAGCAGTGTGTGAGGCTAGTGGTGCAGTTGGTAGGTGACGGCATTTGAAGTTGCATTCATTGACCTTGACCAGTGGTCTGAGGTCATGAAGCTTCTTTGGGCACTGGAGCCAGGTGGTGGGGGTGACACTGCTGGCAATGACGGCCTTGGTAATGTACTCCCACATTGGGCTGAATTTTGCCAGTGCTCAGAGTGTGGGTTTGGAGGCAGGTCCACTGTCAAAATTGAAATGATTGACAGCGGGTTGGGAACCCGCTCCGAACCCGCCTCCATGTAAGTTTCCAAAGTGTCGGGTCTGCGATTTCAGAACAGACCCGACACCAAGCGGCGAGGGAAGCATTTAAGATAGTTAAATGCTTGTTAAATGCTTGTTAACTACTATTTTGCCAGCCTTTTTCTATTTTCTCACTTTTTTAACGAAGTTCCCAGCGTTTGGAGATCACGTCAGGTAAGTAGGTTGGGTTCTCTATGTCTCCCCATTGCTGTGAATAGGTGACAGCTTCAAAAGTGGTATGAAAGATACCATTTCACAGTTGTTCACTTTCCAATGTCAGAAGCTTGAGCCTTCAGGACTTGGAAGACACTTTTGAGCTGTATGCAGTTTGGAAGTGTTTGTAGTAAACTCTCTATTCACTGTCACCTCCTTGGAGCAAGCTCTCTCACCATTGACAGATTGCTTCTGTCATCTCAACTGCAGCTGTCATCCATTCCAGCAACATCAGTGTTGAAAAAATCTCACCTTGGTCCTCTGAATCCCTCCACGATCAGCCCCAACACCAACATCACCAGGCACACCAACATCACCAACAACAGCACCAACCTTCTCCACAATCGCCTGATGCTGCACAGGACACAGGGCATCAGCACCTGACAACATTGCTGCCCAGGATGCCAGCGATGGCCTCACCATGTCCAGATTTACTTCACTTGATGCTGTACACCCTGGCTGCCACATGGTGCGCCAGGTTAACACCACCCCACACCATCACCATAAAGCATCCCAAGCCATTAATTTCACACTCATCACAATGGGGGTGGGGGGGGGGGGGAGAAGTTATGCCTCAACATTTACTGGAATTCACTAAGACACTTCCAAAGGTGAGCACATATCCTTCCAATAAGGGAAAGTGTTGAAAATATAGATTTCAAAGTTTGACAACACATTAACAGAAAATGTACATGAACATTGCATAAAACACCCAAGAGGCTACCCTTGTGTGTTGTTAGTTGGTATGATTGCACTAGGATAAGGGTGAGTGTGAGGGGTGGCTAGTGAGATGGGGATGTGATAATGTAGATAGAGAGGGATGGGTGGAGATGCAAGGTATGTTGGTGTGAGTAAAGATGTGCAGGAGTAGGGTAGTGAAGGCAGAGTGATGGGGATGTGATGAGTGGCACAGCAGGATGAGGTTGGGTGTGGATTTGCAGTTACATTTTGTGATCTACTGAGATAATTGAAAGGTTTGCACCACTGAAGCCTGGTCCTCCTGACCACATCCCTGCTTCTGCCCTCCTGTGCAATGTGCAACCAGGCTGTGTTGGTCTCCTGGGGAGGTCTCTTCCACCCTTGGAAGGGAAGAGAACCTCCCTGCGTGCTGTGACTCCCTCCATAAGCATATGGAGGGAGTCATGCGGGAGCCTGGGTGCAGCTGTGCCCCTTTGTGCAGTGCTTGTCCGTGTTTGCAGCACCCCAATGCTGCAGAACACTGACAGAACAACTGTCAAAATTAATGTGGCCATGGTCCCTTTAAGGAAACTGGCTGATGACGCGTCATCAAATGACGTCATCAGACCCGCTTCCTTTTAATTGGCTGGGAACCTCGCAGGGCGAGCTTAACAAGCCCCATCAGGGGGAAATCCTTTTCACAGAGCAACTGGAGCCGGGAGCGGGAGCGGGACCCACCAACGACCTCTCCCTCCGCAATCCCGCCTCCGATGGCGAAATCGAGGCCATTGTTCTTTCTGGAGGGGCTCCTGGCCACTGTGGGTCGAGGGCCAGTCTTGCAGTGTTGATGCCCTGCACGAAGCTGGAGTGCTGCATGTCAGACCCTCAGTGCCACTTCCCTGGGTTGCTGTGCCATTTGTGTTAGTGCTGAGGCAGTTTTCCCATTTGTTCAGTTTAGGAAAGTAATTCAGCTTTAAGAGCTGAATAATCACATTTGGAACTTCTTTTAAATATTGAATATTTGGAAAAAGACAGAAAGGGCTGAAAAATGTATTGAATCAGTGCATTTTATTTTGTCTTGCTTCAATGCGCATGGCCCCTTTAAATTTCAGAGCTCCTCACTGCCCACAATGCATTGCGAGCTTCACCGCCTCGCACACGGACGCTCGGGGAAGCAGCAACGCCGCACCAGGACTACAGATTGCTCCCGGATCCCTCGTGCAATGCCACCAGGATGGCGTTGCACCTAAGCTTAGCGCTGCGCCACCTACCTCCATGCCCCCACACCAATTTGGGTCGGTTAGCGCTGCGGCCATTCCAGGCAGCCGTTAATGGCCGTTGGCGGTGACACCGACTGCTTTGCTGGCAATCACCAATTTTTCCCCCTATAAATCCACCAGTGGGAGAAGGAATTTTTGTAAAATCCATTGGTTAAAATTTTATATGGCGTAAGAAAGTTAATTAGGTTGGCTCTTTAAAAGTCCCTCCTTCCTGGTGGTGGATCATTGCCAAATTTACTAAACACATAAGAAGCGATCTGCAATTGCCAGCTCCCCGTTTCTCATCTGACAAATGGGCAACCAGCAGCTGAAAATTGAGGGGGAGGGGTATCTCATCCACCCGTTGACACCCAAGGCACGCCTGATGCAATCTTCAGATGGGCCTGTCAATGAGTGAACAGCACACCCGGCTTTTTCGAGTGAGGCTGTTAACATCTGCAATTTGGTGTCCGACCTCACTTGTAGGATCCCAATTAGCAATTTCAGATACAAATAGGCAGACCATGCACCGCGCACGCTCTGTCCATTTGCACCAGGCAGTGAGCGGCCTAACCAGGCCTAAAAGGGAACTCTGGTAGTCGCTTCACAAAAGGCCCGGAATTTTTTTTTGGGTGGTGGGGGGGGGAATTTTTGTGGGAGCTGGAGGAGCAGAAATGCTCCACCAAGGTACTGCGGCGTACTGCCAGCTCGTGCTCACCCTCTTCGGCGATTGGCCCAACCTGTCAGCCGGCTCAGCAAAGGAGTCAGCCCTCTCCCCCAACCAGCGACCTGCAGCGGAGTGTCCGTTTGGCACTCGTAGCTCAGCAGTTACATTCAAATGAGGCCTGACCCTGAAAATAGCTCGGGCCTCCCGACTCTGGCTTCAGGCAGGCAGCGCGCCTGCTCCAACGACTTTGGGCTCATTTCAGGCAGAAGTTGAAAATCTCCCATCCCCAAAGAATGTGTTCTAGTATTTATTATGCGTTCTCCTCACTACATGGATATGTATTGTTCATTCCCAGCAGGGATTCATCACTTTACATTTGTTGGGATAAAATAATTTCTAAGATCAATTCTGAATCATTACAGAGAAACAATCCAATCATGTTATGCAAATTTATTATGAAAAATGTTTTAATTGAGCAGAGTTCTCAGAGATGGGTTATTCTCTGCAACCCATATTTTAGCAGTGCTATTTTCAGTAATGAGAAGAGAAAGAACATTGATAAACAGCAGCCTTAGAAATTCAAATCCTTTCATTCGGAGTTTATTTTTAAGAGCTCTTAGAAGCCGCGCTACCTGGATACTATAAAAGCTCTGTACGTCCTTCACTGCAAAATGGTTATTTCAGTCTTGTGTGCCTCATCTCTCAGTGGCACAGGGTGCATATTAAAATTAAGTTAGAATGATTTTTCAGGGCACTCAAGCACTCGAGCTAGTGCACTAGAGACCAAAGCTCGTGTATCTTCTCGTGTTATTCCAATGTTATTTGAATTAAAAACAGCGTTTGTACCTCCTGATGTCACAGGTCGGATTTTAAGGCACCTGTTTATTACAAAATTTATTACCAAAAATTGTTTGTTTTTTAAACAAACTGACTTTTGCCAGATAGATATAAGCACTGATAGTTATGAGCACTGATGTATATGAGCACTGATAGATATGAGCGCTGCCTTCTTACCTGAGAGATCTGTTTTCATCTCCAGCCCAGATTGATGGAATAAATACTGAACTTTTTCTGTCAGGCTTAGATTTCAAAGTGAAATGATACTGTTGTTCTTGCTAGACCGCAAATGTGAGTGAAGCGCATTAAGTGCCATATCAATCATGGGAACACTTGATGCTGACACCAGGTGCAAAAAAGTGAAAACAAGAAAATTTAATTCACCAGTGTTGGCATCCTGACCTCGATAAGCACAAAACTCACACGGGGTCATTGTCACCAACAGCACATGAGTGGTAAACTGGTGGAGTGGATTGGCTGCCCATTATAGAACCAGCTCGATGTCCTTTTCCATTGATTTCAATCGGGCGGGTTCTATAACGAGCGGGCAATCCGTTCCGCCAGTTTACCACCCATGTGATGATGGTGAGAATGATCCCCAAACGCACAAAGCAAAACATGGAAGGCATGTTTATTAAAAGTATGTTTATTCATTTATTAAAAGTATTTATTGTCTATATTATATTTTATATGCTTGTAAATTATATGGACGTGCATGTATTTATTTATCTGTTAATCAGTAAGTGGAATTTTAAACTTGACAATCATTGAATTTAATCATTGATTCATAATGCGGTTCTTGATGAGAAAAATTCAATCGTGATATAAAATTGCAATGTTATGGCTATTTCTTTCTTCACTGTCTCAATTCTCTCTGTAAGTAGAGCATCACCATTGCTTGTAGAGTGAACAATATATGGCTGAGAGACTGAGTGTTATTTTTAATATTAAAGCTGAGTTTAATAAGTTGTTTCTTGATCATAAGGCAAGGCATATTAAAATCTGTCGATATTGTGCACATTTACCAAATAACATCAATTACTGTCCAGCAATATTTCTATTGTTTTGTGACTTTCATAATTTTGAAACTGCAGTCAGTTATTATCAGATATTCCTTTCAGCCATCAGAACCTTTAGCCTGTGTGTATTTGTGTGCATGGGATTAGATAAAAACCAAGATTGCTGCTCGTGCATTTTAAATTTCTTTGACTGCAGTAGATGTTCAATTGTTCATCAAGTCTCAGGTGCAACTTTCTATTTCTCTTCCATCTGAAATGAGATATAATTGGATAATACCCAAGATAGCCTTAAGTAGGACTATGCATTTCTTGTGAGTACAATAACATTTAAACCAGCTAACGATATCCAAATCATTTAAAAGATATTTTGTTGAAGTTTTCCATTTATCAAGTATGTTAGTTGTGGATAATGGAACATTTTCCCAATTTCAGGAACCCAGTATCTACATCAAGCACTCTCAGGTCAAGTATTAGCTGCAGAACAAAGTTCCCTCTACTTTTCCCCAACATGCCTTAGCCTCACCAGAAAGTATCAATGTGGCATTATCTTTTCTGAGTGAAATTGTCCATTTAGTGCTGATGGCCACACAGAACTGAGTTGATATACCCAAGCTGATTTAGATAGGAGCCTTTATCTTGTCAGTTTGAAATGGCTTTAAAATGGCTTTCCCAAAGGAAAAGGACAGTGCTAACCCACTGCACCACTAAATCTTCTTTGACTCATAAATCATTCGTAGGACTTCTTATCAGCAGACTGCCACTTCCTTTAATAATTGGCCAGGGTCTCATACCATTCATACCATTTTGATTGCACTTATGATCACAAGCACCAATTTATCATCATTTTTTATAAAGTAATGTAATGATATTAGTCTTCTTCTTCTTCTTCTTAGGCAGTCCCTCGGAACCGAGGATGACTTGCTTCCACATTAAAAATGAGTTCTCAGGTGACTGCTGAGTCCAATGCGGGACCTACAGTCTCTGTCACAGGTGGGACAGATGGTGGTTGAAGGGGCGGGTGGGTGGGGTGCTTGGGTTGACTTGCGCTGCCTGCGCTTGCTCCAAGCGAAGAGACTCGAGGTGTTCGGCGCCTTGCCGAATGCTTCTCCTCCACTTTGTGCGGTCTTGGGCCAGGGATTCCCAGGTGTCGGTGGGGATGTTGCACTTTTTCAAGGAGGCTTTGAGGGTGTCCTTGAAGCGTTTCCTCTGCCCACCTGGAGCTCTCGTGCCGTGTCAGAGCTCCGAGTAGAGCGCTTGTTTTGGGAGTCTCGTATTGGGCATGCGGACAATGTGACCCGACCATCAGAGCTGATCGAGCGTGGTTAGAGACTTACTTTGACACTGAGCACAATAGGATCAAATTGAATTTGGCAACATTTAGATTTACTTACAGCTGGAATAATTTTGAATCCCTTTGATCAATCTCCTTACCTTACATGTGAATTGCTAACAGCAAAATCTCATTTTCTGTTAAAGTCGATTATGATTTGTCAATATTCAAAATATCTGCCAGTAATACCTGTGATCACAATTGCTCTGAAGCCATTACACTGATCATTAGCAAATTCTTCATTCCTTTTCAGCCATTAAACTTTGCTCCCTTTGCAAATGAAACTTACTCAATAAACTCCAGCATTATTACTAGGAACGTTTCCATTGTTCTTACGATTGGACTTACATATTTAGATTTTTAACTTTTTGTTAGTATTAAGTATGATTGTACTTATTACAAAAAAGACAATTCCATTAGTGTCAAATATGGTGAATCGTATCTCGTACATGGAATGCAGGTTTGTGATTTTATTGAGTATTACAGCTATAATTTGATTGGGACCTCCATGTGGGGAACACCTGGGTAACAGTGACCACAATATTATTTGATTCAACTTGATCAGCCCAACCAAAGTTACCAAAATGTTAATGCTTGTTCCGGATTTCATGAGAGCTGGATTTATAAAGATAACAGATGACTTAAATCTGGTTGATTGGGCAACCCTACTAGGAGGGGAAGTTACCAATGGAATAACTTTAAAACCATCTTAATGCGAAAGGAAGCCATGAATATCGCTAGAGCCAAAAGAAGAGCACTTTGTAAAACATAATCCAGCCTGACACTCCAGTGCAGTACTGAGGGAGTGCTGCACTGTCGGAGGTGCCATCTTTAGGATGAGACATTAAACTGAAGCCCCCATCTGCCCTCTCAGGTGGACATAAAAGATCCCTTGGCACAATTTCAAAGATCATCAGGGGAGTTCTCCCTGGTGTCCTGGCAAACATTTATCCCTCAGCCAACATCACTAAAAAACAGATTATCTGGTCATTTAATATAAATAATAGGGTAATGCATGCCATGCAAGGTTCCGAATTTAACACTATTGAGTGGGAAAGTGACCTAGGTGTTATGGTACATGAATCTCTTAAGGCTCCCTTCCTGTGAGAAACTGGCTGTCGCTTTTCATATATTACAACAGTGACTACACTTCAAAAAGTGCTTCATTGACTGTAAAGCGCTTTGGGACATCCTGAGGTTGTGAAAGGTGCTACAGGAAACTCTTGTTTATCCGGCACCCAAATATCCGGAATTCTCGCTTAACCGGCAAAAATCATCCTCCGAAAACTCCTCTCAAATAACCGGCAATGTTGCCGAGTCACAGTCCGAGTCTCCGCGAACGCCGAGTACTCCGAAAACTCCTCTCAAATAACCGGCAATGTTGCCGATCCCGAGTCCCCGAACGGCGATTTAGTCAGTAGGGGTAGTTTTCAAAAGTGCCACTACTCGGCCTCCTGGCGCTGTCGGAAGTCCGAAACACTGCAGTAGCAGGAGTTGATTCTCCCGCGCTGCCGGGAGTCTCACTTACTGTTACGTAATTAAAGAGTTATGGATTACTCTCAACTGGCAGTACTGTACTTAATCAAGCATCTTCCACCATCCATTTAACACAACATTCTGTAGGTGAGTACCCAAATACTGTATACTGCACATTTCTTGATTTTTTTATTTTTCTTTGTTAAAAATAGCCTCGGTAGATATAACTCTCTGTTATCCGGAACTTTCGATCAACCGGCACCACGCCGGTCCCATCGGTGCCGGATACCAAAGAGTTTCCTGTATATAAATCCAAGTCTTTTTTTTAAAGTGGATAACTGGTCATATGATCAGGCTTAAGTAAAAACACTTTTACAGGCTAAAATAAAATAGTTTTCAGGAGAACAGGGATACGTATAAAGTTCAGCTAAAGGCAACAAAAGCTGCTGTCATAGAACTAAAAGGTCATTAGAGTAGATGATAGTGGATAACTGCAGTAGCAATAGTAAAATTGTTTTCAGCTATGCTAAGAGTCAGAGAGCCATTAAGGACTGCAAAGGGCTGTTGAAGGATTCCTCAGGACAGATTAAGGTGATCTCCCAGGATATGGCAGAGGTTTTAAATGATGACCTTGCATGAGTCTTCACTCCAGTAGACAATGCTCAGTTACCAATAATGCAGTGTACAGCGACTTTAAAGTTGAAATTGTAAACGTGGATGCAGATATAGTCCTGGATACAAAGCAGGTGGATGGAGTTAAGATACAGATCAGCCATGATCTCATTAAATGGTGGAACAGGCTCAAGGGGCTGAGTGGCCCACTCCTGTTCCTATGCTCCTCTGTTCCTATGATAGAATAAGATGACTCAAAACAGATCAGGCTGCTGGTCCTGATAACATTCACCCAAGGGTACTCAAAGAAATGGGAACTGTGCTCAGGTAGCCCTTTGCTCATATAGTTAACAGCTCGCTACAGTCTAGAACTGTTGTCATGGAGGGAGGAAGGACTATGTGGTGGCAATATTCAAAAAGGTCAACAAGGCAGAACTTGGTAATTATAGACCCATTAGCTTGACTTTGGTTGTAGGAAAGTTGCTAGAAGGGAACATTAGAGATCCTCTGTATGACCTTGACAGAGAAGGGGTTATTATAGACTCTCAACGTGGCTTCTGGAAATGAAGGTCATGTCTTAACAACCTGGTTGAATTTTTTGAGGAAGTTACTAGGTTGATGAATATAAGTAGGTATCATCTAACTGGATTTTAAAAACCTTAAGCTACTCAAGTGTCCTGTGGGATTGGTGGGCAGATCTTGGAGTGGATAAACATTTGGTTGCATTCTCGTAGATTGAAGGTTGATGTTGATGGTAGTGGTTCTGCTTGGGGACCAGTTACTAGTGGATTCCTGCAGAGATCAATTTTGAGATCATTGCTCTGCACAATCTTGATTAATGATTTGGACAAAGGCATTGGGGGAACTGGCTACAAGTGTGCGATACAAAGATTCATGCAAGTACTGGAATCTTAGCTGAGAAAAAACAATTACAATCAGATCTAGATACAATAGGCCCACGTCTTGCAAATGTCATTTTAATAGTAGCGTATGCATGCCATGCAACGTTCCGAGCTTAACACTATTGAGTGGGAAAGTGACTTAGGTGTTATAGTACATGAATCTCTTAAGGCTCACGATCAATACCATGAGGCTATAGCAAAAGCAATTGAGTATTAGGATTAATAAAAAGCATTATATTGTCATTGTATAAGAGCTTGGTTGGGCCTCATCTAGAATATTGTGCTGAGTGTTGGTCCCCTCATACATTAGATGATGTAGGAGCCATGAAAAAGGTTCAGAGGAGAGCCTGTAGCCTGAGACTTAGCTTAAAAGGCTTTTAGTTACCACTTTTGGCTTAAAGAGCTGGGGCTAGAAATTCGGCTCCTTTGTGCCTGCCATTAGCACCTTCGGGGGGCGCTAACGGGGCGCAAGAGGCTTATTGGCCAGGGGGATGAAAAGGGCACCTCCTGAGAAATTCAGCGGGGTGTTGCTGAGGCGCTACCCGATAGCGCCGCGCCCCTGCTGGTAGCGACACCTTATCGCACCCCTCTCCCCGTGAGCTGGGCCGACCTCCGCTCGCGGGGCGGTTATTAAAGGGGAGGTGCGGTCACGACCCATGCCGCCATTTTTTCTTTCTTGGCCGACCTCCAGGTCGGCCCTCCGTGGTGTACTGTGGCGTGGTCTTGGCTGCGCTGGTGGCCTAGAGTGGGCCATCGGAGGCCCTGCAATGTGCGCAGCAGCCCTCCCCTTTAACTGAAGGGGAGGGGCGGTGAAACACGGAGGCGCTGACGATCCCGCCCCGACATCGTCTCGGTTACCGCCCCACCAGGAAGTGGAGCGCCCGAGATTGCGCTCCACTTCCTGTACGGGGCAGTAAGCCGAATTTAGCGGCCGGGGCGGTACTTCCGCGCCGGGCGCTAAATGTCCGGCCTTAACTTGGTTACCGCCCCCCATAAGGGGCATAACCGAATTTTGCGCCCGTTTTTTAAATTTAGAAAAGTGTAGACTACAAAGAGATTTGATTGAAGTCTTTGAAAAAAAGAATGACTTACATTTATATATCGCCTTTCACGTCCAACCGAACGTCCCAAAGTGCTTTACAGCCAATGAAGTACTTTTTTGAAGTGTAGTCACTGTTATAATGTAGGAAATAATGAAAGGATTAGACTATCCCCATGGATACATTATTTGAGTTGGATAGGTTAGGGAGGACATGGGACATGTGTGTAAGTTATGTAAGCATAGAACTAGGTTAGATGTCTGGAAGTTTTTCTTTTGATAGACAGTCATCGACCTCTGGAACAAGTTGTCGGCTAGGGCAATGAGTATGGATTCACAGCAAGGATTCAAAAGGGAGCTGAGTGAGTTCCTAATTATGGTCAATATTGCAGTTTAACAAAAAGAAGATGGGGCATTGGGCGATGTGTCTCATTGACATGAGTCTCCTAGAGCAGGAGATGCCATGAACACAAATGGGGAAAAATTCCTTGGTGCCTACTTTTAGCGCCCCTGTGCCGTAAATTCAGTGGTAGTGCCCCAAGCAGGAGGCAGGGCACTACTGGAAGTGCTCCCCCTCCTTCCTGGGGTGCTCCCATTCAATATCGTGGCACTATGTGCAACAGCACCACGCACGTCGGCACATAGCGCCACGGTATTGCAGGCCTCCCTCCCCTGATTAAAGGGGAGGGGCCTAGCGCTGCGCGCACTGGGGCCCTGCTGGACCACCGGGGAGCAGGGGTGCCGGGGAAACAGCCTGGCACTCAAGAGGAGTGCCGGGCTGAGCGATCGCAGCCGACACCCCAAATGAAAGCGGGGAAGGGGACAGGTGCTGGCAGGCAGCCAGAACAAAAAATGGCCGCCCGACATCTGCCCCTTTAAATACCGCCGCCGCGGCTGCGCAAACACCACCCTGACCCTGTCGGACGTACCGTCTGGCGATAGCTCAGGGGGCGCAGCTGAAGTTTGCGGCCGGGGCGCGAGCCGGGCACTGTGCACAGCGAAGACTTCATCGCCGGAGGCACAGCGCCGCGGGGCGCTACCGGCTACCGCCGCCACTAACCTCCCGCTGAATTTCACGGGAGGCATTGGCGAGGTCGCGCCCAGGCGCTAGGGGATTTGCGCCCCATTAGTGCCCCCCCGGGAGCACTAACGGGAGGCGCAAAGCCAACCCGATTTTTCCCCCAAAATTATTTCTCACTAGACTTGTAGTAATTATGTCATGACTATTAACCCTACAGGATGAATGCAGCCTTCCATCAAAAATGCGGAACTGCACAGTATATACAGATAATCAATATCCACTCTGACAGCAGCTGCTGCCACCAAGATAAGTACCGAACACAACAAAAACACTCATAAAATACCATAATATATATTATAAGTAGCGGATACCAAAGTTGTGACTTCAAAGCTGCAATCTAGTCTTGTTTTGTGAACAAAGACTTTAAATTGATGAGCTGTAATCCATCCGCAAGATCAGTTGTCCTTTATCACTGCACAATAATAGTGTACTATGAATCACAAAAGGGTAAAAGCAATGCTGTTATTTCAATTGGAAGCAAAAATAAAGAACTGCTGTGACTATTATAAAGCTTTTCTGCATTAGCATTATTTGTCCTTTGAAATCTTCCATGTTAAAAAGACAGCTTTTCCCTGCTCTAAGAATACACATGCAAAATATATCCACTTTATTATTCTGCAGAAACAACACAAAGAATTCATGTGGTTATATTCCAAATATATTCTTGGACACATTGGCTCTTTTTTCCCCTCTTGAACCATCTTATTATCTATTATTTTGACAGGTTTCAAAAACATAACCAGACTTTGTTTTACTGTGCATAAAAATAAAATCTCTTCCTTAGAATGGCCTCCAATCATCCCCTCAGCTTGTTTTCTATCTGCTATTATCTTCTTGTCCAATGCAGCCTGTTTCCTACAGTAACATTTCTTACTGACAGGCATGGATTGCACTATTTGTATTATAGTTGAATCAGAACCAAATAGGCCCAAAACAGACTTGAAGGGAAAGTCACATTAAAAATGTTCCACAGTGCCACTTTTGATCAATAAACACTGACACACATTACTTTTACAAAATACAGTTTAATATAGCCAAGCATCGCTGTTTTCTAGGAGAATACAAAGAAGCTGAAAGTTCTCTGTTGTTTGATAGGGAGCTGCCTTTATAGAATTGGCCCGAAGTTCCCTGGAGTCTTGCACCATTGAAATGGCGCGACTACAGCATAGGATCCCTTGAACGGCACAAAAGAAAGAGGAAATTATGGAGTAAGTGACTTAATAGTACTCCATAATTTCCTGGGACTTTTGCGTTGCTCCGCCATTATGTCCGCCGAAAATCGTTGAAATTGGTGGTGATGACCATTTTCCTCCATTTAAGCCAGTTTTCACACTGTTGCCACTTGACTTAAAAATACTGGCAGTGGCGATATTGACTTTATAACGTGCTCGCTGCATCAGACTTTTACTCTCAAACAACGCTGAGATAATTTTGAGCTCCGAAGGAATTTGTTTCCTTTCAGCGTACAAATAACAACAACCTCTGAGCCAAAGGCATCGCCAAGAAAGATGTTTCAGCAAAATACCTGACGTTCAAGCAATGAGATTGTGTGGTTCTGGGTAAAAATAAACCTTCACAAAACACCAGAAAGCCGGTTTCACTAACTGGTGTACGGTTATCAGCCCTTTCAGAGTTCAAACTAAAACCAGCTTCAGAGAACATCATTTAATGGCCATTCTGTTTTAAAAAATGAGATTTCAATAGCCCTTACAGCTCAAATGAATCATGAAATTATTCAATGAAAATAAAGCCAAATAGATGAAATGCAGCACTAGCAACATTCCTCCTTTTATATTTTTTTTCTATCATTGTAAAAAATGAAGCAGTTTAATGACAATCTAAAGTAGCTTTTGTTAAAAAATGTACCTGGAGATCAATTCCTTCAACTTCCAATGTCAACCTGTAGATTCTGGCCTTGCTTCAATATAATTCTGCATACATGATTTAAGAAAAATCAAGTCCATTTGAAGAAAAATGTAGATGGTCGTTATCAGTTATCTTCCATAAACCTAAATCCCTTTATTGGCCATTGGCCACAACACTTCTGATTTGCCACTATTCTCGCTGCAGCATATTCAAATCAATTTTCCGGTATAATTTGCGTCAATTCACCACTGGAGGATCATGGTCTGTTTTATGGCGCCAAAATCGCCGTTGCAGGAAAATCCGAGATTTGGTTCTGAGTTCAGTAAATTTAATAAAACCATCGTTTGCTACTCAAGGGCAGATCAATCAGTTTCTGGCTGTATATGCAATTCAAATTTAGTGGAATGAAATGTTATAATATTGTAGAGATGTAAATGCAAAAGTTATCTTTTCATTTATTTTTAACCCACTGAATCTCAAAAAGACCAGCAGGATTAAAGTGGAAGAGTAAGTAAGGTATGCAGAGAAATGTTACAGACTTTATCGAAAATAACACAGGAAAATTGGCACACGTTGCTTATATTTGTCCAGTTAATATTTTCTGATTTAGATGGTGGCACTGCAGTACCCACACTGAAGGTATGAAAATCATGAGTGAGGCTTGATGAACCAGCTGGTCTTTTCCTGCCCATCATCTTCATATCTATTGTCCCTTCTGACAGCTGGCTGTAAGGATCCTACCTCAAATGATTTCAGACATCTCAACCTAACATGAGGCAACAGCACAAAACTGGCAATAGCTGGCAATCCCAGTCAGAGAGACCATTAGGAATGTTAATGTAAGAAGTCGCACAACACCAGTTTATAGTCCAACAGTTTTATTTGAAATCACAAGCTTTCGGAGCTGCTGCTCCTTCGTCAGGTGAAGTGAAGGAATACGAATCGGCAAAGCATATGTTAATGTAGGAAGTGGAGGGGGGCTTACGCCAGTGCAGGAGAGGGTGTGCTCTACTGAAGCTGATTGTCGGGACAGAGGAAGATTTAGTCTGCATCTAACCCATGCTAGCCCTCAGCTAAAAGTGCTTGCTGTTGAAACAGTGGCCTGAATTTTAATGGGAAGGCGGGCTGGGAGCGGGGGTGCTCTGAAGCGGTTGGGAAACCCGGGAGAACAGTGGTTGCACATGCAAATCAGGCCCTGCCGTTAAATTCGGCAGGGCCTGCGGGAAACCCCTGTTTCCTACCCGCAGCCAGCCAGATTGAGAGGGTAGGGTAGGCCTGCAGCACTAGGCCACAGAGAGGAGGGAGGGAAGGATTGTGTGGGGGCTGGGGGTCGGCCAGAGGAGCACCGGGGTGGTGGGGGGGTCGATGAGGATCGGGGCAGGACCAGCACGGGGAGCGGGGTCCTGTGAGGATCGGGAGCTGGGACCAGCACGGGAGGCAGGGTTGGGTGAGGATCGGGGGCCGGAGGTGTGGGAAGGGGAGAGGTCTCGTGGGGGTGATCGGAGGCCTCGGTTGGGGTGGGGGGGTCTGATCGCAGGGGTTGGGTTAGGTAGGGACACTGGATCCAGAAGGTAAAGGCACTTACCTACTGGATGCAGCAGTCCTCGCCTTACTTTAGCTGGCAGGTTTCAGGAGGCCTGTAAATCCCAACCAGCTAAAGTTAAATTCAAAATGGAGGTTAAAGCAGAGGCGCGCCAGCCTCATTATAATATTAAAATGGTCGACCCGCCTCCTGGGAGCGGGTTGGCTGCCCACCCCTGTCTGGTCTGCATTAAAACTGGAAGTTGGCGGGTTGGAGGGATTCAGATTTTTAGCAATTTAACTGCCCCCATGCCCTCAACCCACCCGTTTTTTTTAAAGTTAAAATTCCCCCCAGTATGTTCAAAATAGGAAAGTACTAATATTTCCCACTTTGAGCACAATTCTTTTTAATCTTAAAACAAATACGATTCTGACAGTTCCCCCGGAATTTCCTCAGGGATTATTCCCCCGATTGGCTGTCATAACTTGAGCAGAAATCTGGGATAAACTGAATAAACGGGGTCTCGACCGATTTTTCCCACTGAAGCTGCGGGGGGCGAGCGGGCGAACGCCGAGGGAAATTCTCGGCGATATGTTTTACAGGGGCTGCGCTGAGCTGTGAACCCTATGACATTCATCAATTCCTTTTATAGCGTTTTACGTTGCTTTGAGCAAACATCGATCATTTTACAGAGTCCTCCTGGTTTTGGGTGGATGTTCAGACTCCACGCGGCCGGTGCGAAACATACAATCATAAGTGTGATGAACTGTTCCTACTTTTAAAAGCAGAAATTACAGATTGTAGCTCTTCTGTCAAGGAAAAGGCTAATTAATTCTTAGGTGTTGCGTCATGTGTTAAAGGCAATCAAAAAAGAAGCAAACAGTGTTTCAACCGTAGATTTAGGTAAGAAAAATACAGTGGAGAACAGAAATAATTACTTTCCATCTATCTGAAGCTAATAATGAATCCTCTTAAATGTTTTCACATTTAAATGAAATGTTAAACTATGCAAAAATCTGTGAAGCAAGACCGCTACCAATGCAGTTCTGAATTTTTTGTGAATAAGGTTTTAATGAATGTAAAATTCTACGGCAGATATTCCTTCTGAAATAGCAGCTAATTAATTCACCATGAGCAATGTTTAAAAAAAAACCGGTACCAATCCGTAATCATATATGTGTAGTATTTACTAACCACGTCATAACTCTTCAAAGCACTATTGAAAGCGCTTCACTGTTGTTTTCTATGAGTCACCAGCTGTTATTCTGCTTTATAGATAATCATAGTCAGATGCTTAATCTTTTCATCATAATGCTCACTTAGTGGTCGAGACCATCCGATACAAATGGTGTTCCCAAGCCTTCTAGAGGCAGAGAAATGAGCCCTGTAATATGGAATGATCAGCTCCCGACCTCACTGAAAAATTGTCTTCAATGAAATATTACTGTGAGCAGACCTTGACCAATTCCTATACAGGAGGTGAGAGGGGTCTGATGGGATCGACCAGAAAAGGAGCTGGTGTCGAAGCTAATTAGTAATAACAATGAGAGGTGACTCAAAATGACAGACTTTGCCTGCCTGAACAGTGAGGGAAGAATCTCCGTAAGAAAACACTCTTAAAGATGCTTTGAGGGAAAAAAAGACTTGCATTATTTTGAATGGTTAAATTGAACTCTTACATTTTTTCATGCAATTTCTGCTTAACTGTAATTTCCTTTTGATCACAGAAAATTTACCATTGATTCAAAGGAAAAGAAGTCTCAAGTCTCAGTAAGATTTTTCATCATCCTCATTTAGATGTTCTATTATGGGGAGAATTTAGTTTGAAGAGACTATTATATCTTGGTTACACTTGTTTCTAGTGTGCAGAAAACAGAACAGTTCTGGTTTGAGCAAAAGCAGAAGATATAAGAGTAAATTTCCTATGGCTTCTTCCGTTCCACTGTTGTAACTTGTGGGGAAGTTTGGCAGTGGAGCAGAAGAAGCCCAGAGGAAATTCCTGGCCATGCTTTAAGCTGGTTATACTGACCCTGCTAAAAAGATAAGACACTACTACTACAACAGAAACAGCCAACATGCATTTATATGGCACCTTAATGTAAAATATCAGCTCAAGGTGCTTCACAGAGGCATAATCAAAAAAATGGACACCGAGAAGGAGATATTGGAAAGGGTGATCAAAAGCTGGGTCAAAGTGCTGGGTTTTAAAGAGGGTCAAAGAAGGAGAGGGAGGTAGAGATACAAAGGACTTTAAGGAGAAATTCCAGAGCCTGGGTCGAGGCAGCTGGAGGAATGGCCTCCAATGGTGGGGCAAAGGTGGCGAGGAATGCACAAGAGGCAAGGGCCAGAGGAATGGAAAGTTTGGTGGAAGGGTTTGTAGGGCTCGAGGAGGTTACAGTGAAAGGGAGGGATTTAAACATGAGGATGGGAATCTTAAAATTGAGGTATTGGGGGACAGGTAGCCAACGTAGTTCAGCGAGGACAGTGGGAGTTGATGCCAAATAGGCTAAGGGCAGCAGAGGTTCTGATGAACCGAAGTTTATGGAAGGTGGAGGATGGGAGGCTGGCCAAGAGAGCATTGGAATTGTTTAGTCTGGAGGTGTCTGTGTGGAATTTGGAGAGGAAAGAGAGATTGGAAATGGGGTGGTCGTCTGCAATGACAGAAGGGCCATGGGCGGGGTTTCTGAGGAGAGGGTTGACGATGGTGGTTTTGAAAGGGAGGGGGAATTGACTGAAGAGAAGGAGCCACGTACCATGTCAGCTAACATGCTGAATGGTATACAACACAAAAAAAAGTTTGTTTCTGCCATTTGCACCACATTTATTTGTAAAGTTTCCATCTAGCTCAAAGTACAATCTTGAGTATTTAGTTCTATAGGAGGAGTAGTTTTTGTTTGTTATGTTGAATAAATGGTATTTCCAGCTGTAAACTCTCACCTGAATGAGAAAGAAAAACAGTGAACAAAAACTGAAGGTATTATTGAAGAATTTGATTGTTCAGTTTTGTGGTACTTTCAGCTTAGTAAATGGTAACTTTAAAAAAACTGACTATTTGATTGCTCAGTTTTCTTGTTCCTCATTGGTAGTTACTGACTCAATTGAGCTGCTTTTGATTTGTTCAAGTTTGGTTGATCAGGTATTTGAATGGTGGTTTAACAGATAAGTCCTCATTTCAGCAATTTCACAAATTTTTGCCTTACGATGTGTGACACCCTGAAGTGTGACACTTCTGAACGCCTTCTAAAATCCAAAGTATATTTGGATTTTCAGAAGGCATTCAATAAGGTGCCACACAAGTAGTTGTTACACAAGATTAGGGAAATATATTAGCATGGATTAAGGATTGGTTAATGGACAGAAAACAGAGAGTAGGAATAAACGGGTCATTTTTGGGTTGGCAGGGTGTAACTAGTGGCGTACCACAAGGATCAGTGCTTGGGCCTCAGCTATTTACAGTCTATATCAATGATTTTTAGATGAGGGGACCGAGTGTAATAGATCCAAGTTTGCTGATGTACAAAGCTAGGTGGAAAAGTAAGCTGTGAGGAGGATGTAAAGTGGTTGCAAAGGGATACAGACAGGTTAAGTGATTGGGCAGGAAGGTGGTCGATGGGGTATAATGTGGGGGAGTGTGAAATTATCCACTTTGGTAGGAAAAATGGAAAAGCAGGATATTTTTTAAAAGGTGAGAGACTAGTAAATGTTGGTATTCAAAGGGATTTGGGTGTCTTTGTATACAAATCACAGAAAGCTAACATGCAGGTACAGCAAGCAATTAGCAAGGCAAATGATATGTTAGCCTTTATGGCAAGGGGGTTGGAGTATAAGAGTAAGGAAATCTTAGTGCAATTATATAGGGCTTTGGTGAGACCACACTTGGAGTACTGTGACAGTTTTGATCTCCTTACGTAAGGAAGGATATACTTGCCTTAGAGGAGGTGCAACGAAGCTTCACTAGATTGATTCCTGGGATGAGTGGGTTGTCCTATGAGGAGAGATTGAGTCGAATGGGCCTATACTCTCGGGAGTTTAGAAGAATGAGAGGTGATCTCATTGAAACATATAAAATTCTTAGAGGGCTTGACAGGGTAGATGTATGGGAAGAGACTAGTAATGAGCATCAATCTATATTTGTAACCTAAAGTAAGACAGGTCAGATCATTTCAACCATTTGGGTTTATTCATGAATACCCAAACAACATCTTCAACTTTCAATGCCTTTGCACTTTTTTTTTAAAGCCATAAATTCAGGAACAGAAAATACCACAATATTACAGTCTACAAAGGTGAACACAGGCCAGTTTCATTCACTGTAGGGTTTCCAATATTGTAATGATAACAAATGTTTCTATTTTATTGCTTTCCATTGAAGTTTGAGATTTATTTTAATTACTTGCTTCTGTTCTGGCTATAATCTCATTAATGTTGCAGGGCTGACTTTAGTTGCTCTGGCACTTTCCTAAGGGCTACGTGCATGTCTTTGAGGTTTATTTTATTAAATGTCGAAGAGACAAGAGATTCTTCTTTAAAAAAATAGAGAGGCTTGGAAATATGTGGTGCAGCTGAACCTGATAATACACACTCAAGGACATTCAAGGGGATGGATGAATGAAGAGTCAGTGAAGCTTTGAAAGAATTCATTTGTATGTTAGAGACAGAGAAGTTACTGACAGATTGGGAACTAGCTGATAAGATGTCACTGTTGCAATAACACAGAAGCATACCTCTTGAATCTATCATGCGTAATCCTATAAGGGAATTTATGTCACTGGTAAGGAGTTACAGTCAAAGTGTCATCTTATATGCAAGTATAAAATCTAAGGAGGAGTACTTTGTAGAGAAAGTACTCCCCCAGTTATCTATGCTTAAAAACAAAAGGAAACACGGAAGAAGGAAGATTGTCTGCTTCTTCACACTGTTGCAGGTTAATTATCGTACTAACTTACCATATCTGTGATGCTGCAGCTGGGCTCCATTTTGGCCAAGTAGTCTGCAAGGTCTCTTGTGCTAGTGATTCACTATGCTGTGGTGGCACAGTTGATCTTGTCTTTGTGCTGATGCTTGGTACAACACTGGTGGGTATGTATCTCCTGGTATGGTGTGTGATGCACTGGTGCGCCGAAGTCCAGAGGGCTTGGGTTCCTTTATGAAGAAACGAAAGGGTAGATATTAATAAAATAACATTCATGGCATGTCTCAGTTAAAAGCTATGCTTGCAAATGCAGAAGTACATATACTATAGTACAAATAGGATATAGTCTGATGTACAGGCTCCTTGCATTTTTATTATAGTAGATTCTGTTCATATCAGTAAGGTATTGTTGACAACATCACATGGCAGAGAAGACATTTACTGAAGTCATGAGTGTATCAACCTATTTTTTCATCTTCTGTCATCCCTACAGTTCTCGAGGCCAAAGCATTTGACAACTGCGTATTCTGTTTCACTCAGTTTATTTACCTCTTGTGGTGTGCCTCCTTCCCGGCCTGCCAGTTGAAAGGGCTGTTTGCATTTTGTAACGTTTTTCACATTGTGGAACTATTAGCAGATTTCCTGATTTGTTCCTGAGATGGCGGACCATGTGTTGAACAAGCTGATGATGTTCTTCCCTGGACCTTTCCCTGCCTGTGGATCAACATGGTCCACTGCAGAACCAAAAATAGCTGCCCTCTTTGCCAGGACCTTGTGTACTGTGAATGATATTTCAATGTGTGTTAAAATGAGGTTTTTCTAGTCATTTTCTTTGGCAATAGCCTCCAGTTTCCAATCAATACAACTGGATTAGGAACAGCTTGTTTTTATATAGGTGTCAAGAGGCTCATTCGCTACTTGTTAAGGTGCAAAATAGTGATTATTATGACTTTGCATTGAAACTTCATGAAAGTTACTTCAACCTTATAAGTGACAGGTAGCTATTCAGAGGATGCTCCTACGTGTTCATAAATTGTTTACCTTGCATAAATAATTCTTCCATAAAAAACCCTAATGCCGGATACAAGGAAACTTCACTTCCCCTCCCACCCACATTACATACTTTTGACAGATCTTTCCAAAAATATACTGGTTGAGCTCGATACCAAGATTTACAGTAATAAATGGTCAAATTAAGGTACCATGAAATCTTTACAAATGATCATCTGGCTAGGGGGTTAGAAAATATCGCAGAACTACCAGCTATCGAATAAAACAAAACAAGAAGTCAATAATTCACACATTTTTTTTAAAAATCAGTAGCTTCTAGTTACAAATGACCTCACCTCCTCTAGTCTAAATGAATCTAATGTGTTCATTTATCTGCACTCTATAGGTTCTGCAATAGGATTGCTGATATAGGTGAACAAGGTGAAAAATGGAACAAGATACCGGGGGCTAAAATTCGATAGCCCTCGAAAATGGGCGCAGGGATCACAATGAGCGATTAACATACGCCCGTTGCTTCCGATGCAGGCAGCCAGCCAACTAAGCGCTGTCTGCTAATTTACACGATTGCAGCGTGCAGCCAGCGCTAACAGCACTGTTGAATGGCTGCACGCCTCAGCAGGGGGCCCAAAATTGGGAGAGGCTAGCACCACTTAAAGCTGGATTGCACGACTTAAAGCCAGTCTGCACCTCTTAAAGGGGAGGTGCATTGTGGCTGGAGCAGGTGGTGTAAGTCAGTGTGCAACTGATTGTGAAGTGGAAAAGGAATGGCACAACATGGCAGAGAGCGGGCTCCAAGATTTTCCGATGCTGCACTGGAGGCCTTGGTGGAGGAGGTGGAAAGGAGGAGAGATGTGCTCTCTCCACAGAGGGCCAGGAGGCCCTCCAGACAAACTGTCAGAAGGCAGTGGGACCAGATAGCCTTGGCAGTCAATGCCAGGAGTCAAGCCCCGAGGACCCGGATGCAGTGCCACAAGAAGTTCAATGACCTCACACGAGTGGTCAAGGTCAGTGAATGTATCTTCAAATGCCATATCCCACCAACTGCACGACTAGCCTCAGACACTGCTCAATGCACCACACCCCATCACTCACCTACCAACAATCTCTATCAATCAAGACTTATACAGAACATTTATAGCTTCACCTCACCCTCACACACTTAGCATTGCTGCAAGCCTCACAGCCAGATCTCACAACTTGCACACACTGCCAGCTACTCAATCAAGACAGCCACATCACCCAAACAGATCGCACCACACTCACTGACACACTTCCCTCTCCCTTGCAGGACAAGTTGGTGCATAACCGGAGGCAGCAGGACCTAACCGGTGGGGGACAGGTGCAGCTATGTGTCCTTAACCCCATGGAGGCGACGGTGCTCGCCATCATTGGAGCGGCCATTGCTGAGGCCGTGGCCAGCGGTGGGGCTGAAACCATAGAAAATGCCGGTATTCTCATACCTAATCCTCCTTCTCATATGTCACTTACCCCTCATCCCACAATCTCTTCTGATTTACAAGCTGCAGATGGTGTAAGCATGCACCTCTTACTTTCCCCCCCACTCCTCCCCTCACCACAATCTTACCCTTGTGCCTTTCTCCTTTCAGATACCCAAGAACTGTAACCTGGCCAGGCAGTGGTGGAAAAGCAACAGCTGGAAGAGCAAGAAAACAGTGATGATGAAGGAATACCGTTACTCGGTTTCACACTCGCAGCCACCAGCTCAGATACTGACACTGCGCTTAATTTAGAGGATAGCTTAGAGGTGGGATCTGCATGTGGTGAGACATGGGGCACAAGTGGCCTGCAGCCAGGGAAGAGGGCAAGGGTAGCGCAGGTGCCAGCTCGCCGGAGGGCGAGGTCGCACAGGAGTTCTGCTGCAGAGGACTCAGATGAGCACTTCGATGGAGTGGGCTACAGAAGAAGGCTGGTGTGTCTGCACAATGAAATGCTTGGTGCATTGGCAGGCCTGCGAGAAAGCCTCCGGGCAATGTCAAGGAGCATGGAGGAGTGTGGTACCAAGTTTGCACAGGGCTTTGCTCAGAGCTTGGAGCCCATCCTTTCCAGCATGGAAGTGGTGGCCAACTCCATTAGCACATTTGTGGACCCGACCATGATGCAGCGTCTGATGGCCGATGTCTCAGCTTCCATTGCAGCACAAGCAGCAGTCACCCAACATCTGGGTGCTGCAGCGGAAGCTCAGACTTCCCTCATGCAAGCTCAGACTGCTGTCATCATGGCAGCATATACCAGTGTTCAAAGGGGCTTGCAGGGTGTCACAACAGTCCAGCAATTTCTTCTCCAACAGATTACTAGGATTGCTGAGACGCCGGCCTGGGGGAGTGGCAGTGGCTCTGTGGAGCACAATCCTGCTGTCCTTTCTCCGGATGACAGCATTTGTCCTCCCACCATTGCCACTCCGCCAGTACTCTGTTGTTGCCTGTCAGCCAGCCAGCCCAGACTGCTGCCACTCATGCTGAGATGGTGCAGTCCGCAACCAGGCCTTCTAGGCCCAGAGCTGCTCAAGGTCGTCCTCCAAGGCCATCTGCAGTCTCCCTACTATCAGTCGGCAGCCTTCCACCAGCCATGCTGCAACCACTGGGGTAGCACTTGGACAGGCAAAGGCACACGGAAGACAGGCACTAAGGGAATGCACAAGGGTGATTAGTTTACGTTTGTATGCAATATGGCATGATTTGATTAAAACATTTGGTTTGGAATGTATATTTTGTGTTGGCTTTTATTTTTGCTTGTGGCCAAGTGGGCGCTGTGATGGTCAGTGACAGAGGGAAGGCAAGACGTTGGTGAATGGAGAATTGGGGTTGCATTTATTGGTATCGCAGTCGGATGAATTGTTTACAGACAGCTTGGCCAGAAAGGGGCTGTTTAAGTTGCCTCCTCTCTTCCTCTTCCTCCTCCTTCTTCCTGCTCCTCCTCCTGCTCCTCAGCTGCTCGCCATATAGCTGGTGGCAAGGGCTGTGCCCTCATGATGGTGAGGTTGTGCAGCATGCAGCAGACCACCACGAATCTTGACACCCGCTCTGCCGAGTATTGCTGGGCTCCTCCAGAGCGGTCCAAGCAGCGGAAGCGTTGTTTCAGCACGCCAATGGTGGCTCTGTCACATTTGTGTGGCAGCATGGCTTTCATTGTGTGCATGCTGCCCACGTGTGCATGGGTTGCACACCAAGTTCATGAGCCAGATGGTCAGCGGATAGCCCTTGTCACCCAGTAGCCAGCCTTTGGTTTGTTGTGGTGGCTCAAATACAGATGGCACAGCGGATGCCACAGAATGAAGGCATCATGACTGCTGCCAGGATACCAGGCATTGACCTGCATGATTCGCTACCTGTGGTCACACACCAGCTGGACGTTGAGGGAGTGGAATCTCTTTAGGTTGCGGTGCATCTCAGTTTTGACATACGTGCCCACAAAGCGACGTACGTGCAGTCAATGGCACCCTGCACCATTTGAAGCCAGCAATCCTCGAGAAGCCACATGCTCGCTCCATCTGCTGCTCTCTGGCAAGAGAGAATGAAATGTCATCAGCTCGCTTGGAACAGAGAGCCTCAGTGACCTCCCTTACGCAACAGTGGATGGCAAACTGCGAGATGTTGCAAATATCTCCAGCTCCAGTCTGGAAGAAGCCCGACGCATAAATGTTCATCATCACGGTCACCTTCACAGCCACTGGCAATGCTGTCCTTGCCCTGCTCTGAGGTTGCATTTGTGGCTGCAGCAGGTGGCAGATTTCAGTGAGGACGTCCTTACTGAAGTGCAGACATCTGACGCACTGTTCCTCGCTCAGGTTTAGGCAGGAGAATTGCTCCCTAAACACCCTGGGCGGATATAGCCTCCTGCTGAGAGCCTTTCCTCCTCCTCCCTCTTCTAGCAGCTTGTCCTGCTCTGCGAGTCCTCTGTTCATTCTGCAATCATGCTGTATTCCAAGGGGATTGCCTACTACTGCACCCATGTCTGGGAGCAAGTAGTTTGTGCAGAAACCTTGAAGACAGGACAAAGTCCTTCACCACCTGCCGCACCACTCCCTGTAGACTTCAGCAACTTTAAAGAACTCTAGAAAGCACCAAACACTTGTACAATTGCAGCAAAAGCCAGTAGAAATCTATCAGCAACTAACTTGAAAGTAGTTGATGGTCCCTTTAAACAGCGCTGGTGGGGGTGGGGGTGGGGGGTCTTTCCTGCTGCTGAACACGTTCAGCTGTGCGAGCTTAGCTGGAGCGTTAAGCTCCAAAATGGCAGCGCTGGTGTCAAATCAGCATGACTTCATGATCCGCCTACTCTGCATACTTCCGGCAGATGCTCACTGCACGCGCGCTAACGCCCTCATCAATATGGCGCCCGGCGCGACTCGCACCTGAAGTATGTACGCGCGCTGCGGACACCATTTTGGACCACTAAGGACACTCATAGTGCCCCAAGAAATGGGCGCTATGGCTCTGAATGTTGTGCCCATTGTTTTCCAGATCACTGAGGAGGGAAAGGTGACTAAATCAAGGATATAATCTGTTTGGCAAGTTCCTGGGGTTTTCTTGTTTCAATAGATTATGTTATAAACTTTTCTTTTATCTGTTTTTTAGTATGGTTGCAAATTATCATAATAATTGCATTTACAGTGGCTCTGAATGCGAATTATACGTACACCCACTCCTGTGAAAAGAAATGTATTCCTAACCTTCAGCTAGAGATGAATACTTGAATGTTTTCAGGTATTGGATTCAGCTTCAGTGGCCCAGCATTTAGAGTATGCATGAAGAACAAAACTCAAAAGCAATCATATAAACTAAAGCAAACTCTAAACCAGTGATGCGTTTCTTAGCCCATGTTTGCCCAACATAATCACGAGGTCAATGCCTTCTGTACTGTACTGAAACCAAGACTTATCACATCATCTCCTACTGCCACTTACGCTTTCCCGATACCTCAAAACTACAAAACTCCTGACCTCCTTCAGTTCGCCCTTTCCTACAATTGCAGGTTTTTACAAACCTAAGCCTGTCATTATCTAACCACTACTCCTTGAATTATCTCACTTTCGCTGTCATTCTGTTCAATCTTGGTAATGTTCTTCAGAATGGCTCCATGCCTAGATTTATCAATTTAAAAAATATCATTGAATTTTTTATCTTTCATTTGAAAGTTGTCTCAATACATTCTGATGTTCGTTGTCTCCTTTCCACAGTATTTTTGTATGTAGCTGCTGTGGTTATTTTTTTCTAGAACCTTTAGGAGTGACATTAGAACTTCCTCAACAATCCAGGGAGTGGCAACGTAAAGGAAAAACATCACTATGGCAATATATAGAGACAATATTCCATCTCTTATGTCCTACCAACTAGAATCTATTCCTAAATAACAACAGAAAATGCTGGAAAAACTCAGCAGGCCAGGCAGCATCCGTGGAGAGAGAAACAGAGTTAACGTTTCAGGTCGAAGACCTTTCGTCAGAACTGGAAATAGCAGGAAATGAAATAGATTTAAGGCAAGGATACAGCTGGGAAAAGGGGGAGGGGATGAAAGAACAAAAGGAGCGATTAAGAGACATTGAGAGACATTAAGAGATGATCAAGGCAAGAGGAGGTTGAGGCTAAAAGAAGTGTGAAATGCACTGGCAGAATGAAGGGCAGCTGCCAGCTTCTAGGAGGAAAAATAAAGGGGGGGGGGCTACCAAACAAAAGGGTGGATGAAAAAATAAAATATAAATGTGATCGGGGCCGAGGTTATGATCTAAAATTGTTGAACTCGATGTTGAGTCCAGAGGGCTGTAGCGTGCCTAAACAAAAGATGAGGTGCTGTTCCTCGAGCTTACGCTGAGCTTCCGTAGAACAGTGTAATAGGCCGAGGACGGTGAGGTTAGAGTGGGAGTGGAGCGGAGAATTAAAATGACAGGCCACCAGGAGCTCGGGGTCCCCCTTACGGACTGAATGGAGGTGTTCTGCAAAGCGGTCACCCAATCTGCGTTTGGTCTCCCCAATGTAGAGGAGACCACATCGTGAGCAGCGAATACAGTATACTAAATTGCAGGAAGTACAAGTAAATCGCTGTTTCACCTGGAAGGGGTGTTTGGGGCCCTGGACAGTGGAAAGAGGGGAGGTATAAGGGCATGTGTTGCATCTCCTGCGCTTGCACGGGAAGGTGCCGGGCGAAGGGGAAGGGGTGCTGGGGGTGGTAGAGGAGTGGACTAGGGTGTCGCGGAGGGAGCGGTCCCTGCGGAATGCTGAAAGGGGAGGTGAGGGGAAGATGCGTTTGGTGGTGGGATCACGCTGGAGGTGGCGGAAATGGCGGAGGATGATCCGTTGAATGTGGAGGCTGGTGGGGTGAAAAGTGAGGACAAGGGGAACTCTATCGTGGTTCCGGAGGGAGGGGCAGGGGTGAGGGCAGAAGTGCGGGAGATAGAACGGACACGGTCAAGGGCCGTGTCGACCACAGTAGAGGGGAATCCTCGGTTGAGGAAAAAGGAAGACATGTCAGAAGCACTGGTATGGAAGGTGGCATCATCAGAGCAGATGCGGCGGAGACGGAGAAACTGGGAGAATGGAATAGAGTCCTTACAGGAGGCGGGGTGGGAGGAAGTGTAGTCCAGGTAGCTGTGGGAGTCAGTGGGCTTGTAGTGAATGTTAGTCAATAACCTATCCCCAGAGATGGAGACAGAGAAGTCGAGGAAGAGAAGGGAAGAGTCGGAGATGGACCATGTGAAGGTGAGGGAAGGGTGGAAATTGGAAGCATAGTGAATGAAATTATCTAGTTCAGGGCGAGAGCAGGAAACAGCACCGATACAGTCATCAATGTACCGGAAAAAGAGGTGAGGGAGGGGACCCGAGTAGGACTGGAACAAAGAGTGTTCCACATATCCCACGAAAAGGCAGGCATAGCTAGGACCCATGCGGGTACCCATAGCAACACCTTTAATTTGGAGGAAATGGGTGGAGTCAATGGAGAAGTTGTTCAATGTGAGAACAAGTTCAGCCAGGCGGAGGAGGGTGGTGGTGGATGGGGACTGGTTGGGCCTCTGTTCAAGGAAGAAGCGGAGCGCCCTCAGGCCATCCTGGTGGGGAATGGAGGTGTAGAGGGATTGTACGTCCATAGTGAAAAGGAGGCGGTTGGGGCCGGGAAACTGGAAACTGTTAAAGTGGCGGAGGGCATCGGAAGAGTCGCGGATGTAGGTGGGAAGTGACTGGACAAGGGGAGAAAAAATAGAGTCGAGATAGGAAGAGATAAGTTCCGTGGGGCAAGAACAGGCTGAAACGATGGGTCTACCGGGGCAGTCCTGTTTGTGGATCTTGGGAAGGAGGTAGAAGCGGGCTGTGCGGGGTTGGGGAACTATGAGGTTGGCGGGTCAGCCGTGTGGAGGGAAGACTCCTGGCCAGAGAAGTGGGCACGGAAGCGAAGGCAGCGGAAAAAGAGCTCAGCATCGTGCCAAGCTCAAAATTCATTGAGGTGGGGGCGTAAAGGGATGAAGCTCAGGCCTATTCCTCCTTGGTTGGGAATAAGAGAATTAAATGGCCATGATGAGTTATAAACTTAAATGGGATAGGATTTGTGTTCTTCCATTATAACATTTCCAATTTCTTATAGTTCATTCTATTATTTTACTTTTCCAGATGGAAATAATTTATTATCTGGAGGTTGAGATTATTAGAATGATCAATCTTTGAATTACTGTTAACTGTACTTCCTGTGCAAGGGAGCCATTCGCCAACTCAACAAATTGTCTTCTGTTCTTATCAAAGTTTACGTTTCGCCTAGACGTCAATATTTAATGGCAGTGATTCATGTGGCTATAAGCATTTCATTATTTTTGATGATATTTAAGAACAAAGCACTAACTTGACTTTGGGAGGAGAATGGGTGAAGATAAATTCTGGCAAACTTCCATGAGCTGGAGATAATAGAGATCTATATGGCTTCC
Source organism: Squalus acanthias (assembly GCA_030390025.1). Classification (NCBI taxonomy): domain Eukaryota; kingdom Metazoa; phylum Chordata; class Chondrichthyes; order Squaliformes; family Squalidae; genus Squalus; species Squalus acanthias. Next base: position 45,843,676 of record CM059430.1, read on the forward strand.
TCTAGTTGACCTCTGTTACATAGCTTTAAAAAAGCAGAAAAATAACTTTTGGTAGTAAGCAAGAGCGTGGCATGTGATCGTAATGAATGTTTTTAAATAATATACACTCAAATTGTTTTTAAAAATTAGAAATGAATTTTACATTCAAATCTAACCATAACCCAGGTGCTTAAACTGAGATTGGTTCTGATTCAAAATTTGATTTAAAGTCTTACAAACCACCCGAAACACTTATAATTGAATAAGACATTAATTATAATTTTAACACACTTTTTGTGCGCCTAAAGGACATTCCCAAACCAGCTGGGTTTTTACAACAATCCGGTAGTTTCATGGTCACCATTACTAGCTTTTTAACCCAGATTTATTTTATTAACTGAATTTTAATTCCCCAGTTGATGTGGTGGGATTTGAACTCCTCATAGAGTCATAGAGTTATATAGCACAGAAAGAGGCCCTTCGGCCCATCGTGTCCGCGCCGGCCATCAAGCCCTGTCTATTCGAATCCCATTTTCCAGCACTTGGTCCGTAGCCTTGTATGCTATGGCATTTCAAGTGCTCATCTAAATGCTTCTTGAATGTTGTGAGGGTTCCTGCCTCTACCACCCTTTCAGGCAGTGAGTTCCAGATTCCAACCACCCTCTGGGTGAAAAAGTTTTTCCTCAAATCCCCTCTAAACCTCCTGCCCCTTACCTTGAAACTATGTCCCCTGGTTATTGACCCCACTATTAAGGGGGAAAGTTCCTTTCTATCTACCCTATCTATACCCCTCATAATTTTGTACACCTCAATCAGGTCCCCCCTCAGCCTTCTCTGCTCTAAGGAAAACAACCCCAGCCTGTCCAGTCTCTCTTCATAGCTGAAGCGCTGCAGCCCATGATTATTAGTCTAGGCCTCTGGATTACTAGTCCAGTAACATAACGACTATGTGACCATACCCCATGTGACAAAGGTACTGTGTACCAGTATATGAGACTATATTCATATTGTTTTCCACTGGTTATCATCTGCAATGATATCTGTTACCAACTGTGGGGAAATTAACATCAAAAGACACAAGAACATTAGCTCCAGCCTTAGATGATACCCCTATATAATAAGATATTTAATAGAATCTATTTACTCCCTACAGATTACTTGTAAAGATTTTAAAATCTCTAATACAAAATCAAAATCATCCCTTTAGTCATTTAATCTCTCCTGGTTTCCACCCTATCACAGACCTTCCCTTTTGTTCTTTCCTCCCCTCCTCCCTTTCCCTGCCTCTGCACTTGCTTAAAATCTGTTACATCTCTAACTTTTTCCAGTTCTGATGAAAGGTCATCGCCCTGAAACATTAACTCTGTTTCTCTCTCCACAGATGCGGCCTGACCTGCTGACCAGCATTTTCTGTTTCTATTTAAATATCTCTAGACTTTGTTGGAGTTGAGATTATAATGATGCTGTACATTTGCTCTTGCATCAGAATTTAAGATGAATTGAACAAAATCATTCCTCTGTTCATGTTGAGTAGCAAAGTTTGAATCTCAGGTGATCCAAGAATAACCATTTGGTGAGAATCTTTCTTTAACTAAAGTAAAAAATACTGGAAATGCAGATCAGATCAATTCTCACCTGAAAGAGGAAGATAGGTTAGCGTTTCAGCTGTAATCCTTCACCAGAACTGGCTCAGTCAGGCTGGAGAAGTCACTATCATAGGACTGCTGAGGATAAAATACATCATGGCCAAGAGAAAAAAGAGGGGAGCAGAGAACAAGAAGTAGAAGTCAAAACTGTACAATATCTGGAGAATCCTTTTTTTTTGCTCTAAATCAAATGTGTTATAGTGCTTAGTGTCTTAATCACTGAGCTGGAAATTGTAAAGAAAGAAATTGTATTTATATAGCACCTTTCACACCCTCAACATAATCAACATAAATCAACATAAATCAACATAACAAAAACAGATTATCTGGTCATTATCACATTGCTGTTTGCTGTGTGCAAAATTGGCTGCCACGTTTCTTACATTACAACAGTGACTACACTCCAAAAGTACTTCATTGGTTGTAAAACGCTTTGAGACATCCGGTGGTCGTGAAAGGCGCTATATAAATACAAGTCTTTCTTTTCTTTTCTCAGGACATCCCAGAGTGCTTTAAAGCCAATGAATTACTTTTGAAGTATAGTTACTGCTATTTTGTAGGCAAAAAGAATAGAACTTGGAAAGATGAAATGGGCAACAATATTGGCAAACAACAATGTAGAACGACAATGGGAAACATTTAAAATGGTGTTCGACAGAGTGCAGGAAAAATATATTCTGCTAAAAGGAAAGAACAAACTAAACACTAATGAGACTCCATGGATTAATAAATACATAAGGGAACAATTGAGGCTAAGGAAAGAGGCATACATTAAGTACATAGACAGCAGAGGAGTGCATGATAAGAGAGAATACGAAGGGATTAGGAGACAAGTCCAAAAAAAATTGGAAGGCAAAGAGGAACTATGAAATTAAATTATCAAGGAACATAAAACAAAATAGTAAAATATTTTACAGGCACATCAATAAAAAAGGAAGTGAACCAAACACTAATACAATAGCAAAATACAGCGGATGCTGGAAATCTGAAATAACAACAGAAAATGCTGGAAATACTCAGCAGGCCAGGCAACATCCATGGAGAGAGAAATAGAGTTAACGTTTCAGGTCTGTGACCCTTCGTCAGAACTGGAAAAAGGTTGGGATGGGAATAGGGCCATTAAGGGATAGACAGGACAATACAACAGGTAACGATAGGGAGATGGCAGGAATATTAAATCATTATTTCACTTCGGTATTTACCAGGGAGATAGAACAGGTGGACATGACATTGGACGATGAGATGAGTAATGAGATAAGTGCATTTAAAATTAAAAAATGGGAAATATTAAATAAACTAATCAAACTCAAAGAGGATAAAACCCCTGGTCCGGATGGGTTGCATCCATGCATTTTAAAAGAATCTAGGGAAAAGATAGCAGAGACATTACTACACATATTTAATAATTCATTAGAAAAAGGTGTAGTGCCAGAAGACTGGCAGATAGCTAACGTAATACTTGTATTTAAGAAGGGGGATAGAACATGTCCAGGGAATTATAGACCAGTCAGCTTAACATCGGTGGTAGGAAAAATAATGGAATCCTACTAAAGGAGAGAATAGAAGAACATCTAAAATGAAAAATATAATAATGAATAGTCAGCATGGATTTCAAAAGGGAAAATCTTGCTTGACCAATCTTATTGAATTTTTTGAAGAGGTAACAGAGAGAATAGACAATGGTAATGTAGTAGATGTAATTTATCTAGATTTTCAAAAGGCCTTCGATAAGGTACCCCATAATAGACGAATGAATAAGGTCAGAGAATGCGGAGTCGGGAAAAGTAGCAGAATGGATTGCTGGCTGGCTTCAAGACAGAAAGCAGAGAGTGGGAGTAAAGGGTAGCTATTCACAGTGGCAGAAGGTGGGTGGTGGTGTTCCACAAGGATCAGTGCTGGGACCACTGCTGTTCACAATTTACATTAACGATTTAGACTTTGGAATCAAAAACACAATTTCTAAATTTGCGGATGGTACCAAATTGGGGGGGGGAATAGTCAATACTGAGGAGGACTACAACAAATTACAGGAGGACATTAATAAACTTGCAGAATGGGCAAATAATTGGCAAATGAAGTTCAACACAGATAAATGTGAGGTATTACATTTTGGTAGGAAGAATAGGAAGTTCACTTATCACTTGGAGGGTGCCAGTTTCGGTGGGGTAGAGGAACAAAGGGATCTCGGAGTACAAATACGCAAATCACTAAAAGTAGCGAAAGAGGTTAGCAAGGCCATTAAAAAAGCAAACCAAGCACTAGGGTTTATTTCTAGAGAGATATAATTGAAAAGTAGGGAAGTTATGCTAAGCCTGTATCGAACCTTAGTTAGACCACACTTAAGAGTACTGCATGCAGTTCTGTTCGCCATATTATAAAAAGGATACAGAGGTACTGGAGAGGGTGCAGAGAAGATTTAGAAGGATGATACCAGAAATGCGAGGGTATACAGATCAGGAAAGGATGAACAGGTTGGGTCTCTTTTCTCTTGAAAAAAGGCTGAGGGGTGACCTAATAGAGGTCTTTAAAATTCTGAAAGATTTTGATAGAGTGGATACAGAGAGAATGTTTCCACTTGCGGGGAAGAGCATAACTAGAGGCCATCAATATAAGATAGTTACCAATAAATCCAATAGGAAATTCAGAAGAAACTTCTTTACCCAAAGAGTGGTGAGCATGTGGAACTCACTACCACAGGGAGTGGTTGAAGCAAATAGTATAGATGTATTTCAGGGGAGGCTAGACAAGCATATGAGGGAGAAGGGAATAGAAGATTACACTGATAGATTTAGATGAGGAAAGACAGGAGGAGGCTCGAGTGGAGCATAAAAGTCGGCATGGACTGGTTGGGCCTAATGGCCTGTTTCTGTGCCGTATATCCTATGTAATCCTATGTAAAAACAGCAGCCAGTTTGCACACAGCAAAGTCTCACATACAATAATAAATGGCCAGTTCATCTGTTTTTTGTGATGTTAGCTGTGGGATAAATGTTAGACAGAACACTGGAAGAACATTCCTCCTCCTCAAATAGTGTCATGGGATTTTTTATGTTCACCTGAGTGCCTCTGTTTAACACCTTATCTGAAAGACAGCACATCTAATATTGCAGTACTCCCTCGGTACTGCACTGAAGTGTCAGCCTGGACTCAAAAATTGATATTCCGTAATTAAACTGAAGAAACACTCAAACTCAATTCCTTATTTACAAATCCTGCTTGAAATTCAAGGTCATTATGAACTGGGACATTATTCATGACTATCTTCACTTTTTTGCTAATGCCTGAGATCAATTGACATTAATTTGTAATAATATACTTATTGCAATCAAGAATGGCAGTTTCAATCTTTAGATTATTGTATTAATATTTTAGCAGGTATTCTTAATTGTAATAAAAAGAAAAGAGAGACTTGCATTTATATAGCACCTTTCATGATTTCAGGATGTCCCAAAGTGCTTTACAGCCAATGAAGTACTTTTTGAAGTGTGGTCACTGTTATAATGTAGGAAACATGACAGCCACTTTGTGCACAGCAAGATCCCACAAACAACAATTAAATAAAAGACTAGATAATCTGTTATAGTGATGTTGGTTGAGGGATAAATATTAGCCAGGACACTAGGGAGAACTCCTGCTCTTCTTTGAAATAGTGCCATGGGATATTTTACATCTAGCCGAGAGGGCAGACGGAGCCTTGGTTTCACATCTTCTCCAAAAGACGGGACCTCCGACAGTGCAGCACTCCCTCTGTACTGCACAGGAGGGTCAGCCTAGATTTGGTCCTTTAGTCTCTGGAGTGGGACTTGTACCCACAACCTTCTGATGCAGAGACGAGAGTGCTACCACAGAGCTACGGTTGACACTGATAAATATTCTTTTGCAATGTACTAGTGTAAGAATTTCAGAGGACATTAAGAGTCAACCATATATTGTTGAACTGGAATCCTGTGTAGGCCAGACCAGATAGGTTTCCTTCCCTGAAGGGCATTAATGAACGAGTTGGGTTTTTTACAATGTTCTGACAGGGTTCATTGTCATTTTCTGGTGCTAGTCTGCAAATTACCAGTGTGATTGAATTCAGTTTCACAAGTTGCCCTGTTGGGATCTAAGCTCTTTTTAAATCGTTTGACGTCAAATTAATGTCAATTGATCTCAGGCATTAGCAAAAAAGTGAAGATAGTTCATAATGACCTTGAATTTCAAGCAGGATTTGTAAATAAGGAATTGAGTTTGAGTGTTTCTTCAGTTTAATTATGGAATATCAATTTTTCAATTTCGCTTTGAGTTGCTCGTTAATGATATGCATGAATATAAAGCATCTTCCCGATCTTTTACGTGGCCATTATTTAAACATATTTTCTAGTCTAAAACTACTTAACTATTGCATAAAGAGCTCCCAGCCCCGGCGTGATACCACATTTAAACCATTGGTTGTCCAGCGTGACTACTGACCGGGAGAGCTGATCTGATAGAGGTAGAGAAGACAGTAAACGGTTTGGAAAACATGAATCTGGAATACTACTTTAAATTAAACTGTGGGAGTAGGACAAGGGAGCACAAATTCAAACTCGTCAACAGTAATTGTAGGAGTGATAGATGGAAGTTCTTCATGCAGAGAGTGATCAACACTCTTAGCAGAGTGGCGGAGACCAAAAGCCGGGATCATTCATGAAATAAATGGATGCAGCGATGTGTGTGTGGAGGGGGGCTGTAGAACCATTCTGGGTGGGTGAATTAAGATGGGCTAAATGGCCTTCCTCGTCTGTAAGCATCTTGTGATCTTGCCGATCCAGTGACTTGTTACTTGTGTACTCTTCTGGTGCAACCAATAGACTGTAGCTTAACAAAAACACATTCAAGGAAACATAACAAATTCAAATGTTGTTCTCGGGGGTGATGATGCACCCCAGTCGCTCAGGTGCCCACCGGTCGCGGAAGGCTTGTTGCTTGTGTACTCTTTTGTGTGGACACTAAACCAAATAAACTGTAACTAATAAAACATTAAATGAAACTTAACAACTTAAATTAAAATGTGATTGGCCGGGGTGATGATGCACTCCAGTCCCCGCGGTGCCCACCGAGCGTGCTCCATCTCCAGGGCCACCCGGGCGGGCGAGAACCTGGCCGCGGAAGAGAGGCAGGCAGTCGGGCCGAACGACACCTTGTTACCTGTGTAAGTCCGATCTGTTCCTTGTTTAATTGTGATAGCTCAGGGGGGGGGGGGGGGGGTGTCGCTTGTATCCTCCAATATAACAGTGACTGTAAACACACATTCATCGCCTCAAGAACTGTAAAGGACTTAAAGAGTTAATGCTAGCGAGTAAATAATACTATCCATCTCGAACCAAGGGGTGTAAAGTTTGTTTGTCAGGTTCATGCCTACATTACAAGCCCTCTGATCCAATGTATGTTTTACAATGTGGATTACACAAGATAACCAGGCCGTTTTAAAGTTTATTCTGTAGTATATGGTTTTAATGAGATAACATAACACCAGCTGCAATATAGCAATCGGTATCTACTTCCCAGTACTATTACTCTAAAGTTTTTCACTTCTTTCTTGGAAGTGTAATGCAAGTGTACGGAAAGTCCTGAGGCTTGTTAAAACGCGAGGTAGGGCACCGCCACCTGTGTGACTGAGAGCTGGACGGCCGAACACACACACTGACGCAGAGCTGCAGCCACTGTGTGTCATTTGTTCTGTCTGTGTCCCTCAAACTGCTCTCCTGGGAAATCAATAGACCCGACAATCAGGAGATCATTCGTGTGGTTTCTCGTATCTCTCGGCTACCGGACACCTAACAGTACATAAGCTTAAAGTGCAATTGATAAGCCCAGTGTTGAAGTGATTGAGATGCGTTAAGTTAAAGAGCCGCCGGCTATTTGCAGGTCGTGTCGGCGCATTGGGAATGTTGATGTTCATTCGAGAGAACAGCAAGGAATCTTACCTGGCAAAACTAGTGCACGGATAGATTCCCGTCATGAATATGTATCCTTAAACAGCGACACACACAAACAAAACCGCTGGGCATTTTAGTCCAATTATAAACTGCTGAAATTCATTTGCATGCGTAATACTTGCGTCTAGTACACGTAATGCATCTTTGGAGTGTGTTGTAATTCATTGACTCCGGCAGGTAATTGTCGCTGGCATGTGCTCTCCAACTGGATAGTAACACACCCAACTCCAAAGGACATGAACGAGAATTTCAGGCTATGGATGTAATTTACTGCGTTAGTCTTTGAGTACCGAACGGAGGAAGAACTGTATTACGAAGCGTGCATTACTATTGCAACAACAGAAAGCGCTGGAAAAACTCAGCAGGCCAGGCAACATCCGTGGAGAGAGAAACAGAGTTAACGTTTCAGGTCGAAGACCCTTCGTCAGAACTATTGCAACACTTGAATTGTATTTTTGGAGTCATTGTAAGCGGCGCTTCTTTCGGAAGGCGAGACCTGAGAGACTGGAGTTGAGATGCTGGTAGGTGCAGGGAGCCCCCCAATCCCGTTGCCCCATCCCGCACTGCCATCAGGAGCAGCACTCGGCTCTGACTGACATCCCTCACTAAAGGGGAGAACTCTTGCATTTCACTCTCGGAGATGTTGCCGACTGGCTGTTCCGTGGCTCCATCCAACAGCCTCTCCTCACTGAAGTAGCGACAGCGGCCAGAGAGCGGATTGAGGATGGATTCTGAGACGCTAAGCTCCAACAATGAGACCGGCCTTGGGGGAAATGCCAGCTCGGATGGGACATCCGAGGGACCAGAGACAGTGATTGTGCCGATCACCTTCGGCTTAATATTCCTCCTCGGCATTATTGGGAACACTCTGGTGATGATCGTGCTGGGACGGACCAAGTCGAGGAGATCGCGCAGCACGACCAACACTTTCATCCTCAACCTTTGCATTGCCGATCTCTCCTTCCTTCTGTTTTGCGTCCCCTTCCAAGCCACGATTTACTCTCTCCCCGAGTGGATCTTTGGCGCTTTCCTTTGCAAGTCGGTGCACTATGTTTTCACGGCCACCATGCTGGTGAGCATCTTCACCCTGACGACCATGTCGGTGGACAGGTACATCGCCGTGGTCCACTCCAAGCGGCCCCCGTGCATCCGAAACAAGAGGAACGCCACGGTGGTGGTGGCGGTGGTCTGGGTTCTGTCGCTCTTGACCGCGGTGCCGGTCGCCCAACATCAGACGCTGCTGACCGGGTACCGCCAGGCGCCCAACAAGTCGTTCTGCTGGGAAGTATGGGAGGACGGAACTCCCAAGCAGATCTACAAAGTGACCATTCTGATCACTGGGTACTTACTGCCCCTGCTCTTGATCGGCTGCTGTTATGCCAAGGTAACTGGAGCTGCTCGTTCCATTCCAAATAATATCAAAGAAAACCTTCGCGTGGCCTGAGTATGGTTACAAGTCCAATTGGATCCATTCCCGCGAAGTTAATTGTGCAGAAAGTGAACTCGGGAGACACGAAACTACGCTGAGAAGGGGAGCAAGAAAGGGAGTGGTAGCCACTGATAAACTAGGCAGAAGGTTTAATTTAATATTCAGTGCAAATACAGAGTATATTAACGCTGTCTCTTTATAAAACCGTTTTCTTTTAGCAAAATGCAACAGGTGATTTAATGGGTGTTTTGAAAGTCTAGGAACTCTTAACAAGATTCTGGGATAATAACATTTTCTGCTCGGCCTGTGTACTGGAGTTTTATATAAGGCGATATGTGATCTGACAGTATGGGGAATCTACAAGCAGTCTAGTTACTGCGATCGCCTCTATACTGGACTGAAGCTGTTGAGGATCTCATGACAGATATTGCTGGAAATGTATAATTAATCCGCTTAAAGTTTAGCGAAGCGAGGCGTTTACCTCAGCCTTAAGCTGTGCTTAAATGTACATACACTTGCCTGCTTTATTTCACCAATAGTCATCAACAAACGTACCCTTCCTTCCTTCACAGAGCAGCTCGCTGTTTCACCATCTCTTGTCCCTCTTTCAGGTTTTGTTTCACCTCCACAAAAAGGTGAAGAACATGTCGAAGAAATCAAAGCGATCCAAGAGAAAGGTAAGAATGCACGGACTCCGGTCTAATGAAACCTTTCCATTCCAAGCAGTCACACCGTGTACTTTCACTAATTTCTTTCTGAAAATTCCACTGACACTTGCCTCTGGTAGTTTCCCACTTATTCCGTTGTAATCCGCAACAACTGCCTCATCTTCAAAAACAGACAGCCAAATGGAAATGAATCACTAATAGTTGTAAATACGCTAGACTACCCTTTTAACATAACCAGTCCCGTTTATAATGCACTGTGCTCCTTTCAGCTTATGGTTGAACAAATACAAATTCCATATGTGTATCTATTGTTATTTGTGCACAGATGTCCATTGACTATGATTAAGTGAAAAACTAGCCCAAGAGCTATTAGGCAGCCCATAATTATATGAACAGTATTAGTATTATTAGAACCATAAAAACAAACCATTCGTGTTCAAATGTCTCAAAATATTACCTGTTTCCGCTTAATTTCCCTTCACCAATAATGTGACTGTGTGTAAAGCTCTTTTTTGTCAAAGTAAGAATAGGGCAGAACTCAAGTACACAATGTATTATGTAGAGTGAAGAAAAAGTTACTCATCGAAATAAATTATAGTGAGATTGAAAAAAGAGGTAAAACAGCACAACTTAATGGTCGTATTCTGCTGACAGTGACTGAGCAGAGTTTGCTCAGTAACAGCATGAAAACATACATCTTAAAGTTCCACCACACTATAAGCAAGCACCATTCCCCACAATATGTAATATTGCGACAATATACAAGAGGACATTAATATACCTGCAGAATGGGCATGTAATTGGCAAATTAATTTCAATATAATTAAGTGTGAAGTGTTACATTTTGGTAGGAAGAATAAGGAGGCCACATACTGCTTGGAAAACAAGAGTGTAAATGGGGTAGAGGAGCAAAGGGATCTGCGGGGTACAGATACACAGAACACAAAGTAGCAACGCAGGTTAATAAGGCCATAAAAGCAAATAAAGCACTGGGGTTCATTTCCAGAGTGGAAGAGCAGTTCTGTTAAACTTGTATCGAATCTTGATTAGACCACACTTCGAGTATTGTGCACAGTTCTGGTCTCTATATTATAAAAAGTATATAGATGCACTGGAAAAGGTACAAAAAAGATTTACAAGGATGATACCAGAACTGAGAGGTTATACTGATCAGGAAGGTTGAACAGGCTGGGGCTCTTTTGTCTAGAAAAGAGAAGGCTTAATAGAGGTCTTTAAAATTGATGAAGAGGTTTGATAGGGTAGACGTAGAGAAGATGTTTCCAATCATGGGGGAGACCAAAAACTAGCGGCCATAAATATAAGATCGTCACCAATAAACCCAACAGGGAATTCAGGAGAAACTTCTTTACCCAGAGAGTGGTTAGAATGTGGAACTCGCTACCACAAGGAGTGGTTGAGGCGAATAGTATAGATGTATTTAAGGGGAAGCTAGATAAACACATGAGGGAGAAAGGAATAGAAGAATGTGCTGCTAGGGTTAGATGAAGAGGGATGGGTGGAGGCTCGTGTGGAGCATAAATGCTGGCATAGACCAGTTTGGCTGAATGGCCTGTTTCTGTACTGTAAGTTCAATGTAATATATTCTTCCAACACTGTACAATTACATTCCCAGATAATACATACATAGAATTACATAGAATGTAGAATATCCTCCCTAAGTTTGATTAGTTTATCAATTATCTCCCACCTTTCCATCTTAAATGTGTAATATCTTTTTTTATCTCTTCTTCTAATGTCATGTACCAGTCTCCCTGGCAAATACTGAAGCAACGTAACAATGCAATATTTCTGCCATTTTGCTGTCACTGTCTGTGCGTTAACCTTGTGCCTCCCTTATTGGCCATATTCCGATCCTGATTTTTCTTTTGTTATTTATGTGTCTGTAGAATACTTCACTGTTTCTTTTTATATTCCTTGATAATTTAATTGTGTAGTTCCTCTGCTTTTCTAATTGCTTTTTTGACTTCTTTCCTAACCTCTTCATATTCCCTTTTGTCATCCTTTCCTTTATTGCTATGTATTTAGTTTCACAACCTGTGCAGCTAAAAAGGGAAAGAGAAAGAGGCTGAGTTTGGTGAAAGAGAGACCTAGAGATAAACAGCTAGGGTTCCAATCTTATGGATTTCAGCCACAAACGTATGCCTTTCCTCTTTTGAGTGGACTTGCATTTAACAATCTGTCAATATGGTAATCTGTCAATATGGTAACACTACATACAAAAAACTGTCTTTGTAGGATTGAAAATCTCAAATCCATCATTTTGCAACAATCATCCAAGTGCTGCTTACAAATTCATTTTATTTTTATTGGCCCTTCAAATGCAAAATGATCTGGGTTAGTTCACATCTGGAATTGCTGTCATGAAGGAAGATTTCTATAAAGTGCTGTTACTGAAATTCACTTTACATCTAATGTGGAGTTTATGTTTATTGTTTGTCAATATAGTATGGCAGGGTTTCCTTTCAAACCATTCCAGCAAAATGTGGTTTACTACAAAGAAATAAAATGGGTATTTTATATAACGTTTGTGTACTCAATACAGTTGCATTTAATAGTCAATTAGATCTGGTCAGTGGTGAGTAATGAGTTGATGCCAGATTTAGAGCAAAATTTCATAATGCTCTTTGTAGAATCATTGTAGTGGTGCAGACTGTTCTAATGTAATTGTGATACTGAAAAATCCCCATATAAAGTAATTGTACAGCTGAAATGTCAGGACTAGCTTTCTTACTGTAACATTAATCTTAAACTATTAAAATATATCTTGCTAAACTTTTCTTCTATTAAACTTTTATTTCATGAAGCCAATCTTGCACATTCAAACAGGAAAGCAATCAAACACTTACCTATTAACAGTCAAGATGTAAACATATATTTTGAACATTCTTTAAAGAAATAAATGTACAGTGGTTCATATATTGTTGTATTATAATTTTTCTTGACATATACAGCATAGTTGTGCTTATCTGCACAATTGTTTCACATACTTTGAGGTTCAGACAACAATGGAAGGGGGTACTCAAGGCAAGGGTACACAGGAGCTATCCTACATTTTGTAGGGGCAACGTTTGGTTCGAGTCACTTTTTCCATTCATTTAGAAGATGGTCGTGTGCTTTGGTTTTCTACTTAGGATCAGCCTGTCTCTCATTGTTCAGGGGTGTATTGTGGCATTGGTGAAGGAAGACTTGTGCAGGCCTCCAGGAAGTAAGTTCAGACTCAATACTTTCTCAGTTCTTGGTATTTTCTCAGGTGCTTAATCCACATGATTGTGGGGTGGGGAGGGGGGGAATGCATCTTCTCGCTGATGTTACTCTGTCCATCTCGGGCAGCTCTCGCACTCCTGGAGACAGGTCCAGTGTGTCTAAGAGAATCTCAGTCTTTGTAATTTTCCTGATCACTGCTCAGAATGGTTGGATCTGGGGATAGGAGCTGGAAATGTGTAGAGACAGTCTGGGTACATCCTCTCCAGCATTCATACAACAGGGAGGGATACCTGAATAGGTCCTATTGTGTGAAGTTGAACTTGCTGCCGGAAGATCTTCCCCTTATGGAAAGGTTGACCTAGCCTGGTGATGCCCTCCTAGTGTTAGGCTCACTTGCAGTGAGCTCCCTGGGGTTCTTCCATTTTGCTAGATTGGATGACAAACCTAGTGGAATCTTTAGTAGAGCAGAGGATCCTTTCTGGTCAATAATGTTATTGCAACTATAGATGTTCCTGCACTCCTTGCCAGGGTATCTGAAAGGCAAGTTGGAAATTGGAGTGGATTGCGAGGCTGTGGCTTCCATACCCAGCCATGAGTTCTATGGTGATGCTGTGTTCCAGGCCATATTTCCTTTAAACTGGGCTATCTAGTAGTAGCATCTAAGATTTGGGAGGCCAAGACCTCTCTTGAGCTTGGAAAGTTGTAATAATTTCAACTGCTCAAAGAAACTTGAGTTATATCCCTGTCAAGGCTATGGAACTCTTAGGTTGGGACCCTGACCTGTAGTATTTTGAATAGGTGAAGGAATCAGAGTGGCACATTCATCTTTGCTGTTCCCAGAAGTAATATGGTCAGATTGCCCCATCTGTCTAGGTCGTTATATATGCTTGCTGCGAGTGGGGGATAGTTTTTTAATGCAAGGATGATGGTGCAGGGTTTACTGAAACTTTTGTTTGACTGTACAGTGAGATAGTGGGTCTGGCACATATAATAATGCATTGTCAGTCTATAATGATATTTAGTGTTCAGCCCCCTTAGCTTGCATGCCATAGATGCCTGTATTTGTTCTCACAGCTGTGTAAGAGCCAGTGGCTCTATGGCCAGAGCAAAGAGAAGGCAGAAGAAGGAATGTGCTGTCTGGTCCCTCATTAGAGGGAAATGTGGGGGAGGTATGGCCATTGGTGTTTCTGTGGAAGTGGGCTGTAAATAGAGTGTTAGCCATGAATCAGTGGTAGCACTCTCGTCTCTGAGTCACGAGTTTGTGGATTCAAATCCCACTCCAGAGACTTGAGCCCATAGTCCAGGCAGATACTCCAGTGCAGTACTAAGGGAGTGCTACCCTGTCAGAGGTGCTGTCTTTCGCATGAGACGTTAAACCGAAGCCCTGTGCCCTCTCAGGTGGATGCAAAAGATCCCATGGCACTATTTTGAAGAAGAGCAGGGGAGTCTTGGTCAATATTTATCCCTCAATCAACATAACAAAAACAGATTATCCATCATTATCACATTTCTGTTTGTGGATCTTTGTTGTGTGCAAATTGGCTGCCATGTTTCCTACATTACAACAGTGACTATGCTTCAAACGTATATCATTGGCTGTAAAGCACTTTGGGATATCCTGAGGTCAAAAAGGGGCTATATAAATGCAAAATGTTTCTTTCTTTACTGATAGATTATTGTTTTTGGTTCTTGATTCAAAACTTCTGAACTTTAAATTGATCCAACTATGAAATACTAATGAATGCAAATAATTAAAATGACCTTATTTGCAAATTTAACAGCTGTTAGAGTAAAGAATGTTAATTGCAATATTTTCCCTACACAAATTCAATTATGTAAATGCATTATTGTACAGAGCATACACAGATGATATGAATAAAATAGTTCATGATTAGTGATCATGGCCCAATAAACAAATAACATTTTTAACTATGCTATTTATATAAATAGTAAAAGGGTAGCCAAAGGAAGGGTGAGGCTGATTAGGGACCAAAAAGGACATCTTGTGGAGCCAGAGTGCATGGCTGAGGTACTAAATGAGTACTTTGCATCTGTCTTCACTAAAGACGAGGATGCTGCTAAATGTCATAGTAAAGGAGGAGGTAGTAGAGAAATTGAATAAGATAAAAATAGATAACGAGGAAGTACTTAAAAGGTTGGCAGCGCTCAAAGTAGAAAAGCCACTCGGTCCGGATGGGATGCATTCTAGGTTGCTGAGGGAAGTAAGGGTGAAAATTGCGGAGGCTCTGGCCACAATCTTCCAATCCTCCTTAGATATGGGAATGGTGCCACAGACAGGACTGGTGGATTGCAAATGTTACACCCCTGTTCAAAAAAGGAGAGAGGGATAAACCCGGCAACCACAGGCTAGTCAGCCTAATGTCGGAAACTTTTAGAGACAATAATTGAGGACAAAATTAATTGGCACTTGGAAAAATATGGGCTAATAAATGAAAGCCAGCATGGATTTGTTAAAGGCAAACAGTGAGGACATAGACAGACTTGAAATTTAACGCAGTGAAGTGATTCATTTTGGTACGAAGAATGAGGAGAGATAATATAAACTAAATGCCACAATTTTAATGGGGGTGCAGGAACAGAGAGACCTGGGGGTGTACATACACAAATCCTTGAAGGTTTCAGGACAAGTTGAGAAGACTATTAAAAAAGATATACAGGATGCTTGGCTTTATAAATAGAGGCATAAAGTACAAAAGCAAGGAAGATATGCTAAACCTTTATAAACACTGGTTAGGCACCAGCTGGAGTATTGTGGCTAAATCTGGGCACTACACTGTAGGAAGGATATCAAGGCCTCAGAGAGGGTGCAGAGCTGATTGACTAGAATGGTACCATCGATGAAATACTTCAGTTATGTGGAAAGACTGGAGAAGCTGGGGTTGTTCTCCTTAGAGCAGGGAAAGTTAAGGGGAGATTTGATAGAGGTGTTCAAAATCATGAATGGTTTTGTGTAAATAAGGAGAAACTTTTTCCAGTGGCAGAAGGGTCAGTAGCCAGAGGACACAGATTGAAGGTAATTGGCAAAAGAACCAGAGGCAACATGAAGAAACATTTTACACAGAGTTGTTATGATCTGGAATGCACTTCCTGAAAGGGCGGTGGAAGCAGATTCAATAATAACTTTCAAAAGGGAATTGGATAAATACTTGAAGGGGAAATATTGCAGGGCTATGGGGAAAGAGCGGGGGGTGGGGGGGGGGACTGATTGGATAGCTCTTTCAAAGAGCCAGCACAGACACGATGGGCCGAATGGCCTCCTTCTGTGCTGTATAATTCTATGATTCTACCCAATCAAGATAGCCCTGCAAAAAAAGTTATCCAATAAAAGTGCATTTCATACAGGCTGCAGTGCAAACCTTCCCAGTGGGAATATTGTGGCTCTGAAACCAGTTTTTGAAGATAGTTTGTTCTCGGTACTGAACCCGAAAGGGTGATTATATCTCTTTAAACTCAGTCTGAACTACAACCTTGTTGGTATTACACTAACTGAAGTAAGAATCTCAGCAGCGATTTCTTGTGTCACAGAGTATGTTCTTTTGTGTGTGCAAATTTAGGACTGATGTCAGAAAGTTCTGCTTTACTTCTAAACCTCAAATTTTCCGATGAATACTGTCCAATTTTCCGCTGCTGTTTCTGGCAGAAAGCACCCACCTTAAAATGGGCAGGCATATATAAATGAGGAGTAATGACTTGGTGATTTCATACATGCCATTTGTCATCATTACCGCCTCATTTACACTAAGCATTAACTTTGCCACAATAAAACAGGTGTCTGGCATTGCTGAGTGCTACAGAAAAAGCAGAAGTGGATTTAAAGAGCCCAGCAAGTACTTTACAATAATTCGCAGAAAGCTTGTTTCTCCGCCAACTTTGGTCTCTTTGTCTCTTTTTTTTTTGCTGCTGACACCTGCTTTACCATTTACCTTTGTGCCTTGTCCTGCCAATGATCAGGGCTCTACAGATGCAGGTAGTGGACTCCTCCAATTAACTATTGTCAGAGACCGTTCCTCATATC
The DNA here is from genome assembly GCA_030390025.1 of Squalus acanthias. NCBI lineage: Eukaryota > Metazoa > Chordata > Chondrichthyes > Squaliformes > Squalidae > Squalus > Squalus acanthias. The sequence goes on from CM059430.1 coordinate 45,860,619, forward strand.
TGCACATGCATTTCATGCTCTGAAAGCACCCTTATAATAGCAGGAACTGTGAGATATGGGTCTCCAGCCTGTTCAACCAAAGGGAAATATCTCCCGATCTTTCAGTCAGCAACATCTTCCCTCTTATCTTTCACCCCAGATCTTCCTGTGCTCTATGTATCATCCTATGCATTCCCCTCTGGTTTATTCTGTAATTCCCACCACTGGCTGAATGTCTCTAGGCTGGTGCTTGGGAAGAAAAGTGTGAGTGATGCATAGAATGAAGTACTGTTAGGGCTCGAAACATAAAGGCCTGGTTGGTCTTTCACCCTCTGCTGCTTCTTCATCTGGAAAATCTAGAGGATGATAAGCTGAAGAGAAATTAAAATATGTTGTTAAGAAGAGCTCACGTGACTTTCAGTAGAATGAATGAGACATGGGTTTCATGACCTAGTTTGCTGAGAGGTAATGTGGAGTGCAACAGGATGACAAGAAAGAGAAGTAGAATGGCGTCACAAACCTGCAGCTGGCACCTGTCCTCCAACTTCTCTGTCCAACTTGTTCTATTGCTTACATCCAGAAGAGCTCCAAAGAGATCATTCTCCAAAGCTCGCTTCTTGTCTATGATAAGGGAGAGGAGATTGATGGGTCCATCACTGGTAACCTTTTAAAAATAAAAAAGGGAAGAATGATCTCTGATTCCCATGAGATGCAGTCAACCCAGGTATCTGCCTGCAAACCATAATGTGGATGATGATAGGTGCATGAACCAAGCAATTACATACCACATGAGACTTTTATTGAGATGCTGCACGTAAGGTTGTGAGTAAAGGAACATTTCCAGGTGAAGACGGGAGTGTAAAGAGTCCACGCTAACTCCTGGTTATTGATAATGAACCTTTTAGCACTTTAACACAGTAAGGGTGAGGTAGTTCTAAGTGGCAGGCATGCTTAGTACAATGCTTAGCATTCTTGGAAGGTGTGGCTGGCTCCTTTTGTCTTGTCTGACCTGGTAAGGTCTTTAAACTTATTGTTATTATATTAAGTTGCAGTGTATAGGGTTGTGGAACCGGCACTCACTGCCCTGGCCACCTCCTTCCACTGGGCCTGAGTAGACCATCTTATGAACCTTCGCTGCTCTGTTTCAAACAGAGCCTTCTGCCTCTCTTCACTTGGTCCAGGAGCGCTTCTAGTACTGTCTCGGAGAACCCGTGGGCTCAATGTCATCCTACATAACTAATAGACATTTCTCACTGGCAAATCTTCAACCTCTGTTCCCAAGGCAGTTTTTAGTGTACCTGGCCCTTTAAATACCTGCAGGTGTTTAAATCCTGCAGTAATATGTGACTTATTGCCCCAAATGGACAAGTTCCCAATGAGAGGATTTGCAATATATGAAGCTCACCCCCAATATTCTAATTAAATTAACCCTAGTTCTAAAACCAGAAAACATCTCATTTAGTCCTATTGCAAATTTCATTTATACCACTAATTTCATGAATGTATCTATCTTTCTAATGTTTTTCCCTTTAAGATAGTACTCAGTACAGAAAAGCAACATTGAGCCACAGCACAAGGTCCACACAACCGTTCCATATTCTCCAGTAAACAAAATCTGTACAAAAATCTTCGTAGGGCAAAATCTGTATTTTCCAACAGCGTAGCAAAATGTGTATTACTATATATAACTGAAGTATGTATAAGAGTTATATACATATGGGCCCAGAAATTCCGTTCGCAAGCCTCCCGCGGGCGGAGGGCTGCAATCTGGAAAAATCTGCGCCAAGACCGGAGGGCTCCCGGGAGGTGCACAATTCCGATGCTGGGCCTCTCCAAACTGCCGGTGTGCAGGGCCCACGTATCCCAGAGGCGCAGGCGTCCCTGGGATCACGTGGGCCATGGGGAGCCAATCAGAGAAGGGAATCTCCCTTCATACATTTGACAGGAAGACCTGTCAAATATATGAATAGAGATCACCCCCAAAACATAGTAAAACTTAAATAAATTTTAAAAAAACATCACATTTTTAAAATGACTTTAAATTACTATAAATTAAGTATTTTAAACAAAAATTTTATTTTTTGAAAAAAATAATTAAAGTTTTTAACAGGGCTAAAAATAAACTTATCTTTCTTTAAAGTATTTTTAAATGATAAATCAGTGGAAATTTTTTTTTAAAACTTTTTTCAACTCTTATCCTGGTTAAAGCAGGCCTACCAGGCGCAAGAATTGTAAGTGTTTTCTGTGGGCGGAGGGTCTCCAAAAAACGGAACTCTCCGCCCGCAGAGGCCCTGCTCCCGGGCAGGCGGAGGATCTGTCAAGAGCTTTCTTGACAGATCGGAAATGCCGGTTTCCAGCGCATGCACAGTGCATACCTAAAACCAGCATTTCCGTTGGCCCTATGGGTGAGTACACAGCGCGTACACACCCGTAGGGATCGGAATTTCTGCCCCATGATCTAAATTCTACCTCGGTCAAGTGATGAACCAAAAGACAATCAAGTTAAATTGATGAAAATATTGGAGATAAGCGATTCAGAAGTCAAGAAGTTAGTATATTAGTATGCTATTGGAAGTCTGTGCAGTTCATTGCTGCTCCAAAAGATTTGTGCAGGCCAGTGTTTATAGTGGGGATGCTGTCATTGTTGTTGCCAGAGGTAATGTTTACTGGAGCATTTATCTCCCTCATGTTTACATCAGTCAATAACTGCAGGACTTTAAACATTCAATTGAACTTGAACCATATATACAGCTGTGGGTTCCAACTGTGCTCAATTCCCACAACAGAAATTGAAATGAGGACAGATCTGATAACACAAAAATGCACCCACTCGGAGGTTTGTATTCATAAAATCCCCCCTCCCATTCTAATTCGTAACCATTGAACTAACCGGCCAAAACAGCAGAATCCTCACCAATGAGTACTGAATGAAATATACTGACTAAATAGACAATAGAAATAGACAACAAAGGGGCTTGGCAGTGCTTAATAGCATATACTTCAATGCAAGGAGTGAAGAAGGCAGATAAGCTGAGGGTACAGATAGACACGTTGAAGGTATGATATCATGGCTATTACAGAAACATGGCTGAAAGAAGGGCATGAATGGCAGCTCAACATTCCTGGTTACAGGGTTTTCAGACAAGATAGAGAGGGGGATTAAAAAATGGGGTCACAATATTGGTTAAAGAAACAATTACAGCTGTGAGGAGCGATGATATGTTAGAAGGATCATCAAATGAGGCCATATGGGTTGAACTGAAGAACAAAAAAGGGGCAATCACACTGCTGGGAGTGTACTATAGACCACTGAACAGTCAGAGGGAGATAGAAGAGCAAATATGTAGGCAAATTTCTGAGAATTGCAAAAACAATAGGGCAGTAATAGTAGGGATTTCAACTACCCTAGTAGTAACTGGGATAGAATCAGTGTAAAAGGTATAGAGGGTCCAGAATTCTTAAAATGCATTCAGGAGAAGTTTTTTTGCCAGTATGTAGAGAGCCCAAGAAGAGAGGGGGTGGTTCTGGACTTAGGTTTAGGGAATGAAGCTGGGCAGGTGGAACAGGTATCGGTGGGAGTGCATTTTGGTGGTGGTGATCATAATTCAGTTAGATTTAGCTTAGTTATGGAAAAGGACAAAGATAGACCAGGAGTAAAAGTTCTCAATTGGGGAAAGGCCAATTTTACTAAGCTAGGATGTGATTTAGCAAAAGTGGACTGGAAACAGCTACTTGAAGATAAATCAGTGTCAGAACAGTGGGAGGCATTCAAGGAGGAGGTAGTGAGGGTTCAGAGCAAATATGTTCCCACAAAGAAAAAGGGTGGGACTGCCAAATCTAGAGCCCCCTGGATGTCAGGGGACATACAGGGTAGGATAAGGCAAAAAAGGGAAGCTTTTGTCAGATACCAAGAGCTAAATACTGCAGAAAGCCTAGAGGAGTATAGAAAGTGCATTAGGAAAGCAAAGAGAGGGCATGAAAAAATATTGGCAAGTGAAATCAAGAAAAACCCAAAGATATTTTATAAATACATGAAGAGCAAGAGGTTAACTAAAGAAGGAGTAGGGCCTATTAGAGACCAAAAAGGTAACCTGTGTGTTGAGGCGGAAGACGTGGGTATGGTTCTTAATAAATACCTTGCGTCTAGTCTTTACAAAAGAGAGGGATGATGCAGACATTGTAGTTAAGGAGGAGGCTTGTGAAATATTAGATGAGATAAACATAGTGAGAGAAGAAATATTAAGGGGTTTAGCATCTTTGAAAGTAGATAAATTGCCAGGCCCCACTGAAATGTATCCCAGGCTGTTAAGAGAAGCAAGGGAGGAAATAGCGGAGGCTCTGACCATCATGCATCGTTGTTTAAAAAGGGAGAGAGTGATAGACTGAGTAATTACAGGCCAGTCAGCCTAATCTCGGTGTTGGGCAAATTATTGGAAAAGGTTCTGAGGGGCAGTATTAATCGTCATTTAGAAAGGCACAGGATTAATCAAGGACAGTCAGCATGGATTTGTTAAGGAAGGTCGTGACTGACTAACTTGATTGAATTTTTTGAGGAGGTAACAAGAAGGATCGATGAGGGTAGCACGTTTGATGTAGTCTACATGGATTTTAGCAAGGCCTTTGACGATGTCCCACATGGCAGACTGGTCAGAAAAGTAAAAGCCCATGGGATCTAAGGGAAAGTGGCAAGTTGGATCCAAAATTGGCTCAGTGGCAGGAAGCAAAGGGTAATGGTGTTAGCTGTGGCTCAGTGGATAGCGCTCGCACCTCTGAGTCAGAAGGTTGTGGGTTCAAGTCCCACAGCAGAAACTTGAACACAAAAACCTAGGCTGACACTCCAATGCAGTACTGAGGGAGTGCTGCACTATCAGAGGTGCCGAGGTGCCGTCTTTCAGATGAGAAGTTAAACCGAGGCCCAGTCTGTTCTCTCAGACTGAGAGTAAGAGATCCTATGGCACTATTTTGAAGAAGAGCAAGGGAGTAATCCCCGGTGTCCTGGCCAATATTTATCCCTCAATCAACATCACAAAAACAGATTATCTGGTCACTATCACATTGCTGTTTGAGGGAGCTTGCTGTGTGCAAATTGGCTGCCACATTCCCTACATTACAACAGTGACTACACTTCAAAAGTACTTCATTGGCTGTAAAGCACTTTGGGATATCCATGGTGGTGAAAGGCACTATATAACTGTAAGTCTTTCTATCGTCGGCGGGTGTTTTTGTGACTGGAAGACTGTTTCCAGTGGGGTTTTGCAGGGCTCAGTACTAGGCCCCTTGCTTTTTGTGGTATACATCAATGATTTAGACTTAAATGTAGGGTCCATGATTAAGAATTTTGCAGATGATACAAAAATTGGCCGTGTAGTTGATAGTGAGGAAGAAAGCTGTAGACGGCAGGAAGATATTAATGGACAAGTAAGGCTGGCAGAAAAGTGGAAATGGAATTCAATCCAAAGAAATGTGAGGTAATGCATTTGGGGAGGGCTAACAAGGCAAGGGAATACACAATAAATGGTAGGATACTGAGAAGTGTAGAGGAACAAAGGGACCTTGGAGTGCATGTCCACAGATCTCTGAAGGTAGCAGGACAGATAGCTAAGGTGGTTAAGAAGGCATACGGGATACTTTCCTTTATTAGCCAAGACATAGAATATAAGAGCAGGGAGGTTATGCTTGAACTGTATAAAACACTAGTTAAGCCACTAGAATACTACGTACAGTTCTGGTCACCACATTACAGGAAACATGTGATTGCATTAGAGAGGGTACAGAGAAGATTTACGAGGATGTTGCAAGAACTGGAGAATTTTAGCTATGAGGAAAGATTGGATAGGCTGGGGTTGTTTTCTTTGGAACAGAGGAGACTGAGGGGAGACTTAATTGAGGTGTATAAAATTATGAGGGGCCTAGATAGAGGGAATAGGAAGGCCCTATTTCCCTTTGCAGAGAAGTCAATAACCGGGGGCATAGATTTAAAGTAACTAGTAGAAGGATTAGAGGGGAGTTGAGGAGAACGTTTTTCACCCAGAGGGTGGTTGGGGGTCTGGGACTCACTGCCTGAAAGGGTGGTAAAGGGAGAAACCCTCATCACATTTAAAAAGTACTTGGATATGCACTTGAAGTGCTATAACCTACAAGGATACGGACCAAGAGCTGGAAAGTGGGATTAGGTTGGATAGCTCTTTTTCGGCCAGCACAGACATGATGGGCCGAATGGACTCCTGTGCTGTAAATTTCTATGATTCTATACTGTAATCACTGTAAAACCAGTACAGTACAAGGTGTCATGCACATAGATTATAAAATGCTCTGTGCATTCCACATATCAGTGCTCATAAGTGATTTCTGGAGACTGGACTCATCCCATTAGAAGTATAGCAAGATGAATTGTTGTGCTGAAGCAGCTAACAGCTAGCTTAGATATAGCTTCTAAGGCCTGGGAATTGGATCACACCTGAATCGAGTAGAACGCACACGACTAATGAGGCCGGCGGCAGAACCATGGCAAATTGGACTGCTGGTCTGATTAGAGTAATACTGGCGAGCTGCGGGCGACTGTCATGGCCCCAAAGGCAACTCATCGGTCGGGGGTGGCGGTAGAGGGTGTGGGGCAACAAGATTGGCCGGCTGGGGACCTAAAGGAAGAAAGAAAGACTTGCATTTATATAGCGCCTTTCACAACCTCCGGACGTCCCAAAGTGCTTTACAGCTAATGAAGTACTTTTTGAAGTGTAGTCACTGTTGTAATGTAGGAAAAGTGGCAGCCAATTTGCACACAGCAAGCTCCCGCAAACAGCGATGTGATAATGACCAGATAATCTGTTTTTAGTGATGCTGATTGATGGACAAATATTGACCAGGACATCAGGGAGAACTCCACTGCTCTTCTTTGAAATAGTGCCATGGGATCTTTTACATCCACTCGCGAGAGCAGACGGTTTAACGTCTCATCCAAAAGACGGCACGTTCAACAGTGCAGCACTCCCTCGGTACTGCACTGGCGTGTCAGCCTAGACTTTTGTGCTCAAGTCGCTGCTGGAGTGGGACTTGAACTCACAACCTTCTGGCTCAAGGGCAAGAGTGCTACCAACTGAGCCAAGGTGAGCCAGGGAGGGAGGCAATTGGGGGGGTGGGGGTGAGAGGTGTTTGGCAGCGGTCTGCTCCTCCCTGCTGCACATTGAGGTTCGTTTTTTTTTAAACTTACCTCTTTGTTGGCAGCCTAAAAGGACCGCTAGTTAGGCTGCATGTAGACCAGGTAATCCTGAATGCACCAGGCCCGCCGTTTCCAATGCTATTCAGACGCGGGAGGTTGGCCTCCTAATTTGGACCTCTTAGCACCCGTTTCCTGTCTGGAAAGCGGACGCGACAAGGTCTAATTTCACTCCCTAAGTATTCAGTCATTTACTAATATATAGGCTGAGGCTGGATCTATGTAACCCACCGTGGGGAGTTAGGGAAGCAGTGGGGGCGATTTTCACGATGGAGGCGGGTTGGAGGCGGGTTTCGGTTTGGGTGGGTTCCAAACCCGCCTCCACTGAGAGGTGGGAAAAATTTGTGATTTTCCTCTAATTTGCCAGTTGATTTCAGAGGTGTGGGTTCCCCTGGGCCAATTAGTGTTTTGGGACTGAAACTCGCCTCTGCTGACGTCACTTATCCAGCTTCATTTAAGGGCTGCTTGCTGCCTTGGCTCGTTCCACTGGTTTTTGGTCGATGCTGCACCACCTCCAAGCTGTTACCTCCTTGAAGAATGGCCAGCTCCAAGTCAAGGGCCTCCCCGAGGTTCTCGGATGAGGCGCTGGGTATGCTGGTTGAGGGGGCGAGAGCTAGCAGGGAGGTGCTCTTCCCCTCATCTGGGAGGAAGAGGCCTCCCAAAGAAACCAAGGCTGTGTGGTTCCAGCTGGCAAGGGATATAACCTTCAGATCTGTGTGCAGATTGGGTGATTGTTTCTGTTTATTGATGAAATGCGATCCCTGTGGGAATGTATTAAAATTAGGTGATGGCAAACTGTTGGCATGATGGCATCTGTTATTTCAGCTTAGGCAGCTCCACATTGCGGGCTCCGCGACACTTGCGTGGTCAGGTTGGTGGTCAGAGTGAAAGGAGGGCAGAAAGTCATGTCCATTGTCTATCGTGTTAAGAAGGAGCCAAGCACATGTGCCACAATGGGCAACCTATGCAAATCTGGCCAGGATGAGTGCATTCCTTGCATGACGTGCTTCCATGCGCTGGCGCCTTCTGCCCTGTGCAGCATCAGGTGGGTGAGCAGGAGGTTGGGGCTCCTGCTGCTGTTGCTGCTGAGCTGCCTGGTTCTGCTGCTGCCGTCGCTGCTCCTCATCTGAATCTGAGGTCCATGGTGAAAGGAAATAAATGGTTCCCATGCTGCTGGCAGATACCTCCGTTGGGGAAGTGCTCAGTCCAAGCGGGGAGTGGGTTTTCCAAGGAGGTCCCACAGTTGAGAGATAGAAGCTGCAGCACCTCCGACTTCGGTAGGCCTGCTAAAAGTGCTGAAAGACCTTTGGAACAAAAGTTCTGCCACCTGCAACTGCTCCCTGATGAAAGCTCCGATTTAATGGTGGAGCTGCAGCTGTGAGGAGGCCACCCACTTGTCAACCCGCCAGGATTAGCTGGCGTGGTTTAGGAGGGTCGTGCAACACGCTGAAAATGTGGTAAAATAACGAAGGCCTGTCAAAATAGGATTATAGAGGCCCTTAACTACTATTTAAGGGTCTTAAATACCTCTCCTGACTGATGGAGGCGGGACCGAATCGCACCCATCAAACCCGCCTCCGGCAAAATTGCGTGGAGGCGGGTTGGAGGCGGATTCCGAACCTGCCCTCAGCTTTTGCCATTTTGCCAACTGTCCCGCCTCCAAACCCTGCCTCCTCGGGGCTGGGAAAATCGCCCCCAGTGAGTAACCACAGAGGAATGTTGTAAATAAAGTGTTCTTGTGTCTGAAATGCAGTCTGATTTCTCCACCCGAACGATTTAAAGGACTATCGAGGTAAAACTAGACGCAAGTTAAAATACCTCTCTATTGATTGCATTTGAGATTCACAAAGGATATAACCTCTAGGTGATCTGATGGCATATAGTGCTGTTACAGGTTGCAGGCTCACACCAACAACTCCTGCACACCTTCCTAACTCAACCAGACCATTGTGAGGAAGGGTCTAGGGTAAAGGCTCGGTGCCTCCCGACAGATCCCCACAAGCGATTATGCACTTCCTGTAAATATAAAAGAAAAATACTGCGGATGCTGGAAATCTGAAATGAAAACATAAAATGCTGGAAATACTCAGCAGGTCAGGCAGCATTGACCTGAAATGTTAACTCTGTTTCTCTCTCCACAGATACTGGCTGACCTGCTGAGTATTTCCAACAGTTACTGTTTTTATGCCTGTAATTATATATAAGTTTGAGTATAAGCCTTTAGTGACATTCCCTTAAGGTTCAATGCTTTAATTAAGTGACTGGTTAGATCCAGAAGTCAGTCTACAGATTAGAGTCTGTAAGCTGGCAGTGAGCTGTTAGATGCTGCTGAATGTAATTGTTTTCAACCATAATAAAGGAATGATATTTTTATATCATTCAATCCTCCATCATTAGCTGGTTTTCTGCTCAGCTTCTCAGCTGGTCAACAATGCATGGTGTTGAGGGATGGAATCCAAGAAGAAAATAAGAAAAAGGAAAATGATCCATACAAACAAAGAAGTTGAGTTCTGACGGTCTGAATCTGGAGTGGACATAGGTCACAAGCTGTTCTGTTTTGTCAGGCTTCGTAAATATTTAGCTGATGTACCTGTGAATGTTGCATTCTCTGATCTAAGAGATTCTACTGTGAGAGAGTGGACATGAGACTGAATTGACTTGCTACACTGAAATCTCTGAAGTCAGGCATACACAGGATTTGATATCTATCGTTTCAGTAATATCATCTGAGGCCTGTGTAAAAGATGGGACATTATTCACCTCAAAGAATTTAGTATAAATTCCAATTGCACAAAAGTCTAATTACTGAGGTTTGTCAGTTGATGTAACCTTTTCATATCTAATAAAACCTGGTAGTATTCCTGTCAACATTGCCTTTCCTCTGCTCTACAGATGATTCAGACGGCTGTTTTTTTATTTAAAAAGTGAGCATGGCATTACCCATTTTCCCAGAACAACCATAAACAAGATACTTTTGGGCAATTTAACCTCTCACAATGCGTGTCCAACACGGCTAATTTGCCCTGGCATCCTGGGAAGGATTTCTATTAAAATTCTAGCCGTGCCCCACAATCAGTCATAGAACATTTTACCCTGTTTCCACTTTGTCTTTGATGGCAGCATACATGCCAACATGGAAAACCTATCCGATGATATGTGAAAACCAACATTAACAAAAAAAACGCGGCGAATGCTGGCTATCTGAAACACAAACAGCACATGCTGAAACTACTCAGCAGATCAGGCAGCATCTGTGGAGAGAACAGACACGACGATGTTTCAGGTGTGGATCTGAAAGATATGGCTCTGATGAAGGATGCACACCTGAAACGTTAACTCTTGTTTCTCTCTCCACAGATACCTGCCTGCTGAGTGTTCCCAGCATTTTCTGTCTTTGTTTCAAGCAGTTATGCAGGTGTTATAACCTAAACTGTAGGATTACTCATCGTTCCTTCACTTGTGTTTAGAAATGCCAAAAAGAAAACAACATAAGTACATGAAGGAGAGATTGGTAGTGCGTTTCCAGGATGGTTTGGGGGCATGCTGTCCCAGAAAACGTTGAATTCTGACGTTAAAAATGATCTGTTCTGATTAATATTAAGTACTTTTCTACTTTACATTAATAGAAGGTTAATCTTAACAAAAAGGAAAACAAACTGACATTTGGATTTTCAACAGACCCACCAGATCATCGCTTCCCCAAAAGTTACCCTAATAATCACTCTGCCACACCCAACTTCCACCCCTTTCAGAGGTACTTTTAAACCATCCCCTCCCCCGGAGCAGTTTATGGAGATATTGTAACTCATTCATCCTCCCAGCCTTTCACAATGACTCTCTTCCCCTGCTCCAATCCTCCCAGTTATTAGTAGCACTCTTTTACCCCTCTCCCCTCACTTTAACTGGCACTCTTTCACCAGCGGCCCCCGCCCCCACCCCCACCCCCCAGTTAATGCTGGCATTCTCTCTACCCACTCTTTGTCAGTTAATGCTGGCACTCTCTTTCCTCCCCACCCCAAAGTGCCACTTCCAGTTTCTGCCCATTTGCCTCTCCTCTTCGTGGCGATCCATCCATTTCCTCCACCCTGCGCAGCCCACCCCAAAACCCTTCAACCTGAGTCCCGTTCCTACCTTGGTCTGTCTGCTAATAGTCCGGACCCACAACGCTGCTTATAGCATTAATAGCAGTAATTTCAGCCTCTGTATACTGTACAAAAGACCAGAATTCTTGGTGTTAGTATTAGGAACAGCGAAGGTGGGAGAGAGGCCCAGTCCAGTCTTGTTGGTAGCCGGACTAGGGTAGGAGCAGGACTGAGGGGAGATGGACCTAGTCTGTGCCAATTTTGGTCATCAAATACGAGCACGCTGTCACTATGAAACACTGACAGTTGGCATGAATGTGCCAGCACCTTGGTGTAAACAGCAAAAAAAAATATGTCCCTGAAGATGCTCATACATATAGGAACACTATCTGAGCACAGATAGAACTGTGGAAGTATATTGTAGGCCATGGCTGAATTCAAAGTAATTAAGGTAAATTCAGTGATCCCATACTTACAATGGAGAGTTGTGCTCAAAGGGAGCATGGGTCAGAAGCAGGGCCACAACACTGGGAACTTGGATCAGTGAAATTACCTCATTATTTCAGTCCCAGCATCTACCACTGCTGATTTCAACCAAGGCCCAAGCCCCTTACGAGGCAGTTCATTGAAACACCAGGAGATCAGCATGGAACGAATGCTGCTATTTCAATGAGCAAATTGGCCTTATTACTGTATTCTGTAAAATATATTAATTCTGCTCCTCCATAAAATCCCCATAACCAACATTTTTAGCCTTTCAAGATCTTACGACACTAAACAAACAAATCAGAACCAGTTAGATTTTATAACCATAATCAGAGTTAAGTAGGTCTGTTTAAAACGTCAGCTGTAATACAAAAATTGAGAATTATTTATTTAAAAAAATGCAAGTGTTGGAAGAGCAAACCACTGTGCCAGGAAGGGTAGGGAGACCAGCTGCTTCACCTATTCCACTGAATACCCTATTTCAGCTGCCTTGCTGCAGAGAGGCAGGAAGTGAAGGCCAGGCATTTCCTCCCTGGGGAGAGGGCAAAAAATGTCTGAAAAAGATTCATCCCCCCAGCTCCAAGTGAACAGTTAATAGATATTGGCAGAGGCCTGAGAGCAGGTCACCTGCCTGTCCTCTCCAGGGGTGGTGTTTACCTTGCGGCGGTCCCGTGCAAAGCTTCACTTTGGGGTCCCTACATTTTTTTAGAAAATTCATTCTCAGGATGTGGACATTGTTGGCAAGGCCAGCATATATTGTTCATCCCTAATTGCTCTGGAGAAGGTGGGCCGCCTTCTTGAACCACTGCAGTCCATGTGGTGAAGGTACTCCCACAATGCTGTTGGGTAGAGAGGTCCAGGATTTTGACCCAGCGACGATGAAGGAACGGCGATATATTTCCAAGTCAGGATGGTGTGTGACTTGGAGGGAGACTTGGAGGTAGTGGCGTTCCCATGCGCCTGCTGCCCTTGTCCTTCTAGGTGGTGGAGGTCATGGGTTTGGGAGGTACTGTCAAAGAAGCCTTGGCTGCAGTGCATCCTGTGGATAGTACATACTGCAGCCATGGTGGTGAAGGGAGTGAATGTTTAAGGTGGTGGATGGGCTGCCGATCAGGCAGACTGCTTTGTACTGGATGGTGTCGAGCTTCTTAGTGTTGCTGGAGCTGCACCCAAACTGGCAAAGTGGAGAGTATTCCATCACACTCCTGACTTGTGCCTTGTAGGTGGTGGAGAAGCTTTGAGGAGTCAGGAGGTGAGCCACTTGGCACAGAATACCCAGCCTCTGACCTGCTCTAGTAGCCATGCCATTTATGTGACTGGTCCAGTTGAGTTTCTGGTCAATGGCGACCCCTAGGATGTTGATGGTTGGGGATGCAGTGATGGTAGTGCCATTGAAAGCCAAGGGGAGGTGGTTACACTCTCTCTTGTTGGAGATGGTCATTGCCTGGCACTTGTGTGGCACGAATGTTACTTGCCACCTAACAGCCCATGCCTGGTTGTTGTCCAGGTCTTATTGCTTGCGGGTATGGCCTGCTTCATTATATGAGGGGCTGTGAATGGAGCTAAACAATGATACTAAATACTTGTCACTTATCACCGGATCCGCTCGGAACCCTTGACTGGCTCAGAGCCCTGTGCAATTGCTTGGGTTACAGGATCCTAATGCCACCCCTGATCCTCTCAGCTGCAGAACACTTATGTTCCTAGAAAATGAAAGGAGAGAAAATTGGGGCTGGATGATGTTAAAAAGTCAATAAACTGAAGCAAAATGATACTTGATGGCAAAATGAAAATAGCTGATCTTGGAAATCCTTTCATCTCATCTCCTTGCTTCCTGTCAGACTCTCATGTTGCATTAGTTTAGCCAATGTAATGTTTGCTACACATGCTGTGTACAGTGCATCTCAAACTATCATGGGTAATGTGCATGTGCATTAAAAAGTGATAGCAGAAGAGAGAGATGGAGGTCTCCCGCTGAGAGTGCACAGTGCTGAATGCAGAGTTCTGAGCATAGGTTTAAGCCTTGAGTTGTACCAGAAGGAGCCAGCATAAATGAGGCATAAGCCTGGACGCTGGCAGTAATGTTACCAGCCACGTTGGCCCTGACTCTTGGGAACTCCCTGCTGTGGAACTGCACAGTGAAGTATTACCGTACTTAGCCCCCACACCTCCCCATCACAAAAGGAAACCTGATTTCTGATGGTTTTTTAATTTACATTTTGAGTAGTGAAATCTTTTCCCCATTTTCATACTGTGCAGCTCTTTTCTTTCATTCAATACCTGCAGTTATTACTGAGTAAAATCAGACTCCGCCTTTTTCTATATTCCCAAGTTTCATCTACAGGAGTGTTACCACTGACTGTGGAAAATCTTTCCAAATCGCACCCTAATTATACAGTATCACACAATGTATCGAAGGCCCTATTTATACAAAAGCCACCAAATCTGTTGCTACATGTTAAATTCTTTTATCATATGTATATGTCACACTTTATATCAGTTTTCCTTTCTTCCTCCCCCTTCTCTCCTAAAGGCAGGCTGGGTGTAGTAGCTGGGTGAAGCAGTCTGTACCGGGGCTAGGTAGCTGAAGGCACGGCCACCAATGGCTGAGCAATTAAAATCAGGGATGCTCAAGAGGCCAGAATTAGAGGAAGACAGATATCTCGGGGGTGGCGGGGGGCGGGGGGGGGTGGGGGGGGTTGTGGGGCTGGAGGAGATTACAGAGATAGGGAGGGGCGAGGCCATGGAGGGATTTGAAAACAAGGATGAGAATTTTAAAATTGAGGCCTTGCTTAACCAAGAGCCAATGTAAGTCAGCGAGCACAGTGGTGATGGGTGAATGAGTTTTGGATGACCTCAAATTTACCTAAGGTAGAACATGGGAGGCCAGTCAGGAGTGCACTGGAATAGTCAGGTCTAGAGGTAACAAAGGCATGGATGAGGGTTTTGCAGTACCTCAACTATTATGGAAGTTTATCCTTGATTTGCTGCCATCTTATACTGCACTGGCAGATAGAATCTCTCAGAATTAGTTAAAATAAAGCACAATTATTTATTTTCCTGAAAGTAATCTGTGGATGTTTATTGTGTTTTTTACCCCAGTGTTTCCCCTTGGTGACAGTATATGATGTATATATTCCAGAACCTATCCTGGTGCTCCTTACAGCTGCTTCACCAGTTGATGGAGCAAGTGAAGTGGTTGGCCGCTGGTGTCTGTGGAAGCCACTTGGGATTGAGGTGACTCTGTACCTCCTTGTATTGCATCATAAGATAGCCCTAGAATGGGTTCCATGTTTGCTGCTGTGCTAACTGGCTGGCAGTGCCCACTTTCTGGCACACCATCTGCCATTTGAGATGAGATGTGATGGACCAGATGTAGCAACCCCTTTGAGAGGCAGAAGCCTCATCCATGCCCACCCCAACCGTGCCCTGCTGCTGAGCACTATCCCAGCACATCCACTGCCCGTGTGGGAACAGACCTCTGGTTGGCAATGAGGGGAGTGAAGCCCTACATCATGGCTCTTCCATCCACCATGTTGAAGTCTGTGTAGGTTGGAGACCAAGGCCTCTATCGCACATCAAGAAACACTCCCATTCTAATTGGTATCTCTGTCATTGAAGATCGGCTGCAGATGTCCATGGAGTTGTCACTTGCCCCACAGTGGACTGCATTGCTGTCTACCTACATGACTGTATAGATGGATAGCCTTAAATTACTCCATAAAATGATCATACTCACATAGCAACCTTCTTTTATAAGCGAGCCCTGTGCTTTGCAACTGAGGAAGGACACAAGCTAATCTTGGGGCCAGCTCCTGCTCCTCCACTACCACATGCTCCTCCTCACTTGCACTTAGCACTTCCTCCTCAAACTCACTACTTAAATACCTCAACTGGTGCTTGCAACAGGTGGAGTAGGTGGTGCAGTATGCTGTCAGGTGCTTGCACCTTTGGCAGCACTGGCAACTATAGCTAGTTTTTGGAAATGAAAGAACTGTTTGGCTAATTGGTGTGAAGTGATTTAAGAAATGGTACAGAATGAGCAGAGAGCTAATTCTATTTTTAAATTAGGAGGCGAGAGAACTATCGGAATTAATATTTGCACGGGAGCAGATTAAATCACTGCACTTTAATTAACAATGTAGAATCATAGAAAGGTTACAGCACAGAAGAAGGCCATTCGGCCCGTCGAGCCCGTGCTGACTCTCAGCTAGTCCCACTCCCCTGCCCTTTCCCCATAGCCCTGCAATTTTTTTTCCTTCAGATACTTATCCAACTCCCTTTTGAAAGTTAAGATTGGGTCTGCCCCCACCACCCTTTCAGGCAGTGCATTCCAGATCCTAACCACTCGCTGCATAAAAAAGTTTTTTCTTACGTCGCCTTTGGTTCTTTTGCCAATCACCTTAAATCTGTGACCTCTGGTTCTTGACCCTTCTGCCAATGGAACAGTTTCTCTCTCTCTACTCTATCCAGATCCCTCATGATTTTGAACACCTCTATCAAATCTCCTCTCAATCTTCTCTGCTCCAAGTAGAACAACCCCAGCTTCTCCAGTCTATCAACATAACTGAAGTCCCTCATTCCTGGAATCATTCTCATAAATCTTTTCTGCACCTTCTCTAAGGCATTCACATCCTTCCTAAAGTATGGTGCCCAGAATTGTTCACAGTACTCCAGTTGGGGCCGAACCAGACAGGTTCATCATCATTTCCACACTTTTGTATTCTATACCTCTATTTATGAAGGCCAGGATCCCATAAGCCTTTTTAACTGCTTTCTTAACCTGCCCTGACACCTTCAACGATTTGTGCACATATACCCCCAGGTCTCTCTGTTCGTGCACCCCCTTTAGGATTGTACCATTTAGTTTATATTTCCTCTCCTCATTCTTTCTACCAAAATGTATCACTTCACACTTTTCTGTGTTAAATTTCATCTGCCACGTGTCCGCCCATTTCACCAGCCTGTCTATGTCTTTCTGAAGTCTATCACTCTCCTCCTCACTGTTCACTATACTTCCAAGTTTTGTGTCATCGGCAAATTTTGAAATTGTGCTCTGTACACCCAAGTCTAAGTCATTAATATACATCAAGAAAAGCAGTGGTCCTAGTACCGACCCCTGTTTCCTCCAGTCTGAAAAACAACCGTTCACCACTACTCTCTGTTTCCTGTCACTTAGCCACTTTCGTATCCATGCTGCCACTGTCCCTTTTATTCCATGGGCTTCAACTTTGCTGGCAAGCCTATTATGTGGCACTTTGTCGAATGCCTTTTGGAAATCCATGTACACTACGTCAACTGCATTACCATCATCAACCCTCTCTGTTACCTCATCAAAAAACTCGATCAAGTTGGTTAAACACGATTTGCCTTTAACAAATCCGTGCTGGCTTTCCTTAATTAATCCACACCTATCCAAGTGATTAATGTTTCTAAAAGCTTCCCCACTACTGAGATTAAACTGACTGGTCTGTAGTTGCTGGGTTTATCTTTACACCCTTTTTTGAACAATGGTGTAACATTTGCAATTCTCCAGTCATCTGGCACCACCCCCGTATCTAAGGAGAATTGGAATATTATGGCCAGTACCTCCACGATTTCCGCCCTCAATTCCCTCAGTATCCTAGGATGCATCCCATCCGCTCCTGATGATTTATCTACTTTAAGTACAGCCAGCCTTTCTAATACCTCTTTTATCAATTTTATCCTATCAAGTGTCTCCACTACCTCCTCCTTCACTGTGTATGGCAGATGCAAAGTACTCATTTAGTACCTCAGCCATACCCATGCATAGGTCTCCTCTTACTATCCTTTTGCTATTTATATGCCTGTAGAAGACTTTTGGATTACCTTTTATGTTAGCTGCCATTCTATTCTCATACCCTCTCTTTGCCCCTCTTATTTTCTTTTTCACTTCTCCTCTGACATTTCTATATATATATATATATATATAGCCTGATTCTAAGATGTATTTGCAACCTGACATCTGTCATATGTGCTCTTTTTCTGCTTCATCAAATTCTCTCTCTGTTTCGTCATCCAGGAAGCCTTGACTTTAGTTGCCCTGCCTTTCTCCCTAGTGGGAATGTACCTGAACTGTACCTGAACTATTTCCTCTTTAAAGGCAGCCTATTGTTCCATTACAGTTTTGCCTGCCAATCTTTGATTCCAGTTTACCCGGGTCAGATCCGTTCTCATCCCACTGAAATTTCCCCCAGTTAAACATTTTTACTCTAGATTGCTCCCTGTCCTTTTCCATAGCTAATCCAAAACTTATGATACTATGATCACTGTTCCCTAAATGTTCACCTACTGACACTTGCTCCACTTGACCCACCTCATTCCCCAGAACCAGATCCAGCAATGCCTCCTCCCTCGTCGAGCCGGAAACATACTGATCAAGAAAGTTCTCCTGAACACACTTCAGAAATTCTTCCCCTTCTCTGCTCTTTACATTATTATGATCTCAGTCTATATTAGAATAGTTGAAGTCCCCCATTATTACTACTCTATAGTTCTTGCACCTCTCTGTAATTTCTCTGCAAATTTGCTCCTCCATATCTTTCCCACTATTTGGTGGTCGATAGAATACACTGAGTAGTGTGATGGCATCTCTATTATTTCTTAAGTCTATCTATATAGATTCTGTCCTTGACCCCTCCAGGACATCCTCCCTCTCCAGCACTGTAACATTCTCTTTAACCAATACTGCCACACCACCTCCTATCTTTCCTGAACACCTTATAACCAGAAATATTTAATACTCAATCTGCCCTTTTTTGAGCCAGGTCTCAGTTATTGCCACAACATCATATTCCCATGTGGCTCTTTATGCCTGCAGCTCACTTACCTTGTTTACTACGCTTTGTGCATACATACATACACTCTAAACCCATCTTCTCCAATCCTGTATTCTCTCTTAGTTTGACCCCACCTAATAACTTACTATTTCTTACTTTAGTGCTCTCTGCCTCTCCCAATCCTTTGAGCACTTTATTTCACCTTTCTAGTGTTACATCCTGGTGCCCATCCCCCTGCCAAATTAGTTTAAACCCTCCCCAACAGCACTAGCAAACCTCCCCGCAAGGATATTGGTTCTGGCTCTGTTGTGGTGCAACCCGTCCGGCCTGTACAGGTCCCACCTCCCCCAGATCCGGTCACAATGCCCCAGGAATCTGGTGCCCTCCCTTCTGCACTGTCTCTCCAGCCACACATTAATCTGCTCTATCCTCCTATTTCAATACTCACTTGGCACTGGGAGTAATCCGGAGATTACTACCTTTGAGGTCCTGCTTTTTAACCTCTTTCCTAGCTCCCTAAAATCTGCCTGCTGGACCTCATCCCTTTTTCTACCTATGTCATTGGTACCAATATGGACCACGACCTCTGGCTGTTCACCCTCCCCCCTCAGAATGTTCTGAAGCCACTCAGAGACATCCTTAACCCTGTGCCGGTGGGACAGGACATACCCAGGGATGGGACATTGGCTGAAAGGTATGATTCTGCTAGTACGACTGTCAGGCTGTGACAAAATCTCCCAATTTTGGCACAAGTCCCCAGATGTTGGTCATAGTCAGAGACCCTTCGGCCCATCGTGTCTGCGCCAGCCATCAAGCCCTGTCTATTCTAATCCCATTTTCCAGCACTTGGTCCGTAGCCTTGTATGCTATGGCGTTTCAAGTGCTCATCTAAATGCTTCTTGAATGTTGTGAGGGTTCCTGCCTCTACCACCCTTTCAGGCAGTGAGTTCCAGATTCCAACCACCCTCTGGGTGAAAAAGTTTTTCCTCAAATCCCCTCTAAACCTCCTGCCCCTTACCTTGAAACTATGCCCCCTGGTTATTGACCCCTCTACTAAAGGGAAAAGTTCCTTTCTATCTACCCTATCTATGCCCCTCATAATTTTGTACACCTCGATCAGGTCCCCCCTCAGCCTTCTCTGCTCTAAGGAAAACAACCCCAGCCTGTCCAGTCTCTCTTCATAGCTGAAGCGCTCCAGCCCAGGTAACATCCTGGTGAATCTCCTCTGCACCCTCTCCGATGCAATCACATCCCTCCTATAGTGTGGTGACCAGAACTGCACACAGTATTCCAGCTGTGGCCTAACTAACGTTTTGTACAGCTCCATCATAACCTCCCTGCTCTTATATTCTATGCCTCGGTTAATGAAGGCAAGTATCCCATATGCCTTTTTAACCACCTTATCTACCTGTCCTGCTGCCTTCAGGGATCTACGTACAAGCACACCAAGGTCCCTCTGATCCTCTGTCCTTCCTAGGGTCCTACCATTCATTGTGTATTCCCTTGCCTTGTTTGTCCTCCCAAAATGCATCACCTCACAATTTTCAGGGTTAAATTCCATTTGCCACTGTTCTGCCCATCTAACCATCCCGTCTATATCGTCCTGTAGCCTGAGGCTTCCCTCCTAGCTATTTACCACTCCACCAATTTTCATGTCATCTGTGAACTTACTGATCATACCTCCTACATTCATATCTAAATCATTAATGTACACTACAAATAGCAAAGGACCCAGCACCGATCCCTGCGGTACACCACTGGACGCAGGCTTCCAGTCACAAAAACAACCTTCGACCATCACCCTCTGGCTCCTGCCACTAAGCCAATTTTGGATCCAATGTGCCAAATTGCCCTGGATCCCATGGGCTCTTACCTTCTTGACCAGTCTCCCATGTGGGACTTTGTCAAAAGCCTTAACGAAGTCCATGTAGACTACATCAACTGCACTACCCTCATCCACACACCTAGTCACCCCCTCGAAAAATTCAATCAAATTGGTCAGACATGATCTCCCCCTGACAAAGCTATGCTGACTAATCCCTGAGGAGGACTTTGCAGGGTTGACTGGGCTGGGTGTGCCGTTGCCGTGTCCATAGCCGAAGTCGATGCCGGGTGGTCCGTCCAGTTTCATTCTTCTTAATATGTTTCATAGCGGATTGTTACGACTGAGTGGCTTGCTAGGCCATTTCAGAGGGCAGTTAATAGTCAACCACATTGCTGTGGGTCTGAGTCACATAGGCCAGACTAGGCAGATTTCCTTCCCTAATGGACATTAGTAAACCAGATGGGTTTTTACGACAATCCGATAGTTTCATGGTTACTAGCTTTTTATTCCAGATTTATTTAATTAACTGAATTGAAATTCCCCAGCTGCCGTGGTGGGATTTGAACTCATGTCTCTGGATTATTAGCCTCTAGGATTACTAGCCCAGTGACATTACCACTATGCTACCGTTCCTGTGTTTAGCAGAAAAAGCACAGGTGTCCAAAGCTGTTGGCATTCGACATCACAGGTACATCGACATCATACAGATTTTATTTTTACTCTGGTTTGTCCCCTACATCCATACTGCTCTCTTTACTCAGGATGGTGGGACAGTCATGCCTCTTCTTGTTAACTTGAAAGGAGGCTTCATTGAACAGAACAGGCAAAGAATCTTCTGGCAGTCAAACCAGCTAAGACTGGACTGCAAATGCCTCTCTCAAACTAGAATTTTCAGCTTGTTGAGAGTCCAGCATTCTGGTTTGGCAGTAAATGGATTCATCCATTTTGTTTTAGATTTTAATTGTATGAACATTAGTATCCTTCTAGAGCCATTAAAAGTAGTTTGGTCGTACATGTTTAAGAAGCGAAACGTTGAAAGGGTTTTATTGGACACCATCATAACTTACTTTTCCATGTTTAAATTTGCTTTGGTACCTTAGTGAGCTATTTACATAGCACTGACTCCTTGGGATGATGCTGTACTCACAGGAAGCATGGGTTGGAGAATCAGGCCCACGCTCCCTTCAAGTGCAGCTCCCTGATGGGAGCACGGGATTGCGGAATCACACACCAGATCATCAGAAAATCTCTAACAGGAGAGCTGAGTTCGAGAACTTTATGAGAGACTAGTAGGTGCAGCGAGTTAACACACTGGCCTTTTTCTTCTGAAATGTGGATTCAGATCTATCCTGAACAAATGGCTATAAGGATTCTCTGTGAGATAAGTTTGGGCTGTCTCAACCCAATGGGAGTGTGCTTAAATTGCCCCTAATAAGGTACTCATTGCTATACTCACTCATAGAGGCCATTGAAAAAGTCATATTGGTACTATGAGATTGTTCTTCTGAAGTTGGAGAAGAGGCGCATTTATTGGCACCAAGTAGAGATATTTACTCTTAACTGCTGTACCTGACCCGGGTGTGCTTGATGCTGATAGTGGGTGCTTGAAATGGTAAATATATTTAATTCCTTCCATTAACACTCTCGTTTTGATGAGCATAAAATAGTTTTAAAGCACTTTGTTGCCTAAAGTGAAAACACTTTGAGAAAGTCAAAACTTTCTGTAAAAGCATTTAAAAATGGGAGTAAATAGAACATAAGAAATAGGAGCAGGAGTAGGCCAATCGGCCCCTCGAGCCTGCTCCGCCATTCAATAAGATCATGGCTGATCTGATCCTAACCGCCAATCTACTATCTATCACAGAAGAGTTGTCCAACTATATTGTGCACAATTCAAACAATTGAGGTTATCTACGTGGAAATGAGATAAAGCCTTATTCATAACTGCAATTGAATAATGTAATTGTGATTTCAGTATTTGCTCTTTATTGATGGTAATTATGAATATAAATTATTTTCCTCCCTTTGCTCTCTCCACAGACTGCCCAGACAGTCATGCTGGTTGTTGCTGTGTTTCTTCTGTCCTGGCTGCCCCACCATATCATAACCATGTGGGCTGAATTTGGAAATTTCCCCCTAACCGATGCATCATTTGCATTCAGAATCATCTCTCACTGTATGGCGTATGGGAACTCCTGCATCAATCCCATAATATATGCGTTCCTGTCAGAAAATTTTCGGAAAGCCTGCCGTCAAGTCTTCACGTGCAAATTCAAATTCCCACGTCCCATTGAGGAGAAGGTGGTGAGGATTCGCATGGAGAACTTTTCTACAACCCATTCGACAACAAACGCTTGAAAGCATTGCCTTTTGATCCGAGCATCGTGACCGAGCGCACAGGCCGTACGTGTGCACTTCTGAAATTGCACATCCAGTGGGGGTGAACAGTCAAATTAACTGAATCTAGAATTCAGACATTCAAAAGGGTTGAGGACGATGATGCCAGCAGACATCAGCATTAGGGTGACACGGGAGGTTGAGGTCCTGAACCAGCTTCGGAAAATAAAAGTTAAATACTGGCATCGACTTTAAACCATCCGATGTGAAACCTTAATGTTAAAATGGTTCAAGCAGCATCTGAAAATCTATTGGAGGCTATGAAATAGTTCATAAGCGTATAAATTTGCGTGCTGCGATTAAGCGTATGTCACTAAAGAAAATTCTAAACAGATGCAGAACTTGATCTTTTTGGAATGGTTGTGCATTGACATACCAACAATGAACTTAGACTTAATACAATCATTATTTTTAATGACCATTACAGTGTTTTATTATATTACTATTTAACATGAAAGGTTTTGGTTGTTGTTTGAAGATGTCTAATCAGTAAGAACTCTGCATCACAATTCAATCCAGATTGGCTCAATTTAGAATCTATTTAGAATTCTAAAGTCGTTTCTGAATTCACCTTGTGCAGTTTTATTTGGATTTGGATGAGATATGGTTGAGTTGATTTAATTTCAGTTTCCAGTCAAACTTGAAAATTGGTAGAGGAAGCTTGAAATTCTGAGAAATTAAGTTCTTGAATCAGAATTCCAATAACCAAGTTAATGTTCCCACCCTGCCATGGAGTCAACTCAACAAATACTGATGACACTGATGATTAAAATATTAAGAAAAGAAAAACACTGGACCAATTGCTCTAATGTAGGCCATTGGACTGTAGCTGTGGGAAAGGTTTTTCAGTAGGAATAAACTTCTGAATCCAGTGATTTTGTCCACTTCAGAACAATTGAGATATCAGTCACCACTTTGTCTGTTCCAGATTAGAGCAGTTACAGGTGTTGTAGAAGATAGCACTTGCAGCAGTCAATAAAACAGATTCCAACTTTGTAGAGGAATGGTTCACACGATTTTGCAGACTGTTCTCTGGGTTTGAATCCAGTCCACGCTATTGGGACTGCAGCCTCTCCCTCTCTCAGCTGTAAAGGTCCTAAAGTAAATGGATTTGGGCCGTCTCAATTCGGTGATATCAATCTGCTAATGATTTGGCACTAACTGGCAGCTTCTCTCAAGACCCAAAGGTGACTGGTGTGTGGAATGATTTAATCCCAGTGCAGCAGCTAATGCTGTTCTGAGGTGAGGAAGAGAAGAGGGTGTATAACCCATATTGTTCTTGCTTGGGAATTTGTGATGCTAATAATGAGTTCCAATGGTCTCAACTGATTTGCTCACAAACACTGACATCCGTCACCTTTATGACCCCCAAAAAAATCACCCCAAAAGTGAATTTAAAAAAAATCTGATTTCCGGGATCAGAGATGTAAAATCATTGTTCTTAATCTGCATCCTTTCTGATGTGCTCATTTCCATTGCACAGTTCAGTAACTGAAAACGCTTACCAATGAATAGGATATTGGCATTAAATGACAACAAAACACTAGATGTTAAGACACATTTTCCTTGCATTGGGAGTTAGTGAATTTATTACTGGCAATACTGGTGGAAATTCCACCATCACCAAAAGTTGATGAAAACTTGATCAACGAAAGTCTATTCGTGAAATGTAAAATTTAGATTGTGTGCAGAGCATTGTGGTATGCAGTGGGCAAATAAGCTGTCTCAGTGCTAGGTGTGATTAATGTTGCTTAATAGGAAAGGCTTTAATCCTGGGTCCAGCACAGAGAGACACTCAGGCTACAGGATACTACAGCAGGAGGGAAAAAGCACAGCTCCCAAAGGCATATTTTTATGTTCATTACTTCTAAATGCAACCAGCAGTGATGCGTTAAGATTACCGCCACGCTGTAAAAGCGAGGAAAAAAACAGGTTGCTTTAAAGAAGCAATTCACATTTGTACTTAATTAATAGTACGGAGAATAGTATAGCAGTAGATCGGTTTAAAAAATAACAATTATGATTTTTTTAAATTAATCCCATTGATTTATGATTAACCATGTTGATTTTCCTGACAAAAGACCTTAGGCTTGATTTTCCAACATTTTTTGCCAGTGAGAATCACTAAGAAGATTGGATGTGTAGGCCCCTACTTTTATGCCTGAATCTTAATCCTGTGATTTTCTAGTCACACTGCACTGCCTGCTAAACAAGTTATCACTACTTGCTAGAGAGAGTCGCGTTAAATCCCCAAATTCTATTCAAACGAAGAGAATTATCGGCTGGGCACAATTTTCCAACACCTTGTGGGAAATGTACCAAAACTATTTTTGGCCCATATAAAATAGATGAATCTGCTATGTTACTACTTGGTCTTTGACAGCTTGTATCTTAAATAGTTGCTGCTTGGAGTTGACATTGTTGCATTTTTAACTTTCTAGGTTATTTTTCTTGTATTTTGTTCACTTATGACGACATTTTTGTGTTTTGCCATCCTACCATTTCAGGGGGGCTTGAAGCTCATTCCTCTGGGGATTCCTCTTGCCCTCAAGGACATTGGCCCGTATTTTCTGATCACAGGCCTCCCGCGGGCGGAGGCCTGCGATCTGGAAAAATCTACGCCCTTACCGAAGGGCTCCTAGGACGCACACGCTTCCGCTCCTGGGCCTCTCCAAACTCGCAGGGCCCACGTATCCCAGAGGCGCATGCAGTTCGCAGCATCCCTGGGATCACGTGGACCATGGGGAGCCAATCAAAGAAGGGAATCTCCCTTCATACATGACAGGAAGACCTGTCAAATATATGAATGAAGATCACCCCAAAAACATAGTAAAACATTAAATAAATTTTTTTTTTATATCACATTTTTAAAATGACTTGAAATTACAATAAATTAAGTATTTTAAACAAAAATTAAATTTTTTGAAAAAAATAATTAAAGTTTTTTACGGGGCTAAAAATAAACTTACCGTTTTTAAAGTATTTTGAAATGATAAATCAGGCGTAAGAATTGTAAGGGTTTTCTGCGGGTGGAGGGTCTCCAAAAAGCGGAACTATCCGCCCGCAGAGGCCCTTCTCCAGGGCAGCCGGAGGATCTGTCAAGACCATTCTTGACAGATCGGAAATGCCGGTTTTCAGCGCATGCCTGAAACCCGTAGGGATCGGAATATCTGGGCCACTGAGTATTAGGAGAAGCTTGTGTGGACCTATCAGAGGCAGAGCTGCTTGCATCTGTGGCAGTCTGCTGCCACCCACCCTAACTCAAGTAATAGGGCCTGTCGACCCAAGCAGAGACAATTGGGCACATCAGAGGAGATCAGTCTTCACCACCTAACTTTCACCTGGAACATCATGGATTTTAATGGGCTGGTTCAAGGCATTTGAAGTTGGATTCTGGTTCTGGCAAAGTGGAGCTCTCACCAGGAAAGCTGAATTGACCCATCAGCGAATTAATTATTCTGAACTCCTGGCCTTTGTTGCTCTTGCCACTAGGAGCTCACCAAAGGGAGGGCTGGAAACATCTCATGGTTTAAACTTAAAGGAATGCAGCCACTTACTAGTAAGTGATTGCAAATGGGGGGAAATAATTTTACACAGTTGACCACCTTTTCACAAGAGGGAAGGGGAAGAAGTGACGGACAAAAATAAAGTGAAGGATAATCAAGTGTGGAACACAAAATGGGGTCTGTGGGCAAGTGTTAGAGTGGGAATGCACTGACCCCTGTTTTGATGACTGATGCAATGCTGCTGCTTGAGGTGGATGTGGAGAGTTTATGCTGAGCAGTGATAGAAATGAGTAGTCAAGCAGGTTCTCGTGGGTAAATCAGGATTTTTGTCATTGAGCTGTTTAGCAGAAATTGCACAGATAGATTCATTACCTTTTCAACATTTATACCAGGTAAGTGGCTCATTAGCTAATGGAGAAGCATTAAGAGGTTGTTACAGTTGTTTCAGGATTGGCTGCTTTCCACATTTATGTTATCAAATTGTACATTCAGGAAGAGCACAGTTCAAACTGTGCACTCCCACGATCTTGTTCACAAATTAGCGTCAAACATTTGTTTCTCCCCCTTTTCTCTGAACAGAGGAAAAATAATGCTCTTTATGTCTAAATTAAGTTGAAAGTCTTTAAAAGCACTGGGTCTATTGGATTCTTAATCTCCAGCCATAGTTGTACATTACTTCTTAGCAACTCAACTCGCAGTTTAACAAAATGTTAATGTTCTGTAATTTACATATAGTATTGCAGTTCACAACACCATTTATCATCAGAGTACCACATATGACTGATCTATTTAGGAACCTGTACTTAAGAGATTGAATCATGTCCCACATATTTTGTTAATTTAAATCCTGCCCTCGCTCTATTCAACTTGATTTTGCTAATCATGGAACTAGAATCTAGTGCTGCAGAGTTTAGATTGGTTGGGTTGGAAAATAAAATGCATGAGTCTCCTTCCTTCGAACCGTAACCAGCTCTGAAACTTTTTAAATATGATTTTCAATGGGATTTTTACTTAATAATTAACTGTAACACTATTAAATGTGTTAGTCCAACTCTGCAGCTTTACATTATTGTGCAAGTCTAATACAAATCATTGTGTTTTTTGTTAAAATTAGTATCTTTACAATACCAAAATAAGGAACTGTATTTTGTAAGGGGAAAGCAGTTCTTGTAAAAACAACAGTTTGGATGCTCTACTTTCATGCCAGTTGATGTTGGATGTGATATTGTACTTTCTAAATGTGTCCTCTAAGCTTTTTTTCCACTGCTGTTTGGCAAGTGTGATCACCTCAGAGTGCAACCTGTCATCAATGTACCTGCATTATTGACACTGTGAAGTAATGAGGCCTGGCACTTTAATGAAATTTCAAATTCAGATCTGAAATCTTGGTCAGAAGACCTAGGAGGCACCGTTCACAAATATAAAAGCAGAGCTGCACGAACCCTGTGAGATTCTAAGGAGATCTTGCAATATGTCTGAAGTGTCATGGCTATTTAATAGATGCTTGCACAGTGCCAGGGCAATCATGTAGGAAAATTGAGGAGACATCTTTTTGTTAGTGTTGTTTGAGAGAAAGATGCAGAAAGAGAAATCTGCAAACTGGGAATGAAAAGGCAAATGGAGAAACAAATCTTTGAACACAAGAGTAGAAACTTATGCTTCTCCCTATTTTTCGAAAGCAGTTCATTGTGATAGCCTCATGGTGTATTTTTGTAAATACAGTAGGATTGATAGATAACATGAGTTCAGACAGAATCTGCTTCTTCTACCATTTTCCACATCCTATTATACCAAATTAGTGTGAATAGGACAGTTTCTGTATCCCAAGAATAACTGTGTGAACAGTCTGTCTGTTGAGACATCCAGAATGAAAAGGAGATGCATTTATGGACACTGCAACTGTAATTGTAAATAACAATTAAATGTGAACAGGGATAAGAGATGGGATTTAAAATAGTACTAAGAGTACCATTTAAATGATGTATATTTTTAACATTCTCTTGAATAATCTTCTCTTGAATAATCTCTGTAAAGTAGTTAATATTGCCTACTATTTTTGGTTGTTGTAAAGAAAGCGTGCAGCCACTAAAGCTTGGAAATGTAAAATCAAGGATCAGTATTGTTAAGCATCTACCAGTATTTGTTTAAAAAAACCTGCAAGCTGCAGCGCTACTTTGTAAATTTTATTCATGCATGTAGAGTGATTTTACCTTTTACTGTTTGCATGAAGGAATTCAGAAGTTCCTTTTAAAAGCCTTTTGGGAATGCATACTCGATACAAACCTGCGGTGTTTAATGTTTAAGCTTTCATGTGACAATTGATTGTATGGTTCTCTGGATTAACTATTCCATAATGATACGTGGTTCTGTCTTTCAATTATGTTGTTCAAGTACACTACGTCTGACTTGTGAAGTGTTAGTATCAAGCGGTTTATGGTTGGTGTCATTATATTGTTACTGGTGCACCCATTCTGGACCCACTGCTGAAAAATGTATCTTACAGTTCATTACGGATATTACATGAAAATACAGTATCTGGAATAAAGCGGAACCTCAAAATAGATCAAATGAAGTAAGACTTCTCTCTGTCTGAAGACAATTTGCTGACCGTGGTCGGTGAGTTTTTGTCCCAAGCTTGCTTGTCACTCAAATTCACTTCCCTCAGATGGATTGTAGTGCTGGTGTGCCAGTTCATTGGTACAGAATGATAAGCTATTGGGCCGTACTTGTGATATCCTGCACAGTGAGTTCCCAAGTGGAGGTGAACATAAGAAATAGGAGCAGGAGTAGGCCATTTGGCCCCTCGAGCCTGCTTCGCCATTCAATAAGATCATGGCTGATCTGATCTTGGCCTCAACTCCACTTTTCTGCCTGTTCCCCATAACCCTTGACTCCCCTGTAGGTCGAAAATCTGTCTATCTCAGCATGAATATATTCAATGACTCAGCCTCCACAGCTCTCTGGGGTAGAGAATTCCAGAGATTCACAACCCTCAGAGAAGAAATTCCTCCTCATCTCTGTTTTAAATGGGTGCCCCCTTATTCTGAAACTATGACCCCTAGTTCTAGATTCCCCCACGAGGGGTAACATCTTCTCAGCATCTACCCTGTCAAGCCCCCTCAGAATCTTATATGTTTCAAGAAGATCACTTCTCATTCTTCTAAACTCCAATGAGTATAGGTCTAACCTTTCCTCATAAGACAACCCCTTCATCCCAGGAATCAACCTAGTGAACCTTCTCTGAACTGCCTCCAATGCAAGTATATCTGTCCTTAAATAAGGAGACCAAAACTGTACGCAATACTCCAGCTGTGGTCTCACCAGCACACTGTACAGTTGTAGCAAGACTTCCCTACTTTTATACTCCATCCCCCTTGCAATAAAGGCCAACATTCCATTTGCCTTCCTAATTACCTGCATGTTAACTTTGTGTTTCAGGTATGAGGACACCCAGATCCCTCTGTACCGCAGCATTCTGTAGTCTCTCTCCATTTAAATAATATTTTGCTTTTCTATTCTTCCTACCAAAGTGGATAACCTCACATTTTACCACATACTCCATCTGCCAAATTTTTTGCCCACTCATTTAACCTATCTATATCCCTTTGCAGAATCTTTGTCCTCCTCCCAACTTGCTTTCCTACCTATCTTTGTATCGTCAGCAAATTTGGCTACAGTACACTCAGTCCCTTCATCCAAGTCATTAAAAAAGATTGAAAATAGTTGAGGCCCCAGCACTGATCCCTGTGGCACCCCACTAGTTTGCCAACCTGAAAATGACCCATTTATCCCAACTCTCTTCTGTTAGCCAATCCTCTGTCCATGCCAATATATTATCCCCAACACCATGAGCTCTTATCTTGTGTAGTAACCCTTTATGTGGCACCTTATCGAATGCCTTTTCGAAATCCAAATACACTACATCTACTGGTTCCCCTTTATCCACCCTACTTGCTACATCCTCAAAAGAACTCTAATAAATTTGTCAAACACAATTTTCCTTTCATACAATCAAGCAGAGTCAGCATGGTTTTATTATGATTTTCTAAATTTCCTGCGACTACTTCCTTAATAATGGATTCCAGCATTTTCCCAATGACAGATGTTAGGCTAACTGGCCTAGTTTCCTGCTTTCTGTCTCCCTCCTTTCTTGAAAAGGGGCGTTACATTTGCAGTTTTCCAATCCGCTGGGACCTTTCCAGAGTCTAGGGAATTTTGGAAGATTACAACCAATGCATCCACTATCTCTGCAGCCACTTCTTTTAAGACCCTAGGATGCAGGCCACCAGGTCATGGGGACTGGTCAGCCTTTAGTCCCATTAGTTTGCCTAGTACTTTTCTCTAGTGATAATTTTAAGTTCGTCCCTCCCTTTTGCCCCTTGATTTTCCACTATTATTGGGATGCTTTGTGTCTTCTACCGTGAAGAGATACAAAATATTTGTTCAAAGTCTCTGCCATTTCCTTGTTTCCCATTAATTCCCCAGTCTCATCCTCTAAGGATCAACGTTTACTTTAGCTACTCTCTTCCTTTTTATATACTTGTAGAAGCTTACTGTCTCTTTTTATATTTCTTGCTAGTTTACTCTCAATCTATTTTCTCCCTCTATTTTTTTAGTCATCCTTTGCAAGTTTCTAAAAATTTCCCAATCTTTTGGCCTACCACTAATCTTTGCAACATTGTAATCCTTTTCTTTCAATTTGATACCCTCCTTAACTTCCTGAGTTAGCCACAGATGGTCCATCCTTCTCATAGTCTTTCTTTCTCACTGGAATATATCTTTGTTAAAAGTTATGAAATATCTCCTTAAAAGTCTGCCACTGCTTATCTACCGTCTTACCTTTTAATCTATTTTCCCAGTCCACTTTAGCCAACTCGGTCTTCATACCCTTGTAATTGCCTTTATTTAAGTTTAAGACACTTGTTTCAGACCCAAGTTTCTCACCCTCAAACTGAATGTGAAATTCTATCATCATGTTATAATCACTCTTCCCTAGAGAATCCTTTACTATGAGATCATTAATTAATCCTGTCTCATTACACATTATCAGATCTAAAATAGCCTGTTCCCTGGTTGGTTCCACAACGTATTGTTCTAAGAAACTGCCCTGAATACACTATGAACTCGTCCTCAAGGCTACTTTTGCCAATTTGATTTGTCTAATCTATATGAAGATTAAAATCGCCCACGATTATTGCAGTACCTTTCTTACAAGCCCCCATTATTTCTTGATTTATACTCTGTCCTACAGTGTAACTACTGTTAGGGGGCCTATAGACTACTCCCACCAGTGACTTCTTTCCCTTATTATTTCTTAGCTATACCCAAACTGATTCTACATCTTGATCTTCCGAGCCAAGATTATTTCTCACTACTGTACTGATCTCATCCTTTATTAACAGAGCTACCCCACCTCTTCCTTTCTGCCTATCCTTCCAAAATGTCAAATAACCCTGAATATTCAGTTCCCAGCCTTGGTCACCTTGCAACCACGTCTCTGTAATGGCTATCAGATCCTACCCATTTATTTCTATTTGTGCCATCAATTCATCTATCTTTTTACGAATGCTGCGTGCAGTCAGATAAAGAGCCTTTAATTTTGTCTTTTTACCATTTTTCCCAACTCTGACCCTATTTTCTGATGCACTCTTATGCTTGTACGCTCTGTCCCTTCCTGTCACACTCTGGCTATCATTACCCCTATTGCCTTGTCCTTTCTCTTTAACTTTCTAAGTTTCCCCTCACCTGAAACCTCCCCTGCCCCCCCCCTCTTTAGTTTAAAGTCCTAGTTATTCTATCTACAGCCTAGTTATTCGATTTGCCAGGACACTGGTCCCAACACGGTTCAAGTGAAGCCTGTCCCAACGGAACAGCTCCCTCTTTCCGTAGTACTGGTGCCAGTGCCCCATGAATCGAAACCTATTTCTCCCACACCAATCCTTTAGCCACACATTCATCTCTCTGATCTTATTGACCCTATGCCAATTTGCTCGTGGCTCAGATGGTAATCCAGAGATTACCTTTGTGGTTCTACTTTTTAATTTAGCCCCTAACTGCTCATACTCCCTCAGCAGAACCTCTTTCTTAGTCCTACCTATGTCATTGGTACCTACGTGGACCATGACAACTGGATCTTTCCCCTCCCACTTCAAGTTCCTCTCCAACCCCAAGGAGATGTCCTTGACCCTGGCTCCGGGCAGGCAACACAGCCTTCGGGACTCACGCTCTCGGCTGCAGAGAACAGTATCTATCCCCCTAACTATACTGTCCCCTACCACATTCCTTTTTACTCCCCCAACTTGAATGGCCCCCTGTACCACGGTGCTGTGGTCAGTTTGCTCATCCTCCCTGCAGTCCCTGCTCTCGTCCACACAGGGAGTAAGGACCTCGTACCTGTTGGACAAGTGCAAGGGCTAAGGCTCCTCCAATGCTACCTTCTGGATCCCCATACCTGCCTCACTCGTAGTCACACTCTCCTGTTCCACGTACAGGGAGAAAGACTGCAGGATGGATCACATTGGACGCACCTCTCACATGCAGTCAGAAGGCAGTCGAGTCCAAAACACAATTTAAAATGTTAGAACCACAATCACGAGTCATAATGGCACAGAAGGAGGCCATTCGGCCCATCGCGTCCGTGCCGGCTCTCTGTAGAGCAATCCAGTCAGTCCCATTCCCCCGCTCTATCCCCGTAGCCCTGCAGGTTTATTTCCAAGTGCCTATCCAGTCTCCCCTTGAAAACATTGGTTGTCTCTGCTTCCACCACTTCAGTCGGCAGCGAGTTCCAGGTCCTCACCACTCACTGCGTAAAAAAGTTCTTCCTCACATCCCCCCTGTATCTCTTGCTCAAAACCTTAAGTCTGTGTCCCCTAGTCCTTGTACCATCAACTAGTGGGAACAGCCTTTCCCCGTCTAGCCTATCCAAACCCATCATAATCTTGTACACCTCTGTCAAATCACCCCTCAACGACTGAAAACAAAGGGTACTTTTACAGAATCAGAACTAGGCACAATGGCCACTCGAGTGCTGATGGTGCCGCCTCTTCCCACCTGTGACAGAGGGGTGAAAACGGAAGAGGGGAAAGAGGAAAATGAGAGAGAAAAGTAAGAGGAGCAGAGAAGTCAGCAGACAAATGAAAAGAGAAGTGGAAGGAAAGAGGGCAGGTGAGTGAAGGATGGAGAAATGGGGTACTCCATGAAACACAAACTATATTGGGAGTTAGCTGTTGTATTTTAATTCTGATTCTACTCGATTTACTCGTACATGGCCCCTCACTAGTTGCGACACACTGGCCTGACCAACTACTCCAAAGCATAGGAAAAAAGACTTGCACTTGTATAGCGCCTTTCACAACCTCAGGACATCAACAGCAACTTGTATTTATATAGCGCCTTTAACGTAGTTAAACGTCCCAAGGCGCTGCACAGGAGTATTACAAGACAACAAATTTGACACCGATCCACATAAGGATAAATTAGGGCAGGTGACCAAAAGCTTGGTCAAAGAGGTAGGTTTTAAGGAGCGTCTTAAAGGAGGAAAGAGAGGTAGCGAGGCGGAGAGGTTTAGGCAGGGAATTCCAGAGCTTAGGGCCGAGGCAACAGAAGGCACGGCCACCAAAGGTTGAGCAATTATAATCAGGGGTGCTCAAGAGGGCAGAATTAGAGGAGCGCAGATATCTCGGGGGGTTGTAGGGCTGAAGGAGATTACAGAGACAGGAAGGGGCGAGGCCATGGAGGGATTTGAAAACAAGGATGAAAATTTAGAAATTTTGACATCCCAAAGCACTTAACAGCCAATTTGTGCACAGCCAGCTCCCAAAAACAGCATGGTGATAATGACAAGATAATGTGTTTTAGTGATGTTGGTTGAGCAATAAATATTGGTCAGGACACTGGGGAAAACTCTCCAGGTCTTCTTCGAAATAGTGCCATGGGATCTTTTACGTCCACCTGAGAGGGCAAACGGGGCCTTGGTTTAACGTCTCATCTGAAAGACGGCACCTCCGACAGTGCAGCACTCCCTTCAGTGCTGCACTGGAGTGCCAGCCTAAATTGTGTGTCGCTGGAGTGAGACTTAAACTCCCAACCTTCCTGACTCAGAGTGCTGCCACGGCTGACAATAGTTCGAATACATAGTACTATCTTGTCCCCTTTATCCTTTCTAAAAGATAATGAGTTGGTATTTAGCAACAATTTAAGCATTTTACTTCAATAATTTAAACAAAAAAAATAATTGGTACAGCAATTATTTTAATACAAGTCACTCTGAAGATAGCTCAATTCTCGTCTTTTGATAATTCTGGTAGGTTTTTCTTCACAGGTTGGCTGATTTCAGATTCCATGCCAGGGAGTATCACTTTTTGCCGAGCTGCAGTTTCAATTTTCTGTACCAGTTCAACATCCCAGGGGTGTGTCACAAAACTAACAACTGCACCCAAAACCTTGCTCCCAACACGGCCCACCCGCCCAGCACGGTGGATATAATCGCACAGCGTTAGTGGAAAGTCATAATTAATTACAATTTCCACCCTCTGAGTATCCAACCCGCGCGATGCAATGTCTGTGCAAAGTAGTATGTCTATCAAACCCTGCTGAAAAGTGCCAAAGATCCCGCTTCGCTTTTCAGCTTGCATATTCCCCTGCAGCCGGGAGTGTTTGATGCCATGGTCTTCCAGGACATAGCCAAGCCAATTCACAGTTGCTGCACTGTTGCAAAACACAAGGACTCCAACGCCAGCTTTCTCAGCAACCAGCTGCTTTAACATCTGCAGCAAGTCGGTGGCTTTGTCTGCCCGCTTGACTTTCATAAACTTCTGCCTCACGTGTGGCATGAGGTGATGAAGCCCCTTGCTCTTTATGGTGGTGATGCTGCCCAGATCGGTGACTTTGCTTAGGAGTTCTCCCACCCCTCCTGGGAATGTCGCGCCGGTCACCACCAGCTGGGCTTTCCTTTCCACCCCATGGGTTTCGGAGGCGTTTGAGGCGATCTGGGTGTGCTGGAGAATGTCCTCCAGTAACTCCACGAAGCTTTCATCAAACAGTGTGTCCGCCTCGTCCAACACGAGGTGGGTCAGGTTGTGTAGGGCGAGGAAATCTCTTCTCAACGCCTTCCACAAGACTCCGGGTGTGGATATCAGCAGGTCGATCGGTCCCCGGGAGAAGGCCAGTTTGACGCTGCCCATCCCCCGCCCGCCCCCCACCGCCCGCACCTGCAGCCTCAGGTTGGAAGCCAGCGATCGGGCCACTCGCTGCACCTGCTCGGCCAGTTCCCGAGAGGGGACCAGCACCAGGCTGCGCGGCCCGTTCCAGTCGGCGTCTCCGCCCTCGGAGGCCAAGCGGTGCATCAGCGGCAGCAGGTAGCTCAGGGTCTTGCCGCTGCCGGTCTCGGCGGCGCACAGTACGTTCCTGCCCCTCAGCAGAGCCGCGATGGTCTGCGCTTGCACTCTGGTGGGGTGGGAGATGCCCATCCCGTCCAGGGAGTCCCGCAGCTCGCCGCACAGCCCCAGCGAGCTGAAGCTTCGCACCGTCACTCGGGGCTTCTCCCCCTCCTCGCCGTCCCCTGCTGCGAAACCCGGCGGCTGGCTCCGGGTGTTGTTGATGACAAAATAATCCCCGGCCGCTTTCCTGTGCTTCCAGCCCCTGGAGACCAGGGGCACCTGGGCGAACTTGCTGAAAGTGTAGCCGGCGTGCTGGTTCAGCTGCGGCCGCTTGCCCATGATGAGCAGCCGCCCGGGCCTGGCCAGCCTCACCGCCGTCGCCTTGCTCCCTGCCGCCCGCTTCATCCTCTCCTCCGCCCGGAACCGCGCCTTCTGCGGGATGCGAATGACGGGCAGCTCGCCGCTGCCGGCCGACACCCGGGGGCCTCCGCCGGCGGAGAAGCGCATCCCCAAACCCTCGCTCAGCAGCGCCCCGAGTCGGGCCGCCGCCGATTCGCGGCCCCGCGGCTGTAGATGGAACCTCGACCCGAGGGTCAACATGTTGCCGAATCCGAGGACGGGGAAGCCCTCCCCCACGCGACAGGCCTGGAACACTCGCGTCCTCAGGGTTCCATCCTCGAACTCTCGCGCCCTCGGGGTTCGGTCCTGGAACACTCGCGTCCTCAGGGTTCCATCGCGGAACGTGACGGCGCCTAGAAATGACGCGGCAATTAGGCGGAAGTGATCTCTCCCAGTCCACATGTGTTTCTGGTGCGCGGCCGCTACACACTGTCCTGGGCAGCAGTTTGGGGTTTGCATGAATTGGTATCCAGGTGAGGGTTACGTTGTTATATATTTAAGTACTCCGCCTCCTCCCTTTGTGTAAAGTCAATGTTTTGTGTCACATTGTTATTTTGCGTGAATCTGCACAGTAGCTCCAGGTGATCCCAGTCTGAATGTACTGGGACCTGCGAATGGAATGTATTGGAGTTTGTCGAAACTTCCTATTTTAAAATCAACAAGTCTTTGTTTTCCATTAAGCTATCAGAATTCTCTTTTTTTTAACCAGTACTTGCAACTGTCAGTAGTCCATCTTGAGTGGCTAATGTTCAGTTCAACTGCACGTTACACTTGAGTTTAACATAAGAATTCCGTTCCTAGATTGAGGAGCTGTCATCATTCAATAAATATTCGGAGTGTAATTTTCAGTGATCAGAGCCAACCAAAAAGTGTTGTTCCCATTTTCCCAGACAGCAGGTACTGGTAATAATTCTGCTGTTGCCATTTACAGCTCCTCTATACTCATCTTTTGTTTCTTTACTTGTCTCATTACCATCGCTTTTTGCCGTGTACCATCATCCCTTTTGTCATGGAATCACTCTTGCCCTCCACCCTATCACAGACCTTCCCCATTGTTCTTTGCTTCCCCCTTTCCCTGGCTCTGTACTTGCTTAAAAACTGTCAAATCTATATCAGTACTTGCTTAAAAACTGTCAAATCTATATCACAGTGGTGAGACACAAAACTCTGGTACTGGATGCTCATTATGAAGTGACTGGGGATGTTGTGAGAAACCAGGGGCAGTCCAAAGGTGTTAGAGGTTATAAACAATACAACTCTGGAGTGCTGCAGTTTAAATGTTTTACGACCGATTGTTCAGCACCATCTTTTGCCTTTGAATGTGTTAGTTTATTACTAGTTAGCTAACCTATTTCATCCATGGTGATTATATAATGTTACTTAATGAAAGACTGGTGTAATGTCCTTTCACCTCTGACATCTAGGTTCATGGCCAGGCCAGACTTATCTATACAGATGAGATGCTGAGTTTGGAAATGACTGTTGATCATATGCTTTAAAAAGCTGTCAATCTTTTTTAAAGTATGTGATTGGTTCTTGGGTACGGTGTGGCCATTTAAAAATAAGTACTTGACTGGATACAGATACCCTCTTCTGATCATTGCCGTGTTTAGCAGGTACAAAAGAGGTATAAGATTCAGTATTTGTTGGCTGTTGCTTTGGCTTGTGGTATGGTGCTCGGTTCCATTCTGCCTGCAGGCCTCGCCTAAGAAAACTGCACAGTACACAAAGAATCATAGAAAGGTTACAGCACAGAAGGAGGCCATTCGGCCCGTCAAGCCCGTGCCGGCTCTCTGCAAGAGCACTTTAGCTAGTCCCACTCTCCCGCCCTTTCTCCGTAGCCCTACAAATATTTTCCTTCAGCTACTTATCCAATTCCCTTTTGAAAGTCATGATTGAGTCTGTCTCCACTACCCTTTCAGGCAGTGCATTCCAGATCCTAACCACTCGCTGCGTAAAAAAGTTTATCCTCATGTCGCCTTTGGTTCTTCTGCCAATCACCTTAAATCTGTGTCCTTTGGTTCTCGACCCTTCTGCCAATGGGAATAGTTTCTCTCTATCTACTCTGTCTAGACCCCTCATGATCTTGAACACCTCTATCAAATCTCCTCTCA
This sequence comes from Squalus acanthias, assembly GCA_030390025.1. NCBI lineage: Eukaryota > Metazoa > Chordata > Chondrichthyes > Squaliformes > Squalidae > Squalus > Squalus acanthias. The sequence goes on from CM059430.1 coordinate 45,898,797, forward strand.
ACCTTCTCTGCTCTAAGGAGAACAACCCCAGCTTCTCTAGTCTATCCACGTAACTGAAGTCCCTCATCCCTGGAATCATTCTCGTAAATCGTTTCTGCACCCTCTCTAAGGCCTTCACATCCTTCCTAAAGTGCGGTGCCCAGAATTGGACACCATACACCAGTTGAGGCCGAACCAGTGTTTTATAAAGGTTCATCATAACTTCCTTGCTTTTATACTCTATGCCTCTATTTATAAAGCCCAGGATCCCGTATGCTTTTTTAACCGCTTTCTCAACCTGCCCTGCCACCTTCAACGATTTGTGCACATATACCCCCGGTCTCTCTGTTCATGCACCCCCTTTAGGATTCTACCCTTTAGTTTATATTGCCTCTCCTCGTTCTTCCTACCAAAATGTATCACTTCGCACTTTTCTGCATTAAATTTCATTTGCCACGTGTCTGCCCATTTCACCAGCCTGTCTATTTCTTCTTGAAGTCTATCACTATCCTCCTCACTGTTCACTATACTTCCAAGTTTTGTGTCATCTGCAAATTTTTGAATTGTGCCCTGTATACCCAAGTCCAAGTCATTAATATATATCAAGAAAAGCAGTGGTCCTAGTACCGACCCACTGTGTACCTTCTTCCAGTCCCATAAACAACTGTTCACCACTACTCTCTGTTTCCTGTCAGTTAAACAATTTTGTATCCATGCTGCCACTGTCCCTTTTATTCTATGGGCTTCAACTTTGCTGGCATGCCTATTATGTGGCACTTTATCAAACGCCTTTTGGAAGTCCATGTACACCACGTCAACCGCATTACCCTCATCAACCCTCTCTTGTTACCTCATCAAATAACTCAATCGAGTTAGTTAAACATGATTTGCCTTTAACAAATCCATGCTGGCTTTCCTTAATTAATCCACACTTGTCCAAGTGACTGGTAATTTTGTCCCGGATTATCATTTCTAAAAGCTTCCCCACTACCGAGGTTAAACTGACTGTCCTGTAGTTGCTGGGTTTATCCTTACACCCTCTTTTGAACAAGGGTGTAATGTTTGCAATTCTCCAGTCCTCTGGCACCACCCCTGTATCTAAGGAGGATTAGAAGATTATGGCCAGTACCTTCGCAATTTCATCCTTAACTTCCCTCAGCATCCTAGGATGCATCCCATCCGGTCCTGGTGACTTATCTACTTTAAGTACAGACAACCTTTCTGGTACCTCCTCTTTATCAATTTTTATCTCATCCAGTATCTCCACTACCTCCTCTTTCACTATGACTTTGGCAGCATCTTCTTCCTTGGTGAAGACAGATGCAAAGTACTCATTTACTACCTCAGCCTCCATGCGTAGGTCTCCTTTTTGGTCCCTAATTGGCCCCACCCCTTTTCTTACTACCCATTTATTATTTATATGCCTAAAGAAGACTTTTGAATTCCCTTTTATGTTAGCTGCCAATCTATTCTCATACTCTCTCTTTGCCCCTCTTATTTGCTTTTTCACTTCTCCTCTGAACTTTATATTCAGCCTGATTCTCACTTGTATTCTTAATCTGACATCCGTCATACGCGCTCTTTTTCTGCGTCATCTTACTCTCTATCTCTTTCATCATCCAGGAGCTCTGGCTTTAGTTGCCCTACCGTTCCCCCTCGTGGGAATGTACCTCAACTGTACCCGAACCATCTCCTCTTTAACGGCAGCCCATTGTTCTATTGCAGTTTTGTCTGCCAATCTTTGATTCCAGTTTACCCGAGCCAGATCCGTTCTCAACCCACTGAAATTGGCCTTCTTCCAATTAAGTATTTTTACTCTAGATTGCTCCCTGTCCTTTTCCATAGCTAATCTAAACCTTATGATACTATGATCACTGTTTCCAAAATGTTCCCTACTGACACTTGCTCCACTTGACCCACCTCATTCCCCAGAACCAGATCCAGCAATGCCTCTTTCCTCATTGGGCCAGAAACGTACTGATCAAGAAAGTTCTCCTGAACACTTCAGAAATTCTTCCCCCTCTCTGCCCTTTACACTATTACTATCCCAGTCTATATTAAGATAATTGAAGTCCCCATTATCACTACTCTATAGTTCTTGCACCTCTCTGTAATTTCCCTGCAAATTTGCTCCTCTGTATCTTTCCCACTAGTTGGCCTATAGAATACACCTCATAGTATGATGGCACCTCTATTATTTCTTAACTCTAACCAAATAGATTCTGTCCTTGATCCCTCCAGGACATCCTCTCTCTCTAGCACTGTAAGAGCATAAGAAATAGGAGCAGGAGTAGGCCCCTCAAGCCTGCTCTGCCATTCAGTAAGATCATGGCTGATCTTCTACCTCAACTCCACTTTCCTGCACTATCCCCATACCCCTTGATTCCCTTAATATCCAAAAATCTATCGATCTCTCCTGAACCAATATTGCCACGCCACCTCCTTTCTTTTCTTCCCTATCTTTCCCGAACACCTTATATCCAGGAATATTTAAAACCCAATCCTGCCCTTTTTTGAGCCAGGTCTCATTTATCACCACAGCATTATTTTCCCATGTGGCTATTTGCGCCTGCAGCTCACCAACCTTATTTACCACGCTTCGTGCGTTTACATACATGCACTGTAAACCTGTCTTAGACCTTCTTGTATTCGCTCTTCATCTCATCCCACCTAATACCTTCCTGTTTCTTACTCTAGTGCTATCTGTCTCTCCCAATCCTTTGTACATTTTGTTTCTCCTTGCTAATGCTACATCCTGGTGCCCATCCCCCTGCCAAATTAGTTTAAGCCCTCCCCAACAGCACTAGCAAACCCCCCCCCCCCCGCGAGGACATTGGTTCCGGCTCTGTTGAGGTGCAATCCGTCTGGCCTGTACAGGTCCCGCCTCCTCCAGAACCGGTCCCAATGTCCCAGGAATCTGAAGTCCTCCCTCCTGCACCATCTCTCCAGCCACGCATTCATCTGCTCTATCCTCCTATTTGTACACTCACTAGCTCGTGGCACTGGGAGTAATCCAGCAATTACTACCTTTGAGGTCCTGTGTTGTTGGTACCGATATGGACCACAACCTCTGGCTGTTCACCCTCCCCCCTCAGAATGTTCTGCAGTCGCTCAGTGACATCCTTGACCCTGGCACCAGGGAGGCAACATACCATCCTGGAATCACGTCTGCGGCCGCAGAAACGCCTGTCTGTTCCCCTAACTATTGAATCCCCTACCACTAATGCTTTCCCGATCTTCCTCCTCCCTGAGCCACCCGTGGTGCAGTGGACTTGGCTCTGGCTGTACGCCCTCACCAGTGATTGGAGAGCGTGATGCCCTCCGGGGACTCCTGCACGACCTGCCTGGTCCTCCTTGTCTGTCTGACGGTCACCCATTCCCTCTCTGCCAGCACACCCTTATGCTGCGGGGTGACCACCTCCTGAAACGTGCTATCCACGAAGCTCTCAGCCTCACGGATGCACCGCAGTGACGCCAGCTGCTGCTCAAGCTCCAAAACCTGGAGTTTGAGTCCTCCAGCTGACGACACTTCCTGCACAAATGGTTGTCCAGGACATAGAAACATAGAAACTAGGAGCAGGAGTAGGCCATTCGGCCCGTCGAGCCTGCTCCACCATTCAATACGATCATGGCTGATCATCCAAATCCAGTACCCTGTCCCTGCTATCTCACACAGAATCCCCATCGAGCCTGCACCGACACATATCCCACCCTATCCCCGTAACCCCACGTATTTAATTCCCCCTAACATATCCCATCCTATCCCCGTAACCCCACATATTTAATCCCCCCCTAACACTAAGGGTCAATTTATCATAGCCAAATCAACCTAACCCGCACATTTTTGGACTGTGGGAGGAAACCGGAGCACCCGGAGGAAACCCACGCAGACACGGGGAGAATGTGCAAACTCCACACAGACAGTCACCCGAGGCCAGATTCGAACCCGGGTCTCTGGCGCTGTGAGGCACCAGTGCTAACCACTATGCCACCGTGTTGCCCACTGGCTGGAGTTCCCACATATGCATTCCACGGGACTGAGGTGCCCTGCCATACCGCTACTTAATAGAAATAAACTCAAGACTTAAAAAAGAACAATCACCAGCTACTCACCAGTTTTTTTTTTCCTCTTCAGCTCCTTCCCTTGTGCTGACGTCACTTACCTCGCTCCCTGACGCTCGCACTCCCTCCGGGCTGTCGGGCCGATCTTTATCTCCGGCCGCTCCTCTCGCTCTCTCCTCCTTTCCCCTCTGCTCCGAACTCCCACTCTCTCCAGATGCCCAATTTAGCACTGTCTAGAAGCACTGTGTTTAAGATCACTTTAGAACATAAGAACATAAGAAATAGGAGCAGGAGTAGGCCAATCGGCCCCTCGAGCCTGCTCCGCCATTCAATAAGATCATGGCTGATCTGATCCTAACCGCCAATCTACTATCTATCACAGAACCATCTCCTGCATCTAACAGAATTGCACACACGAAATAGGAGCAGAATCAGGCTACACGGTCCCTGGGCCCGCTCCACTACCCACAGGGCCATGACCGATCCGAACCTAGACTCATGTCCAAATTCCTGCCCGCTCCCCGTAACCCTTAATGCCCTTTACTTCTAGGAAACTGTCTATTTCTGTTTTAAATTTAATTAATGTTGTAGCTTCTACAGCTTTTTGTGGCAGCATATTCCATGGACCTACCACCCTCTGAGTGAAGTAGTTCCTCCTCATCTCAGTTTTGAAAGAGCAGCCCCTTATTCTAAGACTATGTCCCCTAGTTCTAGTCTCACCCGTCATCGGGAACATCCTCCCCGCATCCACCCGATCCAACCCCTTCACAATCTTATATGTTTGTGCAGCCCACTCTGTGCGTCAGCAGATACTGTTTACTTTTATACACTTGGAGCCACAACCAAGTTACAAGTGCTGACCCTTCTTCATGCGGCAATTGCCTATTAAAAGTCAACCACGTGCCCCCTTTTTAAAGGGCACAACCAATAAAAATGTAACTTAACAAAAAAGTTTAAAGGAACCTTAACAAATTAAATTAAAATTCTGTTCCCGGTGGTGATATTAAAGGAATCAAGGGATATGGGGATAGTGCAGGAAAGTGGAGATGTGGTAGAAGATCAGTCATGATCTTATTGAATGGCAGAGCAGGCTCGAAGGGCCAAATGGCCTACTCCTGCTCCTATTTCTTATGTTCCTATGAAAGTCTCGCCCACCGTGAGCCCCTTATTAAGGGCCAGGGACACCGCCCGCTCTGACCCCAGCCTTCCCGTACATCTTTGAGGCTGCAACAATGGCTGAGGGGCCGACAACCCTAGCCATATCTTTGACGCAAGTCTCGATGGTCATGTTGGGGTGAGTGTAGCTCTTGACCCCATTTTTTTTGTGATTAATTTGAAAGGTGACAGGGCAGCAGGAGCTGTGGCTGCCATGCCCGAGTACGTTGTTGCTGGCCCCGCCACCAGCGAAGATGGAGTCGCCATTGATGGGGGTTGTCTCTTTAAGAGCTACACTCAGCCCAAGTCTTAGGCCCGATGTTTGTAACTAGGTCTTGTTGTGTATGTTCTTTGAGCAGAGGGTGTTTTTAAAAGAAATCTACGTCTCCCTTTGTTGAAATGATGGGAGAGGGGCCTTTTCCCCTCTGCTCAATATTAAATAAAATAAAAGAGGTGCCTCTCAGTGAAAGAGAGAGGTCGGGGGGGGGGGAGGAGGGAGGCTGCAGGGACAGAGTCGCCACTCACCACGGTGGGTGGGTGCTTGCAGGGGTGCACTCTCTGATGGTATTTAGAGTGTCTATGATGTTCTTCTGGTGAGGGGGGAAGGTGTCTTCATCTAGGACAGCTGGAAATGCCCAGGCACAGTCCTCCATCAGGTCTTGTCAAATGGGAAATCAAAAGAGACTTCAGCCAGGCAGCTCCAGCTGTCCCAGGCCAGGCAATGGGGGAGGGGTGTTTATTAGTGTGTGTGGCCCAGTTATTCACAAGAGCCCCCCCCCCCGCCCCGCCGATGTTCCGGTCTTTTTCTCCTTTCCTCCCCCCCCACCTACAAGTAACAGTCTCTTGTGGAGAGTGCACCAAAACACCCACCTGTTGTTGATGTTAAATGTTGATTTGGCTCTCCCTCCTTCCAAACAGACGATGTTCTTTCTGTTGCAGTGATAGTCTCTTCCTCCCCTTTCTCCCAAAATGGAGAGCCAACAAGATTGCAATTAAGGGAGGTAGTGTAGAATTGCTCCCTTCTGGTGTTTTGTCTCCCCTCTTTTCTCTGTCCAGGCACCTCAGTAGCAGCAGTAGAAACACCTCTTCCTTACACAGAGAGACCTTCTCTCTGCAGCAGCAGCTCCAACACCACCAGTTGGAGCCACAGCCAAGTGACACTGCCTCAGCTCCCTGCTCCCAGTAATTAGCACCGATTCAAGACAAATACTTACAGCCAGCTGACCGTGAACTGCCACTGGCAGGCAGCTTCTTTTAACTATAGATTTTAAAGTTCATGGCTAAATTCAAAATGTTCAACTAAATTCCACTTTTTACAGCTAATACTTTCCCAGTACTTCCCAGAGACTCCCACTCTCTTCAAATTCCCAATTTAGCACTCTGTCTGGGATCACTCTGTCTGGGATCACTCTGTCGGGGATCACTCTGTCGGGGATCACTCTGTCAGGGATCACTCTGTCGGGGATCACTCTGTCGGGGATCACTGTCTAGGATCACTCTGTCTAGGATCACTCTGTCTAGGATCACTCTGTCTGGGATCACTCTGTCTAGGATCACTCTGTCTAAGATCAATCTGTCTCGGATCACTCTGTCTAGAAGTTCTCTGTCTAGGATTACTCTGTCTAGAATCATTCTGTCGAGAAACACTCTGTCTCGGATCACTCAGTCCGGGATCACTCAGTCCGGGATCACTCAGTCGGGGATCACTGTGTCGGGGATCACTGTGTCGGGGATCACTGTGTCGGGGATCACTCAGTCGGGCTTCACTCTGTCGGGGGTCACTCTGTCGGGGATCACTCTGTCGGGGCTTCACTCTGTCGGGCTTCACTCTGTCGGGGATCACTCTGTCGGGGATCACTCTGTCGGGGATCACTCTGTCGGGGATCACTGTCGGGGATCACTCTGTCTGGGATCACTCTGTCGGGGATCACTCTGTCTCGGATCATTCTGTCTAGAAGTTCTCTGTCTCGGATCATTCTGTCAAGAAACACTCTGTCTCGGATCACTCTGTCCGGGATCACTATGTCCGGGATCACTGTGTCCGGGATCACTCTGTCTGGGATCGCTCTGTCCAGGATCGCTCTGTCCAGGATCGCTCTGTCCAGGATCGCTCTGTCTAGGATCGCTCTGTCTAGGATCGCTCTGTCTAGGATCACTCTTTCTAAGATCACTCTGTCTAGGATCGCTCTGTCTAGGATCGCTCTGTCTAGGATCGCTCTGTCTAGGATCGCTCTGTCTAGGATCGCTCTGTCTAGGATCGCTCTGTCTAAGGTCACTCTGTCTGGGATCACTGTGTCGGGGATCACTCTGTCTGGGATCACTCTGTCTAAGATCGCTCTGTCTAGGATCGCTCTGTCTAGGATCGCTCTGTCTAAGATCGCTCTGTCTAGGATCGCTCTGTCTAGGATCGCTCTGTCTAGGATCGCTCTGTCTAGGATCGCTCTGTCTAGGATCGCTCTGTCTAGGATCGCTCTGTCTAAGGTCGCTCTGTCTGGGATCACTGTGTCGGGGATCACTCTGTCTGGGATCACTCTGTCCGGGATCGCTCTGTCTAAGATCGCTCTGTCTGGGATCGCTCTGTCTGGGATCGCTCTGTCTGGGATCACTCTGTCTGGGATCACTCTGTCTGGGATCACTCTGTCCGGGATCAGTCTGTCCGGGATCAGTCTGTCCGGGATCAGTCTGTCCGGGATCACTCTGTCCGGGATCACTCTGTCCGGGGATCACTCTGTCCGGGATCACTGTGTCGGGGATCACTGTGTCCGGGATCACTCTGTCGGGGATCACTCTGTCTCGGATCATTCTGTCTAGAAGTTCTCTGTCTCGGATCATTCAGTCAAGAAACACTCTGTCTCGGATCACTCTGTCCGGGGATCACTCTGTCCGGGATCACTCTGTCCGGGATCGCTCTGTCGGGGATCGCTCTGTCGGGGATCACTCTGTCGGGGATCACTGTGTCGGGGATCGCTCTGTCGGGGATCGCTCTGTCGGGGATCACTCTGTCTAAGATCACTCTGTCTAGGATCGCTCTGTCTAGGATCGCTCTGTCTAGGATCGCTCTGTCTAGGATCGCTCTGTCTAGGATCACTCTGTCTGGGATCACTCTGTCCGGGATCACTCTGTCTAGGATCGCTCTGTCTAAGGTCACTCTGTCTGGGATCACTGTGTCGGGGATCACTCTGTCTGGGATCACTCTGTCCGGGATCACTCTGTCTAAGATCGCTCTGTCTGGGATCACTGTGTCGGGGATCACTCTGGCTGGGATCACTCTGTCCGGGATCACTCTGTCTAAGATCGCTCTATCTGGGATCGCTCTGTCTGGGATCGCTCTGTCTGGGATCACTCTGTCTGGGATCACTCTGTCTGGGATCACTCTGTCCCGGATCAGTCTGTCCCGGATCAGTCTGTCCCGGATCAGTCTGTCCGGGATCACTCTGTCCGGGATCACTCTGTCCGGGGATCACTCTGTCCGGGGATCACTCTGTCCGGGATCACTCTGTCCGGGATCACTGTGTCGGGGATCACTCTGTCGGGGATCACTCTGTCGGGGATCACTCTGTCTAGAAGTTCTCTGTCTCGGATCATTCAGTCAAGAAACACTCTGTCTCGGATCACTCTGTCCGGGATCACTCTGTCCGGGATCACTCTGTCCGGGATCACTCTGTCCGGGATCACTCTGTCCGGGGATCACTCTGTCCGGGATCACTCTGTCCGGGATCGCTCTGTCGGGGATCGCTCTGTCCGGGATCACTCTGTCTAGGATCGCTCTGTCTAAGGTCACTCTGTCTGGGATCACTGTGTCGGGGATCACTCTGTCTGGGATCACTCTGTCCGGGATCACTCTGTCTAAGATCGCTCTGTCTGGGATCACTGTGTCGGGGATCACTCTGTCTGGGATCACTCTGTCCGGGATCACTCTGTCTAAGATCGCTCTGTCTGGGATCGCTCTGTCTGGGATCACTCTGTCCGGGATCACTCTGTCCCGGATCACTCTGTCCCGGATCAGTCTGTCCGGGATCACTCTGTCTGGGATCACTCTGTCCGGGATCACTCTGTCCGGGGATCACTCTGTCCGGGATCACTCTGTCCGGGATCACTGTGTCGGGGATCACTGTGTCGGGGATCACTGTGTCGGGGATCACTCTGTCGGGGATCACTCTGTCTCGGATCATTCTGTCTAGAAGTTCTCTGTCTCGGATCATTCAGTCAAGAAACACTCTGTCTCGGATCACTGTGTCCGGGATCACTGTGTCCGGGATCACTGTGTCCGGGATCACTGTGTCGGGGATCGCTCTGTCGGGGATCGCTCTGTCGGGGATCGCTCTGTCGGGGATCGCTCTGTCGGGGATCGCTCTGTCGAGGATCACTCTGTCTAGGGTCGCTCTGTCTAGGATCACTCTGTCTAGGATCACTCTGTCTAGGATCACTCTGTCTAAGATCGCTCTGTCCGGGATCGCTCTGTCCGGGATCGCTCTGTCCGGGATCACTCTGTCGGGGATCGCTCTGACGGGGATCGCTCTGTCGGGGATCGCTCTGTCTAGGATCGCTCTGTCCGGGATCACTCTGTCTTGGATCACTCTGTCTAGGATCACTCTGTCTAGGATCACTCTGTCTAGGATCACTCTGTCTAGGATCACTCTGTCTCAGATCACTCTGTCTCAGATCACTCTGTCCGGGATCACTCTGTCTTGGATCACTCTGTCTAGGATCACTCTGTCTAGGATCACTCTGTCTAGGATCACTCTGTCTAGGATCACTCTGTCTCAGATCACTCTGTCTCGGATCACTCTGTCCGGGATCACTCTGTCTAGGATCGCTCTGTCTGGGATCACTCTGTCCGGGATCACTCTGTCCAGGATCACTGTGTCGGGGGTCACTGTGTCGGGGGTCACTGTGTCGGGGATCACTCTGTCGGGGATCGCTCTGTCGGGGATCGCTCTGTCGGGGATTGCTCTGTCGGGGATCGCTCTGTCTAGGATCGCTCTGTCTCGGATCATTCTGTCAAGAAACACTCTGTCTCGGATCACTGTGTCGGGGATCACTGTGTCTGGGATCACTGTGTCGGGGATCACTGTGTCCGGGATCACTGTGTCCGGGATCACTCTGTCCAGGATCACTCTGTCCCGGATCACTCTGTCCCGGATCACTCTGTCCCGGATCACTCTGTCCAGGATCACTCTGTCCCGGATCACTCTGTCCGGGATCACTCTGTCCGGGATCACTCTGTCCGGGGATCACTCTGTCCGGGATCACTCTGTCCGGGATCACTCTGTCCGGGATCACTCTGTCCGGGATCGCTCTGTCTAAGATCACTCTGTCTAAGATCACTCTGTCCGGGATCGCTCTGTCCAGGATCACTCTGTCTAAGATCACTCTGTCCGGGATCGCTCTGTCTGGGATCGCTCTGTCCGGGATCGCTCTGTCGGGGATAACTCTGTCGGGGATCACTCTGTCGGGGATCGCTCTGTCCGGGATCGCTCTGTCGGGGATCGCTCTGTCGGGGATCGCTCTGTCCGGGATCGCTCTGTCTAGGATCGCTCTGTCTAGGATCGCTCTGTCTAGGGTCGCTCTGTCTAGGATCGCTCTGTCTAGGATCACTCTGTCGGGGATCGCTCTGTCCGGGATCGCTCTGTCTAGAATCGCTCTGTCTAGGATCGCTCTGTCTAGGGTCGCTCTGTCTAGGATCGCTCTGTCTAGGATCACTCTGTCTAGGATCACTCTGTCTAAGATCGCTCTGTCCGGGATCGCTCTGTCTGGGATCGCTCTGTCCGGGATCGCTCTGTCGGGGATCACTCTGTCGGGGATCGCTCTGACGGGGATCGCTCTGTCGGGGATCGCTCTGTCTAGGATCGCTCTGTCCGGGATCGCTCTGTCTAGGATCACTCTGTCTAGGATCACTCTGTCTAGGATCACTCTGTCTAAGATCACTCTGTCTAGGATCACTCTGTCTAGGATCACTCTGTCTCAGATCACTCTGTCTGGGATCACTCTGTCTAGGATCACTCTGTCCGGGATCACTCTGTCGGGGATCACTCTGTCGGGGATCACTCTGTCTCGGATCATTCTGTCTAGAAGTTCTCTGTCTCGGATCATTCTGTCAAGAAACACTCTGTCTCGGATCACTCTGTCGGGGATCACTCTGTCGGGGATCACTCTGTCGGGGATCACTCTGTCTAGAAGTTCTCTGTCTCGGATCATTCAGTCAAGAAACACTCTGTCTCGGATCACTCTGTCCGGGATCACTCTGTCCGGGATCACTGTGTCCGGGATCACTGTGTCCGGGATCACTCTGTCCGGGATCACTCTGTCCGGGGATCACTCTGTCCGGGATCACTCTGTACGGGATCGCTCTGTCGGGGATCGCTCTGTCCGGGATCACTCTGTCTAGGATCGCTCTGTCTAAGGTCACTCTGTCTGGGATCACTGTGTCGGGGATCACTCTGTCTGGGATCACTCTGTCCGGGATCACTCTGTCTAAGATCGCTCTGTCTGGGATCACTGTGTCGGGGATCACTCTGTCTGGGATCACTCTGTCCGGGATCACTCTGTCTAAGATCGCTCTGTCTGGGATCGCTCTGTCTGGGATCACTCTGTCCGGGATCACTCTGTCCCGGATCACTCTGTCCCGGATCAGTCTGTCCGGGATCACTCTGTCTGGGATCACTCTGTCGGGGATCACTCTGTCCGGGATCACTCTGTCCGGGATCACTGTGTCGGGGATCACTGTGTCGGGGATCACTCTGTCGGGGATCACTCTGTCTCGGATCATTCTGTCTAGAAGTTCTCTGTCTCGGATCATTCAGTCAAGAAACACTCTGTCTCGGATCACTCTGTCCGGGATCACTGTGTCCGGGATCACTGTGTCCGGGATCACTGTGTCGGGGATCGCTCTGTCGGGGATCGCTCTGTCGGGGATCGCTCTGTCGGGGATCGCTCTGTCGGGGATCGCTCTGTCGGGGATCGCTCTGTCGAGGATCACTCTGTCTAGGGTCGCTCTGTCTAGGATCACTCTGTCTAGGATCACTCTGTCTAGGATCACTCTGTCTAAGATCGCTCTGTCCGGGATCGCTCTGTCCGGGATCACTCTGTCGGGGATCGCTCTGACGGGGATCGCTCTGTCGGGGATCGCTCTGTCTAGGATCGCTCTGTCCGGGATCACTCTGTCTTGGATCACTCTGTCTAGGATCACTCTGTCTAGGATCACTCTGTCTAGGATCACTCTGTCTAGGATCACTCTGTCTCAGATCACTCTGTCTCAGATCACTCTGTCTGGGATCACTCTGTCCGGGATCACTCTGTCGGGGATCACTCTGTCTCGGATCATTCTGTCTAGAAGTTCTCTGTCTCGGATCATTCTGTCAAGAAACACTCTGTCTCGGATCACTCTGTCCGGGATCACTCTGTCTAGGATCGCTCTGTCTGGGATCACTCTGTCCGGGATCACTCTGTCCAGGATCACTGTGTCGGGGGTCACTGTGTCGGGGGTCACTGTGTCGGGGATCACTCTGTCGGGGATCGCTCTGTCGGGGATCGCTCTGTCGGGGATCGCTCTGTCTAGGATCGCTCTGTCTCGGATCATTCTGTCAAGAAACACTCTGTCTCGGATCACTGTGTCGGGGATCACTGTGTCGGGGATCACTGTGTCGGGGATCACTGTGTCCGGGATCACTGTGTCCGGGATCACTGTGTCCGGGATCACTCTGTCCAGGATCACTCTGTCCCGGATCACTCTGTCCCGGATCACTCTGTCCCGGATCACTCTGTCCAGGATCACTCTGTCCCGGATCACTCTGTCCGGGATCACTCTGTCCGGGATCACTCTGTCCGGGGATCACTCTGTCCGGGGATCACTCTGTCCGGGATCACTCTGTCCGGGATCACTCTGTCCGGGATCACTCTGTCCGGGATCGCTCTGTCTAAGATCACTCTGTCTAAGATCACTCTGTCCGGGATCGCTCTGTCTAAGATCACTCTGTCCGGGATCGCTCTGTCTGGGATCGCTCTGTCCGGGATCGCTCTGTCGGGGATAACTCTGTCGGGGATCACTCTGTCGGGGATCGCTCTGTCCGGGATCGCTCTGTCGGGGATCGCTCTGTCGGGGATCGCTCTGTCCGGGATCGCTCTGTCTAGGATCGCTCTGTCTAGGATCGCTCTGTCTAGGGTCGCTCTGTCTAGGATCGCTCTGTCTAGGATCACTCTGTCGGGGATCGCTCTGTCCGGGATCGCTCTGTCTAGAATCGCTCTGTCTAGGATCGCTCTGTCTAGGGTCGCTCTGTCTAGGATCGCTCTGTCTAGGATCACTCTGTCTAGGATCACTCTGTCTAAGATCGCTCTGTCCGGGATCGCTCTGTCTGGGATCGCTCTGTCCGGGATCGCTCTGTCGGGGATCACTCTGTCGGGGATCACTCTGTCGGGGATCGCTCTGACGGGGATCGCTCTGTCGGGGATCGCTCTGTCTAGGATCGCTCTGTCCGGGATCGCTCTGTCTAGGATCACTCTGTCTAGGATCACTCTGTCTAGGATCACTCTGTCTAAGATCACTCTGTCTAGGATCACTCTGTCTAGGATCACTCTGTCTCAGATCACTCTGTCTGGGATCACTCTGTCTAGGATCACTCTGTCCGGGATCACTCTGTCGGGGATCACTCTGTCGGGGATCACTCTGTCTCGGATCATTCTGTCTAGAAGTTCTCTGTCTCGGATCATTCTGTCAAGAAACACTCTGTCTCGGATCACTCTGTCCGGGATCACTCTGTCTAGGATCGCTCTGTCTGGGATCACTCTGTCCGGGATCACTCTGTCCAGGATCACTGTGTCGGGGATCGCTCTGTCGGGGATCGCTCTGTCGGGGATCGCTCTGTCGGGGATCGCTCTGTCGGGGATCGCTCTGTCGGGGATCGCTCTGTCTAGGATCGCTCTGTCTCGGATCATTCTGTCAAGAAACACTCTGTCTCGGATCACTGTGTCGGGGATCACTGTGTCGGGGATCACTGTGTCGGGGATCACTGTGTCGGGGATCACTCTGTCCGGGATCACTCTGTCCAGGATCACTCTGTCCCGGATCACTCTGTCCCGGATCACTCTGTCCCGGATCACTCTGTCCCGGATCATTCTGTCCAGGATCACTCTGTCCCGGATCACTCTGTCCGGGATCACTCTGTCCGGGATCACTCTGTCCGGGGATCACTCTGTCCGGGATCACTCTGTCCGGGATCACTCTGTCCGGGATCACTCTGTCCGGGATCGCTCTGTCCAGGATCGCTCTGTCTAAGATCACTCTGTCTAAGATCACTCTGTCCGGGATCGCTCTGTCCAGGATCACTCTGTCTAAGATCACTCTGTCCGGGATCGCTCTGTCTGGGATCGCTCTGTCCGGGATCGCTCTGTCGGGGATAACTCTGTCGGGGATCACTCTGTCGGGGATCGCTCTGTCCGGGATCGCTCTGTCGGGGATCGCTCTGTCCGGGATCGCTCTGTCTAGGATCGCTCTGTCTAGGATCGCTCTGTCTAGGGTCGCTCTGTCTAGGATCGCTCTGTCTAGGATCGCTCTGTCTAGGATCACTCTGTCTAGGATCACTCTGTCTAAGATCGCTCTGTCCGGGATCGCTCTGTCTGGGATCGCTCTGTCCGGGATCGCTCTGTCTAGGATCGCTCTGTCTAGGATCGCTCTGTCTAGGGTCGCTCTGTCTAGGATCGCTCTGTCTAGGATCACTCTGTCTAGGATCACTCTGTCTAAGATCGCTCTGTCCGGGATCGCTCTGTCTGGGATCGCTCTGTCCGGGATCGCTCTGTCTAGGATCGCTCTGTCTAGGATCGCTCTGTCTTGGATCGCTCTGTCTAGGATCGCTCTGTCTAGGATCACTCTGTCTAGGATCACTCTGTCTAGGATCACTCTGTCTAGGATCACTCTGTCTAAGATCACTCTGTCTAGGATCACTCTGTCTAGGATCACTCTGTCTCAGATCACTCTGTCTGGGATCACTCTGTCTAGGATCACTCTGTCCGGGATCACTCTGTCCGGGATCACTCTGTCTGGGATCACTCTGTCGGGGATCACTCTGTGCGTGTTCACTCTGTCCGGGATCACTCTGTCCGGGATCACTCTGTCTGGGATCACTCTGTCGGGGATCACTCTGTCCCGGATCACTCTGTCGGGGATCGCTCTGTCGGGGATCGCTCTGTCGGGGATCGCTCTGTCGGGGATCGCTCTGTCGGGGATCGCTCTGTCGGGGATCACTCTGTCTGGCGTCACTCTGTCCCGGATCACTCTGTCCCGGATCACTCTGTCCCGGATCACTCTGTCCCGGATCACTCTGTCCAGGATCACTCTGTCCCGGATCACTCTGTCCCGGATCACTCTGTCCGGGATCACTCTGTCCGGGGATCACTCTGTCCGGGATCACTCTGTCCGGGATCACTCTGTCCGGGATCGCTCTGTCCGGGATCGCTCTGTCCAGGATCGCTCTGTCTAAGATCACTCTGTCTAAGATCACTCTGTCCGGGATCGCTCTGTCCAGGATCACTCTGTCTAAGATCACTCTGTCCGGGATCGCTCTGTCTGGGATCGCTCTGTCCGGGATCGCTCTGTCGGGGATAACTCTGTCGGGGATCGCTCTGTCCGGGATCGCTCTGTCGGGGATCGCTCTGTCCGGGATCGCTCTGTCTAGGATCGCTCTGTCTAGGATCGCTCTGTCTAGGGTCGCTCTGTCTAGGATCGCTCTGTCTAGGATCACTCTGTCGGGGATCGCTCTGTCGGGGATCGCTCTGTCTGGGATCGCTCTGTCCGGGATCGCTCTGTCGGGGATAACTCTGTCGGGGATAACTCTGTCGGGGATCGCTCTGTCGGGGATTGCTCTGTCGGGGATTGCTCTGTCGGGGATCGCTCTGTCGGGGATCGCTCTGTCTAGGATCGCTCTGTCTAGGGTCGCTCTGTCTAGGATCGCTCTGTCTAAGATCACTCTGTCCGGGATCACTCTGTCGGGGATCACTCTGTCGGGGATCGCTCTGTCGGGGATCGCTCTGTCCGGGATCGCTCTGTCCGGGATCGCTCTGTCCGGGATCGCTCTGTCTAGGATCGCTCTGTCTAGGATCGGTCTGTCTTGGATCGCTCTGTCTAGGATCGCTCTGTCTAGGATCACTCTGTCTAGGATCACTCTGTCTAGGATCACTCTGTCTAAGATCACTCTGTCTAGGATCACTCTGTCTAGGATCACTCTGTCTCAGATCACACTGTCTAGGATCACTCTGTCCGGGATCACTCTGTCCGGGATCACTCTGTCGGGGATCACTCTGTGCGGGTTCACTCTGTCCGGGATCACTCTGTCGGGGATCACTCTGTCGGGGATCGCTCTGTCGGGGATCGCTCTGTCGGGGATCGCTCTGTCGGGGATCGCTCTGTCGGGGATCGCTCTGTCGGGGATCGCTCTGTCGGGGATCGCTCTGTCGGGGATCGCTCTGTCGGGGATCGCTCTGTCGGGACTCGCTCTGTCCGGGATCGCTCTGTCGGGGATCGCTCTGTCGGGGATCACTCTGTCCGGGATCACTCTGTCGGGGGTCACTCTGTCTGGCGTCACTCTGTCGGGGATCACTGTGTCGGGGATCACTGTGTCGGGGATCACTGTGTCGGGGATCACTGTGTCGGGGATCACTGTGTCGGGGATCACTGTGTCGGGGATCACTGTGTCGGGGATCACTCTGTCCGGGATCACTGTGTCCGGGATCACTGTGTCGGAGATCACTGTGTCCGGCATCACTGTGGCCGGGATCACTGTGTCCAGGATCACTCTGTCGGGGATCACTGTGTCCGGGATCACTCTGTCGGGGATCACTCTGTCCATCTTCACTCTGTCCATCTTCACTCTGTCGGGGATCACTCTGTGCAGGATCACTCTGCGGGATCACTCTGTCCGGGATCACTCTGTCGGGGATCACTCTGTCGGGGATGACTCGGTCCTGGATCACTCGGTCCTGGATCACTCGGTCCGGGATCACTCGATCCGGGATCACTCGGTCCGGGATCACTCGGTCCTGGATCACTGTCGGGGATCACTCTGTCGGGGATCACTCTGTCGGGGATCACTCTGTGCGGGATCACTCTGTCGGGGATCACTCTGTCGGGGATCACTCTGTGCGGGATCACTCTGTGCGGGATCACTCTGTGCGGGATCACTCTGTCGGGGATCGCTCTGTCGGGGATCGCTCTGTCGGGGATCGCTCTGTCGGGGATCGCTCTGTCGGGGATCACGCTCTGTCGGGGATCGCTCTGTCGGGGATCGCTCTGTCGGGGATCGTTCTGTCGGGGATCGTTCTGTCGGGGATCGCTCTGTCGGGGATCGCTCTGTCGGGGATCGCTCTGTCGGGGATCGCTCTGTCGGGGATCACTCTGTCTGGCGTCACTCTGTCGGGGATCACTCTGTCGGGGATCACTCTGTCTGGCGTCACTCTGTCGGGGATCACTCTGTCGGGGATCACTCTGTCCCGGATCACTCTGTCCCGGATCACTCTGTCCCGGATCACTCTGTCCCGGATCACTCTGTCCCGGATCACTCTGTCCCGGATCACTCTGTCCGGGATCACTCTGTCCGGGGATCACTCTGTCCGGGATCACTCTGTCCGGGATCGCTCTGTCCGGGATCGCTCTGTCCAGGATCGCTCTGTCTAAGATCACTCTGTCCGGGATCGCTCTGTCTGGGATCACTCTGTCGGGGATAACTCTGTCGGGGATCACTCTGTCGGGGATCGCTCTGTCCGGGATCGCTCTGTCTAGGATCGCTCTGTCTAGGATCGCTCTGTCTAAGATCACTCTGTCCGGGATCGCTCTGTCCAGGATCGCTCTGTCCGGGATCGCTCTGTCTGGGATCGCTCTGTCCGGGATCGCTCTGTCTGGGATCGCTCTGTCCGGGATCGCTCTGTCGGGGATCACTCTGTCGGGGATCGCTCTGTCGGGGATCACTCTGTCGGGGATCACTCTGTCGGGGATCGCTCTGTCTAAGATCACTCTGTCCGGGATCGCTCTGTCCAGGATCGCTCTGTCCGGGATCGCTCTGTCTGGGATCGCTCTGTCCGGGATCGCTCTGTCGGGGATCGCTCTGTCGGGGATCGCTCTGTCTAGGATCGCTCTGTCTAGGATCGCTCTGTCTAGGGTCGCTCTGTCTAGGATCGCTCTGTCTAGGATCACTCTGTCTAAGATCACTCTGTCTAAGATCACTCTGTCTAGGATCACTCTGTCTGGGATCACTCTGTCTAGGATCACTCTGTCCGGGATCACTCTGTCCGGGATCACTCTGTCGGGGCTTCACTCTGTCGGGGCTTCACTCTGTCCGGGATCACTCTGTCGGGGATCGCTCTGTCGGGGATCGCTCTGTCGGGGATCGCTCTGTCGGGGATCGCTCTGTCGGGGATCGCTCTGTCGGGGATCGCTCTGTCGGGGATCGCTCTGTCGGGGATCGCTCTGTCGGGGATCGCTCTGTCGGGGATCGCTCTGTCTGGCGTCACTCTGTCCCGGATCACTCTGTCCCGGATCACTCTGTCCCGGATCACTCTGTCCAGGATCACTCTGTCCCGGATCACTCTGTCCCGGATCACTCTGTCCGGGATCACTCTGTCCGGGATCACTCTGTCCGGGGATCACTCTGTCCGGGATCACTCTGTCCGGGATCACTCTGTCCGGGATCGCTCTGTCCAGGATCGCTCTGTCTAAGATCACTCTGTCTAAGATCCCTCTGTCCGGGATCGCTCTGTCCAGGATCACTCTGTCTAAGATCGCTCTGTCCGGGATCGCTCTGTCCGGGATCGCTCTGTCGGGGATAACTCTGTCGGGGATCGCTCTGTCGGGGATCGCTCTGTCCGGGATCGCTCTGTCGGGGATCGCTCTGTCCGGGATCGCTCTGTCTAGGATCGCTCTGTCTAGGATCGCTCTGTCTAGGATCGCTCTGTCTAGGATCGCTCTGTCGGGGATCGCTCTGTCCGGGATCGCTCTGTCCGGGATCGCTCTGTCTAGGATCGCTCTGTCTAGGATCGCTCTGTCTAGGGTCGCTCTGTCTAGGATCGCTCTGTCTAGGATCGCTCTGTCTAGGATCACTCTGTCTAAGATCGCTCTGTCCGGGATCGCTCTGTCTGGGATCGCTCTGTCCGGGATCGCTCTGTCTGGGATCGCTCTGTCCGGGATCGCTCTGTCGGGGATAACTCTGTCGGGGATCACTCTGTCGGGGATCGCTCTGTCCGGGATCGCTCTGTCGGGGATCGCTCTGTCGGGGATCGCTCTGTCTAGGATCGCTCTGTCTAGGGTCGCTCTGTCTAGGATCGCTCTGTCTAAGATCACTCTGTCCGGGATCACTCTGTCGGGGATCGCTCTGTCGGGGATCGCTCTGTCGGGGATCGCTCTGTCGGGGATCGCTCTGACCGGGATCGCTCTGTCCGGGATCGCTCTGTCTAGGATCGCTCTGTCTGGGATCGCTCTGTCTTGGATCGCTCTGTCTAGGATCGCTCTGTCTAGGATCACTCTGTCTAGGATCACTCTGTCTAAGATCACTCTGTCTAGGATCACTCTGTCTAGGATCACTCTGTCTCAGATCACACTGTCTGGGATCACTCTGTCTAGGATCACTCTGTCCGGGATCACTCTGTCCGGGATCACTCTGTCCGGGATCACTCTGTCGGGGATCGCTCTGTCGGGGATCGCTCTGTCGGGGATCGCTCTGTCGGGGATCGCTCTGTCGGGGATCGCTCTGTCGGGGATCGCTCTGTCGGGGATCGCTCTGTCGGGGATCGCTCTGTCGGGGATCGCTCTGTCGGGGATCGCTCTGTCGGGAATCGCTCTGTCCGGGATCGCTCTGTCGGGGATCGCTCTGTCGGGGATCACTCTGTCCGGGATCACTCTGTCGGGGGTCACTCTGTCTGGCGTCACTGTGTCGGGGATCACTGTGTCGGGGATCACTGTGTCGGGGATCACTGTGTCGGGGATCACTGTGTCGGGGATCACTGTGTCGGGGATCACTCTGTCCGGGATCACTCTGTCCGGGATCACTGTGTCCGGGATCACTGTGTCGGAGATCACTGTGTCCGGCATCACTGTGGCCGGGATCACTGTGTCCAGGATCACTCTGTCGGGGATCACTGTGTCCGGGATCACTCTGTCGGGGATCACTCTGTCGGGGATCACTCTGTCGGGGATCACTCTGTCCATCTTCACTCTGTCCATCTTCACTCTGTCGGGGATCACTCTGTGCAGGATCACTCTGCGGGATCACTCTGTCCGGGATCACTCTGTCGGGGATCACTCTGTCGGGGATGACTCGGTCCTGGATCACTCGGTCCTGGATCACTCGGTCCTGGATCACTCGGTCCGGGATCACTCGGTCCGGGATCACTCGGTCCTGGATCACTGTCGGGGATCACTCTGTCGGGGATCACTCTGTCGGGGATCACTCTGTGCGGGATCACTCTGTCGGGGATCACTCTGTCGGGGATCACTCTGTGCGGGATCACTCTGTGCGGGATCACTCTGTCGGGGATCACTCTGTCGGGGATCACTCTGTCGGGGATCACTCTGTCGGGGATCACTCTGTCGGGGATCACTCTGTCGGGGATCACTCTGTCGGGGATCACTCTGTCGGGGATCACTCTGTCGGGGATCACTCTGTCAGGCATCACTGTGTCCGGGATCACTCTGTCGGGGATCACTGTGTCCGGGATCACTCTGTCGGGGATCACTCTGTCGGGGATCACTCTGTGCGGAATCACTCTGTCGGAGATCACTCTGTCGGAGAGCACTCTGTCGGAGAGCACTCTGTCGGAGATCACTCTGTCGGGGATCACTGTGTCGGGGATCACTGTGTCGGGGATCACTGTGTCGGGGATCACTCTGTCGGGGATCACTCTGTCGGGGATCACTCAGTCGGGGATCACTCAGTCGGGGATCACTGTGTCCGGGATCACTGTGTCC
Organism: Squalus acanthias; assembly: GCA_030390025.1. NCBI lineage: Eukaryota > Metazoa > Chordata > Chondrichthyes > Squaliformes > Squalidae > Squalus > Squalus acanthias. Next base: position 45,919,936 of record CM059430.1, read on the forward strand.
GGGATCACTCTGTCGGGGATCACTCTGTGCGGGATCACTCTGTCCGGGATCACTGTGTCCGGGATCACTGTGTCCGGGATCACTGTGTCCGAGATCACTGTGTCCGAGATCACTCTGTCGGGGATCACTCTGTCGGGGATCACTCTGCGGGATCACTCTGTCCGGGATCACTCTGTCCGGGATCACTCTGTCGGGGATCACTCTGTCGGGGATGACTCGGTCCTGGGTCACTGTGTCCGGGATCACTCGGTCCGGGATCACTCGGTCCTGGATCACTGTCGGGGATCACTCTGTCGGGGATCACTCTGTCAGGGATCATTCTGTCGGGGATCACTCTGTCTGGGATCACTCTGTCCGCGATCACTCTGTGCGGGATCACTCTCTCTGGGATCACTCTGTCTGGGAACACTCTGTGCGGGATAACTCTGTCGGGGATCACTCTGTCGGGGATCACCCTGTCGGGGATCACCCTGTCGGGGATCACTCTGTCTCGGATCACTGCGTCCGGGATCACTGCGTCCGGGATCACTGCGTCCGGGATCACTGCGTCCGGGATCACTGCGTCCGAGATCACTCTGTCGGGGATCACTCTGTCTAAGATCACTCTGTCTCGGATCACTCTGTCTAGGATCACTCTGTCCGGGATCACTCTGTCCGGGATCGCTCTGTCCGGGATCGCTCTGTCGGGGATCACTCTGTCGGGGATCGCTCTGTCGGGGATCACTGTGTCGGGGATCGCTCTGTCGGGGATCACTCTGTCTCGGATCACTCTGTCCGGGATCACTCTGTCCGGGATCACTCTGTCCGGGATCACTGTGTCCGGGATCACTGTGTCCGGGATCACTGTGTCTGGGATCACTCTGTCTAGGATCACTCTGTCCGGGATCACTCTGTCGGGGATCACTCTGTCCGGGATCACTGTGTCCGAGATCGCTCTGTCGGGGATAGCTCTGTCCGGGATCGCTGTGTCCGGGATCGCTCTGTCGGGGATCACTGTGTCCGGGATCACTGTGTCCGGGATCACTGTGTCCGAGATCGCTCTGTCGGGGATAGCTCTGTCCGGGATCGCTGTGTCCGGGATCGCTCTGTCGGGGATCACTGTGTCCGGGATCACTGTGTCCGGGATCACTCTGTCGAGGATCACTCTGTCTAGGATCACTCTGTCTAAGATCACTCTGTCTAGGATCACTCTGTCTAGGATCACTCTGTCTAGGATCACTCTATCTAAGATCACTCTGTCTAGGATCACTCTGTCTAGGATCACTCTGTCTAAGATCACTCTGTCTGGGATCACTCTGTCTAGGATCACTCTGTCTAAGATCACTCTGTCTAGGATCACTCTGTCTAAGATCACTCTGTCTAGGATCACTCTGTCTAGGATCACTCTGTCTAAGATCACTCTGTCCGGGATCACTCTGTCTAAGATCACTCTGTCGGGGATCACTCTGTCGGGGATCACTCTGTCGGGGATCACTCTGTCGGGGATCACTCTGTCGGGGATCACTCTGTCGGGGATCACTCTGTCGGGGATCACTCTGTCGGTGATCACTCTGTCGGGGATCACTCTGTCGGGGATCACTCTGTCGGGGATCACTCTGTCGGGGATCACTCTGTCGGGGATCACTCTGTCTAGAATCACTCTGTCTGGAATCACTCTGTCCGGAATCACTCTGTCCGGGATCACTCTGTCGGGGACCACTCTGTCGGGGACCACTCTGTGAGGGATCACTCTGCGGGATCACTCTGTCGGGGATCACTCTGTCGGGGATCACTCTGTGCGGGATCACTCTGTCGGGGATCACTCTGTCGGGGATCACTCTGTCGGGGATTATTCTGTCTAGAATCACTCTTTGCGCGATCACTCTGTGCGGGATCACTCTGTTGGGGATCACTCTGTGCGGGATCACTCTGTCGGGGATCACTCTGTCGGGGATCACTCTGTGCGGGATCACTCTGTGCGGGAGCACTCTGTCGGGGAGCACTCTGTCGGGGAGCACTCTGTCGGGGAGCACTCTGTCGGGGAGCACTCTGTCGGGGAGCACTCTGTCGGGGAGCACTCTGTCGGGGAGCACTCTGTCGGGGAGCACTCTGTCGGGGATCACTCTGTCGGGGATCACTCTGTCGGGGAGCACTCTGTCGGGGAGCACTCTGTCGGGGATCACTCTGCCCGGGACCACTCTGCCGGGGACCACTCTGTCGGGGATCACTCTGTCGGGGAGCACTCTGTCGGGGGTCACTCTGTCGGGGATCACTGTGTCGGGGAGCACTCTGTCGGGGATCACTCTGCCCGGGACCACTCTGCCGGGGACCACTCTGTCGGGGAGCACTCTGTCGGGGGTCACTCTGTGCGGGATCACTCTGTCGGGGACCACTCTGCCGGGGAGCACTCTGCAGGGGAGCACTCTGTCGGGGAGCACTCTGTCGGGGAGCACTCAGTCGGGGACCACTCAGTCAGGGTCCACTCAGTCGGGGACCACTCCGTCGGGGACCAGTCCGTCCGGGATCACTCCGTCTAAGATCACTCTGTCTAGAAGTTCTCTGTTTAGGATTACTCTGTCTAGGATCATTCTGTCTAGAAACACTCTGTCTCGGATCACTCTGTCTCGGATCACTCTGTCTCGGATCACTCTGTCTCGGATCACTCTGTCTCGGATCACTCTGTCTCGGATCACTCTGTCTCCGATCACTCTGTCTCGGATCACTCTGTCTCGGATCACTCTGTCTGGAATCACTCTGTCTGGAATCACTCTGTCTGGGATTACTCTGTCTTCGATAATTCTGTCTGGGATCACTGTCCGGCATCACTCTGTCCGGGATCACTCTGTCCGGGGTTACTCTGTCTAGGATCACTCTGTCTAAGATCACTCTGTCTAGAAGTTCTCTGTTTAGGATTACTCTGTCTAGGATCATTCTGTCTAGAAACACTCTGTCCGCGATCACTCTGTCCGCGATCACTCTGTGTGGCATCACTCTGTCTAGGATCACTCTGTCCGGGATCACTCTGTCCGGGATCACTCTGTCCGGGATCACTCTGTCCCGGATCACTCTGTCCGGGATCACTCTGTCCGGGATCACTCTGTCCGGGATCACTCTGTCCGGGATCACTCTGTCCGGGATCACTCTGTCCGGGATCACTCTGTCCGGGATCACTCTGTCCGGGATCACTCTGTCCGGGATCACTCTGTCCGGGATCACTCTGTCTGGGATCACTCTGTCTACGATCACTCTGTCCGGGATCCGTCTGTCCGGGATCACTCTGTCGGGGATCACTCTGTCGGGGATCACTCTGTCCGGAATCACTCTGTCCGGAATCACTCTGTCGGGGATCACTCTGTCGGGGATCACTCTGTCGGGGATCACTCTGTCGGGGATCACTCTGTCGGGGATCACTCTGTCGGGGATCACTCTGTCGGGGATCACTCTGTCGGGGATCACTCTTTGCGGGATCACTCTGTCGGGGATCACTCTGTCGGGGAGCACTCTGTCGGGGAGCACTCTGTCGGGGAGCCACTCTGTCGGGGACCACTCTGTCGGGGACCACCCTGTCGGGGACCACCCTGTCGGGGATCACCCTGTCGGGGATCACCCTGTCCGGGATCATTCTGTCGAGGATCACTCTGTCTGGGATCACTCTGTGCAGCCCTCAGGAAAAAAATTACAAAATCTTTAAACAAAGCAGCAGATATGATGTGAATAACAGCTGCAGCCCAGCTCATTATTGGAAAAACTTTTGCATAAATTAGCTGTGTGGCACTTTGAAATTATCTCAAACTAATGTGTCAGAAAAGCGTAATCTATCGAACGTGTTGCTCCATGAGATATTACATTGTGAGCATCCACCTAATATTTGCCCGCTGTGACTTTCAAGTAGAACTGGATTTTTGGGGATTATTTTTAATTAAAGTGCCTGAATGTTTTTGAGGACTTCAAATGATACAGTCATGACTTTTTTTTTCAAGTTCTCTGAACCCAGGATAAGATGATTGGCAAAAGAACCAAAGGCGACGTAAGAAAAAACTTTTTTATGCAGCGAGTGGTTAAGATCTGGAATGCACAGCCTGAAAGGGCGGTGGAAGCAGACTCAATCTTATCTTTCAAAAGGGAGTTGGATAAGTATCTGAAGGAAAAACATTAGCAGGGCTATGGGGAAAGAGCGGCGGGAGTGGGACTAGCTGAGAGTCGGCACGGGCTCAACGGGCCGAATGGCCGCCTTCCGTGCTGTAACCATTCTATGATTCTATGAGACTGCTGCCTTAAAATTGCTCCCTGTGCTTAGTATTTGAGAGAAACAAACCAAATGGGAGACTTCCTTTTAACAATAGCACAGGCATTAATGTTTTGGTCTTGCGCAGCTGCTGGTGTACATGTTCAGAGCTGAGCATCGAAGTAGAGTAAGCCTTAATACCTGTAATATTGGTTAGAAGATGATCTCAGCCTTGAGCTAAAGTCTTGAGGTTGCGGTTGGAGAAAGGATTTCTATCAGCCAAGCCATCAATAATTCCTTTTTCAAGGGGTAAGTTGGACTTTTTCTCAAATTGGGCTTTAAAGTATTGTGATACGTGTTCTACAGCTGCCCTTAGTGGTCAAAAGTTCCATGGTCCAAGCTCTACAATTCTCCAAACCAGCAAAAAATATATATACAATGGCTGTCTGATACACGGTGAGCTTATCTATTGAGCAGCTGAACCACACGGGCCAGATTCAATATCCGGTTTTTACATTTTTTTTATTCCTTCACGGGATGTGGGCGTTGCTGGCAGGGCCAGCATTTATTGCGCTTGAACCGCTGCAGTCCGTGTAGTGAAGTTACTCCCACAGTCCTGTTATGTTCCCGTTAAGCTGCGTGGCCGCGCAGCGGTCTGGAGGTCCCGCACAGGCCGCTTGCCGGCTTTTAAATGGAAAAAACCGCGCATGCGTGATAATTTGAATGGGTCTGTTAAAGGCGGCACACTGAAAAAAATTAGCGGGAACATTAGTCGGGAGTTCCAGGATTTTGTTCCGGCAACTTCTGACCTTATGATGGAGGGACGGTCATTGATGAAGCAGCTGCAGATGGTTGGGCCGAGGACACTGCCCTGAGGAAATCCTGCAGCGATGTCCTCGGGCTGAGATGATCGGCCTCCAACAACCACAACCATCTTCCTTTGTGCTAGCTATGACTCCCGGGAATGGAGAGTTTTCCCCGATTCCCATTGACTTCAATTTTACTAGTGCTCCTTGGTGCCACGCTCAGTCAAATGCTGCCTTGATGTCAAGGGTAGTCACTCTCACCTCACCTCTGGAATTCAGCTGCTTTGTCCATGTTTGGACCAAGGCTGTGATGAGGTCAGGGATGTAACAACTGGGACCCCTTGTAATCTGAACTTGATATTGGCTCTCTCACTTCTCCAGTCTTTCTGAAGGCAGACTGAAACCCCATTCGTAAGACGAAGCCAAAAACAAATCATTAAGCTGCTTTATTTACAGACGGCTCATCCAAAACTCTGCTTCCCGCTCACCCATCACCCCTGTCGGAGGTGGGAAAAAGCAGACTGTGACATTCCAGGTGTTTAGTCTACATTAGAACAGCAAAAAACAAGTGTTTTAACTTGTCTTTTCTCGTTGACCTATACTGGATCCTGGTCCCCCAGTGCCTGAGATTTAAAATTCCCACCGTTGTGTTTAAATCCCTTCATGGCCTCACCCCTCCCTATCTCTGTAGCCTCCTCCAGTCTGAGAACTCTGAGTTGCTGCCGACTCTGCCCCCTTGTGTATTGCCCCCTTCGCCCCACCGTTGCCGTTTATGCCACCAGCCGTCTAAGCTCTGGAATTCCCTCTCGCCTCTCCGCCTCCGTCTCCTCCTTTAAGACCCTCCTTAAAACCCACCTCTTTGACCCAGCTTTTAGTCGGCCCCTCCTAACATCTCCTTGGGCTCGGCATCCATTTTTGTCTGATTATGCCTCTGTGAAGCGATTTTTCTCCATTAAAGGTGATGTATAAATGCAGGCGGTGGTTGTTGCTGCAAATCTGTAGACTGGTGGAGGGACATTCACAAAAACTTGTTTTATTTCCCCCCTCCCCCCAGGTTATTAAAGAAGAAATGATCAACCAAGCTGTTAGTAGACTTTGTTACGGAAACAAGGTGATACTGGCCCCCATGGTGCGTGTTGGTACTTTACCGATGAGATTACTGGCACTAGACTATGGAGCGGACATTGTATACTGTGAGGTAAGGAAAGGCTCCCATATTATACCTGTAGCATGCTCAGTGGGTGTGGCAATATACTGGGAGATAGAGTTTACAGGGGTAACATTGAACCTGTGCCTACAGTATAGACTTACAACAAGTACCTGTCGTCATGTTTTCCACATTGGAAGCCCACGATTGTTATTCCAAGAATTACAACCTTGGATGAGCGTTTAAGGCACAGACCGGCTGCTTCCATGTCATTGTGTCCAAGTGCTAAATTGATTGAAATGTATGAGAATGTTCTCCATGTCGAGGACCTGATGTCACTTGGTCATCACTGAAAAAATACAGAAAATGCTGGAAACGCAAAGCAGGTCAGTCAGCATCTGGAAAGAGAAAAGAATAGGTTGTGACATTCGGGTGTTTGGTCTGCGTTAGAACAGAAAAAAACTGAAGGGTTTCAACTTGTCTTTTCTCCACAGATGCTGCCTGAGCTGCTGTACATTTCCACCACTTTCTGTTTTCAGATTTCTCGCATTTTAATCTTTTTTCTTGTCATTACTGAAGGCGATGGTTCAATCAGAGCAGATTAAAATCTCAGCCTGAAAATCAGGGGTCAGTGAGGCTGGTCCAGTTGAACAGGTTACTTTCTGGATACTCGATGATCCTGAGCAGAAACCTATCTAAGGAGAACAAATTCCAGGTATAGATGCTGTATTGAACCCAGGGAGACTGGATTTCTGAAGCTTTAGTTGGAGGGATTTCACACATGAAGGGACATTCTTCCTATCCTGGCACCAAATGGAAAAGCTTTTATACTTGACAAGAAATAATGGGTTTCCCCGGTGCTGTAATGATGTCCATTGCTTGTCTTGAGAGTTGCATTTGTGCGTGTACGTCGCTGTGCATATTTTGATACTAAAATAAATGTCAATGCTGTAACGTACTTGTATAAACTGAGCGCAGGGATGGGTGGCACCCGACTTTGAAGATGGGTTCCACCTGAATCATTGATCTATCAGGTGCCGATTGACCAACTTTACATCTCCACTTCTATATTCAGTTTTTAAGTGATGTGCTGAACTTGCTCTTGCTCACCTCGTTCTCTTTTTTTCTTTCCAATTTTCCTCACTCTCTTTTGCACTCTCTCGCAGTCACTCGCTCTCGCTTTCACTCTCTCTCTCTCTCTCTCTCTCTCTCTCTCTCGCATTCCTTCTTTCTCCCTTTTTCTCTCCTGCGCACTCTCATTCCTTTATCACTCGCTCTCAGTGAGGAGAGTCCTAGCTGCTATTGCATATTTCTCTGGCTTAGCCGTAAAACATCAGCCATTTCAGTCATCCTGAATCGGTACATCTGTTTCCCCCTTTTCTTAAATGCCTTTGGCACTTCTGCCAGAATGATACAATGCTCCATTGTGGTCTGGAGGTAGGTTTTGCTGCAGTCAATCATGCAATTTTCGAAACCTGGACCCAGGAGAAATCTGAGATTTTGTTTAGAGTTTCAAACTGGAATGAAACTCTCAGAACTAAAAATATATTTCTGAACCTGCCAGAGCCTGGAAGTTAATCTTGTTGGAGAAATGTTTTCTCTCTCATGGGAGCAGCAGAATTGCAGCAACTAACGGAGGCTGTGTGATATCGGGGCACTATCTAGGGCGTGAGAAGAGGAAGGCGTATAGTGAAAGGGCAAGAGTCTCCTAAAGGGACAGAGATCGCTGCTGATTTGTGTGTCCCTCTCCCCCAGGGTTGCCTGAATTACCAGCAATATGTTAGAACTGGGAAACACAATGGAACAGGCAGAAACTGCAGACTTCAACCCCCGAGTATCACTGTCAAGCCACTTTATGAGAAGTCGCACAACACCAGGTTATAGTCCAACAGATTTATTTAAAATTACAAGCTTTCGGAGCTATCCTGCCCCTTCTTCAGGTAAAGTTACTGTGAACAATCTATCAGAATTCACAATATAAACACAGAGAAAATGCATTCAATCTTTCCCTACATCAAAGACACACTAAGAGCACAGCCAAGACAATGAGATGTGTCCCAGGGGGTCCAACGTGTCAAAACACCTGCTGGCTGCATATCCTCTCCATTTGGGTTTGTTTCTTGTGTTTGTTTTGTTTTTTAAAAACTGGAAAGACCGGCAACGATGTCAAGTCACGTTCTGTATCGTGACATGAACCCGATATCCCGATTGAGGCCATCCTCATGAGTGCGGAACTTGGCTATCAGTTTCTGCTCGATGATTTTGTGTTGTCGTGTATCCCGAAGGCCGCCTTGGAGAACGCTAACCCGCAGATCCGAGGCTGAATGCCCTTGACTGCTGAAGTGTTCCCCGACTGGGAGGCGAGACCATGCAGACACTGAGACAACGTATGAACGGACACCGCGCAACAATCACCAGGCAGGAGGGTTGCCTCCCAGTCGGGGAACACTTCAGCAGTCAAGGGCATTCAGCCTCGGATCTGCGGGTTAGCGTTCTCCAAGGCGGCCTTCGGGATACACGACAACGCAAAATCATCGAGCAGAAACTGATAGCCAAGTTCCGCACTCATGAGGATGGCCTCAATCGGGATATCGGGTTCATGTCACGATACAGAACGTGACTTGACATCGTTGCCGGTCTTTCCAGCTTTTTAAAAAAAAAACAAACACAAGAAACAAACCCAAATGGAGAGGATATGCAGCCAGCAGGTGTTTTGACACGTTGGACCCCCTGGGACACATCTCATTGTCTTGGCTGTGCTCTTAGTGTGTCTTTGATGTAGGGAAAGATTGAATGCATTTTCTCTGTGTTTATATTGTGAATTCTGATAGATTGTCTCACAGTAACTTTACCTGAAGAAGGGGCAGGATAGCTCCGAAAGCTTGTAATTTTAAATAAATCTGTTGGACTATAACCTGGTGTTGTGCGACTTCTCATTTTTGTCCACCCCAGTCCAACGCCGGCATCTCCACATCAAAGCCACTTTATATTACAGTATGTACATAGTAGCTTCTTGATTGGACACTGGTGTAAGGTAGATAATTGCACCAAACCATGGTATTCATTTCAAACAAGTGTTGCAATCCACCACAGTGTGTAACAGTTTGCAGGTCCTGACGATATGGCTCAAACTCTAGCACTTTTGCCTATTTCACTGCCATTTGGAAAATTTCTGTCAATCCTTGAGTCAGTATTAGCTCCAAGTAAACCTCTGGTCTGATGAGAGAGTGACCTTGGTAATCCCAGCTAATGCTGGTCATTGCAAAGATCTGTGAGAAAACTGGGGAATAATAAGATTGGAAGAAGAATATAAATGCATGCTGTATTTTAAACCTAAAAGTGACGCTATAAGTGCCGTTAAAGCCTTTTGTTGCTGCCTATTTAGTAGTAAAAGGAGCCACCATTGATAGAATGTGACATATGTAAGTTCCATTCGAAAAAAAACTTGCCGTGTAAAGCTCCTCTGTCTCTCAAATATCTTGAAGTACCTCACGTACCGTCGATTAGTTTGAAGTGCAGTGACTGTTCTTGTGCAGGCAAATGTGGTGGGAATTTTCTGCCTATCAGGACCACAAACAGCACTGAAATAAATCAGTTTATGGTACTGGCCGAAACAGAAATGTTAGCGGAACTTTGGGAGAGCTCCTTGCTTTTGTTTGAATAGTGCCGTGGGATCTTTCCCATCGGAACAGTGTCAGCCTCGACTCTGGAGGGGGGAGTGGGTGGTAGGGCTTGAATCTGACCCAGAGCTCTACCAACTGACACCGGCAGTAACCACGTTTTAGTGAAATCACTGTGCACTACGTTACTTTGTGCAGTAATGCCCTGTGTGTGTGGCCTTGACTGATAGGAGTTATATAAACATTTGTATCAGATTTAAATTATTAATGCTCATCCTCAAAGTGTTCTGAAGCACGTACTGCTGTGCTGCGAAATCCAGCTATTGCCGATGCTTTCTTTACTCAGTGCGTTCTGGTTATTTGTTCAACGTGGTGATGTGACTGCGGGTTTTAGCGCCACAGAATTTGGCTGCCTTAAAGCATGATTTTAATGGACTTTCTATTTTCAGCAGAATTGCTGGTGAATTTTACTGCTCAAAATTAAACCCATTCGGTAAATTCCATTTTGTTTATAGTAAAGAGGGAAACTGTCTGCCATGTGACTGAACCGACAGCGTGAGTGGAGATTTAAATTAGTGTCCAGAATTTGGAGGTCTGGCAGAAAATTTGTTTAGTTCTCACGCTGGAGAGATCCTAATAAAACCCCCCTTCCCAGGGCATTTTCATGTCCCTCAGCACAGTTGAGCTGCAGTAACAGTACATAGGAACAGGAGTAGGCCAATCAGCCCCTTGCGCCTCTTCCGCCATTCAATTAGAACAGGCTGATCTGTATTTTAACTCCACCTACCCGTAAATTAGGGATGTGCAAAAAATGGATAAAGCTTAGCGGATTGAACGGAAAGTAATTTTGACTTCGGGGAAAAGCGACAATAAGCCGATAACCTAAGAATTAGGAGCAGGAGTAGGCCACACAGCCTCTCGAGCCTGCTCCGCCATTCAGTAAGATCATGGCTGATCTTCAACCTCGACTCCACTTTCCCGCTCGATCTCCTTATCCCTTGATTCCCCGAGAGTCCAAAAATCTATCGATCTCAGCCTTGAATGTACTCAACGATTCAGTATCCACTGCCCTTTGGGGTAGAGAATTCCAAAGATTCACAACCCTCTGAGTGAAGAAATTCCTCCTCATCTCAGTCTTAAATGGCCGACCCCTTATCCTGAGACTATGCCCCCTAGTGACTGTAGTGAACTTGAGTGTCTTGTACATTGATGGGGTTTAAAAAGTGAATATATTGGACAGGACTTTTTCACTTGAAAATGACAGCTTCTTGTGGAAGTCTGGGTGGGCAGAAACATGGCCGATCTGACCTTTGACTCCACATTTTTCCCCAGATTAAAGTCTCTTAGCTTTGGCTGTCTCTCAGGATTCATGTGCTGCAGTGGTCCGTTGCTAGGAAATGTTTCGTATTGTGTATTTCAGAGGGCATGACTATAAAAAGCAGCTCAGAAAAACCAGGGGTCAAATACAACTGCATGTTATAAAGTGAGAATTGAGGGAGAGAAGTGCTAGACTTGGCTAGTTTGTCAGCATGGGGGAACATGCAGGGTAATTTGTAACTGTAGAAATAACCCAGTGATCTTTGGCTCTGAGATATCATGGAGGGGCATGGAATAGATAAGAAATCTGTTGGTGCTAAATGCGAGAGATGTACCAGCCCCTGACCGAGCTGAGCTGATGGGAAATATGAGTGACTCTCTGTAAACACAGTTGGTGGGGAAAATGCTTCGAGATTGTGGTACTTAAAGCATGAAGTGAGGTAAGAGGATGAGGAAGCTAGTTTTTGCTCGATGACAGATAATACAGTTAAATTATAAAACACAATCTCTCACCCAAAGGTGGTTGGGGTTCTAAGTGTGGCTTTTATAAATGCCAGTTTGTTCCTTCCTTTTCTTTCTTTCTCAAGCTGCTGAACACAAAAGTTATCTTGATCTTTAGTTTTGCGACTTGCTTCTCACCAGTGACTGAGATGCTGTCTCCGCAGTATCAACTCTCTGGATCTTTTTCTGTGCTCTCAAAAACTACGAGGACCTGTTTCACTCGTTGCAGTTGCCTCCTTGTTGTTGTACCTAATGTGCGGAATGAAAAGTAGGGCCTTACCAGACCTCGTGTGTAGTTTTGTAGGTGGATCATGTAGACAAGAATGTTGGCACAGACTGCATGAGTAGAATGGCCTCTTTCTATGCTGTAACATTCTATAATGTTGCTGAATCAATCCTTGTACATTTAAGTTCCATATTTTGACCAATTGCCCAGTTACGGTCACCAAATCTAAGCAACTTCCAGTGTTTGTATCAATGTCCGCTACCTTCTGTTAACCTGGATCTAAGTAATTCAGCACAAAGTGCGTACAGTACTGAGATCCATGCTGGCTGTCCACGGGTACTTGATCTTAATCCATTAATTTGTAATTGTTTAAAACTTGCCACAGGGGCTGTATCGATTAGACGTATCTGTTAATCAAGTATTAGTGTACCTTTGAAAAATCAATCTGCACTTGTATCCCTGTCTGAAACAGCCAGCACCATGTAGTCAGACCTACAGGCCATGTATATTGATTTGCAATTTTTTTTGAGTCGGCAAGAAGGCAGACAGGCTGCACATTCATGTCATTCACAGTTCATTTGTGCGCGCATGCTCTCTTTAATCTGGGTTTTTACAGACTGTGTTCTGCCTGGAAATGGAATGTTGCCACATATCTTCGCGATACGACAAGCATTTGGCCTTATTATAAAATAAGCCTCAGTGAATTTTATTTGCAATAATAAAGTGGCCATTTGATCAAGAAAAGCATTACTTCTATTAAGGCCATGTGTGATTTTAAAGGTCACACCAGCTAATTCGTAATGCAAACTACTCATCTGGTATAATTAATTCTGGGGGGGGAAAAGATTTTGAATCTATGATTCTATAACATTTGATTTAAAGCTAAGGCATCTACTTAAAATGCTCAACATTCTTAAAATGTTAAATAAAAAGAGAAAAATGTTTTTATTTATTTCAGATTTCCAGCATCCGCAGTATTTTGCTTTTATTCTTTAAATATTCCTTTCCACTCTATCCAAGAAAACAGATTTTAAAAACAAAGTGGGGATAAGTGAACCTTCAGTTATTCCACCATCTGTGTCCTGCTGTTTTCACTTTTAAACACAGTTGGAAGTTACACAAGCTCCTGCAAAGTCCATTAAAGGCTGCATTCAGCATTAAACCTTTTTATTGGCTTTCAACCACTGTATTGCTCTCTGTGGAGAAAGATCTCCTTTGGACACGATCGGGGCAGCATTCCGAGGTCACGGCCCCAGTGGGGAGCCACCCCTGGCAGCAATGTGGATTGGGAATTCGGGCAGGTGCCGTGCCTGATTTTTGCGACGCTGTTGATTGGAAAATCATACACCGCATGCCCCTGATTTTATTTCTGGCCGTTGATGGCTCCCCACCACCAGCGTTCGAAAACGACCACTTCGGTGTTCTTCATTAAACGGGTTTCTGATTTTGAGACGGATCATTCACAGGGAAAATCGTCCCACGTGTAGGGAATTCGACAAAGCTGCAAGAATAAGGGGGCGGGGGCCCTATGTTGCTTCCCCAGCATGGTGCTCTGTGTAGAAAGCAAGAATGCTTTTACTTTTTCTAGATGAAAGCACAGACCTTTACCAATGCTGCTGTACAACCAGCCGCTGTGAGCTATTTGAGTCTGCCTCGGAGTGAGCCGCCCTCTATTCTGGCTTAGCGGAGTTTACCATGTCCCTGCTGCCTTCCACTAGTCATTCAGGCAGCATCAGGCAGCCATCAAAGCTGAATTGCGTGTGTGATCCTGTGTGCAGGGTATTCTTGCAACTTGGTAGAATTCCCCCTACATGTGGGAAGATTTTCCCTGTGAATTATCCGTATCAAAATCACAAACCTGGTTAATGAAGGACACAGAAGTGGTCGTAGTGGTTATGTTACTGAACCAGTAATCCAGAGGCCTGGACTAAATCCACAGAACAAGACTTCAAAATCCCACCATGGCAATTTGAATTCAGTTTATAAAATCTAGAAGTAAACAAAAAAGATCAGTAAAACCAAACTGGGAAGACAACCTGTTGTCTTTACCCGGTCTGGCCTATGTGTGACTCCAGTCCCATGCCAACATGGCTGACTCTTTAACCATAGTGATCAGGCTGCCCATCATTTATTTAAAACAAATGATGATCTGTTCGTAACCCTATGCACAATCGCAAGGTAATTACAGATTAGGAAGGTCATCTTGATTCATCCATCTAGAAATACCCTACAAACACCCCCCTCCCCCCGCCATTTCAGCATCCAGTTAGTCCATGAAAGATTCCAGGGTTTATGCCTCCATCACTCTATCTGAAAGTTTATTCCACATGTTGAAACATGTCTGAAGAACTTCCTGATATCAATCTTAAATTTACCTTTTTACTTGTTTGAACCCTTGTCCTATTGTAATTTAATTTAAATAATGTTCTGAATTTACCTTTCCCCTTCCCTTAACTATCTTGCATATCTCTATAAGATCATCTTTCAGATGCCTCTTTTCTAGGCTACAAGGGCGAAGTTTCTTCAATCTTTCCTCAGCTGTGGCTTCGTGGTTGGCACTCTTGCCTCTTGAGTCAGAGGGTTGTGTGTTCAAGTCTCATTCCAGAGACTTGAGCCCATAATCCAGGCTGACTCTTCGGTGCAGTCCTGAGGGGAGTGTTGCACCGTCAGGTGCCGTCTTTCGGATGAGACGTTAAACTGAGGCACTGAATGCCCACTCAGTTGGACAGAAAAGGTCCCGTAGCACAACTCAAAGAAGAGCAGGAGTGCCCTAGCCAATATTTATCCCTCAACCACTAAAACAGATGATCTGGTCATTTAGCTCATTGCTATTTGTCGGACCTTGCTGAGCACAAATTGGTTGTCACGTTTCCAACATTAAAACAGTGACTACACTTCAAAAGTACTTCATTGGCTCAGAACCGCTTTGGGACATCCTCAGGTCATGAAAGATGTTATAAAAATGCAAGTTCTTTCTTTCTGCTGTCTAAGTAAATTACAAGTCGATGCTAGCAATAAGCCTTTTCTCAAAGGGTGATTAATGCTTGGAACAGTCTGCTGAGCAAAGCTCTAGGGTTGCACAAAATGCAGTTTGACAACAGCAACAACAACAACTTGTATTTATATAGCGCCTTTAACGTAGTAAAACGTCCCAAGGCGCTTCACAGGTGTGTTAAAAGACAAAAAATTTGACACCGAGCCACATAAGGAGAAATTAGGGCAGGTGACCAAAAGCTTGGTCAAAGAGGTAGGTTTTAAGGAGTGTCTTAAAGGAGGAAAGAGAGGTAGCGAGGCGGAGAGGTGTAGGGAGGGAGTTCCAGAGCTTAGGGCCTAGGCAGCAGAAGGCACGGCCACCAATGGTTGAGCGATTATAATCAGATATGCTCAAGAGGGCGGAATTAGAGGAGCGCAGATATCTCGGTTGTAGGGGGGGTTGTTGTGAGGCTGGAGGAGATTACAGAGATAGGGAGGGGCGAGGCCATGGAGGGATTTTTAAACAAGGATGAGAATTTTGAAATTGAGGCGTGGCTTAACCAGGACATTAACATGACAGAGTTGGAGTCCTGGAGAGCTCAACATCAATGGGTCAGAAGGATCTTTACGTTCCTTTTCCTACATTACAACAGTGACTACACTTCAAAAAACTTACTTCATTGGCTGTAAAGCACTTTGGGATATCCGGTGGTCATGAAAGGCGCTATATAAATGCAAGTCTTTCTTTGCTTTTTCCTTCACTTTATATTTTTTAATGCTCTTTAGGAGAAATCGGATTATGTGTTTCACAACAGCTTTAACTTGAGCAGTGCCTTTGACATTGTGTGATGTTTATTGTACTGGTAGACCAATAATTTTGGTAATTGCTGTCAGGCTGTGAACTGAATCATTTTTTTTGCACTTTAAATAGGAATTGATTGATTTGAAAATGATACAGTGTAAGAGAGTTGTGAATGGTGAGTTGACAAACTATTTTTTACTTAACCTGACTTTCACCCCCTTTCCTATTCTTTTAATATTTAAGCATTTTTCACATATTTAGCAAAAGCAATTGACTGAATTAAATGAAACTTGTCAGTATTATAATATCAAACCTGTACCAGCATTCAAAGCAGAATGTAACTACAGGATGTGAATTGGGAATCTGACTACAGATGGGTTGCACAAAGTGGGTGAGAGTTTCTGCTTTGGGTGCAATCTTCCATGAACCAGCGCAATTGGGAAGCGTAATAGAACATAATCGTTTCTTTTTTAACCTTTCCATTAAAAAGTATTCCTTGATGTATTTAAGAGTGGTAACCTTCTGCAGTTTTATTAATATAGCTGAAAATGGGTTTACCAGCAATAATAAGCATTTTTTAATAAGAATGTCCAGTCCTGGTGAGCAACCTGATTTAAAATTACTGATGATGAATTTTTAAAAAAAAGCTATACTGAACCATTTAATGGTGTACACTAATCAGTTTCTTAGTAAATTAAATATTTTTTGATATGAAAATACTTCTAAAATCTGCCTACTAGTGCCTGTGCATCTAAGAAAATGAGGGCAATTTGAAGAGCCTTCCCGAGCTAACACAATTGGCGGAATCTCATAATTTCAACCTGGGGCTGTGGCCAGTTTTGTGGGCAGGGCCTGATTCGGGCAGAGTGAATCTTGAGCCAATGTAAAAGATTGCAAAAAACACGAGCGTAAGTGGCTTTGGCCGTGACTCACCTGTGTTTAAATTCACTGATCTTTTGCACTGGTTCAGCCCGGATTGCGCTGATATAACGAACGAAAACTGGACCCCAGTATTTTGTATCCCATAGGCAACTTGTTCGATTGAAAATATTTGCAAATGTAGTTTGTAACGGGAATATTGGGCACTGTACCATACATAGCTATAAATGTCACAGAAATTGATTATCAGAGATGCCAGTTTCTTGTTTTTACCCCTTCCACCCACCACTGATTCCTCCCCAATCATTTTTAAACATGCACTCATCCACCTTTCTAAGCCTGTCTTTCCATTTGCTTTGCTCAGAGGCGCTGGACACCATAGATTACGTTGCAACTGACGAGCGAGTCATTTTTAGGACCTGTGAAAGAGAAAAGAACCATGTTGTCTTCCAAATGGTGAGAAACAAACATCCGTTCCAGTGGAAATTTATAGAAACTACTGATGGTTTACAACAGTTGTCTATTTGGATTGGCTGCAAATGCTTGAGCTGAGTTTGCCCTGGATTAGTTGCATAGCTCAAAATGTCGCGGGCAGTTTCCAGTCCAGAAAATGAACCCTTCGTATCGGCGTAATGACAAATTTAGGAGAAGGGGAATGTGAAGATGTACAAAATTCCGAACAGCAATGATTTCAAGGTGCTGGAAATTCGTGCATGCAACCCATGTTGTGGGCCATTGGGTTTGCCAGTGTATCATATGTAAAAAGATACAAGTGTCATTTTATATACAAGACATC
The DNA here is from genome assembly GCA_030390025.1 of Squalus acanthias. Taxonomy (NCBI): domain Eukaryota; kingdom Metazoa; phylum Chordata; class Chondrichthyes; order Squaliformes; family Squalidae; genus Squalus; species Squalus acanthias. The sequence continues at coordinate 45,937,207 of CM059430.1, forward strand.
AGAATCCTACAGATAAAACTGCTGAAAGCAGCTTCAGTGAGTAGGTGTCGTACAAACTTGTAACATGAGATGGTAACAAGTACATCGCTTCCTACAAACCCATCGGCCTAGATTTGGCCGTGCGGTGCCCACAAAATGGGCTCTAAACGGCCTCCAATATGGCGGGCAGGAATCGCACATTCATTGCAAGCCGGAAGTGTGCTTCCCGCCCGCCATATTGGTAAAGGCCAAAAATTCGGTGTGCAGTGCCCACGCCTCCAGATTAGCTCCAGTCAGAACGTGCTCTCTGATATCAGGAGTTCTTCTGCAAGAACATGTTTGCAGAAAAGGTGGAGGCTGCCCTTGGAGCCCACTATCTTCTTATTCAGCCTGAGATTTCCCCATTTTATGTCTGTTTTGCTAGTTTTTTTTCTTTCATCCTTTGATACTCTTTCCATAGCTTCTCTAGATTATCATCTGTCAGATACATTAGTCTGCTTTGCAGAATTCTCTCTCTATAAAAATTCAAAACAATTCGATCCAAAAGTCCTTCCTTCATCTTTGCCACAGATTGATCGGTCATTCCTATCAAAGTCTCTTTCATAGCTGACATCTTCTGAATCTAGTTGGTTTCCTTACTCCCCAGCAACAGCCCTGGGGGAGGGGGGAGAGAGGCAGATATCTCCTGCATGATTTTATTTTTCCCCACTTTATTATTTTCCCATTTGTGCTAATCCCACCTTAATAGGCCTGTTTGTTGCTGGGTTTACTTTGCCAGCATTATGTTTTCTGAAGATTGGACAGCTCTGGATTGGCTCCTGGACTAATCTAAGGGTGCGAGCCCTGTTTGAAATGAATGGAGTCACATTGAGATGCCAGCGGATCCTGCTCTCAGTGACCTCACTGGATCAGCCTGGAGTTCTGAAATGCCTGGTCTCCATTGGGGGGAGAAACATAGAAACATAGAAGATAGGAGCAGGAGTAGGCCATTCGGCCCCTCGAGCCCGCTCCGCCATTCGATGAGATCATGGCTGATCATCCAAACTCAGTACCCTGTACCTGCCTTCTCCCCATATCCCTTGATACCTTTAGCTTTAAGAAACATATCTAACTCATTCTTGAATATATTTAATGACTTGGCCTCAACTACCTTTTGTGGTAGAGAATTCCACAGGTTCACCACTCTCTGGGTGAAGAAATTCTTCCTTATTTCTGTCCTAAATGTCTTACCCCTTATCCTTAGATTATGACCCCTGGTTCTGGACTCTCCGACCATCGGGAACATTCTTCCTGCATCTAGTTTGTCCAGACCTGTCAGAATTTTATATGTTTCGATGAGATCCCCTCTCATTCTTCTATACTCCAGCGAGTATAAGCCCAATCGACCCAATCTCTCCTCATATGTCATTCCTGCCATCCCAGGTATCAGCCTTGTGAATCTTCGCTGAACTCCTTCCATGGCAAGAACATCCTTCCTCAGATAAGGCGACCAAAACTGCACACAGTAACTCTTTTAAAATCCTACGGGCTATCTTTACAATGAGTGTTTTGGAAAGGATAGAATAGGTCCGAAGGGAGGTGGTGTAGCCTTCTAGGTCAAAGATAACCAATGCAAGAGATAGGAGTACATCAGCAGCAGCTGAATCTGTTCGGATTCAATTCGTTCAGTGATACTTTTTGTTCTCACTTGTACAGTGTAGAATGTTTTAAAAGAGGAAAAAAGAGAGACTTGCATTTATATAGCGCCTTCCATGACCTCAGGACGTCCCAAGGTGCTTCCCACCCAATTAAGGAAACGCGGCAGCCAATTTGTGCACAGCAAGCTCCCACAGACAGCACTGTGTTAATGACCAGATAATCTGTTTTCTACATGTTGGTTGAGAGATGAATATTGGCCATCTTTAAAATTAAATGGGATCTTTTATGTTGAGCAAAGAATACTTCCTCGAATTTACTGCCCCTTGAAACTAAAGCAGCTTTAAGTGTTTAAATAGGAGGCGTCCCAGCGTGAGTCTAAATAATGACAATGATTCCCAATGAAATTGACTACTATTTCACGACTCAGAAACCGTGCTGCTAAGAATCTGATGACATTATGCCAATGAACCATGTCACTTTGGATTTCACTGTGTGCTGCTGTCATTTTTACTGTAAAGTATCATTTATATTTAAGAGCTTCTCAGCGCTTCAAAAGCTTTCTTTGTATTGTCTGCACCCGTCTGAAAATTAATACTTTTTTTCAATTTCTTTTATGTTGCAGGGCACGGCTGATGCTCAAAGAGCTCTGACAGTCGCACAGCTGGTGTAAGTCTTTAAAAGGCCAGTCATAGCTCCAGTAACTGTGCTCAAAATGAACTTGCTGTGAAGTGCTCTCAAAGAATAGTTACATGATAAGTCCACATAGGGCATTAAACGATGAGGAACGGAGAGTCCAATGTAATTAAGCAAAATGTAATGGGTGACTTATAATTGGTAAAGATCAAAGCTGTACTTGGCTATTACGAACAGCCCTGTTTCCTCATGAACACATTGATGAAAGAACATTGGAGATCCTGGGAACTGTCAATTTTGAATCTTTCACAAACCTAAGCACTAAATTAAACGGAGGCTAAGTTACAGAACAGGGGAAGGAAGCCTCCTTAACTAAGGTGTGAAGGTGAATGTTGCACTTGGCTGTAAGCAAGTCTTGCCTGAAATATTGAGGTGGAAAAAACCCAAAATTTTGCAAAGTGCTTGTGAATATTCCTTTTCTTCTTGGAAAAATTGGAGCCAAAAATATAATTTTAAAACTTCCAAACTGAAGGGTCTTTACCAGTACAACCCGCTGACTCAGTGAGTTTATCCAGTGAGTGGCTTAGCTACACGGTCCAGATCCCCAATCTGTGCAGAGTTTATCGATCTCAGTCAGCACAGCAGTTAAGCCGCTACACCTGGCCTCAGTGCCCCTGGGGTGAGGGAGGAATGCAGTCTGGGCCTGCCTGCTGATCATTAGTGACATCTGTTGGAAAGTTTGTTTCTGTGAATTCCAGGTGCAGACAGAATGAGGCTTTGCTGTAATGCACCCCCCATGGTTAAATAGCCCATCACCATTCTGTCTAGACTCGCACATGAATTGATCCCTTGGGCGAGGTACTGGAGGCTGGCCAGTGCCCTGAAACCCATAATCATACCTCAGGAAGGAGTTAATGAATTGAAGAGGGGAGAGGAGAAAGCTGATGGAGGGAAAAAAGGACAATATCATACTCCACACAGTATGTTTACTAATTAATTGACTGTGACTTTTATTTGGAAACAAAGGACGGCTAAAGACAAAAAATCAATTGGGATTCCAGCTCTCGATCACTGCTTAGTGATTCCTGATAGAAAGTGCTCATGTGTGGATTTTGGGAGTGAATGAGATTAGGTGCAGTAACACTTGGGCCGGAATGTTTTCCAGGGAGGTGGGGGGCCTCCTAAGCGGGCGGGAGGCCGGGTTTCCCGCAGGCCCTGGTGACTTTAACAGCAGGGCCTGTTTTGCATGTGAGGCCTCGGATTCCCGCCCACAGCCAGCCGGATTGAGAGGGATCATGGGTCGGGGGGGGGGGGGCATCGGGGATCGCGAGGGGGTGGGGTCGGCATTTGGGATCGCGGGAGGGGGGTCAGCCGGGGATTGGGGGGAGGGGGGCGGTCGGCCGGGTTGGGGGGTGTGGGGGGAGCGCTGAGGCCAGCCACCGGAGGATTGTGGCCGGCCTCAACATCGTCAGTGGGGGGAGGAGACCTCATGGTGGGAATCGGAGGCCTTGTGGTGGGGTCTCCGATTGCAGTGGGTGGGTTAGATAGGGACCCTGGATCTAGGAGGTAGGTATAAAACCACTTACCTCCTGGATGCAGCAGTCCCTGCCTCGGCTTAAATGCGGTTTCACGAATTGTGTAAAACCTGTCCACATGCAGTTAAATTCAAAATGGAGGTGAAAAAAGAGGCTTCCAGCCTCATTACAATATTTAAATTGACGTAACCCCCCCACCCCCGGGAGCGGGTTAGTCCCCCATTCCGCCTTCGGCAAAACCAGAAGTGGGCGGGTTGGAGCCGGGATCAGGTCGGGAATCTCATTTTTGACACTTTAACTGCCCCCACGCTCCAAACCCACCTGTTTTTTGTGGGGAAAATTCTGGCCTTGGTTTCTGTAACACCTTCCCTGTCGTACTTTCCTCTCGCACTTTGTTGATAACCACCCCATTGTTATAAAACAGTGTATCCTCCAACTCACCTGAGCAATGTCACAGGAGATTAATGTGCACCTCCTGTTTGTCACACTTCCAAAATAAAGCTTTAACTAAAATAAAAACATCAAAAATGACATATTTCACAATATGATGTTGTAACCTAAGCGGCACAAACAGTCTTATTGTAAAACAGCATATCCTCTCACTCGTGGCGAGCAATACAATGGTGAACCTGCTGGTGATATATTAAGAGTCTTGTGTTTAGCGCACACTTCCGTGTCTCACTCAGTCTTGTCACACTTTAGTCATCGCACTTCGCACGTCACTGTGTGCAACATTGCAGGCGATCAGCTAGTATACAAAAAAATAACTCTTATGAACGTAAGGATTATGAAGCCATAAAGTTTATTCGCAGAATATTTTGCCAAGCATATATATTTTTGTAAATATATTTCTAACTTTCCATACAGGGAAAATGATGTAGCTGGAATTGATGTAAATATGGGCTGCCCTAAAGAATATTCTACCAAGGTAAGATAGCACTTTGCTTTCACCCATCATGGTGGATTTTCCTACAGTAAAAATTACACTTATGCAGTGTGTGATTTATAAAAGTAAAGTGTTTGCACCCATAGTGCTGAATCAAATCTTCATTACAAACTGAACAAGTTTTGCTCATGGTTCATGGAGTATTTTGCTGTATTAACCATGGTGGGGGTAGGGGATTGGCTGCATACTGCACATTGTGCAGGGCACGTACCCCGATAAATGGTGGCCAAACTTTCTGCTTGGGAGCCCATTCTCCTAGAGTGGGGTTTGTCGGGATTTGGCTGATTAGTGGTCGAGCTGCGTCACACCCTGCATCTGTTGGCAGACCTGTCAATAAAAGATGTCTGACTAACGAAGTTGGATGTAAGGCAAAGTGAAAATCCCCAAGCCTGACAGGCTGTTATGCCACATCCACCTTCCCAAGTTGCCTCCAACAGTGCACGTGTTGTCAGAGACACTTTTGGCAGCACGGTAGAAATGCTGCCGAAGGCACCAAGAATCTTCTGTGTGCCCAATGGCAGTGGATCCTCCTGTGCGGCCGGAACATGTTGCACCTCCTGCAGCATCATCAGTACAACTGGCAGAAGGTACCACCTCGCACTGATGAAAAGTTTTACCTGTCTGTTTGTCCATCGTTACTGTTTCAGTAGCGACTCCTCCTCCTCCTGGATCTGTCTCTTTCAGAGGGGGAAACAGATGTCGAGACTGCACCCTTCTCGCCAGCTACCACTCGCACAGCTTTGTCATCAGTAGATGGCGGTTGCTGAGCAGCGATGGTCCTGCCTCTCAATACTCCATCGCCACTCCCATTTTACAGTGTTGTGAGAATTGGAGAAACAATACATCGCGAGGGGAGGTCAAATGATGATTGCAGCTGGGATTCAACTCTTAGCTCTCAAGAGCCCAGTTGTTTCCATCACAAGAACTGCTAGGCTACCCCAAATAAAAATTCAGTTTTGAAAATTAAATTGAAAACATGCATTTGAACAAAAATAAGTTTAAAGGGTGAGTTTACAGATATATGATGGTATACTATTAGTCACGATAATGTTAAATGCATTATATGTTTGTGATAATTATAACTAATAAAATAGAGGAGTAACGTACAGTCACTTTAACATTTTATGCAGTGCTGATAAAAGCATTTTTTCTGGCAATATTCTGATATAGAAAAATCATTATAAATCACAGTCTTTCTCATTACATTTTTAGTTCTACTCTATGTGAGTCTGGTTATTTTTCCTTCCCAAATCATTGCATTGTCGCAAATGGCACTACAGTTAAACACTGTGGGTTGAGTTCACACATTGTGTCGCTTCCTTGAAAGTTAAATCATGGAAAAAACAAGGCAGAATCTCATTTCACTACAAAAATGCACATTATATTAACGCAACAAAGTCCATTATGCATTAATGTACTTGCCCTACAAGTTTCATTCTTTTTTGCATAAATGCCCTTGTCTATGGTCTTGGTGCTTATTTGGCAGAGAGTGCCCGTTTCTTTTATATGCTCACCTTGTACTTCAATTTTGAACTCTTCAGAGGCTCCTGAGCAAGATTGGAGATTCGCGTGGCTGATTTGTTGTATTACATCGAATATATTGCATTGTTGGGTCTGAGTGACTATTATTTAGATCCCCCCCACCTGCTGTAATGTAACACTTCAGTATAACACTAAGGGGTAAAAATTGAGTCGCGCCCCATTTGGGGCGCTAACCTCGCCGTCGCGCCCCGAAAAAATTAGCGGCCCCGCGCCGGAACTTCAGTGGTTGCGCCCCAAGAGGGAAGCGGGGCGCAACTGGAAGCAGCCCGCATCCCTCTTGGGGCGCTGCGAGTGAATATCCTGGCGCTACGTGCCGCAGCGCCACACGCTGCGGCACGTCGCGCCGCGGTATTGCAGGCCTTCCTCCCCTTCTTAAAGGGGAGGGACCCTGCGCAGCGCGAACCGGGGCCCAGCTGGGCCCCCAGGGATCGGGAGTGCCGGCAAAAGAGCCCGGCACTCAAGAGAAGTGCCGGGCTCTTGGAGCGCAGCCGGCACTTCACGGTGGGGGGGCTTCACGGGGGCCGGGGGCAGGTGCTGGCAGGCGGCCAGCAACAAAAATGGCCGCCTGCCACCTCCGCTTTAAATATCGCCGCCCCGGCCGCACGTACGCCTCCCTGAACCCGTCGGACATAGCGTCTGGCGGTAAATCAGGGGGCGCGACTGAAGATCACGGCCGGGGCGCGAGCGGGGTGCTGCGCACGGCGATGACGTCATCGCCGGCGCCACAGGGCGCTACCGGCTGCCGCCGCCGCTAACCTCCCACTAAATTTTTCGGGAGGCGTGGGCGGCGCTGCGCCCGGGCGTTAGCTGCTTTACGCCCCATTAGCGCCCTCTTAAGGCGCTAACGGGAGGCGCAAGCAGCTGAATTTTTCCCCCTAAGTCTCTCATAATACTGGCTCAGAGGGGGAAAAAAACATTGTTGCAAAAGTAGCCATGCTATAACTTTCAGCCCTGGAGGTTGTAGCTCCATATACTCCATGGCCGGAATTTTCCGGGGGGGTCAGCGGGCGGGATCGGTGGCGGGTCGGGTGGGAAATTTGATTTTTTTTTTGACAGCGGGTTGGGACCCCACTGTCAAGCTGCCACAACGCGTCTTTCCCAATGGCGCGCGTGTGTGATCTCCGATCCGGCCCGACCCGCGGAGGCAGGCGACCCAATTAAACCAATTATTGGGTTGTGGACAGACGCTTAATATTGCTTTTAACCTTGCCTTTTAACTTTAACTGCTCGCCCACGGGGTCCACGCTGCTCGGGAACCACGTCTGTGAACCTGAGGCGGGAGTTGAATGGCCATTGCTCCAGCTGATTACTTGACAGCTTCAAATGTACAGTAAAAGCTCCCACCTGACAGATCATCACTTTCCTCAGCCACAAGCTGAGTCCATTTCCAGCACAGATTCTGCAGGCTTTCCACTTTCCAGTCTCACCTCATTGGAAGAACTCTCTCACCATTGACACAATGCTTCTGTCATCTCTACTTTACCTGCCATCTATTCCATCAGCAGTGAAAGATTGAGCGAGCAGTGCGTTGACTTTAATATAACCCTTAGCAATCAAGCAATCAAGCAGAGGTCCCAGCAAAGGCTGGTCTTCACACAGGATCTAGACCTATCTCCTTACCATGCCACTCGGTTGGGTTATGTTACCTCAAGGGACTGGTGGACTTTATTTTCACTGCACCAATTGTTGCTGGGGTTAGGTTCAGTGGGTGCCAGTAACCCTCTGAAGTGGCCACTATTACTTTGTGAGTCTAAATGAGAGTTTCAGCTGGCTATCTGACTGTGCAGAACATCAAAGTCAAGCTGGAGATCCTGCTGGAGATCCTGGGGTCGAGTTTCTGCTTGTTGACGCTAGTAATATCAGCACAATCTGGGCGGAATCAGCCAAACCAGCACAAAAGTTTGGGGAATTTTAAACGTGAGTTACGCACAAAAGCACTTGAGTTCGTGTTTTCCACGATCTTTTACACTGTTTCAAGATTCAATTCGCCCAAATCAGGCCCCGCCCACAAAACTGGCCGTAACCCAGGGCGAGGGAGAAAGGAATAGAAGGAAATGCTGATCGAGTTAGATTAGCGGGGGGGAGGAGGCTGGTGTGCAGCATTAACGCCGGCATAGACCAGATGGGCCAAATGACTTCTTCCTGTGTTGTAAATTCTATGTAACGCTATGAAATTGCGAGATTCCGACAATTGCGTTCGTTCGGGAAGGCTCTTCAAATTGCGCTCATTTTCTTGACTGCTAAGGTTTATATACAGGCACAAGTCGGCACGTTTTAATTGCGGTGGAAATGGCAGAGGCTCTGGCCACAACCTTAGATATGGGGGTGGTGCCAGAGGACTGGAGGATTGCAAAATTGGCTAAGGGACTGAAAGCAGAGAGTAGTGGTGAACGATTGTTTTTCAGACTGGAGGGTGGTATACAGTGGAGTTCCCCAGGGATCAGTAATAGGACCACTGCTCTTTTTGATATACATTATTGACCTGGATTTGGGTCTGCAGGGCATAATTTTAAAGTTTGCAGATAAAACGAAACTCGGAAATGTAGTAAACTGTGAGGAGGATAGTAACAGACTTCAGGAGCACGTAGACAGACTGGTGAAATGGACAGACACATAGCAGATGAAATTTAACGCAGAGAAGTGTGAAGTGATTCATTTTGGTAGGAAGAATGAGGAGAGGCAATATAAACTAAATAGTACAATTTTAAAGGGGGTGCAGGAACAGAGAGACCTGGGGGGGTGTACGTACACAAGTCTTTGAAGGTGGCAGGACAAGTTGAGAAGGCTGTTAAAAAGGCATACAGGGTCCTTGGCTTTATAAAAGACTACAAAAGCAAGGAAGCTATGCTAAACCTTTTATAAAGCATTGGTTAGGCCCCAGCTGGAGTATTGTGGCCAATTCTGGGCACCACATTTTAAGAAGGATGTCAAGGCCTTGGAGAGGGTGCAGAGGAGATTTATTAGAATGGTACCAGGGATAAAAGACTTCAGTTACATGGAGAGACTAGAGAAACTGGAGTTGTTCTCCCTAGAGCAGAGAAGGTTAAGGGGAGATTTGACAGAGGTGTTCAAAATCCTGAATGGTTTTGATGGAGGAAATAAGGAGAAACCGGTTCCAAAGGCAAAGGTTATGGAGGGGGGAAGAACAGTGATTCCCAGAATAGCATTGAGTGATTTTACGTCTATTATCTTAAATAATTCTAAGTGGCAAGAGGTCTCCTCGATGTCACAGAAGAGTTAACTGTTAATGAGATGGGAAATTGAATTGTAACTCTTCAATTTTCAAAAATGGGATAGCAACTTTGCTTTTGACAGCTCAGAGATGGATTATAATCAGTTTAATCTTGATTTTATAATGAATATCTCAAATTAGACTCTGCAATTTCAGTAGGTAACAATAATTAATGTAGCATTGAACTGTGATAGCACTTTCCAAATCATTTAAGCTATATTGTTACAAATTATGACAGCTACAAATGCTGTAAAGATGTGTTTTGTTTAATGCCGTGTTCAAGCGTTATTTTTAACCACTTATGAATCCAATCAAATTGGCCAGTCCATTCCTTTTGATAATAATTGAGATTCTTGAAATTTCTGGGAATAAAAGCCTTCGGGATGAGCAATAGGAATTAATTGGACTTTTGCCATTTATTAATGCCCACTTTCAAGCAGATTAATTAATTCAATTCCTTAAAAACAAAATTGTGTTTCCCTGGAATAGCACTGAGGGATTTTTACCAGTTTTTATCTTCAATAATTCTGAATGGAATTGGTAGATTTTGAGGAATTGCATCTATTAATCTTATTGGGCGTTAATGAATGGTAAAAGTCCACTGAGCAGACTTGTGCGTTCTCTAATTTTATGGCCTAGGGTTACTGTCAGGTGGAAAGTTGCACTCTTGCAGTTTGCGGTGCTGTAACGGTGTTAACGCCATGCTGTGTATTTCAAATATGGATTTAAAATCGCAGTAAACATTTCCCACAAGTGAAATAGAAACACCAATTTTGTCAATTTATTTAAGTGTGGATCTAAATAATTCTGCATACTCTGGTATTGGATTGGGAATTTGAAGTGTTGCGAGTGAACCGGGAGTATGAACAGGCCATAAATTGTGACTTTGTAGGTGAAAAGTGATCCCGAGCTGTGTGGTCAGATGTGTTGCTCCATATCCTCTCCAATTACTACTGATATGTTCATTTAATTACTAGGAGCATTGTAACCTGATTTCAGGTTTAAATCCTTTAGAATAAGATTTTGCATTTATAACATTTGTGCAAATGGGACACAGTCCAACAGCAATGTTTATACAAATTCTAATGCTTGAGATTGTACATGAAGATCCTCTCTTTTGTTTGCTAATTACATTCCAATGTACTATGACAACTGACTTAGATTGTGCCTGCTGCCTTATTATTGAGGCAGAAATGCTGAATTTAATGAGTCAGAAGGTTGTGGGTTCAAGTCCCACTCCAGAGACTTGAGCACATAAAGCTAGGCTGACACTCCAGTGCAGTGCTGAGGAGCACTGCACTGTCGGAGGTGCCATCTTTCGCATGAGACGTTAAACTGAGGCCCCGTCTGCTCTCTCAGGTGGATGTAAAAGATCCCATGGCACTATTTTGAAGAAGAGCAGGGGAGTTATCCCCGGTGTCCTGGCCAATATTTATCCCTCGATCAACATCACTCAAAGCAGATTATCTGGTCATTATCACATTGCTGTCTGTGGGAGCTTGCTGTGCGCAAATTGGCTGCCGTGTTTCCTACATTACAACAGTGACTACACTCCAAAAAGTACTTCATTGGCTGTAAAGCGCTTTGGGACGTCCGGAGGTTGTGAAAGGCGCTATATAAATGCAAATCTTTCTTTTTCTTTTATTACAGAAATATTAGAAATTTAAAATACAGGTGAAATTCCAAAATGTTACATTAGACCTTATGGAAAATGTTGGCAGTGGCAGCTATCAACCTTAATAATGCCACTTTGCCTCCAGAGGCAGGTAGTGAAACAAAAGCAACTTGCATTTATATAGCGTCTTTAAAATAGTAAAAAAGAGATTAGCGTGCAAAGTTAAAGCACATGGGATTGGGGGTAAGGTACTGACTTGGATAGAGAACTGGTTGGCAGACAGGAAGCAAAGAGTTGGAATAAACGGGTCTTTTTCAGAGTGGCAGGCAGTGACTAGTGGAGTACTGCAGGGATCGGTGCTAGGACCCCAGCTATTCACAATATATATATTAATGATCTAGACGAGGGAACTAGATGTAATATCTCCAAGTTTGCAGACAACACAAAGCTGGGTGGGCGTGTGTGCTGTGAGGAGGATGCAGAGAAACTCCAGTATGATTTGGACAGGTTGGGTGATTGGGCAGATGCATGGCAGATGCAGTATAATGTGGATAAATGCGAGGTTATCCACTTTGGTGGCAAAAACTGGAAGACAGATTATTATCTGAACGCCAATAGATTGGGAAAAGGGGAAGTGCAACGAGACATGGGTGTCCTTGTGCACCAGTCACTGAAGGTAAGCATGCAGGTGCAGCAGGCGGTTAAGAAGGCAAATGGTATGTTGGCCCTCATAGCGAGAGGATTCGAGTACAGCAGCAAGGATGTCTTGCTGCAGTTGTACAGGGCCTTGGTGAGACCACACCTTGAGTATTGTGTGCAGTTTTGGTTGCCTTATCTGAGGAAGGATGTTCTTGCCATGGAGGGAGTGCAGCGAAGATTCACCAGACTGATACCTGGGATGGCAGGAATGACGTATGAAGAGAGATTGGGTCGATTAGGCTTATATTCGCTAGAGTTTAGAAGAATGAGAGGGGATCTCATTGAAACTTATAAAATTCTAACAGGACTAGACAGACTAGATGCAGGAAGGATGTTCCCGATGGCGGGGGAGTCCAGAACCAGGGTCACAGTCTAAGGATAAGGGGTAAGCCATTTAGGACTGAGATGAGGAGGAATTTCTTCACCCAGAGAGTGGTGAACCTGTGGAATTCTCTACCACAGAAGGCAGTTGAGGCCAATTCATTAAATATATTCAAAAAGGAGTTAGATATATTTCTTAAAGCTAAAGGAATCAAGGGATATGGGGAGAAGGCAGGGACAGGGTACTGAATTTGGATGATCAGCCATGATCTCATTAAATGGCGGAACAGCTTCGAGGGGCCGAATGGCCTACTCCTGCTCCTTTCTTCTATGTTTCTATGTCACAATGTCTCGAGGCGCTTCACAGAAACCGCTTCTTTAGGAGGAACTCGTGAGCTCCAGGGGCACTTGCACTTCATATTGCAGTTTGGAATGAGGAGGTTATTACTATGGTTTGCTTATTACTTACTATGTAGAATATTTTTTAATTAAACAGCTTCTACTGCAACTAATCTTTTTGTTTTCCTTTGTATTTATGCAGGGTGGCATGGGAGTAGCACTGTTGTCCGACCCTGACAAAATTGAAGCTGTAAGTAGTTGCACAGCATTATCGTTAAATTGTTTGCTGTCGATCTGAAAACAAATAAGGAATTGTTTTTAAAAATGCTAATGTGGTTTACTGAGGGAATCTGATATCTACGTTTCAAACCCCTTGTTGCCCATTTCTCATTACATATTAACATTTCTATGTTATTTGGAATAGGACTGGTATGTGACTATTACAGCACGTGTTTTACATTAAAACTTAATGTATCATCGCCAGTGTATGGACTTATTCACAGTCTAGTTGGAGTTGTACTGTGCAGTTTGCAAAACAGCAGCTTTTGGCCGAGCTCAAGGAGGTAGTGCCATACTGTTTTGACACCACCAGTTTCCGTGTTTGGCTCGTGTCTTTGTATTATTTCATTGCCTGGTGACTATATTTTCTGTTTAAGTATGCACGTGCAGATTTCTGCTTTTCCCTGATTACGGTTCTGCCTTGCATTTTGTTTTTTAAAGTCTTTAAAACTCCCAGGCAAATGGATATCACAGATTTAATATAGTAAATTGTATTCTAACTAGGCTGTTGATATCGCAGTTTTCTAATTAGAGATACTAATGCTGATTTAGAAAACTTTAGAAGAAAATATCTTGTTGACTCTTGAGTTGGACCGAACACATTACTTAGGCAGTTACGTTCCTATTGTCCAGGGAGATCCAGCTGTGTGTGACAGACTTTCCTTTTCCTTTTCATTCCTCTTGTTTGAGTTTGTACTTAGTTATTGAACCTAATCATATGATGTTCAATCTAAAGGGGTAACAGCATGTACACACAGGGCAAATGATGGATCCTTTGGAGAAGTACAATAGATGCAAGTCCATTTCATCAGTCTGATGGTTGATTTGCAGAACTCCAAAAAGATTGAAGTTAAGGGGGGGGGGGGGAAACGAAGAACCATCCAAAGACTATGTCGTTTTTACTCTACATACTTTAGGAAAAGTTTATTTTCAAACGGAAATCATTGGGTCATTGTCCGTGTTAAGGGCTATTTTCTCTGCTGCTTCATGAGAATCTCACAATCTTTTTCTCTTGTGCTGTACAAGAGCTGTGACTTGAGGCCAGTTTCCACTTCTTTTCTCCTATCATTGGCAGCATTGTGTCCCTTGTTCTCCCAGTGTAGAAGGTTCTCACCACATGGCAAATGAGCGAACGCTGCACTGTCGGAAGTGCCATCTTTCGGGTGAGACGTTAAACCGAGACATAAAAGATCCCATGGCACTATTTCAGAGACGAGCAGGGGAGTTCTCCCAGCGTCCTGGCCAATATTTATCCCTCAACTAACATCACTGAAAAAACATTATCTGGTCATTAGCACAATGCGTTTTATGGGACCTTGCTGTGCACAAATTGGCTATCGCGTTTTCTACATTATAACAATGACTACACTTCAAAAAAAGTACTTTATTGGCTGTAAAGCGCTTTGGGATGTCCTGAGGTTGTGCAAAGTGCTATATTAATGCAAGGCTTATTTTTCTCTGTGTAGGCTTTGTAAAAGACTGAGGTTGCTGAGAGCGATGAATAGGGCAGAGCTTTCTTGAGTGTTAGTGGTCTGTTGCCAACTTCTCCATGCGTCTTTGTCAGTTGTTTTCTTCATTGTATATTGGATATGATTATCTAGCTGTCTTAGAGCTGAAGAGGCTGTAACCCTTTTGGAGAGTGGAGATTTGTAAGCAATATCATGGTCCACCAAGCTCAACAGAGTTATTAACTCGGTCTTCTCAGTGGGAAGTATATGACACTGCTTGCCCATTCATTGTATCAGTTGATCAATATCTGTCTGTATTGATTGGGTTGCTGCCTGACTTTCCGATGAGGCGTCAACAACTTTATTGAGAGTTGTGTCGACGGCAGGAAGACCAGGACCGCTTTTAATGAAACCCACTGATTGATTACTATCTGCAACCCTCTCTCCGATCTCCAGTGTTTTTCCAATAATATATGGACTATTTTTTAAAACACATTGCTTGCTTCTTTCTGAGTTGGAAGTTTCATTCTAAGTTAGTGGAGGAGCTCAGGCTATGACGCTGAGTTTTGTAGGATCCCTGGGTTTGTTTGGGTAGTGAAATTAAAGAATTAACTACACCCTGTCTAATACTCGAAGTCAATTTTCTCTTGACCAAAAAATGGGACCGTGTCTGTTCTTCTTCAAAATGAACGTGGCTTTGAATTGTGTAGTTTTGTTTGTGAATTCAGGGCATTATCCCGTTTTTCATTAAAAAAGGGATTTCACCCATATCGTTTTCTTACCTCCGATTTGCTTCTCTACTCTCCCTGAATCGGGAATGAATCCGATTCCCTTTCAAATGTCTCAATACTTACAACCCCGGGCGGTCGGCCCTTAGAGCCCCGGGCGGTCGGCCCTTAGAGCCCCGGGCGGTCGGCCCTTAGAGCCCCGGGCGGTCGGCCCTTAGAGCCCCGGGCGGTCATCCCTTAGAGCCCCGGGCGGTCGGCCCTTAGAGCCCCGGGCGGTCGGTCCTTAGAGCCCCGGGCGGTCGGCCCTTAGAGCCCCGGGCGGTCGGTCCTTAGAGCCCCGGGCGGTCGGCCCTTAGAGCCCCGGGCGGTCGGCCCTTAGAGCCCCGGGCGGTCGGCCCTTTGAGCCCCGGGCGGTCGGCCCTTAGAGCCCCGGGCGGTCGGTCCTTACAACCCCGGGCGGTCGGCCCTTACAGCCCCGGGCGGTCGGCCCTTACAGCCCCGGGCGATCGGTCCTTAGAGCCCCGGGCGGTCGGCTCTTAGAGCCCCGGGCGGTCGGCCCTTAGAGCCCCGGGCGGTCGGTCCTTAGAGCCCCGGGCGGTCTGCCCTTAGAGCCCCGGGCGGTCGGCCCTTACAGCCCCGGGCGGTCAGTCCTTAGAGCCCCGGGCGGTCGGCCCTTAGAGCCCCGGGCGGTCGGCCCTTAGAGCCCCGGGCGGTCGGCCCTTAGAGCCCCGGGCGGTCGGCCCTTAGAGCCCCGGGCGGTCGGCCCTTAGAGCCCCGGGCGGTCGGTCCTTACAACCCCGGGCGGTCGGCCCTTACAACCCCGGGCGGTCGGCCCTTACAGCCCCGGGCGGTCGGCCCTTACAGCCCCGGGCGATCGGTCCTTAGAGCCCCGGGCGGTCGGCCCTTAGAGCCCCGGGCGGTCGGCCCTTAGAGCCCCGGGCGGTCGGCCCTTAGAGCCCCGGGCGGTCGGCCCTTAGAGCCCCGGGCGGTCGGCCCTTAGAGCCCCGGGCGGTCGGCCCTTAGAGCCCCGGGCGGTCGACCCTTACAGCCCCAGGCGATCGGTCCTTAGAGCCCCGGGCGATCGGCCCTTAGAGCCCCGGGCGATCGGCCCTTACAAGTTGTACAGCCAAGAATTGGTTGTTTCAAATAATACAGGTGTATACACTGTAAGGTACATGTTTGGATAATAAAGCCTAAACAACTATGGGCTGGCAAAGAGTCCAAAATGTAACACAAAATGATATTCTTTCACAAACCAACTTCCCTGCCTGATGTGACGTTCTTAATTTTGGACAGTTTAGTTAGCTCATGAGTTAAGTTGTGCAAGGAATAACGTCTAACCAGGGGATCATGTTTGCCTTCACTCCTATTACAATTTTTTTCTATTTTGCTAAATATTTGTGCATATCAAAGTAAGGGATGTCTGTACTTGGAAATAGAACATTTATGTCCATCTTTCATCGTCCATTGTCAGCATCAGGCACACTCAGATCAGGATAGGACGGCCAAGTAAACAGGTGTCGGACGCCGAGTCAGAAGGTTGTGGGTTCAAATCCCACTCCAGAGACTTGAGCACAAAATCTAGGCTGACACTCCAGCGCAGTGCTGAGGGAGTGCTGCACTGTCTGTGGTGCCGTCTTTTGGATAAGACGTTAAACTGAGGCTCAGTCTGCCCTCACCAGTATTTATCCCTCAACCAACGCCACTGAAAACAGATTATCTGATCATTATCTTATTGCTGTTGTGGGAGCTTGCAGTGCGCAAATTGGCTGCCCCGTTTCCTACATTTCAACAGTGACTACACTTCAAAAGTACCTCATTGGCTGTAAAGCGCTGTAGGATTTACGATTCCACCAGGATTTATGGAGCCAAGCGATAGAGCGGCAAATAATACAACAGATTGGTAAACTAAGCTACTGTTTTATTTCATAAATAATAAAACATACAACCGGTTCCTTTGAGAGTTCTGCGTCAAGGCAGCGGAGTGATGATGTACCCTGGTGCTTTTGGTCTTTGTTTCTAGGCCGTCCTCGAGACGGGTCTTCTGTCTTCCCCCCCGACTGCAGTGCCGAGAGTCCAGATACGGGTCTTTTTATGTCTTTCTGATGCAGGCAAGTGTCAACTGATTGACATGTCTGGTTGCAAAGTCCTTTTTGCAAAGTGTGCAGAGTTCTTTTGTCACAAAGTCTTTTTGCAACAATGGCAAAATGACCATCTAGATTCCAGACATTGTGCCTCCGGTGCTATTTGGACGTCACAATGTTCTGTTCCCGTAAATGCAGTGTGAGTCACATGGTTTCCAAGAAATGTTGACGTATTTCCCGTAGCATTTGGGACGTCCTGAGGTCGTGAAAGACGCTATATAAATGCAAGTTCTTTCTTTAAACCTACCTTCACTATATACTTGAAGGGAAAACATCTACAGGGCTATGGGGAAAGCGTAGGGGAGTTGGATTAATTGGCTAGCTCTACCAAAGGGCCTCCTTCTGTGCTGTATCATTCTATAATTCTATGATTCTAACCTGTTTGTTACCTCTCTGAATGTGACTGCCAATTTGATGACAATTTGTGCTGAATTTGGAGACTTTTTACTGAGCTATGAAATGGATTAGACTGTCTAAACTAATTTTACATGGTGCCCTTGCAGCTAGTAGAATGTTGGATAAATATATGGTTGTGAACAGGAGGATAATAAGGTTAGGTACAGGTGGTGATGACTGAATGCTTTGTGCAACATGGTAAGAAATATCAGACCAAGAATGGTTAAAAGGTAATAATTCAGGATGTAAAGTTAGATAGACTTTGGGGAGTTGTACTTGATTTACCTTTGTGGGAGTAGAAAGAAGCTTTGCAAAACCTCTCGAGAGCTGGGCAGAGTCCACGACGGAATGAATTGCGCATGGACAGTGGAAGTTCTGATTGGCCTTTTCTTACTCCATGTTTGCATATGTCCTTGCATTGTGCATCTACATTGATCAACTGATGAATCACGTTGATATTGTGAGCTGTTATCCCTGCAGAAGAGGCAGTCATGTAGAAAAAGTTCAGCAGCTCATTCTGATCCTACTTCCCGGGACCCTAAACCATAACCAAGACAAAGATCCTATGCTGATGTCTGTCTGAATTTGAAGATATTCAGCATGTCCAGAAATACATGGCAAATAGACCAAACTTCAAATTGATGAGAGTTAGCTATGTAGAACAAATGAAGTCTACCCTAATTAACGGTTTAGTCAGTGGGACTGAATCAGCACTTCTGAAATAAATTGGAAAATGTAAACACTAGCACGATACCCAGGCATGACACAACTGTGTCACAGGAAGTAAGTGTGACAAACAGTGCGCACTAAATGTGAATGTTGCTATATTACAGATGAGTACAATCTATGGGATTCACAAGGAACGTTATTGTCTTAGTAAGTCGAAGGTCATAGATCACGAGGGAAGCAAAGGAGAACATGACTAAGTAATGTGATGGAATGGACATTAGAAGCATCAGGGGCAGATAAAGTCTATCTGCAATGTAAAGTATGAAGTGCACTGGCCACCCGCTTCCAGAGCAGAGAACGCAGCGAGCGGACAATTTTGCATTGAAAGCACAGTGCTGTTGTTTGTTCAGAATGTGGATTTTACAGACACAGATTCTTTGGGGGCGATTTTGCCAGCCCTATGGAGGCGGGACTGCCGGGAAAATGGTAGAATTTGGGGGCGGGTGGCAAACCCGCCCCCAACCCGCCTCCATGCCATCTTCCCAGGAGGCGGGTAGCCGTCCCGTGCCGGGTCCCATCTCCTTGGAGACGGGAATGGATTAAAGCCTATTAACTGCCTGTTAACAGCTAGTTAACAGGCAGAAAATAGGATTATCCCATTTTTGCCCTCTCAAGTGCGGGCTTCCCGACTGCTCCAAAACCTGCCAGGTCAGCGAGGCGAGTACTGGGTCTGCGGGGGTGCGAGGGGTGCAAAAGTGTGGTGTGAAGGTAAGTGATGGGTGCAGGAGTGTAGAGGTGAGTATCCGAGGTAAGTCCTATGTGTTTTTAAAAGTGTACTTGCCTTTGTTTCTTCCTGCAGGCTTCAGTCGGTTTCTATGCGGAGAGTCTCGCACCTCCATGTTGCAGATGAGAGATGTCCGTTGCATTCTCAGATGCAACAAACATCTCAATTCTGTAAAAGAAAGAAGGTTGATGAGGTCTTGTATGCAAGACCTCATCAAACTGCAGAGATTGTCACTGTTTGACAGCTACACAGAGCTGTCCAACGATGACAATTCATCTGTCAAAAATTTTTGACAGATGACACATCATACGTTGGCGTGCTCTGCAACCGGCTTTCCCTTAATTGGCCTGCTAAGCCTGCTAGGCGGGCTTAACAAGGTCAATCAAGGGAAAATAGCGTGGGTTGGCCACAACTCGATGGAGGCGGGACTGAAACCTGACAAGCAGCAGTCCAGCCTCCAACTCACCTCCATTCACAAAATCGCTCCCGTCGTGTTGAAGTCGGTATTCTGTTTCTGTGGAGTCAGAAGTAGCATTGTTTCTCACACAGAATAAGATTTTTCACAGCAAAGGTTTGCATTTGATATTTTTTCTCCATCTTGCCCTTTGAAGTAGGTAAAATGAACATAAATGCTGCTTTGACTTGTTCCTACAATGTTTGCAGTATCCTGAAAGCTATTTTTCTGATAAGCTAACAGTAATTACTAGGTTGTGCCTGTTGAAATAATGGATGATGGTGCTGTCATTTAGAAGAATATTTTTCATGTTGAATCCACATTAAAATAGCCTTGAACCAGGCATTTCACTAATGGCCGAGCTCTGACTGATCTGAAGGTTCTGTGATGACTGGCTTGCAGTGTGTCAGAGTATACACTGTTTATAATGACAGGAGTGTTTCACAATGTGATGCACAGTGTATTGTTGACCTCCCGTAGCATTGCTGAGAGACAAATAAAATTGTCTTTCTTCCTTAAGCATAATTTAGACTGACGTGCCAGTGTAGTACTGTTAGAGGTGTTGTCCTTCTGAAGGAACTGGGACCCCATCTATCTTATTACCATGGTTTAGGTGGATGTCAGCCGTGGCTTATTAGTAGCACACTTGCCTCTGAGTCAAAAGGTTGTGGGTTCAAGCCCCACTCCAGAGACTTGAACACAAAATCTGGGCTGACACTCCAGTGCAGTACTGAGGGAGTGTCACATTAAACCGAGGCCACATCTGCCCTCTCAGGTGGACGTAAAAGATTCTGTGGCACTATTTGAAGAAGAGCAGGGCAGTTCTCCCTGGTGTCCTGGCCAATGTTTATCCCTCAATCAACATCACTGAAACAGATTATCTGGTTATGATCACATTGCTGTTTGTGGGACCTTGCTGTGTGCAACTTGGCTGCTACATTTCCCACATTACAACAGTGACTACGTTTCAAAAAGTACTTCATTGATTGCAATCTGCTTTGGGACGTCCTGAGGTCGTGAAAAGCGCTATATAAATGCAAGTCTTTCTTTATGTAAAAGATCCCATGGCACTATTCTAGTAAAAGCAGCGAGTTCTTCCCCTGGTGCTGACCAGGTTTCCTTCCTCGACTGATACAAAAAGAGATTAAGTGGCCATTCATGTCACAGTTGTTCGAGGGATGTTACTGATGAGAATGACTGCTACGTTTGCCTACACAACAACACTTACTGGACTTCAAAATAATTCATTGTATGTGAAGCTGAGACATTTCAATGTGATACGTCACTGTGTTGGGTGTGGTTAATCTTCAAAATTCAAGAGCTAGAAACCCAAATTATTTGCTTAATAGAACCACAGATTTTAAGATAATAGAGTATACTAATATGCTTCATATATTTTGTACACACGCATTCATTCATCTTTGAGTTTTGTAGATTGAATAGAATATTGCAGTGCAACAGAAACCGTCGCAGAAGGCAACCAGTCAGGTGAGACTGACTTCTCAGAACCCACAATCTCTGACCACAGTCATTTACTATTAATTGTGGGAGATGAAACCAAACTAGTTCCCAGTACTTGTAGACACGAGGCTAACAGAAGAAATGTGTAGTTAATCACGCAGACAAGCAAACTCCTATATTGTTGCATTTAGCAAATCTTGATGGTATTGCATATTATAGAAATTGTAAGTCACCCTTGGGCATGTAGCGTCCTAATTGTCACAGGCTACAAACAGGTGTTAGCATGCTGTAGCCTGAAAAATATAAGCAGAAAGGCCCAACAAGATGCTGTAAGTACTACAGAACTCCAGCCCTAGGCTCCAAAGGAAAGGGCAGGCCTGTGTGCAGGAAAGTTGTTAGAAGTATTTGTAAGCTAATATAGATCAGCTAAATTTCGTTTTTGAATTATTTTTCATTTATTCTGTACATAGATGTACATAATCAATAGCTCAAAGAGCAGAATGGTCATCAAAAAGTTGAAATTGAGAGCTTTGATTTTTTTTGTTTCTTGTTGGTTATTGATTGGAAGCCTTTCCTGCTTGTCTACTAAATTGAAGTGGCTTTTGATTGGTTTGCATTTAGTCAATTGGTTACTTGAGCCAGTCAGCATGGTAAATTGAAGAACTGGCGATTATTTGACCACCTCATGATTTCTTTGCCCTATCAATGTGTGATTCAATACGAGACTTTTAATTTTCTAGAATCCTTCGGGGTTTCCAGTGGGTGACCTGAAAGACTCCTTGGAAAATGGTGGACACTTGGTTGGCAGGTTGCCATTAAAGTTAAAACGATTGAATTCCGATTTCAACAACTTTGTACAATGATCTCTTCAATGGAGTCAGGGTGGAAGGAAATCTGTGTATGTGTGTGTGTGTACTTCTAGTACTGCAAAAACAAGTAAAAGCATAAGAGACTCGAAGCTCTGGCCAAGTCGGTTACAGTCTTGGTTATAGGCAGTCTGTAGGAGTAGATGACCAGCTTAACTGATTGATGGGGCGGAGGAGTCAAAATTTATCAGAGACTTTACAGCCCTGAATATCAGCAATAGAGAAATCCATCTGATGGATGCCAAGCAGATGCCTGTTAGCCACAATTTTCTAATGAAAGGAGTATGTTGAACTTCAAAGTCACATATAATGAAAATTAAAAGTATCCTGTTAGCTGTTCAGGAGAGTCACTACCGGGAACATAGAGAATATGGTTGGTGAAGATTGTGCAAGAATGATTGGGTGTATTTTTATTCAAAGAAGGGTTCCTCAAACAGCGAGCTCACGTATTCTAGTGGCCATAGCTCACTGTTCTAAACAGTCTTTACTGGCATCTACTGACCATGTACGCAAGGCTGCAATATGGACCCATGTTCATATGTTTATTAATCATTGCACTGTCAACGTGACCAAAGTTTCCTCAGCTGTTCGATCCTAGAGGCCCTAACTTCTTATTTTTCACTTGGGTCTCGTTCCTCCTGGTACTAATCCAGTGGTGATTGGAGAATACTGAATGCTGGTGGGACAACCTCCCTCATAGGGTCTTTCTCATTCTTCCAATAGTTACATCCTTCACATAATATGGGCCTAGAAATTCCGTTCCCTATGGGTGTGTACGCGCTGTGTACTCACCCGTAGGGCCAACGGAAGTGTCGGTTTTACGCATGCACTGCGCATGCGCTGGAAACCGGAACTTCCATTCTCTGCAGAAAGGGCTTGACAGGTCAAACGCCTGCGCCGAATAGGCAGCGCGTACGGCAGAAACTTCTGTTTTTTTCACAGTTGCTTCAGTCCAGGTAAGTCAGGAACAGCTGCGCCTAGAAAAGCAGGCGCAAGGCCTGCTTTTACCAGGCTAATAGTTTAAGAAAGTAAAAAAAAAAATTTCCACTGATTTATCATTTTAAAATACATTAAAGAAAGGTAAGTTTATTTTTAGCCCCGTTAAAAACTTTAATTATTTTTTTCAAAAATTTAAATTTTTGTTTAAAATAGTTAATTTATGTAATTTATAGTCATTTTAAAAATGTGATGTTTTTTTTAAAATTTATTTGAAGTTTTACTTATGTTTTGGGGCTGATCTCTATTAATAGATTTGACAGGTCTTCCTGTCAAATCTATGAATGGAGATTCCCTGCTCTGATTGGCTGGCCATGGCCCACGTGATCCCAGGGACGCTGCAAACTACCTGCGCCCCTGGGATACGCGTGCCCTGCACACTGGCAGTTTGAAGAGGCACAGCAACGGAATTCTGCACCTCCCGGGAGCCCTCCGATCCAGGCGCAGATTTTTCCAAATCGCAGCCCTCCGCCCGCGGGAGGGCTGCAAACGGAATTTCTGGGCCATGATCTTCCTATCTATCCCCTGAATCCTTGTGGTCTGTTTATTTTATACCGTCTCTTTTACAGTTTTTTTGTGTATGTATTTTGTTTTTCAGCATCCGGTCTTAACTTTTAGCTAATTGAGTTGAGGAAAAATTATCTGCCACTCCATGACCTACCCAGGTATTTAGAGTATGGGTATTAAGAATGAATGGCCATGCCCTGATTTTGCCTGTTATAGTGGCACTGTAACATTACAGCTGCCTCTGGAGACATGGTTTCCCCAGAATGTGATCTAGGCTGGCTTAAATCCAGTGGAAAATGAGGAAGCTCTCACAAGGTAGGAATGTGGAAAACTCTACCACAGGAAGTAGTTGAGGCGAATAGTATAGATGCATTTAAGGGGAAGCTAGATAAGCATATGAGAGGGAAGGGAATAGAGGGTTATGTTGATATAGTTAGATGAGGAAGGATGGGAGGAGGCTTCAGTGGAACGTGAACGTTGGCATGGATTGGTTGGGCCGAATGGCCTGTTTTTGTGCTGTATATTCTATGTAATTCGACTTTCTGTCTCAATAACCAAGGATATCTGACACTGTCTCTAGGATAACTTCATGTCAAACTGTGGAAAGATTTTCTGAGCAAGAGAGGAATGTTGCCGGATAGAGGTTTAATTTTTGTTGTTCCATTTTTTTTGAGACAGAAATGTGACAAAAGTCTACCTTCCTCCCATGAAAAGATTGTTCACCAAATCCTGCAGAAGTATTATGGTTGCAATAACAATGAATAAAGGAAAGGACTTGCATTTAAATAGCACCTTTCACATCCTCGAGATTTCTCAAAGTGCTTCAGTCAATTAATTACTTTGAAATAAAGTCACTGTTGTAAGGATGTGTGTCAGCCAAACTGCACACAGCAAGAACCCTGCTGTTCGTTAGACTTTCCCTAACTCGTTTAATTTCCATGAGACTTTGTACAGGAAGTTGCTGTTAGTGGGAGACAAAAACAGCGCAGTGCCCTCTACAGGGTATCTGGAATTACATCGGATATCCGGCACAGAAATAGGCCATTCGGCCCAACCAGTCAGTGCCAGCGTTTATGCTCCACTCGAGCCTCCTCCTGTCTTTCTTCCTCTAACTCTGTCAGCATAACCCTCTGTTCCCTTCTCCCTCATATGCTTATCTAGCCTCCCCTTAAATGCATCTGTACTATTCGCCTCAACTACTCCCTGTGGTAGCGAGTTCCACATTCTCACCACTCTCTGGGTAAAGAAGTTTCTTCTGAATTCCCTATTTGATTTCTTGGTGACTATCTTATATTGATGGCCTCTAGTTATGCTCTTCCCCACAAGTGGAAACATTATCCCTGTATCTACTCTAACCTTTCATAATTTTAAAGACCTCAATTAGGTCACCCCTCAGCCTTCTTTTTTCAAGTGAAAAGAGACCCAGCCTGTTCACCCTTTCCTGATATGTATACCCTCGCATTTCTGGTATCATCCTTGTAAATCTTCTCTGCACCCTCTCCAGTGCCTCTATATCCTTTTTGTAATATGGCGACCAGAATTGTACGCAGTACTCCAAGTGTGGTCTAACCAAGGTTCGATACAAGTTTAGCATAACTTCACAACTTTTCAATTCTAGCACTCTAGAAATAAACCCTAGTGCCTGGTTTGCTTTTTTTAATGGCCTTGTTAACCTGTGTCGCTACTTTTAGTGATTTGTGTATTTGTACTCCGAAATCCCTTTGTTCCTCAACTCCACCCAGACTCTCACCCTCCAAGTAATAAGTGACTCCCTAATCTTCCGACCAAAATTTAATACCTCACATTTATCTGTGTTGAAATTCATTTGCCAATTATATGCCCATTCTTCAAGTTTATTAATGTCTTCCTGTAATTTGTTTTAGTCCTCCTCAGTATTGACTTTCCTCCACCCCCCACCAATTTGGTGTCATTCATAAATTTAGAAATTGTGTTTTTGATTCCAAAGTCTAAATCGTTAATATAAATTGTGAACAATAGTGGTACCAGCACTGATCCTTGTGGAACACCACTACCCACCTCCTGCCACTGTGAATAGCTACCCTTTACCCCTACTCTCTGCTTTCTGTCTTGAATTTTGTTTTCCATCTATATATGCTCGGGCGATTCTGTATCCAATTTACTTCACCTGAGGAAGGAGCGATAGCTCCGAAAGCTTGTGATTTCAAATAAAACTGTTGGACTATAACCTGGTGTTGTGCGACCTCTCAATTCTGTCTTGAAGCCAGCTTGCTATCCATTCTGCTACTTGTCCCCTGACTCCGCATTCTCTGACCTTATTCATTAGTCTATTATGTGGTACCTTATCGAAGGCCTTTTGAAAATCTAGATAAATTACATCTACTGCATTACCCTTGTCTATTCTCTCTGTTACCTCTTCAAAAAATTAAATGAGGTTGGTCAAGCAAGACTTTCCCTTTTGAAATCCATGCTGACTATTCATTATTATATTTTTGGCTTCTAGATGTTCTTCTAATTTCTCCTTTAGTATGGATTCCATTATTTTTCCTACCACCGATGCTAAGCTGACTGGTCTATAGTTCCCTGGACATGTTCTATCTCCCTTCTTAAATATAGGTATTGGCCCATATTTTCCGATCCCTACAGGTGTGTACACACCCGTAGGGACCTCGCAAGTGCCGGTTTCAGACATGCGAAGCGCATGCGCTGAAAACCGGCACTTCTGATCTGTCAAGAATCCTCTTGACAGATCGGACGCCTGCCCTGGAGAAGGGCCTCTGCGGGTGGAGAGTTCCGCTTTCTGCACAACCTCCGCCCGCTGAAAACCCTTAAAACTCTTACGCCTGGTAAAAGCATAAGGCCTGCTTTTACCAGCATAAGAGTTTAAAAAAGTAAAAAAATATTTTTTTTCCACTCATTTATAATTTTAAAATACTTTTTAAAAAGGTAAGTTTAATTTTAGCCCCATAAAAAATGTTAATTTTTTTTTTCAAAAAATTAAATTTTTGTTTAAAATATTTAATTTAATGTATTTTTAACTAATTTTTAAAACGTGATTTAAAAAAAAAATTATTTAATGTTTTGATGTCTTTTTTTAGCGATCCCCATTCATACTTTTGACAGGTGTAAGCTGTCAAAAGTATGAAGGGGGATTCCCTCCTCCCATTGGTTCCCCATGGCCCACGTGATCCCAGGGATGCTTGCGAACCGCCTGCGCCCATGGGATACCTGGGCCTCTGCGCATTTTGTGGAGCAGAGGCCCAGGAGCGGAAATGGCCGGACCTCTGGAGCCCTCGGGTAAGGGCGTAGATTTTTTCCACATCGGACCGGGCCTCCGCACGCAGGAAGCCTCCGATCGGAAAATACGGGCCATTATTTTAGCTATCCTGTGAACAGGGCAAGCAACTGTGTATCTCCTTAACCAATCAGATTGAAGATTGCACAGCGCAGAGTCTGAACCAGGAAGTGTCAGTTAGAATAGTGAATTCAATGTCAAATCAGGTACAGAAAGAGAAATAAAGAGAGGGAAAGAAATATTGGATTAAGAGAGAGAGAGAAAACAGACGGGAAGAAAAAGTTAAAAAAAATAACAATTAAAAGCTGAAGGAATGAGACCCCACATTTGTAATAATGAATTTTCAGTGCCAGAGGGGTTTTTTGGCAGTAATTAAGACTTATCTCGCTGTTAAAAGGGTACATAGACTGCAATGGACAAGCCCTAACTTTCTTTGGTGAGTTTACTTCGTAACTACAGTGGAAGTACAGGAACCTCATGCTGTTCAATGCATTTCAACGGTGAGTCAGACAGCACGATGCTGTTTTCGCGAAGCTAACAGCAGAGCAACGCATCTCGGACAGCAACTTCCAGATTTTTGAATTTAACCACGCCTCTGCCCTCGCCTGAAGCTGCTGTGCGATTTGCGCATAACTAACGGTGAGCACTGTCAGCCTCACCGTTACTTTGACAGTAATTTCTGGCCCGTTCTCTCTTTTAAAATAAAAAGGGGAAATGCTAAATAAAGACCTTTGTTGCAATGGCCTCATAACATCATAACCTCTTAAATTTCCTGTGTTCCCGGTTTTCTTCTTTGTCTGCTCATGTACTATAGACTGGCAGTTATTCAGCTTCCTTACCCAGTTAATGATGCTCAGGGGAGACAGGATTAAAATGTTTTTAAAAAAGCAGTAACTTGAAATGTTGAACTATAAACCTTGCCATTGCTTTTTGACATATTTTGTAATACATAAGCTTAACATAGAAAAATAGGAGCAGGAGTAGGCCATTCGGCCCTTCGAGCCTGCTCCGCCATTCAATATGATCATGGCTGATCCTCTATCTCAATACCATATTCCCGCTCTCTCCCCATACCCCTTGATGCCTGTTGTGTCTAGAAATCTATCTATCTCCTTCTTAAATATATTCAGTGACTTGGCCTCCACAGCCTTCTGTGGTAGAGAATTCCACAGGTTCACCAACCTCTGAGTGAAGAAATTTCTCCTCATCTCAGTCCTAAATGTCCTATCCTGAGACTGTCACCCCTCGTTCTCGACCCCCCAACCAGGGGAAACATCCTCCCTGCATCCAGTCTGTCTAGCCCTGTCAGAATTGTATACGTTTCAATGAGATCCCCTCTCATTCTTCTAAACTCTAGTGAATACAGGCCTAGTCGACCCAATCTCTCCTCATACGACAGTCCTGTCATCCCAGGAATCAGTCTGGTGAACCTTCGCTGCACTCCCTCTATGGCAAGTATATCCTTTCTTATGTAAGGAGACCAAAACTGCACACAGTACTCCAGGTGTGGTCTCACCAAGGCCCTGTATAACTGTAGTAAGACATCCTTGCTCCAGTACTCAAACCCTCTTGCAATGAAGGCCAACATACCATTTGCCTTCCTAACTGCTTGCTGCACCTGCATGTTTGCTTTCAGTGATGGTGTACAAGGACACCCAGGTCCCTTTGTACATCAACATTTCCCAATCTATCACCATTTAAATTATACTCTGCCTTTTTTTTCTACCAAAGTGGATAACTTCACATTTATCCACATTATTCTGCATCTGCCATGTATTTGCCCACTCACTCAACTTGTCTCAATCGCCTTGAAGCCTCTTTGCATCCTCCTCACAACTCACAATCCCACCTAGTTTCATGTCGTCAGCAAACTTGGAAATATTACAGTTGGTTCCCTTATCCAAATCATTGATATATATTGTGAATAGCTGGGGCCCAAGCACTGATCCCTGCAGTACCCCACTAGTCACTGCCTGCCACCCCAAAAAAGACCCATTTATTCCTACTCTCTGTTTCCTGTCTGTTAACCAATTTTCAATCCATGCCAGTTACCCCCAATCCCATGTGTTTTAATTTTGCACACTAACCTCTTATGTGGGACTTTATCAAAGGCCTTTGAAAATTCAAATACACCACATCCACTGGTTCTCCCTTATCTATTCTACCAGTTACATCCTCAAAAAACTCCAGTAGGTTTGTCAAACACGATTTCCCTTTCATAAATCCATGTTGACTCTGTCTAATCCCATTGATATTTTCTAAGTGTCCTGTTATCACATCCTTTATAATAGACTCTAGCATTTTCCCTACTACTGATGTTAGGCTAACCGGTCTGTAGTTCCCTGTTTTCTCTCTCCTTCCTTTTTTAAATAGTGGGGTTACATTTGCCACCCTCCAATCTGCAGGAATGTTCCATAATCTATAGAATTTTGGAAGATGACAACCAATGCATCCACTATTTCCATGGCTACCTCTTTTAGTACTCTGGGATGCAGATTATCAGGCCCTGGATACATTAAGGATACAATATTCAGATAAAACCATCGTTGGGAAAAATAAACAAACCAACAGATGTTTTGCAACAACTTGCTGGCAACTGTCCCAGTTATGATGCAGGCAGAGCCTTCATACTGAGAGACAGAACAACCTCTTGCCCCGTTGTTTCCTGGGCACTGCTGTTATCGTGTATATGTCAAGGCTGCCCACTGAACTCCCAGCGAAGCATCCTTAATTAATAACCGGAGGGCACAGAAGGAGGTCAGGAGGATTTAGTTTCATTCTGCTGCTTGGCGTACAGTCTGAACTGACTTGGGGTGTAGCCTTATGACTTTTTTTTTCCACTTCAGATTATTGTACCTAGCCCAGTGAAACTACATAACACGGTCGCTCTTGCTCTGATCGCTATTGGAGGTATCCAGAAGGAAGTGGTACCTTTCTGCACACCGTGTGAAGCACCTGCCTTATTAAAGAGCTATGGGAAGAAGTAATTAGTGGCTGGGCCCATGCGATAAATGCACAGCTAAACAAGTCTATGTGTATGAGGAGACGAATCAGGAGACTGACATTATCAAGAGGTCATCAGAAATTCATTTTAACTGCCTTATCGTTATTCTAAATGGGACCGTCGCGTTTTTTATGTGAATGAGGTTTGATTTATTGCCTTAACTCAGTTTGGCATCTAGCAGAAGGGTCACATTTGCAGCTATGAGATGAGGCAATCTATTGGAAATATAGTTGCATCTCCTGGATTAGTTGTACAGTAAGTCCGTCTTAACTTTTGCTCAAATACTAGTTGATCTTCTGTGGCATTCTTCACAGACAAAAGGCATTTCTCATATTGTATGTACTGCACTACATGCATTTATATATTTTCTGTAATTCCATTGCTCATCTGTTTGATACATTATCGATATTAGTTTTATAATATATCAAAAGAAAATGTTGAATCCCTCTCAATTTACATATATTTATGGCCTGTCAATATATTGTGTGCGGTAATTTACCCCAGCAGAAATTAGTTGGAGCTGTTCCGTGATTTCAGAATCCTGTAACTCTACAGCACTGTTTATTTTTCTTTTGAAGGGTCAGCGCAGAACCTGCCTGTTTAAATCACGCTTCCCACTGGCACGTTTAAATAGTTGGGCTCTGTGCTAATTTTGAAGTGCACAGTTATGTTGAGACTAGCAGGCCAGATTACTGGAGGTGAGTACGTGCTCCCTCTGCCTCCGCTTCTGTAGCTCGAGAATTCGCGGTGGGCTTTTGGAAGCGTTTTTGGCAGGCTCTTCTGACCCCCGGTGACGTGAAGACAGAGCTGAGCCGGTAGCTCAGCTGCACAGTGCCTCCTGATACTGCGGGGTGAACAGGCGAGTGAAGCGGGAGAGAACTGAGTGGGCAGGTGGAGAAAGGCAAGAGTATTCAGAGTTCAGAGCAGCAATGAGCAGTGTCATTTGAGGACTGTGGAGAGGTCCCCCTCCAACATGGCAGATAATCAGAGTTTCGCTACACAAAATACTTTGTGATTTTTAGTTATTTAACAAAAAGTATATTACGCTTGACTGCTCAACATTGCAGACTTTTGAACTCTGAGGGAACATTCCTGGAAGGTAATCATTATTGAAGGTTGTTTTCAGCTTCCATAAATTGTTAGGCCAGTATTTACTCCTAATGCAATTGTTCTAATGGAGAATCAACCAAAAAGGACAGCCAGAAGCAGTAAATTCGAATTGTCCATGTAAAATTGTTGCTCTGTGTTGCACTAAACTATAAATAGTTACCGGGAATCAATGCCTGTTTTTCATTTAAAATTACAGCAAATAAGGTTGTTCGGTTTTATTAAATTAAGGTTTATTGTTTTAAGATAATTTTTCTATACCTCGTTCATCTTAATAACAACATGCTGCTTTTTTTTTGCCAATAGGAACAGTTTAACTCCTGCAGTAATATTCAGTCTTCCATCAGTAACACAGCAGTCCTTGCTTTATAACTGTTATTGAAGTTTCACAGAGGACAACTCCCCCTCACCCCCCCCCCCCCCCCCCCCCCCAGCTTTACTCCTTTGCCGCCTTTTGACGGTGTAGACCCTTTCCTGGGGCCTGGTTTGAAAGGCACCAGGCATCATCCACCACCTCACACAGGTAGCCATTATTCATGCGTAAACCTCGACGGCGTCAGCGGGCTATTTAACTAGGAGAGGGTGAACATAACCTCGGTCCTGCCTGCTCTGTACAGCTCAACTGCTCACTGGATAAACTCACCCAGCCATCGTGGGAGCACAGAGTCTTCCTTTGGCGGGTGTCTTGGATTCAAATCGAGTATTACTGGAAATCACATTTGCTTTATTGTGATTAGAATTATTCCCTGTAATTTCTTGAAGGAATTTATTAAGCATAAATAAATTATAATGAGGATTTCTGTGCTGAACTACTACAAATATAAGATAGCCACCAAGAAATCAAATAGGGGATTCCGAAGAAACTTCTTTACCCAGAGGGTGGTGAGAATGTGGAACTCGGAGTGGTTGAAGCGAAAAGTATAGATGCATTTAAGGGGAGGCTAGATAAGCATATGAGAGAGAAGGGAACAGAGGGTTATGCTGATAGAGTTAGATGAGGAAAGACTGGCGGAGGTTTGAGTGGAGCATAAACACTCTGGTTGGGCGAATGGCCTGTTTTCTGTGCCGTATATCCTATGTAATCCTATGTAATTATCCAAAAATCATAGCCCATATTTTTGTTATCAAAAGAGCAAAATTGGGATTTATTTTGTTCGTAATTAGTATGTGAATATGCAGGTCAGATACTTGTGTATTCAATCATATTGAATAGCCATCAGCAGCAGAGAGGAATCGATGTACGGAGCGCCTGTCTGTTAAGCTGCTATTTCTGTTGGGGGTTTTTTTGTAAGTTTTTTTTACAGGGCAGGAGCAGGCTTTTTCAGCATCTCAGGCCTTGCTCCCATGTGGGACTTGTGCATAAAATGATGTACTCTTTGCACATTTTGAACATGCATGGGTAATCTGATGGAAGGGTGGTGGGAGAGACAGGAAACGTGGGCATGGTTGGATTTGCAGTGCGGGCATGTCAACAGGCTGAGAATACAGTAGCCGATCTTGTGGCAAAAATAGGCTCGCTCGAGCCTCGTCTGCAAGTTGGAGTGTAACAGAAAATGATTTTATGTTCATAGTGTGATTTATACATTACCACGTTTTCCTACATTACAACAGTGACTCCACTTCAGAATAACTTCACTGGCTTTGGGACATCCTGAGGTCATGAAAGGTGCAAATTAGTTCTTTTTTTAATATAAATTTCATGCATATATTCTTTACAGAGCAAAGCTTTGTCAGATTTCACCTTTATATGCGCACGTGTGAGGGAGCGAGATCAGAAATGCACTGTAGGCCCACGGTCACAGTTACATAAATCTGCAAGCTCCGGCAGAGCTTTCAAAGGAAAGGCAAAACTGGAAAGGAATTTTTTTTTCCAAAAACCTATTTTTGTAAATCTTGATTTGACACCAGACGTAGGGTTCCCAACCCTCCCGCTTTGGGCGGGAGTATCCCGGAATGGGCGCTTGGTCTCCCGAGCGCTGCTGCTGTTTGCGCGGTTCGTGCGTGCGCAGTACCCCGGCTGGCGTGACTTGCAACCAAACCGTGTTGTCAGAGCTCTGCTGGTCGCCCCGCTATTCGGAACTCGGCACTTCATTGCTTGTTGTGAGGGTGACGGCATCGGGGCTAACCGAATTTTCCTGGAAACTCCATGAGTCCTGAAAGAGCAACTGGGGGAGAGAGAAAAACACAAACTGAGGGAGGGAGGGAAACCCAACCCGGGGAGGAAGAGAGAGAAACACAGACTGGGGGAGGGAGAAAAACACAAACTGGGGGAGGGTGAGTTCATGTCGGCCTGTGACGCGCGCTGTTGTATAATGTGTTTTATTACGGGAGTTGGGCAGCTTTGTTGCTTCTCTCTGAAGCTGGGTTTCCGCGGTGGGGTGTGAGAGTCAGTGAATTGAATTAGGTTTGGTTTTGGTTCCATTATTTTTATAACTTGCTGTGTATTGTAAAAAATCATAAAATTGTACGAAAACTTTAGTTAGAAGTTACTTATATCGATGATCTTTTTGTTGAATCAGTGGTATTTACTTGGTGTTTCTCATTGCGGTCGATATTGTAAAAACATCACAGAAGTAGTTTTTATTTAAACGTTACTTATCCTTAAATCTATTCTTTTGTGTTCTTTGATTTATAAATTACGTTATTCATCTCACTATAAAACAAAAAGTCAAATATTTTATGGGGCGTGGTGATATTGGGACACTCAACTAAGGTAAATGCAATAACATTTACAAACAGTTGTCATTAAGCATCACATAAGTGGTGTCACGTGATTGAATGCCATGTGATCAAGTATCAAATCTCCAGGAATACGTCAAGCCAGAGTTGGCAACCGTAACCAGAGGTTGTAAGAATGTTCTGTTTGAAAATCTCCTGTGTGGTATTGCTCATGTTCTGAGGAGCAAGAGGCCTCGGAGCATGTGTGTCAGTGGGTTTGAGACAGGGCAGTGAGGTGAACAAGGGCCAGGCCCTTTGGAAGGCTCAGAGAGCCAGTACTGGAATTCGGGAGGCATGGAGTCTGGGAACACAGGTGGACTGGACTGTGAAGAGCACAGGAGCGCAACGAGCAATATGGCTGAAATAACAACAGAAAACACTGGAAAAACTCAGCAGGCCAGGCAGCATCCGTGGAGAGAGAAACAGAGTTAACGTTTCAGGTCGAAGACCTTTCGTCAGAACTGGAAAAAAGCAGGAAATGAAATAGATTTAAAGCAAGTATAATGCTGGGAAAAGGGGGAGGGGATGAAAGAACAAAAGGCAAGGCCAGTGGCAATATGGCTGCTTGTGTTTTTCTACAATTGTTTCTCCAGATGTGACTGGTGCCAGCTAACCACATAGTATTATCAGTCATGTGGTCAGCAGGGACCACTCAGTAACGTGGAAGCATTCTATGCTCATTCTGTTCTATCACCGTACCTTATCGATACAAACCTTTCATAGCACAGTTTGACTTTTAAGTTAGAAATTTGCAGGTAAATTCAGCGCTTGGAAAGAAGGGAACAATGTTGTGACAGTGGGATTTCTCCCTGTAATGGAGTTTGGGTGAGTTGGGGGAATAAACTTGCACAGTACATAAACACACTTAAATGCACCTGAAGCACATTAATGCAACTTATAGTATCAGGATAAAGGAAACGGTTATCACTCAATGGACAACATAAGAGCTAAAATTCTTTTGTGTAGTTGCTTCACTACATTTTTTTGGTTTCTGTTAAACTGGTCGGTTTTTCTTTCTTGCTTTTCGTTGGGAAGTTGTTTTGTTCTTTGGTTTTCAGTTTTTCATTCCTGTCAGTATTTCTTTTCTTATTTCCCTCTTGATTTCATTGTGGTTGAGGAGCTGAAAGCTTTTCTTTCCAATTTGTTTTTACAGATGTTTGAATTCCCTAGGTGATACCTGACAGGTAGGCAAGAATAGAATAATGGACTGATGATGGATGGTAAGGTTTCTAAAACAATCTAGATTGAGTAGACTGGGCCTATATTCTCTGGAGTTTAGAAGAATGAGAGGTGATCTCATTGAAACATACAAAATTCTTACAGGGCTTGACGGGGTAGATGCAGGGAGGCTGTGGAGGCTCAGTCGTTGAGTATATTCAAGACAGAGATCAATAGATTTTTGAATATTAAGGGAATCGAGGGATATGGGGATAGCGCAGGAAAGTGGAGATGAGGTAGAAGATCAGCCATGATCTCATTGAATGGCGGAGCAGGCTCGAAGGGCCTATTGGCCTACTCCTGCTCCTGTTTCTTATGTTCTTATCTTGCTATCTTTGAGGGGTATTTCTGTCCAAAGGTACTTGTTTCCAAATCCTGTTTGTGGAAGGTTGCTAATCTGTGCTTGAAATCTCTCTCTCTCTCTTAGGCAGTCCCTCAGAACCGAGGATGACTTGCTTCCACACTAAAAATGAGTTCTCAGGTGACTGATGAGTCCAGTGCGGGACCTACAGTCTCTGTCACAGGTGGGGCAGACGGTGGTTGAAGGGACGGGTGGGTGGGGTGCTTGGGTTGACGTGCGCTCCTTCCGCTGTTTGCGCTTGGCTTCCGCTTGCTCCCGGCGAAGAGACTCGAGGTGTTCGGCGCCTTCCCGGATGCTTCTCCTCCACTTTGAGTGGTCTTGGGCCAGAAATATAGTAAAACGACAACTCCATCTGTGTCGTCTAGTTCTGTGATTTGGTTGAAATGAAATGGCTAATTTATGTCTATATCATCCATGACTCTCATCCAAGATCACAGCTTTCTTGATCTTCTTTTGTCCGTATCTCTTCACAACTTTGTGCCCTGAGTCCTGGAAACATCCTTGTCTCTTTGTTCCAAACTCTATCTCAGGCATCAACATCCTTAATGTATGGTGCCCAAAGTTAAGATATCTCAAGGCACATTAAAGGGCAGAGGGAAAGCAGTAAACTCCACTAAGTAGGATGAAAAAAGGAAAATTAAAAAGTTAGAGATGAGGAGACAAAGACCTGGTTGAAGTGGGAAGTTTTGAGGAAGCTTTTGAGAAACCAGGAAGGGAGGGAGCAAGATGGAGGAAACTAGGGAGGGAATTCCAGAGGGCAGGAAAGTAATGGTGGAAGCAGCAGGAAAGTGTGTGAGGACATTTTGCTGGAGGAGATTGCTACAAGACACTTGAGAGTGTAAGAAGAGGTAATGGGTGATAGGTAAGTGGAATGGGGAAACCTGACAAAGTGAAGCAGACTTTAGTGGGCCAGGATTCTGGTTGGGAAAAAAAAGTAGACAGACATCATGGGTGGAGACCACCCCGCCAGCACAGTGCTCCGACAGGACGTGGAGACGGGGTCCTCATCCTGAGCACCACCAGAAATGCTGGTACACACCCATCCCACATTGCTAACACCCACTGCCAGAGAGAAAATGGGAACTATAATTAAGGTCTGAAGTTGTTAAAATCAACATTAAGACCAAAGGCTGCAAAGTGCCTAACAAAAAGATGCGGTGCTGTTCCTCGAGCTTCTGTTCCAATGACGGAAGCCTTGATTTTAAACCCCCTCATCTGATGAGAACTGGAAATGCGATGGGGTAAAATACGAGCAGAGTACTTACCTCCCTCTTCGCACTGCACTCCCGCCTGTTGCCAACTTGTGAGGCACTTACCACAGGGAGGCAAGAGTCTCAATTTTCAAAAGTCTGGGGGGGGTCCATGACATCATTTGAACCCCGGTGCTATTTTAACCCTTGGGTGTGCAAGTCGTGCACAGTGCTGGTCACGCCAGGGAAAGCTACCGGCAGATGGATCCAGGGCCAGAAGAGATCTAGCAAGGTAACTATTTTTATTTTTTTATTTTTACTGGTTTTATTGCGGAGCAGGTGTGCTGCTCTGGGCCCCATAAGGTCCCCCCTCCCCCGATGACTTACCCTGGGGCCTGGGTCGGTTCTATTGGGCTCCCCGGCAGCAGCCTCCTAGCCCCTGAAATCTCGCTCACGCCTGCCAGCCTCCTCGTCATTCCTGCTGATGGTAACGAGACCCGGGAGTTAAAATTTGAAGCAAATTTAATAAAGTTCTTAGATCAGGACTGGAGCAGGAAGCAGTGCCAATGCAGTCATCGGTGTAATGAAAAAATAGATCGGGGGGCGGGGGCTCGGGTTGGACAACACATCCTATAAAAAGGTAGGCTTAGCTCGGACCTATGCAGTTTCCCATTGAGACACCTTTTATCTTGAGGAAGTGAAGTGAAGTTAAAGGAAAAGCTTTTCGAGGCGGGAACAAGGCGGAAGAGGGTTGTGGTTGGATAGGAACTGGTTGGGTCGCTGTTCAAGGAAGGTGCGGAGGGTCTGCAGGTTAATGGTTTGTTTGTTCAATTTCAATTTCAATTTGAATGGGCTAACCCCTCCCTATATTATTAGTGGTCTTCTCTCTGGAAAAGGGGAGGCACCTGATAATGTATCTCATGGGAGTGAACTTCACCCACAATCTACCAACCTGTGCAACATAGGGTGCATTAATTGTTCACATGTTGCACGCGTGCTTGTCCAATATGCATAGCCTTGCATTGAAAATCTATCTACCATTAATAACTACCAACCAATGGTTTCTATAGTTACATTAGCAATTTGCTTCTTCATCCAGTTGCAGGTTCTGGCAAGAATTCAGTTTTAATGAACAGACATGTTGATTTTTTTCATGCCCTGTGAGGATAATACCAGGAGCTTAACAGACACAGAGGATCACTGAGAGTGTCTTAGACAGATGCGATTATGCTTCGTATAAGCTCCATTAAAGTCAATTCAGTTTAT
This sequence comes from Squalus acanthias, assembly GCA_030390025.1. NCBI lineage: Eukaryota > Metazoa > Chordata > Chondrichthyes > Squaliformes > Squalidae > Squalus > Squalus acanthias. The sequence continues at coordinate 45,974,556 of CM059430.1, forward strand.
TATTTTGGTCTTGGCAGTACTGTATGGAAGGCAAACTGTGACAGAAACTGTCAACGGAGACATGCCGGTGAGGTGGTGTGGCATCTGTGGTTATGAGACTAAGGGACTGCACTTGACAACAGGACTACACAGCTTTCAGCTAATTGGGAAAACATTCCGCGGGCTGGCTTTCAAAGTCCTGCTTTGTGTTTGTTTTTAAATTGAAGATGTTACTAGATTAAACATGAAGGGTGTGATACATTCTGCTCGAAACCTGATGCCGTGAGTCATCTGTTGACTTGCACTAGATTCATAGAGGTCTTTTTAAAACTTTTTGGAGATTCATGATTGATTCCTAAAGCGAAAAATGACTAAGTTATTGCATGTAGTTGACTTGCCATCGAGATCATCCAGTTAAATGCTTTCATTGAATAACCGTGTCAAGCATCATGTATCACAATACGGTATTAAAATCGACTGCCTTTAAACTTCACAGTGCAAATTTTGCATTAAATGCGCACCCACGTGATCAAAAGACGGTTTCAAGATCATATTTGTGTGCACCAAGAGTCATGTCATTTCCTCCAAGGTGCAGAAGTCTTGCATGCTGTAAAGTGGTGATGGAGGAGTGGGTGTATGACTATAAATTAACCAGCCCTGGCTACTGTATACATTGTTATAAATATTGCACATCGTGTTTAAGAACCTGCAATCGTGGAAACATTTCAATTTTTAATGTGACTCACTCTGAAGCCATAAAAATGCTTTCAAAGAAAGAAAATACAGTGCAGGTCGTGGGATAACTTTTTAAAAATTGCTTAAAATATGTAAATAAAACACCAGAAGATTGACTTTGCTTCCTGCTGCGCCTAAAATTCTGGGCTTAATTTTACACCCATTTTGAATCAGCATAATTGCAAGAAATTTGGATTTCGGCTCTTAAACCTGGGGGTGGTGTCACTATAATGAGCCATGATGCGTTCTGGTGCAAGGATCAATAGGCGAGTGTAAAACAGCGAGGAAATTTGGGCGTAGCGTACTTACGTACGTAACACACTTGCGCCCGACTTTCCTCGCCGCCTATTTGCTTTATGCCCCGATTAATCGTGTCTCTGGGCGCAAAGATGCAGGAAATTCCAGCTCTGTAACTGTACCCATTTGTCGAATTCTATCTAAGATTATTTCACTACTTAGTCAACCACTGTGTAAGATGTATGTTAAGCTGTAAGGAAAGATCTGAGAATCATCAAATGAACAATCACATGATAAAAATGACCCCAATGTCATTTTATGTTCAGTTGAGTACATACCACGTAAAAGGTTACTGCATAAGTTAAGAGCTCATGGTGTTGGATTGGATAGAGGATTGGCTAACTAACAGAAAACAGAGAGTCGGGATAAATGGGTCATTTTCCGGTTGGCAAACTGTAACTAGTGGGGTGCCACAGGATCAGTGCTGGGGCCCCAACTATTTTCAATCTATATTAATGACTTGGATGAAGGGACCGAGTGTACTGTAGTCAAATTTGCGGACGATACAAAGATAGGTGGGAAAGCAAGTTGTGAGGAGGACACAAAGAGTCTGCAAAGGGATATAGATAGGTTAAGTGAGTGGGCAAGAATTTGGCAGATGGAGTATAATGTGGGAAAATGTGAAGTTATCCACTTTGGTAGGAAGAATAGAAAAGAAAAATATTATTTAAATGGAGAAAGACTACAGAATGCAGCGGTACGGAGTGATTTGGGTGTCCTCATACATGAAACACAAAAAGTTAACATGCAGGTGCAGCAAGTAATTAGGAAGGCAAATGGAATGTTGGCCTTTATTGCAAGGAGAATGGAGTATAAAAGTAGGGAAGTCTTGCTACAACTGTATACGGCGCTGGTGAGACCACACCTAGAGTACTGCGTACAGTTTTGGTCCCCTTATTTAAGGAGGGATATACTTGCATTGGAGGCAGTTCAGAGAAGGTTCACTAGGTTGATTCCTGGGATGGAAGGGTTGTCTTATGAGGAAAGGTTGAACAGGTTGGGCCTATATTCATTGGAGTTTAAAAGAATGAGAGGTGATCTTATTGAAACATATAAGATACTGAGGGGATTGGACAGGGTAGATGCTGAGAGGATGTTTCCCCTCGTCAGGGAATCTAGAACGAGGGAGCATAGTCTCAGAATAAGGGGTCGCCCATTTAAGACGGAGATGAGGAGGAATTTCTTCTCTCAGAGGGTCGTGAATCTTTGGAATTCTCTACCCCAGAGAGCTGTGGAAGCTGAGTCATTGAATATATTCAAGGCTGAGATAGGCAGATTTTTGAGCAACAGGGTTATGGGGAGCGGGCAGGAAAGTGGAGTTGAGGCCAAAATCAGAACAGCCATGATCTTATTAAATGGTGGAGCAGGCTCGAGTGGCCGAATGGCCTACTCCTGCTCGTATTTCTTAAGTTCTTATGGGCTGTGGCAGCATTGCCATGGTCTTTATATCAAAGAGGTTAGGGTATTGGAATGAATTCTCTTTAATAACACATTCCCTTTGAAGTTTTCTTTTGAATGGAATATCAAGTTAATGCCTAAAATCATTGTTACCATATTTGCATTTAATGATTCCATTAAGGAATGCCTGTTGTCTCAGGTTTTGGGTTGATTTGACTTTTAAACAATGTTGGGCAACCAGTCCTTCAGTTGGATGCAGCACCATACCATGATCTTCTGTCTTCAAACATCTAATTAACTTAATGATCATAGCTGTAATCTTCAGAGTAAGATCTCATATCCTTCATTTTTCCTCATTTTCATTGTGGTGACAGAGGTGAAACCGATGACAGTCTTGTCCCTCACATACTATATAAACCCAGCTCCGAGGCCACTGCACTGCCCTGCCCCCTGGAATGGGACTGTAGCTGTGTATGGCAAATTATATTTGTAAACTTTTTAAAACCAAGTTGAAAAGTCACCTTTTGTCATAGTTCCTGTGGATAAGACCTGCTGGATGGACATTTGACTGTAACTTTTAACTTTCCTGCCGGTTAAGCAAGAATACGGTTCATGAATAGAAGTGATATATTTTAATGCTTACATGACTTACATTTCACCAGAATGACACCAGGGCTAAAGGGTTAAATTATGAGGCCAGGTTGCATAGACCAGGCTTGTTTTCCCTTCAGTATAGAAGATTAAGGGATGGCCTAATTGAGTTGTTTAAGATGATTAAAGGATTTGATAGGGTAGGTAGTCAGAAACTATTTCCTCTGGTGGGAGAGTCCAGAAGAGCTAGGTTGTTCAGGGTTGATGTCAGGAAGCACTTCTTCACACACAGGGTAGTGGAAGTCTGGAACTCTCTCTCCCCCAAAAAGCTATTGAGGCTGGGGATCAATTGAACATTTCAAAACTGAGATTGATAGATTTTTGTTAGGCAAGTGAATTAAGGGTTACGGAACCAAGGCAGGTAGATGGCGTTAAGATACAGTTCAGCCTTGATCTCATTGAATGACAGGCTCGAGGGCCTGAATGGCCTACTGTTCCTATGACTCTGTACATATCACTTCTCAGAGGAAAGGGAGTTTATGCAGATAACAGACTTGTCAGTTGGTTTGGGGAAGTCTGATGTTTTAAAAGAAAAATTGAGGGTTTACTCAGCTTCTGCTCTGTGTTGCAAGTTCTAAAAGTAGTATTGCTTTGAAATGACAGCCGTGCTTCTCGGACATGGTGTTGCCTGACAGTCAGAGTTTTACTAACTTATGTAGAATCATAGAAATTTCAGAACAGGAAGCCACTCAACCCAATTGCGCTTGTTCCACTGCTGGTTCTACCTCCATGCTGGAGATATACTGCTCTAATCTCATTTTCCTGCTCTTTCCCAATATCTTTTTATTATTTTTTTGTTCTTCAAATAGTGCCGCGGGATCTTTTGTGTCCACCTGCGAGGGCAGATGGGAGCCGTGGTCTAATGTCTTGTATGAAAGACAGCATCTCGGACAGTGATAGAAAGATAGAAATACAGCGCATTTCACGACCTCAGGATGTTCCCAAACGCTTCACAGCCAATTAAGTACTCTTCAAGTGTAGTCACTGTTGTAATGTAGGAAACGGAACAACCAATTTGCACACCGCAAGGTCCCACAAACAGCAATAAACAGTGACCAGATAATCTTTTGTTAGTGATGTTGGTTGAGGAATAACTATTGGCCATGCAGTAGTCCCTCAGAACTGCACTGAAGTGTCAGCCTGGATTGTGTGCTATAAGTACCTGGAGTGCAGCTTGAACCCACAACCTTCTGATTCAAGCAAGATTGTTACCACTAAGCCACGGCTGACACCTTCTAGTTAGTGAATATTTTTTATGTTTTTTTAATTAGACTTTTTAAAGGGTGGGACAGAAAGAAACATTAAAATGACACCCTGTGGGGCCACTACACGTTCAAAAACTCCTGCATTTATAAACATGAAATGAGTGTCTTCTGTGTTCATAGAATAGATACAAAAGAATCAAATCAATTGGTTGCATCTTCAAAACATCCTGTTGAAATTTTAGACATGTTTTCACTGAGATTTATTTTAAGATAGCCTCATTTTCTGCTTTGTAGTTATTTGATTTCTTGTTTCTATGGTAATGCCTACTCTTCACCAGAGACATAAAATACATTGATTATAACAGGAGAACAGTACAAAATATTGCGTATTTTGTTATATATTCACTAAGTGCTCATAGCAAAGTTGTACCTGGAGAAAAACATGATGGGGCCGAAATTCCAATCCCTATGGGTGGGTACGCGCTGTGTACTCACCCGTAGGGATATCGGAAATGCCGGTTTCAGGCATGCACTGTGCATGCGCTGGAAACCGGCATTTCCGATCTGTCAAGAAAGCTCTTGACCGATTCTCCGGCTGCTGGAGAAGGGCCTCTGCGGGTGGAGAGTTCCGCTTTCTGGAGACCCTCCGCCCGCAGAAAACACTTACAATTCTTGCGCCTGGTAAAAGCAGGCGTAAGGCCTACTTTTACCAGGATAAGAGTTGAAAAAAGTTTTTTTTTAAATTTCCACTGATTTATCATTTAAAAATACTTTAAAGAAAGGTAAGTTTATTTTTAGCCCCGTTATAAACTTTAATTATTTTTTTCAAAAAATAAAATTTTTGTTCAAAATACTTAATTTATTGTAATTTAAAGTCATTTTAAAAATGTGATGTTTTTTTTTAAATGTATTTAAAGTTTTACTATGTTTTGGGGGTGATCTCTATTCATATATTTGACAGGTCTTCCTGTCAAATGTATGAAGGGAGATTCCCTTCTCTGGCTCCCCATAGCCCACGTGATCCCAGGGACGCTGCGAACCGCCTGCGCCTCTGGGATACGTGGGCCCTGCGCACCGGCAGTTTGGAGAGGCCCAGCAACGGAACTCTGCGCCTCCCGGGAGCCCTCCAGTCAGGGCGCAGATTTTTCCAGATCGCAGCCCTCCGCCCGCGGAAGGCCTGCGATCGGAATTTCTGGGCCGATAGTTGTGTACTACCTTCAAATCTCTTGCCTCATGGAAATCTACCAATTTGGGTCTTCTCCCCTCCTCAGCTACCCAATGACAAAAAATAACTTGAAGTGTGGAATTGTCCATGGAAAGTTTGCATTGTCATGGTCTCTTGCACAACCTAATTGCATTTCCTGAGGGATGCAATTAAACACAGATGATTTATTTAAAAACCCTACACTATGATCTTTCTGCAGATACTCAAAAACATCTAGAAACTGACAATATAATAGAGTAGTCAGCACGGATTGCTTGACCAACCTCACTGAATTCTTTGAAGAAATAACAGAAATGGTAGCTACAGGTAATATATTTGAATTTCCAAAAAGCCTTCAATAAGGTACCACATAGTAGACTCATGACTAAGGGCAGAACATGTGGAGTCAGGGGGCAAGTAGCAGAATGGATAGCAAGCTGGCTACAAAGCAGAAAACAGAGAGTAGAGGTTAAAGGTTGACAAATGGTGGGAAGTGGTGTTCGGCAAGAATCGGTGCTGGATCACTGTTGTTCACCATTTACAGAAATGATTTGGACTCGGGAATCGGAAGTACAATTTCAAAATTTGCGGATGACACCAAAGTGGGATGTTTAGTTAATACAGAGGTGGACTGCGACAAAATACAGGAAGACATTAATAAACTTGCAGAATAGGCATGTCATTTTGCAAATAAACTTCAATATAGATAAGTGTGAGGTAGTACATTTTAGTGGGAAGAATAAGGAGGCCACATACTGCTTGGAAAATAAGTGTCTAAATGGGTTAGAGGAACAGAGGGATCTGGGGGTACAGATACACAAATCACTAAAAGTAGTGACGCAGGTTAATAACGCCATTAAAAAAAGGCAAACAAAGCACTGGGGTTCCTTTCTAGAGGGATAGAATTGAAAAGCAGAGAGGTTATATGAACCTTGTATAGCACCTTGGTTAGACCACACTTGGAGTACTAGGAACAGTTCTGGTCTCCAGATTATAAAAAGGACATAGAGGCACTGGCAAGGTGCAAAAAAGATTTACTAGAATGATACCAGAACTGAGAGGTTATACCTATCAGGAAAGATTGAACAGGCTGGGGCTCTTTTCTCTAGAAAAGAGAAGACTGAGGGGTGACCTGATAGAGGCCTTTAAGATTATGAAAGAGTGTGATAGGGTAGATGTAGAGAAGATGTTTCCACTTGCAGCCAAGACCAGAACTAGGGGCCATAAATATAAGATAGTCACTAATAAATCCAGTAGGGAATTCAGGAGAAACTTTTTTTTTTGCAGAGAGTGGTTAGAAAGTGGAACTCGCTGCCGCAAGTAGTAGTTGAGGCGACTAGCATAGTTGCATTTAAGGGGAAGCTAGATAAGCACATGAGGGAGAAAGGAATAGAAGGATACGTTGATGGGGTTAGATGAAGAAGGGTCGGAGGAGGCTCGTGTGGAGCATAAACACCGACACAGACCTGTTGGGCCAAATGGTCTGTTAATGTGCTATAAATACTCTGTTACTTTGTAATCTGGTCATGTCCTGAATAATGTGCGTTACTGGGAGGGGCTATCTGCATACTGGTGTGGACACATTTTAGTTGAGCTGGAGCATTGGATTTTCGTGGGAGGCAATCTGGAGCTTCCCAATCTCATAAAGCACTGCTTATTACTTGAGGATCTTGATTTATTTTAATTCAACTTTATGCACAGCGAATGTGAAGTCCCATTCAGCTACTACCCCTGTGCTCATCGACCAAAATTAGCTCCCGGCCCACCAACGCCTTGTATTTAGTATTCAAATCTTCGTGCATGGCCTCACTCTTTGCTAGCTCTGTAACCTCCTCCAGCCCGACAACGTTCCTCCAACTCTGGCCTCTTGTGCGTCCCCCCCACTTCCTTCGCCCCACCATTGACAGCCGTGTCTTCAGCTGACTAGCCTCCAAGCTCTGAAATTCCCTCCCTAAATCTCTCCACCTTTCCAGTTCTCACCCCTCCTTTAAGACCTTCCTTAAAACCTTTCAGACCCTGTCTTTGACCAAGCTTGTTGTCACTCCTCCTAATATCTCCTTTGGCTCAGTGTTGATTTTTGTCTAATTACACCTCGCTTGGGACATTTTTTTTATGTTGAAGGTGCTATATAAATGCAAGTTGTGGTGTTGACTCTTCTCTCCAAACACTTTTTCCTAAGTGTCCTTTAAAAGAAAGTGCAAATTGAGGTCCCTTTACTTATGCTAGTTAGCCTGCATGTTTTCAATGTGATAGATAACAATTCATGTTACAATGGAAATCTGTAACCTTCCATTGGCCAACATCTGCATACCACCTGTTGATTAAAATTATACCTTTTCTTAAGAGGCAATTTTATTATATGGGGATGTTTTTGCTGTAAACTGAGGTAATGTTATTATTAATGAATAATGTGTTCAAAATTGTCTAATTCATTATTAATGCAAAGCATGGGAATGAATGCATTATTCAGTTGATGGTAGTTGTTTTCTGCAGCTTCAAATCTCCACATATTACCCACAAAATTGTGCAATAGAAATGTGACTGAGAATTACTAAGAGCGATAAATATGAGCAGCGTTTATTGCCATGTATAAATATTATCAAGACTGGCATGTGACTGAAATTCAGCCGCAATGTAATAACAACCAAAACATAGCTCTGTATGAGTACAAATGAGTCAACCAAAATCAAAATAGTTTTTATCCCACACCTAGTCCCTGTGCCTGTGCTTTAAGAGATCTAGGCTTTCTTCACATTTAAAATGTACTTTGTAGCGGGTCTGACTTGAGACTTACAAGTTAGTAGATCTGAGAGTGTTGTAGATTTGCAGAGAAAGCTCTGGGGTTTGCTGTTCTTTGGCTTGATTTTTGGGCTTGGAGCTGTGAACGTTTTGATCTTGTGCTGTGAAGGATTAGGAGGCTCAGGTCACTGAGATTCACTTTGTTAAAGAGGCAGCCTCTGGAGACTCAGATGGTCACACTGTGTGGGAGGTTACTTTTAATTTACTCAGAGGTTTGTATGGTCCTGAAACAAGAATTTCCACTGTATGCTTTGGTGTGAATTTGCACAGAGAGGTATAATTTTAGTTTGGAAAATTCCAGAATTAAAACTATTATTTTTATTGCAAAAGCATATAATTGTAGTTAAAGGAATAGAGTCTAGAGCTGATCAAGATTTTAATAGCATTTCTATTAATAATGGTATTAAATTAATGTTGCATTTTTTTGCCCTACCATTTTAGATCCTTTCCACCCTTGTCAAAGGAATCTCAAAGCCAGTGACCTGCAAAATTCGAATTTTGCCATCGGTAAGTGTCTAGGTGTTTATTCACTTTCATGTAGTAACTTTCATATTCATAATCCATCTTCATTGCTTTTTCGACTAATAGAAAAGGTAGTGTAGTCGTTACTGGACTGGTAACCAAGAGGCCTTGACTAATAATCCAGAGAACGTGAATTCAAATCCTACCATTCAGTTTAAAAACAAAATTAAAATCTGGAAATAAAGAGCTGGAATCAGTAAAAGTAAAAGACTACGAAGCTGTCAGTTTGTCGTAAAAACCCAACTGGTTCACTAATGTGCTTTAGGGAAGGAAACCTGCCGCACTTACCCAGTCTGGCCTTGTGTGATTCCAGTCCCACACCACCGTGGTCGACTCTTGACTGCCTTCTGAAGTGGCCTAGCAAGCCACTCGGTTGTATCAAACCACTACACCTGCAGCGATTCAGGAAGAAGGTCCACCACCACCTTCTCGATCACGACGACAGATGGGCAATAAATGTCAGCCTTGCCCGTGCGCCCACATCCCGAGAATGAAAAGCTAAAGACTTGCATTTAAGTCGAGCCTTGTATCTCTCAGAAACACCTTGCGTGCTTTGTAGTGCAGTGACCTCTTAATGCCGGGGAAACACAAATAAAGTTTAGATATGTGTTTATAATCAGGAAATAACAACCAAAGCTGATTTTCAGCATTATATTCAAACATTAATGACTCAAACTTTTAAACAGTATGATATGAAAGTGAGATCACTGATAAATTAAATATTTAAATACAGTAAATCAAAGGCATAAATTTTTAACAGTTTCAAATATCAGCTCCACTCATCAGCCTACCTTTGGTTTTAACAACAACTTACATTTATATAGCACAATAAAACATCCCAAGGCACTTCACAGGAGCATTATAAAACAAAATTGGACACTGAGCCACATAAGGAGAGATTAGGACAGATGACCAAAAGTTTGATCAAAGAGGTAGGTTTTAAGGAGAATCTTAAATGAGGAGAGAGCGGTAAAGAGGCGGAGATTTAGGGGGGGGAATTCCAGAGCTTAGGGCCAAGGCAGCTGAAGGCACGGCCGCCAATGGTGGAGCAATTAAAATTGGGGAAGCACAAGAGGCCAGAAGTCGAGGAGCGCAGAGATTTCGGTGGGTTGTAGGGCTGGAGGAGGTTACAGAGATAGGGAGGGACGAGGCTATGGAGGGAATTGAAAAAAAGGATGAGAATTTTAAAATCAAAGTGTTGTGTGACCGGGAGCCACCAATGTTCCCCGTAATTTTTTTTTGGCTGCGCGGCCCATTTACAGTTTTGTGCATACGCAAACTTTAACATTGCAAAAGCCGGTCCCGGGCTGCGCGAGACCAGCAGAGAGTGGCCACGCAGCTTATATAGAACGTCTTGGTGATGGAGCGGAAATGTGGTTGGAAGCTCATCTCGGGGTCAAATATGACACTAAGGTTGTTGAAAGGTCTGGTTCAGCCTCAGACAGTTGTGAGGGAGAGGGTTCGAGTCGGTGGCTAGAGAGCGAAGTTTGTGGTGGGGACCGAAGACAATGGCTTCGGTCTTCCCAATATTTAGTAACGGAACAATCTTAATTCTTCCTGACATTCAGACCTTGTTCAGCCATCTAATTACTTCCCTTCAATCCAGTGACTGCCAGCTGATCCTGGGAAATTCATGAATCCTGGATCGACTGGTTTTGCAAGTGAGTAGAGAGCAGCAGAATAGTGGAGAAAGTTGTCGGGAAGTCTTGAGGGGTACTTGTGGGGGATCCGAGCTGGCAGCTTATGCAGTACACTGCTTCTGTTTCTTTTTTTCCTGATGAACTACTGTGTAGATCTAAATCTTCCTTTGTGGGCCTCTAGACTTGATTGTTCTCCAATGTCCTCCTTGCCAGCCTCCCATCCTGCACCCTCCATAAACTCCCAATGTCCAAAACTGGCCCTCCGTCTCTTGTACCACGCTGAGTCCCGCTTACCCATCCCCTCCAACCTCACTATCCTACCAAAACTCCCCAGTGCAACAAATTAAAAATCACACATCTTCTCCTTGCCGTCAAATCTCTCCTGTCCTCACCCTGTCTCTGCAATCTCTTCCAGCCCTGTACCCCCTCTCGCAAGCTTTGGTCCTCTGACTCTGGCCTTCTGTGCATCCTGCCTTCTGTTCGTTCCACCATCGGTGGCAGAGCCTTCTGCCTCCCCAGCCCTACTCTCAGGAACAACCTTTGCTAAACCCTTCCGCTTCTCCATTTCTTGAAATTTGCTGGTGTCACAAAAGTAGGAGGTTTGGCAGACAGCGAGGAGGATTGTTAGTAAGAAAAAAACTACAGGAAGACATGGGTAAGCGGAATGGGGAGTCAGGTGATGGATGCAATTTAATATGGATAAGTGTGAGGTGATATGTGTTGGGAGAAAAACCAAGGCATGGGAGTATACACTTAATGGAAAAACACTAAAGGGTGTGGATGAACAGAGAGACCTAATTAGCTTGAAAATGCAGGTAGATTAAAAAAAAAGACGAACAGCAGTTTGGGCTTTATAAATCGGGGTATCATAGAATCATAGAAGATAAGAGCAGGAGTAGGCCATTCGGCCCCTCGAGCCTGCTCCGCCATTCAATGCGATCATGGCTGATCATCCAAATTCAGTACCCTGTCCCTGCCTTCTCTCCATATCCCTTGATCCCTTTAGCCTTAAGAAATATATCTAACTCCTTCTTGAATATATTTAATGACTTGGCCTCAACTGCCTTCTGTGGTAGAGAATTCCACAGGTTCACCACTCTCTGGGTGAAGAAATTCCTCCTCATCTCAGTCCTAAATGGCTTACCCCTTATCCTTAGACTGTGACCCCTGGTTCTGGACTCCCCGGCCATCGGGAACATCCTTCCTGCATCTAGTCTGTCTAGTCCTGTTAGAATTTTATAAGTTTCAATGAGATCCCCTCTCATTCTTCTAAACTCCAGCGAGTATAAGCCCAATCGACCCAATCACTCCTCATACGTCATTCCTGCCATCCCAGGTATCAGTCTGGTGAATCTTCGCTGCACTCCCTCCATGGCAAGAACATCCTTCCTCAGATAAGGCGACCAAAACGGCACACAATACTCAAGATGTGGTCTCACCAAGGCTCTGTACAACTGCAGCAAGACATCCTTGTTCCTGTACTCGAACCCTCTCGCTACGAAGGCCAACATACCATTTGCCTTCTTAACCGCCTGCTGCACCTGCATGCTTACCTTCAGCGACTGGTGCACAAGGACACCCAGGTCTCGTTGCACTTCCCCTTCTCCCAATCTATTGCCATTCAGATAATAATCTGCCTTCCTGTTTTTGCCACCAAAGTGGATAACCTCGCATTTATCCACATTGTACTGCATTTGCCATGCATCTGCCCAATCACCCAACCTATCCAAATCATACTGGAGTTTCTCGGCATCCTCCTCACAGCACACACGCCCACCCAGCTTTGTGTCGTCTGCAAACTTGGAGATATTACATCTAGTTCCCTCGTCTAGATCATTAATATATATTGTGAATAACTGGGGTCCTAGCACCGATCCCTGCGGTACCCCACTAGTCACTGCCTGCCACTCGGAAAAAGACCTGTTTATTCCAACTCTTTGCTTCCTGTCTGCCAACCAGTTCTCTATCCAAGTCAGTACCCTGCCCCCAATCCCATGTGCCTTAACTTTACACGCTAATCTCTTATGCAGGACCTTATCGAAAGCCTTCTGAAAGTCCAAATACACCACATCCACTGGTTCTCCCTTATCTATTTTACCAGTTACATCCTCAAAAAATTCCAGTAGATTAGTCAAGCATGATTTACCTTTTGTAAATCCATGTTGACTTTGTCCGATCCTGTCACTTTTTTCCAAGTGCTCTGCTATTACATCTTTTATAATGGACTCTAGCATTTTCCCCACTACCGATGTCAGGCTTACCGGTCTATAATTCCCCGTTTTCTCTCTACCACCTTTTTTAAATAGTGGGGTTACATTAGCTACCCTCCAATCCATGGGAACTGTTCCAGAGTCTATAGAATTTTGGAAGATGACCAGTAATGCATCTACTATTTCTAGGGCCACTTCCTTAAGTACCCTAGGATGTAGATTATCAGGCCCTGGGGATTTATCGGCCTTCAATCCCGTCAATTTCCCTAACACCATTTCCCTACAAATACTGATTTCTTTCAATTCCTCCCTCTCATTAGACCCTATGTTCCCCGACATCTTTGGGAGGTTATTTGTGTCCTCCTTTGTGAAGACAGAACCAAAGTATGTATTTAATTGGTCTGCCATTTCTTTATTCCCCATTATAAATTCCCCTGATTCTGACTGCAAGGGACCTACGCTGACTTCACCAATCTTTTTCTCTTCACATATCTATAGAAGCTTTTACAGTCAGTTTTTATGTTCCCTGAAAGCTTACTCTCATACTCTATTAATGAACAGTTATTATGCCACAGTTATAGTACCATGTGCAGTTTTGGGCTCCCCATTATTGAAAGGACATTAAAGTCATAGAGAGCATACAGCATAGATTCACCAGCATAGGAAACTGCCATAAATAGGAAACTATGGGCTGGATTTTGTCAATGGAGACGTGCTGGAGACGGAACTTCTGGTTTCTGGGTTTCAGTCCCACCCCCAGCGACGTCTGACCAACCCACGCTATTTTCCCTTGATTGGCCTTGTTAAGCCTGCCCTGCTTCATCTGTCGAAAAAATTTTGACAGATGAATTGTCGGCGTTTGACAGCTTTGAGAAGCTGTCAAACACTGACGATCTCTGTTCTAAGGTGAGCCCTTGCACAAAGGCTCACCAAGACCTCTCTCCTCAGCAGAAAGCAGATGGCTGCTGCAACTCAGGGACCCGCCTCCCGGGAAGATGGCACGGAGGCGGGTTGGGAGCGGGGTCGGTACCCGCTCCCAGTTTCTGCCATTTTCCCAGCAGACCCGCCTCCATACCCGCCTCCCCAGGGCTGGGAAAATTCCCCCTATGGTTGTGAGAAGAGACTTGAAATGCTGGGACTATTTCCGCTGGAGCAGTTAAGGCCAAGAAGAGATTTAATAGAGGCTTTTAAAAGTTTAAAGGATTTTGATAGAGTGAATTGGGAAAGTGTATTTGCTATGGTTGGAGAGTCCGTGACAAGTGTCATCAATTTAAAATTGTCATCAAGTGAGTGAGGAGAGAGGCTAGCACAAATTTCTTCTCGCAGAGGGTTGTTAGAGCATGGAATATTTTGCCACAGAGAGTGGTTGAGACAGATTAAACTTGGATAAACATTAGAAGCAGAGTTGTGAGCGGAGTGCGAAGAGTGGGATTAATTTTGGATTGCTCCAGCAAAGAGCTGGCACAGATATGACCTCCTGTACTGAAAGCTGCTATGTTTTTCCTTTGTAACATCTTCTTTGAACCCATCTTTTCAACCAAGTTTTCAGTCACTCTTTAATCTCTTTTTCCATGCCTTGAGTGGGCAGGTGTTAACAATGCCATAAGGAAACCGGATTTGGGAAATAGAAAAAATTAAGCTGGTGTGGTGGGGGTCCTCTTCTGAGAGTGTAGAAAGGGCTTTCCTCAATATCCAAGTGAAGCACCGTGGGACACTTTCTTTAAACTTTGAAAGTGTTATAAGTAATTGGGTATTTTGGGACACTCCCAATCTTGTTCTGAATATAATTTTTGTTCAAAATCTACTTTTAGATAACTGCTCCCCCAGTGTTGCTAACACTGAGCAGTCTACAGTTTCATAGCTAGCTTATTTTAAAACTGCTGCTGTACTATTATCATGGAGGAGTACTATTTTCAAGATAGCAGTATGATCTAAAATGGTCAACTTTATCAAACTGTAATTATCTCTCCAAGTTCCTTAGACATGCCAGAAAGGAAATTGGCAATAGGATCAGCAGCATGTAGCCCCAGAGATCTTTTGGTCAGACATGCTCCCAAGCTTTTCCCACTGCCATTTTCTAACTAACTGTTATAAGCGTTTCTTTTAAGTCGGTAAATGTTGTTCTCATCAGGGAACAGCTTAGGGATGGTCCAAGGAAGCTGAATCTGCGAGTATAGTGCAAGGAAGCTCTCTTCGACCATCTCTCCCACTGTTCGTTCAGTCGCTCCAGTAACCCCACTCAGCCAGTGCCCCAGACAATGTCGTAAGCAGTTATTTTCTTAACAAAAATATTTAGTTAGAAAAAGCAAAAAGTTGTTGTTTAAAATTCTTTTGCCATTGGGTTGTTGTCTAAAAGTGATGTTGATGGTGACACTCGCTGTTTAAAGTATTACTCATTGAATTAATAATCAGAAGACAAAACTGATGCTTACCTCTTGATCTCATGATTTGTTGAAATACTTGCTTTTAATTGCAGCTAGAAGACACCATTAACCTTGTAAAACGTATCGAAAGAACAGGAGTTGCAGCTGTGGCGGTACATGGAAGGTAAAACTACAGCCTAGGCATTCTCTATTGGTTGCCGGTGTCAATAGTATACAGTGAGTTATAGGAGTGTTTGCGGAGTGACGCAAGGAGACAGCATCATCTGAACCCTCTAAGAAAGCTAAGGAGATGGGTTAGATTACTGCCCTCTCACTTTGGGAACTTGCATTTAGTCCATCCCAGACTGGAAGTCTGAGCCTGAGTGCGAGTGGGCCTGTGTTAACAACGGCCAACATTTCAGTGCCATTTAGTCTTGCACCAATGCCATGAGGAAACTGAAATAGAAAAAGATTAAGCTGGTGTGGTGGGGGTCCTCTTCTGAGAGTGTAGAAGGGGCTTTCTTCAATATCCAAGTGTCCACTTGGCTTACTCTCAACTCTGAGTCAGCAGGTTGTGAGTTCAAGCTCCACTCCAGGACTTGAGTACATAATCTAGACTGACTGTTCAGTTTATTACTGAGGGAGGGCTGCATTGTTGGAGGTGTTGTCTTTTGGTTGAGACTTTAAACTGAAGCCCCGCCTGGCTGTTCTGGTGCACATGAGAGAAGCAGGGAGCTCTCCATTGACCTGACCATCATTCCTTCCTCAACCATCGCCATCAAATATTTCATTTTATTATTTCTTGGATCTTTCATGTGGAAAACAAAAATATTTTTATGCAATGTAAATTGAATGCTGAGTTGCACAACAAATCCTAAGGGTGCACATGGCTTCAGCTCAGTGCTGGGGTCCTTGTCTTTTAGCTCAGTGCGGGGTATTTGCTGCTTCAGCTCAGTGCTGGGGCCCTTGGGGGAAAAATTCGGTTGGTTTGCGCCTCCCGTTAGCGCCCTAAGAGGGGGGCTGGGGACAGCAACGGGGGCAGGTGCTGGCAGGCGGCCAGCAACAAAAATAGCCGCCCACCACCTCCCCTTTAACTAGCGCCGCCCCGGCCGCAGGTAGGCCCTCCCTGACCCTGGCTGACATAGCGTCCGGCAGCAAGTCGGGGGGCGCCACCCAATGTTACAGCCGGGGCATGAATGGGGCGCTGCGCACGGCGATGACGTCATCGCCAGCGGCGCTAGCTGTTAGCGCCGCCGCTAACCTCCCGTTGAATTTCGCTGGAGGCGTTAGCCGCGCCCAGGCGCTAGTTGATTTGCGTCTCCCGTTAGCGCCCTCTTGGAGTGCGGGGTATTTGCTGCTTCAGCTCAGTGCTGGGGACCTTGTCTTTTAACTCAGTGCGGGGACCTTGAGGGAGAAATTCAGTATCGCCCCATTTGGGGCACAATTATCGGCCGGGCGCAAAGATTAGCGCTTGGCGCTAATTATCGCCTCCAACTGCAAACTTGGCTTTTATCGCCCCTGGAGGTGATGGAGAGCTAATTCAGGTGCTACACACCTGTCTTAAGGCGCAAAGGCCGAGGAGCGAGGCGCTAACTCAGAGCGCTGGCGAAGTTCATGTGATGTCAGTCAGCAATGGAACACAGACACAATGGCGCCGGCCAGTTCTTAAAGGGGAGGGTCGATCTTGCTCTCCATCCACATCCTGCTCATTGCAGCCTTGAATCTCGGCCTGGAGAGACCTGTACATCAAATCTGCTGGAAAGAACAATGGAGAGGCCATGGGAAAGAGCTCAGAGTGCAGCCCCCACAGTCTCTTCTAAATCGATACAAGGAAGGGCAAATCAAAATGAACCTGCAAAGTGCTGCTCAGTACCCAAAACTCCTTCACACAGCGTTGAATCTCTCCAGAAGTCTCTCTCTCTCTCTCTCTCTCAGAATGCGTGGTGCAAAAATGTCACCAACAAAAAAAGTCAGGAAGCGGTCGCCTTTAAATAGCGCTCCCCCAGTCTCTTCCTGACTGCAAAATGCTCCCCTCAACCTGTCGTTGCTAGCGGCAGATGGTAAGGCAGGGGCGCCACTCAATATCCGGTCCGGGGCGTTGCGTACTCGACTGACGTCACGATCTGCCAGCGCAGGAGATCGTGGCGGTAGTGTTTAGCGCCGCCGCAAAATGTCTAGTTAATTTCGTGAGCGGCACAAACATCGCCGCCCACGGGCGCTAGTTGCTTTGCGCCCCATTAGCGCCCTCTTAAGGCGCTAACGGGAGGCGCAAACCAACTGAATTTTTCCCCCCTTGTCTTTGAGCTCGGTGTGGGGACCTTGTCTTTGAGCTCGGTGTGGGGACCTTGTCCTTTAGCCAGAATTTGTAGGCTGTACGCCAGCAGATTTCAATATATTTTTTAGTTCCCCTGATGGCTTAATGGGTAAAGCTGCTCCTTGCTGCATCACCGAACCGTACAAACTAGAAAATCTTAGACCAGAACGACTCCGCACCTTTGACGACAACAAAAACAACTTGCATTTCTATAGCGCCTTTAATGTAAAACGTCCCAAGGCTCTTCACAGGAGTGTTGTCAAACAAAATTTGACACCGAGCCACATAAGAGATATTAGGACAGGTGGCCACAGAGGTAGGTTTTAAGGAGCTTTTAAAGAAGGATAGAGAGGCAGAGAAGTTTATGGAGGGAATTCCAGAGCGTAAGGCCTAGGCAGCTGAAGGCACGGCCGCCAGTGGTGGAATGCTGAAAATCGGGGATGCACAGAGGCCAGAACTGGAGGAACGCATGAGAGAAGTGACAACTGGGAGTTACAGAGGGAGAATTTAGGACAGTGATGCCTACTGCTTCAGGTTTCAATAACAGTGAATGTGTATAAAGCACCTCGGTCTTTTTTTCTGTAACCACAATGCAATATTTTAATGCGTCTTTTCCACAGGAGAAAGGAGGAAAGGCCACAGCATCCTGTGCACTGCGACGTAATAAAAGCGATCTCTGAAGCTGTGTCTATCCCAGTAATAGCAAAGTAAGTCAAATAAAACAGTCCAATTGTGCACAAAGTTCGATCTATAGACACTACAGGACTGATTTTAACTTGCGGAACACAGGCAGTAGCAGAATGACCAGCCGTGATACACCCTGCCCCAATGGAAAGGCAAATCGAGCGGGCGTATAACGGATGGTCGGTCCACTACCGCTGAAAGTTGAGATCAACCCTTACATATCAATTAAATATTTTGGAAATCAGTAGCCAAGCTATTTTGCAGTTCAGTACACTATTCAATAGTAACTGTAAAATAAAAGCAAAAGACTTTTTGTTTTGCCTGATCAATCGCAAGGTTGCAATCTCTGCTCAACCCTTTCCACAGGCTAAAATCTACATTTGAATTCAGCTGGTGGGTAACCTTGTCCCCCTAGGAAAGACGTGGGTGAATTGGATACCATAGCGCACACGTTGCCCCGCAACACTACAACACCAGCTACTGTGCAACTTACAATAATGTTGGGCAAACTAAACAAGGTGATTCGGGGAGCCTGTATCCAGCTCTAGGCTTCGGCCGATTCTCGAGATTCATGCCACTGGGAGGCCTATGCTAAGACTCTTGTCATCAAACCTCATCTATATTCCATTTTAACAACCTGTTTAAAGATAGCTTTGAATGTATTTCAATATGACTAGATATTAATTGTTTTAGTGTCTTGTCAATATAATCTGTTTGGAAATAACTCATTTTCTACCTTCTGCTCAGACACTATTGTTGTGACATAGCCAATACTTTGATCTGGAGAAGTCTTATTTTATCCTCTTACTCTCAAATACAAGTACTGCACAGTCTCATTTGACTTTTTTGCTCAACTCTTGAGTAACGAGTTTCTTTTTATCTGTGAAAATGAGATTTTGCACATTCTCAGAGTTGGATGGCACCAAGTAGAATTATGGGGTTTCTAAAATCAGTTGAAACATAATTGAAACAAATCTTGCTAGAGAAATAAGGGCAAGTTCACGACACACACCGTTATTAATGCACGACTCGACCAGCAAGTTCAGGGGAAGAAGAGATACGGCGTGAGTTGCGAATCACCATAACGTGCTGGTCAACGTACGCCGCTCTGCCGTGTGCCTCGCACAAACGGTAGCTCGCCCTCAACCTCCCTATTATTTTTAAGAACTTGCTGGATTTGCACATTAAACTCGCCGCAGAAAGTTAGAGCTGGTACTTAACAGCGCAACTACCCCTTTAACGACGTGATAATTGTTAATACAATGCCAATCAACCTCTCTGGCCCAAAAAGTGAACTGTTTAAACTGTGAGTCTCATTCCTGCGTGTAGTAAATTTTTCTTAGACTTAAAAAATGTTAATTTTCATTCTTACTTTTCCTTTCTGTCTCTTTTTTTTCTCTCTCTCTTAACCCAATCTTTCTTACCCTCCTCATTTCTCGTTAGGTATCTAATTTGACTCTAATTCACCCTCCTCCTCCGTCGTTCCTCTGTTTCGTTCTCAATCCTTGGTTGAATTTCAAATTCAGTTGGAGGGTGAGAAAGTTGTATCTCAAACCAGTGTCCTGATCTTAAACAAAGGCAATTACAATGGCATGAGGGCAGAACTGGCTAAAGTGGACTGGGGAAAATAAATAAATAAATTAAAGGGTAAGACAGTTGAAATGCAGTGGCGGACATTTAAGGAGATATTTCATAACTCTCAACAAAAATATATTCCAGTGAGAAAGAAAGATTTTAAGAGAAGGGAGCACCATCCGTGGCTAACTAAGGAAGTAAAGGATGGTATCAAATTGAAAACGAAGGCATACAATGTTGCCAAGATTGGTGGGAGACTAGAGGATTGGGAAAAATTTTAAACCAGCAAAGGATGACTAAAAAAATAATAAAGAGAGAGAAGATGAATTATGAGAGTAAACTGGCAAGAAACATTAAAACAGATAGTAAGAGCTTCTACAGGTATATAAAAAGGAAGAGGGTAGCTAAAGTAAACGTTGGTCCCTTAGAGAATGAGACTGGGGAATTAATAATGGGGAACGGGGAAATGGCAGAGACTCTGAACAAATATTTTGTATCTGTCTTCACGGTAGAAGACACTAACAACATCCCAATAATGGATAATCAAGGGGCCACAGGGAGGGGGGAACTAAAGACAATCACTATCACTAAGGAAATAGTACTTGGTAAAATAATGGGACTAAAAGATGACAAGTCCCCTGGACCAGATGGTCTGCATCCCAGGGTCTTAAAAGAAGTGGCTGCAGAGATAGTGGATGCATTGGTTGCAATATACCAAAATTCCCTGGACTCTGGAGAGATCCCAGCGGATTGGAAAACCGCAAATATAACACCCCTATTTAAGAAAGGAGGGAGACAGAAAGCAGGAAACTATAGACCAGTTAGCCTAACATCTGTCGTTGGGAAAATGCTGGAGTCCTTCATTAAGGAAGCAGTAGCAGGGCATTTGGAAAATCATAATGCAGTCAGGCAGAGTCAGCATGGTTTTATGAAAGGGAAATCATGTTTAACAAATTTGCTGAGTTCTTTGAGGAGGTAACGAGCAGGGTGGACAAAGGTGAACCAGTGGATGTGGTGTATTTGGATTTCCAGAAGGCATTCGATAAGGTGCCACATAAAAGGTTACTGCATAAGATAAGAGCTCACGGAATTGGGGGTACAGGAAACTTTCGTTTATCCGGCATCGACGGGACCGGCGTGGTGCCGGTTTATCGAAAGTACCGGATAACAGAGAGTTATATCTACCGAGGCTATTTTTAACAAAGAGACTCCAAGCAGCACAGGAGAATCTACTCCTGCTACTGCAATGTTTCGGACTTGCGACAGCGCCAGGAGGCCGAGTAGTGGCACTTTTGAAAAGTACCCCTACTGACTAAATCGGCGTTCTCGGACTCGGACTCGGGATCGGCAACATTGCCGGTTATTTGAGAGGATTTTTCGGAGCACTTGGCGTTCGCGGAGACTCGACTGCGACTCGGCAACATTGCCGGTTATTTGAGAGGAGTTTTCGGAGGATGATTTTTGCCGGTTAAGCGAGAATTCCGGATATTTGGGTGCCGGATAAACGAAAGTTTCCTGTAATATATTAGCAAGAATAGAGAATTGGCTAACTAACAGAAAGCAGAGAGTCGGGATAAATGGGTCATGTTCCAGTTGGCAAACGGTAACTAGTGGGGTGCCACAGGGATCGGTGCTGGGGCCTCAACTATTTACAGTCTACATTAATGACTTGGATGAAGGGACCGAGTGTAATGTAGCCAAGTTTGCGGATGATACAAAGATGGGTGGGAAAGCAGGTTGTGCAGAGGACTCAAGAACCTGCAAAGGGATTTAGACAGGCTAAGAGAGTGGGCAAACATTTGGCAGATGGAGTATAATGTGGGAAAGTGCGAGGTTATACACTTTGGCAGGAAAAATAAAAAAGCAAACTATTATATAAATGGAGAGAGATTACAAAATGCTACAGTTCAGAGGGACCTGGGGGTCCTTGTGCATGAAACACAAAAAGTTAGCATGCAGGTACAGCAAAGTAACCATAAAGGCAAATGGAATGTTGGCCTTTATTTCAAAGGGGTTGGCGTATAAAAGCAGGGAAGTCCTGCTACAACTGTACAGGGTATTGGTGAGACCACACCTTGAGTATTGCGCAAAAAGAAAATACTGCAGATGCTGGAAATCTGAAATAAAAACAGAAAACGCTGGAGATACTCAGCAGGTCAGGCAGCATCTGTGAAGAGAGAAACAGAGTTAACGTTTCAGGTCGATGACCTTTCGTCAGAACTGGAAAAAAGCAGGAAATGGAACAGATTTTTAAGCAAGTGTGGGAGCTGGGAAAGGGGGGAGGGGATAAAAGAACAAAAGAGAAGGTCTGTGATTGGACAGAAGGCAGGAGAGGTTAAGAGACATTAAGAGGTATTCAAGGCAAAAGGAGATGGTAATGCGTACAGTTTTGGTCTCCTTATTTAAGGAAGGATATAATTGCATTAGAGGCAGTTCAGAGACGATTCACTAGGTTAATTCCAGAGATGAGGGGGTTGACTTATGAGGAAAGGTTGAGCAGGCTGGGCCTATACTCATTGGAATTTAGAAAAATGAGAGGTGATCTTATTGAAACATATAAGATACTGAGGGGGCTCGACAAGGTAGATGCAGAGAGGATGTTTCCCCTCGTGGGGAAATCTAGAACGTGGGGGCATAGTTTTAGAATAAAGGGTCGCCCTTTTAGAACTGAGATGAGGAATTTCTTCTCTCAGAGGGTCGTAAATCTGTGGAATTCTCTGCCCCAGAGAGCCGTGGAGGCTGGGTCATTAAATACATTTAAGGTGGAGATAGACAGATTTTTGCAAGATAAGGGAGTGAAGGGTTATGGGGAGCAGGCAGGGAAGTGGCTTTGAGCCCAAGATCAGCCATGATCTTATTGAATGGCGGAGCAGGCTCGAGGGGCCAAGTGGCCTATTCCTGCTCCTATTTCTTATGTTCTTAAACCTCAGGGTCCCAGATGCCCCGTTTTCAGTTTGCACTTCCAGCAACTTACAGGGGCAAAACATTTTCTAGCTGAAGGGTGCAGGAAAAAGTCTAACCAACGGGGCCACGCCGCGAGGAGCCCCCCTCCAGCAAGACTTGGGCCAATGTAGTGCATCTTCACACTGATGTTAACAAAATTCAGCGTGGAGGTTGCAGAAACCCAGTGGAAAATGAGAAAGTATTCCCTCCTTCCCCGTCCCCTGCATGGAAAAGTAGTCTTTAGATAATATACATTTAATTGCGTAACTCTGACTGTTTGAAACCTACAATCAGACCTCTATTATTTTGAAGTAAGCCTCTTGATAATGGTAGCGGTGCAGTGAAGCTCTCTTCAAAGGGCTTTGACATTTTATCTTTCATTTCGCCTGATACTCAAGAATGCTAGCGTGTGGTTTGAGTACTGTGAGGAACGAAGGGGAATGGGATTTGTGCTTGGTTTTTAAAACGTCCTTTCCATTCCGATGCTGGTTCTTGCGTACTGCAGCATCATAAAGAACAGACCTTATAGAGTCTCAGGAATCTGAAGTTGCGTAATGTTTATATTACATTTGCTTTCACTAAAACTTTCAAAAAAAGCAAGGCACCCAACCAGGTTGTAACTCCTGGCATTTCATACCACACAACTTATTCAGTGACTAGCTGTAAAATAACATCACGCCTGGATCTATTTTTAGCTCCTTTCTCCCCATGCCACTGAAATGCAAAGCTGATTTTTAATGAATCTCCGAGGAATCGTCCCCATTGATTATGTGTTGCCATATGTCCTAAATTTTTTCACCTAAACATTTTCAGAAGCTCCATTGTCAACTGAACACGAATATCCTGTTAGGGCCTCTAACTCAAAATAGTTTTCATCCAAATGACCTCATACAGGATTTTTAGATCGCAGCCAGAAAGCTCTGAATGCTGTTTCACGTGACTGCGACAAGTATTACTCCCTTCCTTATATGTTTGCTACAGTTTTACAGATTTCTTTGACAGTATTTTTCCTTCACTCTTCCTCTCTCCTGAAGGGAGAAACTTGCACTGGGGGATATGGCCACTCAAGTTGCCTTCCTCTATCCTGTCCTGGTAACTATTCTTCTCCTGAATCAGGAGAATGATCAGATAATAATCAGACACACACATGCTGACCTCCCCCAAGTCCAGGTTGCAAAGACCAATTGTAGTGCCAGAGTGATGCCCTGGGTGAGGCTGGATAGCTTGACACAGACCAATGATTAAATTCATTATACAGTTTATATTCACATCATTTTCAAAAACTTTATACGTCGACATAGTTTGTACATGATTTTAAGCAGAACTCTATAAATATCTGTGAGCCGTGGATCTGGGTGTATACCAATAGGATATTAGTGGTTTGTCCGGGGATCATTTATGTTATCTCGGTTCCCAAGTGTTACATTGGTCAAGTAGCCGATTTGTTTTGTTTTGCTGCATTATATGTCCTGTGTGCTGTACAACATAGCCTGCTGTATCACTCCAGTTGTGATTTAAAACCGGTTTACTGTCCCTCTCAGTGGAGGATCTCAGGAGATTATCAAAGAATTTGCGAGCATTGAAGAATTCCGCCGGGCAACAAATGCTTCTTCAGTAATGGTGGCCCGTGCAGCCATGTGGAATCCTTCCATCTTCAGAAAAGAAGGACTGTTACCAGCAGAGAAGGTTTTAAAGGAGTATCTCACATATGTGAGTATCTTTAGTTGCCACTGCCTTGCAAGCAATTTAACATGCCTGATGCTAACTGTAGAAGGACGTAATTAAAAAGAAAAAGTCAGGGGAATCTGTACTAATAGGACTCACAATTTATCGGTTTCCTGTTTGGAGAAATTCCAAGTGTTAATAATTGAATATTCAACAGATTCCACGGGAGCCATGTGATTCCACAAACAAGTGGCAGGGTGGGGCAGAGACATGATAAGATTTTACAAGAACTACAGGGTTAATGGTCATTTGTTTTCCTGTCAAACTTATTGTCCCTCTCTTTTTGTCTTGATGTCTGTTTAGCTCTGTTGAAACTGTAAATTAAAACAAAATTGGGCGTGACGCCACTGACAAATTCAGATGGATAGAGTATGGTGTATGAAACCACCTGTTGCTCCACAAAAGGTTAACCCATTGTCAGTCAAAAGCGTCTACACTCTGCGGAATAATTGAACAGAGATACGCAGGCAAAAGGCAAAAGTCAAACATACTGTGCCTCTTGTCAAAATATCTCAAAGCTTTGGAAGTATTTTTCCTAAATAAGAGTATCTAAAGCTGAAAATGTTGTCATTTTTATAAGCCTGTCCTTATTTGAGATATAACTGAATGGCCAATCACTGTCCACACAGCTTTCACTGTACCGACATTCATAGTCTTCTCTGTACTTTGTTAATGTGAATGTTACTTATAGGGATAGAAATTAATTTCAGCCTAAAGTAGCCAGCGTTTCCAGTGGCTCAGCAGTTTGTTGTTCTTTGGGCTGGGAATCCAAGTTTTAATCCGAGCTTTGCCCACCATTTAAATTAGCCTGACTCACAGAGAGCAGCAGTGACACCTAAATAAAGGGGAACCGTAAAAGAGGGGAAATGTTGGTACAATTATTTCAGATAAACTGCTTTGAACTCAAATGTTTTATATTAATATAACTGAAATCTATATAAACATTACTATATATAATTCTACAGCATTTGAACCACCTATAAAACAGTGAGTGGGGATTTGTAAAGCAGTACGCACTTCGATGGAAAGTCTGAACCTTCGAAAAAGGATCGATGTGATTATATTCTTTTGTTCTATTTTGTTCTCCAGGCAATTAGATATGACAGTCATTACTCAAATACTAAATATTGTCTATGCCAAATGTTGAGAGAGAAATTAGAATCAGCTCAAGGGAAAAAGTTGCATGCTGCACAATCAAATGAGGAGATCTGGTAAGTATTTCATTTTGTTCATAGACCGAGGAGAAAACATTGTATCTGTAATAACTAAGAATGTTTTGCTCACATAGGAGGAGAGTCATGTGCTATAGAAACCCAAAGCAGTCTTCATTTTATTCCATTTTATTCACACTTAAAGTCCTAGTTACAGTGTGTGGAACATTAGGAGCAGGAGTAGGCCATTCAGCCCCTCGAGCCTGCTCCGCCATTCAATTAGATCATGGCTGGTCTGTAGCTCACCTCCATTTACCCACCTTTGCTCCAAATTCCTTGATGCCCTTACCTAACAAAAATCTATCGCTCTCGGGCTTGAAAGCTTCAATTGATCCAGCGTCCGCAGCCTTTTGGAAAAGGTGCTTGCTGATTTGGCTCTTGAATGACCGAGCTCTAATTTTTAAATGATGTCCCCTTGTTCTTGATTCCCCACCTGCTGTGCAACTATATGAATTTCTTGCTTCATTAAACAGAACTAGTGTGCAAGATGCCTCTGTGCATACTTTGTGATTTTTTTTCAGGCCTCTGACTCTATTGTGTACCCTTGTTTGCAAAGTAGCTTGTTCCATTAGAGGATTTCCTGTTTCATTAAAATGCAGTTGATTTTTTAAATTTTATTTATTAAAATTCAATGAACAGAAAATAAAACCCTCAATTGAAAGTCGTGTTATGAAAGGCAGCCAATCTGATATTTGAAGACAGCACAATACACATGTCATTCAAATCCTGCTCAACCAAACACGACTGACATCTGTGTGACAAAACAGAATGTACAGTTTAGTCAGTCTTCCATTCATTAACTGGTGAATTGACTGGAAAATGTAATCCCAATGAGTCAGGGACTTGTTTGTGCTGTTTGTTAATGGTGCATTGAATTAATGTGACGTTGCATGCTGACATCTCACCAAATCAACCTGCACTGCAAGCACTTAATTTCAATAAACCATCGATGATTCAATTGCATAAAGAAAATAACACTGCTTTGGTTGAACTCTTTCATGTTCCCCTAATAGTTAACAGCTGAGCAATAGAGAATAATGAATTAACTGTAGGTGTAATGAGAGATTGCAAACAAGTAATCAGATTCACCAGAATTGCTGGATTAGATAAGAGGGAAATTAACATGCGGTGATTAACTTGTACAGTTGTAATATTATCGTCTATGCCTATTCGAACATTTACTTCATTATTTTGCCAGTGCTCTTTGATTTTAAAGCCTGAAGTTCTCTCCAGGTTCCAATTCCTTTTACCAGTTTTAATAAATGTACCTATTAATTACTCAAGGATACTGCTAAAATGTTCTCGTAGTGTTACTGAACTTGGGGAAGTAGATCTGGGTTTTGCCCTGTCGGGATTTGTTTCACTCAACCTTGCCACACGTCATTTGGGTAATAACGGTCCCAATGTCTGCGCATCACTCTGTTCATTACTACCTAAAGACTGCAGGGTGCTGAAACTACTGACCGTTGGTCAGATCCAGTGCAGCAGCAAATTGCAATGTCACACATGCCTTCTCAATTGGGTCATCCTGCTGTAAATCATTTGGCACATGATTGAGGTGTCCAGCTGGTAATACTGTACAAAAACAGGACTAAAATTGCAAAAGAAAACAAAAACTGCAAATGTTGGCAACCTGAAATAAAAACAGAAAAGGCTGGAAATGAATACAAAGCCTGTCAACTTCTGTAAAAGGACAGGTTGATATTTCAGATACAAGGTCCTTCCTCAGAGCTGACTAAAATTACATTTGACTGCATTTTTGCATGTCTGCCCTTTCAACGTTAAGAGACAGCTAGACCTAAGCTAAGCACAAACTGCCTGCAGGCTATTGTCACTGAGAATCCGAGGTGTGCTTTCATTCTAGTTGGGTTGCAGTAATTGTCAAATTGAAGTTTTTCTTGTGTAATAAGATTTTCTTTTTAAACTTTTGTCTCTACATTAACTCTGAATTGTCTGAACTCACATATAATTATCTAACAGATTAAACCATTCTAATTTTGTCCTGGTATTCGGCCATGATTTAACAAGTCAAACCATCCAGAGTTTCATACAGGCTTACCAATGCCCTTATCTGTAGAGTCACATTTATCATCGATATAACTCACGCTGATAGCGTTCCCTATGTTTCATTGCGTTCACAATTATCCGACAACATTTTTATATTCAGCTCTCAACAGCATGTAAGTAAAAATAATAATTTGTAAAATCAATGCTTTCAAACAGCTCCAGGAAAGTATAGTTACAAACTACAGTAGCTCAGAAGCAAAAAACACAAAAGAATTGGCTTTACAAGGCATTGGATTGACAAGTATTTACTAATTCATAATCTGTCATACTAACTGTTTATATTTGGGGACAGGGTGGAGGGGGGTGGTTAGAAGAGATTTGTGCTATTACTGGCAGCTACTGTTTTCTGCATTGATGAACTAAGGTTGCCACCTAATGGCACAGATACAGAATTGCAATCGAGGTTAGTTTTATGTGGGATAGGAAAGCAATCCTGCTGTTTGCCCGATACAGATTTCATGTTGTCCTGTTTATAATTTCATTACCGTCGTCTTATTTCAGTGTAATAAAAAAAAGTACTGGCTTTTTAAAATCTTATTTCGATGTAATTATTGCAAGCAACTTCTTTTCTCTCAGATGTTCAAATTATCAAAGTTTTTTTTTACTCAGCCAGTTTTATTTGAAGAATTAAGGCTTTCTGCTGCAATTGCTAAGATCCTTTAAACAAGCACAGTCTTTATATTTTGTGAGGATGTTGCGATGCACAAATGATGCAGCGTGTTTCATTGTGATTGACATTCTGGTATCGTGTGTTTGTCGACAAACAAGACACGGGCACCACAGTGTGTAATAGACACACGCGGAAACATTGGATTTTAGTTTTATAAGTTTCCTTTTGGTTCTGTTGAAATCAGACTTTGTTTTAATTCTTTTGTTAGTTGTGCCTCCTTAAAACAAAGGGCCGCATGCAAATTTGTTTCTTTGTCGATGGCATTGGGGCAAACCCAGAGTCATCTTTATAGATCAATTAAAAAGAGACAACTGAAGCAACTCCTTCTCTGTAAATTCCATATTTAAATAACGAGGTGATTTACATCATCAGAAAAGGTTAAACCTCAAAAGGACAAGGTTTGTCGAGTAGTTTGCCACAAAGACAGTGGCCCTTTAAAAGAGATAGAGATAGCTATATCTGTATCTATCTAGATATCTATCTATCTCTATCTCTACAAAAACACAGAAGGCGGCAATACAGTTGGGAGAGACTTGCTCATTAATACCATGACTGGCCAGAGTCTGGAACTACATTGCAACAGGCAACAGTTTACATGCAGGCTTTCCATTTGAAATGATTAGATAGATAGTTTCAATGTTAAATGTTGACCTAAAAATATGACCAAAAATCACAACAGAAGGAAGTGGATGCATACATAAGATTTTTGATTATATACTCCAATAGTCTTTTTGGCGTAACAGGAACAAAACTCAAAACTCTGCTAATGGAAAACCACTTTTTTAATACACCATAAATTTAATGTGGATTTTATTTAACGTACAGGAGTATTCTGCCTGTGCTCTCCTATTGCACACACCATTATTTATGCATGAGGCACAATCTGAAATGAGAAAAAAATGCATGTTTTAATCTCCAGTCCTTGAAGTGTTGATGGAAAACTTGTCTAAAACACTTCCTCCAAGTTGTTATGTTTCGATTTTGCTTAAGTCCAGGTTGTAATTCTGTCACGCAAAGAGAAATAAATCAATAAATCCAAAAGAAAACAAATTGTACTTGCTCATTTCTTAATTTCCATTCAGGTTATTGCACACACTAAAAAGACTTTCCAATTGTACTGCCAGTGACCAGGAACTTGAATAAATAAACTTCTGAATGTTGCACAGGAATATGATCTGAATCGTGTCACATTTTTTGGACTATATGGAGATATATATGCATTTTTTTAATTCTTTCCGGGATGTGGGCGTCGCTGGCAAGGCCAGCATTTATTGCCCATCCCTAATTGCCCTTGAGATGGTGGTTGTGAACCGCCTTCTTGAACCGCTGCAGTCCGTGTGGTGAAGGTACTCCCACAGTGCTGTTAGGGAGGGAGTTCCAGGATTTTGACCCAGCGACGATGAAGGATCAGCGATATACTTCCAAGTCAGGATGGTGTGTGACTTGGAGGGGAACTTGGAGGTGGTGGTGTTCCCATGCGCCTGCTGCCTTTGTCCTTCTAGGTGGAAGAGGTCACGGGTTTGGGAGGTGCTGCTGAAGAAGCCTTGGCAAGTTGCTGCAGTGCATCTTGTAGATGGTATTCACTGCAGCCACAGTGCGCCGGTGGTGGAGGAAGTGAATGTTTAAGGTGGTGGATGGGGTGCCAATCAAGCGGGCTGCTTTGACCTGGATGGTGTCGAGCCTCTTGTGTTGTTAGAGCTGCACTCATCCAGGCAAGTGGAGAGTATTCATCACACTCCTTACTTGTGCCTTGTAGATGGTAGAAAGGCTTTGGTGAGTCAGGAGGTGAGACACTCGCCGCAGAATACCTAGCCTCTGACCTGCTCTTGTTGCCACAGTATTTATGTGGCTGGTCCAGTTAATTTTCTGGTCAGTGGTGACCCCAGGATGTTGATGGTAGGGGATTCGGCGATGGTAATGCTGTTGAATGTCATGGGGAGGTAGTTAGTCTCTTGATTGTTAGAGATAGTCATTGCCTGGCACTTGTGTGGCGCGAATGTTACTTGCCACTTATCAGCCCAAGCCTAAATGTCGTCCAGGTTTTGCTGCATGCAGGCATGGACTGCTTCATTATCTGAGGAGTTGAGACAGAACTGAACACTGTGCAATCATCAGCGAACATCCCCATTTCTGACCTTATGATGGAGGGAAGGTCATTGATGAAGCAGCTGAAGATGGTTGGGCCTAGGACACCGCTGCAGGAGTTCCTCAGGGCAATGTCCTGGGACTGAGATGATTGTCCTCCAACAACTACAACCATCATCCTTTGTGCTAGGTATGACTCCAGCCAGTGAAGAGTTTTACCCTGATTCCCATTGACTTCAGTTTTACTAGAGCTCCTTGATGCCACACTCGGTCAAATGCTGCCTTGATGTCAAGAGCAGTCACTCTCACCTCACCTCTGGAATTCAGCTCTTTTGTCCATGTTTGGACCAAGGCTGTAATGAGGTCTAGAGCCGAGTGGTCCTGGCAGAACCCAAACTGAGCACCAGTGAGTAGGTTATTGGTAAGTGCCGCTTGGTAGCACCTTCCATCACTTTGCTGATGTTTGAGATTAGACTGATGGGCAGTAATTGGCTGAAATGGATTTGTCCTGCTTTTTGTGGACAGGACATACCTGGGCAGTTTTCCACATTGTCGGGTAGATGACAGTGTTGTAGCTGTACTGGAACAGCTTGGCTAGATGCGCGGCTAGTTCTGAAGCACAAGTCTTCAGCGTGACTGCCAGGATGTTGTCGGGGCCCATAGCCTTTGCTGTATCCAGTGAGCTCAGCCGTTTCTTGATATCACATGGAGTGAATCAAATTTGCTGAAGACTGGCTTCTGTGATGGTGGGGACCTCAGGAGGAGGCCGATATGGATCACCCACTTGGCACTTCTGGCTGAAGATTTGTTTAATTGTCCACCACCATTTACCACTGGATGTGGCAGACTGCAGAGCTTTGATCTGATCCATTGATTGTGGGGTCGCTTAGCTCTGTCTATAGCATGCTGCTTCCGCTGTTTAGCATGCATGTAGTCCTGTGTTGCAGCTTCCCCAGGTTGGCACCTCATTTTTAGGTACGCCTGGTGCTGCTCCTGGCATTCTCTTCTGCACTCGTCATTGAACCAGGGATAGAAAACAGTGAGTTGTGGTGAATGGCTGTTTTTCAAACTGGAGGGAGGTCTACAGTGGTGGTCCCCAGGGTTCAGTACTATTCACTGCTGTTTTTAATATACATTAAGACTTGGACTTGGGGTACAGGGCATAATTTCAAAATTTGCAGATGACATGAAACTTGGAAGTGTAGTAAACAGTGAGGAAGATAGTAATAGACTTCAAGAAAACATAGACAGGCTGGTGGAATGGGCGGACACGTGGCAGATGAAATTCAACGCGGAGAAGTGTGAGGTGATACATTTTGGTAGGAAGAATGAGGAGAGACAATACAAGCTAAATGGTAAAGTTTTAAAGGGGGCGCAAGAACAGAGAGACCTGGGGGTGTTTGTGCACAAATCTTTGAAGGTGGCAGGACAGGTTAATAAAGCTTATGGGATCCTGGGCTTTATAAAGAGAGGCACAGAGTACAAAAGCCAGGAAGTTATGCTAAACCAATATAAAAAACACTAGTTCGGCCCCAGCTGGAGTATTGTATCCAATTCTGGGCCCCACATTTTAGGAAGGATGTGAAGGCTTTGGAGAGGGTACAGAAGCGATTTACTAGAATGGTTCCAGGAATGAGGGATTACAGTTACGTGGATAGACTGGAGAAGCTGGGGTTGTTCTCCATGGAGCAGAGAAGGCTAAGAGGAGATTTGATAGAGGTGTTTAAAATCATGAAGGATTTAGATAGAGTAAATAAAGAGAAACTGTTTCCAGTGGCTGAAGGGTTGATAACGAGAGGGCACAGATTTAAGGTGATTGGCAAAACAACCAGAGGTAACATGAGGGAAAACTTTTTTACGCAACAAGTGGTTAGGATTTGGAATGTGCTGCCTGATAGGGTGGTGGATACAGATTCACTATGAGCCTTCAAAAGGAAATTGGATAAATACTTGAAGGAGAAAAAAATGCAAGGATATAGGGAAAGAGCGGGGGAGTGGGACTAACTGGATTGCTCTTCGAAAGAGTCGGCGCAGACTCGATGGGCCAAATGGCCTCTTTCTGTGCTGTACTATTCTATGACTCTATGAATTTTCAGAGCTTGTGCTGCTGGTAGAATGTCCTATCTACCAGTTGGAGATATCACAAGTTCAGACGTGCGCTGCCCAAAATCTGCTAATTTTAACAGACAGAAAATTGCGGGCCGTGCATGTCCGAATTTCCAATACAGGCAGGCAAGTCTCCCTGCTGAGAGTGCAAATACAGAAGTATTCCCGCTCTATGTCCATTTGAACTGGGTTAAAGCACTCAGCAGAACAATGGATTTTTGTCCTTCCAAACTTGGGTTGGGTCTGAAGAGAGCATTTTCCACCATCTAAAAGGAAGAACATACATTTACATACACATTCTGAGGATGTCCCAAAGTGCCTCACAGCCAATGAATTGCTTTTGAAATGTAGTCACTGTTGTTACATTGGCAAATGCAACAGCCAATTTGCGCACAGCAAAGTCCCACGTACAGCAATGAGATAAATGACCAGATAGTCTGTTTTTGGTGATGATGGTTGAAAGATAAATGTTGGCCAGGGCACCAGGAGAACACCCTTGCTCTTCTTCAAATAGAGCCATGGGATCTTTTATGACAACCTAAGAAGGCAGACGAGGCTTTGCTTTTATTTCTCATCTGAAAAATGGCACCTCTGACAGTGCAGCACTCCCTCATTACTGCACTCAAGTGTCAGTCTCGATTATGTGCTCAAGTCCTGCAGTAGGACTTGAACCCATAACCTTCTGACTCAAAGGCCAGAGTGCTGCCACTGAGGCAATCTTAACACTGGAGTGAATCACAGGTGGAAACAACTCTGTCACTATAAGAATCATTTGAGGTGATCACACAGGAAGCATATTAAACAATAAAGCATATTTCTTAAATGTGATTTCTCCCTGCCCCCTCATAGCATATTGGTACAAAAATGCTACATTTGCTAAGCGATGAACATTGGGTATGTAATCTGTTGAAACGTAATCGGTTTTCGTGACTAACATTGAAGACCATTTGGTAACCTTGGCTGCATTCTTCCTATACACAGTGAGGCTTTTGAAATGATTGAGTATTATAAAGAAGTTATGGCTTGCTTGGAAACGAAGAGGGACATGCTGAATGCAAGAACTCAAGAGAAATCAGAACAACAACCTGGAGATAACGGATCTACTGATGCCATACAAATGGCAATCAGGTTCAACAAGTAAGGCTGCAACGTATTTACAATTATTAGAATGTGATGTTAAATTTTTTGGGTGTCCTGCACATGCACATTTACTTTCAGAATGGGCCTTTGGTATCAAATTTCAAAATGTATGTCATTTTTTTAATAGCTTAAAAAGTATAGTTTTACCCTCCCGCCAATGTGCCCCCTAAGGTGCGCGGCTGCGCATCAATCGCGAGGTCCCGCGCAGGCCGCTCACCAGCTGCTGCCTCTGGAAGAGATGCCGCGCATGCTATGCAGCCGCGCAGCAGATTTAAAGGGCCCGCACAGGAAAATAGAATTAGAGGGAACATTGCCTCCCGCGCACTGGATTTAAATCAAACTTTGTATGATAAAACCTGGTGTCAGAGAAGTGAAACTATTTTACAGAATGCCATCAGGGCTTTCTGATGAAAGTCCATTTTTAATCATCCATCAAATATATGGAGTCAATTGAATGGAGGGGAATTCTATAGAACCGGTGCTTTTTATTTGTGACATCTTGAACACCCCTCACCAATGTTCCCTCTAATTTTTTATTTCCCTACGCAGGCCCTTTAACTGGCTGCGCAGCCCATTCAAATTTTCACGCATGCACGGTTTCTTCCATTTAAAAGCCGGTGAGCTGCGCAGCTTAGTGGGAACGTTGCCCCTCACCTGAGTCACTGTAATGGCCCCGAACAAGCAGTTTGAAACTGGTAGTTGATCATTTTTCAAAGACCAATCGGAAAACGTTGAGATCAGATTTGAAGTCTTAAATGTAATTAGATTCTCCCAGTTTCTAAATATCAATTTATCAGGTTTATTTAGATTTTTACTATGCCCATTAACTCAACGCACTTTGTCTTAAGATTTATTTTTCTAAATTTTATGAACTTAACCCAAGGATAGATTTACTCACAGTTGGTTCGATAGACCACCAAGACGTTTAGTTGTTGATTAGCAACCTTTCCTGCATTGACATGACCTTGTCAGCCTATGATCTTCTGCCTTTTAATTGGCTTTTAAAAGATAGACCTTTTGAGGTCCAATTTTACAATTTTCTTCCAAAATGGACAGAGTGAGCCAGGCGAAAGTAGGATATGGGTAAGAAAATGGGTTTCAAAGCTAGTTTTCTCAGACGAATAAAAGGGTAATGATGGTTATATTAGGTTAGAGTGGGTAAAATTCAAGTTGACAGGGCGCTCCCAGTAACTCAGTAAGGTTGTCCAGTGGGTAGATGAACAATACAGAACAGGAAGGCCCCAGGTTTGACCCCACCCCCTCCCAAGTTTGCTGACTTACTGGATCTCAGTTGAGGCATCACTTGGGTTCAGTGCTTATGGGTTGGGGGGGAGGAAAATCATCTAGGGTTCCTCTCCTGATCACTATCCAGAAACTACTGCTGGAAAGAGCTCATGTCTGAAAGACCAACATGCTTGGTGACTTTGGTCTCATCCAGAAGTTCCGTGAGCTGCACCAACCACCAATGTGATGCCAAAATAATACTTAAGCCTCAGACTTTGACTCCTGAGCAAAGTTCCGTCAGCTAAATTAAAGATATTTTCATGAATCTGGACACAGAACTGTGTTTCCTTACTGAGGCACCACCTATGTGAATATGCAGTGTAGCTTCTGGCTGAGTCAAAGGTTCAAATTTAACAAGCTGTGAAGATGGGAATTTTACGGGAATTACACACACATATGGGGGAGTGCTCTTCACTGTCCTGGCAGTAGAGAATCTTTTCCACTGCCTGCGATACACAGAGTGGGTAGTAATGGCATTCTGCTTTATTGCACATAAATCATAACTGGAATACAGATTGCACTGTGTTCTCCCTGAACTAAGAGTTTCAGAAATTAATTACAATATTTGTGTTCTGTGAAGGAAAAGCTGGAGTGAACCTGGTACAAAACAAATAAAGGAAAATGGCTAGTGGAATGTAGAAGTAACTGCTGCCAGTGGCAATCGTCCACTAACCATTTTTCCATCATTCTCCATGTTTTCCAACTGGGAGGAGGAGCCCGTTGGCAGATTTAAAGACCATTTAACGGGAACTTTAGCCACATTAGTTTGCCAAAGAATGTAAGCATGTTGTCCTGGATAACTGCAAAGCACCCATAAACCGGTGCAGTGAGTCCAGTATCAGATATCCTTTCTTTAAGCTGTGCACTGAATCTAATAAAATGTTCAAAGAATTACCTGTCCAGCAAATGTTTTAATAAAAATATTTGGTATATTTTGTCAGCCCAACAATACAAGTCTTAATGTGATGAAAATAAAATAATTGTTCACCATTCACATTTCAAAATGACTGCTTTATGCGGTTTGCATTGTTTCCTCCAGGCGTGACTACCCGCTTCAAATCACACCCAAAATGATATTACTTGAGTGGTGTCGAAAACAGAAGCTTCCTCAACCAGTGTATGAGACAGTAAGTTTTAAACCATTAGTTTGTACTGTAATTTACTTTTACACACAGGCAAAAATGCTTTTAACTGGGCTCTCCATTGGTATGATAAAAGAATACTGCTTAGTAAGGCTGTATAGGATCCTTGTTCGAGAGTTAGAATGTTCGACCGCCCCCATGTTTAAATCCAGTTGATCAGAACTGGTAAGTAAAGATCATTTCGCAGCAGATAGAAGTTGAACAACTTTCTTTCTTATAAAAATTGAATCCTTAACATGGGAATTCCTTTAAAAGTTATCGATCACATTTTCTCCAAAGCTGAAAAATGCTACGTAGAGATCATGGACTGTTCTGCAGTAAGGAACATGAGGGATTGGGGCAACAACGCACACAATTTGGGAACATTAAGATGATTTTTTAAATAAGATACATCAAATAACAAATAAATCACACATTTTGCAGTGGGGCAGCCCTTCGGTTGTCGGAACCCACACTGGGGTGTTCCTTTAATTTGCGCCAAGATAACAGGACAGACTTTGTCCTTTTAAAAAGAAGAAATTCTGATGTAACAGGTGATTAACTAAGATGCTTAACTGGATGTTTTGTTCTGTGCAAGGTACAAAGATCTTTAAACAGATTATTTAACTGGATCAAAAGCAAAATACTGCGGATGCTGGAAATCTGAAATAGAAACAGAAAATGCTGAAAATACTCAGCAGGTCAGGCAGCATCTGTGGAGGGAGAAACAGAGGTAACGTTTCAGGTCGATGACCTTTCATCATAACTGGAAGAAGTTAGAGTTCTTTCCTTCCCCCCCCTCTACACTTGTTTAAAATCTCTAACTTCTTCCAGTTCTGATGAAAGGTTTCTCTGTTTCTCTCTCCACAGATGCTGCCTGACCTGCTGAGTGTTTCCAGCAGTTTCTGTTTTTATTTAACTGGATGTTTTGTTCTGTGCTAGATACAAAGACCTTCAGACAGGTTATTTAACTGGATGTTTTGTTCTGTGCTAGGTACAAAGACCTTCAGACAGGTTATTTAATTCCGTGGTGACAGTAGCAGACAAAAACTACAGCTCGTCCTGTTGGTAAGTGATGTGAAGATTGATTCTCTATCTCTCGCTAAATCCCACACCTGGTTCCAACCAGGCAAAAAAATCAAGTTTGGCTCAAATGTCCACCAGTTGTTTTTGTCCACTCCATGTTAAACTTTTTTTTCCAATTAGTTGGCTAATTATTAGCGCAGATCCAATCTACTTTAAACTGCGCCTGATTTTTTTGCTGTTTCCCCGTGCACTGAATTTAAACTAAATGTAACCTAGTCTAAACACACCGCCTGTGGAGATACAAGTTCTTGTTTAATTCATGACCGACTATATATTAACGAAGGACTTTTACGGAAAACAAACTTTGCAGACACTTGAGCCAGTGAAGAAAACCATGCTAAA
Organism: Squalus acanthias; assembly: GCA_030390025.1. Taxonomy (NCBI): domain Eukaryota; kingdom Metazoa; phylum Chordata; class Chondrichthyes; order Squaliformes; family Squalidae; genus Squalus; species Squalus acanthias. The sequence goes on from CM059430.1 coordinate 46,011,912, forward strand.
GATTAGCTAGGAAAAAGCTACAGATTAAGTGAGAACATTTACATTTGTGCTTTAAAGAGCTTGCATTACACAGTATTATGATCTACTGTAGCATGTGAAACATTTGTGCTTTAAAGAGCTTGCATTACACAGTATTATGATCTACTGAGAATGTAGCATGTGAAACATCAGAAGGTGCAGTTAAAAAAAAAATTGTAAAACCTACCAGAATTATTAGATGTAGAAAATGGGTCAGATCCTCGTTCAATAAGGTAGAATAGCTGGGACATGCTCACTTCTACCCAGATCAATTGGTTCTCTAAGGCCATCTCTCGTCTTTCAAAAGTAATCTTTTGATCTTGAAATTTTCCTGGCCAGTTGCTGCAGGTAGTTGGTGAAGTTCCTGCAGCCCACTGGTGTTCCACTAGCTTTAGATACTTTGCTTACATCTTTGCAACAATACAGCAACCCCTTTGATGGGTTCCGGTTGTTACTGGACAGGATTTTGTGCCCGGAAGAAATTGTTGGTATTAAGCTATTTGACGGGTATGTTAGATGGGACTTTAGTGTCTGCTTGATATTTTCAATAAATGCAGTTTCTGCTGTTTGTTGTGTTCAGTAGTAAATACAATCTCATTTGATAGAATAAATGGATCACTTTTCGCAGTTTAAATTGTTCGGCCCATCTCATTCTGGTAAAAAAAAATTAATTGTTTTTGTGCTCATCAAGTTCAGCATCAAGTAAACCCAATTCAGATATAGTGCAGCCAGACACAAAATAAAGCTCCATCTACCTCAGCCCCTACTCTACCAGTGGGACATTCTTTCCGTTTCCCACCCTGAACCAGCCATTTTGTGGCAGCTCTGAATAAGACTGCCAATTAGAGCTGAATTAGGACAATTCTGTGCTGTAGGCCCATGTCTACTAGGAACTGGGTTAAGAATGCCCAAACTCACTTCACATAGGACCCTTTCAGCCAGCAGACAGAGCCTTTCATTTAATCCGTCTGAGGTGCATTTAAACTGAGGTCCCAGAGATGACAGGCCAATAACGAATCTGCTGCACCACCTAGTTACCCCATGCAGGTGAATTCTGACTGGGTGGCTTCTTTTTCTTCTGGTGGAACAACGGGGAACTATTACTGCAGGTCTGCTTGGCAGAGAATGGCAGATGAACTTTTATTTTTTCATCAGTCCACATGGCCTCTCTGCAACTCAGGAGATTTCCCCTCCACAAGTATTCCGAGTGGTCTCTGCACTTGTAACTTGTTCAGTTGTCGGCTTTTCTGTGATCTCAAATGATTGGAGTTGTTGAACTCATAAAGTGTTTGTACAGATTAGAATTGGTTTGGGTGGCATTCTTTGGGTGACGGTTTGGGGCACGTGCACAACACCATGGAGTGGTTGAATGTGGGATTTTACTGAGTTCCCAGTTTTAGCTGCATCATTGTCGGGGAGAACAGAGCATTCCTCCCTCCCCAATGGTTCAGTTGATTAACATGGTGTAGCCTAATTGTACAGACCAGAGGTTCCCAGGTTGGAGATGTGGCCTGTGCTGTGCTTTTAAGTTAGGGATGCTACAATTGGCTTTCTTGCCCTTGGGTTAAAGAGAAAATTGACCACGGGTCCCATTCTTGGTTAGCTGTCCCAGACTCCCTGCTGGTGTGTTCATTGGGTGAGGACACAAATCAGCTCGGAATGAGGCCCCTCCCGCTCCCCCATTCGAGGTCAGATAGCATGCTGACACTCAATATCTAGGCCCACTTGGGTAAGGTACCAACTGGCATCTGGCACCCATGCAACTGTACCCCAACGTCGATGCCTTTGGGAGAGTAAAAACTGGTGGGAAGAGCCGAATGAGCTGACCATAGGCCAGGTGCTTTCCCACAGAAGGAAGGAATACCGGAGACCGAATCACCTCTGGCCTAGTCTCGCACACGTCCTGCCAAGTCAGTTCAGAGAAGCACTGACTGAGTCCTTGGAGCAGATTGCCCATTGCCTTGGCTGTGATGATGCATGGTACCAGTGGGAGAAGGGAAGAAAATAGCTTTATAAAGAACATATTCTCACGGAACCAAAAAAGAAAGTATGAAATAGTCAGTCCACTGGTTATGTCGGTAGTCTGTGTGAAAATTTTAATTATCCACTTAAATTGTTAAATATCCTAAGAAATGTTTAGGCTTCCAAAATCCCTAAATCCATTTTCTCTTTCAGTTTTTATGTGATTGTGTTGAAGCAATTCTAGAATCTTTTGCTTCACAGTGTATAGATTTAATTCGAGCTGCACACTTTGAAAGATTAGAAAATCTTTAGCCTGTTATTTTGAAAAAGCACCTCCTGATGTTGAACAGTAGGGGGCTGTCATTCCTTCCATGTTGGATAATAAATCCTGTCTCAAACATCAGAGCACAGGGATTTTGACTCGAAAGCTACTGAATTAAATGCTGAGCAGGTTAAAGATGTAACAGCCAGAGAACAGACTGTCCTGACGTGTAGTTAAAGATGTCACTGCTTACTCTCAGGGATATATTTATTAACTGCTTTCACTGAACGATTAAGTGTTGTGAAATAGATATCAACACAAATGAATAAAAAGTTTATGTTTATATAAGAAAAGCCAACCGCATTTCCAGTTTTATAAATGGGGTCCAAAGTACACAAGTAAAGAAGTAATGATAAATTTATACAAAAACATTGGCTAGACCACCATTAGTGTACTGTTTGTTGATTTGGGAGCCTCGTTATAGAAAGGACAACAACAACTTGCATTATTATAGTGCCTTTAACATAGAAAAACATCCCAATTTGCTTCACAAGGGGAAAAATGGACATCAGTCCCAAGAAGGAGGAATGATCAAAAGTTTGGATAAACAGGTTGGTTTTAAGGCAAGTCTTAAAGGAGGAGAGGTAGGTGGTGAGGTAGTGGGAGCCAATTCCAGAGTGTAAGGCCTAGACAGTTGAGGGCCCGGCCACCAGTGTTTGGGCGAAGGGATGGGGTGAAGCACAAGAGGCCGGAGTTAGAGAAACGAAGGGCAAGGATTGTACTGCTGGAGCAGGTTATAGAGATGTGGGGGGAGGCCATGAGGGATTTAAACAAGGATGAGAAATTCAAATTTGAGACATTGTTGGACTGGAAGCCAATGTGAGCACAGGGGTGATGGGTGAGTGAGACTTGCTGCATGATGTTATGGAGGTGGAAGTAGGTGGTCTTTGGCTGGAGAGGGTATGAAGTCGGAAGCTTACTTTGAAGTCAAGTGGGACACCAAGGTTTGGTTCAGCCTGAGACAGTTTCTGGGCAGAAGGATGGAGTCACTGGCAAGGGTATGGAGTTTGTGGCAGTAGCCAAAGTCAATGGCTTAGGTCTTCCCAATGTTTAGCTGGAGAAAATTGTGGCTCATCCAAGCCTGGATGTTGGACAAGCAGTCTCGCAGCACAGAGGCAGTGGAGGGGTCATGAGTGTGGTGGAGAGATAGAGCTGGGTGTCATCAGTGTCCATGTGGAAGCTGACCCCATGTCTACACATTATGCTCCAAGGGGCAACATGGAAATAAGGAAGAGAAGGAGGCCACGGACAGATCCTTGGTTGACTCCCAAGGTGAGATTGTAAAGGTGGGAAGAGAAGCAATCAGGTAGGTAAGAATGGAACCAGGCAAGGGCAATCCTACCGAGCTGGACAATGGAATAGAGGCATTGGAGGAGGATAGTGTGGTCAATGTGTCAAAGGCTGAAGCTAGGTCGAGGAGGATAATACACTATGGCCACAGTCATTGGAGACTGGAGCTCTGGCTCTGCATTCTGGGCTAACATCCAGCGAATGTCTTTTGTGACTTTGATTAGGACCATTTCAGTGCTGTAGGTGGATACCTGATTGGAGAGATCAAACGGGGAGTTGCTTGAAAGAAGGGCACGGATTTGGGAAGCGATAAAACGTTCAAGGATTTGGGGAGAGGAAAGACCGGTTGGAGATGAGTAGTTTGCCAGGACAGACCGATCGAGGGTGGAGTTTTTTCAGGAGTGGGGTGATGATAGTGGTTTTGAAAGGGGGAGGACAGTGCCCGAGGAGAGGGAAACATTATATTTGAAGCAGAGGAGAGCTTGAGACAGTGGGAATAACTTTGGATTGCTCTAGTTGTTGTTTTCATATCTTCCCTTGGAGAATAGTGGTAGGATTCTCAAACTGATAACAGTCTGACAGGCTGCAAAGTAAGTGCTTCTTCCATAGCTGTAACCATCTTTATACCAGCCGATGGGGTGATTAGTCCTATACGGTGGGTGCGTTTTATACACCCGCCAGGCGCGAATATCTCGCTGGATGTCAACCCCGCATGCAGAGCCAGAGCTCCAGTCTCCAATCGCCGGGACTGTCTGGAGTGGGATTTGAACCCTGCACCTTCTGACTCAGAGATGGGAATACTAGCACTGAGTCAAAGGCTCTAAGAGCCAGCACAGACATGATGGGCCAAGTGGCCTCTTCCTGTGCTGTAAGCTCCTGTGATTCTATAGGTATTGGATTTCTTACCATCACTTGGCTTCCAGAAAAGGGCAAACTCTGAAGCCCAGAGTTATAAATACATCAGGACTTTATCTTGGGAAGGGAAGAGAGTTGGTTTTCTTTGACTCTAATTTGAAGATTAATTGCAAATTTAATCATAGTACTTGGGCTCTTGAGGCCCAGTCTTATGTATTTTACTGGTACAACAGCTCTGTGTGAAAAATTGCCATTAGGTTTGTCCAGTTGCTGTGTCACCATGCGGTAACATAGAGCAACACAGCACAGGTTTACACCACGTTTTCACACAACTGATGCTACCTGGGCTCTTTAAAGAGAGATGAACTCGGGTGTTTCCCCACAGGGCGGAATGGTGCAGTTGACACCTCTCGGCAGTCAGGTACAGAACAGCAGCGGGCGAACAACCGAGTTGCTCGCCCACCTCGCCAGCTGGGGAGTACTGTGTAATGCACCAAAACAGGGGTGGGGGGGGCGGAGAAGGAAACCATACAAGTTAAAAAGATTCAACTATTTGTTTGCCTGCTGGGCGAACAGGTGAGATTTTATCTGATCCTGACTCTGTCCAGCCAGTTAATCCTGGGGTTAACAGAAGTTCACTTTAACAAGTGACTGGACTTTCACTAACATTGGCATGTTTCCTCTGCCTGTCTTGCCTGGTACAATGTACAAGGGTAAAGTGTGACTATTTATAGTCCGGTAGCAGCAAATAACTGAACACCAAGCAAATGATTAACATAAAAAAAGAACTCTAACAACAATCCCATTGTCCTCCCGAGTTCTGTCTTGACGTTCACCCAGTTACTGACCTGGGGTATTCAGAAGTTTACCTGATAATTGAAAGTTTAGCAAAATCGCTCCTTATTTGTATGTATTAATTAATTAGTTGCTGAAGGCCTATTTTGCTTTGAGAAAATATGACCTCCTTAATAAATTAATTTGCCCTTCATGGTTTGAATCAGAAAATGCTGTAATTTATTTGAGTGAGGGTTGGTTTTTATTGGGTCCATATGCACAAATGATAACTGGTCATATACAGCAGATCTGTGGAAAGCATTCCTTTCTTGTTTCATTGGTGAGACGCACTTGTACACTGTAGCATTTATGTGACTGGTTCAAAGTAACATTTAAAGAAAGAAAGACTTGCATTTATATAGCACCTTTCACGACCACCGGACGTCCCAAAGCGCTTTACAGCCAATGAAGTACTTTTGGAGTCTAGTCACTGTCATAATGTGGGAAACGCGGCAGCCAATTTGCGCACAGCAAGCTCCCACAAACAGCAATGTGATAATGACCAGATAATCTGTTTTTGTTATGTTGTTTGAGGGATAAATATTGGCCAGGACACCGGGGATAACTCCCCTGCTCCTCTTCGAAATAGTGCCATAGGATCTTTTACGTCCACCTGAGAGAGCAGACGGGGCCTCAGTTTAACGTCTCATCTGAAAGACAGCACCTCCGACAGTGCAGCATTCCCTCAGCACTGCACTGGAGTGTCAGCCTAGATGTTTGGGCTCAGGTCCCTGGAGTGGGACTTGAACCCACAACCTTCAGACTCAGAGGCGAGTGTGCTACGAACTGAGCCACAGCTTAACACTTCGTTAAGATCACCTTTTCATTTAAATTCAAGTTACTTATTGGAGCTATTGCATTAAACACTAGATATCCAAATCAACATTTCTTTGTGTCAATGCTGGCTTTGGCAGGTAGTAAGAATGTTTATACGGTAAAACGGTCTCATATTCTCAAATCAACTGCTCGTAGAATGAATTTCAGACAAATTATATAATTTTTGTTTATCTTACCCCAGTTTTCATCCCTTTTCACCTGTGACTTGTGCTGGTTTGCACTTCCTGTACCTCAACCAAGTGATCCTTCTTTGTGTGTGAGTTTAGACTAAACATCAGCAGGCTATTCCACTATATAGGTCATCTCAATCAGGCTTGACTTTGACCTTGCCTGATTTCCACACACGTGTACCTCGAGTGAGCGTGGACCACTGGATAGATTAGGGCTAATAACCAGGCTGATTTTCCCATTTTCGATTGTGTTTGTCAAACCAATGGTGTGGCTCCTGTCAAAATGTAACAGTACGTAGGGTAAAAATATCATGATGTCGCTTGCGTGCATTAAGTAAATGAACGTCCCGGACAGCTGTTCCAGCTATTCTCCCTCCCCAGTGTACAGTGATGCCTGTTTAAACGGACTCCTTTTTCATTATAACCTTAAAATTAGCCTCATTATTTCTCTTTTCCCTTCTCAGGGATAAAACAAAGAAGGTAGTGGAACAATCCACAGCTATTGTGTGCCTGCGATCTCTCGGAATCCCCGAGGGAAAATTGTGTGAGGGAGAAAACCCACTGAAGCACAAGCGAAAAAGGGACGAGGAGGAGGTCTCCAATGGCACAGGAACTACCGACACCGCCTCTCTGGACACTAATAAAAAAAACAGTCCCTCGCTGATGAAAATATAACAACTGACGTCCCCGCTGCAATGCAAAAAGTTGGAATTTTGAAAAGTAGCATGCGCAACTCAAAAGTCGTTTTATATATACGTTTATTCAGCCAGTACTCCCTCCTTGTTCTTTCTGTGGCCAGTCTCTGTGAACTCTGTAGATTTTGCTGAAATGTTGTTTTAATATGGTGGCCACATGCCTCCGGAGAAAGGGAGACCCCTGGTCTGCCAGAGAAACTGCAGCGAGAGCCAACGTGTTTGTTTTCTTTCCCTATTGGTTTATGCCTTCCACAAATACCTGCATAATGTTCTCAACCCATTAACCATGCCAAGGTATACCATTCAATACCTTTTAGATGTGGCATCATTTCTGCACAGACCATTCTATGGCTTCACTTACCACCTGGAAATATTTGTTTAACATATAATCTTACTCTTCGCCACCATATCAATGACAGACTTTTCCTGTATGTCATACCTTTCCACCCCACCCAGTGTATTTTCTTTATAGGTTTGGGTTGACTTTCTTCTATATCTTCCTGTATAAAAAATGTGTGAACATAACCAAAAAGTATAGAAACAAACACACTCCTTGGTGTGTTTTGATGCATATTTATACTGACAAAATGCTGGTTCAAGGTTGTGAAAGTGTATTATTTATATTTATGTTCATTTTGTTTAATTTGCCATCTCCATCTCTTTGCTTCTCTTCTATTTCTGATTCTACCTTTTCTTCACTTCCCTTCTGTCTCCTTTCTCTCCCGAGTTTCCATTTGCGCTCTCTCTCTCTCTGCCTCTGTGCAGTTTGATTGAGCTGCCCCCTCGCTCCTAAGGCATGGGTTTGCCATGTTTAATTCAGTCTCCCATCTGCATTGAGAGTCCCCCTATGCCACTTTGTGTTTATTATTTGAGTACTTGCTACAGCTAGAACAATGCATACCTTTCTACAAATGCAATGCCATGTTGAAATTTCAGCAGTTGCCACCATTTTGTAGGTGACCATGTCTGGGAATTCGTTCCCCACAACTACTTTTTTAGTGGGAATCCAATACTGCCTATGAATCAGTGTACAGATTAGAGCTCTGCAGTGTTGCTCATTGACGTCTGTGCCTTAAGCTTATACTCCAACAAGGCATTGGGCATAAAATAACAGCAAAGCTGCTGCGTTCTGTTCTACACTGCGGGAGAATGCTCAGCGTAACGCTGGTAAATTGAAGAACTTTCTTACTTTAACACGCTGCGCTCCAGATCTCACGATTGATCTTTTCATCAATATTTCTTTTTAAGACACAAAAGGGTTAATTCTGCAATCCTGCTGTCTTGGTGGGAAACTCTACGCGAAAGGAGTGCGGCTCAGAGATGTAGCTAAAACATCGGATCCCTGATTCAATGGCCCATGAACTTGAGGTCCCCACTGTGATCGTGGGAGCATGGAATTTGCTCTTCATCTATGGACCCTTCTGTAACTGAAAAACGGGAGAGCTTTGAATAGATTGATGGTTCTTTTAGTGTTGAAAATATGCTGAGAGCTTCTTGCTCCTAATCTGGTTGGTTAATGAATGATCTGACTTTATGCTAATATTGAAGATATTGACGGGTCAATTCTAACCTGCTGAAATCAGCGGTAATGGGGCGATAGAGGCCTCAAAATGGGCTCAGTAAACTTAGACACCCCATTAACCTTGACAATCTGCCTACTGCCGCTTTCACAGGGGCCTACCGCTGGGTGACTGAAGAAGCCTGCCTATTTCTGGCGGTACGCTCCTTTTAAGATGCAAATCAGGGTCCTAGGACATACATAGGACCTCGATTGCAAATTTAGCAGTGCTCCGCCAGACCCCACAAAAATACTGCGGGCCGCTGCCAGCCCGGGTTCTTCTCCCACCCCCCCAACTCCCCACAACCCTCCCAGGGCCGACCTGCAGTGCCACCGACATCCCCGTGGCCCAAAAACAGCGAGCTGCCTCAGGACGGCCCACGTCATTTTCGAATGGACTATCTCACAGCTCAAAAAGTACGCCTCCGACCCCCAAAAAAATCCGAACCTACCTGCTGGTTCCCCGGCTTCGGAGACTTGGGGTCCTGGGCCTGCAGGGGTACGCCTGCGTAAAGGCCCATGGATCCCAGGGCCGCAGGCGGTTCGGAAGCGTCCCTGGAATCATGTGGGCCAGGACCTTCTATCAGAAAGGAGGATTCCTCATCATGTTTATGGGGATTCCATTTACGAACGGAATCCCCCTTAGCATATGAGGAATCCCCAAATAATTAAATAATTTACACAACTGGAATAAAAATAAATGTTCCCATTTTCACATTTAATTAAAAGTCCCTTTAATGAAGCATTTACAGTAAAAATACAATTTTTTGAAAAATTTTTAAATATTTTAATCAGAGCCAAAATTTACATAAACTAATTTTAAATGTGGATGATTTTTTAACATTTTTATTAACCCTTACGCTGGTGAAAACATGCCCCATGCCTGTTTTTACCAGGCGTAAGGGTTTCGTGGGCATTTGCTGGGTAGGAGTTGGGCAAATAGCCCAACTCTGCGCAGCGAAAGTGATTTTTGGGTTGGTTCGTATGAGCTGCCAAGGCAAACCTCGACAGATCGCAAGTTCCAAGTTTACTGCATGTGGAAACCCGGAACTTGCGGGACCTTTTACAGCATCCTCCATCATTGGCCCCACAAAATCTGGGTCATTGTGTTGATTTTTAACACCTAATAATGCTCTCTAATGTTTTTGCTTTCACTTTTTTCATCCAAATAACTATTGAAACATTTGATGAGAACAGAATCTAATCTAATAAGCTGTAGTAATGGCACTGGCTTGTTTACTGGCATGTGTTCAATAATATTAGTTATTTTGATGCATTCTTAATTGAAATATCTCATCTAAAATGCATGTTGAAAGAGCATAATACATTTTATTTTGCAAATCATTAGCATCCAAGTAAACTGTTAAATAGAAAACAGTTGCTATATTGGTTCATTGAAAGAAAAATATTAATTACTTACTGTAGATATGGTCATCTTTATTCTTTGAAGGGAATTCAACCTCCATGTCAAGTGGGATGTTGGCATTGTCCCATGAAGGGACACAGTGGAGAGCCCTTGAGAACATGCCCCTTTAAGAAACGTGTTCCCTGTACAATCAGGATTGCACTCTTTAGTTCTTTGACCAGGAGATTCACCTTCGAGACCCCAAGCAACAACCAAGAGGACTAAAATGTAGCAGAGTATCTCCAAGCTAGACCACGTCAGAAAGAGAAATATTAAAAATAACAAGTTATCTTCGGCAACATTCCACCAAACACTAACTACCCCGGTAAACTGTGAGTGGAGCTGCAAGGATCTCCGCAGGCTCTGTCTCTGAGAAAAATGGCAAATTAATCAGAGTGGAAATTGAGGCCGGCCCAACCATATGACCAGTAATGGCCATCATAAAACCCCATGGAGCTTGATCGGGCAATTTCTTCAGCTGCAACGGAGGTGGCTAGCAGGTGACAGTGGATTAACAGAAGAAACTGCTGTGCCCGTATAGTTGCAGTAATGATACATAGGCACAATGTCCCTCTGCAGCTGGTTGAAAAATACTCCAGTGCCCTAAGCTCTTGGGCACTCCCAGTCTGAAGTGGTGGGGGGGTGGGAAGGGAAGGAAACTCCTGACTCCGCCTATCCATTTTTTTCCCATGTTATATTATGCTCCTCACATTGGATGGCATTTGTAATACAGTAAACAAATGATCAAGTGTAGGGTTTAATTAGTTTACATACCTGTGTAATGGACTCACCATTAGTTTATAAGCATCTGCTAAGTTGGCTCAAAACATATTGTAAATGTGTCAATAAAATCTTACAAACTAAACAAGGTCCTTGGTTCATATGCAGTATTCCATGATGTGTGTGGTGTGCACCCACAAATTCATCTTGCACCTCAAACCCATTGATGGAGTTGCCTTCTGATGAATCATACACGGTTTGGGCTGTGAAATGAATCGCCTATGCAGAGATGAAAGTATTCTTCATGAATGTGCACCTCTGAACTCGACATGTCTTCAGGTTTTCATAAGATTATTGCATAAAATATTGACAAAAACAGAGATGTGGATAAAAGCAGACAATGAATATGTGTATATTTTATTTGTTCCATAAATTGTTCTCGACATCCAGATCATGTTGGTCAGCATTATGCGGTTTTTTGAATATTGAATTACAGAATGCACTCTCATATATTTTAGAAGAGGATGCTTACCAAATCCTGAGGAAGAATGTGTTGTCCTCATGAAACGGTGAAAGTAGGTCAACGTTCCTTTTATTTCTGGTGCACCTTCCCCTTTGCCCTTGCTTAATAGACCTTTGCGGTCACATGGCTACTTTTTATAGTCCTTCTCAGATTTTTTTGTTGGGCAGCTCAAGTCTCGAGAGTTTAATGCTCTCCTGTGGGCAATTATGGGCTTAAAACGCCTTTTTATAATTTACATTACAAAATTGCTCAATTTGGCCTCCAAAATACTAGTAAAATTGGGAAATTTGTCTTACATAATAGGCTTGTTAGCAAAATTGAAGCCCACGGGATAAAAGCAGCATGGATACAAAATTGGGTAAGGGATAGAAAACAGAGTTGTAGTGAATGGCTGTTTTTCGGACTGGAGGGAGGTATACAGTGGTGGTCCCCAAGGTTCAGTACTATTCACTGCTGTTTTAATATACATTAATGACTTGGACTTGGGGGGACAGGGCACAATTTCAAAATTTGCAGATGACATGAAACTTGGAAATGTAGTGAACAGTGAGAAAGATAGTAATAGACTTCAAGAAGACAGGCTGGTGGAATGGGCAGACACATGGCAGATGAAATTCAACGCAGAAAAGTGAGGTGATATATTTTGGTAGGAAGAATGAGGAGAGAAAATATAAACTAAAGGGTACAATTTTAAAGGGCGTGCAAGAACAGAGAGACCTGGAGGTGTTAGTGCACACATCTTTGAAGGTGGCAGGACAGGTTAATAAAGCTTATGGGATCCTGGGTTTTATAAATAGAGGCATAGAGTGCAAAAGCCAGGAAGTTATGCTAAACCTATATAAAGCACTACTTCGACCCCAGCTGGAGTATTGTATCCAATGCTGGGCACCACACTTTAGGAAGGACGTGAAGGCTCTGGAGAGGGTACAGAAGAGATTCACTAAAATGGTTCCAAGGATGAGAGATTACAGTTACGTGGATAGACTGGAGAAGTTGGGGTTGTTCTCCTTAGAGCAGAGAAGGCTAAGAGGAGATTTGATCGAGGTGTTTAAAATCATGAAGGGTTTAGATAGAGTGAATAAAGAGAAACTGCTTCCAAATGCTGAAGGGCCGATCACCAGAGGACACAGATTTAAGGTGATTGGCAAACGAACCAGAGGCGACATGAGGAAAAACTTTTTTACACAACGAGTGGTTAGGATTTGGAATGCGCTGCCTGATAGGGTGGTGGAAACAGATTCAATAGTAGCTTTCAAAAGGGAATCGGATAAATACTTGAAGGAGAAAAAATTGCAAGGATATGGGGAAAAAGCCAGGGAGTGGGACTAACTGGGTTGCTCTTCAAATGAGCCGGGGCAGACTCGAGCCAATTGGCAGCCACCTGTGCTGCACTATTCTATGATTATATGAATTGGACATATTCAATTACAATGAATCAGTGGCCCTAATTATATATGAACTTTAAATGTTGAAAACAAAATGGGTAGTTAACTTAAATTGTCTGTCTCTTAACAGACCTTTGACCTTTCAAAGAGATATCTTTGTTCCAAACATTCAACTGACCACTCAGTCTTACTTTTTCTTCCAAGAGGCAAATTAAGTAATTTTTCCCTTCTGTGATGTTTTGTTAATTTCTCATAGAGTTACCACTAAAATCTCCAATGTTCAGTTCCCAAACAGGTGGGAGAACTCACTTTAGAAGGTTGTACCATAGTAGAGCAGTAGCTTGTCATATGGACTTCCCCCATCCCTTGAAAATCCCCTCTCTTTGGCATTTGTTTCCCACCTGACAATGATATCAAAACACACATCCTCCAGAAGCCACGATACCCTTGTCTTGGAATTATGCTGTATGAATGTCAGCATACAAACTCTTAGTGCAGGGACCTCCAACCTTTTGGAACCGAGGGCTGAATAACATTGGAAAAAAATCAATGAGTGGGCTGCATATGATTACACTGTAAAGCACGGGCCCATACACAAAAATATAAACCCAAACAACAACAACTTGCATGTATATAGCGCCCTTAACATAGTAAAACATCCAAGGCACTTCACAGGAGCATTATCAAACAAAATTTGACACCAAGCCACATAAGGAGATATTAGGACAGGTGACCAAAAGTTTGGTCAAAGAGGTAGGTTTTAAGGAGCGTCTTAAAAGGAGGAGAGGTTTAAGGAGGGAATTCCAGAGCTTGGGGCCCAGGCAGCTGAAGGCACGGCCGCCAATGGCGGAGTGATTAAGATCGGGGATGCGCAAGAGGCCAGGATTGGAGGAGTACAGAGATTTCGGAGGGTTGTAGGGCTGGAGGAGGTTACAGAGATAGGGAGGGGCGAGGCCATAAAGGGATTTGAAAACCAGAATGAGAGTTTCAAAATCGAGGCATTGCTGGACCGGGGGCCAATGTAGATCAGCGAACACAGGGGTGATGGGTGAATGGGATTTGGTGCACCTTAGGATAAGGGCAGCAGATGAGCTCACGTTTATAGAGAGTGAAAGACGGGAGGTCGGCCAGGAGAGCTTTGGAATAGTCACATCTAGAGGTAACAAATGAATGAGGGTTTCAGAAGCAGATGAGCTGAGGCAGGCTGGAGACATAAAGTGAGACCCAATACACAAAACCCCACCACAATAAAGCAAGGCCATGCTCCTTTCCCACACATACTTCCTTTTCCCCCCAATTGTGGTGCTCCTTCTATATTGGGTCCTTTGATGGCATGGGAACGGCAGCGTAGCATAATGTCACCGGGCCTGGACTAATGATCCAAAGACATGAGTTCAAATCCCACCACGGCAGCTGGGGAATTTAAATTCAGTTAATTAAATAAATCTGGAATAAAAAGCTAGTGTCAGTAATGGTGACCATGAAACTATCAGATTGTCGTAAAAACCCATCTGGTTCAGTAATGTCCTTTAGGGAAGGAAATCTGCTGTCTTTACCTGGTCTGGCCTATATGTGACTCCAGACCCACAGCAATGTGGTTGACTCTTAATTGCCCTCTGAAAGGGCCTAGCAAGCCACTCAGTTGTAACAAACCGCTACGAAACAAAATAATAAAAATGAAACTGGACGGACCACCTGGCATCGACCTCGGCACCGGCTACGGACACGACAAGTCAACCCTGCAAAGTCCTCCTCACCAATATCTGGGGACTTGTGCCAAACTTGGGAGAGCTGTCCCACAGACTAGTTAAGCAACAGCCTGTCATACTCACAGAATCATACCTTTCAGCCAATGTCCCAAACTCCTCCATCATCATCCCTGGGTATGTCCTGTCCCACCGGCAGGACAGACTTACCAGGGGTGGTGGCACTGTGGTATACAGTCGGGAAGGAGTGGCCCTGGGAGTCCTCAACATTGACTCCGGACCCCATGAAGTCTCATGGCTTCAGGTCAAGCATAGGCAAGGAAACCTGCTGATTACCACCTACCGCCCTCCTTCAGCTGATGTACTCCACCATGTTGAACACCACTTGGAAGAAGCACTGAGAGTAGCAAGGGTGCAGAATGTACTCTGGGTGGGAGACTTCAATGTCCATCACCAAGAGTGGCTCGGTAGCACCACTACTGACCGAGCTGGCCGAGTCCTGAAGGTGCCAGTCAGGGCCTGCGACAGGTGGTGAGAGAACCAACACGAGGGAAAAACTTACTTGACCTCATCCATGATAGTATTGGTAGCAGTGACCACCGCACAGTCATTGTGGAGACGAAGTCCCATCTTCACACTGAGGACACCCTCCATCGTGTTGTGTGGCACTACCACCGTGCTAAATGGGATAGATTCAGAACAGATCTAGCAGCTCAAAACTTGGCATCCATGAGGCGCTGTGGGCCATCAGCAGCAGCAGAATTGTATTCCACCACAATCTGTAACCGCATGACCCAGCATATCCCTCACTACCATGACCATCAAGCCAGGGGACCAACCCTGGTTCAATAAGGAGTGTAGAAGAGCATGCCAGGAGCAGCACCAGGCGTACCTAAAAATGAGGTGCCAACCTAGGGAATCTGCAACACAGGACAACATGCATGCTAAAAAGCGGAAGCAGCATGTTATAGAATCTGCAACACAGGACAACATGCATGCTAAAAAGCGGAAGCAGCATGTTATAGACAGGGCTAAGCGATCTCACAATCAACGGATCAGATCAAAGCTCTGCAGTCCTGCCACATCCAGTCGTGAATGGTGGTGGACCATTAAACAACTAACGGGAGGAGGAGGCTCCATGAATGTCCCCATCCTCAATGATGCTGGAGCCCAGCACGTGAGTGCAAAAGCCAAGGCTGAAGCGTTTGCAGCCAGAAGTGCCGAGTGGATGATCCATATCGGCCCCACCATCACAGAAGCCAGTCTTCAGCCAATTCGATTTACTCCACGTGATATCAAGAAATGTCTGAGCACACTGGATACAGCAAAGGCTATGGGCCCTGACAACATCCCGGCTATCGTGCTGAAGACTTGTGCTCCAGAACTAGCTGCACCTCTAGCCAAGCTGTTCCGGTACAGCAAAACACTGGCCTCTATCCGACAATGTGGAAAAGTGCCCAGGTGTGTCCTGTCCACAAAGAGCAGGACAAATCCAATCCGGACAATTACCGCTCCATCAGTCTACTCTCAATCATCAGCAAAGTGATGGAAGGTGTCATCGACAGTGCTATCAAGCGGCACTTCCTCACCAATAACCTGCTCACTGATGCCCAGTTTGGGTTCCGCCAAGACCACTCGGCTCCCGACCTCCTTACAGTCTTGGTCCAAACGTGGACAAAGGAGCTGAATTCCAGAGGTGAGGTGAGAGTAACTACCCTTGACATCAAGGCAGCATTTGACTGAGTGTGGCATCAAGGAGCCCGAGTAAAACTGAAGTCAATGGGAATTGGGGGGGAAAACTCTCCACTGGCTGGAGTCATACCTAACACAAAGGAAGATGGTTGTGGTGATTGAAGGTCAATCATCACAGCCCCAGGACATCGCTACAGGAGTTCCTCAGCGCAGTGTCCTAGGCACAACCATTTTCAGCTGCTTCATCAATGACCTTCCCTCTAACATAAGGTCAGAAATGGGGATGTTCGCTGACTGCACAGTGTTCAGCGCCATTCACAACTCCTCAGATAATGAAGCAGTCCATGCCCGCTTGGGCTGATAAGTGGCAGGTAACATTCGCTCTACAGAAGTGCCAGGCAGTGACTATCTCCAACAAGCGAGAGTCTAAACACCGCCCCTTGACATTCAATGGCATTACCATCACTGAATCCTGCACCATCAACATTCTGGGGGTCACCATTGACCAGAAACTTAACTGGACCAGCCACATAAATACTGTGGCAACAAGAGCAGGTCAGAGGCTAGGTATTCTGCGGCGAGTGTCTCACCTCCTGGCTCCCCAAAGCCTTTCTACCATCTACAAGGCACAAGTCAGGAGTGTGATGGAATACTCTGCAATTGCCTGGATGAGTGCAGCTCTAACAACACTCAAGAAGCTTTACACCATCCAGGACAAAGCATCCCGCTTGATTGGCACCCCCTCCACCACCTTAAACATTCACTCCCTCCACCACACTGCAGTGTGTACCATCTACAAGATGCACTGCAGCAACTCGCCAAGGCTTCTTCGGCAGCACCTCCCAAACTCGCAACCTCTTCCACCTAGAAGGACAAGGGCAGCAGACGCATGGAAACACCACCACCTCCAAGTTCCCCTCCAAGTCACACACCATCCTGACTTAGAAGTACATTGCCGATCCTTCATCGTCGCTGGGTCAAAATCCTGGAACTCTCTCCCTAACAGTACTGTGGGAATACCTTCATCACACGGACTACAGCGGTTCACGAAGGCAGCTCACCACCACCTTCTCAAGGGCAATTAGGGATGGGCAATAAATGCTGGCCTTGCCAGCGATGCCCACATCCCATAAAAACGAATTTTTAAAAAATCCTTTGATGTTCTAAACACGCGTGCAAATTAACTTTAGAGGGGACTGGCGCAAAGGCTAGTGCAAAAGGTAAGATGAAATGAAACATGAAATTCTCAGCTGTTTCGCGTACAGCTCATATACCACAAGGCCTGATTTGTTGTCATTACTAAATTCCCTTCTCCCCATTGCAGATCCTCACTTTGCGATGCCTTCACTTTCTTTGGTTGAAAACAGGACTTTTCCGGCAGTATTTGCCAGCGCCAACACAAACATTGCAGCAGAGATTAAGGACCTTCAGAAGATTGCACAAGTGATTGATAATCATTGCGATACAATTAGTTCCTTGGCTCTGGATGACGATGTACTTCAACAAATATTAGTGGGAGCAAAGCTTCAGCTCTTGAAAATTGCAGGGCCAGGAGGGCGGGGAAAGGCTGCACCCTGATTGGTCACAATGCACCAATCAGGGAGCAGTCTTTTCCAGCTCTTCAGGCCCAGGAACATTAAACAGCTTGAAGGTGCTGAAGTCAGCTTTGTGCACAAGCGCAAAGGAGAATGGAGCCAGCAGCAGCTTAGTGGGCTGTATCTTGGACACCACTGGCTTAATGCATTTGTATGAAATTCTTTTGTCCACTATTTTAAACAGATTAATCCTTGCATTAAAATAGCATAAAAGGGAATTTAATATGAACACATCAAGCATTATATGCTAATCGCCACACAGCATAATTTCAAGACTTTTATATTGTGACAGACTCTATACACAAACCTGGTAAATTTTGTGTTGAAGATATAGTATAATTCACAGAAACAACAACAAAGCAATAGTCCAAATAAAGTTACTAGTGTTGCAGTTCTTGAGAATTGTTCTATAATAATCTTCACCTTGTTTGGCGAGTTGAAGTACATTGCTTATTTTTCCCCCTTACAACACCCAATAGCCATGTGGTGTGCAACACATCAGTTATGCCCTCACCAGGAGAAGGGATGTCAGTGCCAGGGAATGGACAGTTTTCTACTTTGGCCACCCAGTGTTCATCCACCATTACAAATTCCCAGGTCAAGAATTGTACGACCATTGGATAGAAAAGTTTCCTCTATTTTGCTTCAATACTTTTTTTAGCTCCCAACAGCAGAAGAGCTCCTCCTCCACATTGTACCACTAGACATGTTTCTACTACCTGCGACAGTCATCTTCATCATTTGTCTAGGTGAGATTACCAGTTACAGCCAAATTGTGGCCAGTTTTGTCCAAAGGGCCTGCACAAACCAAGACCTTCGTTAAAAGTTCCCAAATTAAATTCTTGCAGTACCTTACAGCAAGGACAATTGAAACTTTTACCCCTTCAATCTGGGTTAGATTCAAACACTCAGTCATTTGAGCACTACCTAGTCTCTCAAAGTATATGTTGTTGGGGGGGGGCGGGTAGATTTCCACTGGGAGTGTCCCACTCATCTACTGTTTAAGCCGTTTTTCCAGTGTTTCCGCCATACATAGGGTGGACGAACGGGAAAATACCTATGGAAATTCACCCCGTGATGTATATCACTGCATCTTTTTTATTAAGAGGATTGCAACTCTGCAGAGAGTTCAAGAAGCATCTTGATTTGGTCGCCATCCAACATTTAATTCTCCTATTTGATATCATTTCCAGAGTACTTTGCATCTTCTGACATAATTGCTTTAGGTTGTGGGGAGCCAGTCTCCATTAACTCACTGACTTTCACTGCCTGGGGAAAGTGTTCGTGTTTTATAGTTCTTTGGGTTGGCCAAATGCTATAATTTGTCTGTTCCTAGCTTTCAAAATCATCCAGTTTTCTTCGTTGGCTTTCCACAGTGCATTCCAGCAGTTGGATCCATTGCAACCACTGGAGATTCCAACTTAATGGAACATTTTAATTTAAGTTACCGTTCATCTCCTTGAATGGAAAGTAAACCTCTTCCAGTTTAAGATTAATGCCATGGAGGACATTGTCATTCTCCAATTCATTTGATTTACATGGAGCTGACAGCTTTGCCACAGCTTGGCCAGTGGTGAGCTTCCCATTCTTATTTTTGAACTTTTCTTTAGATTTCTCAGTTATTGCCATTCAAGTTAGAAACCAGAAACAGAAGGAGGACTTTAGATTTTTTTTTAATATAGGGATACAGTAATGTAGTGGACGAGCAACCCAAAAGTTGAGTTCAAATTCCACCGTGGCGAGTTGTAAAATTGAATTCAATAAATCTGGTAACTTTTGGCCTAGTACCAAGAAAATGGCCATGAAAGCCACCAGATTTTCATAAAACCCCAACTAGTTCACTAATATCCTTCAGGGAAGGAAGCCTGCCATCCCTACCCAGTCTGGCTTACTCATGACTCCAGCAGATTTCTCCATCGCCACACCCCAACAACAGGACAGATTCACCAAAGGTTGGGACACAATGGTATACAGTTGGTGGGAGTGAACTTGGGAGTCCTCAACATGGACTCCAGTCCCATTATGTCTAATGGCTTCAGGTCAAATTAACCCAAGGAAATCTACTGCTGATCACCGCCTACCAGTCTTCTTCAGTTGAACAAATCAATACACCTCCATTTTGAATATCACTTGGAGAAAGCACTGATGGAAGCAAGGACACAGAATGAGCTCTGGGTGGGGTACTTCAATGTCCACCACCAAGAGTGCTCATCTGTACCACCATTGGTTGAGTCCTGAACATAGCTGCCAAACTGGGCTTACATCAGGTGGCGAAGGAACCAACACGAGGGAGTAATCTACTTAACCTCGTCCATACCAATTTCCCGATCTTAGACATGTCTGCCACAATAGCATTGGTAAGAGTGACTACTGTACAGTCCTTGTGAAGACAAAATCTTATCTTTACAATGCGGACATCCTCCATTGTGTAGTGTGGCACTATGACCATGCTAAGTGGGACAGAGTAAGATCCAACATTGGGCATCCATGAGGCACAGTGGGCCATCAGCAATGGCAGCATTGTATACCATCACAATCTGCAAACTCATGGCCAGGCATATCCCTCACTTCTCCATTAGCAACCGCAGTTCAATGGGGTGTAGTATGCCAGAAGCTGCACCACCTCAGAATGAGATACCAAACTAATAAAGCTACAACATAGGACTTCCAGCATGCTAAACACCAAAGGCAGCAAGCTATTTATCAGAGCTAAGCAGTCTCACAACCAACAGATCAGAACAAAATTTTCTAGCCTTACCACATCCAGTCAAGAATGGTGGTGGACAGCCAGGCAACTATCAGGAGGCGGAGGCTCCATGAACATCTTCATCCTCAACCATTGGTGGAGCCCAACCTGTGAGTGCAAGAGATAAGCCTGAAGGGCCAAGTGGATGATCCTACTCGGCCTCCTCCTAAGGTCCCCTTGATCATAAATACCAGTGTCCAGCCAATTTGGTTCACTCCACCTGATATTAACAAGTGGCTGAGTACACTGGACACAGAAGAGACTATGGGTCCAGACAACATGTCTATTGTGCTGAAGATCTGTGCACAAGAGCTAGGCATTCACCGAGCCAAGTTGTTTCTTACAGTTATGATGCTGGCATCTTCCCAACAATGTGGAAGATTGCCCAGGTATGTCCTGATCACAAAAAAAACAGAAAAAAAACCTAACCCAGCCAAATACCACCCTATCAGCCTACTCCTAATCATCAGTAAAGTAATGGAAGGTACTACTAAGCCACACCTTGGCAATAACCTGATCACCAGCATTCAGTTCAGGCTCCGCCAAAACCGCTCAGCTCCAGACTTCATCACAGCCTTAATACAGACATGGGCGCGCGAGTTGAATGCCAGAGGAGAGGTGAGACATCAACGCAATCATTAAGTTTAGTTCTTAATCCGCACAAAAATTCACGATAACCACAACTTTTATTGTATCTCTAAAATACTGGATGAAAATACCCAATTTGTTCATTGTGATAAGTTTAATAGCAATTGGTTTAAAAAGCTTCATTGTTTATTTTGCATGAGGCGCTGCAGCTTTAATAATGTTTTTCTAAAGGGCAGCATCTTACTATTAAAAAGTACTGTGTTTGTAGTATTCCCCTTTGCTTTCCGATTGGTCAGTGGTCTTCTCCATGGCCTCTTTCTCATTGCTTAATGAGCCACAACCAATCAGATTATAGGGAGGTGGGGGAATCTAGAAGACACTCAGGACACTTCCACACTATATTCCACAGACAAAACTGGAAGTGTAAGTACATTTCAAATAATGCTAGGGATTAAAAAGTTGGAATTCAATGTAAAATTAAGAAAGTTAAAGAAATATAAGCATTTAAAAGTTCAACTTCTAATAAAAAGTTTAACTAGCAAGGAGTCAAAGGTCAATGAAATGCTTAGACCTGCAAAATGTTGATTGAATTTATAATCAGCCTTGTGTAATCCTTCTAATTAATGGAATCAAAAACCTAGAAATTACGGTTGGCAATATTAGCAAATCGTTAACAGGTTTGTATAATATTCTTCTTCCTTTATTTTCAGTAGGTTAATACCTCCATTAAAATAGCAGACAGAACAAATGAACATGAGAATTGGGAGCAGGAGTAGGCCATACGGCCCCTCCGCCATTCAGTAAGATCATAGCTGATCTTCGACTTCGACTCCACTTTCCTGCCCAATCTCCATATCCCTTGATTTCCCCTAGAGTCCAAAAATCCATCTATCTCAGCCTTGAATATACTCAATGGGCCAGAAATTCGGCTCCCTGGCTTCCCACGGGTGCAAGGATCGCGCGCGCACCTACCTACCGCGCCTGCCGTTGACCTCTGGGCCCACGGGGACTTCGTTCCTGGGCCTCCTGCAGCTGCCGGCGTGCAGTGCTTGTGTATCCCAGGGGCGCAGTTAGTGCGATGTGTCCCCTGGGATCACGTGGGCCATGGAGAGCCAATGGCAGCAGACCATCTTTCATTCATAGATTTGACAGGAAGACCTGTCAAATCTATGAATACAGATCGGCCCCAAAACATCCCTAAAACTACAAATACATTTTTTTTTAAACATCACATTTTTAAAATAACTATAAATTACATTAATTAACTATTTTAAACAAAAATTTAAATTTTTGAAAAAATTAATTACATTTTTTAACGGGGCTAAAACTAAACTTACCTTTCTTTAAAGTAATTAAAAAAGATAAATCTGTGAAAAAAATGTTTAAATTTTAATAAAATCAACACTTACCTTGTTAAAAGAAGGCCTTGTGCATCCTTTTTAAAAGTGTATCTTCTCCGTGCTTACCTTCACGGAGGAACCTGTAAAAACATCCGAAGTGCGAGGCGAACGCGCTGGGCCTCCGGCGTGCGCGTTCGACCTCTGAACCCCTTTCCTCAGGGGAACGGAAGTGCCGGTTTCCCGCGCATGCGCAGTGCATGCAAGAAACCGCCACTTTTGTTCCGTCCACAGGTGAGTACACAGTGCGTACTCACCCGACAACAGCCGAATTTCTGCCCCAATGACTCAGCATCCACAGTCCTCTGGGGTAATAGAATTCCAAAGATTCACAACCCTCTGAGTGAAGAAATTCCTCCTCATCTCAGTCTTAAATGGCCGACCCCTTATCCTGAGACTATGCCCCCTAGTTCTAGACTCTCCAGCAAGGGGAAAAAGCCTCTCAGCATCTACCCTGTCAATGCCCCTCAGAATCTTATATGTTTAAATGATGGAGGAATAGTCATTTCAACCTGCTAAGCATACGACCACTGATATCACCAACAGTGATTTCTAGGCATGGGTTAGAGAGGTGTTAGATGCTGTGGCCTACGTAATTCTATTTTTTTTAATTTTAATTTTATCTATGAGCAACACCATAGGAAATCAAGCAGCATGTTAAATGATTGCTTTCCTTTACTTTCCTGAACACATTTCAACTGTCTTGATTAAAGGCACATGTTCCTAGGTTTACAGTGACCACAGTTAATTATGGAATATATTGTCACCTACTGATAAACATCTGAAAGAAATATGAGATCTTTGTCCAGATAGTTTTGAAAAATACAACAGTATAATAATATTTGTTTTCCATTTGTTATCTTCTGTCCCATTTGTTTACAGCTGCTGCTAAACAGAATTATGTTTGCACTCAAAATCACTCCATGGATTTCACTCTGTGTCAGATACCCAGCTGGCCAAATAAATTGCACTCAAGTTAAGTTTAGCAAAAAATAATACCTTTTTCATGCTACCTTATTTATGCAAGGACCTAAGATTTTCAGGAACAAGAAAAGGTCATTAGGCCCAAACAAGCCCATTCCTTTCTCCTAGCTCAAACCCACCTACCCACCACTATAGCCCTCAATTCCTTCTCTCCCCACTTGACGCTGTACACCCTGGCTGCCACATGATGCGCCAGGTTGGCACCACCCCACACCAACACCATAAAGCATCCCTACAATGACCAAGCCATTCCTTTCACACTCATCACCATTGCGGGGGGTACCATTATGTCTCACCATTCACTGCAACTCACTAAGCCACTTCCAAAGGTGCACACAAATCTGTCCAAGAACGCAAAGTGTTGAAAATAAAGGTTTCAATGTTTAACACCACATTAACAGAAACTTTACTTGAACATTGCATAAAATACACAAGTACCTACCCTTGTGTGTTGTTAGTTGGGATGATTGCACTAGGATGAGGGTGAGTGTGAGGGGTGGCTAGTGGGGTGGAGGTGCAAGGTAAGTTGGTGTGAGTAAGGATGTGCAGGAGTAAGGTAGGGAAGGCAGAGTGATGGGGATGTGATGAGAGGCACAGCAAGATGAGGTTGAGTGTGGCTTTGTACTAACGTTGTGTGATCTACTGAGATCATTGAAACGTTTGCGGCACTGCACCCAGGTCCTCCTGACCACGTCCCATGGCACTATTCGAAGAAGAGCAGGAGAATTCTCCCTGTGTTCTGAAGGAAAAGGAGTTGAAGGGATATGGGAACAGGTTGGGTAAATGTAATTAGGATTATTTGGACTATTTGCTTGCATGAAGGGTAAACTCCAACACAGACTGGTTGGGTCGCATGGCCTGTTTCCATGTTGTGACTGCTATGTATTTTATGTATCCATAAGTTCTAATCTCAATGTACTCTCTGTCATTAAACTAACTAACCCAAAAGGCTTTTAAAATTGTTATTGAAGTCAGCACGATGATGCACCATTCGTAATCCAAGATGCAGTGAGTGGTGAGGCAGCATCGATGCGGCAATATGCTGCAGAAGGTGATGCATCGCTGGTACTCGTATACACTGTACCATGGAGAGGTAGGGCACATGCTCCACTTCACTACTGCGAGTGCCAGATCTCAGAGAGAGGCACTGAGCAGAAGCCATGCATTTCTCTGGAAGGAGGGAATGTCAGAGGAGAAGCCATCGTGGTTCATTACATTATAACAGTGACTCCATTTCAAAAAGTACTTCATTGGCTGTAAAGCGCTTTGAGACGTCCGGTGGTGGTGAAAGGCGCTATATAAATGCAAGCCTTTCTTTTTCTTTCTTTTTCACTCTCGCAGCTGGCTAGCACAAGAGTGTCATTGACAGAAATCTGAGAGAACTCACTTTTCAGATGTCGTTTGGGGAAATGATGTGTGATATGGAGGTGACCTCAAATAGGGGAGAAAAATAACTGCAGTGTGGGAAAAATACTATTATATTTTGTCAGTAAATATAGTCCTTGTGTTCAGTTCTTTCTTATCAAAACAGTGAATCCATTTACTTTCTGCAATTATGCATAATTGTTAGTGAGAACCTTTCTGGTGCTTACATCAGCAATTTATATACTTCCATGACGTTCCTGATGATGGATAATCTGATTGTGGGCAGGAAAACACCTTTCAACTATTTTAAGGGGGGGCGTGGGGGAGAAATCCACCCCTAAAATCTCTGTTGAATCACCTACTACAATAGCATAAAAATTCCTGTAAACAGAACGTAAGGCAATCAATCTGAATTTCAGATGTAATAATTGAAAATTATTGCTTGAAGTGCATGAAGGAAAGCACTTGACCTATGTAAATGACTTTTCCATTCCATACAAGTGGTAATCAAAGGAAAATGGTATTCATTGTAAGCGCCCGGCAGAAACCTAAATAATCTGCTTTGGATTATCAGTGGCTGGAAAACCATTTACAAAATGACAGCACTTATTTTTAGGTACAAAAAGCAAAATGCCTGCCATTGAAGGCTTTTGACGTGATTGAAATATTATTGCAGGAAAAAAGGTCATCAGAAGTTTCTAATGTCACTTGAACTCCAAAGGACTGTGTAAAGGATATTGATAATCTGCAAGAGATCAGGAAAAAGTAAAAAGACCTACACTAGTGTAACCAGAATAAAGTTTGGCCATAACATTTTCCTTTGTAGAACAAAGAATCTCCAAAGATTCCAGTGAGTGTTGTTTTGTTAAACCATAATGCATTATTTCAGATATTATAGTTTCTGCTTTTATCATAAAATCTTTGTAAATTCTTAACAAGATGCTTACAGATGAGGAAAGCCGTTTAGCCCAGCTTAGCTGATACATTCAGCATTTTTTTAAATTTGTTTATGGGATGTGGGCGTCACTGGCAAGGCCAGCATTTATTGCCCATCCCTAATTGCCCTTGACAAGGTGGTGGTGAGCCGCCTTCTTGAACTGCTGCAGTCCGTGCGGTGAAGGTACTCACACAGTGCTGTTAGGTAGGGAGTTCCAGGATTTTGACCCAGCGATGATGAAGGATCGGCAATATACTTCTAAGTCAGGATGGTGTGTGACTTGGAGGGGAACTTGGAGGTGGTGGTGTTCCCATGCGTCTGCTGCCCTTGTCCTTCTAGGTGGAAGAGGTTGCGGGTTTGGGAGGTGCTGCTGAAGAAGCCTTGGCGAGTTGCTGCAGTGCATCTTGTAGATGGTACACACTGCAGCCACGGTACACCAGTGGTGGAGGGAGTGAATGTTTAAGGTGGTGGATGGGATGCCACTCAAGTGGGCTGCTTTGTCCTGGATGGTGTCGAGCTTCTTGAGTGTTGTTGGAGCTGCACTCATCCAGGCAAGTGAAGAGTATTCCATCACACTCCTGACTTGTGCCTTGTAGATGGTGGAAAGGCTTTGGGGAGTCAGGAGGTGAGACACTCGCTGCAGAATACCTAGCCTCAGACCTGCTCTTGTTGCCACAGTATTTACGTGGCTGGTCCAATTAATTTTCTGGTCAATGGTGACCCCCAGGATGTTGATGGTAGGGGATTCGGTGATGGTAATGCCATTGAATGTCAAGGGGCGGTGGTTAGACTCTCGCTTGTTGGAGATAGTCATTGCCTGGCACTTCTGTGGCATGAATGTTACCTGCCACTTATCAGCCCAAGCCTGAACGTCGTCCAGGTCTTCCTGCTTGCGGGCATGGACTGCTTCATTATCTGAGGAGTTGTGAATGGCACTGAACACTGTGCAGTCATTAGCGAACATCCCCATTTGTGACCTTATGTTGGAGGGAAGGTCATTGATGAATGCAGCTGAAGATGGTTGGGCCTAGGACACTGCCCTGAGGAACTCCTGCAGCGATGTCCTGGGGCTGTGATGATTGACCTTCAACCACCACAACCATCTTCCTTTGTGCTAGGTATGACTCCAGCCAGTGGGGAGTTTTCCCCCCAATTCCCATTGACTTCAGTTTTACTAGGGCTCCTTCATGCCACACTTGGTCAAATGCTGCCTTGATGTCAAGGGCAGTCACTCTCACCTCACCTCTGGAATTCAGCTACTTTGTCCATGTTTGGACCAAGGCTGTAATGAGGTCGGGAGCTGAGTGGTGTTGGCGGAACCCAAACTGGGCATCAGTGAGCAGGTTATTGGTGAGTATGTGCTGCTTGATAGCGTTGTTGATGACACCTTCCATCACTTTGCTGATGATTGAGAGTAGACTGCTGGGGCGGTAATTGGCCAGATTAGATTTGTTCTGCTTTTTGTGGACAGGACATACCTGGGCAGTTTTCTACATTTTTGGATAGATACCAGTGTTGGAGATGTACTAGAACAGCTTGGCTAGAGGCGCGGCTAGTTCTGGAGCACAAGTCTTCAGCACGATATCCAGGATGTTGTCGGGGCCCATAACCTTTGCTGTATCCAGTGCGCTCAGCCGTTTCTTGATATCATGTGGAGTGAATCGAATTGGCTGAAGACTGGCTTCTGTGATGGTGGGGACCTCAGGAGTAGACCAATATGGATCATCCACTCGGCACTTCTGGCTGAAGATGGTTGCAAACGCTGCAGCCTTGTCTTTTGCACTCACGTGCTGGGCTCCACCATCATTGGGGATGGGGATATTCTTGGAGCCTCCTCCTCCCATTCGTTGTTTAATGGTCCACCACCATTCACAACTGGATGTGGTAGGACTGCAGAGCTTTGATCTGATCCGTTGATTGTGGGATCGCGTAGCCCTGTCTATAGTATGCTGCTTCCGCTTTTTAGCGTGCATGTAGTACTGTGTTGCAGCTTTCCCAGGTTGGCACCTCATTTTAAGGTACGCCTGGTGCTGCTTCTGGCATGCTCTTCTACACTCCTTATTGAACCAGGGTTGGTCCCCTGGCTTGATGGTCATGGTAGAGTGAGGGATATGCCGGGCCATGAGGTTACAGATTGTGGTGGAATACAATTCTGCTGCTGCCCCACAGCATCTCATGGATGCCCAGTTTTGAGCTGCTAGATCTGTTCTGAATCTATCCCATTTAGCACGGTGGTAGTGTCACACAACATGATGGAGGGTGTCCTCTGTGTGATGACAGGACTTCGTCTCCACAATGACTGTGCTGTGGTCACTGCTACCAATACTGTCATGGACAGATGCATCTGCGACAGGTTTTTCCCTCGTGTTGGTTCACTCACCACTTGTCGCAGGCCCAGACTGGCAGTTATATCCTTCAGGACTCGGCCAGCTCGATCAGTAGTGTTGCTACCGAGTCACTCTTGGTGATAGATATTGAAGTCCCCCACCCAGAGTACATTCTATGCCCTTGCTATTCTCAGTGCTTCTTCCAAGTGGTGGTCAACATGGAGGAGTGCTGATTCATCAGCTGATGGAGGCCGGTAGGTGGTAATTACCAGGAGGTTTCCTTGCCCATGCTTGACCTGAAGCCATGAGACTTCATGGGGTTCGGAGTCAATGTTGAGGACTCCCAGGGCCACACGCCTTCCCAACTGTATACCACTGTGCTGCCACCCCTGGTGGGTCTCTCCTGCCGGTGGGACAGGACATACCCAGGGATGGTGATGGAGGAGTTTGGGACAGTGGCTGCAAGTTATGATCCTGTGAGTATGACTATGTCAGGCTGTTGCTTGACTTGTCTGTGGGACAGCTCTCCCTATTTTGGCACCAGTCCCCAGATGTTGGTGAGGAGGACTTTGCAGGGTCGACTGGGCAGGGTGTGCCATTGCCGTGTCCGTAGCCAGTGCTGAGGTTGATCCGTCCGGTTTCATTCCTTTTATTGTGTTTCATAACGGTTTGTTACAACTGAGTGGCTTGCTAGGCCATTTCAGAGGGCAGTTAAGAGTCAACCACATTGCTGTGGGTCTGGAGTCACATATAGGCCAGACCAGGTAAGGATGGCAGATTTCCTTCTCTAAAGGAAATTAGTGAACCAGATGGGTTTTTACGACAATCTGATAGTTTCATGGTTACCATTACTGATACTAGTAATTATTCCAGATTTATTTAATTAACTGAATTTAAATTCCCCAGCTGCCGTGGGATTTGAACTCATGTCTCTGGATCATTAGTCCAGGCCTGCGTTTACTAGTCCAGTAACATTACCACTATGCTACCTTTCCCATGGTAGCATAATGGTAATGTCACTGGGCTAGTAATGTCACTATAGTTCCTCCTTTGTCAATCCCCACGCCCCCCTCCTTGTGGCATTCAACTGATTCTTAAATGATTCCAGGGTTTCTGCCCTACCTGTAAGTCCATTCCTTATATTGATCACTCTTTAGGCAGGATTCTGTTACCAAGTACTCCCAACAGGAAGCGGCTCACGGCAAGTGCAAGTCAGGAAATTTTAATGGCCAGAAATCATGAGCTGCCGACCTGCGATTTTCCAACCTGTGCTCCCTGGAACAGTTGCCCCTGCCCAGTCGTGGAATCAGCCCTTTTCTGCGTAGAAGAATTTCCTGGCATCAGCCCTGCTCTCATGGTTTGAAGTAATGCTTTGGATGTACCATTTCTATACTTTTTACTATCTTGTGTAAAAGATCCCCTTTTAGTCACCCCCTTTAAAAGCTGAAAAGCCCAAGTTTCTCCTCATAACTCAGTCCTCCAATGCTCGGGACCAGTCTTGTGGCTCTTTAAAACACTTCCAGTGCTTAAATGTCGCTTGCATCTTGGTGACCAGAACTGAACACATTATCAAGGTGCGGTCTGAATAGAGCACTATTCAGTTTGAGCACAACTTTCTATGACTTATATTCTATTGTTTGTGTTGCTTGATCCAGCATTTTATTTGCTCTTTGATTTTTAAACCATATGTACTGGTTCTTAGTCCATAATCAGCTACTTTTGTATAAATTCAATATAGTCATCCTTGGGGTTCAATTTTTTTGCAGTCTTATTGTGATGTACTCTTAAGTTTACCCATACAATTAAATGTAGGAGATTTAGAACTGAGGACAGGAGAAACCTATCGCAGAGTGTTGTGAGGCTGTGGAATTCATTTCCAGGGTTAGTGATTGAGGCAGAAACTGTCAATATTCATGATTAGATTGGACAGGTGGATGGTGGAAAAGGGGTTGAAGGGTTTTGGGAACAGGGCAGGTGAATGTGATTAGAACTATTGGCTCCTGCGGAGAGTGAACGCCAACATGGACTGGTTGGGCCGAATGGCCTGTTTCCGTGCTGTAACTTCTATGTATTCTATGTATTTTAATCTAAGATTAATTAAACATTATAACAGATCATTATTCCACATCAATGTGCTCAGAGTCAGAACAGTGAATCATTGTGATCTCAGAGGAAAGGTGTCTATCCAGCATGTACCTGATGTGACCAGATTGTGTGGCACCCAGTGTATGGTTGGGCAGTAAAACCATTTAATATGAAGGTAAAATGGACATATAGGCCAGAGTTCACTGATGTTGTCACAGTCCCAGAGGAGGGAGAACTTACTCCCATAAGTCAGAGCCTAGATATAATTGTGTGCAGTGTGCAACATGGTTTCAATAACATATACAGGGATATTAGCATACTGCAACATTTTTTGCAAAGCATAGGGCCCATTGTCATAACTTGTGTCTCCAACTGATATTCTTATTAGAATCCATTATTAGAATTACTGTAATGAGATCCCACTTCTAGCTGAGGGTCATATTGAAAGAAATGTTTCGGTCACGTATGGTACCAGTGTGTCAGTACATTCAGAAGCTGAACTTAAGAAAGATCAGAGGATTCCTCTTAAACTCTTCAGACAGTGGTACCTGAAATCTGTTAAATAAACACCATATAGACCAGACCACTTCAATTTGGCTTCCACAATGTTATTTGCCTACCTGTTACAGTTATATATGCAACTTGTATTTTCAACTTTGTTATTGCACTGATTTGTAAGGTACTTTAATTCTTCAAAAATTCTTACTGTATACAAGTATTTCTTGCTAATATATTTTTAAAGTTGTGTAGCAAATGCAACCTTAATTTTTAAGTTTACAATTCAGATATAGCTTTACTAATTAATGTTTTCTATATTGTTTGGAACAAAAGGTTTGATTGATCACTTCTTTGTCCTACGTCACTTCTTCTTGGCTATGTTTCCTTGGTCATTTCAGTTAATAGTTGAAAGGTGATGTGACGTGTTGAAGAATTCCTAGAATCACCTGTCCTAAATTGGCCCCATTTTATATTTTTGGCCCTTCTATTGGTGTTAGGCAGTTTCAAATTTAGGGATAAGTTGATTTTTCAAAGCTCCATTTACAAATTCAAAACACGTACATGACTTACAAACTGTTTCACAAAATTAAAAATAAACAGACTGAATTTATGTAGCTTATTGCGTGACAAGCACTGTAAGAACTGTACTCATTGTAAAATTAAAGTGAAATTTGAGGGATGTAATAAAATCCCTCTTTCTCTGTGGAAAGAGTGTCGATGGAAAGGGCTGCACAATCATTCAACAAGTAATCAAAATGTGATGATAGATAAAGTCTACATAGGAATGCTAATATTGTAATCTGAATGTATTTTAATCCAGAACTTGTTGATAGCTTTATTTGATTTGGGTTTTGAATGGGCACTTCATTTGAATGTGGCCTTTCATTGGCTGCAGTAATGCAGTTGGTCACAATCGTCCTCCAGTGACCTCTGGCAAAACCTCAGTGTGGAGGCGTGTTAGAATTGAGGAGAAATGTCTTGGTCTTTCCCAGAAATGTTTATCATGCAATGGTTTATAGGGAGCGTAGTTGTTGATAAAACCAACTGTTGGTCTCCTTAATACCTGACTAGTTCATCTTTGCTGTTGAATGGAACTACCTCAGTAAGCCAGCTGATTCCTAAGATGATATATTGGAAAGACAACCAAATCACTATATCCCCAGCATAATTTGCTCACAAATTAGAAATTGTCTCAGCACCTGCCATTTGCTTGCACACACGAGAACTAGAAATGGAAAGTCCTTAGATTCGGAAGATGTTGATTGTAGGAAAGCGGGAGACTTGCAGATAGCCTTTAGCCTCCAAAACCAAGCTCATGCAAGAGATCTTCAATGTCATGATTTTTCTGATAATTTCACCACTGATGTTTACATATTATTTGTATAATGTATACAAATATATATTGGGAAACCTAATTAGAAGAAAAATCAGTGAATGGTCATTTTCATTCTTCTTTGTATACAAAATTAATAATGTGACAATCTAAAGTGCCTTTTTACCTAGTAGTCTAAAATTGATCTCACATTACTGTTAAATTACAATAAATATAAACATTCACTTTACACCAATATGACTACAAAGTACACATTACTAAATATAGGAACAAAGGCACAGGAGTAGGCCAATCAGCCCCTCTAGCCTGCTCGGCCATTCAATTAGATCATGGCTGATCTATACCTCAAACCCATTTACCAGTCTTTGCTAAATATCCCTTGATACCCTTACCCAACAAAAATATGTCGCTCTGGGTCTTGAAAATTTCAATTGACCAGCATCCACAGCCTTTTGGACGAGAGAATTCCAGATTTCCACTACCCTTTGCATGAAAAAATGCTTCCTGATTTCACTCCTAAAAAGCCAAGCTCTAATTTTAGAATTATGCCCTCTTGTTCTGGATTCTCCCACCAAGAGAAATAGTTTATCTGTACCTACCCTATTGAGTCCCTTGATCATTTTAAACCCCTCGATTAGATCACCCCGCAACCTTATAAACGCAAGGGAATGCAAACCAAGTTTTTGCAACTTGTCATCATAATTTAACCCTTTAAGCCCTGGCATCATTCTGCTGAATCTGCGCTGTACCACTTCCAAGGCCAATATATCATGCCTGCGGCTCGGTGCCTAAAACTGAATACAGTACTCCAGATGGGGTCTGACCAAGTCTCTGTGCAACTGAAGTATCACTTCCTCACTTTTGAATTCCAATCCTCTTGAGATATAGGCCAATATTCCATTAGCCTTATTGAATTCTTTTTGTATCTGTGCACTGGCTTTCAGTGATTTGTGTACATGGACAGGTAAATGCCTTTGCTCCTTCACTAGTCTCTCACCATTAAGAAAATATTCCAGCCTCGATATTTGCAGGGAGGTGGGGAGGGAGCGGGGACGACTTTTAGCGGCTGGGAAACCAGGATATATGGGAAATGTGGAGGTCCCACCTTTTCCCGCCGGGCAACTGGCCAGATTGAGAGGATTGGCCGGCAGTTGGGCAGGAAGGCCTGCAGTAGAAGGCCGCAGCCGGGGACTGGGGAGGAAGGTAGGGAGAGATCGCAGGGGGGAGAAATCCAGTGGGTGGGGGTGGGGGGGGGGTGGAGATCACGGGCTGGCATTGGATCACGGGGGGGGGGGGGGGGGGGCGCGGATTGTGGGGAGAGAGTCTGGAGATTGCAGGGAGGGAGACAGATCGCGCCAGGTTAGTTTGGGGGGCCGGGGGAAGCATTTCTGGTCCTCCTGGCCCAGAAACAGTGCTGGAAAAACACTTAGCTGTTGGATCCGGCGGTTCTTGCCTCCCTTTAGTTACTGGGTTTTTCGAGCCCAGGAAAACCTGGTCCGCAGCCGTTAAATCCAAATGGCTTCTAAAACCTCAGACACACAGCCTCATTAACATATTATAATTACTGGCCCGGCTCTTGAGAGCAGGTTACTTGCCCGACCCCCAACCCACCCCAGTTAAGCCAGAAGTAGGTGCGTTTGTGGCGGGTTGGGGTCAAGTTTCCCATTTTTAAGAATTAAACCCCGCCCCTCTCCAGCCCATCCTGTGGGGTTAAAATTCCAACCTCTGATTTGTCTTTCTCAGATCTAAAGTCAATGATCTCACACTCCCCACATTGCCATCTGCCATAGTTTTGCCCACTGACTTAATCTGTCTTTGCCCTTTATAATTTCCTGCTCCCATCCACACAACTTACTGTGCCTCCTAATTTAATGTCATCTACAAACTTGGATGTACAACTCTCTATCCCTTCATCCAAGTCATTAATAGGTATGATGAAAAGCTGAGGCCCCCATTGGGAAACACCACTTGTTACATCCCACCAATCAGAGAACGCTCCCTTTTAACCCTGCACTTTGTCTCCTGCTTCCCAACCGATTACTGTTCCATGCCACAAGGTTACCTCTAGTTCTGTGCACTCTCATTTTGGTTAATAATCTCTTGGGCAGAACCTTCGGGAAGTCCATATAGACAACATCCATAGACGTTTCCCTATCCACCATGCTAGTGACCTCCTCAAAAAAATTAACTAGGTTAGTCAGTGATTCACCCTTCACAAATCCACGCTGACTCTTTTTGATCAGTTGATACTTGTCCAAGTGCTCAGTCACTCTGTCTCTGGCGATAAATTTCTGTAATTGATGTCAAACTGACAGGTTAGTAGTTACCTGGTTTCTCCCTCCCTCTCTTCTTAATAATACCTTTTTGTTGAATAAACTCTGTTACAACAAAACCTGCTCATTATTCCATTTTGGTTCATAATCGTAACAAGTCCAAAACCCCAAACCACTTACTGCTTAATTCAAATGTATATATGCAGGGAGTGATTAAAAAGTTGTAATCTAATCAAGGGGCTAACAGTAGTAATTAATATAAATTTAATGATATATGTCAATAAGTTTTTGTGTCTTGCTTTTTCTCCGGGGCCCTGTATTTGGAAGCTGTGTGAGGCAAGCAATCTGTACACATAATTCATGTTAACATTCGTCAACTCTTTTTATTATTCATTATAAATTTTCTGTTGGTAGATAAAAAACAATGTTTCTCTTCTTACTAATATTGATCAAGAGCATGGTTGATAGATTTAAATTACTGCATTTCTTGGTGCTGTCATTTTTATGGGGTCTTTTGCTGGTTCCACGGATGTTTCTGTGGTAAACTGACATCTGCCAGTACTACTGTGTGACGTTCACAGCAGGGTATTAAGAGGGGCTTGTGATATCATTACAGCAGGTTTACTGAGAAATAATCTGCTGTCAATTACAGGGAAATAGTATATCTAGTATATGGCTTGTACTGTTTTTAATGGCTTCTCTGATACAGCTAACTCTACCTTAAAGAAATTCAACTAACTACAACCAGCCTCAACGCAATCAGCAAACAGCCCTCAGTCTTTTCCCATTTACCTTACCTATGTATGACCCTGTGTTTAGCCCTGTACTTAGATCAATTACTATATGGCTGCCCTGATGTTTGAATTAATCCTTTAATCACTTCTTAACTATTATGTAAAATTGTGTCCCTCTATTTCTTTATCTCCACCAGTCCAGCTGCCTTTCCTCATGTATTTCATTTGGTTTACTTTACTGTTCTAGTTTTGTTCCAGCCATTTATCAGTAGCCCATTTTAGGAACATTTGTGTCACAGCCCCCTTAACGGGGCAGAGTCACTGATAGAAAGTGATTGGCAGAATTTTCTAACTGTATTAATCAACTAAGCAACATGATGACATCATTTTTATTTTACCCGACCGTAATTTATACCAGAAAAAAGTCACTGCATCACTTGTAAAGACTTTAAACAATGTACAGCTGTCGTGGTCTCATTAATATAATAAACATTGTTAGTATTGTGGATCTGATAATAACAACAACTTACATTTATATAGTGCCTTTAACATAGTAAAACGTCCCAAGGAGTGTTATATAAAAGTATAACGTACTCAACTCCAATTAATTCTTGCTTATTTCTCCACTTTTCTCTCCTCTCCTTTCCTACCGGAGCTGACTGAGGCTGGGGCATGTATCCACCTCCAGTATCTCACACATGTGGCCCTTCATCAGGTGGGAGGATCAACACTGAGAGTTACTAGGCTATTTAACCATGGGGACATCACAGCAGAGAAAAATTCTGTCCTCATTTAACATCCCCCCCCCCCCACCCCTCCTGACACACAGGAGTCACTGACTAGAAATCGGAAATGAGAACCCTGCCTGCTTTATCCTCTCTATGAAACATGGAGACCAAGTATAGTTGCCCTATTGCTGCCACATATCGTAGCTATCACATTAAGGGCCAAACCTAAGACCTTCCTGGTTTGTAGGCCTCAGTATAATACTGAAGGGTTCACGCACCCACTAACAGAGCATTGATTCTAATATATTTCTCATTATCGTACAGCACCAGTTAAATACTGGGGGGGGGGGGAATTCAACCCCTTAGCGCGCCCGTTGATGGCGCTAATGCGGCATTGAGCGCTGTTGCCTGTCGAATCCAGCACCGCACGCCAAATTGGGACACCCCATAGCGCTGCCAGTAATAGCGATCGCTGGGGACTTCAACACCAGGGAGATCGTGACGTCAGTGAGTGTGCAACACTCACTAAACGCCCGATCTGCCAAATTGCTTCTCGCCACTTACCTCACCACCTGGAGTTAACAACGACAGGGAGAGTTGGCGTGCAGCACCAGAAAGCCGACTCCAGGGACGTTATTTAAAGGGATGAGCCCCAATCACTGGCAACTGACAGGTTAGTGAAGTTTCAGTGCCTGTGTGTTAGTTCCTGATTCTGCAACAGTTTTATTTAGTGATTTGAAGGTTCTTTGGTATCAGGAGTGATGTGGCAAGTAGAAAAGTGCAACATTTATTCTTGAAAGATTCAACCTACAACACTTGCTAAAAGTCATGGGGGTTGCACTGGCAGTCCACCTCACCCTCCAGGATCTACGGCGGAGAGAGCAGAGGCAACGAGAAAGACGGGAACATGTACGCAGAGGAAGGAGGAAGAAGACGAGGAGGAACAGGAGGGAGGGAGGAGGCAGCTGGACAATCGGGCTTCCGGAAGGGTGGTCCGTGACCGGCTTATCAGGCTTTGATTTGAATGAATGAAACACCACATCCCCATCATACCATCTCTGTGTCATGCCATATCATAGCATTCTCCTGGAGGCAAAGGTAAAATAAGAGAGACCACAAAATATTTCAAACTCTATTAATAAATTTATGCATAAACATATCACACATATCACATGCATTCTAATAACTAATGACCCTTGTGCCTGCCATAGTTGAATAGCTGTCATTGTGTGCAAGGTGTGAGATGCGGGTGTGAGTGTTGCTAGGTAGAGATTGTTTCTGGGTGAATGCTGGGGGTGTGGTGCATTGAGCAGTTTGTGAAGCTTGTGGTACAGATGGTGGTATGTAGCATTTGTTGAAGCTTCACTCACCCTGACCACCTGTGTGAGCTCATTAAACTTCTTCCTGCACTGGGTGTGGGACCTGGGGACAACAGTGCTGTCCGTGACGAGGTGTGCCACCTCCCTCCACTTAGTCCGGCAGACTTGTGGTGAGGGCCTCCTGCCCGCCTTCTCTCCACCGCTAAAACCAATGCCTCCAAAGCTTCCTCGGAAAACCCCCGGGCTCTCTCTCTGGGGCAGCGATCTGCCATCAGCATTTGTAAGTAAGTGCTCCTTCTCTTTGTCCTTCTTATGGTTTTTGAGGCTGCTGTACACCCAACAAAGCTGAGAATGAGGTGCTGCAGCATCAATGAACCTCCCCTTTAAGCAGTGAAACAAGCCTGTGGCAATCATTACTTGCGTTTAGACTACACCCGATATTGGTCCATCTTTTCAGTGTAACACCAATGAGCTTGGGTTTTTAGATTAGATTTATGGCTCCAATTATTTTAATAAGGAGTGAGGACGAATTTCACATGCAGTCTAGACGATTTTCACCTGGCGCTAATTCACCATTTTTAGACTAATCACTGCCCATGCCTTGGCTATAACGAATTTCTAGCCCTGGATTTTTGGGGAGTTTTGTTCACTATTAATGACTTGATCTGGATACTCTAAGAACAGGAGATGGAGGGAGTCACGTTAAGCAACCAATTCCCCTGTGGACCATTTCTTGCATATTTTCGAATGATACAATCATTTGTATAATTTAATTTAACCTGGCAGCTGCTGGAAATTACAGGCACCCTAGTTCTGTCACACTTTTAAAGTGTTCAACTCGTGCAACATGATACCAAAAGGAATCCTGATATTACAATAATAAGGCTATTTAAATGTTACAAATAGGCTTATTACTGTTGTTATGTTTTTGGGTTATTTCTCTCCTTCTTATTCTAGGTTTGTTCTTACCTTGTACCTTTGATCACTCCCTTGGTGTGTCCCAACTCCCCATACCTTCAAAAGTGTCTATTCCTGCCTTGAGAACAAAGTGAGCTTTCAGTAATGTGCCTGGAAAATGAGCAGCAAACCTTGTCTAGTGATTATTTTTTTAAGCTACTGGAATTTACTTATGCCTCCATAAGACATTACTCCAGTCTTGGGGAGCTGTAGAATATGCATCAGACCTTGTTTTAAGTTTAAAATATGAAGTAAGTTTAGAAAATAATGGGGAAGCAAATAATTTTGCTGCTGTAATAGACTTTCTATAGTAAATAATTGTAATATTTAAACTCTTGTAGTTGGCGAAATAATGAGCCTTTGTATGCCATCTTTGTGTGACATCCCCCAAAGTCCTTTAGCTTGTAATTGCCTTTATTAATATGTCTACAGCTTTAACAAAGAAAAAATGTGGACCAATCACCCCTATATTTTATTTCTGCTGCAATAACCAGTCCTTTGATAACCATGATGTAACTACTGATGGGGCTCAGCATGCACTGACTGCTCATTCCGTAGCTTTCAATGGTTTCAAGGTGGTCATGCTTTGTTATATTGTACCATAAAAGAGGTGCAATCATGCTGCAGCCTTAATTTGCAGTGAAAGCTGTATTGCTATTGGTTTAACTATATTCCTCGTCGAACACAGGAAGTTTCCTGACTGTTCCCTCTGATCTGGCAGTGGTTGTAGGACAGAAGGCTGTATCTGATTAGTGGACAATGTTCTGAGGAGTAAAGGGCAAATGTTTTTAACCTCTGAGAACTTTTCTAGTTTGTTACTGACTGACCTTAATACTAAATGCTGCCGGAGAGTCAGCATATTAACTTTCATGGAAATTTCTCCCTGGATTTGCTCAATTCCAGCTGAGAATTTGATCTTCTCAAGTTCATGGTGACGAGGAGCCACACTATGCTTTACTTTAACTTGCATGTTTCCATCCAGATCATCCTGATGTCACTACTCTTCTTCCTCACCTGAAGCAGAAAAACATCTTTTAGTGGATAAGGACCTTCTTCCCCTTCACTCTCCTTCAAGCCTCCATCCCTTCGCTTAATGGTCATATGTGAAGGAAGCAGCATTCTCAAAGGGCTAATCAGGCCGAATGAGCACAAATTCCTGGAATCTCAATGGGATTGTCCTATGGAGGCAGAAATGAGTTGGAAGACCAACAGCAGGTGTCAATTCTATCTGTCTTTCTTCCCTTTTCTGTTTTTATTGGACCTTCAATTCGTTTTCAGTTACTTTGAATCTGGCTTGTTGGCTGGTGTTCAGCTTGGACAGGCGGCTTTTGACTGCTGCAGTCTGTTAAGTTCTTATTGCTAGACTTTTATTTGGCTCTGCCAGTTTATTTTCTTGTAAATGAAGATTTCTTTTTATACAATTTGTAATTTTTTCTTTGTTTGGATTAAGCATTTTAAGTGTTTTTTGTTTCGAATCAGAAGCTTGTTATGTATTACATAAAATTTACAGGCCAGAAACAAGCCATTCAGCCAACAGGTCCATGCCATGTTTATGCTCCACACGCGCCTCCTCTCCACCCTACTTCATCTCACCCTATCAGCATAACCTTGGATTCCTTTCTCCTGAATTCCCTATTGGATTTATTGGTCTTATATTTATGGCTGCTAGTTTTGGTCTCCCCAAAAGTGAAAACATCTTCTCTACGTCTATCCTATTACACCCCTTCATAATTTCAAAGATCTCTATTAGGTCACCCCTCAGCCTTCTTTTTTCCAGAGAAAAGAGCCCCAACCCGTTCAGTCTTCCCTGATAGTTATAACCTCTCCGTTCTGGTATCATCTTTGTAAATCCCGGCTATCGTGCTGAAGACTTGTGCTCCAGAACTAGCCGCACCTCTAGCCAAGCTGTTCCAGTACAGCTACAACACTGGCATCTATCCGACAATGTGGAAAACTGCCCAGGTATGTCCTCTCCACAAAAAACAGGAGAAATCCAATCCGGCCAATTACCGCCCCATCAGTCTACTCTCAATCATCAACAAAGTGATGGAAGGTGTCATCAACAGTGCTATCAAGCGGCACTTACTCACCAATAACCTGCTCACTGATGTCCAGTTTGGGTTCCGCCAAGACCACTCGGATCCCGACCTCATTACAGCCTTGGTCCAAACATGGACAAAGGAGCTGAATTCCAGAGGTGAGGTGAGAGTGACTGCCCTTGACATCAAGGCAGCATTTGACTGAGTCTGGCATCAAGGAGCCCTAGTAAAACTGAAGTCAATGGGAATCGAGGGGAAAACTCTCCACTGGCTGGAGTCATACCTAGCACAAAGGAAGATGGTTGTGGTGGTTGAAGGTCAATCATCACAGCCCCAGGACATCGCTGCAGGAGTTCCTCAGGGCAGTGTCCTAGGCCCAACCATCTTCAGCTGCTTCATCAATGACCTTCCCTCCAACATAAGGTCAGAAATGGGGATGTTCGCTGAAGGCTGCACAATGTTCAGTGCCATTCACAACTCCTCAGATAATGAAGCAGTCCATGCCCGCATGCAACAAGACCTGGACGACGTTCAGGCTTGGGCTGATAAGTGGCAGGTAACATTCGTGCCACAGAAGTGCCAGGCAATGACTATCTCCAACAAGCGAGAGTCTAACCACCTCCCCTTGACATTCAATGGCATTACCATCGCCAAATCCCCCACCATCAACATCCTGGGGGTCACCATTGACCAGAAACTTAACTGCACCAGCCACATAAATACTGTGGCAACAAGAGCAGGTCAGAGGCTAGGTATTCTGCTCACCTCCTGACTCCCCAAAGCCTTTCCACCATCTACAAGGCCCAAGTAAGGAGTGTGATGGAATACTCTCCACTTGCCTGGATGAATGCAGCTGCAACAACACTCAAGTAGCTCAACACCATCCAGGACAAAGTAGCCCATTTGATTTGCACCCCATCCACCACCTTAAACATTCACTCCCTCCACCACCGGCGTACCGTGGCTGCAGTGTGTACCATCTACAAGATGCACTGCAGCAACTCGCCAAGGCTTCTTCGGCAGCACCTCCCAAACCCGCGACCTCTTCCACCTAGAAGGACAAGGGCAGCAGGCGCATGGGAACACCACCACCTCCAAGTTCCCCTCCAAGTTCCCCTCCAAGTCACACACCATCCTGATTTAGAAGTATATTGCCGATCCTTCATCATCGCTGGGTCAAAATCCTGGAACTCCCTACCTAACAGCACTGTGGGAGTACCTTCACCACACGGACTGCAGCGGTTCAAGAAGGCGGCTGACCACCACCTTCTCAAGGGCAATTAGGGATGGGCAATAAATGCCGGCCTTGCCAGCGACGCCCAGATCCCATAAGCGAATAAAAAAACAATCTTTTTTGAATCTTCTCCAGTGCTTCTATATCCTTTTTTTAAATATGGAGACATGAACTGTGCACAGTACTCCAAGTGGGGTCTAACCAAGGAATATAGAGACCAGACTGTGTACAATATTCTAAGTATGGTCCAACCAAGGTTCTATACAAGTTTAACATAACATCTACTTTTCAATCCTATTCCTCTTGAAATGAACCCGTAGGAAGTTTCCATTCTAAATGTGGACAGAGGGATTTAGGATTCCTAAATTACAACCGTGACTACACTTTAAAAGTCAGGCTTGGCTCAGTGGTCGCACTACCACCTCTGAGTCAGAAGATTGTGGGTTCAAACCCACTCCAGAGACTTGAGCCCCATAATCCAGGCCAACACTCCCCGGTTGTTAGTATTGAGGGAGTGCTGCACTGTCAAAGATGCCGTATTTCAGATGAGACATTAAACCAGAGGTAAGGCACATACATGTGATGGGGATGTGTTACATTTACTTTTTCTATTTCATGACACATTGTAGAGCAGTTTAATTATTTTGGATCACATGCATGGCCTGGTTTGTGGGGAAGGAGAGAGAGACTTGAGTTTTTCCCTTCGTTCATTTTTTAATATAATTGCGTGGCTAGATGGAAGGGGGAATAAGGGTGATGGTGTGCAGTGCTTACACCATGCTAGGATAGGAGACGCCCAAAGAACCATCTGGTCTTCTCCTGTCCTTTTTTGTATGTTAACAGTTTAATTTTGGAGGGATGTGCTTCCAGTTACCTCTCCTTTTGTGATTAGCCTCACATCACTGACAAAGAAAATAAATTGGCAGAGTTAATGAGGTAAGGGCTGGGGTCTCATCCCCTCCTCCCACTATTTTATTAAAATTTGCTCTGTCTGACTGACAGTTTGTGGCCAACACTTTGCTGTTTGCTTCTTTCTAAACAGCTATAAAAATTACCTGTCAGCAAAAAGAGACAGTAGAAAACTAGCAGAAACCATCAGGGGTAAACATTCCACTGTGCCACACTTTGGCATGCTCATCGCAGAATTGTGCCCTTTCAGCCCATGATTTTCCATCCATTAACTAACACGAGTTTTAGCAATCAGAAAATACAGCCTAATATCTCAATCTTGATCTTTAAATCATACATTTCCATGAGGTATGACTCATGAAAATCACCCCACATTTTATTTAGCCAGAAGGCTGGCTTTGTTGCGTTGCAGCAAAAGGTTGAAATCCTATTAGAAAAAGAGAAGTGAAACAGGCAGAACGTGAAAGACGACTTACCACTTGGCTGAGGCCTTCTGGAAAACTATAATTCACAGACTAAAATGAAGAACTATTTGACAACAATAAAATCCATAAAAGCTAACACTAGTCAGCAAAACTGAAC
The DNA here is from genome assembly GCA_030390025.1 of Squalus acanthias. Taxonomy (NCBI): domain Eukaryota; kingdom Metazoa; phylum Chordata; class Chondrichthyes; order Squaliformes; family Squalidae; genus Squalus; species Squalus acanthias. Next base: position 46,054,514 of record CM059430.1, read on the forward strand.
ATTGGTAATTTGATTGGTCAAGAATGTTACGAAAAGGTCCAATAAAAAGTCAGCTGACAGAATAGCTGACAGGATATAATTTCATAAGACCTAAAATTAGTGCAATGAAACAGCAACTCGCATTATATATAGCACTTCATGTACAAGAATGTGTTGGAGCACTTCAGGAGGGGGAGAGTTGGACGCTGAGCAAAAAGAAATTTGGGGGACAGGGAAGGGGTCTTAGTTGAACAGATATATTTTAAGAGGCTTTAGAAGGCAGGTAAAGAGATAGTAAGGTAAAGTGCTGTTGGAAGAGAGTTCCAGAGGGCAAGGGTGTAATATATTACAGTGAAATGAAAGAATAACTGACACCAATTAGAATTGTCAGGATTATAAATGAGCATACTGGAAACACTCAGCAGGCCAGGCAGCATCCGTGGAGAGAGAAACAGAGGGCTGGATTTTGCCAATGGGGAGCTTTTGGAGGCGGGACTCCCACTTGTTGGGTTTCAGTCCCGCCTCCATCAACTTCTGGCCAACCCACGCTATTTTCCCTTGATTGACCTTGTTAAACCCGCCCAGCGGGTTTAGCAGGCCAATTAAGGGAAAGCCGGTTACAGAGAACGTCAATGTATGACGTTTCATCTGTCAAAAATTTTTGATAGATGAATTGTTATCATTTGACAGCTCTGTGAAGCTGTCAAACACTGACATTCTCTGTAGTTTGATGAGTTCTTGAATTCAAGACCTCAACAAACCTCTTTCTTTTGCAGAAATTAGATGGTTGCTGCATTGGAGAATGCAACGGCCATCTGTCATCACTGCCGCGGAGGTGCGAGACTCTCCGCATTCCCACCGATTGAAGCCTGCAGGAAGAAACAAAGGTAAGTACACTTTTTCTAACACTTTCCACTTACCTCAGACACTCACCTCTCCATTCTTGCACCCATCACTTACCTTCACAGCGCACTTTTGCACCCCTCCGACCCCCACAGACCCACTACTCGCCTCGGTGACACTGGCGGGTTTCGGAGCCTTCGGGAAGCCCGCACTTTTGTGGGCAAAATGAGGATAATCCTCTTATCTGCCTATTAACTACCTGTTAACAGGCAGTTACGTGGCTGTAATCCCTTCCCGCCTCCAAGGAGACATGGCCACAGTAAACAATAATTCTAAAAAGTCTAAGAGTGTTAAAAAAACAAGCCTGAAGGCTTTGTGTCTTAATGCGAGGAGCATTCGTAATAAGGTGGATGAATTAGCTGCGCAAATAGATGTAAACGGATATGATATAATTGGGATTACGGAGACATGGCTCCAGGGTGACCAAGGCTGGGAATTCAACATCCAGGGGTATTCAATATTCAGGAAGGACAGGCAAAAAGGAAAAGGAGGTGGGGTAGCATTGCTGGTTAAAGAGGAGATTAACAGATTAAGGAAGGATATTAGCTCTGATGATGTGGAATCTGTATGGGTAGAGCTGAGAAATACCAAGGGGCAGAAAACATTAGTGGGAGTTGTATACAGACCCCCAAACAGTAATGCTGAGGTTGGGGATGGCATTAAATGGGAAATTAGAGATGCGTGCAATAAGGGCACAGCAGTTATCATGGGTGATTTTAATCTACATATAGATTGGGCTAACCAAATTAGTAACAATACTGTGGAAGAGGAATTCCTAGAGTGTATACGGGATGGTCTCCTGGACCAATATGTCGAGAAACCAACCAGAGATCAGGTCATCTTAGATTGGGTATTATGTAATGAGAAAGGATTAATTAGCAATCTTGTGTGAGGCCCCTCAGGGAGGAGCGATCATAATATGATAGAATTCTTCATTAAGATGGAGAGTGAAGTAGTAGTTGACTCAGAGACTAGGGTCCTGAATTTAAATAAAGGAAATTACGATGGTATGAGGTGCGAGTTGGCTAGGATGGATTGGGGAATGTTACTTAAAGGGTTGATGGTGGATAGGCAATGGCAAACATTTAAAGATCGCATGGATGAACTACAGAATTTGTTCATCCCTGTTTGGCATAAAAATAAAACAAAAAAGGTGACTCAACCGTGGCTAACAAGGGAAATTAGGGATAGCATAAGATCCAAGGAGAGGGCATATAAATTGGCCAGAAAAAGCAGCAAACCTGAGGATTGGGAGCAGTTTAGGATTCAGCAAAGGAGGACAAAGGGATTAATTAAGAGGGGGAAAATAGAGTATGAGAGTAAGCTTTCAGGGAACATAAAAACAGACTGTAAAAGCTTCTATAGATATGTGAAGAGAAAAAGATTAGTGAAGTCAAGCGTAGGTCCCTTGCAGTCAGAATCAGGGGAATTTATAATGGGGAACAAAGAAATGGCTGACGAATTAAATACATACTTTGGTTCTGTCTTCACAAAGGAGGACACAAATAAACTCCCACAGATGTCGGGGAATATAGGGTCTAATGAGAGGGAGGAACTGAATGAAATCAGTATTTGTAGGGAAATGGTGTTAGGGAAGTTGACAGGATTGAAGGCCGATAAATCCCCAGGGCCTGATAATCTACATCCTAGGGTACTTAAGGAAGTGGCCCTAGAAATAGTAGATGCATTGCTGGTCATCTTCCAAAATTCTATAGACTCTGGAACAGTTCCCATGGATTGGAGGGTAGCTAATGTAACCCCACTATTTAAAAAAGGTGGTAGAGAGAAAACGGGGAATTATAGACCAGTAAGCCTGACATCGGTAGTGGGGAAAATGCTAGAGTCCATTATAAAAGATGTAATAGCAGAGCACTTGGAAAACAGTGACAGGATCGGACAAAGTCAACATGGATTTACAAAAGGTAAATCATGCTTGACTAATCTACTGGAATTTTTTGAGGATGTAACTGGTAGAATAGATAAGGGAGAACCAGTGGATGTGGTGTATTTGGACTTTCAGAAGGCTTTCGATAAGGTCCTGCATAAGAGATTAGCGTGCAAAGTTAAAGCACATGGGATTGGGGGTAAGGTACTGACTTGGATAGAGAACTGGTTGGCAGACAGGAAGCAAAGAGTTGGAATAAACGGGTCTTTTTCTGAGTGGCAGGCAGTGACTAGTGGGGTACCGCAGGGATCGGTGCTAGGACCCCAGTTATTCACAATATATATTAATGATCTAGATGAGGGAACTAGATGTAATATCTCCAAGTTTGCAGACGACACAAAGCTGGGTGGGCGTGTGTGCTGTGAGGAGGATGCAGTGAAACTCCAGTATGATTTGGACAGGTTGGGTGATTGGGCAGGTGCAGTATAATGTGGATAAATGCGAGGTTATCCACTTTGGTGGCAAAAACAGGAAGGCAGATTATTATCTGAACGGCAATAGATTGGGAAAAGGGGAAGTGCAACGAGACCTGGGTGTCCTTGTGCACCAGTCGCTGAAGGTAAGCATGCAGGTGCAGCAGGCGGTTAAGAAGGCAAATGGTATGTTGGCCTTCATAGCAAGAGGATTCGAGTACAGGAGCAAGGATGTTTTGCTGCAGTTGTACAGGGCCTTGGTGAGACCACACCTTGAGTATTGTGTGCCGTTTTGGTCGCCTTATCTGAGGAAGGATGTTCTTGCCATGGAGGGAGTGCAGCGAAGATTCACCAGACTGATACCTGGGATGGCAGGAATGACGTATGAAGAGAGATTGGGTCGAGTAGGCTTATATTCGCTAGAGTTTAGAAGAATGAGAGGGGATCTCATTGAAACTTATAAAATTCTAACAGGACTAGACAGACTAGATGCAGGAAGGCTGTTCCCGATGGCAGGGGAGTCCAGAACCAGGGGTCACAGTCTAAGGATAAGGGGTAAGCCATTTAGGACTGAGATGAGGAGGAATTTCTTCACCCAGAGAGTGGTGAACCTGTGGAATTCTCTACCACATAAGGCAGTTGAGGCCAATTCATTAAATATATTCAAGATGGAGTTAGATATATTTCTTAAGGCTAAGGGGATCAAGGGATATGGGGAGAAAGCAGGGACAGGGACAGGAATGGCCTACTCCTGCTCCTATCTTCTATGTTCCTATGTTTCTGTGGACCCGGCGCAGGACGGCTACCCGCCTCCTGGCAAGATGGCACGGAGGTGGGTTGGGCACCCGCCCCCAGATTCTGCCATTTTACCGGCAGTCCCGCCTCCAAATCCGCCTCCCCAGGGCTGGCAAAATCCAGCCCAGTGTGTTTCCAGCATTTTCTGTTATTTCAGATTTCCAGCATCCGCAGTATTTTGCTATTGTTATAAATGAGCATGTTTATTATGTCAGGTTATCTATCATTAGTGCACAAGCTGTCAACTCTTTCAACCGATGGCCAAGTTTAGCTTGAATACCCATGTCAAAGGACCCAAACTATGGGAAAGTAGTAAGTCAATTAAATTGTTCTCACAACAAGCACTGACAAATAAATTCATCATCACAAAGACATTGTGAAGTTCCCTTCCATTTGCGTCAAGAATTTAAATCGTGGGTGTAGCGAGATAATAATCTAGAATCATGATAATAAGGCATGAGAGAGAGACACGAATAGGTGTACTGCCTCATTTTATAGTGGTTAGGATTGTACAACAATTTCATCAGAACACATTCCCCATTAATGATCTCTTCACATAATTAATGGTTGCCTTTCAAGACCTCAGAGGGAGATCATTCTAGATTGCAGCTCATACATCACGGGAGATGGGGAGGGCCACCTCGACTGGCCCTATGAAACAGGATAAAGTCCTTCAAAAAAGAGGTTCGAAGGGAAAGCCCTGGGAGCTGTGATACCAGTAGGGTCACTGCAGCATTTCATTAAGAAAGCTGTGGATGGAAAAAGAGTTGGAACATTTGTGAATCACCACCTCCGCGTGGGAATTCTGCTGGAAGTATGAACCAGAAGATTGGGAAACTCAAAGAGCATGGGTGGGTGCCAGGAATGATCAGGTTTGTCTGGAAGGTTAGGACTCTATTTTCAGACATGTGCAACCAAAAGGCTCCCATGTATTGGAAAAAGTCTATAATTCTGACACAAATTAATTTAAAATTGTGAACGGAAAACAACAATTCCAAAATATTTATGCCATGATCAAAGAATTCCACTCGATTAAATCCAAGAATATGTTTTCACTTAACACACATACACTGAAAAAAATGACAGAAAAGGCATTTTGTTTTATAGCTAAGTCATTGGGCAATTCACCCATGAGCCACATACGGAAAGGATTCCCTAGGAAGTTAATCTCCGAGGATTGGGATGTGATGCACAGGGTGGTGCTCAGCTCAGTTTCTTTGACTTAATGCCAGAATTAGCCATTTGGCAACTTTCAATGCCAACGTGGCCAGTGTTGCACTTGGACCCTGCTTACCTTCCACATTAATGATGCGTTACTCATTGTATTGGCCTCCAAACAATGGAAATCTCAATGTACCTTTCTGGTATTCGAGCCTGTAACCTTTTGCTACAAGTCAAGTAGTCTGCCCATTGAACTATGCCAGCTTTTTATAATATATTTTAAAAAATAACGACTTGCATTTATATAGCGCCTTTCATGACCTCAGGACATCCCAAAGCGCTTTACAGTCAATTAAGTACTTTTGAAGAGTAGTCACTGTTTTAGTGTAGGAAACGCGACAGCCAATTTGTGCATGGCAAGGTCCCACAAACAGCAATGTGATAATGACCAGATAAGGAGGGTTGATTTTCAACAGCTCCTTCAGGCGTTAAAGAGCCTCCGAGATGACCAAGGTGGGGTCTTGAGAGCTGAAACACCGGTTTAGCCCGCGTTTAGCGCAAGACTCCATATTGGTAAAGGAGTTGAAGTTTGCACAAGGAACGGCAGCCCGGAGGTCCGTTAAGGGGCTGATTGCCACTTAAATTGCCTGCTAGTGCTCATTAATGAGGCTGCACGGCATTTTGGTGGATAGCGCTTGACCTAGAGCCCTCTCCTAACAGCGACCAGGTGATAGGGATTTAACAAGTTGTTGCAGAGGATTTCGAGTGCTACTTAAAGATATATCACCTTTTACTGTTCACTTGCTGCTGGAGGTTTGAAGAGGACTTTTGAAATACATCGAGAGACTTTCTGGGACTCTTTGTCAAGACTTCACCAACACTCTCAACATTTATTCCAGAAATTCTCTGAGGACTTCACCTAAAAAGAGTGAGTGCAGTGCTACTCTACCTTACCGGACACCTTATAGAGTGCGTGCTTGGTCATGGGCATCTTGCTAGTTGTCCCCCTTGGTCTGCAGGAGGAATGGGAGGAGGACATGAGGCCAGGCAGAGCAGCACCAGCTGCTGCAGGAGAGAGGGACAGGAGGGCGAGGTGGACTCCTTCCCCTCTGCGGGTACAGGTCCTCCCTCCTCCTCTGGACCTCCTCCACCAGGACCTCCAGTGCAGCATCCGAGAACCTGTGCACCCTCTCACTCGGTCCCTGAGCCATCCTGAAACCTGCCGCTATGTGCCAGCCAGCACACTCCACACCTTCAGTGGAAGTGGGTGCGTGGAGCCCACATATACTGCTCCACGAAAATCGCATCTAATCAGCACTTGAGTGCTAAACCTATAGGTGTCTGTTTTAGCGCCTCCAGGCAAGTTCAAATTATGGTAATCAGCAATTAGGACCACAATTGCATATTAAAACCAGACTTTCAAACAGGCGTGTCTTATTAGCACAGCAGCCATTTAGCACCTGTTTTTACCCTTTCACCAAAATAATCCCCAACCTATTTTAGTGAGAAGTCGCACAACACCAGGTTATAGTCCAACAGCTTTATTTGAAATCACAAGCTTTCGGAGCGCTGCTCCTTCGTCAGGTGATTCTTCACTTCACCTGACGAAGGAGCAGCGCTCCGAAAGCTTGTGATTTCAAATAAAGCTGTTGGACTATAACCTGGTGTTGTGCGACTTCTCACTTTTGTCCACCCCAGTCCAACACCGGCATCTCCGCATCATGGCTATTTTAGTGATGTTAGGTGAGGGATAAATATTGTCCACGACACCGGGGACAACTCCTCTGCTCTTCTTTGTATACTATGTTGAACTGTCAATGTGAAGCAATGCTGAATTAATTTAAATTCAACTTACTTTTATTGTAAGCTCAGCGTAGGCAAAATAATTATCCAAAAAACTAAGGTGCCCACATCTGGTATTTAACTTTTGCGGTTGATTTTTCTTAGCCATGTACACATCACCGTGGCTTTGGCAGCACCTCTGGTTCAGAGCTCAAGTACACTGCCATGATTATGCTAACAAGTTTTCTCAGGTTAAACATGTCAGGTTATTTTTTAATATGTACAAATATAAGCTAGCCTAAATCTTTTCTCAGCTTTTCTGACAAGTGAATTGAAGGTTTGGTTTCAAAGAGTTTCTCACTGAGGAAAGAATTAGTTTCACTGCTTCAGTTGAATCAGTGGCACCATGTACCACATACACTTCAAAGGTTATAACAACTTAAAATAAAATGACGTGATTTATTTTCCTTAATTTATTTTCTTTAAATCTACCGAAGACTAACTACACCACCTCTGCAACACCTTGATAGTGTTACTACTTCTAATTCTCTCACCGATACTTTTCCTTGGGACACCCAGTTCCTGCAAAACATATATCTGATCCATTAAAATGTCCCTGTGCAGTGAATCATTTCCTGTTTATTTGTGTTCTACAGCGCTTACATAAAAACTTATATTTAAAGCCCTGAGGCAAGCAGAAAATGATTTCTTAAATGCTCGGCATCCAAATATCGTCAATTCACTCTGGTAGACAGCAACACACTCTGCAGCAGATTTTCGTCTTCACTGCCTGGGCATTAATCATCACCTACTCAGAGTGCAGAAAGGAAAATCTGGCGGGGATATTTTCACGCTGGTGACAGAACATGCTGGACCTGCCTTCCATTGAAATGAACGGAAGGGAAACCCTGTAGGTTCTGTAAGGGATCTGTGATCCTCCTTGCCAGATTTTCCTTTCTGCGCTTCACTCAGGTAATACTTATTGGCAACATGGTAAGGACAAAAATCTACCTCTCTGCATCTAATACGCATTTATATTGAGTATTTTTGAAGGTTTTATTCAGACTGTATTACTGATTGAATATTTGAAGGAGCTGCACTATAAATACTGGCAAATTGGTTATTTGATTTATTTATAAAATTATTTTCCTACCTTTCCCATTGGAGTCTCCACACGCATTTCCTGCTAAGAGGGTCTACCTGCTCCCAGGGTCTATAACTGGTTATTTAGGAGTATGTTCCAACAGATCTGGTGACTGGCCAGCTGATTGGCACTCCCCCCTCTTGGCAAGTGTCTGACCATCACCAAGCATCCTCCCTGGAATGGCTGAGTTGACGGTGCTGGACCATGAGGCAAACCCACCTCCTGCCAATCTGTGGCCAGGTTTGTTGGAACTCCCACCCCCTCCCAGCATGCTGTGCAACTATCCACAAGTCAGATTTTTAAAAAAATTTGTGGCTAATTCTGCAGAAGCCGAAATCACATTTTTTGTTGCCAAATGAGTACGGTCTGGCAACACCTTGGGGCGTTTTACTACATTAAAAGTGCTATAAAAATGCAAGTTGTTGTTATGTAACATCTCAATTTTGCACGGCCCCTTTATTTTGATCCAGCTTAGCCCTGCATAATAGGGCCCATTCTGAAATTGGACTAAAGATGGCTCCCATTTCTAAACACACCCACACACGCTGTGTGGAAGCCCAATCCTCACAGATTTCACGGGTTGACTAATTAACATAATTTACATTATCTCCCTACATAGTTTTCCATATTCAAGGAACACTTAGACACCTGTCAGACCATATGGAGCAATGCTGCTCCAACATCTTTGTAGGCATGCAAAAGGATTTTGTTAACATGCAGAGCACCATGAAGCGAGGGACAACACCAGGATGTCCTGCAGTGGAACCCCCAATGACACAGGGCTCAAGTGCTGTTGCAATTTTGCTTGCCAACACTGTGGCTGCCACTGTTGAGATTCCAATTCACAGGAGGCTGTTAATTCTGATCTACAGAGGCTAGGGGATTGGCATCTTGAGTACCAAATCAGATTAACTGGTCAGTTATCTCATTTGCTATATGTGGGACCTTACTGTGCGCACTGGATATCAAGAAATGGCTGAACGCACTGCATACAGCAAAGGCTATGGGTCCCGACAACATCCCGGCTGTCATGCTGAAGACGTGTGCTCCAGAACTAGCCGTGCCTCTAGCCAAGTTGTTCCAGTACAGCTACAACACTGGCATCTATCTGACAATGTGGAAAACTGCCCAGGTATGTCCTGTCCACAAACAGCAGGACAAATCCAATCGGCCAATTACCACCCCATCAGTCTACTCAAAATCATCAGCAAAGTGATGGAAGGTGTTGTTGACAGTGCTATCAAGTGCCACTTACTCACTAAAAGCAGGTTGGGTTCCGCCAGGTCCACTCGGCTCCAGACCTCATGACAGCCTTGGACAAAGGAGCTGAGTTCCAGAAGTGAGGTGAGAGAGACTGCCCTTGACATCAAGGCAGCATTTGACGGAGTGTGGCGTCAAGGAGCCCTAGTAAAGCTGAAGTCAATGGGAATCGGGGGGAAAACTCTCCACTGGCTGGAGTCATACCTCGCACAAAGGAAGATGGTTGTGGTGGTTGGTGGTCAATCATCACAGCCCCAGGACATCGCAGCAGGAGTTCCTCAGGGCAGTGTCCTAGGCCCAACCATCTTCAGCTGCTTCATCAATGACATTCCCTCCATCATAAGGTCACAAATGGGGATGTTCGCTGATGACTGCACAGTGTTCAGCCCCATTCACAACTCCTCAGATAATGAAGCAGTCCAGGCCCGCATGCAACAAGACCTGGACAACATTCAGGCTTTGGCTGACAAGTGGCAGGTAACATTCCTGCCACACAAGTGCCAGGCAATGACTATCTCCAACAAGCGAGCGTCTAACCACCTCCCCTTGACATTCAACGGCATTACCATCGTTGAATCCCCCACCATCAACATCCTGGGGGTCACCATTGACCAGAAACTTAACTGGACCAGCCACATAAATACTGTGGCAACAAGAGTAGGTCAGAGGCTAGGTATTCTGCAGCGAGTGTCTCACCTCCCCAAAGCTTTTCCACCATCTACAAGGCACAAGTAAGGAGTGTGATGGAATACTCTCCACTTGCCTGGATGAGAGCAGCTCCAACAACATTCAAGAAGCTTTACACCATCCAGGACAAAGCAGGCTGCTTGATTGGCACCCCATCCACCACCTTAAACATTCACTCCCTCCACCACCAGCGTACCGTGGCTGCAGTGTGTACCATCTACAAGATGCACTGCAGCAACTTGCCAAGGCTCCTTCGGCAGCACCTCCCAAACCCTCGATCTCTACCACCTAGAAGGACAAGGGCAGCAGGCGCATGGGAACACCACCACCTCCAAGTTCCCTTCCAAGTCACACACCATCCTGACTTGGAAATATATCGCCGATCCTTCATCGTCGCTGGGTCAAAATCCTGGAACTCTCTCCCTAACAGCACTGTGGGAGTACCTTCACTGCACGGACTACAGCGGTTCAACAAGGCGGCTCACCACCAACTTCTCAAGGGCAATTAGGGATGGGCAATAAATGCTGGCCTTGCCAACGACGCCCAGATCCCATGAACGAATAAAAAAAACACTGACTGCCATGTTTACCTACATTACAACAGTGACTGCACTTCAGAAGTAATTAATTGGCTGTGAAGTGCTTTGGCATGTCTTGAGGATGAGAAAGGCACTATATAAATGAAATTCTTTCTTTATCTACGACATTTTATGTCCTTCCATGATATGATGTTTTCAGGCTTCATTATTGTCGTAAGAATGAGCCTTACGCGTGGTGAACTTAAAGTAAGCTTTAATCAACTAAAAAGGTGCTACATACAAAAGAGGTCTTACTCTATGCCTCTCCAGGATCCAACTGATCAGTCCAGTATTTATCCTGGACTAATCACAGGAAGTGATGCAATAAAGTTCGAGTCACAGGAAGCTGTATTGTGTTACCACATTCTCCCCCCCCCCAAAAGATTAGGAGGCCGGATGCTCCCTCCATTTCATAGCCGCTGGATGAGGGAGAGCCGCACCCGTTTGGGTTCTCGTTGCGGTAGAGGGCCCCTAGCCCGTTTACCCGCCGCGGGCCGTGGACCAGAGTCCGAGTGATCCAGCCCGCTCTGTGAGGGGTCAGGACGATCCTGACTGTGTACTGGTGCCCGAACGGGTGTCGGGCAGGGCTGTGACAGATCCGTTTCCGAGCGTACGGTACGGGGTGGATCGTGGCTGCGCGTGCGAGCCCCGACGGGCTCATAGTCAGTCTGCCCCAGGTCGGCACGCTGGAGTGAGGTACCAGCCGGCGTCAGATCCAGATCGTGATGAGAGGCACCTGGTGAGCCCAGAGATGTGCCTGGTACAATATCATCCCCTGGTGTCCCTCTATGTTTCGGCGGGCAGGGAGCCAGATCCCGCAATGACACGGTAGATTCCCGACCGTCAGGATACCGAATATAGGCGTAGGTAGGGTTGACGTCAGTGAGCTCAACTTCATCTACCAGGGGGTCATTCTTAGATGCCCGGACATATCTTCGGAGTAGCACTGGTCCCGGTGTAGTCAGCCACGACGGGAGAGATATCCCATAGGATGAGCGACGCTGAAATCGGAAGAACCGTTCATGAGGCGTCGTATTTGTGGCGGTCGAAAGGAGGGACCGTGTGGAGTGTAATGCGTCTGGAAGTACTGCTTCCCATTGCTGGTTGGGTAGGCCCCGAGATCTCAAAGCCAGACGTACCGCATTCCAGATGATCGCGTTAAAACGCTCGACTTGCCCATTCCCGACCGGATGATAAGGCGTTGTTCTGCTGGCAGCAATACCCCGTTCCGAGAGATAGGCCTTGAGTTCTCCTGACATAAAAGAAGGGCCCCGATCCGAATGAACATAGGATGCCATGCCACAGAAAGCAAATACCTGCTCAAGGCAGCTGATAACCGTGGTCGTCAGCATATTGGGGCAGGGAAAGGCAAACGGAAAACGGGAATACTCATCGACCATGGTCAACAGATAAGTGTTGCGAGTTGAAGAGGGCAACGGCCCCTTAAAATCGATGCTAAGCCGTTGCATTGGCTGGGTCGCATGTATGAGTATACCACCCGAGGGGCGGAAAAACTGAGGTTTCAATTCCGCACAGACTCTGCAGTCCGAGCACATCTTCTTTACATCCCCAGTAGAGAATGGGAGATTTCGGGACCGCACGAAGTGTAGCATGCGAGTAACGCCCGGATGACACAACCCATCATGGATGTCTACGAGCGTAGAGGGTGCCATGGCGGAGCAGAATGCTCGTGAGAGGGTATCCGGAGCCACATTCTCCTTGCCAGGTCGATAGTGGATGGTGTAACCAAAAGAGGCCAATTCCAGCCGCCAAAGCTGGATTTTATTATTTTTAATTTTGGTCCGTTTTCGATTATCGAGCATGAAGGCGACCGATCGCTGGTCCGTGATTAAGGTAAAGTGCTGGCGAGCTAGGAGATGACTCCACTTCCGTACTGCCTCTATGATGGCTGTAGCTTCTTTCTCGACTGGAGGATAATGTAGCTCAGCCCCTTGAAAAGTCCTGGACAAAAATGCCACCAAACGACCTTCCTGATTCAGAGTGGCCGAGATCGCCACCTCCGAGGCATCACACTCGACAACAAAAGGAAGACTCTCATCGATGGAGTGAAGAGCCGCTTTCTCCAACTGTTTTTTCAGGAGGTTAAAGGCTGCAACAGCCGCTGTGTCTAGTGGGAATGTGCTGGCCTTCAGTAGAGGTTGGATTCGGTCCGAGAAGTTAGGAATCCATTTAGCATAGTATGCAAATAGGCCGAGGGCCCGGCGCAAGGAGGCCGGATTCTTAGGTGGCGGGAGTTCTTGGAGTGGGCGAAGCCTTTCAGGGTCAGGTTTAATGATGCCATTGCCCACACAATAGCCAAGGATGTTGATGGTTGGTTGTGACTCAATGGATTTAGCCGCATTTAATGTCAAATTACGGTGCTGGAGTGCATCCCAAAATCGTTGGAGATTGGCGTCATGTTCCCGCTGATTGCGACCTGCGACAGTAATATTGTTCAGATAAGGAAACGTATCCTTCAAGTCTTCCTGTTTGACCAGGTCATCCATTGCTCGCTGGAAGACAGCCACTCCATTAGTGACCCCAAAGGGGAGGCAACGAAATTGATACAGCCGTCCATTGGCTTCAAAGGCCGTATACTGCTTGTCTGAGACCTTCAAGGGTACCTGATGATAGGCACTTTTCAGATCATATGTTGAGAACACCGTGTACTCAGCCAGTTTATTAACCATATCATCGATGCGCGACAATGGGTATGCGTCCAAGTCCGTATATTGATTGATGGTCTGTGAATAGTCAATGCACAGCCGTTTCTTGTGAGGTTGTAGAGGGTTCTTAACAATAACGACCTGGGCGCGCCATGGCGACGAACAAGGCTCGATGATATCCTCTGCTAAAAGCCGAGAAATCTCAGCCGCAATAAAAGACTGGTCTTCCTGACTGAAACGTCGTGACTTTGTTATAATCGGTTTGCATCGAGGAGGGATACTGGTAAACAGTGAGGGTTCATCCAGTGAAGCTGCTGACAATGCACAGAACGGTAATCGAGGTCGTATATTAGAAATAGTGAGTTCAGGTTTGGATCCGCCGAACTCAATGGTGAGCTTCTTATGCTGCTTTTGAAAATCCAGCCCTAAGATAAGATCACTACATAAATCCTTGAGCACCGAAAGCCGGGTGGAGGGATACCTGTGACCATTAAGTGTTATTTCAACCATACAAAAGCCAGAAATTCTGGTATTAAGTGATGACTGAGCCATCGCAATTGCCTGGTCCGATGGGAAAACATGTAGCTTTAACTCTGCAACAATCTGTTCCCTAATGAAACTATCAGTGCTACCTGAGTCAATTAAGGCATCTAAAGTATGTCCATTAATTGATGCTTTTGTAGCTGCATGGAATAGGTTCTGAGGACAAGCAGCTGTAATTGGTGTCGTTGCACAAAGAGTGGCTGAAACTCTAGGTGTGTTTCTTCGAGAGGAAACCCGAGAGGAAGCACGATAGATGTTAGCCGTAACATCTTGATAGGCCCTTACCGGGGCAGTTCGGTAGGACTTAGCTTGATAAGCCCTCGTAGAGGCTCTTGATAGGCAAACCTTTGCAAAATGACCCTTTTTGTTGCAATGACTGCAAAACGCATTGCGAGCAGGGCAGAATTTCCGAGGGTGAAACTCATCACCACAAAAGAAGCATTTCTTAGATTGCCAAGAGGCTGCCACAGTGGGGTCATCATCCTCTTCATCAGTGAAGTCATCAGATTGATCGTCAGGGATAAAGACCTCCCTAATAGAGTTCACCTGTGGCCTCTTAAATTGCCTGACTGTAGTTAAGGCAGTAGACCGAGGTCTGGGCACTGTATAAAGGTCTGCATTTCTTTTTGCCAGATCTAGAGAGCAAGCCATGTCATAAGCTCTCTGAAGCTCAAGTGTCTTACTTTCCAGTAGACGCTGGCGTATAAATGGGGAGGCAAGCCCGCAGATGAAAGCATCACGGATCATTTCTTCACGGTACAGCTCAGCTGAGGCCGCCTGAAAGTTACAGTCCATACTAAGTCTGCGAAGCTCTTGGAGGAATTTATCAATGGATTCCTCCGGCCCTTGTTGGGCTGTAGCTAGTAGATGTCTGGCATAGACCTCATTCGGTGTCTTAGTATATAGTCTCTTAAGCGTCCGAATTGCCTCCTCGTAACTGCCCCATTCCTCCACATACTGAAATACATTCGGGGTGACACAGTTGATGAGTATCCGCAACTTTGAGTCATCATCAGCCTTGCAATACTCAAGAAAATTGTCAAACGTGCGATACCAGTGTTTCCACACCTTACCGGCTGCTGGGGTGTTTGGGTCCAAGTCAAGACGCGATGGTTTAAGGATGTTTTCCATGATGGGTGATTCCCTGGATCCTTAGTTCCGAGTTCGTCCAAAAAGTTTGAGTGCGAAGTTTTCCAAAGTTGATTAAATTGTCGTAAGAATGAGCCTTACGCGTGGTGAACTTAAAGTAAGCTTTAATCAACTAAAAAGGTGCTACATACAAAAGAGGTCTTACTCTATGCCTCTCCAGGATCCAACTGATCAGTCCAGTATTTATCCTGGACTAATCACAGGAAGTGATGCAATAAAGTTCGAGTCACAGGAAGCTGTATTGTGTTACCACAATTATTGAAAAGAAATCTATGCAATTCTTATCTGTATTGAAGCAATTAAAGAAGCAATACTGCGAGATAAACTAAACCACCAGCAATCTAAGTAAATGATAGACCAATAGATACTCTAAAAGAAGGAGCCTCACCAACAGGATGCACTTTTGGTCCTTAGAACACTCAGTGCTCCAGAAATGTCGACGGTCTTTGAGCCAAACATTTTTCTAGTTATTCAGCTCACACATTGTGAGGCACAAGCAGACTTTAATATTACAGTAATAAAGCTACTCCGATGTGGGGAGTAATTTTAATACTGTTAGATAAACCCTAGCCAAATGAAATGAACAATCAGAAGCAATAAAAAGGAAACACTTTGCTATATACCCTAGATTGCCATTCTCTTTTTGCTCTCTATCTTTTAAAACAAAAATTATCTTTACTTCTAACTTCTTTTAAAGTGGGTCCTTATAATAAGATCCCCTCTTCAAATACATTTGCATGAGAATTAGACCTTGTACATGGCCCAGAATAATTTAATTATGGTATGATATCATGATATTTTTGTAAATAGTTATCCTAGTAAAGTTCTGTTGAGTGAAACAGATTGTAAGGAATCTTGTTTTGTTTAACATTATCTAAAGGACCCCAAACTAAACCAATAATATTTACTTATTTGGCTTTGCCAAGTGAATCGTCATTCACTAATTAAGTAAATGTCTCTTTCACTGCAATTTTCGTGCTCATCAAAGTGAGGGATGTTAGTGCTGGCGAATGGAGAGGCACACTGGTAGTATTCATAATCTGTCTGTCAGCCGTGGCTCAGTGGGTAGCACTTCCTCGCCTCTGTAGGCATGGAGGTTGTGGGTTCAAGTCCCACTCCAGAGACTTGAGCACAAAAATCTATGTTGACACTCCCACTGCAGTACTGAGGGAATGCTGCACTGTCTGAGGTGCTGTTTTTCGGATGAGATGTTAAACCGAGGCCCCGTCTGCCCTCTCAGGTGAACGTAAAAGATCCCATGGCACTATTTTGAAGAAGAGCATGGGAGTTCTCCCTGGTGTCCTGGCCAATATTTATCCCTCAATCAACATCACTAAAAAAACAAATTCTCTGGTCATCATCACATTGCTGTTTGTGGGAGCTTGCTGTGTGCAAATTGGCTGCTACATTACAACAGTGACTACACTTCAAAAAAAGTACTTCATTGGCTGTAAAGCACTTTGGGATGTCCGGTAGTCGTGAAAGGCGCTGTAGAAATGCAAGTCAAATATATATCATATCATATAATATAATTTTTAGCACACTTCCCTCCACCCAATGCCATTTGTGTTTCTTTGACTCTATTCACAGCCTGCCAACATTTCAGGCACCCAGTGTTAGCATCAAGCACTCCCAGGTCAAGTGTAGCATGGTTGGATGCAGAATAAAACTCCATCCACTCTGTCCCAATCGCAGAAGAGAACCTACTACTACACGAGCATTGCAATTATCCATTTCTCACACCATTTCCTATACCAGCCATCTTAGGGCCTCTGGAGGTGAATTCCAAAATTAGAGACGGTTTTGTGTTATGCTTCAATGTCCAGTAGGAGCTGGAGTGAGAATGCCCAAATGTATATGTTCATTTACAAAAAAAAATAAAGTGCATAGATGGGCAAGAAATTAAAAAATGGAATAACAGGACAGATATTATGTTGGATAGGTAACTGGTTGAAATCATTCACAGAAAGTTATTAATGGGATTGGACCTGATTGGGGCCTGGTTACTTGGAGTTCCACAAGGTTGTGTCAGAAATATCGCTGTTCATCATTTTCATTAATGATCTCAAGGATGGTTTAAATGGATCCTCCTAGATAATATAAAAATGTGTGCTGTGGTTCGTAATTCAGACCAAATCAATCATTTGCAGGCTTTATATGTTAGATGAATTGGCTTGTGTTGCAGCAGTCATTGTTGAATATGAACTAGTGCAGTGCCATGCACTTGGGATTCGGCATGTTTATACCATGTATGGGAAGCTATTGAAGATAATAGATCAAGAAAGAGATCTATGAGTAATTGTTGATCACCATTAAAGGTGCACAAGCAATCTGAAGAGGGGAATGCAAATAAGGTTTTAGGTTGTATTTCTAGGCCCATCGAGTACAAACTAAACAATACTATACTTAGCCCATATAAGGTTCCGATATGCCCTCACTTGCAGTATTGCATCCAGTTTTGATCCCCACACATGGTGAAGGATGTTGATGTTCTGGATAGGAGGGCAACCCGGATGATACTAAGTCTTAGGGGGGAAAAGTTGGGTATCACCCATTTTGGGGTGCTAATATTGGCCGGGCGCAAAGTTTAGCGCCCAGCGCTAATTATCGCCTCCGAATTCAAAATTCGCCTCTATCGCCCCTCAAGCGCTACACACCTCTCTTAAGGCGCTAATGTCGAGGAGCAAGGCACTACCTCAAAACGCTACCAACCCAGATAGACTGGCGCGTCCAGTTCTTAAAGGGGAGGGTCCATCTTGCTGGCCAGCCACACCCTGCTCATTGCAGCATTGACTCTCGTGCTGGAAAGACCTAAACCACCATTGTGCTGAAAGTTCGGATGGATAGGCCCAGGGAGAGAGCTCGTCGCTTTAGCGACCAGGCCTTGGTGTCTCTGGTTAGTGCTGTTGAACGGCGACGGGCAGTGCTGTTCCCAGAGAGTGGCAGGAGGCCATTGCCCCGGGAGTACCGAAGAGTGTGGAGGGAGGTGGCCCAGCACATGTCCTCAAGGAGCCTGGTGCCGAGGACTCACACTCAGTGTTGGAAGAAGTTCAACGACCTCACTCGGGTGGTCAGGGTGAGTACCTGCTTTTCAATACCTCTACATCCCTCCATCTCAACTTCACTCTGTGCCCAGATGGTTTAAAAACCCAAATGCCCAACACTCATCCAAGATCTATAGCCATCTCATAAAATACACATGCACATTCCACACCTTGCACACATTAAGGGCTATTCAACTATGGGAGGCACAGCAGCCAAACACATGGCTGCACACTCACTCAGACGCTGTCCTTTTTCTTGCAGGCCAAGCTCTCTCATAACAGATGGGAGCAGCAACGCACGAGAGGAGGACCGGCTGACCTACACCCCCTGACTGGGTTGGAGGACAGAGTGCACAGGATCATTGCCAGCCAGGTCATAGGTGCCGTGGCCACTGGAGAGGTCGATCCCCTTGGGGACAGCAATGGTATGTTCATTAGCTTTCTCTCCTCTCTCATATCACTTCCCTCTCACAACACCAGCCTTTTACACTTTCAATCCAACTAACTGTCTCCAGGCCATGCTCCCTTCCTGCCCCCCTGCCCTTACGCTAAAGCCATTCTTGTACCTTCCTGCTTTCAGATAGTGAACCACCAGCTGACCAGCCTGTCCCTCAGCCTCCCAGTGGCAGCAACACGCCAGACGAGGAGGAAGAGGAAGCCGGAGCCTCACCGCCTGCGTGTCCCGAGGGTGACACATCAGACACTGGGACCACGCGTTCCCTGGAGGGGAGCAGGGGGTTAGGGTCTGATGAGGGCGAAGCTCCGGGAACCAGCGGGCTGTAGCAACGCCATGGGGGAGGGGAAGCTCGGGGGCCATCTCCCCGGAGGGTGAGTAGGCGCACAAGTTCTGCTGCACAGGACTCAGATGAGGACCTCGACATTGCGGCCATGAATATGCAGGCCTTGAGCATGCACACTGAGCTCATGGGTGCAATAGCAAGGGTGCCCGACAGCATGGATGCACTGGCTAGGAGCATGGAGGAGTCTGCTGCCAGCACAGCTGTCATCTGTGCGCAAACCCTTGAACCCATCCTTGCCTCGTTGCAGAGGATGGTTGAATTGCAGGGAGACCGTGGGGACCCAGAGCCCATGCCGCGTGTAATGGGTGAGGTGGCAGCATCCATTGTAGCTCAGGCTGACGCAACGCAATGGCTTAGTGCTGCAATCGAGTCATTGGCTGGTGCCATCCAGTCTCAGACTGCTCTCATGCAGTCTCAGATTGATGTCACACAAACGCTGACTGCTGCCATCCTCGCTGGGTCGTCCACTGTCCAACGGGGGTTTCACGGTACCGTAGCAGGCCAGCAATCTGTGCTCAAGCAGATTGCTCCAGATGCTGAGGTTCTGCCCCGGCGAGTGGCAGTGTGTCGGTCGAGCAGGAAGGTGCTGTCCTCTCTCAGGATGTCATGATGTGGAGATGCCGGCGTTGGACTGGGGTGGACAAAAATGAGAAGTCGCACAACACCAGGTTATAGTCCAACAGATTTATTTAATTTTACAAGCTTTCGGAGCTGTCGCTCCTTCGTCAGGTAAGTTAGCAATGAGAGAATCTCCCAGAATTCACAATTTAAACCCAGACAAAATCTATTCACATTATTCGCTACAACAAAGAGCACAGCCAAGACAATGAGATGTGTCCCAGGGGGTCCAACGTGTCAAACCACCTGCTGGCTGCATATCCTGTCAATTTGTGTTCTTGTGTTAGCCTTTTTAAAAAAAAAAACAAAAAAAAACAAAAAAAAAACACCTGGGAAGACCGGCCATGATGTCGAGTCACGTTCTGTATCGTGACATGAAACCGATATCGCGATTGAGGCCATCCTCATGAGTGCGGAACTTGGCTATCAGTTTCTGCTCTATGATTTTGCGCTGTCGTGTATCTCGAAGGCCGCCTTGGAGAACGCTTACCCGCAGATCCGAGGCTGAATGCCCCTGGCTGCTGAAGTGTTCCCCGACTGGGAGGCAACCCTCCTGCCTGGCGATTGTTGCGCGGTGTCCGTTCATACGTTGTCTCAGTGTCTGCATGGTCTCGCCGATGTACCATGCTCTGGAGCATCCTTTACTGCAACGTATCAGGTAGACAACGTTGGCCGAGTCACATGAGTATGTACCGTGTACCTGGTGGGTAGTGTCCTCACGTGTAATGATGGTATCTGTGTCCGGAGCGGAAAAACTACGCCATGTTCTTCGCAGCCTTCAACATGTCATCGATGACGACGAACACCTTGCTAAGGCCATCTCCACGCCTCCACTACTCGCCTTCAAGCAGCCGCCTAACCTCAAAAGTACCATCGTTCGCAGCAGATTACCCATCTTTCAGGAGAACAGCAACCAAGACACCACACAACCCTGCCACGGCAACCTCTGCAAGACATGCCAAATCATGGACACAGATACCATCATTACACGTGAGGACACTACCCATCAGGTACACGGTACATACTCATGTGACTCGGCCAACGTTGTCTACCTGATACGTTGCAGTAAAGGATGCTCCAGAGCATGGTACATCGGCGAGACCATGCAGACACTGAGACAACGTATGAACGGACACCGCGCAACAATCGCCAGGCAGGAGGGTTGCCTCCCAGTCGGGGAACACTTCAGCAGCCAGGGGCATTCAGCCTCGGATCTGCGGGTAAGCGTTCTCCAAGGCGGCCTTCGAGATACACGACAGCGCAAAATCATAGAGCAGAAACTGATAGCCAAGTTCCGCACTCATGAGGATGGCCTCAATCGCGATATCGGTTTCATGTCACGATACAGAACGTGACTCGACATCATGGCCGGTCTTCCCAGGTGTTTTTTTTTTTTTTTTTTGTTTGTTTTTTTTAAAAAGGCTAACACAAGAACACAAATTGACAGGATATGCAGCCAGCAGGTGGTTTGACACGTTGGACCCCCTGGGACACATCTCATTGTCTTGGCTGTGCTCTTTGTTGTAGCGAATAATGTGAATAGATTTTGTCTGGGTTTAAATTGTGAATTCTGGGAGATTCTCTCATTGCTAACTTACCTGACGAAGGAGCGACAGCTCCGAAAGCTTGTAAAATTAAATAAATCTGTTGGACTATAACCTGGTGTTGTGCGACTTCTCATTTCTCTCTCAGGATGACAGCATTCCTGCTCCCACCACTGCCACTTCCCCATTGCACTTAGCACGGCCTGCAACACAGCCAGCCCAGACTGCTGCCGCCCATTCAGAGTTGGTGCAGTCTGCAGCTGGGCCTTCCAGGCCCAGAGCTGGGTGAGGGCGTCCTTCAAGGCCATCTGCAGTCTCTGGATCCGCGATTCAGCAGCCGTCCGCCAGCCTTGCTGCAGCCACTGGGGCCACATTACGGAGGAGCAGTAGGGTGGGAAGGGGGGAAGTGCGCAGGGGATGAAGGTCACCCTCGAAGGCCCAACAGTAGAATCTTTAAATAAATGGGGGGAATATTTGTGGGAACGTTCGAGGTTGTTGTTATATTTGTTTACTGTTTTGTCGTTTATCTCCATGTTGTGAGAACGAGTTTTGTTAGTTCATGAATTGTTGGGTTTGTTTCTAATTGTTTGTCCTGAATAAATGACCCAGAGTTTGTAATATAAATAAAAAAAGTTATTCTAACGTTACATCTTTGCTGATTTGACTCATTGCAGTTTTGCCCAGCAATAGGGGGTGCGGGATGCTTTTGATGATGTGATTCTTCATCCCTGAAGCCATCTTCTCTGTAAAGGTTTAGAAGCGTTGACGTATCAGGCATTCACAGACGGCTCTTGCAGTGGCAACATTGTGCGCCTCCCTCCCACGTTGGTGCTGCTGCTGATCCTCATCTTCATCCTCCTCCTCCTCCTCCTCCTCCTCCTCTCCCTCTTCCTCCTCCTCTTCAGTTGGTCCACCAATCCCTGGTGGCTATGGCTGTGTCCTCATAATTGCAAGGTTGTGAAGCATGCAGCACACAACAATGAAAAGCGAGACTCGCTCGGGAGAGTACTGCAGGGTTCCTCCTGAGTGCTCCAGACACCGGAACCGTTGCTTCAAGATGCCGATCGTCTGCTCAATGAGGTTCCTGGTGGCGCTATGGCTCTCATTATACTGCAGCTCGGCAGGGGTGTTGGGGTTATGGAGTGGTGTCATCAGCCAGGTGCAGAGTGGATAACCCTTGTCCCTGAGGTGCCATCCACTAGGTTGACATGGTGCTTGGAAGAGGTCTGCGACACCAATCTGGTGCAGGATAAAAGCAGCGTGGCTGCTGCCAGGATAGCGGGTATTGACAGCGAGGATGAGCTGTCTGTGGTCACAAACCAACTGGACGTTCAGAGAGTGGAAACCCTTGCGGTTTCGGAAAACCTCTGCATTTTCATGAGGTGCCCGCAATGCCACATGCTTGCAGTCAATGGCGCCCTGAACCATGGGGAAGCCCGCTATCCTAGCGAAGCCACATGCACGTTCACGCTGTTTGTCCCGGGTCATAGGGAAAGAGATGAACTGCCTTCTCCTTTTATACAAAGCATTTGTCACCTCCCGGATGCAACAAAGAACAGCAAACTGGGAGATATTCGCTATGTCCCCAGTTGAAGCCTGAAAGGAGCCGCTGGCATAAAAATTCAGAGCCACCGTCACCTTCACTGCCCCACCGACAGAGACGTCCTGGTCCTGAGCTGAGGATGTAGATCTGGTTGCAGGAGGTGGCAGAGCTCAGTGACCACCTCCTTGCTGAAGCGCAGCCTTTAGAAACACAGCTCCTCAGACAAATGAATGTAGGAGAATTGCTCCCGGAATACCCTGGGAGGGTGAGGTCTCCTGTGCAGAGGCCTGTTGGCCCTCCTCCCTCTTGCCACATTTGCCACTCTCTCTCTGCGCCTCTGCTGCCTGCGAAGGTAAAGCTGGAGGACGATGACGCCCCGAGTTAGTGCAGCCCCCATAGAAGCTTGTAAATATGGTAAATATGAAGGTGAAATAAATATTAACCTCAAAAGTGGTGCTCAGGACCCAAAACTCCTTCGGACAGCGTCCAATCTCTCCAGACGTCTCTCTCCCTTTCAACGTGCGTGTTCCAAAGATTTTGCCAACAAGAAAAGGCAGGAAGCGCCTGCCTTTAAATAGTGCTTCCCCAGCCCCTTCGCGACTTGAAAACGTTCCCCTCTACCTGTCATTAGTGAGAAGTCGCACAACACCAGGTTATAGTCCAACAGTTTTATTTGAAATCACAAGCTTTTGGAGCTGCTGCCCCTTCGTCAGGTGAAGTGCTTCACCTGACGAAGGGGCAGCAGCTCCGAAAGCTTGTGATTTCAAATAAAACTGTTGGACTATAATCTGGTGTTGTGCGACTACTCACTTTTGTCCACCCCAGTCCAACACCGGCATTTCCGCATCATGGCTACCTGTCATTGCTAACGGCAGGTGCTAAGGCAGGGGCGTGACTCAATTTCCGGTCCGGGGCACTACCGGGGCGTTGCACGCTCGAATGACGTCACAAACTGCGGGCGCAGGAGATCGTGGCAGTAGTGTTTAGCGCCAGCACAAAACGACTGGTCAATTTCGCGAGGGGCGCTAAAATCGCCGCACTCGGGTGCTAAGTTCCTAGCGCCCCGTTAACGCCCCCCGGAGGCGCTAACAGGAGGCGCTAACCAATCGAATTTTTACTCCTAGATCTTTTAGTTATGAGGATGGGCTCCAAGACTTAGTGAGTCATTTAATTTGGAGAAATGCAGACTTACAGGGATATGATTGAAGTTTTTTTAGATGATGAACAGATTGGATACAATCTGGTTAGATAGGTTGGGTGTCTTGAAATGGATAGGGAAGGTAGGACTAGAGATCTGGGCTAAAAAATCTGAAGGCAAATAGTTACATGGCAGGAAGTGTTTCTTTACACAAAGTGTTGCCCTAGGAACAAACAGACATATGGTGAATAAAGAGTTAATATAGTTCTTTAAAATAGAACTCGCCAAGTTCCCGAGAGACGAAAACATTTCTAGTTATAGAGGATAGTTAGCTAGGATTGTGTGAAGTTGTGGTCACTGGAGTGCCCTTAATTATCTTAGGAATCAGAGAAGAATCTCCCAGGCCTTTTTCTTAATGCCCACAGATTTTTATATTCCTATTTCTCCCACTCCAGGAGATAGTGTGTTCATCGGGGATGGGTGAATGGTGTATGTGGTTGCACGGTTGAGTGGATGGAGCAAACTTCGTTGGGCTTAATGGTTTTTGATTTGCCCTTCGCTTGTATGGTCGTATATGTTTGTGTATTTCATGTAGAACCCTTATCGTCAGCAGACAGACGGATTTTCATCCTGTTAATCGAAACTGGATTTGAACCCAGGACCCAGAAGTGAAAACCCAATATCTAATTCACTGCAGCAGTGACCTCCGTCTGTAATGTGTTTGATGATGTGCTTCTCTGCGATATAGCTGGTACCAAGTTAGTATGAAAAGTAAAAATTTATACTTTGGTTGTGACATAAATTAAACATTTTCATCTTTGTTCAGACCATTTTTCAGAATCTTTATTTTTGACCGCACTACACATTTTAAAAATTCGTTCTGGGGATATGGGCGTCGCTAGCAAGGCCAACATTTATTGCACGTCCCTAGTTGCTCTTGAGAAGGTGATGAAATGAGTCTTCTGCTTGAACCACTGCAGTCCATATACTCCCACAGTGTTATTAGGTAGGGAGTTCCAGGATTTTGACCCAGTGACTATGAAAGCACAGCGATATATGTCCGAGTCGGATGGTGTGTAACTTGAAGGGAAACTTGGAGGTGATAGTGTTCCCATGCACCAGCTGCCCTTGTCATACTAGGTGGTGGAGAGCACAGGTTTGGGAGGTGCTATCGAAGAAAACTTGGTAAGTTGCTGTAGTGCATTCTGTGGATAGTATATACTGCAGCCATGGCATGCAGTGGAGGGAGTAGATATTTAAGGTGGTAAATAGGCTGCCAGTCAAGTGGGCTGCTTTGTCCTGGATAGTGTCAAGCTTTTTGAGTGTTGTTGCAGCTGAACCCATCCAGGCAAATGGAGAGTATTCCATCACACTCCTGACTTGTGCCTTGTCGGTGGTGGAGAGGTTTTGTGGAGTCAGAGGATGAGGCACTCAATTAAGGTTGTATGTGAGTCACACATACAGGGTTAAGATCTGTTTCTAGCTGTTTTCTGCAAGGTGATTAATATTCACTCCTCAGGGCAAGGTGGAGAGATTTATAGTTCTGGGAATCCTTGGTATGCATTGTCTGATTGCTGCTATTATATGTGGCTGGGAGCCCAGACAGGTTGTGTGAATGGGAAACAAAAAAACTGAAAATGGCAAACACCAGGTGCGGCAGTATCTATGGAGAGAACAGACTAGTTAACCTTTTAGATGTGGACCCTTCATCAGAACATGCTGAATGGGTATTGGTGAGGAAATGCTCATGTATTAGTAGGTCAGTGACTGGTTCCTGTTGAAACAAAAGGTGGTTTTAATATGTTAATACAGATTGAATGTAGAGGAATTAGGTTGTGCCTATTTTCTGGGGTGGGAATTCCTGATGTCCTGGCACATGCCAGAGAGCATAAGGGGAAATTCTGCACCCCTCAGCCTATGATTTCCTGAGCATTAAAATTAATGATTTGAAGATCAAGGGAAGGGGGACACTGAATTTCCAGATATGCACTTTTGGTAAGTGACAGGAGCACTGAAGCAAAAAACCTGGCCACGATATTTTTGATGGCTTGATGGATGACACATTAAGTTCCAACTATGACAGATATTTCAAACTGGTGGCAAAGAATGGCTAACCACCTAATGTAATTAAGGAAATTTTGCGAATAGGATTTTTTTCCGTTCACCATCAAAGGATACAGAATTAGGGTTGCCAACTCTGGTTCGACGTATTCCTGCAAGTTTCATCACATCCTCCCACCCCAACTCCACGCTTCTGCCATGATGACATTTGCCTTGTAAGGGGTAGGCGATGTCTCTGCCCCTAATAAGGCAGGGTGGAAAATCCCAGAAATAGTGGAGACCTGGCGCAACCAGGTACCTGCCATCTTCCTGTGGGTTCCACTGGTGTCCTGCTGGAGTTTTATTTTTTTATTCGTTTTTATGGGATGTGGGCGTCGCTGGCAAGGCCAGCATTTATTGCCCATTACTAATTGCCCTTGAGAAGGTGGTGGTGAGCCGCCTTCTTGAACCGCTGCAGTCCGTGTGGTGAAGGTACTCCCACAGTGCTGTTAGGGAGGGAGTTCCAGGATTTTGACCCAGCGACGATAAAGGATCGGCGATATACTTCTACGTCAGGATGGTGTGTGACTTGGAGGGGAACTTGGAGGTGGTGGTGTTCCCGTGAGTCTGCTGACCTTGTCATTCTAGGTGGAAGAGGTCGTGGGTTTGGGAGGTGCTGCCGAAGAAGCCTTGGTGAGTTGCTGCAGTGCATCTTATAGATGGTACACACTGCAGCCACGTTACACCGGTGGTGGAATGAGGGAGTGAGTTACAGTGGGAGCCCAGCAGAACTCCCCAAGGAAATTTGATGTCTGCATGTATTTCTTTAAAATCTATAAATTTAGAGTTAGTTATGTGTACAATTGGAGAAATAGGTGGAAAATCAACAGAGAAAAAAAGTGATTCTTTTTAAAACAATCCAATAAACTATTATAGTAACTTGTTGGGGGTACTATAATTGACTTCAATGTACCTGAGCTAGCTTTTAAAAAATCAAACAGTTCCCATTTTGGAACATTATACAGTGACCTCCTTCTGTGAAATGCTTACATGTGGACATTGGATGAGAACAGCATCAGTTTAGCTGAGGTGCTCCCCTTGCCTGCTGACTAGTAGTTCAGGAGTGGGTCGAAACACTAGGATGGTGTTAAGGCCATTAAAGAAACTGGAGATAATTTTCACCTTCATCGAATGAAAAATGGAAATGAAAATTGTGTGAGTTCTATAACGGGTGAATAATCTAGTCCGCCAGTTTATTGCTGAAGTGGTGAAGGTGAGAATTACCCACACTGAATTCCTGATGCTCCATTTGGCTTCATTTTCTGTCCTTCACCACATGGGTATTATAAACACTCTCATTTGCATAGATCAAATACTTTGGCCGGAATTTTAACTTCTGAGTCAGGTCGGGTGCATGTGGGCCGCATAGCGGGTCTGGAGTGTGATGTCTTGATCAGCCCGCTCTTTAGAGCGACTTTAGCGTAATGGCCCCAATTAAACCGGCCATGCTCGTTTCCCAGCCCTATTAAGGGGTGCGGGTCTGATGACATCATCGATGACTCATTTCCAGTGCCCATATTTAAAGCAGCCTTGCACACAACTCATTTGAAGGTTGGTAAAGGAGTGTGGAAGGAGCATTGGAAAGGTTGGAATTATTGTGCAAAGTGAAAAATATGAATACCCAAAGGGTATGCCTCGTTGCATATTCAGGTCAAGGCAGTATGAGCATGCAGGGAGGTCCTCTTCCCAGCAGATGGGCACAAGAGACCTCCCCAAGAAACCAAAACGGCCTGACTGGAAATAGCAGAGGAGGTCAGCAGTAGGGAGGTCGTGAGGAGGACCTGAATCCAGGGCAGGAAGAGATTCTATGATCTGATGAGGTCAGGAAAGGTGAGTGCAAAGCCACACTCACCTTCATTCTGATGTGCCTGTCACCACATCCCCATCTTTCTGCCTTCCTAAGCCTACTCCTGCACATCATTACTCACACCAACATACCTTCCAGCTCCACCCATCCCCCTCTCTCTATGTACATACCATCCCCATCTGACTAACCATCCCTCACATTCACCCTCATCCTAATGCAATCATAGCAAGTAACAGCACAGAAGGAGGCCATTTGGAATTGGCACCCCACTCCCTCATAGTCACCCTCTATAGATCTAATCCATCCATTTCTTACACTCATTCCATCACTCTCACGCAAACTTCTCTCCCTTCCCTCCTTGCAGGAGAAAAAAAGCCCACAACAACAGCGAGAGGGAGAGAACCGGAGGTGGCCCTCCAGTCTTTGCACACCTAACAGCAGCATAGGAGGGGGCTCTGGAGATTGCGGGAGCTCAAGGGACACTGGCGGTGGGAGACGGAGAGAGGGGCACATCCCAGCAACCTTTTGACAGAATCACATCTCATAAAGCCACATGGCATTCAACAGTCACTCAAATGGCGCCCTTCACAGGCAAGGCACCTGACCTCTGTGAATCCCGTGCTCTTGCAGTAAAACTCAGAAACTGGCGTTAAAATTACTCTTAAGGGTCTGTAAACAAGCATTTAATGATTTCAGTGAGGTCACCCGCCTCTGCTGATCGGGTCTGTATTGCGCCTTTAAAGCCGCCCGAGTTAATTGCGTGAGGCGGCAGGATGACAGCGGGTTCCCAACGCGCTCGCTATTTCCGGCATTTTTACTGCTGACCCGCCCTCAAACCCGCATATGCGGCAACGGGAAAATTCCGGCCTTTATTTCCAATTGTTAAAAAGGAGAATTTGAATAACGTTAACCAATTTTTCCATTTGATTACATAACTTCTACCAACATTACTTTAAGTGTGGAGCAGAATATTTGCAGTTAGCAGCTCAGTGATAAAAGTATCTGTGTATGTACATGTCTAGTAGCCAGCTCGCGTGCCTTTATATCCAACAGTACAAATACAGGGACCCTGGTTCCTGTAAACAATAACAATGCAGAAACTTGTTGCAGTCTTAAACATTCACTCCCTCCACCACCGGCGTACTGTGGCTGCAGTGTGTACCGTCTACAAGGTGCACTGCAGCAACTCACCAAGGCTTCTTCGGCAGCACCTCCCAAACCCGCGACCTCTTCCACCTAGAAAGACAAGGGCAGCAGGCGCATGGGAACACCACCACCTCCAAGTTCCCCTCCAAGTCACACACCATCCTGACTTAGAAGTATATCGCCGATCCTTCATCGTCGCTGGGTCAAAATCCCAGAACTCCCTCCCTAACAGCACTGTGGGAGTACCTTCACCACACGGACTGCAGCGGTTCAAGGAGGCGGCTCACCACCACCTTCTCAAGGGCAATTAGGGATGGGCAATAAATGCTGGCCTTGTCAGCGAAGCCCACATCCCATAAAAACAAATTAAAAAAAGTCATGTTATGGATACCTAATTCTGAAGATAGTGAAAGTTAATATGTAAATTCAATATCATTTTTTATAGATTTATTCTGCCCTATGTAACAGGGCCCCTTATATAAACATGTTCCTTAAGTGTGTCAAAGTAATCTCAAAATACTTGGTTGTGGACATAATTTTTACATTTATCAATAAAATACTAAATAGTATATCATAAAAAACATCTATTGTTATCAAATTGACTGAAAGATTTGATGTGACTAGGAATATATATAAAACCTTTCTACTTCTTTGAAGGAAATACTTTAGGGATTTTTTGACATGATCCATTCACCCCTGCCACCTGCACTCACATTCAATTGAGATTCCATGAATGTTTCCTCTTTTTAACAGCTTCAGATCACAAACAGATTTAACACAAGCAGCCTGATTCCATGGGGGTGGGGTTGCACATGAACAGAACAAATGTTCATCCATGAATGGCACTAATTAGCAACCTGAGTCAGAGATAGACAAAGAGAATTAGTTTGGGGGAGGGAAAGAAAAGTCTTTCTGATGCATCAGGAGCAGATACAATCTCAGGAGCAGATACAATCTCAAAATTATTGAAGAGGGAGCTCTGTTTCAGAACTTTGTGCTTACATCTGAGCTAAAAGTACAAGGGGTCATTATTTAACTTTGCACCCCCAGTAGGGAGTCTCACCCACTGGGAGTGCATATCAGAAATCCCGCCGCACATGGCGTATCATTTTCCAGTATTCACTCCCGGCTCTTTTAAGTAAAGGGGGATTGGGAACATTTTGTTCTCTTCCACCTGCCAAATAGTTTGTTCTGATATAGCAAAGGGCAAAATCTTTGCAGAATAGCAGATTTTACACACCAGACTAGAAGTAACAGTAATGGAAATCTGTATCTTTGTAGAATTTTTAGAGTTAATGACAATTCAAGATTTCATGTGGACCATCATCAGTTGGCACCTCATTCTGTCACTGTAGACTTGAGGGAGATATATCTGGTTCACATTTAACCAAGGCAAATCCTTTTCCATGACACAGTCCCAAACCTCAGCCTGGCAGATTGTTTCTTTCCCTTTGGTGGTATCTATTTCAGTGTTTGTTTTGGTAACCTCTGGTCTTCCTTCCACTAAATGCTCCCAGCCTTAATGATCTATTTTGGGGGATTGTATTCCTTCTGCTTTCTGCATTGACGTATGCCTGAATTGGGTCCTCACATGTTCCATTGGAATCTTGATATCTCGTGTATAAGCTATAATGTGGAGTGCATTGAGCCTTCTTTTGATGTCTTTTTAAACAGCTATACTGCTGCAGCATGGAGGATGGTCACGAACACTGGTGAATTGTAAAGATTTTATGTAATCTCTTTTGGGTGTTCCTTCCACATTTCAGTAAATTTTGTTTGGTGGTTTCTTGTCCTTGTCAATGCAAGTATCAACTTTGCTGTACCTGTTTCAGCTATGATACTGTCAAGATCTATGAATTTGTGAGGTCGCACAACACCAGGTTATAGTCCAACAGTTTTATTTGAAATCACAAGCTTTCGGAGCTATCGATTGCTCCTTCCTCAGGTGAAGTAAATTAGATACAGAATCGCCAAAGCATATATAGATAGAAAACAAAGCATGTGTACTTTACAATTGCATACCACTAAATTAAATCATCCTGACTATCTGCCGAGGTGTGATAAAGTTAATTAAGTCAGCCAGGAAGGTACCACATCAAAGACATAGCAAGATACAACTGAGACAATGCGGTGTAGTCGCAGGGGTTCTAACGTGTCAAAAGCTGCCGTCTGTATGTAAAACGAAAAGCTTTAAAAAATTTTTACTTTTTTACTGGGAAAATTTTTACTTTTTTACTGGGAATCACATCTGTGAACAAGCTAACGACGACTCGAGTCCGGATCACGTCATGTATCGTGACATAAACCCAAGATCCCGATTGAGACCGTCTTCATGAGTGCGGAACTTGGCTATCAGTTTCTGCTCGATGATTTTGCGTTGTCGTGTGTTTCTAAGGTTGCCTTGGAGAACGCTTACCCGCAGATCCGAGGCTGAATGTCCTTGACTGCTGAAGTGTTCCCCGACTGGGAGGTAACAATCCTGCCTGGCGATTGTTGCGCGGTGCTCGTTCATACGTTGTCTCAGTGTCTGCATGGTCTCGCCGATGTACCATGCCGCGGTGCATTCTTTCCTGCAACGTATGAGGTAGACAACGTTGGCCGAGTCACATGAGTATGTACCATGTACCTGGTGGGTAGTGTCCTCACGTGTGATGGTGGTATCTGTGTTGATGATCTGGCATGTCTTGCAGAGTTTGCCATGGCAGGGTTGTGTGGTGTCGTGGTCGCTGTTATCCTGAAAGCTGGGTAATTTGCTGCGAACGATGGTACTTCTGAGGTTAGGCGGCTGTTTGAAGGCAAGTAGTGGAGGCGTGGGGATGGCCTTAGCGAGGTGTTTGTCGTCATCGATGACATGTTGAAGGCTGCGAAGAACATGGCGTAGTTTCTCCGAAACTGATAGCCAAGTTCCGCACTCATGAAGACGGTCTCAATCGGGATCTTGGGTTTATGTCACGATACATGACGTGATCCGGACTCGAGTCGTCGTTAGCTTGTTCACAGATGTGATTCCCAGTAAAAAAGTAAACATTTTCCCAGTAAAAAAGTAAAAATTTTTTAAAGCTTTTCGTTTTACATACAGACGGCAGCTTTTGACACGTTAGAACCCCTGCGACTACACCTCATTGTCTCAGTTGTATCTTGCTATGTCTTTGATGTGGTACCTTCCTGGCTGACTTAATTAACTTTATCACACCTCGGCAGATAGTCAGGATGATTTAATTTAGTGGTATGCAATTGTAAAGTACACATGCTTTGTTTTCTATCTATATATGCTTTGGCGATTCTGTATCTAATTTACTTCACCTGAGGAAGGAGCAATCGATAGCTCCGAAAGCTTGTGATTTCAAATAAAACTGTTGGACTATAACCTGGTGTTGTGCGACCTCTCAATTTTGTCCACCCCAGTCCAACACCGGCATCTCCGCATCAAGATCTATGAAACCATGGAAAGACTATTATATGTTTAAGAGTGCTATACAAATAGCTTAAATAAATAGATTTCACAGAAAAATATTGAAGCAGTAAATAATTGAGGTAGTAAATTAGCAATAACTTTTAAAGGATGGTCTGAATGGAATGTATCCGCGCATATTAAAAGAAATCAAGGAAGAGATACAAAAAAAATCATTAGAAAAGTGAGTAGTGCCAGTGGACTGGCAGACAGCTAATGTGATTTATATATATATATAAAGGGAGCTAGAACAGGTCCAGGGAACTATAGACAAATTAGCATAACGTCAGTGGAAGGAAAAATAATGGAATCCTTACTCAAAGATGTAATAGAAAAACATCTAGAAACTTAAAATATAATAAAGAGTAATCAGCGCGGATTCTAAAAGTGAAGGTCATGCTTGACAAACCTTATTGAATTCTTTGAAGAAGTAACAGAAAGGGTAGATATGGGTAATGTAGTAGACGTAATATATTTGAATTTCCAAAATGCCTTAAATAAGGTACCGCATATTAGACACATGACTAAGGTCAGAGCATGTGGAGTCAGGGGACAAGTAGCAGAATGGATAGAAAGCTGGCTACAAAACAGAAAACAGAGAGTCGGGGTTAAAGGTAGTTACTCAGACTGGCAAAAGGTGGGAAGTGGTGTCCCACAAGGATCAGTGCTGGGATCACTGTTGTTCATCATTTACATAAACGATTTGGACTCGGGAATCATAAGTACAATTTCAAAATTTGTGGATGACACCAAATTGAGGGGTATAGTTAATTCAGAGGAGGACTGTGACAAAATACAGGAAAACATTAATAAACTTGCAGAATGGGCGTGTAATTGGCAAATGAACTTTAATATAGATAAGTGTGAGGTGGTACATTTTGTTAGGAAGAATAAGGAGGTCACGTACTCCTTGGTAAATAAGAGGCTAAATGGGGTAGAGGAACAGAGGGATTTGGGGGTACAGATACACAAATCACTAAAAGTAGCAACACAGGTTAATAAGGCCATAACAAGGCTAACAAAGCATTGGGGTTCATTTCTAGAGGGATAGAATTGAAAAGCAGAGAAGTTCTGTTGAACTTGTACTGAAGTTTGGTTAGACCACATTTGGAGTATTGTGAACAATTCTGGTCTCCAGAGTATAAAAAGAACATAGAGGGACTGGATAAAATGCAAAAAAATTTTACTAGCGTGATAGCAGAACTGAGAGGTTATACCTATCAGGAAAAATTGAATCGTCTGGGGCTCTTTTCTCTAGAAAAGAGAAGACTGAGGGGTGACCTGATAGAGGTCTTTAAGATTATGAAAGGGTTTGATAGGGTAGATGTAGAGAAGATGTTTCCACTTGCGGGTGAGACCAGAACTAGGGGCCATAAATATAAGATAGTCACTAATAAATCCAATAGGGAATTCAACAGAAACTACTTTACCCAGGGAGTGGTGGACCTCGCTACCACAAGGGGTAGTTGAGGCGAATAACATAGATGCATTTAAGAGGAAGCTAGATAAGCACATGAGGGAGAAAGGAATAGGAGGATATGTTGACAGGGTTAGAGAAAGAAGGGTGGGAGGATGCTTGTGTGGAGCATAAACACCGGCATGGACCTGTTGGGCCGAATGGCCTGTTTCTGTGCTGTAAATACCATGTAATACTATACCAGACCAAAATTTATTTTTGTGGTATTTTTTCCATCACATATCATTGCTGTTCCAGTTTTGCTGCTTAAATTGTTTTCTTCCCATATTTTTAACTCAGTTTTTTTTGTATTGACCAAGCAACCGTGATCAATATGTTAATCTCACAGTTTTGAAAAATCAGCTAAATTTGAGCATATTCTTTACGTAGAATCGATTCAAATTGTTTAGTAAAACTTATCAGCAAAATGTGTCATACTTTCTTCAAATAACAAAACTGATTTGGGCAGTCATGATCAGTTGATAAAATTGTACCAATAGTGCTTAATATTCTACACCCAAGGCAATCACTCTAGCCGACATCAAGCAATCTACACAGAAGGATCAAGCACTGACTACTCTCATTTTCTTTTTTCAGGAACAGAAGACCTCTATCATATCTAAAGGATTATGAGGGGTGGGAGGGGATTTCCGTGGGGGTTCTCTCGATTGTCCACCATAGGATCAGCGGAAGAACTGTGGAAACCCTGCAAAAATTATGTTTACACCATTTTTGGGGGGTTTCTGCTGCTCTTCCACTGAAATTATGGTGAACGATTAGGAGAAGCCCTGCAGAAGGTCATCCCTTATGTTTTTTTAAAGTTTGCATATTATGTTGAAGAAAGGAGGGTGCAATTAATATTGAGGAAGACTGCGCCAAAATACAAGAAGACGTTAACAAACTTGCAGAATGGGCGTGTAAATGAATTTCAATATAGATATGTGGGAGGTGTTGCATTTTGGTAGGAAGATTAAGGAGGCTACCTACTCCTTGGAATACAGAGGATCTAGGGGTACAGATTCATAATCATTAAAAGTAACAACACAGGTTAACAAAGCCATAAAAATGCAAACAAAGCACTGGAGTTAATTTCTAGAGGAATAGAATTCAAAAGCGAGAAGTTATGTTAAACTTTCTAGGACCTTGGTTAGACCACACTTGGAGTATTGTGCACAGTTCTGGTTTCCTTATTACAAAAAGGAAATAGAAACAGTTGAGAAAGTGCAAAAATGATTTACAAGGATAATACCAGAACTAAGAGGATACAACTATCAGGAAAGACAGGCTCTAGAGAAGAGAAGACTGAGAGGTGACCTGATAGAGGTCTTTAAGATTATGAAGGGGTTCGATAGGGTAGACATAGAGAGGACGTTTCCACTTGTGGGGGAGTCCAAAACTAGGGGCCATAAATACAAGATAGCCACTAATAAATCCAATAAGGAATTCAGGAGAAAATTCTTTACAGAGAGTGGCTAGAACGTGGAACTCTCTACCACATGACGTGGTTGAGGCAAATAGCATAGATGCATTTAAGGAGAAGCTAGATAAGTATATGAGGGATAAAGGAATAGAAGGTTATGCTGATAGAGTGAGATGAAGTAAGGTAGGAGGAGACTCGTGTGAAGCATAAACACTGGCATAAACCTGTTGGGCTGAATGGCTTGTTTCTGTGGTGTAAAATTCCATGTAACACATGCACCATGTTCTGCTTGGTAGGGTGTAGGTATATCATCCCTTACACACAGGATGCCTGAAATTCTTTTGATTATCAGATGGTATATTGAAATACCTCAGCTACTAAAGGTATACGGAAGTTAGTCTTTTGCAGCACTTCAGACCGATGTGTGTTGCAATTGTTATAATATGGTGGCTTTCATTGCTGAGCTCTAGCTGGTGATACTCATATTTCAGGTCTTTGAAAAACTCTGAATCCATTTTGTTATGCATTAATCTCATTCGGGGTTGGAGTACCGTATTGTTTATGATTAATTGCTTTGTTTGCTGTTTGCCTATTGACAAAAATGTGTATATAGTACATGTATATAACTGGCTAGGCGTGTGAGGGAGCTTCACTCAGGATTCAGAGCCAGCAACAAAAGATTGGTAAATGGATTCATCAATAATGTTCTGTAGACAACCAGAATAACAGTGGCTTGTATCAGTAAAACCTTGAAAATATGCTATTGTTGGCTTGTTGCTGATTACCGAATTGATGGCGTAGTGAAAGGGTGAACAAACATGAGTCATCACTGTCTGAGCAGCCATGTTTCATTGAATGTTTTGTAGGATGATTGACAGCACATAGAGAAGTGATTTAATTTCTCATATGCACGACATTCTTTGCTCTTTGCCGGACAATCACCAGTATGGGGAAGTTTACGCTGTAGTAAGACCGCATTCAATTGGAGTTGACTTAAAATGACTTTACCTTGGCATGACATGGTTTGCACCAGCTTATTGTTGCTTAGTTTCCACATCTGCTGTGTGACATTTAGCCAAATTAATTGCTCTGTCCAGTTCTAAAAGCTCATCTAAGATGCATTCTTCCTCCAGGGCTCAGCAATGCAGCATTTTAGATGGTAATTAGCTTTGGTAATCTGTATTTTGATTTCAGGATTGGCATCAGTAACATTACATTTCATTGCTTGCCGATGTAAGCATGTGCGAAAGGCATCTGCACATTCATTCTTGTATTGTTCAGCCTGCTGAAATATGATTGATTCATCAGTTGCATTTGGCTTGGGAGTGAAATGATAAGTCGGGTCTTAGCCTTATCACAGACTACATTATTTTCATTATATCCAGTCACGTGTTGAATATATCTTTAAAATGCTCTCCCCCATACTGCAAAACTCTCTTTCATGTATCAATACCTGTAATGGCACACCCATTTCACCTATTTCTCCCACTTTGAAGGGACTGAAGTCAGGTTGTTATATAGATTGAATGGAGTTTTGCAAGGCAATCCCAATGCCATATTACTAGAATTGTATTGTTATTTATACATGGGATACACTGGATCTATGGTTATTGACTCATTCCAGACAACAGCTAAGCACAACATGGGTAACCTACAGGAGTTAATTCACCATATTCATTACTCCCAAGCTCATCCTCATACCTATCATCCTAAACTATTTAAAAAAAACTCTCATTAATATTCTTGAAGCATCTTTGTTGCCAAAATGTTGTGTTTGTTTTTATAAACACGGATTATTTATTGACAGGAAAATTCTTTGGTTGCTCCCAGTTATACAAATGACACCATGCTCTTTGTTCCAACAGAAACGCTCCCAGTTTCCCTTTTAATGTCTGCATGAACACAGTACAGCCAATGTTTGGAGCACAAAAAGTACTGGGATAGAAATCGCAGATGTACAAAACAAGCTACAGGAAAGAATGAAAAGAAAAAAATGCAATTTTTAAAATTAGTTTATGGGATGTGGGGGTCACTGGCAAGGCCAGCATTTATTGCCCATCCCTAATTGCCCTTGAAAAGGTGGTGGTGAGCCACCTTCTTGAACCGCTGCAGTCTGTGTGATGAAGGTACTCCCATAGTGCTGTTAGGTAGGGAGTTCCAGGATTTTGACCCAGCGATGATGAAGGATCAGCGATATATTTCCAAGTCAGGATGGTGTGTGACTTGGAGGGGAACTTGGAGGTGGTGGTGTTCCCATGCGCCTGCTGCCCTTGTCCTTCTAGGTGGAAGAGTCGCAGGTTTGGGAGGTGCTGCCAAAGAAGCCTTGGCGAGTTGCTGCAGTGCATCTTGTAGATGGTACACACTGCAGCCACGGTACGCTGATGGTGGAGGGAGTGAATGTTTAAGGTGGTGGATGGGGTGCCAATCAAGCGGGCTGCTTTGTCCTGGATGGTGTCGCGCTTCTTGAGTGTTGTTGGAGCTGCACTCGTCCAGGCAAGTGGAGAGTACACCATCACACTCCTTATTTGTGCCTTGTAGATGGTGGAAAGGCTTTGGGGAGTCAGGAGGTGAGACACTCGCCGCAGGATACCTAGCCTCTGACCCAGTCTTGTTGCCGCAGTATTTATGTGGCTGGTCCAGTTATGTTTCTGGTCAATGGTGACCCCCAGGATATTGATGGTGGGGGATTTGGCGATGGTAGTGCCGTTGAATGTCAAGGAGCGGTGGTTAGACTCTCACTTGTTGGAGATAGTCATTGCCTGGCACTTCTGTGGCGCGAATGTTACCTGCCACTTATCAGCTGAAGCCTGAACGTCGTCCAGGTCTTGTTGCATGTGGGCATGGACTGCTTCATTATCTGAGGAGTTGTGAATGGCACTGAACACTGTGCAGTCATCAGCGAACATCCCAATTTCCGACCTTATGTTGGAGGGAAGGTCATTGATGAAGCAGCTGAAGATGTTTGGACCTAGGACACTGCCCTGAGAACTCCTGCAACGATGTCCTGGTGCTGTGATGATTGACCTTCAACCAGCACAACCATCTTCCTTTGTGCTTGGCATGACTCCAGCCAGTGGAGAGTTTTCCCCCGATTCCCATTGACTTCAGTTTTACTAGGGCTCCTTGATGATACACTCGGTCAAATGCTGCCTTGATGTCTAGGGCAGGCACTCTCACCTCACCTCTGGAATTCTGCTCGTTCGTCCCTGTTTGCCCGAAGGCTGTAATGAGGTCGGGATCTGAGTGGTCCTGGCGGAACCCAAACTGGGCATCAGTGAGCAGGTTATTGGTGAGTAAGTGCCGCTTGATAGCACTGTCGATGACACCTTCTATCACTTTGCTGATAATTGAGAGTAGACTGATGGGGCGGTAATTGGCCGGATTGGATTTGTCCTGCTTTTTGTGGACAGGACATATCTGGGCAGTTTTCCACATTGTCGGGTATATGCCAGTGATGTAGCTGTACTGGAACAGCTTGGCGAAAGGCGCGGCTAGTTCTGGAGCACAAGCCTTCAGCACGATAGCCGGGATGTGCACCAGTTGCTGAAGGTAAGCATGCAGGTGCAGCAGGCGGTTAAGAAGGCAAATGGTATGTTGGCGTTCGTAGCGAGAGGGTTTGAGTACAGGAACAAGGATGTCTTGCTGCAGTTGTACAGGGCCTTGGTGAGACCACATCTTGAGTATTGTGTGCAGTTTTGGTCGCCTTATCTGAGGAAGGAGGTTCTTGCCATGGAAGGAGTTCAGCGAAGATCCTCCTGTGCTATGTGGGAAATCAGGGACACTTTCCAGTGTCCCTGACAACTATGTGTCCAGCTGACGGACCGCATGGCGGCACTGGAGCTGCGGATGGACTCACACTGGAGCATCCACGATGTCGAGAACTTTGTGGATTACTCATTTAGTGAGTTGAACACACCGCGGGTAAAGGCTAGGTCAGACAGTAAATGGGTGACCAAGAGGCAGGGCAATATCAGGAAGGTATTGCAGGAGTCCGTGGAGGAGGATTTCCTGGAGTGTTTAAGGGATGGTTTCCTAAACCAATATGTTGAGGAACCAACTAGAGGGGAGGCCATCCTGGACTGGGTGTTGTGTAATGAGGAAGGACTAATCAGCAATCTTGTGGTGCGAGGCCCCTTGGGGAAGAGTGACCATAGTATGGTGGAGTTCTACATTAGGATGGAGAAGGAAACAGTTAATTCAGAGACCATGGTCCAGAACTTAAATAAGGGCAACTTTGAGGGTATGAGGCGTGAATTGGCGAGGTTAGATTGGCAAGCGATATTTAAGGGGTTATCAGTGGAAGGGCAATGGCAGACATTTAGAGATCGCATGGATGAACTACAGCAATTGTACATCCCTGTCTGGCGTAAAAATAAAAAAGGGAAGGTGGCTCAACCATGGCTAACAAGGGAAATCAGGGATAGTATTAAAAGCAAGGAAGTGGCATACAAATTGTTCAGAAGTAGCAGCAAACCTGGGGACTGGGAGAACTTTAAAACTCAGCAGAGGAGGACGAAGGGTTTGATTAGGGCAGGGAAAATAAAATATGAAAGGAAGCTTGCGGAGAACATTAAAACGGACTGCAAAAGCTTCTATAAATATGTAAAAAGAAAGAGGTTAGTAAAAACAAACGTAGGTCCCCTGCAGTCAGAAACAGGGGAAGTCATAATGGGGAACAAAGAAATGGCAGATCAATTGAACAAGTACTTTGGTTCGGTGTTTACTGTGGAGGACACAAACAACCTTCCGGAAATAAAAGAGATCAAAGGATCTGGTAAGAGGGAGGAGCTGAGGGAAATCCTTATCAGTCGGGAAAAGGTGTTGGGGAAATTGATGGGACTGAAGGCTGATAAATCCCCAGGGCCTGATGGTCTGCATCCCAGAGTACTTAAGGAGGTGGCCTTGGAAATAGTGGATGCATTGACGATCATTTTCCAACATTCCTTAGACTCTGGATCAGTTCCGAAGGAGTGGAGGGTGGCTA
This sequence comes from Squalus acanthias, assembly GCA_030390025.1. Classification (NCBI taxonomy): domain Eukaryota; kingdom Metazoa; phylum Chordata; class Chondrichthyes; order Squaliformes; family Squalidae; genus Squalus; species Squalus acanthias. The sequence goes on from CM059430.1 coordinate 46,094,570, forward strand.
ATGTAACCCCTCTTTTTAAAAAAGGAGGGAGGGAGAAAGCAGGGAATTATAGACCGGTCAGCCTGACATCGGTGGTGGGTAAAATGATGGAATCAATTATTAAAGATGTCATAACAGACCATTTGGAAAGTGGCGACATGATAGGTCCAAGTCAGCATGGATTTGTGATAGGGAAATCATGCTTGACAAATCTTCTGGAATTTTTTGAGGATGTTTCCAATAGGGTGGACGGGGGGGAACCAGTAGATGTGGTGTATTTGGACTTTCAGAAGGCCTTCGACAAGGTCCCACACAAGAGATTGGTGTGCAAAGTTAAAGCACATGGGATTGGGGGTAATGTGTTGACATGGATTGAGAACTGGTTGGCACACAGGAAACAAAGAGTAGGAGTAAATGGGTACTTTTCAGAATGGCAGGCAGTGACCAGCGGGGTACCGCAGGGTTCGGTGCTGGGGCCCCAGCTGTTTACATTATATATTAATGATTTGGACGAAGGGATTAATTGTAATATATCCAAATTTGCGGATGACACTAAATTGGGAGGCAGTGTGAACAATGAGGAGGATGCTAGGAGGCTACAGAGTGACTTGGACAGGTTGGGTGAATGGGCAAATGTATGGCAGATGAAGTACAATGTGGATAAATGTGAGGTTATCCACTTTGGTGGTAAAAATAGGGAGGCAGACTATTACCTGAATGGTGGCAGATTAGGGAAAGGGGAGGTGCAACGAGACCTGGGCGTCATGGTACATCAGTCACTGAAGGTGGGAAGGCAAGTGCAGCAGGCAGTCAAGAAAGCAAATGGCATGATGGCCTTCATAGCAAGGGGATTTGAGTACAGGAGTAGGGAGGTGATGCTACAGTTGTACAGGGCCTTGGTGAGGCCACACCTGGAGTATTGTGTGCAGTTTTGGTCTCCTAACTTGAGGAAGGACATTCTTGCTATTGAGGGAGTGCAACGAAGGTTCACTAGATTGATTCCTGGGATGTCCAGACTGACATATCAAGAAAGACTGGATCAACTGAACTTGTATCCTCTGGAGTTCAGAAGAATGAGGGGGGATCTTATAGAGACGTTTAAAATCCTGACTGGTTTAGACAAATTAGATGCGGGCAGAATGTTTCCAATGTTAGGGAAAACTAAAACCAGGGGTCACAGTCTAAGGATAAAGGGGAAGCCATTTAAGACTGAGATGAGGAGGAACTTCTTCACCCAGAGAGTGGTGAATCTGTGGAATTCTCTACCACAGAAGGTTGTTGAGGCCAGTTCGCTAAATATATTCAAAAGGGAGTTAGATATAATACTCACAACTAGGGGGATCAAGGGGTATGGCGAGAAAGCAGGAATGGGGTACTGAGGTAGCATGTTCAGCCATGAACGCATTGAATGGCGGTGCAGGCTCGAAGGACCGAATGGTCTACTCCTGCACCTATTTTCTATGTTTCTATGTTTCTATGATACCTGGGATGGCAGGAATGGCGTATGAGGAGAGATTGGGTCGATTGGGCTTATACTCGCTGGAGTTTAGAAGAATGAGAGGGGATCTCATTGAAACTTATAAAATTCTGACAGGACTGGACAGACTAGATGCAGGAAGGATGTTCCCGATGGTCGGGGAGTCCAGAACCAGGGGTCACAGTCTAAGGGTAAGGGGTAAGCCATTTAGGACAGAAATGAGGAAGAATATCTTCACCCAGAGAGTGGTGAACCTGTGGAATTCTCTACCACAGAAGGCAGTAGAGGCCAATTCATTAAATATATTCAAGAAGAAGTTGGATATATTTCTTAAGGCTAAAGGGATCAAGGGATATGGGGAGAAAGCAGGGACAGGGTTCAGAATTTGGATGATTAGCCATGATCGCATTGAATGGCGGAGCAGGCTAGAGGGGCCGAATGGCCTACTCCTGCTCCTATCTTCTATGTTTCTATGTTGTCAAGGCCCATAGCCTTTGCTGTATCCAGTGCGCTCAGCCATTTCTTGATATCACGTGGAGTGAATCGAATTGGCTGAAGACTGGCTTCTGTGATGGTGGGGACCTCAGGAGTAGGCCGATATGGATCATCCACTCGGCACTTCTGCCTGAAGATGGTTGCAAATGCTTCAGCCTTGTGTTTTGCTCTCATGTGCATATATAGCGGCGTTCATGACCTCAGGACATCCCGAAGTGCTTCACAGTCAGTGAAGTATTTCTGAAGCCCAGTCACTGTTGTAATGTAGGGAAAGGCAGCAGCCAATTTGTGCACAGCAAGGTCCCACAAAGAGCAATGAAATAAATGACCAGATAATTTTTTTTTGTGATGCCGGTTGAGGGATAACTGCTAACCAGGACATCAGGAGAACTCCCATGCTCTGCCACAAATAGTGTCATGGAATCTTTTATGTCCACCCAACAAGGCAGATGAAGCTTCATTTTAATATCTCATCCAAAAGACAGTTTTAAATATTTTTATGAATCATAAATTTCTATCTGTTTATGTTAAAGCTTCCGATCTGCTCAATCACACCCTCACCTCCACCTTTGATGCCTTTGTCCCCATTAAAACCATTACTCTCTCTCACCCTGGTCATTCCCCATGATATGGCCCTCATCTCCACTCATTTAAGGAACACAGGCTTGACCGGCAATGGCGGTCAACTGGCTTAACCATTCATCGTCATTTCTGGATAGGCCACATAAAGCAGTACCAGGTCCTGTTCTCCTCTGACAAAACTGCTCACTATTCCAGGATCATCCTGGAATGCAAAGATAACCCCCGGCTTCTCTTCTCCACTTCAAACCGTCTTCTTAAACCCCTCTCTCCTGCCTCACCTCCAACAACAAGTGCGAGGAGCTCACGGACTTCTTTGTCACAAAGTTTGAGACCATCCATTCAGCTGCCTCTGCTGCTTCCCTCCCTTCCCCTAACACACCGGGCAAAATTTCCCTTAAGATCCCCCCCGCCCTAGCTCTGAACTCGCATCTTTCTCTAGTTTCTCTCCTATCTCCCATCGTGCCCTCTCTGAGCTCATCTTGTCCACAAGACCCACCTCATACTCCCTAGACCCTATTCCCACCGCACTACTGACGACCCAACTTCCCTTCCTGGCCCCCATGTTAGTTGATGTTATTAATGGTTCCCTCTCCTCAGGTACCGTCCCCCTCCCTTTCAAATCTGTCGTCATCACTTCACTCCTCAAAAAGCCTACCCTTGACCCCTCTGTCCTTGCACACAACCGGCCCATCTCCAAACTCCCTTTCCTCTCCAAAGTGCTTGAATGTGTTGTCGCCTCCCAAATCCTTGCCCTTACTTCCCGCAATTCCCTGTTTGAATCCCTCCAATCAGGTTTCCAACCCTGCCACAGTACTGAAACGGCCATTATCAAAGTCACAAATGACATCCTGTGCGACTGTGACCGTGGTAAACTATCCCTCCTCATCTTTCTCGATCTATCTGCAGCCTTCAAAACGGCTGACCACACTATCGTCCTCCAACACCTCTCCTCCGTCGTCCAGCTGGGTGGGACTGCCCTCGCCTGGTTCCATTCTTATCTATCCAGTCGTAGCCAGAAAATCAACTACCACGGCTTCTCTTCATGCACCCGCACCGTTACCTCTGGTGTCCCCCAAGGATCTATCCTTGGTCCCCTCCTATCTCTCATCTACAAGGTGCCCCTCGGCAAGATCATCCGAAAACACGTCAGGTTCCACATGTATGCTGATGGCACTCAGCTCTAACCACCACCCCAACCCCACCACCGCTCTTGACACCTCCACTGTCTCTGATTTGTCCCACTGCTTGTCCAATGTACAGGGTGAGCAGAAAATTCCTCCAACTAAATATTGGGAAGTCCGAAGCCATAGTTTTCGGTCCCCGCCACAAACTCCATTCCCTAGCCACTGATTCCATCCCTTTCCCTGGCAACTATCTGAGGCTGAACCACACCGTTCGCAACCTTGGTGTCGTATTTGACATTGTGATGAGCTTCCGACCACATATCCCCTCCATCACCAAAACACCATGCTCTCACCTCTGTAACATCACCCAACTCCGCCCCTGTCTCAGCTCATCTGCTACTGAAACCCTTATCTATGCCTTTGTTACCTCTAGACTTGACTATTCCAATGCTCTCTTGGCTGGCCTCCCATCTTCTACCCTCCATAAACTTGAGCTCATCCAAAACTCTGCTGCCCGTACCCTAACTCGCACCATGTCCCATTCACCCGTCACCCTTGTGCTCGCTGACCTACATTGGTTCCCGGTCTGGCAACGCCTCAATTTTAAAATTCTCATCCTGGTTTTCAAATCCCTCCATGGCCTCACCCCTCTCTATCTTTGTAACCTCCTCCAGCCCTACAACCCTCCGAGATCTCTGCGCTCCTCCAATTCCAGCCTCTTGCGCATCCCCAATTTTAATTGCTCCACCATTGGCAGCCATGCCTTCAGCTGCCTAGGCCTTAAGCTCTGGAATTCCCTCCCTAAACCTTTCTGCTTCTCTACCTCTCTCTCCTTCTTTAAGACGCTCCTTAAAACCTACCTTTTTGACCAAGTCTGTCCTGATATCTCCTAATGACGCTCGGCATCAAATTTTGTTTTATAGTGTTCCTGTGAAGCGCCTTGGATGCTTTACTATGTTAAAGGTGCTATATAAATACAAATTGTTGTTGTTGTTGACTTGTCTGAAAGTTTCTAATATGAATTGGACATCAAACCCGAATTTTAAAACAGTAATACAAAAGCAAAATACTGCGGCCGCTGGAAATCTGAAATAAAAACAGAAAATGCTAGAAATACTCAACAGGTCAGGCAGCATCTGTGAAGAGAGAAACAGCCTTCTACCCCATCACAGACCTTCCCTTTTTTTTCTTTCCTCCCCTCCCACCTTTCCCTGCCCCTGCACTTGCTTAAAAGCTGCTATATCTCTAACTTTTTCCAGTTCTGACGAAAGGTCACCGACCTGAAACGTTAACTCTGTTTCTCTCTCCACAGATGCTGCCTGACTTGCTGAGTATTTCCAGCATTTTCTGTTTTTTATTTTAAAATAGAGATCTGCTTTTTCACTTAATTCTGTGTCGTGATGTGGAAACATTAATGTTGGGACTTTCAATTTAGCAAAGGAAAAGATAATCCCAAAATGCTTACAGACTTGGAATCCCAGATGACAATGAGCAAGTGGGGGAATGGGACTAGCTGAGTGCTCTTGCAGAGAGCCGGCACGGGCTCAATGGGCTGAATGGCCTCCTTCTATGCTGTAACCATTCTATGATTCTAAGTGGGATTAACCGGTGGGCACCGGCGGGACTGGAGTGCATCATTACCCGGGGAATAGAATTTTGATTTAATTTGTCAAGTTTCCTTTTAATTTTGGTTAAGTTACAGTTTTTATTGGTTGTGCCCCTTTAAGAAGGGGGCATATGCTTACCTCTAAATTGGTGATGGCAATAAGAGTGAGCAATAAGAAGAGCTTGCGGAACACCCCGAACTTCCGGTCGCCTGTCACTTTAATTCTCCGCTTCACTCCCACTCTGAGCTCTCCGTCCTCGGCCTCTTACACTGTTCTAATTAAGCTCAACTTAAGCTCGAGGAACAGCACCTCATCTTTCGATTAGGCACTTTACAGCCTTCTGGACTCAACATTGAGTTCAACAATTTCAGACCATAACCTCTGCCCCTATCATTTTTTTCTCTCTCACATGGCAGCTGTCGATCATTCTGCCTTTGCCATTTACACCTCATCTAGAGTCATCTTTTGTTTCTTAACTTGTCCCATTACCATCACCTTTTGCCTTGCACCATCATCCCTTTTGTCTCTTAATCTCTCCTGCCTTCCATCCTATCACAGACCTTCCCTTTGTTCTTTCCTCTCCTCCCCCCTCTCCCTGCCCCTACACTTGCTTAAAAACCTTTTACATCTCCGCCTTTTTCCAGTTCTGAGGAAGGGTCATCGACCTGAAACGTTAACTCTATTTCTCTCTCGACAGATGCTGCCTGACCCGCTGAGTATTTCCAGCATTTTCTGTTTTTATTTCAGATTTCCAGCATCCGCAGTATTTTGCTTTTGTGTTTTGAAGAAGTGAGCAAGTGGGGAATTAAAAAAAAGACTACAACTCCTATTACGCACTGCGGCAGTCGCACATGCGCACCGAGCGGTGAGCTGGTGACGTGAGAGAGGAGGACGCTGGCGCTGGGGCTCGGTTGCGCGTGTATTGGAAGGGGCGGGGCTGCGCTGCGGCTGGCGTCACAGAGGGTTAAACAAACACGGCCGAGGCAGAGCGAGCAGGGGGGACGCGCGAGGAGGGGATGAGGCTTCGTAAAGTTTGAGAGGCGGCACGAGAGCGAGGACGGGGGTTAACTGTTGGTAAAACGGGACAGGAGAGCGAGCGGGGGAGCGAGCGGAAAACAACCACCCCAGCAAAGTTGGCGGAGAGAGTTCGGAACCCTTCTGTTATGAACTTATTAAACAAGTAGGGGAAAGGGAAACTGATAACCGATGACTACTGTAAACAGTGGCAATGACGAGTTTGACTTTAGACTGATATTTGGTGAAGACGGTCCGCAGCCTGGCCTAGGCCCTGCAGGTTTGTATGAGGGAGAGTGGGGGCGCTTCCAGATTGAGGGGATTAAAACAACAGAAAAAGTTACAATCTTTTATTTTTTTTATGGGATTTAAAAAAAATAAAATCCGGAATGTAAATGTTGAGAGATTTCGGGCATTATTCTTGTTGCATTAATGTTTTGAAATAAATATGAAAAGCAAAAGGCCAGGTTTAGCAAGTGTTCATATCTACCTTTTTGTGCTCATGCAATTTGATCGCGCGGAATATATGCTCGAGTCGTATGGCGATGAATTGTATTATTATTTACACACACAACAACGGGGTGCCGTTTATGTTTTGCTCTGCTAGCGACAAGTGTTCTGTACACATATTGATTGTATATAGAGGTCATTGGTCTTTTAAAAGTTCCAGCTTTGATTATTTTTCTCCAGGGAAACGAAATTATGCCGTAATGCACTTGCAACATCTTCAGTTTGGCACGAATTATTATGGAATGTTTCCCGTGTAAATTTAACTTGCCACAGAATCTAATATATAACTGGATATTGCGCACGTTAGCTTTCTCCCCCCCCCCCCCCTAAACTTGTTTTAAAACTGGTTTGGCAAACGCCTTGTGTGTGTGTGTGGTGTGTGTGTATATTTTTCCTCGGTGTCCTATCAGACAGCACGCTGCAAAACGTAAATAAGGGAAGGTGTTGTATCTCTGCGAGCCCTTATGGGACGTGGGAATATACTAAAGTAGACTTGGAAGTAAGCCCAACATCCAAGTCATCAAATTTGCCTAGACACGCCATGTGCAGTTCAGATGACAGTGGAATTTAAGACGAGGGAAATGATCAGAAAGGTAGATCCACTTCCAGCAGCCCATGGCAGTATTAATCTGCTGCTAGAAGTGAACGCTAATGTTGGCACATAAATAGATGCCATGCACCCACCTATTTACCTTTTCATAACATCGTCTTTGTCCTTTCAAGTGGTCTCCAGGTTTGATAGGGACATACAGTAAAAGACTTGAAAAAGAAAGTGGAGTACGAGCTACTATAGTGCCTGAGTGATTGGATGACTGTAATTTCATCAGCCTCCTGGTTAATTATAATTAAATATCAGACTGACTTTGCTGTGAAAGGACTGTCAAGGTTTCTAAACTTTGTAGGAGTGCGTTTCTTTGAGACTTCAGGTTTATTTTGTCCAGTGCCAGGACTACGAAGTACATGATGCTTTGTGCCACATCAGCAGGTGAGCAGCAGTTTCTGAATTAGCACTTGTGTTTTCTTGATTATTTGAGCTGCATCAGTTGTTGTTATATTGATATAAGAATTAATTTTCATTTAATGATTTTGGTTTAATTAAAATTGCAGCTGTTGTTTCTGTGTTGGCTTTCACAGCTTCTTGGAACTTTTTAACCAAGTTCAATAGTTTTTCAAAGAGTGCTTTTTATTGTGTTATACCTTTTTTCTTTATATGATTATATTTATTATGTCAGTTTATGAGAAGAGAGCTTTCTATAATTTCTAGAGTGACTAGTTTTAAGTACTGGTTACTATGTGTTTTGCTAAATAATGAGCAGGAGATTTGTTTCCATGGAGTAGAGATCAGATAGCTATGTGTGGTATTTCAGTAGTTTAAATTTAGTGTAATAGTAACTATAGTAGTGCAGTGACATGGCTCATTCTTAATAATGCAGAATATAGTTACTGAAATGTAACTACATCAACTTGCTCTTTGTAATTCTAGTATTAAGCGGAAGTTTAGAATTGTCTCTGCGTCTTTTCCTTCTAAAGTCCACTGAGTTTCTTTAATATATTTTGTCCTGTAGATTTGTCATTTTGAATGGTCACACACCACTGTCTGTGATTTTAACTTTCATTCCAATTCTGTAAACCAGAGGAGTGCAGGCTACTATATTTATTTGTCCATATTCATTGCCTTCTGAAGAACAAGGAAGGAAAGGAAAAATTCAGAAAGGAAGATTAAAAAAAAACTCCCCTATTTTATTTCTGGCCTAATGTATACCTTATCCACACAACTCCAGTTAATTGTATGCTCTCATGATTTATATGGGATACCTAAAGGAATAATTTTGATTATGGGATATCTGGTGGAATTCGAATGCAGCAGAAATGTGTGGAAGATGCATACATTGTTGTAAAGCTGGTTTAGACAGGACAGGAGTTATTTTGAAATTTTTTAAAAATCGTAAAGAACAGACCTCTAATTTGACTGACAGCACAGTGATTACATGCGCATGTGTATGTGGATGGAAGAAAGGGCGGAGGAGAGAGCGAGAACCTAAATTGTAATCTTTTAATAGGTGGGAAATGACTGACTCTGATCAGAGCTTGCATTTTAAATGTGGTTTGCTGTTTTGCAATATTAATACATGGGAGTACATTAATATATGTCAAACATTTTTATTTTCCATTATACAGTATATGAATATAAGGGGCATATTGCAATACTTTAAGGAAATCTGTTCATAAGCTATGGGGAGAATATCCTCAGCATTTTGAAAAGTCCTGCATCACTGAAATATTAAAGACTGACATTCCCGACTGACATTCCTCCTTTGACAATGTGTATTTTAATTAAGACGCAAGTCTTGGGGGAGGGAGTGAAAATTACTATTAAAATATGAAAATGCTTTTATTTGTTGTAAATAGTTATTGCATTGTATGTCTGTGTTTCTGTTCTCTTTGGTAGTGAATGAGATGGGTATCTTAAGAATTGTAAATGTGATTTAGGCTTTAGAAAATGTTGGTTAGAATTTTACAAATTATGATTGCCATTTGGTGACCTGTTTGGTTTCATTTGTGCAGGATACAGTGGACTAAGTTCAGGTTTGATAATGTGCGTTCATCCAGTCTTAATTGATTATTGCCACGTGCATTGGGTGAAATGTGAAAAGGGCTTCATTTTGGCTTCACTCAAAAGCTGGACATCAGACTTCAGCAATTTTGTTTCTTTTTTTGTCCATTTGTGTAAGATATATTCATTTTATCAATGAGCACAAAGTTTAGATATAATAAAAATGGAGCTGTGTTCATCAGTAGGAATGTTTAGGCCTTGTGTAAGTCTTTGCGTAGGTGGCTGCTAATTATAGCAGTGGTATTTTGAAGTAGTGCATCAGTGTTGACAGTTAGTAGCATTCAGAGTTGCTTGAGTATTTTCTGAGTGGGCTAATCAACTATGGCTTCAGCTACATGTCGGGGTTTTAGTTGTGGTGATTTTGTTAATCTATTATTGGGGTTCAGTGTACTGCTTTTTTAATTTTGCCTGGTCGGCATTGATTACTAATGTCACATTATTTATCACAAACAGTGACATTTATTCATTGTAAGCATGTTATTTGTTTACTGCTGTGAATTACGGAGCTAGTGTTTGAACTGTCATTTGCCTTAGTGCCAAATGATATCTACAGCTGTGTTTACAAAAACAACTGTTCTCAGTTCACTAAACTGCAGAGAAAATCCTGCTAATTAACACGAGATTCTTTACAATGCTAACTCTCATTTTTTGTGAATGACTGTGTATATTCACATTTTACTTTGAGAACATTTATTCTTGGTGTGCATATGTAATCTTGTTCCCATGCCTGGCATCATTTTGGAAAAGGAAATAAATTACATTTTAGTGTAGGATGAAGTATTTTTCACTTTAGTGTGCTGCTATGTTTTTAAGAATGTTGCGATTGTGTAATTTACCCTTAAAATGATGTGTGGGTTTTGTGTTGTTGGCTGTTGTTGCCTGTTAGTTTGTTTTTTAAGAAAGCAAGAATTACAACTTTGCTGTTATTTTAAGTTGCCACCTGAAATGTTAATTTCTAGCTCTGACACTTAACACTGTTTATGGCTCAGCAATAGGATTTTGACAAAACAAGACAGAAAATGCTGGCTTTTAAAATATTCTGTGGATTGAGTGTTTCTAATTAAAATGATTAACAGTTGAGGTTATAATAGAAATATTGTAGCTAACGTACAGCATAGTAAATACAGCCTGTATCATCTTTTGAGAGGGTAGGGATGATAGTGAAGTTTGTCAGCTTCTGCACACTGAGATTGTATTGTACTCCTAATATTTATTTTATATAATTACATTTTTTCTTGGCAGTATTTGTGGCGAGTGTGCAATGTAAGGTTGAGCATTTGTGGAGTGTGACCTAGGGTGTTGCTTGAAATCTGAAGGTGTACAATATGGTGTGATGGGCACTTAATAGTTGCATTTTCTTGTGCGCTTAATAGTTGCATTTTCTTGGGAAGGGGTAAGGAATTTGAGTTGTGGTTTACTAGTATACATAAAGTGTATATATAATTATAATTAGTGCTCACAGCTGTTTTTGACCATTCCTACGTTACACAGTTCAAAATCATCTTCAGTATTAAGCACTAAGAAAATGCTTTGGGTCCTGTGGTTGGTTGTGAACAATTTGGGAAAGCCATGAAGTGTTGGTCTCAAAAGCAAAGCATCTTGGTTGGGAAGTGCAAGTTTGAAAATTTAAACTTACGGCCTCCTCCCTGATAGATATTTTGTAGCGTTTTAAATAATTGGAGTTAGTTTTTCTCTGGTAGATCTTTCATGGTAAAATTGGACTATAACCTGGTGTTGTGCGACTTCTCATTATGGTAAATCAGATGACCGATTATTTTATAAAGTAGGAGCATTATATCATGCAATACACATTGTATTATTTTGCTGCTGGTGTGAAGCTTTGTTTAAGATGTCCTGTCTTTCTAAGGTCACAAGTCTAATTGCTGTTCATATGAACATATGAAACTATCAGGCAGGAAAATATCAGCTGAACAATTGAGTTGTTGCAAATAAAAATCATGACCCCCAATGCTCCCCACCCACCAGCAGCCACGTAACCTCTTTGGAGAGGCAAAAAACCCAGATTTAAAAAAATCGTAGGCCAATACAGAGTAAAAAGAATTCTGGGAAATTCCTCTCTGATCCCCAAAGGAAATTAAAACAAGTTCCAGGAGAGCGCAGTGGCTAGGAGGCACATCGCCCAGTATCCCACCTACCTTTTGTATACAGTGATATTCCAGGAACTCGTCCAGCTCCCTTTTGAACACTTGCTGGAAATCCGCACTCGCTGCCCAAGCTGGAAACTTGTTCCAAAAGTCCATGACCCTCTGCGAAATTGAGAAGCCACCTGACATCTAACTTAGTACTAGACTTGCATAACTTATGCTAAGGTCAAAAAGTGGTTATTTGTTGTGATGAGGGAGATTTGCAGCTTCAGATGTAAATTTCCAGATCAAAAGAAACCAATATGGAATGACCGCTGTTTTTATGCTTTTGACATTTTGAGTGCAATGGACACATGCTAGATATCAGATCTATATCTATATATATATATTATAAAAACTTGCGTGCACACTTCCTATCTGTCATATATCAAATCTGTCACCATTCAAACTTTACACTGTTAAATGCAAATTGCTGTCACACCTTTAGTTTCCGGGATCACTGGGTCTGCTTCTGGGGAAGGTGGGACCTGTACAAGTTGGACGGGTTGCACCTGAACCGGAACGGGACCAACATCCTTGCGGGGCGGTTTGCTAGTGCTGTTGCGGGGGGGGGTTTAAACTAACTTGGCAGGGGGATGGGATACGGTGTGGAGCTGTAGTGGGGGGTGATGCACAGCCAAATATAGAGGAAAAAACAAGTCAGTCTGGAAGGCAGAGCAAATATGTAACGGCACAAGGCTGGATGGCATTTATTTTAATGCAAGGAGTCTTGCGAGTAAGGTAGATGAATTGAAGGTGTTGATGAATACATGGGAGTATGATATTGTTGCTATCACAGAGACATGGTTGAGGGAGGGGCAGGACTGGCAGCTCAATATTCCGGGGTATAGAATCTTCAGGCGAGACAGAGGGGGGTATAAAAGAGGAGGGGGTATCGCAATATTAATCAAGGAGTCAATTACTGCAGTAAGGAGGGATGATATCTTAGCAGGTTCCTCTAATGAGGCCAGATGGGTAGAACTTAAAAACAAAAAGGGGGCAAGCACTTTGCTGGGAGTGTACTATAGGCCCCCGAGCACTCGGGGAGATAGAGGAACAGATATATAGGCAAATCTCAGAAGTGTAGAAATAATAGGGTAATAATAGTAGGGGATTTCAACTTCCCCAATATTAACTGGGATAGTCAGAGTGTGAAAGGCTTAGAGGGTGTGGAAGTCTTAAAGTGCATCCAGGAGAGCTTTTTGAGCCAGCATGCAGAAAGTCCTACAAGAGAGGGGGCGGTACTAGACTTAATTCTAGGGAATGTGGCCGGGCAAGTGGTAGAAGTGTCAGTAGGAGAGCATTTTGGTGACAGTGACCATAATTCGGTGAGATTTAAGGTAGTCATGGAAAAGGACAAAGATGGACCGGAAATAAAGGTTCTAAACTGGGGGAAGGCCGATTTTAATATAAGGCAGGATCTGGCCAAAGTGGACTGGAATCAGCTACTTGTAGGAAAATCCACATCAGAGCAGTGGGAGTCTTTCAAAAAGGAAAGAGAGAGAGTACAGCGCCAACATGTTCCCGTAAAGGTCAAGGGTGGGACCAACAAGTCCAGGGAACCCTGGATGTCAAGGGATATACAAGAATGGATTAGGAAAAAAACAGAGGCTTTTGGCAGATACAAAGGACTAAAGACAGTGGAAGCCCGAGAGGAGTATAGAAAGTGCAGGGGGATACTTAAAAAAGAAATTAGGAGAGCGAAGAGGGGGCATGAAAAAACACTGGCGGGCAAAATAAAGGAAAATCCCAAGGTGTTTTATAAGTATATTAAGGGCAAGATGATAACCAGTGAAAGAGTAGGGTCCATTAGGGACCAAAGGGACAATCTGTGTGTAGAGCCGGAAGATGTAGGTGAGGTTTTAAATGAATATTTTGCATCTGTGTTCACTATGGAGAAGAACGATGTAGGCATAGAAATCAGGCAGGGAGATTGTGATATACTTGAACAAATTAGCATTGAGAGGGAGGAGGTACTAGTGGTTTTAGCGGGCTTAAAAGTGGATAAATCCCCAGGCCCAGATGAGATGCCTCCCTTGCCTCACACAGCAGCCTGGGATACGATTGCAGGGGCTTTGACACAAATTTTCAGAACCTCTCTGCCCACAGGGGAGGTGCCAGAGGACTGGAGGACAGCTAACGTAGTACCATTATTCAAGAAGGGAATAAACCAGGGAATTACAGGCCAGTGAGCCTAACATCAGTGGTAGGGAAATTATTGGAAAAAATTCTGAGGGACAGAATTAGTCTCCACTTGGAGAGACAAGGATTAATCAAGGATAGTCAGCATAGCTTTGCCAGGGGGAGATCATGTCTAACCAATTTGATTGAATTTTTCGAGGGGGTGACTAGGTGTGTGGATGAGGGTAGTGCAGTTGATGTAGTCTACATGGACTTCAGTAAGGCTTTTGACAAAGTCCTGCATGGGAGACTGGTTAAGAAGGTAAGAGCCCATGGGATCCAGGGCAGTTTGGCACATTGGATCCAAAATTGGCTTAGTGGCAGGAGGCAGAGGGTGATGGTCGAAGGTTGTTTTTGTGACTGGAAGCCTGTGTCCAGTGGTGTACCGCAGGGATCGGTGCTGGGTCCCTTGCTGTTTGTAGTGTACATTAATGATTTAGATATGAATGTAGGAGGTATGATCAGTAAGTTCGCAGATGACACGAAAATTGGTGGAGTGGTAAATAGCGAGGAGGGAAGCCTCAGGCTACAGGACGATATAGACGGGTTGGGCAGAACAGTGGCAAATGGAATTTAACCCTGAAAAGTGTGAGGTGATGCATTTTGGGAGGACTAACCAGGCAAGGGAATACACAATGAATGGTAGGACCATAGGAAGGACAGAGGATCAGAGGGACCTTGGTGTGCATGTACATAGATCCCTGAAGGCAGCCGGACAGGTAGATAAGGTGGTTAAGAAGGCATATGGGATACTTGCCTTCATTAGCTGAGGCATAGAATATAAGAGCAGGGAGGTTATGATGGAGCTGTACAAAACACTAGTTAGGCCTCGGCTGGAATACTGTGTGCAGTTCTGGTCGCCACACTATAGGAAGGATGTGATTGCATTGGAGAGGGTGCAGAGGAGATTCACCAGGATGTTACCTGGGCTGGAGCGCTTCAGCTATGAAGAGAGACTGGACAGGCTGGGGTTGTTTTCCTTCGAGCAGAGAAGGCTGAGGGGGGACCTGATCGAGGTGTACAAAATTATGAGGGGCATAGATAGGATAGATAGAAAGGAACTTTTCTCCTTAGTAGAGGGGTCAATAACCAGGGGGCATAGTTTCAAGGTAAGGGGCAGGAGGTTTAGAGGGGATTTGAGGAAAAACTTTTTCACCCAGAGGGTGGTTGGAATTTGGAACTCACTGTCTGAAAGGGTGGTAGAGGCAGGAACCCTCCCAACATTCAAGAAGCATTTAGATGAGCACTTGAAACGCCATAGCATACAAGGCTACGGACCAAGTGCTGGAAAACGGGATTAGAATAGACAGGGCTTGATGGCCAGCGCGGACACGATGGGCCGAAGGGCCTCTTTCTGTGCTATATAACTCTATGACCTTTTTGGGGGAAAAAAAGTATAAGTAAAGGCAGTAATATGAAATGTACAGAAAAGCTCTCCTGAAACATACAATTCTAGAGCAGTGTTGACCAGTAGAAATCACCTGACCAGGCACAGCGATGGCTACAGCGACACTGTTTTAGCCATGTGCACTAATTTTAGTAGAAAACACCTCGCACACAATGCAGGTAAATGTATTTCATGTGCATATTTGCTTAATAAACATCTACCACCATTCATTGCGGAGCTTTGCAGTCTTTCTCACCAAAGGCTGGAATTCTGACGTGAATTTATCAGATATAGTACATCTTAGTGCAGTTTCTTGTCCAGCAGCTGCAAGTGGTACTTTGACTTCATCAGAGTGATTGCAAGTCAAGTTTCTCTGCATTGAAGTGCCACAGACCCGCCCCTGCTCTCCATCCAGAGCATAGTCGACTGCAATGGAACTGAATATCAGGCGCTGCGTATAACTGCTGACCGATCCAATACCGCCTGTTTTGCACCACCACCCGAGACGAATTTCTAGGCCATTGTGTTTTACATCATCTGATTTACCATCAGCAGCACTATGGGACATTTGCTAGTTATATAATAAAAATTGGTACCTCTAATGCACATGAATTTCTCTGTCACACTCAAATATCTCCTAAATGATTTGCAAACGAACTGGCCAGAATAAGTTCGTATACCTTTTTAAAAAAAAAAAAAAAAAATTTTTTTTTTCAAAATTGTTTTTAAAAATTTGTTTATGGGATGTGGGCATCGCTGGCAAGGCCAGCATTTATTGCCCTTGAGAAGGTGGTGGTGAGCTGCCTTCTTGAACCGCTGTAGTCCATGTGGTGAAGGTACTCCCACAGTGCTGTTAGGTAGGGAGTTCCAGGATTTTGACCCAGCGACGATGAAGGATCGGCGATATACTTCTAAGTCAGGATGGTGTGAGACTTGGAGGTGGTGGTGTTCCCATGCGCCTGCTGCCCTTGTCCTTCTCGGTGGTAGAGGTTGCGGGTTTGGGAGGTGCTGTCGAAGAAGCCTTGGCGAGTTGCTGCAGTGCATCTTGTGCACACTGCAGCCACGGTACGCCGGTGGTGGAGGGAGTGAATGTTTAAGGTGGTGGCTGGGGTGCCAATCAAGCGGGCTGCTTTGTCCTGGATGGTGTCAAGCTTCTTGAGTGTTGTTGGAGCTGCACTCATCCAGACAATTAACATGACATGACAATTTAGGTATCTCACCATTAGGACCCATTAAAAATTATTTTAATAAAGTTAACGTTTCTCTCTTCCTGTTAAACATCTTAAAAGCATGATGAAGGCTAGTGACATCACTGGAGGGAACTCATTTTGGAGAAGTTACTGAATCTGACAATGTGAGGGAACTGAATTAACTATAGTCATTAAGCCAGGCTGCTTCAATTAAACTATGTTTGTATGTGGGAGCTGAATTAACACACAGTTGTATCAGCATGGCTTAATGGACTGTTTCTACAGATGCCAATACATCCCTTCATACTTTAGGGCTCAGGAACTACTCTATTCAGTTCCCACAATGATGTCATCAGCAGTCATTGTTTAATGTACATTATAAATTTATATGAAACACTCATGCCTTTGGGCCAGCCAGTTGTCTCTTGTTAGTGTTGCTGTTTATGCTAGTCCAGATGCACAAGTTATCTGTGGATCATTCTCAATGGCCCAGATAGTGAACAAGGCTGCATTCATTCCTGGATATGATCTGTTTTAGTAGTAGGACTGTGGCACATATGATGATATTGACTTGTATTGTATCAATTGACAAAATATAGAAACCAGTTCCTTTAAGTCCTTTGGACAGAACTAATTGTGAAGAAAAGGAAGACCTCTTTAGAAATGGATTATTTTTCACCAACTGCTCACAATTCACTTTTGCTTGTCAGATACATTTGCCATAATTTGATTTTCTATATATATATATTCTATTGTTCTAATAGCTAACTTCAGTTAGTACCATCAGGAAGATAAGATTTTGGATGCAGATTGGATTTAGTGGATGAAAGTTTCCTGTTATTGTCTGTAACTGTTCTGTGTTAATGCACTTGGATAGTCTGAACCCAATTCCTTGTGGATATGTCATTAAATCGACAATATCATTCAGGTTACAAG
The DNA here is from genome assembly GCA_030390025.1 of Squalus acanthias. Classification (NCBI taxonomy): domain Eukaryota; kingdom Metazoa; phylum Chordata; class Chondrichthyes; order Squaliformes; family Squalidae; genus Squalus; species Squalus acanthias. The sequence goes on from CM059430.1 coordinate 46,111,810, forward strand.
GATTGCCAGCATGGAAATTGAAAAATTCTTATAGGTGCAGTTTGGGGCGTTTGTTCTTCTGAGGTTGGCGCTAAGGCAAATAATTAGGATTTAAGTAGAGAGAGATTTACTGTGCAGCTTGCTGTTTTGCAACCTGACCCTAAAGTGCCTGACAGTTTGTGACAAAAGTGGAAAAGTTGTTTCACTCCACAGCACTGATCTTTACCTTGATCAACAAAATATTCCTCTACCTTGCCAAAAAAAAGATACAAAACAAATGCTAATAGTCACCTTCCAAGAATTCACCTCTTGTGTAAAACTACACATTAATGTCATAAAAGTCTGTGTATTGCCCCTCTGCAGTGTTGAGTCCTGACAAGTTGGTGGAACTCCTGTGAACTTGGATCGAGTTACAAATATGGTTGTTTGTATCTACCTAAAAGCTCAGAGAAATATACACAAAATTTAAACTATTTCCTTTAGTGGTTTAATGTTGGCTCATAAACCCTAGAACAAAATGGTCAGTCAATATAAACTTTGTTTTGTTTTATTAAATATAAAGAGATTATTATTATTGTGAGCTAGCTTGTGTCCCTGTAGTTGGGCAAAGACTATGATGACCTTCAGATTTTTTAAATTTCTTTTGAGTTATTGAATATAGTATTAAGTAGAATTTATAACTAGGGTGACAAATGAAAACTCTGGATTGGCACCAATTTAGAAACTGCAGAGAGAACTGTATGAATTTTTAAAATGCATCTGGACATAACAATGGTTCCATTCTGTTAGCTCTGTGTGGTCAGATTGACTATTGCTTGAAAGCTTTTGGTATAATGCAGTCTGCTAACATAGTTAGTGAGTCAGTTGAGCTGGCATTTGACATTTTAATGGACAGTACTGCCTAAAGTGCTTTCAAAGTTATAAATTATTGCCCCAGTCCAATATTTACAGCACCTGCTAGTACTAGTTACCTGCTATCTTCTGCTGTTTCATTACATTTTGCAGAAGGTTCAACTTTGGGGGTGTAAAACAGGCAATAGCGGATCAGCCACCTGTTCTACAGCCCGCCTGGTTTTCGGAAAATCGGACAGGGTGTATAACGGACGGCCGATCCACTACTGCCCATTTTGCACCTCTGCTGAGGTTGAAAGTTCCGTTCATTGTTACAAAACTGGAATTCATCTTGCTAGCAGTTTACAGTAAATTGTGTAAGTCAAGTGGTTGTTGAGTGAAAATTGCAAAGAATACTTGATTGCTGCTATGTAGGTTATCTGCACATATGCAGTACCTATATATGTAAACATCTGGCTTTGGATCTTGCACTGGGCTAAAATTTGCAACAGATGTTCAACTTAAATTTTCCATAATTCTAAAGTTTTTATGGATCCCATGAAAGTTTTAATCTATATTTTTGGCAGACTTGCGGTAACTACAGACTTAAACTGCAGTTGTACAGTCTTTGTACTCTTTCTTCAACTTCTTTTCAGATGTTTTTCTTATGTGAACTTCAGGTTAGTAAAGCTCAGGTTGAGTAATGGTACATCACAATGCTACTGCTATTATAGTATCAATGTTTTGTGGTGGTATTTTCCTTGTGTTTTAATGATAGTATATTAATCATCTTGACTGAATACTATTGTGGTCTCATAGCAGTACAATACTACGTGTAGAGGTGTTGTAACTTTGTTTAGGGGGAGCTTCTGATCTTTGTATTTTTTATAGTGAATTTTAGATCTGTAAAGAAATAATTTTTAGGACCTTATCTCACATCTCAAACGTCCCATAGCACTTCACGTACAATGAATTACTTTGAAGTACAGTCGCTGTTATATCGGTGAATATGGGAGCCATATTGTGCACAAACTGCAGTGAGTGTTATTCACATACCAAGAACTCCCTGCTCCTTTTTTAAATAATACCATGGGATCTTTAAAATGCCTATCTGTATCACCGGAACAGCTAAATGGGGTCTCAGTTTAATATCTCACCTGAAGGACAGCACCTCTGACAATGTTGCACTCTTTCAGTACTGTACAGAAGCGCTAACCTAGATTACGTGTTTAAGTCCTGGAGCGGGCTTGGACCTACAGCCTGACTCATGAGTGCAACTAACTGAGCCAAATTGATAATGATATAACATTAAATTATGGATCAGGGCACAGAGGAATTATGATAGCTGAGAATTTTTCCTCCTCTTGAAGTGTAATTCTGCATCTCGCCTATTCATTGCTTAGTGCCTGTAACTTCGAGGATTGCAGAAATCAATGGGGAATACATTCTTAAATTTAACAATGAATAAATTAGGATAATCGACTCAAACATACATGTATGTACCAGTTACATGTGCCTCTTTCTGAAACGGACCCTGGTATGTTTAATATTCACTTAAAAAAGGAGAGGTAGTGCACTTCATCTTTATATTAGTGAAGTCAACGGCTCTTGCATTCCATAATCAAAGCCACAAGAAACACATGGTAAATGAAAGGCATAGCTTATTTGTTTTGTTTTTCTTTCAGATACAGAGCCAGATGATTCTGCATCGTTTTACATCTTTAATGAAGACAACCTTCAGTCAAGTATAATCCAACCAATAGGCGTTCATCACCATGAAACGCAGACACATTCTACAATATTTTCAGCACCACATCGGCTGCAGACGTCCAATATCCAGGAGTCTAAATATAATCCTGTAGGTGCTCCAAAAGCATTTGAATGCCCTAGTATTCAAATCACCTCTATTTCTCCCAATTGTCACCAAGGAATAGGGCCTAATGAAGAAGTGCATGCAAATGGCACAGATAATGACTATATGGAAAGACCATCCAGGGACCATCTATATCTTCCTCTTGATCCTGCTTATTACAGAGATGCATCACTAAGCCCAAGTCCTGCTAGCAGCATTTCTTCCAGGAGCTGGTTTTCGGATGCTTCATCATGTGAATCTTTCTCTCATATATACGATGATGTAGACTCCGAGTTGAATGAAGCTGCTGCTCGGTTTACACTTGGTTCTCCTAGTGGGTCACCTAGATGTTGCCCAGCAGATGAGACATGGCAGCCAAATTATGCATTTGCACATTCGCTATCGTCTAGACAATCACCCTGCCATTCACCTAGAGCTAGTGTTACTGATGAAAACTGGCTCAGCCCTCGCCCAACTTCAAGGCCATCATCCAGGCCCACTTCTCCTTGGGGAAAGCGACGACATTCAAGTGCAGAGATCTGTTACGCAGGTTCACTTTCACCCCACCATTCACCAACGCCATCTCCAGGGCATTCTCCAAGAGGAAGTGTCACAGAGGATACATGGCTTGGTAATACTGCTCTTCAAGGTGCCTCAAGTCTAAATCATGGGCTCATACCTTTTCAGTGTTGTCCTCCAGAGACTGACATCCCTTTAAAATCAAGGAAGACCTCTCAGGACCAGGCTGCTACAGTGTCAGGAAAAATAGATTTGACTTCAGAAGATCAGGGAAGTTTGTCACCTTCAGTTGAATCTCCAGTAGATGATCTTTCTGGCTCTCCACATCCTTTAAAGAAAGATTTGTCAAGTGAACAGTTTCTTTCTGTTCCCTCACATTTTACTTGGAACAAACCAAAACCTGGTGGCCATACACCTATTTTTCGGTAAGTCCAGCACTTGTTTCAGAATAGAAACAGAAAATGTTGAAAATACTCAGCAGGTCAGGCAGCATCTGTGGAGAGAGAAACAGAGTTAATGTTTCAGGTCGATGACCTTTCGTTCTGCGTTAACTCTGTTTCTCTCTCCACAGATGCTGCCTGACCTGCTGAGTATTTCCAGCATTTTCTGTTTCTATTTCAGATTTCCAGCATCCACAGTATTTTGCTTTGTACTAGTTTTAGAATATTGCCTTTAGAATTTTTTTCTAAAATAAGGGGAATAAAAACTGTAAATACTGTGGAGCTAAGGGCACCTCCAGATGGTTGTACTATTGGTAATGAATGCTTGGTTTGTTATACATATTAAGATTGCAGAAGTCCAATTCAAGGACTTGATGACTGAAAAGGATGAGAGTTTCTCGAAATAGTGCATGTTCTCCTCCTTTAAAAGCTGTAGCCAAAAGTGAAGTTAAAATAGCAGAGTTAATGTAGTTAGCCTCAATGTTGGTGGTGTACTGTGTGCTTTTTGAAAGTAACTCTTGGTTGACCTTAAGACAAATTTCCATTTTGAAAATAGTACCCTGACTGGGAAGTAACCGGGTTGTTGTATTGATTAGAATGGAAATGTAGTAAGCTTTTTACAGTGCTTTTAAATTGTTGATATAATTCCAGCAATTCAAATTGATGGAGTATGTTCAGTGTTTAAAATTCTTTGACCTGGAAGCAAATAAATATATAGGGTATGTCATAAAAAAGAAATAAATTAGTTACACTAGTCATGCACAAGTCAAAATGAAGATGGTTCTTATTTATGGTCCTTAGCTTAAGTAAAATTGCTGTTTATAGGGTAGATTATCCTGTACTAAAGAGCATATAATGTATAACTCCAAACAACAGTAGTCCTTACCCATGCCATTTTAGATGGAGGAATAACTGGTCTAGATTCAACTACTCTAATGCTCTCCTGGCTGGCCTCCCATCTTCCACCCTCCGTAAATTTGAGCTCATCCAAAACTCTGCTGCCCATATTCTAACTCTCACCATCCTGTTCTCCCATCACCCCTGTGCTCGCTGACCTACATTTGCTCCCGGTCCAGCAACACCTCAAATTTAAAATTCTCATCCTTCTGTTCAAATCCCTCCATGGCCTAACCCCTCCCTATATCTGTAACCTCAGCCCTACAACCCTCAGGGAACTCTGCCGTTCTGGCCTCTTGTGCATTCCCGAGTTTCTTCGCTCCATCATTGGTTGCTGTGCCTTCAACTCCCTAGGCCCCAAGCTCTGGAATTTCCTCCCTAAACCTCTCCGCCACTCTACCCCTCTCTCCTCCTTTAAGATGGTGCTTACAACTTAACTCTTTGACCAAGCTTTTGGAAATCTGGAACGCTGTCTCTCCCAAAAAGATGTTGAGCCTAGGCCAATTGAAAATTTCAAAACTGAGATTGATAGATCTTTGCTAGGCAAGGGTATTAAGGGTTATGGGACCAAGGTGGGTAGATGGAGTTAAGATACAGATTAGCCATGATTCAATTGAATGGCGGAAGAGACTTGAGGGGTTGAATGGCCTGCTCCTGTTCCTATGTTCCTACCTGTCCTAATACAGTATCTCCTTATGCAGCTCGGTGTCAAATTTTGTCTGATAATGCTCCTGTGAAGCGCTTTGAGATGTTTTACTACGATAAAGGTGGTATATAAATGCAAGTTGTTGCTGCGTGATCTTTAGAACTATTTCACTTGTACTGAATAAGAACTATTGACATTACGCAATGAAGAAATAACATGCCATAAGAGGGATGAAAGAAAGGAATTTACAATATCGAAGATAAAAATGTAAAATTAATTTCAGCAGTTTTAAACATGGGTACAAATCCAGACTAGTAATTGGATGAAGGTGCTTCTGCTGCCTATCAGGGTCTCTATATGAAAAGAGATTGAGTAGTCTTGGACTGGTTCCTAGTGTTCATGGGTCTACAGTTCAACAATTGTCTCAACAAGGTACGAAGGATGGCTATTGAGGGAAATGGAATTCATGCTGGTGCAGGGGAGTAGTCTTCTGAAGTGACCTGGATGTGCTTGCTTCTGGCATTGGTCTCCTAAAATTATAAAGTGTGCATTCCCCCTGCACCTTGTTGAATAGAAATAAAATACACTTAAAAATAGAAGACTGAAAGGAAGTGAGCTGTACCTTCTTCACTCTTGGTGCAGATCCTCATATGCCTGGTACACGCCAGTCATTTTAATGAATGAAAAATTGGACGGTGCACGCTCCCAAATTCCTGCACCTGAAATGCTAAAGACAAAAATGTACTCCCTAGTATTTAATTAAAATATAATGGCTGATTTTACTGATGTGCATAACCAGCCTTGCCTTCTGGCCAAACTCGTTATGAAACCACGGGCCCATGATCTTCTGTCCATTTATCTTGGAATCATAGAATCCCACAGCACAGAAGGAGCTATCCAATTAGTCCTACTCCCCTGCTCTTTCCCTGTAGCCCTGCAAATTTTTCCTTTTCAAGTATTTATCCAATCTCATTTTGAAAGTTACTAGTGACTCTGCTTCCACCCCCCTTTCAGGCAGTGCATTCCAGCTCACTGAGTTTAAAAAAAAAAAATTATCTTCATCTGGTTCCATTGCCAATGACTTTGAATCTGCGTCCTCTGGTTACTGACCCTCCTGTTACTGGAAACAGTTTCTCCCTACTTGCTCTATCTAAACCCCTTATCATTTTGAACACCTCTATTAAATCTCCCCTTAACCTTTTCTGCTCCAGAGAACAATCCCAGCTTCTCTAGTCTCTCCACATAACTGAAGTCCCTCATCCCTGGTACCATTCTATTAAATCTCCTCTGCACCCTCTCCAACACCTTGACATCCTTCCTAAAGTGTGTTGCCCAGAAATGGACACAATACTCCAGCTGAGGCCTGACCAGTGATTTATAAAGGTTGAGCATAACTTCCTTGCTTTTGTACTCTGCCTCTATTTATAAAAATGAGAAGTCGCACAACACCAGGTTATAGTCCAACAGATTTATTTAATTTTACAAGCTTTCGGAGCTGTCGCTCCTTCTTCAGGTAGGGTAGCTGTGAGAGAATCTCCCAGAATTCACAATATAAACACAGAAAAAATTTATTCAAATCTTTCCCTACATCAAAGACACACTAAGAGCACAGCCAAGACAATGAGATGTGTCCCAGGGGGTCCAACGTGTCAAAACACCTGCTGGCTACATATCCTCTCCATTTGTGTTGGTTCTTGTGTTAGTTTTTAAAAAAAAAACCTGGAAAGACCGGCCATGATGTCAAGTCACTATTTATAAAGCCAAGGGTCTCGTATGCTTTTTTAAAACAGCCATATCAACTTGTCCTGCTACCTTCAAAGATTTGTGTACATAAGCCCCCAGGTCTCTCTGTTCCTGCACCCCCTTTAAAATTGTATCATTTAGTTTATATTGCCTCCTCATTCTTCCAAAATGTACCACTTCACACTTCTCTGCATTACATTTCATCTGTCATGTGTCTGCCCATTTCACCAGTCTGTCTACTGTCTGTCCTGAAGTCTGCAACTACTCTCCTCACTGCTTACTACATTTTGTGCCATCTTAATGAATTAAAAATCGGGGGCAAACAGCCAATTTCTCAATATACACAGGTGGTGGGTGAGGCTCCTCCCCAGTATGGCTCATTTGTAAAATCAGCCCAATAGAATTGTTAAATGTCACCACCGCCCCCCCCCACCCCCCCCCCCCCCCCAAAAAAAACTGCAAAGGTTTGTAACATTGTCATTGGCAAACGTGAATGGTGCTGTTCGTAAGAAGAATTGAAGTTTCTCACTAAGCATCTGACTTGGATAAAGTATTAAGAGTTTGTATGGCTTCATTCCTCTTGAACCTTGAATGAGTTGTCTGGGCATGACTACACTGCTGACAACATGGACGCGATAACGTGTCCCTGCAGAAATGAGATCTCTTCCATGCAACAGTATTTGAAAGGCAGGCATATGTTGTAGTATTTAAAATGAAACCAGGACAGTGTGGGGGAGGAAATGCAAGTAGGAATACAAATGAAGGAAAATGGAAATTAGCGGTTTTCCATTTTGTGCAGTCAGAATGTCCCCCGAGCATCTTTTTGGCGTGAAAGCAGCAGATTGTCTTCTAACAGAGTAGTTAATTGGAAGTGCAGCAGTAAAGTAGCAATTGTGCTCACAACTCCTCCTATCCCACTTCTGAATACCAGAATCCTCTAACCCCCCACTGGTGCCGACAACAGTTGTCTGGCAATCTGTACCGCACCAGATTGCTAATGTTGCTTGCTCTTCTGTTGCTGCAACAGAGAGTCTGAGATTGCAGGTGACTTGCTTTTCACATGGAATTAGAATTTCGGTTGTGCTCTCGGAACACCTGACATTAGAATCTGTGACCCCCTTCGGTGCAAACTCTGGGTCTATTGAAGGGAGGGGGTAATTGCTCTCGCTAACCACCCCCCCCCCTCCCCATTGAAACAAATTGGTGGTCAGGTGGATAGAAATTCCTGCAAATGCCCCCACTAAGCTAATTTTAGGCTTTGTGAATGAAAGGGATCACTCCCCAGTCCAGCAAAGAGCATATAATCCAGGCTGAAACTTCACTGCAGTACTGAGGGAGTGCTGCATTGTCAGAGGTGCTGTCTTTTGGATGAGACGTTAAACCAAGGCCCCATCTGCTCTCAGGTTGACATAAAAGGTCCCATAGCACTATTCGAAAAAGAGCAAAGGAGTTCTCCTGGTGTCCTGGCCAATATTTATTTCTCACCCAACTTCAGTTCATGTCATGTATCATGTGGGACCTTGCTGTGCAAATTGGCTGCTGCATTTCCTAGATTCCTTCCGTTACAACAGTGACTATATTTCTCAAAGTGCTTTACTGCCAATGAAGTACTTTTGAAGTTCTGTAGTTGTGAAAGACACCAAATAAACAAGGTTTTCCCCCTTCCTTTTCCTTACCCTCTCATCCCCTTCACTCTTTCCCTCCACTCCTCTGATTTTCCTCTCTTTCCCCCATCTCCACCACCTTTTCTCACTTGCCTTCCCTTTCACCTCTTTTTCCACATCATCTGGTCACCACCTCCTCTTACTAGATTAGGGAATCAAATTTAACATTACCTTTTAAACTACCTTCTTTAAACACGTCAATTCTGAATGGCAGGTTATAGTTTTATGTGTTGAATCAGAAAAATAAGTCCATATTTTTTATACCTCGTTTAAGTGATAAATATTGAAAGTAGTTAATTTTTCAATACAGAATTTGTTTCTAAAGTTGAAATGACTGAGGGCACAGATAGACATGTATGATGATATAGCTATTACTGAGACATGGCTGAAAGAAGGGCAGGAATGGCAGCTCAACATTCCTGGTTACAGGGTTTTCAGATGAGATAGAGAGTGGGATAAAAGGAGGGTGAGTCGCAATATTGATTAAAGAAACAATTACAGCTGTGAGGAAGGATGATATCTTGGAAGGATCATCCAATGAGGCCATATGGGTTGAACTGAAAAGCAAAAAAGGGGCAATTACACTGCTGGGAGTGTACTATAGACCCCCAAACAGTCAGAGGGGGATAGAAGAGCAGATATGTAGGCAAATTTCTGAGATGTGCAAAAATAAGGCAGTTATAGTAGGGGATTTCAACTTCCCTAATATTAACTGGGATAAAATTAGTGTGAAAGGTATAGAGGGAGCAGAATTCTTAAAATGCATTCAGGAGAACTTTTTTAGCCAGTACGTAGAGAGGGTGCTGGACCTAGTTTTAGGGAAAGAAGCTGGGCAGGTGGAAAGGGTATCAGTGAGAGAGCATATTGGTGGTAGTGATCATAATTCAGTTAGATTTAGCGTAGTTATGGAAAAGGAAAAGGACAAGGATAGACCTGGAATAAAAGTTCTTAATTGGGGAAAAGCTAGTTTTACTAAACTGAGATGTGATTTAGCCAAAGTGGACTGGAGACAGAAACTTGAAGGTCAGAGCAGTGGGAGGCATTCAAGGAGGAGGTAGTGAGGGTTCAGTGCAAGTATGTTCCCTTAAAGAAAAAGGGTGGGACTAACAAATCTAGAGCTCCCTGGATGCCAAGGGGCATACAGGGAAGGTTAAAGAAAAAAAGGGAAGCTTATGACCGATACCGAAGGCTCAAAACAGCAGAAACCCTAGAGGAGTATAGAAAGTGCAGGGGTGAAATTAAAAAGGAAATTAGGAAAGCAGAGAGGGCATGAAAAAATATTGGCAAGTAAAATCAAGGAAAACCCAAAGATGTTTTAAAAATACATTAAGAGCAAGAGGATAACTAAAGTAAGAGTAGGGCCTATTAGGGACCATAAATGTCCGTGTGTGTGTGGAGGCGGAAGACATGGGTATGGTTCTTAATGAATACTTTGTGTCTGTTTTCATAAAAGAGAGGGACAATGCAGAAATTGCAATCGGGGAGGAGGAGTGTGAAATATTAGATGAAATAAGCATAGTGAAAGAGGAAGTATTAAGGGGTTTAGCATCTTTGAATGTTTAATTCCCTGCCTAAACCTGTCCGCCTCGCTACCTCTCTTTCCTCCCTTAAGACGCTCCTTAAAACCTACCCCTTTGACCAAACTTTTGGTCACCTGCCCTAATTTATCCTTATGTGGATCGGTGTCAAATTTTTTGTCTTCAAATACTCCTGTGCAGCGTCTTGGGACGTTTTACTACGTTAAAGGCGCTATATAAATACAAGCTGTTGTTGTTGAAAGTGGACAAATTCCCAGGCCCGGATGAAATGCATCCCAGACCGTTGAGAAGTAAGAGAGGAAATAGCAGAGGCTCTGACCATCATTTTCCAATCCTCTCTGGCTACAGGTGTGGTACTGGAGGACTGGTAATGTGGTACCGTTGTTTAAAAAGGGAGAAAGGGATAGACCGAGTAATTACAGGCCAATCAGCCTAACTTAGGTGGTGGGAAAATTATTGGAAAAATTCTGAGGGACAGGATAAACCTTCATTTAGAAAGACACGGATTAATCAGGAACAGTCAGCGTGGATTTGTTAAGGGAAGGTCGTGTCTGACTAACTTGGTTGAATTTTTTGAGGAGGTAACAAGGAGGGTCGATGAGGGTAGTGCATTTGATGTAACCTATATGGATTTTAGCAAGGCTTTTGATGAGGTCCCACATGGCAGACTGGTCACAAAAGTAAAAGCCCATGGGATCCAAGGCAAAGTGGCAAGTTAGATCCAAAATTGGCTGAGGCAGGAAACAAAGGGTAATGGTCGAAGGGTGTTTTTGTGACTGGAAGGCTGTATCCAGTGGGGGTTCTGCCGGGCTCAGTACTGGGTCCTTTGCTTTTTGTGGTATATATCAATGATTTAGACTTGAATGTAGGAAGTATGATTAAGAAGTTTGCAGATGATACAAAAATTGGCCATGTGGTTGATAATGAAAAAGAAAGCTGTAGACTGCAGGAAGATATCAGTGGATTGGTCAGGTGGGCAGAACAGTGGCAAATGGAATTCAATCCAGAGAAGTGTGAGGTAATGCATTTGGGGAGGGCTAACAAGGCAAGGGAATACACTATGCCCTAGAAATTCCGTTCCCTACGGGTGTGTACGCGCTGTGTACTCACCCGTAGGGCCAACGGAAGTGCTGGTTTTACGCATGCACTGCGCATGTGCTGGAAACCGGAACTTCCGTTCTCTGCAGCAAGGGCTTGACTGGTCAAACACCTGCGCCGGATAGGCAGCGCGTACGGCGCAAATTTCCGTTTTTTTCACAGTTGCTTCAGTCCAGGTAAGTCGGAAACAGCTGCACCTAGAAAAGCAGGCACAAGGCCTGCTTTTACCAGGCTAATAGTTGATTTAGCATTTATCATTTTAAAATACTTTAAACAAAGGTAAGTTTATTTTTAGCCCCGTTAAAAACTTTAATTATTTTTTTCAAAAATTTTAATTTTTGTTTAAAATAGTTAATTTATGTAATTTATAGTCATTTTAAAAATGTGATGTTTTTAAAAAAAATTATTTGAAGTTTTACTTATGTTTTGGGGCTGATCTCTATTCATAGATTTGACAGGTCTTCCTGTCAAATCTATGAATGGAGATTCCCTGCTCTGATTGGCTCCCCATGGCCCACGTGATCCCAGGGACGCTGCAAACTACCTGCGCCCCTGGGATGCGCGTGCCCGGCACACCGGCAGTTTGAAGAGGCACAGCAACGGAATTCTGCGCCTCCCGGGAGCCCTCCGATCCAGGCGCAGATTTTTCCAAATCGCAGCCCTCTACCCACGGGAGGGCTGCGAACAGAATTTCTGGGCCAATAAATGGCAGGACTCTGAGAAGTGCGGAGGATCAGAGGGACCTTTGCGTGCATGTCCACAGATCCCAGAAGGTAGCAGGACAGGTAGATAAGGTGGTTAAGAAGGCATACGGGATACTTACCTTTATGAGCCGAGGCATAGAATATAAGAGCATGGAGGTTATGCTTGAACTGTATAAAACACTAGTTAGGCCGCAGCTAGAATACTGCGTGCAGTTCTGGTCACCACATTACAGGAAGGATGTGATTGCACTAGAGAGGGTGCAGAGGAGATTTACGAGGATGTTACCTGAGCTGGGGAATTTTAGCTATGAGGAAAGATTGGATAGGCGGAGGTTGTTTTCTTTGGAACAGAGGAGGCTGAGGGGAGACCTAATTGAGGTGTATAAAATTATGAGGGGCCTAGACAGAGTGGATAGGAAGGACCTATTTCCCTTAGCAGAGGGGTCAAAAACCAGGGGGTATAGTTTTAAAGTAACTGGTAGGAGGTTTGGAGGGGATTTGAGGAGAAATTTTTTCACCCAGAGGGTGGTGGGGGTCTGGAGCTCACTGCCTGAAAGGGTGATAGAGGCAGAAACACTCATCACATTTAAAAAGTACTTGGATGTGCACTTGAAGTGCCGTAACTTAGAAGGATACGGACCAAGTGCTGGAAAGTGGGATTAGGGTGGATAGCTCTTTGTCGGCCGGCACGGACACGATGGGCCGAATGGCTGCCTTCTGTGCTGTAAATTTCTGATTCTGTGACTCCTGAGTAACAAAGTCTCAAGTGATTCCTGATCATGTTCCCCTCTCTTCTCTTTTCCCCCCCCCCCCCCCCCCCCACCACCCCTCCCCCTCCCACAACATGTGGAAAACTCCTGCCCCCAAACCATTACATGCATATTTTGTTACAAAGTCTATTTAAGGCCTCACACTAGGGTTGCTAATGCTGGCTGGACGTATTCCTGGAGGTTTCATCACTTGACCTCCCGTCTCCCACTGCCCGCCTCCACCATCGGTCTACCAACGCATCCATCCTCGTGGCACACCGCCTTCCCATGCCAATTGAGAAGTGAACAGATTCTTCATTACCTGACTGGATGATTTTCAACTTCAGTCGAACTGCCTTTTTTCCCATCTCATAACTACTAAGTGAATGTGTACAAAGAATACTTTTTTTTAAAGGCGCGCTTTTTTTTTTTAAAGCCCCTATGAGTTTTCTCCAGGGTTGCTCGCAGCAGTGCCCTAGAGATCAATCTTCAATTCTTGGATAATCCAGGACAATCCTGGAGGGTTGTCCACCCTACCTCACTCATTAAGACACTCTAAGTCTAAAATTATATTTGTTTATTGGGTCAGGGTCTTGTTCCACTCCCTAACTACCACACACTGGACTTGGAGTGTGTATTCTTCTTGACGATACAGCTGCAAAATGTGTAATATATTCAAAGTGAAATAATTAGACTCCCCATGAGTCAGAACTAGAAATTCTAAACTAGTTCAGCAACGAAAATATTGCTTTTGCAGTTATGAGTGGTAACTGTGTAGATTCTGGGACTGGTAACAATGTAGTCCCAGTGCTTGCAGCTGACTTGCTTAGACTTGTTGCATAATGTGCAACTACCAAAATTGATTTCTCCTAAGATTGTAACAAAAGCTACATTTGAAGTGTTGCTTGTTCGAAGCAGGTGTGCCTCTGAAGAATTCAATTCAAACCTCCATGTACACCCCCAAATAAAATTTCCTCTTGAATTAGACTTGTATAGACCTCAAAGTCAGATTCAAAACACAGGCTTCAGTGTATACATTGACTTAAGCCTCGAGAAGCCTTGAAGCTAAAAATACCAGGCTTGTTGCAGCCTTAGTCCCTTGGTGCTTTTTCAGCGTTTGCTACTTGCTTCAAGGGAATGCTGGCTAGCCTTTTGGGAAATAATCAGCAGACCAGCAACTAAAATAAACTTAAGTGAAGGTTAAATAATTTAGATTGTGGGATCAGAAATCTTATTTACAGAATGAGATACTTGGGAACAAAATGCTGAAGGGACAGATTCTGAAGGCACCTCCTGAACATGGTAGCTAAATTGCTATGTAGTTAAGTTCCTTTTTTTTAGTGTTGTTGAAACACTTAAACTTTGTATGTTAAATGATCAGGAGGGTGTTTCTGATGCTATAATTTTGCAATACAATGATCCAGCTAGCTAGCTGTAACAGAAATGTTTTTAATAGGACTGGACCAAAAGCTAATGAGCTTGTAGCAAGAATTCTAGTTTACTGGAATCAGTAATGACTATTTTAGAAAAAGGATCAAAGATTTTTTGAATAAAATACCCCAGTTTACCTGTTCCCTCAAGTGATTCCAAAGTAGATGGTTAACCTATTATAGTCTTCTTTCAACCTCATTGTGTTGAAAGGTAGGTCCATTGTAAAGATTGAACTATCAGATTAGAATTGTGGAATCCCTTTGTTGCATATCAATCTCAAGTTGTACCTAATACAGTTGCAAAATTAGCTTTGTGTTTTGAGAATGACATGTCCAGACAGTTAAATTTGGGGCAAATATATTTTTCTGGTTTGTGCAAGTCTTATTTTAATGTTATTTTAATGAAATTATCTGCTCATCTCCCCACCCATTAAAAAGAAAGATAGACTAGCATTTATATAGCACATTTCATGACCTCAGGACGCCCCAAAGAGCTTTACAGCCAATTAAGTACTTTTGAAGTGTAGTCAGTGTTGTAATATAGGAACATTCTCCTTGCTGACTTCCCAGGCTCCTCCTCACGTGAACTCCAACTTGCCCATATCTCTGCCACTGCATCCTGTCCTGCTCACCCACCATTCTTGTTTTTGTTAATCTCCATTAGCAATTTTTCTCCCAATGGTCCAAATTTGAAAGCCTTGTCCTTAATTACAAATCTCTCCCTGGTGTAATCCCACTCTACCTCTACAATCTCCTCTAGCTCTACAATCCTGCCTGAGTCTGCGTTCTGCCCACTCTGGTCTCCGTGCAATCTCCCTCCTGGCGTTTGGTGGTGGTGCTTTCAGTCACCCAGGTCTTACCCCTTAGAACAACCCTCCCACCCCTATACCTGTGTCTTGTTACTTCACTCTATCTTTTAAAAACCTGCTTAAAACATATTTTTGACTCTGCTTTCGGTCAGCTCGCCTAATTCTCCTACATCTCAACCCATTCTCATACATGAAATGCCGTGGCACACTTTATTATGTTAAAGGTGATCTATAAATGCAATTCGTTGTTTTGTTCCTAATTTAAATATATTTTCAATTCACCGTCCCGTGTAAATAAACTCCATATTTAGTTTGGAATGAAGTCTTGCTTTATATTTGTTTTGAAAGTGACTGTGACGTGAATCGGGTTAGTGTAGTCCCCAGCAAATCTGTAGCCTCATGGTGTATCACAGTGCGTATCTCAGACTGTAATTTGACACCATATGCTGCATGGCCTGCTTCAGGTGCAGTAGTGCATTGTAAGTGCTGAGGAGATCAAATTCAGATCAAGATCAGTATCATTCAAACTGAATTCCATCTATTCTGTAAACAGTGATCTTCCCATATCTGATGTTCTCACAATTCATGCTGAGTTGACACTATTTAAAGAATAATAAGGAAATTGCAACATGAATGCCAAAATGCTGCGACTAATGTAGCAGTTGGGGAACGGTTCTTGCCTATATTGACTATTAAAACCCAAAAAAGTCTTGTGTTAAAAGCTTTGTAATGATTTTCCTTTGCAGAGGCTCTTGAGAGTAAACAGGAGCAATTATGGAGCTATAAATAATGTAAAAAATCATAATCAATGAGCATAAAAATGTAATCTTAATAATTGAAAGTAGAAAATTTGTTAGCTGTTACTGTATTAAAAATAAATTTTGTATTGCAAACATTGTACTTCATTTGAATTGTACTGTTACTAATTTTGACATGCATCGTGATCAAACCATAACTGAATACCATTGAGAAATTTAGAAAACATTATATGTTATATTAATGCAAAAAATGAAAAATATCCTGGACTGCTTAGCAATGGTAGTGAGGCCTGTGTGCTGATGCCAATGTTCATCTTTTTGTGAGCAGCGTTTAAATATAGATGCCATGTGCATTGTCAGTTTGTAGAGTTTGTCTGCGAAAGGTTTTGTCTAAATAGAAATGACTAAGTGGGGTAACTTAGACACTAGGTTAAAAAATTGTGATATTTTAACACTGGGGTAATTTAGGTAGTTCAAATAATATTCTGAATTATAGACCCATTTGTATGAAACAAATGGGTGGGAAATTGCAATACTGAATTCTTACCCTTCAATTCATGTTAGTTTTAGTATTTATTTAAATTAGACTCTTGCTCTCAGTAGTAGAGCTGTAATACAGCAGATAGGATGCAAATAGTGCTGGTAATGGTCTCTGAGGATAAAAGTGGACTGTATTATTTGATCATTAATTACTGTAAGTATTGTAAAGTCCTTTTACCAGTTAATGATTAAGATCTAATCTGTAGTCTAGTTTACTTTTACCCTTGGTTCTTTAACCCTTTACTATTTCATACATCAGTTAGAAAAAGATAGAGTAACTTTGGCTGTCCTACGTTATGTTAATAATCAGCACATGGGTGATTTTAACTTCATTGGTTCATTCTACTCATTAAATGATGGTAGTGTCTGGATAAATGTGTACATGATATAATTTCATGTACTTTGTTCTCTCAACTATGTAGAATTTGTGTTAATCCAACATTCAGGGATCTGAAACTGATGCTATGTAGAGAATAGTCTCAATTAATTTTAGCAATTGAGTATCAGAGATTAAGCTAAGCACTTCTGTGCTCAACTCATTCTGAAAATGTTTGAGATTGTCAATGAGTTTCATAGTGCTAATTGAATGTGTTTATGAAGTTGCTCGAATCAAAATTCATTTCTAAATTAGTTAAAATATTTCTTTATGCCCTAACATTGTGTGACTGCGTGAAATTGAGTTGAAACCAAAATTCAGTAGGTCTGTTTTGAAATATGGTTCAGACCAGCTTTTTAGTGAGCTTCTTCTAAAGTACATGATGCTCTAAAGTAATTCAGGCAGTGGTGTCTGTAGTCAACACTTGTTACCAGTTTATCATGAAACCCATCGTATGTTTAATTACCAAAAAGATGCAAAAACATCCTTTGTCCTCCTTTTTCTTTTTAACCGACAAAGTTTTATACCATTCTGCCAGCCTGACTTGACAGTAGTAAATAGTTATTAAAGACTCACACCTGTTCCGGTTAGAAGTTCTTGTGTGAAAATAGGGAGTTGATTGTATTCTTATCAAAAATGTCCAGACCTAAACCTCTAATCGGAATCTTTAGCAGACTACTACCAAAAAATGCAGGAGACTTGAAGATTGTAGGATATGTATTTTAATTTAAGTATTGTCAACTATTTGAGATTGCAGTTTATTATCAGAATTTATAACAATTGAACATATTAAAATATATATTGTTTATAATTCTGGTTTGTTTAGGTGCATATGTGAGCTCGCATGTGCCTGAAATGCCCTTGAAGTTTATATACACCAAGAGGCTGAATTTTTTTTTTCTCTCATTTTACATCCTCATGAACAAACAGACAAACCTCAGTTTAATATCTTGCCCAAAGGGAAGCATCTCCCAACAATGTAGCACTTCCTCAGTACTGCACTGGTGTGAGCCTAGATTATGTACTCAAGTCCTAGAGTGGAGTTTGCACTTGCATCCTCTGACTCAGAAGCAGGAGTGCTACTTTGAACCAAACTGAGACTCTGAAAGCTCTGCAATGCCTCAAGAATGCTATATAATTGCCAACCTCCAAGCAGCCTGTACTGCAATAGCGTGTAATTTCCAGTGCGTCCTTTTTGGTCTTTTGGCTCTCCTCATCTTCCCCACTCTGCCCTCCCCCTTTACTCCGTTCTCTTCTTTTCTCTCTTTTATATTGTCTACTCTTCTGTCCCCGTCCCCATCTGCTCTTCCTTATAGTCTCCTCTTCTCCCACCACCCCCCCCCCCCCCCCGAATAGTTCTTCATCTACTAGAATTTTTTGAGGATGTAACTGGTAAAATAGATAAGGGAGAACCAGTGGATGTGGTGTATTTGGACTTTCAAAAGGCTTTTGATAAGGTCCCGCTTAAGAGATTAGCGTGTAAAGTTAAGGCACATGGGATTGGGGGCAAGGTATTGACTTGGATAGAGAACTGGTTGGCAGACAGAAAGCAAAGAGTTGGAATAAACGGGTCTTTTTCCGAGTGGCAGGCAGTGACTAGTGGGGTACCGCAGGGATCGGTCCTAGGACCCCAGCTATTCACAATATATATTAATGATCTAGACAAGGGAGCTAGATGTAATATCTCCAAGTTTGCAGACGACACAAAACTGGGTGGGCGTGTGTGCTGCAAGGAGGATGCCGAGAAACTCCAGGATGATTTGGACAGGTTGGGTGATTGGGCAGAAGCGTGGCAGATGCAATATAACGTGGATAAATGCGAGGTTATCCACTTTGGTGTCAAAAACAGGAAGGCAGATTATTATCTGAATGGCAATAGATTGGGAGAAGGGGAAGTGCAACGAGACCTGGGTGTCCTTGTGCACCAGTCGCTGAAGGTAAGCATGCAGGTGCAGCAGGCGGTTAAGAAGGCAAATGGTATGTTGGCCTTCGTAGCAAGTGGGTTTGAGTACAGGAACAAGGATGTCTTGCTGCAGTTGTACAGGGCCTTGGTGAGACCACATCTTGAGTATTGTGTGCAGTTTTGGTCGCCTTATCTGAGGAAGGAGGTTCTTGCCATGGAAGGAGTTCAGCGAAGATTCACCAGGCTGATACCTGGGATGGCAGGAATGACGTATGAGGAGAGATTGGGCCGATTGGGCTTATACTCGCTGGAGTTTAGAAGAATGAGAGGGGATCTCATTGAAACTTATAAAATTCTGACAGGACTGGACAGACTAGATGCAGGAAGGATGTTCCCGATGATCGGGGAGTCCAGAACCAGGGGTCACAGTCTAAGGCTAAGGGGTAAGCCATTTAGGACAGAAATGAGGAGGAATTTCTTCACCCAGAGGGTGGTGAACCTGTGGAATTCTCTACCACAGAAGGCAGTAGAGGCCAATTCATTAAATATATTCAAGAAGGAGTTGGATATATTTCTTCAGGCTAAAGGGATCAAGGGATATGGGGAGAAAGCAGGGACAGGGTTTATGAATTTGGATGATCAGCCATGATCGCATTGAATGGCAGAGCAGGCTAGAGGGGCCGAATGGCCTACTCCTGCTCCTATCTTCTATGTTTCTGTTTCCCAATCCTCCTCCTCTACTATCCTCTTGCTCTCCTCATCCTCCCCCAATTTTTTTCAGTTTAAATAGATTAGTGACCTCTTTAGGGGTTGAGAATTAATGTGTAAATTATGTAACTGAGTCAAGTTCCCCTTCTTATTCATAGCTTGCATCCTCTTCTCTTGGTTTCAATATACAAATGAGAATGATACAAGGATATATCTTTTCACAAACATTCGACTCGAGATTGTATAATTTACCCATAATTCTCAACAGGAAAATGTGTAACGGCAGCCTCAGTGGCCTGATTAAAAAGCACAGGTTACGCTTACTACAGAAATGTGATGAGTTGTGAAAAAGTCTAATAATTAAATTGGGTGTAAGGGTTGTGTAATGATGTGAAAGAAATTACTTCATCTTGGGGTTTAGCTTCCCCTAATTTGTGGAGATTGCAGTAATATTTTGGCACTGTAGTCAAAAATAAATCTATTTTCATAGTCATAGCATAATGTATGTTAATCACTAATCTTTGTTTCGCTGTATTTGATCCTATATAACATCACTGGAAACTAAAGAGAAAGTCAGTTTTGTGGTGTCTTATGAAAGAGGTGCATATTTTAGAAGATAGCAATAAGGCTTTTGGCATTCTGTGTGCGTACCATGGGAGAGAAGTTAGGAATGGTAACTGAAGGCTAGGTCAAAAAGATGTGTTTGAAGAAGGGTTTTAAAGGAGGACAGATGAGTAGAGAGACTGAGGGGTTTAGGGAAGGAGTTCCAAAGAGTAGGGCTCAGGCGATTGAAGACTCTGCCACCAATGCCAGGGTGTGGGAAGGTATGTAAAAATGAAGGAGGTTGCTCTTCTCCACCTTTTACCAGCTGGTTAAAAAATGCACTGGAACTGCCAACGATCTCCTTTTCCATCTACCTATCTTTGGAAAGGGCCCGATCTCTTTTTGAGCCACCGTGCACCTGGTTAAGGTCAGATCTCCGTAGAATGAGAATTGAACTTGAATCAGCGCATTGGTGTTCCATATCCGTTGCACCACTGTCTTGTATTTTTGGTTTAAAAGATGTAACTCTAACCATAATTAAAATTTACGCATATCCTTTTTTACTGACTATCTGTAGCTTGTATGAAAATGCATTCTATTTGTTTTAATTGAATTTTTTGAAATAGATAGAAGCATGATTACTTTGTTTAAATTATAATTTAGTTAGCCTAATTTAACACAGTCTTCCATGCTGCCCCTCAGGATTGGGAATCAACTTATGTGACCATCTTCATCCCACAGGATGCTTCCTCTTTTTGGTTGATCATGCAGTAGCATTGCCAGAGGGCAGGAGGGAAGTTTGTGACCTGTGGTGTTTTGTCTACTGAGCTGGAAGGGACAAATATGGTTGTAGATGTTAGCAGAAAGAGTATTGAAGAGAAGCACATTCTTTTTAATGGAAATATGTTTTATCTATACCCAATGTAAGATACTACTTGAAATGTCCATACGATGGGTGTATTGGAAATACGTGTAATAAAATTTCACAAAGTGTACTTAAAGCATATGTTTTTTTGGGCTTTCAGTACATCATCGTTGCCTTCCTTAGACTGGCCCTTGCCAAGTCAGTATATGCAGTATGATCTAAAGATTGAAATGCAGCCGAAGACCCATCACAGAGCTCACTATGAGACAGAAGGGAGTCGAGGAGCTGTGAAGGCATCTTCTGGAGGACACCCGGTTGTTAAGGTACTTTCCTCATTTTGTTCAATTGCTGACAAGTTGATTATGTAAACCAATTTACCCTTACAAAAAGAAAGAGTAAAGTGTTTCGAGTGCATATCAAATTTTGCTTTTAGAAATGCCATCGTTATTGTGAAATTTGATGTATAGCTGGCAATCCTGTTTTATTTTCTCTTAAAAGAGTGGGGTCCTATACTTATCATATTTGTAACAATGCACTATAGGAAAGATTGTACATAAGCACAAATACTGCAAAATTATGTGATGGGCTTCTTCCTTGCTGGGCTTTCTTGTTGCCAGAAAGTTTGTTATTTTAGCAGCGTTTTAATACTCAATAAAATGTGACTGCAGCCAGTTTCACCTGGTTTGTCAAATTTTAACAACTGTCTTAGTGAGGCTTTGGGCAAAAAGGAAGTTAAACTAAAATTTGCATATCCTTTTTTTTTCTCTCTCATAATTCTGCAGCATAATATCTTATTTATTGCTGGTGGTTGTGATGTGAGTGCTCGGGTTCACAAGTCTACCATCACCTGTTGATGCACTCAAAACAAAGCAGCAGGGACAGTTGATTGTCACTGCAATTTCATTATGTTAGGAAAGTTTCATATTCTCTTACCTGTAACAGACAGCATCACCATGACATCATGAATTAAAAGGTGGCGCCAGGGACCTGTTCCTGACACGCAATTAATGCATGCAAGAAAATATTTCTAACTGCTTCTATCAATTGTACCAAGTTTGGCAATAATGGTGCATTTATGTGGGAAAGTACTTGTTATATCTGCTTTCCATCACTTTGAGATGGTGACTGCCTTTACCAAGACCTATGTGATGATTTTTTCGTGAAGTTTTATTCTTATTGTATTAGTGCTGTTCACATCTTTCGTTTCACTGAAATTGTTTTGATATTTTGATAAAAATCCAACAACTTAAAAAAAAAAAAAAAAATGTAATTGGCGTTTTTGTAAATGTGACTAACTGCATTCTGGAAACCCACAAGAAAAGGAAACAAAGTATTCAGCAAATTCTGCACCAGTTGGTTTTCATCTTGTAATATTTGAATACTTGTGTATAATAATCTTATCTCATTTTGACTTTTTATGTATGAGAACAGCACTTTTTGGTGTTGCTCATAGTTTTAGTGTTGCTCATGAATGTACTAGAAACATGAGCAATGCTTGTGACACTTGTGTTCTTGTCACAATGTGGTAGTTTATTTTTTCACTAATGTTAAAAAAGAAGCTGAGTGCTTTTTCCTAGATTAGATCAGATAATTTCTCTCCCCCCCCCCCCCCCCCCCACCACCACCACCACCACCAAAATTCCCATTTTTTAGGCTTGCTTGTGAAACGAGTGGATGTTTTTAGATTACATAAACCAAGGGGATCTCTGGGCATATCCACTGTCAGTGTTATTGTTCCATTTTCAGACTGATCACTGGTCATTTATGTATTTGTTATATCTGCTTGTATCACCTCAGGGCATCAATTCCTCTGTTCTGATGCTGATATTCAGTATACATAGGTCTCCACAGAGGAGTCTTGCAAGTGGAATTATTTGGACAACTAGCATTAATTTTTGTTTTAAGTAATTTGGACTGAAGCTAAGTATTTTAATTGTTTACTTGGCCCTGCTGTTGCTTTTGTCTTTGGTGGGTGGAAGGATATCTTGAGAAATTTAGGACTGAGATAAGGAGAAATTTCTTCACTCAGAGGGTAGTGAATCTTTGGAATTCTCAACCCCAGAGGGCTGTGGATGCTCAGTTGTTGAGTATATTCAAGGCTGAGATCGATAGATTTTTGGACTCTAAGGGAATTAAGGGATATGGGGATCGGGTGGGAAAGTGGAGTTGATGTAGAAGATCAGCTATGATCTTATTGAATAGCAGAGTAGGCTCGAGGGGCCATATGGTCTTAGAAAGTCATTCAACATTGGCATGGCCAAAATAGATAGAAACTTAAGCTTTCCCTGTCTGAATTGATGACCTTGTAGTTTGTTGTTTACAGGGTGCACTCACAGATCGCATTAAAGCCATCAGAGCCATTAAACCAAAAAATAAACTTTCTGTCTTCAAAGATTGAAGACAACTTAATTCACCCTTTCTATATGGTTCAGTGCCTTATGCTGAATATAAAAGTTATCTTTCATCCCCTTCAATGGGCATTGAGACTTGTAGAAATTGTTACCTTTATATTTGCCATATGTAATGCATCATGACCAAAGGAACCCTAAAACTAAAAATACATGTACCTATACGATAGTTAACCCAGGGAATTTCACAGTGCATCTCGCTAGACAAATGAACTGGATATTATGGGGGAAATTTTAACCCCCAGGATGAGCGGGGGCGGAGGGAGGGAGGGAATAGTTATATGGTTAGATTCTTAAATAAAAAAGGGTAACCTGACCCCAACCCGCTGCGAACGAGCCTACTTCTGGGTTAGGGGTCGGGTAAGCAACCTGCTCTTGATGCAGGTCAGGAATTATAATATTCGTGCCTCAGATTTTAGTAGCCATGCAGATTTAACGGCTGTGGGTCGGATTTCCCAGGGCTTGGGAAACCCAGCAGCTGAAGGGAGGCGAGAACTGCTGGATCCAGCAGCTAAGTGCGTTTCCAGCACTACTTGTGGGCCAGGAGGAGCAGTAGTCCTTCCCCGGCCCCCCAAGCTTACCTGCTGCTGTCTGACTCCTTTCCCGCGATCGGCACTTCAGCTCTCCCCGCCCCCCCATTCAAACAGGAAGTGAACATTACGGAGCAACAGTTATGATCAGACTCACTAATTCCATCAGTCTAAGTTGTCTTTGAGTAATAATTAAAAATAAATGAACATGCTATTCTTCTGTAAATCAGGTAGATCATCTTGCGTGACTTAAACAAAATAACTTCTAACTACCTGCCTGCAACCTAGCCTTTTAAGTCTGGCTAGAAGTTGCCTTAGCAGCTTGCGTGTCTAAAACCGCAATGTTTAAATATAGCTCTTTTCCAAATCCTTTTGTGCAAAATTAGTCAAAAAATTCCAAAGCGTAACATTGTCAAATAGAATTCTGGTATCAACCCCAAATGTATTGAATAATTCACAGACGAGATATTCTTAGATTTTATTTCCACAATAGGAGTTATACTCACTTAATTGTATTACACATTAAATTGTTTTACTCTTCATTCATTGTAGGTATGTAATTAACATTTCTTTCTGTTTGTTCTTGACTGAACAAAAATTCTGTGAAGTAATGCCACACTATCAGCAACATGCCTACTCCTTCGATAACTGAATGCCATTTGCTTTGTGTCACAGATAGGATGATTCTTAAAATCATTCCCATTCTTGGCAAACTGATTATTTTCATTTCAGTTCACATGCACGCGAATTAGACACCTGAGTCAATGACAAAGTTGAACACGCATGCGCACACAAGATGGCGGCAGCAGTGGTAAATACTGTAGGTTTCTTTGGGAGGGAGGTCGCTGCTGAGCGAGAGCCTGAGGCCTTCAGTCAGGCCTATTCCAAGTTATGGTCATTTAACTGTAATAATGTGATTTATCAAAAAAATATTCAGTGATAGTTAGAACTCAGCTGGAGTATTGTGGCCAATTCTGAGCACCACACTTTAGGAAGGATGTCCAGGCCTTGGAGAGGGTGCAGGGGAGATTGACCAGAATTGTACCAGGGATGAAGGACTTCAGTTATGTGGAGAGACTAGAAAAACTGGGTTTGTTCTCCTTGGAGCAGAGAACGTTAAGGGGAGATTTAATAATGTTCAAAATTAGGAGGGGTTTTGATGCAGTGAATAAGGAGAAACTGGCGGGAGGGTCGGTAACCAGATGACACAGATTTAAAGTGATTGACAGAAGAACCAGAAGGGAGATGAGGAGAAATTTTTTACGCAGGGAGTTATGATCGGAATGCACTGTCTGAAAGGGTGAAGGAAGCAGATTCAATAGTAACTTTCAAAAGGGAATTGGATAAATACTTGAAAAGGGAAAATTTGCAGGGCTACGGTGTAAGAGCAGGAGAGTGAGACTTATTGGATTTTTTTTTTATTCGTTCATGGGATGTGGGCTTCTCTGGCAAGGCCAGCATTTATTGCCCATCCCTAATTGCCCTTGAGAAGGTGGTGGTGAACTGCTGCAGTCCGTGTGGTGAAGGTTCTCCCACAGTGCTGTTTGGGAGAGTTTTCCAGGATTTTGACCCAGCTACAATGAAGGAATGCCGATATACTTCCAAGTCAGGATGGTGTGTGACTTTGAGGGGAACTTGGAGGTGGTGGTGTTGCCATGCGCCTGCTGCCCTTGTCCTTCTAGGTGGAAGAGGTTGCGGGTTTGGGAGGTGCTGCTGAAGAAGCCTTGGCGAGTTGCTGCAGTGCATCTTGTAGATGGTACACACTGCAACCATGGTACGCCGGTGGTGGAGGGAGTGAATGTTTAAGGTGGTGGATGGAGTGCCATTCAAGCGGGCTGCTTTGTTTTGGATGGTGTCGAGCTTCTTGAGTGTTGTTGGAGCTGCACTCATCCAAGCAAGTGGAGAGTATTCCATCACACTCCTTACTTGTGCCTTGTAGATGGTGGAAAAGCTTTGGGGAGGTGAGACACTCGCTGCAGAATACCTAGCCTCTGACCTACTCTTGTTGCCACAGTATTTATGTGGCTGGTCCAGTTAAGTTTCTGGTCAATGGTGACCCCCAGGATGTTGATGGTGGGGGATTCAACGATGGTAATGCCGTTGAATGTCAAGGGGAGGTGGTTAGACGCTCGCTTGTTGGAGATAGTCATTGCCTGGCACTTGTGTGGCGGGAATGTTACCTGCCACTTGTCAGCCAAAGCCTGAATGTCGTCCAGGTCTTGTTGCATGTGGGCATGGACTGCTTCATTATCTGAGGAGTTGTGAATGGCACTGAACACTGTGCAGTCATCAGCGAACATCCCCATTTCTGACCTTATGTTGGAGCGAAGGTCATTGATGAAGCAGCTGAAGATGGTTGGGCCTAGGACATTGCCCTGAGGAACTCCTGCAGCGATGTCCTGGGGTTGTGATGATTGACGTGCAACCATCTTCCTTTGTGCTAGGTATGAGTTCAGCCAGTGGAGAGTTTCCCCCCCCCCCCCCGATTCCCATTGACTTCAGTTTTACTAGTGCTCGTTGATGCCACACTGTCAAATGCTGCCTTGATGTCAAGGACAGTCACTCTCTCCATTTGCAAAGATTGGCAAAGAGAGAATATGAGAGTAGAATGACGTTTAACATAAAAGGGAACCCAAAAATCTTCTACCGGCATGTAAACATTAAGCGGGTAGTAAGAGGCGGGGTGGGGCCATACGGCCCCTCGAGCCTGCTCCGCCATTCAATAAGATCATGTCTGATCATCAAACTCATCTCCACTTTCCCACCCGATCCCCATATCCCTTGATTCCCCATGAGTCCAAAAGTCTATCTATCTCAGCCTTGAATATACTCAAAGACTCAGCATTCACAGCCCTCTGGGGCAGAGAATTCCAAAGATTCACAACCCTCTAAGTGAAGAAATTCCTCCTCATCTCAGTCTTAAATGGCCTACCCCTTATCCTGAGACTATGCCCCCTAGTTCTAGACACTCCAGCCAGAGGAAACAACCTCTCAGCATCTACCCTGTCAATCCCCTTCAACACACGGAACAGCCATGGGGACCAAATTTGCACCCCAATACGCCAACATCTTCATGCACAAGTTCAAGCAAGACTTCTTCGCTGCACAGGACCTCCAACCAACGCTATACACCAGATACATCGACGACATTTTCTTCCTATGGACCCACGGCGAAAAATCACTGAAAAGACTACACGATAACATCAACAAGTTCCATCCCACCATCAAACTCACCATGGACGACTACTCAGAATCGGTTTCATTCTTGGACACACGAATCTCCATCAAAGACGGACACCTCAGCACTTCACTCTACCGCAAGCCCACGGACAACCTCACGATGCTCCACTTCTCCAGCTTCCACCCTAACCACGTTAAAGAAGCCATCCCCTATGGACAAGCCCTGCGAATACACAGGATCTGCTCAGACGAGGAGGAACGCGATGGACACCTACAGACGCTGAAAGACGCCGTTGTAAGAACGGGATATGACGCTCGACTCGTCGATCGACAGTTCCGACGGGCCACAGCGAAAAATTGCATAGACCTCCTCAGAAGACAAACACTGGACACAACCAACAGAGTACCCTATGTCGTCCAGTACTTCCCCGGAGCGGAGAAACTACGCCATGTCCTTCGCAGCCTTCAACATGTCATCGATGACGACGAACACCTCGCTAAGGCCATCCCCACGCCCCCACTACTCGCCTTCAAACAGCCGCCTAACCTCAAACAGACCATCGTTCGCAGCAAATTACCCAGCTTTCAGGAGAACAGCAACCACGACACCATACAACCCTGCCACGGCAACCTCTGCAAGACATGCCAGATCATCAACACAGATACCATCATCACACATGAGGACACCACCCACCAGGTACATGGTACATACTCATGTGACTCGGCCAACGTTGTCTACCTCATACGTTGCAGGAAAGGATGCCCCGGAGCATGGTACATCGGCAAGACCATGCAGACACTGCGACAACGTATGAACGGACACCGCGCAACAATCGCTAGGCAGGAGTGTTCCCTCCCAGTCGGGGAACACTTCAGCAGTCAAGGACATTCAGCCTCCGATCTTCGGGTAAGCGTTCTCCAAGGCGGCCTTCGAGACACACAACAATGCAAAATCATCGAGCAGAAACTGATAGCCAAGTTCCGCACCCATGAGGACGGCCTCAATAGGGATCTTGGGTTCATGTCACGCTACTTGTAACCCCACCTGACGTAGAGTCATCCAGACTCGAGTCGTCATTGGCTTGTTCTCTCTACACAGATGCGGCCGGACCTGCTGTGATTTCCAGCAAAAAAAAATGTTGTTTTCCATACAGACACCAGCATCTGCCACATTGTCTTTGATGTAATGTTTTCCTGACTGACCTGTTTGGACACCATCCACACCTTTGATTGCCGTGATTATCTCTCTGCCGAGGTGTGATAAAGGGCAGTTGGAAAGATTGACTGTAATCATCTGGCAGTTTTCTCTGACTATATATGCTGTGCCTATATGCATCTCTTCACTTCACCTGACGAAGGAGCAGCGCTCCGAAAGCTTGTGATTTCAAATAAAGCTGTTGGACTATAACCTGGTGTTGTGCGACTTCTCACATTAATCCCCTTCAGAATCTTGTATGTTTCAATGAGATCACCTCTCATTCTTCTAAACTCCAGAGAGTATAGGCCCATTCAGCAGAATCTCTCATCCCAGGAATCAATCTAGTGAACCTTCGTTGCACTGCCTCCAAGACAAGTATACCCTTCCTTAGATAAGGAGACCAAAACTGTGCACAGTACTCCAGGTGTGGTCTCACCAAGGCCCTGTACAATTGTAGCAAGACTTCCTTACTCTTATACTCCAACTCCCTTGCAATAAAGGCCAACATGCGATTTGCCTTCCTTATTGCTTGCTGTACCTGCGTGCTAGCTTTCTGTGTTTCTTGCACAAGGACACCCAAATCTCTCTGAACACCAACATTTGAAAATTTCTCACCATGTTTTTCTATTCTTCCTACCAAGTGAATAACCTCACATTTCCCTACATTATACTCCATCTGCCACCTTACTGCCCACTCACTTAGTCTATCTATATCCCTTTCCAGACTCTTTGGGCTGGATTTTCATTGACCCGTGGAGGCGGGTTTGGAGGCGTGTGGGGGGGGGTTAAAATTGCGAAAACTGGCAGGCGGGCACAAGTCCGCCTCCACGCAATTTTCATTAAATCGTGTCTGCTGGTCCCGACTCCGTCCCGCCTTTAAGAGGCGGGATAGGCTGTTAAGGCCCTTAACAAGCACTAAATTGGCTCTATAATGCCATTTTGAAAGGCCTTTGTGATTTTAACCCTTGTTCTACGGGAAGCATGCCTGTTCTGAACCACGAATGTGAAACCTGGCGGTAACACATTTCGAAAGCTGAATTGGGTCATGGGTTCCCACATGCTGGAACTCAATTGCCCAATTAGGTGAAAATCGCATCAATCTCCCACATCCAATTGCAGTCGGGTGGATAACACGAAAAGTGGATAACACGACCCCAACCCGCCCCAGTATCAAAATCCAGCCCTTTGTGTTCTCCTCACAGCTTACTGTCCCACCTAGCTTTCTGACATGGAGAAGATGTTTCAACTTTTGGGACAGACCAAAACTAGGGGCCATAGATATAAGACGGTTACCAATTAATCCAAGAGGGAATTCAGGAGAAACGTCTTTACCCAGAGAGTGGTGAGAATGTGGAACTCGTTACCACAAGAAGTAGTTGAGGCGAATAGCATTTAAGGGATAAACACATGAGGGAGAAAGGAATAGAAGGTTATGCTGATCTGGTGAGATGAAGCAGGGTAGGGAGGAGGCTTGTGTGGAGCATAAATCACATGGACCAGTTGGGCCAACTGGCCTGTTTCTGTGCTGTAAGTTCTGTGTAACAGGATTTCTGTTTACACTGGAGGTCTTCAAAGCTCATTTAAGAATCAATCAAGTAAATGGCATGGGTCAAAGACTGTAAAGCTGTGTCTTTTTTGTAAGTCCTATAACAATTCTTATTATGCAACTTGCAGAGTCACTACATAGGAACTCCATATCTTCTTACTGTTTTTGGAAATTACCCAGCAGTTAATGGATCAGAGCATCGTTGAGCACAGTGTTATGGGACTCCACCACTTATTGTCCCTCTACTGCTTTTAATTAGAAGGGTGAAGCATAGGTTGTCAAACTGGGGTCCCTGAGATTTTTGGATTAAAAAAAAATGTTTTTGTTCACTTACTAGCCCATTCATTTCTGTTGCTTTATACTAATGAACATTTTCTGCAATAATATCACTCTATTCATTTGGGTAGCAGATACTGTTCTTGAGAGGAGGTCTCTGGGAGTGTGTTATTATTTGCAGGGGTACCCCCAAACAGAAAAGTTTGAAAACCACCAAGGTAAAGCAGTCTCTATGTATCTTTGGAGCTTCATTCAATTATGATCTAAAGGTGGACCCCATGAATTAATATTCTGAAATGTTAAATGTCAGCCAGAAATACTTCGGGAGATAATTTTCATACATTTGGATGGATTTCGGCAACCTCTTGGCATGAGCTCTCTTCTGGGGGGTGGTGGGGGAGGAGGAAACATCAGTCTGTTTTAAACTAGCTCGAGGTTACAACATGCGCTGTAAATTTAGGAGCAGCATTGATTTAAACCTTAAGTGACCTTTTGAATTTTGTAATGGTTTCATCAAGGGGGATATAGCTGGGAGCACTTCCACCTTTACTTGGTGATTGGTTCTATTTTTGGTAGTATTGGTTCAAGGGAGGAATGTTGTTCAGGACGCAAGCAGAAATCTCTGATTTTCCTCAACTGATGTGGCATCATCAACGCCCATGAACTCACTGGAATAGGCAGCCGGTGCTTCTATTTATTGTCTCATTTGAAGAATGGCTCCAATGTAAAGGCAGCATAGGCTACTGTCATAAAAGCTTCCTCTGTGGGAAAGGTGTTTTCAATTCCCCAATGCCCCTCCAAGCTACTCTTGGAGTCTAGCTCTTGAGATTGGCCAGCCTCTCAAGATCCTGTGCAGAGAGTATCTACTAACTCCAAAACTGCCAATGTAAAGCTCAAGGCTCAACTGACACCCTGGCGTTCGGGTGGGTTGGCTTTGAAGGATAGTGATTCTGACGATCTCTGTTCCTATCTTTGCTGACATCTGTGGAAGCGTGATGCAAAATGGAAGTGTTTTTAAGTCCTTAGAAACTTGTGGTTTTTGCCAGCAATGCTATCATATTTGCCGATCTGTGATAAGTCTAACATTTTGCCTTCGGTCGTCTGAGGAAGAGAGTGTTTGAAGACCAGGACCTCAAACCCGGCACTAAGCTCATGGTCTACAGAGCAGCAGTGATACCCGCCCTGCTGTATGCCTCAGAGACATGGACCATGTACAGCAGGCACCTCAAAGCACTGGAGAGGTACCACCAACGCTGCCTCCGCAAGATCCTGCAAATCCATTGGCAGGATAGGCGCACCAACGTCAGTGTTCTTGCTCAGGCCAACATCCCCAGCATCGAAGCTTTGACCACGCTCGATCAGCTCCGATGGACGGGTCACATTGTCCGCATGCCCGATACGAGACTCCCAAAACAAGCGCTCTACTCGGAGCTCCGGCACGGCAAGAGAGCCCCAGGTGGGCAGGGGAAACGCTTCAAGGACACCCGCAAAGTCTCCTTGAAAAAGTGTAACATGCCCACCGACACCTGGGAATCCCTGGCCAAGACCACACAAAGTGGAGGAGAAGCATCCGGGAAGGCACCGAACACCTCGAGTCTCTTCGCCGGGAGCAAGCGCAAGGAGCGCACGTCGCCCCAAGCACCCCACCCACCTGCCCCTTCAACCACCGTCTGCCCCACCTGTGACAGAGACTGTAGGTCCCGCATTGGACTCATCAGTCACTTGCGAACTCATTTTTAATGTGGAAGCAAGTCATCCTCGGTTCCGAGGGACTGCCTAAGAAGAAGAATTGGAGCAAACCTCACTTGCTCAATTGCATTAGTACCTGTGCAAACAATGTCTTTGGAAGTGAAAAACAAAGACTTTACTTCAGAATGCACATAGAATAATGTAACAATTTGGATGCAGGAAAGTAGCTGCCTATTACTATTATTTACAAAGAGGACTTGTATTGGATAACTGTTTTTCATTAACAATTTAAATTGTATTTTATTATTGGGTCTTGATATTTCAATAGTGAAATACACTATATGCAGTGTTTCTAAGCTTACACACACAAGAGTTCCTGGTTAAATTCCTAATCTAAGTGCTGCATTTAGCCATTGAATCTCTGGAAAAAGGAGAGAGAAAATTGACCAGTGTTTCCACTCCTGATTGCTGTCCCAGTGGTGGACAGATCTTGGACTCTGCTTGTGTGAACATTTGATGAGGACAGAGTCTGGCTTGGCTAATGGCTGATGCCCAATTGTTGAATAGCTTGCTGGCACTCATAGTTCAGGCTCACTTGAAGAGTATTATGCTACCTATCGAACTGTACCCCAGCATGAGTCATTGAGGAAAGGCAAAGGGAGAACATGTGGTGGAAGGAAGAATTTTCTTATCACTGTCGTTGGTGGCACTAGAGCAGAACCTGATGCTTTCGGTGGGGGGGTTGGTTGCAGGGATTGTCAGAACATCGAGTGGGGCTGGACCTCTGCTAATTATGTGCCATGTGTGAACTTTTGGATGTACTTAGGACCTCTTGCTAAAACCAGGTGATCGCTTCATTTTAATATTGTAATTGGAATGTCATGCTTGCTGGGAATGCAGTCTGCCTTGAGTTTGCCCACATAAAATGGGCCTTGGGGTAGGTACGTTCTTAACTGGCAGGGTTTCAGCATTTTAAAGCTGTATCCATCTGTTTTTGAAAAGATATCTGAAAGTTTAATTTGGTTTTCGATTTGTGCTAGATTTTCGCTGCTTTTTTTATAAGTTTATTTTTAAGGTTTTGACTTCCGTTTTGGTTGCCACATATTTAGATGCTACAATTATAATTTAAAAATGGGGATTCCTCACTTTCTATATTACTTGGAGGATGAGGAAGAGGAGAAAATAAAGGATGTAAGGCAGGTCAGTTTCCATCTGAGGTGTACTATTGGCACCCTTACCCACAAAGTCGCATTCAGAAGGCTGAAGTATAACTATTTTAGAATGTCAAAGGAAAACTACCTTCAGAGGCTGCATTTCACTCTGGAGGCAGTTAGAGTTGTGCTATCTCATGAAATCTGACCGTCCTTTTTATTTGCTAATAAGAAATGCAAATAGCCGCATCTGGATTCCCAATTAGCCACATTGCGGCTAGTGGCTAACTTATTGGACAGCACTGCCCTTGTTCACAGTAGAATTGTTAAATATACATGGATTCATATGTATTAATTTCAAGCTGAGAACCATACCTGTTAGTTTGAGGGTCCTACGTTTAAGCCTGTCATCAGGCTGGACAGATCGTATCTGGAAGTTGGCAAATTGGCATTGTAATTGATTTTGTTTTTAAATGGGAGCAATTTCCTTGGAGTTTAAGAAGCTGTATATGTATTGTCCAAACAAGATGGAATGCAGCTTACTCATCTGTATGACTTACTTTTATGCCTAAAATTTTCAAATTAGTGCCAAGCTTCAACAGAAGTTCTGAGGAATGAATGGTAAGGAGAGAAAGTGAAGTATCATAATACCTTGATGAGATGCATTTAAAAAATACTTGACGATATTGTAGTGCTTTTAAGTGGAAAAGACAAAGAAATACTGAACATTTGAAAGAAAATTAGGAATAACATTTTGAAATTGGTAGATCACTCAATGATAAGTTCCCCATAGAAAAAGTTTACCAACACTTAAGGTGACCAAGAGAGGAGTTTATCAAATTTAACTGAACACTTTTTTTTATTTTACACATTACTTGGGGAAACTTTTCACAGAACTAAAATTAATTTAAAAGCTAGACGTTGGACTTTTACAGTTTATTTGTATGTGATTAATATCTGACATTTAAGTTCATTTTGTGGCTTGTAAAATGATAAGTTATGTGTGTTTATTATATGATCTGCCAAGTGCCTGGATATTGTTTAGAAATCTAAATGCAGCTCTGTATTTTAGTGCTGTATTTGAAATGTACTGTATCATTTTTGGAACAATTTGACATAGCCTTATTAATGCTTTGGTAAACCTGCATTTTTGATTCAATATGATGACCACAACCATTTTCTGCAGTTGATGGAATGCTACCCACTGCAATCAAAAGTCTGTAGCTCATTTATATTTAATTCTAATTTGAAAGTAAACATCAGAATTTCCAAGAATAGTTTTGTATAGCAAACCATTGTAGAAGTGTTTGATTTTTATTTGTGAAGGTAGCTGCATAGTTGATGATTAAGTTGCAAATGAGCAATATTGGTCTCCTTGTGAGTACAGTAATGCTTAAGAATGTCTACTTATCCCATGATAAATATGCACCATATTGTTCTTACCCAACTGGTGTCATTGTTTTCTGTCACATTCTTTTGAGCAGAAGTGGCCCAAGTAGAGATGAGGTGCTTTCCTCTGGGAGGAAGGGGGATTCACACTCAGCCTCTGTGGCAGCCAGCTTGAATGGCATTGGCAGAGAACGCTTAATTGTAATATAAACATTACTGTTGTCTAGGGAGCATGTGACTGAAATAGAAAGTCGGGCAGCTGTTTAAGTCACATGATTCCCAGACGTCAATACAATTTGAAATTGGGTTTGTTGCCTTATTTAACTGCCTAGTGCAATTGCCCTAAATATGCTCAGCAATCAAATCTGAATGCTGTGATGATGAGTAAGTCACCTGCTTGTTAGTTGTCATCTAGAAGAGGTATGTATGGAGCTGCAACAAAAAAGGTGGAAATAAATATATATATTTTTTCAAACTTGCCATATGTAGAGAATTGATAGAAATATCAGTTGTGGTGACTGGTAACAAAATTTTAGTTGAGACCATTTGCACAGCTTCTGCAATTGTGCCTTAGCCGAAGTTCTATGTTATACTCTTTTGGCATGCTCTCTGTAGCTTTAGTGTACTTATGCCATTTCGTCAATGTTATTTTGAATTTCCAAATACAGTTTTCTTTCCCACCACGTGTAGTTTGGAATTGAGTATGGGTCTTTTCTTTCATTTCTTTTCCCTTCATATCTTTGCAGGTGGGGATGCTATTTTTATGCAGACGAGTCAAAATGATTCCCCCTTTGATGCCAAGTATAACTGCAGTAAAAAAAAAATCTGTGCCCTTTTAGTTCTCCATTCTGGAAGTAATAAAATTATGTATTCTAAGTACATAAAAATAAATACTAACTACTTAAACAGCTATTTTGTGAGACATCAGTGCAGCTGTTAGACATCTTGATAATCCTTTTGTTAATCCTATTGCATATTACACAATGCTGATTTGGCAGTATTTAGTTGGTCTAAACATTTTGACAGTTTTTGAATCATAGTGAACAATTTACAGTGCCCTGATATAAGCATCAGAGGTTAATAACATTGGCGATAGTAGCCATTTTGACTGTAGTGTCCGTGACTGAAACAGAAATCTCAGCAAATGAAGTGGCAGTATGTTTTTACCTAGTTATGATGGGGAGACTGTTTTACATTTGGGCCAGTGTGAAAACTAAGACACAATCGGATGTAACTCTAAAACTTTTAAGTCTAATTTTGTGCTTTTGTAAAAAAAAGTTTGAACTTGTATGTTTCAGTGCAATTCATAGAAACCTTATAAATATGTGGTTTCAATGTCAATTCCTTGTCTGTGGATGTCTTCTGCCATGAATACAAGTGTGCTTTTTGTAATGAATATCCATATATAGATAGCCCTTTATTATATTGGCCCAGATTTTGCAGTCTGCGGCGAACGAACGTCCCCAGCCATTCATTACACATGCATTACACTTACACTTGCCCACAGACTTTCTATGTGCTTTTGCACTGGAAGTTGGGGTGGTTGGAAAGCCATTTTGCCGCAGTGACCTCTACCGGGTATTTGGGACCTGTGTGAACAGGACAGCAACTGTGTATCTCAACCAATCAGATTGAAGAAAATCTTACTGCGGCATACAGAGTCTGAACCAGAAAGTGTAAGTTAGAATGTTAATTCAATGCCAAATCAGGTATAGAAAGCAGAATAAAGAGGGAAAGAAAGATTAGATTGAGAGAGAGGTAAGAGACAAAGAAAAAGTGGAAAAAAATTTTTTTTATTACTTTTTTAAAATGTTTAAATCTTCAACAATAATGAAAATCTGAAGAAATGAGACTTTACACTTGCACAAGTTTATTTTCAGTACTAGAGAGGTTGTTTGGCAATAATTAAGACTTAACACGCCATAATAAATTTACTTACACCGGAATGGACCAGCCCTAACTTTTCTGGCGACTACTGAAACTTAACACCCTTTCATGTGTTTCAGTGCCAAGTCTCTCGGTGAGATACCGTTCCAGCGAAGCTTCAAGGTTAGAAGGACTACATCTCTAATTGATGGGTGTTTTTCCAAGTGCACACAGCATGGAAATGTCACACCTCCAGATTGGTCCTTTTTATTTATAATACCCACACTTAGCCCTGACAGAGATTGATTGACTCAGTATTGATCAGGAAATCACCTTTTCTGTTCGTAACTTCTATACTAGCAGACCCTTCATGGCCACAATTCAGTCTGGAACAGGTACAGAATCCAATGTTGTAGTCAGCTTTATTTTGTGTAGTTGTGACCAGAATGTTGGGGAAATTAGGGTCTCTTCTATTATGTGGCAAACCCATTCTTTTCATTCGGTTTGCTGTTTTTTTTTGTCTGGTTACCATTTTACTTCTTGCAGTAAATCATCTTCTATATGGAATATTTCTACTTTTTTAATCATTCTGATCTTTAAGACTTAACATTTGTGACAAGTTTTGGTGAAAATGTTATTGGCCCGGATTTTGTGGTCAGTGGCGAAGGGATGGCACTCGTCGCTGACCTTGAAGAAAGCTGTCCACGAAGATTTAGCAGGCTATAGAGCATTGATTTCCCCTATTCCGACATAACTTTCAATCTGGCGCCATCTCTAAGAGATCTCTGGCGTCCAGCAATAGTGAAGTCATCAAGCAGGCTGAGCAGCCATTCGGATTGAAGAATTCTCAGACAGCAAACCAGGAAGTAAAAAGCACAGATTATAATTCACTATTTAATCATTTTACAGAAAGCAAAATAGAGATTGGGACATACACACTGGATTAAAGTAGAAGCTGAAATATCAAACTTAAAAAAAAAAAAAATTTTATTTTAAAAGTCATGGAATTTTTATCATGGAATGGAGAGAATGACTCTCCACACTTATAAAATTAGTTTTTCAGGGCTAGCGAGGTTGTTCAGCAGTAATTATAACTTAGTACGCCATTTAACAACTCAGTTACACCTCATTCAACAAGGCGTAACATTTTCAATGGTTTTTACCGTGAGAATAGTGCGTAAAAAGTTGAGGTTCACATCAAATCACTGATTCTGTGTTGATTGTATCTGCAAAGTCTGCAACAACCCGGTGGAGGAGCTTGGTATAACTGACAGCAACTTCCTAATTTCCGCATTTAACTGCGCATGAGCAGATGCCAGAAGTTGTTGTCAGTTTTACACAGTAATGGCGGCGAGTGCTGACAGTTTCGTCGTCATTACAACTGCAAATTCCAGGCCATTGTACTTTGACAAATTTTTAACTTCATTCTACGTTTCTTGAGTGTGTTCCTTTGGACACTGAATTACTTTTGAAAGTGAGGGAGCTTGTAGTTTTTGGTGTTTTATTTTGTAATGAGGCATGTGCCACTTGAATAATTTACCAGCTAAATTTGAGTGAATGATCAGTGGAGATGGGGTGGTGTCAGGTGTCCTGCCTGTAATTCGGCTGCATGCAAATTCAGGTATAAATTACAACCCTTTTCCCTTCCTCTTCCCCAAAATATGGGATGTGTGACACAGGTGGATTTGGTTATGTAAGGAAGGCTTTTGAAGCCAATTTGGAATTTTGGAAACTGCTCTTTTCAGCCCCACTGAACCACTAGCATTTCGAAGGGAATGTCTTTCCCTGATGGCTTAAGACTTTGCTTTGTTATCTTAGAATCTTTCTGCTGCTGAAAGTATGAAAAGTTTATTTCGTTTGTGCAAGTGGGTATGTGTCCTTGTACAGGAAACTTCCGTTTATCCGGTACCCAAATATCCGGAATTCTCGCGTAACCGGCAAAAATCAGGTAAGTTTTATTATACAGACAAGACCCCGATTCTGACCTTTCGCCCCCACGAAAGGGGGGTCAACGTTCTTCCGACTCGGACCTGTCGCCGCCACGGAGGAAAAAGCCGGAGTCTCGTTTACCTTCCCTCTCCGGGTCCCAATTGTTCAGCCTGTGGCCGTGTACGGGGCTCTCGTACCTTGGTAAGTATACCTCTCTGTAATCCGGCACTTTCGATCAACCGGCACCACGCCGGTCCCGTCGGTGCCGGAAAAACGAAAGTTTCCTGTACATCAAATTTAAGCAATCCTGTTTGTTTATTATTTTTGACTGCAAATTTATGGATGTGTTGAAAATGAAGAAAATAAACTGCTTTTACGATTTTCTAGCCAGCGCCTCTTGTATTAAAAAAAATACTCTCTTCCTATATTGAAGGAACACGGGTAATACTGAAATTTGTTGGTTTTGTTCAGCCACATTGGAATACACTGGTCCCCTGCTGTATGGGCGTATGATATGTTGGAGCGAGGTGTTGATTTGAGGGGATGGGGTTTCTCCTGAGAATTCCAGAATATTAGGGTAACAGAAGAAGTCTACCACGTTGTGAGGGGAAAGGACAAGTCCAGATGGACTATTGAATGTTTCCTTCTGATTTTAAAAATATATTCTGGGGGGAAAAAAGGAAAGGCAATTTACCATGCTGTAGTAGGGCAAGGATGCACCACACATTATTAAATCTTTGTAAATATATGCACATTGCATTGTGGCTATAAGGAAGGGAGATAGCAGATTTATATGCATGCACGGTTTGTGTAGCATTGCTGTACTAGAACAGTGAACTGGGAAAATCAGCCTATAGAAGTGGCTCTTTTTGTTTCTTTTACGCAGAGTTGGAACAAGGCATTAATTTTTTTTATTCGTTCCTGGGATGTGGGCGCCTTGAGAAGGTGGTGGTGAGTCGTATTCTTGAACCGTTGCAGTCTGTGTGGCGAAGTTACTTCCATAGTGCTGTAGGGGAGGGAGTTCCAGGATTTTGACTCTGCGATGAAGGAACGGCGATATTATTAGGATGGTGTGTAACGTGGAGGGGACCTCGCAGGTGATGTTCCCATGCACCTGCTGCCCTTGTCCTTAAAGGTGGTAGAGGTCACGGGTTTGGGAGGTGCTGCTGAAGAAGCCTTGGCGAGTTGCTGCAGTGCATCTTGTAGATGGTGCACACTGCAGCCACAGTGCGCCGGTGGTGGAGGGAGTAAATGATTTAGGTGGTAGATGGGGTGCCAATCAAGCGGGCTGCTTTGTCCTGGATGGTGTCGAGCTTCTTGAGTGTTGTTGGAGCTGCTCTCATCCAGGCAAGTGGAGAGTATTCCATCACACTCCTAACTTGTGCCTTGTAGATGGTGGAAAGGCTTTGGAGAGTCAGGAGGTGAGACACTCGCCACAGAATACCCAGCCTCTGACCTGCACTTGTTGCCACAGTATTTATGTGGCTGGTCCAGTTAAGTTTCTGGTCAATGGCGACCCCAGGATGTCGATTGTGGGGGATTTGGCGATGGTAATGTCGTTGAATGTCAAGGGGCGGTGGTTAGACTCTTGCTTTTTGGAGATAGTCATTGCCTGACACTTGTGTGGCGCGAATGTTACTTGCCACTTATCAGCCCAAGTCTGAATGTCATCCGGGTTTTGCTGCTTCATTGCCATCGATAACTGATAAACTGTGAGCCTGAATGGTTAACCGTTCAGTTAGAAGCTAATTTTATTAACTTAACCCTATTCACACTTCAGTTGTATGTTTTTACATGTGAACTAGTTAACTCTCTTGCGCTGCAGGATAAATAGATTTTGTGTGATTAGTACAGTATTGTACCTGTTGGTTTAAAGGTTACTAAAGAATCTGTTAAAATACCATATCTATACTTTTTGTTTTTCAGCTGAATAATTTGACTTAAAATTATTTTACTCTGTTTTGTCATTTAGTTAAGTGGTATATGACCTAGAGCAGCCACAATGACTGTAGCTGCACAGTTGCTTGGGAATGCTTTTTATCCCACAGTGACCTTTGGTGTTAGCCCCTTCACTGCAATTTTATTTACGCACACACTGACCTTTGCCATGGAAACACAAGAGAAACATAGAGAAACAACTTGGCAATGGTTCCATGTACAAGCAATGGGTGTCAGTGCAAGTGTAGTGTTACATGGGTTGTGGGTGGGTGGAGGTGGGGAGAGAGAATAGGCCTCACTGCTAGCATTGTGTAGTACCTAATGCACCACTAAAGTACCCTAAAGATGATGTATATAATTTTTAAACTTTACAAATGTTTTTAAGATCTTGAGAATTACATTTTTGCAGTTTTTATAAGCTGATTTCTTTTGCTATTACTGGAGAGTGTTGATAGGACAGATGGAGACCAAAATAAAATGTCCTTAAATTAGATGATCAACATATGTAATATTATACAGCAGTTTTATTTTAGTTTCTGTTTACTATCCCTGCAGAAAGGGCATGTGGGGTTTTACTGATCTGGAAGGTATAAATGTCAGTACTTTAATATAACTCAGAATTCATATGCTTGAGTTGTGATGTGTAACAGCTGGTCGGCTGAGGTCTTGTTAGATTAAATAACCACAAACCCTGCAGACATTGCATTCTGCCCTGTAACATGGTGTGTTTGATCCGTACTTGCCAATTGAAATTTGGTATATGATTGATGAAAGAATGCCAGGTGCGTTTTTAGGAGAGCGACGATCCAATATTGTCCTTATATTCATGGATATTTTATGAGGTAAAGGAGCTGTGCTTTTATCACTAAGTTGAAATGTAAACATCCCTCTCCTTCCCAATCTCTCTTTCCCTGCCCAGCAAAGATTCTTGGGATTAAGCCTACATGCATCACAACATATTAGAAACCCTTACGATCTGTCTGTTTTATTTTTATTTATAGTATATGAAAACAAAATCATCTCAGACATGAGTTTTGAAGCTGCATTATAACTTTAGTGAAAATTCATTTGAAATCAGTTGATTATATGATTAATTCTGCCAGGTCCATTATTTTTTTTAAATTCTTCTGTTAAGTACTGAATCTGAAGTGTGGTTTGGCTCTCGAACTTTACAGTAATTATTCACTACTGATCTCCTGTGGCTTTGCCTACAGGAGTTGGAGATAATGGGATATCCTCAACATTGGTGGCATGGGTAGTGTCACTGATAAGCGTGCATGCACAGAGGGGTCAGTGGTCCTATGGGGAAAAGGCAGAGAGATGCTAAGAAGGCATCAAGAGGCATTGGATTAGTGTGTCGGGGAGGGTCGGAGGTTGCGTGGGCTGAAAGGAAAATCACACGCAGGAGAATTGAGCAACATTGTGGACTAGTGTGTAATTGGAGTGGAACAGAAGATGAGGCTGAGGCTGCTGAGAAAGGAGTCAAAAGTTGTTTAGTGAATGGTAAGATATAATTGGTAACTTGATGATTTTCTGTTTGCTTTTCTGAATTCTTGAATGAGTTAACTGTAATAATATTTGTATGAGTATAGAGCAAAGTTGCATGAGTATAGAGGAAGCAGTAAGGCTGCTTGTAGCTTTTCGTAATTACCTGTATTTGGGCAAATCACTTTGTTATTAGAGACATTTGGAAAAGTGTGACATTTTTGTGCTGTGGGTAGATTTGAAGTATGATGTATGCTATAAGCATGATGTTTATAGTTTATGTTTGACAGTGTTACTGTCCTATCCTATTGGTTCTGATTCCTTTTTTTTTAAATTTTTGGTTTGCACACAAGTATAATTCAAGAAATTTCTGTTGTACTGTAATACAGAAAATTACCCAATCCCAAATGCTGCTAGGAGCAAATGTGTTGGAATCCTGATACAGTACAGGCATTGGTTTACTGAACACTGTTCGAATCAGAATTATTTTGATCTAGTTGACTGTTTTATGTGAATTTTCTGATGTAATGTATTTTCAATAATTTCACTACCAAATGACTAAAATGTAATAAATAGAGGCATTACAAAAGTTAACTTCTTTAAAAAAAAAAAAAAAAATAATTACTGATGTGTAGGTATACCATTTTTAGGTTTGAGAAGTTTTAAAATTGTGCAAATGTTTGTCATCCTATTGTTTAAAACTTGTAAAATTTATTTGAGTTGGCAGTCCTGAATGTTCACTTATACATTTAAGGGGCCATAGCACCATAGAAGTTTACAGCATAGAAGGGGATCATTCGGCTGGCTGTTTGCTAGAGCAATCTAAAATTAATTCCACGGCTTTGCTCACTCCTCACAGCTCTGTATTTTCCTTTGCTTCAAATACTCATTTACTCTTCCCTTTAAAAGGTGCAATGATTTCTGCCTCAACAATTCCCTGTAGCAAAGCATTCCATAATCTGTGGGGGGAAAAATTCTCCTAATCTGTTTCTTCACTCTGTGACACTAAATTGATGACTCTTGTCACTGACTTCTGAACAAGGGGAAATGGTACTTCCCTATTCACCCCATCAGAACCTTTTCACAATCCTAATCTCTATTAAATCTCTTATTAGCCTTGTCTGCTCCACTGGAAATAGTCCAGTATCTTAAGTCTCTCCTCATAACCGTAGTTGTTCATCCCTGCCATCATTCTGATGAATCTATGCAGTCTAAGACTTTAATATCCTTTCTGTAATGGGGCAACCAAAACTGCACACAGTATTCCTAACTGTAGTCTAACCAATGTTTTGTACACATTTATTATGACTTCTATACTCTATGTCCCTATTTATGAAACTCTTAATTGCTGCTTGCCCTTTTTAAGGCTTTAATCTATCTGGTGACCTCTGACCTCAAAGTAAAACAGCAGCAATTCAGAATTGAAGAGATAGGGAAAGTATCAATCAAAGGTTGCTGCAGCACTACCAAGGAGAAATTATTAAGGCCTTACGAAAATAACCAACCCTCAATGACCAGTCAGGAAAACCTAAGAATGAACGGAAGAGAAGTTGAACCAATTGAATCACTCACAATGCTTTTGGGAATAAAATTGGTCAATTTCTTTAACTAAAATTCCTACTGTCCAAAATAAACAAAATGAGAAAAAAAGAAAAGGTACTTCACAATCGTGTGATCAAATTTGCCAATTGAATTGTCTTTTTAATACCTTCATTAAAATTTTTACCTCAATGTTTCAAAAGCGTAGGCTGCAACAAGATATATTTTCCCAGAACAGTTCAAAGGAGTTACCAACCACATTCATACATTCTGAGAACGTTCAGTTTGCATAAATACGTTTTTCTGAGTCGATGTAGAGGGGTGGGGTCGTCTTCTGAGGAATTGAGTTTCATTGTTTTTCCCAAATGACTGAAACAAATTGTAGATTGAATTCTCAAAGCTTTATTTAAGGCCAGTTTCACAATTAAAATGTTAACAGCTTTAACCTCACGGGCAGTTAGACAACATACATCCCATGCAGTCGCACATCCATTTTGCCAGCCATCAAACAGTAGGTCATCCTCTTGCTCACAGAATTTGTTTTGTGCATCGATGTTGGGTTTCCTTTCGATTCATTTTTGCTTGGTACTTCTTCCCCACACAAACCCCATCCTCAGCCTTGACAAAGGTCGAAAAATATCTATAATTAATTTTGAAGCTTTACGAAAGCTGAAACAATAAATATCCCCTTGCGTAGCTACTTAACTTTAATTGTTCACATCCCTTTAAATTTGACCCGTTGGTCAGAGTTTCTGAATGCCCCATTCGGCTGCCTCCCTCCACAACACGAAAGCCACCGAGGCAGCTATGAATGTTTCAAATGAGCTGACAAAAAAATGGGGGCAGTCAGCTCATTTTCTTGCCAGCTATCTTTGTACCAGCAGCTATGTGGAAAAGGTTAAACTTAATCTGGAGTAGAATATCATCCGTTAAAAGTCTGTTTCCCAGCTCAGTGTTTAAGTGTCAGCTTGGCTCAGTGGTAGAACATTCACCTCTAAGTCAGAAGGTCTTGGGCTGAAATTGTGCTCCAGGATCTGAGAACATAATCTAGGCTGAGACTTCAGTCCAACATTCAAAGAGTGAAAGCTGCTATATTAATGCAACTTCTTTTTCTTTTTATGTTTAGTCCTGATGTTTGTGTTATTTCTCTCAATTTTTGTTTAACTCCCACTCCAGTTGTATGTGTTTTTAAGTACAGTTCTGTTGTTTCTTTTTAGTCCCACAACTAAGGTTTGTGTTCTTTTTGTCCATCTCTTGGTGTTTGTGCATTTTCTGCCTCATACACAGCAACTTTCGTGCATGTGCACACACATGCACACACCTTTCTGCCCATATGTAGATAGATATACGCAAACTACTCTACACAATTCAATCAAATGTATGCACTGTAAATTCATCCCAGCAGCAGGTGAAGCCGCTGTATTAAACACAGGAGAGGATCCCACACAGGCACTGATGACTCTGAAGCAGTGAACCACTTTGTGCAAATACATTCTCTGCTGTGACTGCCAGCAGAGAGAACTTTTGAATTCATAGTTGTTGATAATGGAGTCCTAATGAACAGATTGCTGGCTGACACAGAAATTGTTGTTGC
Organism: Squalus acanthias; assembly: GCA_030390025.1. Lineage (NCBI taxonomy): Eukaryota > Metazoa > Chordata > Chondrichthyes > Squaliformes > Squalidae > Squalus > Squalus acanthias. Next base: position 46,156,120 of record CM059430.1, read on the forward strand.
TGAGTAGGAGGAGGCTGTTGCTGTGGAGAGTGAGGAAAAGGCCCAAGTGAGAGGATGAAGCGGGCAGACAGAGGTAAAGGAACCATTTCACCCAATGTTTCCACTTGTGTGCAATTGCTGCGGCTGTCACTGACAACGAAGCCACGTGCCCCGATGGAAGATTTCGCTGCACTAGATGCTTTGTGAACGAATGCATTTTCGGCACGAAGCAAAACACAATGGGCCGGATTTTCCGTGTGCGGATACCTCCGATCTGGAAAACTCTATGCACTTATCTGCTGGCTCCGTAGGTCCCGAGACTTGCGATCCTGGGCCTCTCCTGGTCCGCGCGCGCAGAGGCCCAGGTATCCCAGGGGCGCAGGCAGTTTGCAAGCGTCCCTGGGATCACGTGGGCCATGGGGAACCAATCAAAGAAGGGTATCCCCCTTCATACTTTTGACAGGTCTCTACGCATAGATCTGTCAAAAGTATGAATGGGGATCACATTTAAAAACAGTTAAACATTAAATACATTTTTTTTAAAAATCACGTATTTAAAATTAGTTAAAATTACATTTTAAACAAATTTAATTTTTTGAAAATTTTGCGGGGCTAAAAATAACTTGCCTTTTAAAAGTATTTTAAAATTATAAATGAGTGGGGGGGGGGGGGGATTTAAAAAAACAAACTCTTATGCTTTTACCAGGCATAAGATTTTTAAGAGTTTTCAGCGGGTGGAGGTTGTGCAGAAAGCGGAACTCTCTGCCCACAGAGGCCCTTCTCCCGGGCAGGCGGAGGATCTGTCGAGAATTCTTGACCGATCGGAAGTGCCGGTTTTCAGCGCATGCGCTTCACATGCCTGAAACCGGCACTTGCGAGGACCCTATGGGTGCGTACACACCCGTGGGGGTCGGGATATCCGGCCCAATGCGGGTTTCGCAAAATGACTGAATTTTTGTTGTGCAGCTTGTATAGTGCTCAAGTTTTTGTCATGTGTATTTCGATAGTTGTGTGAATGTTTTATGGCAATTTAGTGTTCCTGTAGTGTTTTGCTGTGATGTTTCATTAAAATTAATTTGTACTACTGGATAATTCAATTTTTTTTTGATCAAAAAATAACTTTGAATTAACAGGAGTAAAGGGAAAGGAAAGAACTTACATTTATATAGTGCCTTTCTCAACCTCGACATTTCAAAGTGCTTTAGAGCCAGTGAAGTACTTTTGAAGTATAGTCACTGTTGTAATGTAGGGAAACGCAGCAGCCAATCTACACACAGCAAGGTACCACTAACCCCGATGAGCTCATCTGTTTTACTGATGTTTTTTGAGGGATAAATATTGGCTGGGCATCTGGGAAGAACCCCCATGCTCCTCTTTGAATAGTGCCATGGAATTTTTACGGGAGAGCAGATGGTGTCTTGGTTTAACGTCTCATCCGAAAGACTGCACCTCCAACAATGCAGCACTCCATCAGTACCACACTGAAATGTCAGCCTGGATTATGTGCTCAAAACACCAATTCAAGGGGATATACATATACAGTACACATGTTGTTTGGGCATGTGCTGCTAACTGCATTTTCCAGTTTACAATAAATATATATGTAATTCAACTGCAGTGTATATTTTCAAACTTCAGAGAATGTTTTGCTTCCAGTAACCTGAGCTCTTCCTTGCCTTTCACCTACTAAAATGAAGTGTTAAAATGCAAAGTAATATGTGTTATGTCTACTAACTGCTTTTCCTTCTCCCTTACCAGGGAGAATGGGCTTTTTTGTACATCTTAAAAAGTTACCACGCAAGGAACTAAAACTGCACCACAAACCAGTATGGGGGCAAAAATACTGGGAGGAAAATAAAATATATTTTTGGTACTATCGACGAAAGAAACTTTACATGGTACAAACCTTAATCACTAATTGAAAATAACTTAATTTAACTTGTCTTTCTGCATTTAAAAAAAGGAAAACTGACATGATGCATTTTCAGTTCATAATACACTAGAATAATACACAAGCAACAATGACTTGCATTTATATAGCGCATTTCACATAGGAAAACATCCCAAAGGAGGATCTTAAAGGAGTGCAGAGGGGTGAAGAAGAGGAGTTTTAGGGAGGGAATTCCAGAGCTTGGGGCCTATATGGCTAAAGGCACAGCTGTCAATGGTGGGGCGAAGGGAGTGGAGGATGCAAAAGAGACCTACCTCTTCAATTCTAATTTGCTGCTGTTTTACTTTTGAGGTAGTCTATCTTTTGAGGCCAGAGTTGGATGAACGTTGAGTTCTTGGAGGGTTGTAGGGCTGTAGGAGGTTATAAGTCAGAAGGCGATGGATTCAAGTCCCACCCTAGGCTGAGACTTCAGTGCAGTTCTGAGAGAGTTATGCACTGTCGAAGTTACCATCTTTTGTTTCACACGTTAAACCGAGGCACTGTCTGCCCTCAGATGGACATAAAAGATACCATGGCATTTTTTGAAGAAAAGCAGGGGAGTTCTCCAGTGTTCTGGACAACATTTATCCCTCAACCAAAACCACTATAACAGATTATCTGGTCATTTATCTCTGTGGTTTGTGGGACCTTGCTATGCACAAGTTGTCTGCTGCATTTCCCTACATTACAACAGCAACTACACTTCATAACTACTTAATTGGCTGTAAAGTGCTTTGGGACATCCTGAGGTTATGAAAGGCGCTATACAAAATGCAAGTTCTGTCTCTCCTACATGACACTGTAACCAGACACTTGAGAACAACTTACACTTATACATTGCCTTTAATACAGCAACAGTGTTTTACAGTTAGGGGTCAGCATTGAGTGGGAGGGAAATTAGTGGAGCTAGTTGAAGGCACAGTTGAAGGGGTAAGTTTTAGGGTGTGGAGAGACATAGCAAGGTGGACAGGTTTAGGGAGAAAGTTCGAGTGTGTTGGGGCAAGATGGCTGAAGGTTCTGCCACTGATGGTAACGTAGAGAGAGGAGGAAATACACAAGTAGACTAGAGTTGAAAGAGTGGAAGATGCAAGCAGGGATATAGGACTAGAGGAGGTTGCAGAGTTGTGTATTGAGAGGCTGTTGAGGGATTAGTGATGGAGATGAGGATTTTGAAGTTGGATGTGTTGAGGAACAGGGAGCTAATGGAGTTTACTGAGGACAGGGTGATGGGGGAGCAGGGTGTTGTGCCTGGTGGGATGTGGGCAGCAAAGTTCTGGATGAGTTAAAGTTTATGTAAGGTGGAGTCTGGGGCAGTGAGGAGGTCATTGGGTTGAGCCTGGAGGGGACAAATGCATGAATGTGAGTGGACATAAATGTTTAAGTCCTGTTCAAGGGCTGTCAAAGCTCAATCAGATTAGGTTGTTAGATTTGAATGACTGAGAAATTGGGCCCAATTCCTTGGATTTCTGGTTGGCAGATAAGTACTGTATGATTTATAGTATTGGGCCTTGTTTTTGTTTGCAAAATATTTGTTGAATTTTATACACATTTTTAAAAAAGTAAGCTGAATCCAGCATTCATTTATAGTGAAGCGAATCCAGCATTCATTTACAGTAAAGCTATTTTGTTTTGTAGAAGTTATTTTGTTTAGTGCTAATAGTTGTCAAATGGTTTACAGTGCAAGTAATGTCTATCTTTTGAGCATTGAGAATTTGGAAATGAGCTACAGTTGGGTTACTGCTTTAGTTCCACTAATACCTGGCATTTTAATTTGAAAGTTAATATTTTCTGATAGTTGTAGATACAGGTTTTCCAAAGCAAATCTAGTCTGGGAGCTGATCTGCCTTTCATACTTTGATATTGAAATGCTTCTGGGCTTTCATATTTACATGTTGCCAAGCTTTAAATCATCATCAGGCCATCTTATTTGAAATTAAATGCTCAAGGCCTTAATTTATGTCACTACTGGGTCTTTTTCATGGTTTCAGACATCTTGCGTATTGTGGAAATCTCACATGTAATTAAGTGTTGTGTATGTAATTGCATGAGAACCAAGAGTGAGCACTTATCATACCTACCTCCCTGTGGACCTTTCACATTTCGTATCACAGCCCTTGGTTTACCAGGAAAAATCTCTTTCCTGTGTGTTTTTTTTTGTCTGATTATACTCCTGTGAAGTGTCTTGGGATGTTTTACTACGTTAAAGATGCTATATAAATGCAAGTTGTTTTGAATACTTAGTGGATACGTCACTGGTACTAATGAACTAACAGCATTCTTTAACAAACATGAAACTTCCTCATTGAACATGACCGGCACTAACATTCTATATCGTGTAATTTACCAAGAGTAACTATTCAAACTAGATTAAACTTGAAATCTATCTTTGTGGCTACAAATTACTAGAACTTTTGTGAAAGGAAAACAAATACCATCCCATAGAAATAATCAGGACTACTGAGTGTACTCCGTCATAGTCATAACAGCACAGAAGGAGACCATTCGACCCGTCGAGTCTGTGCCATCTCTCTGTCGAGCAATCCAGTCAGTTCCATTCCTCCGCTCTATCCCCGTAGCCCTGCAAGTTTATTTCCCTCAAGTGCCTATCCAGTCTCTCCTTGAAAACATTGAGTGTCTCCGCTTCCACCACTTCTGTTGGCAGCGAGTTCCAGGTCATCACCACTCGCTGCGTAAAAAAGTTTTTCCTCACATCCCCCCTGTATCTCTTGCCCAAAACCTTCAATCTGTGTCCCCTAGTCCTTGTACCGTCTACTAGTGGGAACAGCCTTTCCCCATCTAACCTATCCAAACCTGTCATAATCTTGTACACCTCCATCAAATCACCCCTCCACCTCCTTTGCTCTAATGAAAACAAATCCAGCTTCTCCAAGCTGTCCTTGTAGCTAAGATTCCCCCATCCCCGGAACCATTCTGGTAAATCTCCTCTGCACCCTCAAGGGCCTTCACATCCTTCCTAAAGTGTGATGACTAGAACTGGACGCAATACTCCAGTTGTGGCCTAACCAGCGCTTTATAAAGGTTCAGCATAACTTCTCTACTTTTGTACTTAATACCTCTATTTATGAAGCCCAAGATCCCATATGCTTTGCTAACCACTCTTTAAAACTATGCCATTAAGTGTATATTGCCTCTGCCTGTTCTTTCTGCCAAAATGCATCACCTCACACTTCTCTGTATTAAATTCCGTCTGCCCATTCTGCTAGCCTTTCTATGTCCTGTTGCAGTCGATTGGTATCATCCTCACTGTTTGCCACACCCCCAAGTTTGGTGTCATCGGCAAATTTAGAAATTCTACTCCGTATTCCAATATCCAGGTCATATCAAAAAAAGCAGTGGCCCCAGCACTGACCCTTGGGGAACACCACTGTCTACCATCCTCCAATCTGAAAAACAGCCATTTACCACAACTCGCTGTTTTCTGTCCTTAAGCCAATTCCTTATCCAAGCTGCCACTGACCCTCCTATTCCATAAGCCTCAATTTTGTTAACCAGCCTCCTCCCCCCCCCACCCCCGCTAAATACCTGTTTGGATTCTGTCACATTTTCAAATTTTGGGTTTCTCATGGCTGAGTTATGCCATGATTATGGAGAAACAAGGACACCACTGTTCTGACTTTATCGTTTTACTTTAAGAAGGCCTTAATGTTCATGGACAGGCCAGTACCACTATTGTTCAACAACTCAACTCCAATTATTTATTTATCTTTTAAATTGTTCTCAAACACGAAGCACATTTGAACTGTTCAACCTTTTGCTTTCAAATGCTGATTATATCCATTTTCTGTTTTTGTTAAATATATAATTGATGTCTGAGAAGATGTATTTGGCCTGTTTTAGAAAACTACATCACAGATAATTGCTCCTTGAAATATTCTATCATTGGTACTTGTGTTTGTTGGCTGAATACGCAGTAATATTGCAGCAATAATTTTGCAGCAGAGGACTCCACAGACTTTTTGTTGAAATCTTGGGCTAGGCTGATTAAGTTGGTGAGACAACTTCTAACAAAAAGGAGAGGAAAAACTCCATATTTGAGGTCAGTTCGGCCTGGGAAAGGAGCCTGGCCTACTGAAGGAAAACTCACTCATTTAAGCTCAGTCAGAAAGCTGACCAGAAAATGTTAAAGTAGCCCACTAGTGTGGGATAGTGTGACATGGATTATTTTTCCTATTCATGGAGGAGAGGCTTGAAGTAAAGTAAGTGAATTTTGATTATAACTATCACTCTGTATGCTTACTTGCTTCATTTTAGTAAAATATTTCAGTCTATCTGCTCAAAGTAAGGTTAAGTGCATGTGAGGTCTCATGAAAGACATGGGCCTAGAACTTGGTTTGGGCCCAGACCCGGTGTTGCACGACCAGCGTGCCTAAGCCGAGAGGCCCGAGGATCGATGGAAATTTGGTCCTCATCAATATACTTGGCATGAGATGTCGGCACGGATCACGCCTCCACAGGCAGCTTGCCCAGCAAAGACATCATTGTCAGGCCACCTGCCTCGCCGGCAGTGGCCCTCGGTTAAATCACAGCTTTTTAGCGGCCATGGGCTGTCTGACGTCTGCCCCACTCATTGCCGACATTTTGAAAAGGGGTCCTTTAATGGGCGTTAGGCTGCTAATTTACATATTTAATGTGCCTAACTCATGTTTTAGGCACCTGTCTGGAACGCCTATAAATAGGGCTCAACAACTTTAGCAGTGGGGCCACTGCTTGCACAGATCCTCAGGCTCCCTCTTTTCCCGATGACGAGGCCCTCCCGAAATTTCCTCCCTGCGACTTACCTGAGTCGCCTGTGCAGTTGTACTCGAGCACCTACAGGAGGAGGAGAAGATTGCTTTAAAAAAAAAGTATGTTTTTCAGGTGTTGCGAGATGAGGTGCACTTTTGAAAGACTAAAAGTAACATAATTTTCTAATTTGAATTTTGCGTTACATGAAGAAGTAAATGTACCAAATAATGGTGTCCTAGTAATGAAATTCACCTTACGGAGAAATTAGTTAAAGTGAAACTGAACTTTGTTACTTAACCAGTCAACCCAAGTACTGAGCAGTCGAAACTTCCTATTTTGCTGACCAGTATGGTTTTCTCTAAAAATTTAGAGATCCACTAGAGTTTTTTTTTTATTCGCTTATGGGATCTGGGCGTCACTGGCAAGGCCAGCATTTATTGCCCATCCCTAGTTGCCCTTGATGCTATGATAAAACATCCACCCACACCCCAACTTTTTTTGGTCTGGCCAACTTCTGACCTTGACAACAGTTTTCAATTTCATTTGTATCCTTCAACAAGAGTTTTGGCAACAAAGAGTCTTGTACACAGGAAAGAGGTGGGCATTTTTTTCGGGGGTGGGGGAGGAAATAGGTCTGCACCTTGTGAGATCCTTTCTTCCTGGATGTCTCATACATCTGACCCTCGAAGTATTAATGTAAGTTAACTCCTGAAGCTTTAATGGTTGTAGCTGTGTGTTTAAAATCTGGAAAAAAAATTCCATGAGACTTGTAGTGTGGTTGGAAATGAAATTCTGCTGTTCTTTTCAACAGGGAATTATTCAGTTATCTGTATGAAAACTAATGATCATACAGTTTGGAGACTGAAAGATGGACAGCACAGATTAAATCTTTAGTGGAGAGAAAAATGCAGTTGAGGTTTTTGATTTCCAATATGGTCATTTTCTATGTCCTTGTAAATTGCTACAATATTTTGTTTCTTCTGATAGAAGCCAGAAACATGGCAGAAGTCAATATAGTTATAAATTTACAGTTGCTGTAACCAAAAACTTGAAAAACTGTTTCTGTTTCTACATTTGGGCACTGATAAGCCAAAGTTCTTGACTACAAAAATTCAGAATCCTTTTTACAATGCATTGTGGATTTTGTACACTATACAAGTGAATTTTTTTGCATCTGCAGTGTATCTGTTGCCTAACAATGTGTTGAATGATTATAGAGCACCGTAATAATGAGTATGCAGTTTTATGTTCGTATTTCTGATGTACCATTGCTGTATTTTGCAGTTATCTTTATGTTGAACCAGGAAAAACTGAAGAAAAGATGTCAAATTGAGAGGGGGGAAAAATGACTCCGATTTATTCATTTCTGTGTTGCTAAAAGAAAGTCTTGTGGTTTAAAAAAAACTTGGGGGAGGTTTTGAAGATGTTCTGCAGCTCTCACTGAAGAGAACCTGATTCATCTTTTGGTGCTCATTTTCTGTTTCTTTCTCTCCAGAAAATCTAGCAGCTTTTGCTTACTGTAAACATGTCTTTCACAGCTTCAAGGTTACAATGAAAAGCCAATCAACCTGCAGATGTTCATTGGAACTGCTGATGATCGCTATTTAAGACCACATGCATTCTACCAGGTGCACAGAATCACTGGGAAGACCGTTGCTACAGCTAGCCAGGAGATTATAGTTACCAGTACAAAGGTTCTTGAAATTCCTCTTCTGCCTGAAAACAATATGACTGCCAGGTACTTGTCCAAACCTCTAAGTGTAATGATATTTATCTTTTTGTCTTCTCTCCTGTTTAAATCCTTTCATTCTTGAGGTATAAAAGCTTGATAATGTAACCCCTTAACTGCTAAAGTCATTGGAACTTTGTTAAATTTGTTACATTTTCTTTAAAACTTTTGTCAGTTCCATCTACTTTAAAGCTACAGTCCTTATAATTTAACTTCTGAAAATAAGTTACTGGCAGAATTTACACATGGTGGAGAGACACACATATGCCTCAGTTATCTTATTCAAAGGAATATTCCAGGATAAGGCATCACAAAGGTCTTGTCTTTTGACTATTCTGAAAATTAATTACACAAATTATAAATGAAAAATATATTCAGTGTCCACGATGCAGTGGTAGTTTCACTTCAAGGCTTTATTCACAAGTCCAGGACTGAAAAATTAGATTTCCCATCACTCCCTGTATTGAAGGCAACAGGAAATCAAAGGTGAAGCAATGTCATGCTTCAGTAACTAGATTCCAATATGAAGAAAAGATGATAGCCACCAGCAAGAGGCATATAACAAATTTAGAAGAAAATTGGATATGAATGTATATTTTTCAATTGAATGCTTGAGAACAAGACTAATGTAGGAACTTGACCTGGAGTATTCCTTTTTAAGCAAAAAAGGGATGTCTTTGAGACCCATATCATTGACCCTTCCTAATTTAGGAGTGCTAATAAAGCAGTTTTCTTAAACAGATGCTTGTTCTACCATGTGTTAAGATGAAGAAAGCTCTAAGTGTTCATTCAATGGCAGACCCTCTACAAAATTGTGATCCTGGGTGAAGAGCGTGAAGTATCTGGCATAAATGGGTGATGTCTAATATGTGGCCAAGATATTTGTGGAACATTAAGAAGCTTCCGATAGATGGGGATTGCATTTTGACTGTAAACCGAAGTATGGGTGGTGAGGACCTTTATGCGACTGATGCATTTCCTAGTATTGAACCAAAGAAGAGTAATATTGTGCCTTGCTCAATGTTTTTCAGAGCTGGTCTACTTCGACAGAAATCTTGGAGCTCCAAATTGTTTATGCCTAACTTTTTCAAATTTGTAGGAGTTGGGAAGCTATAAAAAGGTTTCTGACATGTATACGTTCCTCAGTCACACCTTGTAGTGCTTTAATTCCACCAATTCAAAGATGCTTAGGAACAGGAGCTAATTATTACTATAGATATAGTCATCCAGAGGGTAGCATATTTCATTGCAATACTATTTTTGTAAGTGACAGACTTAAGATGATACAATTTAAGGTCTTTTCTAAGACCTATTTTCTTTCTTTTTCATCTTTCCACACTCTCTGAATGTTGTAGTTTGATCGTTTCCAATCATAGCGATGATATCCAGATTACTACCACACAGTTTGAAACAAAAGGTTGTTTGTATTAAGGGCGGTTTTGGTGAGGTGGAATGCATTGAATAAGTGTGGCTATCTTGTAACTTGAGAGACCTGGGACCTGTCAACATATTGCAATTTCTTCAGCTTGATAAGATAATCAGTTTTCCATCTCATTCATTTACATTTGGAAAATGTTGTTCTTTAGCACCTCTAACAGTGGCCAAACATCTTTCCATGTGGAAGGGAGGAACAACTGGTTGAGGAGACTCCACAAGGCTGCTCCTGCACGTATCCTGGCAGCTGAACAACAGCATTGACGGTAGCCTGGCAGTATCTACCAGCTGTCTGTCACCCGCAATACAATCCAAACATATACCACAACTATGAGATCCATGCCTGATTCTGATATTAGCTACTAGGGAAGAATTTTTATATAACATGCACTTATACATTTTATCCTTGTGTACTAAAGAATGACTTGCATGTTCTCTTCGAAAGAACAACTTTCTTCGGATGTCACAAGTGAAGAACCATACTCCAGTTGAAGTTTGAGTCTCTGTTCAATGGAGTATGAGGCGCATTCTTGTTTCTCTTCATTAGAGATTGGGAAAAGTTTAGAGATTTCCATATTCAACACTACTTAGCCAGCATTTCTATGCCTCTATTTATAAAGCCAGGGATCCTGTATACTTTAACAGCCTTCTCAACTTGTCCTGGCAACTTGACTCCCCAGGTCTCTGTTCCTGCATCCCCATTAAAATTGTACCATTTAGTTTATATTGCCACTCCTCATTCTTCCTCCAAAATGCATCATTTCACACTTCTCTGCATTAAATTTCATCTGCCATGTAACTGTGACTTTCTTCCTGAAGTCTGCTACTATCCTCCTCACTGTTTACTACTTTTCCAAGTTTTGTGTCATCTGCAAACTTTGAAATTATGCCCCTTATACCCAAGTCCAGGTCATTAATATATATCAAAAAGAGCAGTGGTCTTAATACTGACCCCTGAGGGACACCACTGCATACTTCACTTCAGTCTGAAAAACTGCTCTCTGCTTTCTTTCTCTTAGCCAATTTCGTGTCGATGCTGCCTTTGTCCCTTTAATGCCATGGGCTTCAATTTTGCTAATGTCTATTATGTGGTACTTTATCAAATGCCTTTTCAAAGTCCATATACGTATCAACCGGACTACCTTCATCAACCCTCTCTGTTATTTCATTGAAGAACTCAAACAAGTTTCAGATACAATTTGCCCTTAACAAATCAGCCATTGGCTGTCATTTATTAACCCATGATTTTCCAAGTGAAAATTAATTTTGTCTTGGATTATGGTCTCTAGACATTTCCCTACCACTGATGTTAGACTGACTGGACCTGTAGTTACTGAGTTTATCCATGTTCACTTTTTTGAATAGGGGTGTAACATTTGCAACCCTCCAGTCCTCTGGCACTGCTCTCCTATCCAAGAAGAATTAAGATTGTGGCCAGAGCCTCTGCTATTTCTTCCCTTACTTCCCTCAGCAACCTAAGATGCATCCCATCCGGACCGGGTGACTTTTTGCCAACCTTTTAAGTATGTCCTCTTTATTTCCATCCTGTCCAATTTCTCTACCCCCTCTTCCTTTACTGTGACATTGGCACCATCCCCAACTTTTTTGTGAAGACCGATGCAAAGCACTCATTCAGTACCTCAGCCATAATCATAAAAAACTATATTTCTTTTATAGAATTTGAATAGCTCGTCAATTGATAACCACCACAATTTGTTTACTGCGGTCAGGAACAAGCTATGTGGTTGAATACCTAGAATATGAACATGTTAATGTCACTTCAAAGTGGGGGATGAATCACTTCTATCTAGGTGGGGTGGCCGACTTAACTTGTATCAGTTGCTAAGTCCACATAGTTTACAGAAACATTTAATATTGGTTACCTGACTGCAAGAAGGAGACATTGTGCAGTTCTGAGTGTTTGATCGGGCGGGGAAAGGAATGGTCTTGTGTGCAAGGCTTGCAGTTTTGTTTTACCCTGAACCAGTTTCTGGGAAATTGCCTGATGCATTTGAACCCTACTGTGGTACTGCAGTTAAACTATCACTTTTGTTTTAAAGTATTATAAAATCTGAATGACCAGTTACAGGTTTGTGTGTTTTGACCTCTAAATTGGAAGGGGTAAAAATTCAGTTGGTTGCGCCTCCCGTTAGCGCCTTAAGAGGGCGCTAATGGGGCGCAAAGCCGCTAACGCCCAGGCGCAGCGATGTTTGCGCCGCTCGGGAACTTAACTTGACATTGTGTGGCGGCGCTAAAACTTACCGCTGCGACCACCTGCGCGCGCAGATTGTGACGTCATTCCATGGTGCAACGCCCTTGTGGCGCCCCGGAGCGGAAATTGAGTGGCGCCCCCTGCCTTACCGCCTGGCGCTTCCAACGACCAGAAGACTGGAACGCTATCAATCGCTGTGGGGCTGGGGGGGGCGCTATTTAAAGGGGGCCTCTTCCTGTCTTTTATTGTTGGTGGCATTTTTGAACTACGCATTCTGAGAGAGAGAGGGAGAGACTTCTGGAGAGATTCAACGTTGTGTGAAGGAGTTTTGGGTACTGAGCAGCACTTTGCAGGTTCATTTTGATTTGCCATTCCTTGTATCGATTTAGCAGAGACTGTGGGAGCTGCCCTCTGAGCTCTTTGCCTGGTACTCTCCATTGTTCTTTCCAGCACATTTGATGTGCAAGTCTCTCCAGGCCGAGATTCAAGGCTGCAATGAACAGGATGTGGATGGAAAGCAAGATTAACCATCCCCTTTAAGAACTGGCCCGTGCCATTGTGTGTGTGTTCCATTGCTGACTGACATTACATGAGCTTCGCCAGCGCTCTGAGTTAGCGCCTCACTGCTCGGCCTTTGCGCCTTAAGACAGGTGTGCAGCGCCTGCTTTAGCACTCCACTCACCTCACGGGGCGGTAAAAGTGAAGTTTCCCGTCAGTGCCGATAATTAGCGCCAGGCGCTAATATTTGCGTCCAGACGATATTTGCGCCCCAAATGGGGCGCGACCTAATTTCTACCCCGAAGTGTCTAAGCCCTCCCCTCTATTTAGAGTTTTTTTTAACCAAAATGGTAATGGTAAAATAGGGGACTGACTTGTACCTAGGCACATCTTGTGCATTAGAATTTTCTGTATTTACACTGGTTAATGCAGTCATAGTTTTGTTGCCGCAGTGTTCAATGACCATACTTTTAAAGCAGCACGCCAGTTTAAAACTAATATGTATATGAGCTGTTCGCTTTTGAATTAGAATCTACATTCATTAGTAACTGAGCAAATACTCCCTTTAGAAACTGTTAGCAGGATGCCCATGAATGTTATTGAATTTCAGGATCAAGTCTCATTGTGCCCATACTTTAAACTTCATGTGCACCAAACTGAGCAAGAAGTGAAGATAACTTGACTGTAAATTTGCCTTTTGAGAGCCCCAGACTAAATGCATGAAAATCAGTACATTGGTTTATATTACTCATAGAATACAATGATTAGTGTGGCCTAGCACTAAACTTGTTTTGTTTTTTTTTGTTTTTGTTTTAATGTGGGACAGCTGACTGTTCAAGTTCTATTCAGAATCCATTTTAAATTTAAACCACTTTAAAGTGATCATATTTTGACTCATGTAATCATGTATTACTTATAAATCTGTTTTCTTGTTTCTTTGTAGCATTGACTGTGCAGGAATTTTGAAACTACGCAACTCTGATATTGAACTTCGCAAGGGTGAAACTGACATTGGTAGAAAAAATACAAGGGTTCGCCTTGTTTTCCGTGTGCACATCCCACAGCCCAATGGAAAAGTTGTCTCGCTGCAAGCAGCTTCCATTCCTGTTGAATGCTGTTAGTATTAAATTCACATTCGTCAAACTTTTTTTCCTACACTTTTTTTTCTTCATCTTTCCAAATCTTCCCACAGGTATTGCTGCTTTTGTGACCTGTTTCATTTGGCAGGGTGTAGATGTCTAGATACTGTGCCTCCCACCAGTTGTTGTCGGGGTCTGTATGATTTAGCTTGTGGGAGGTAAGCTTATAGTGAAATTTGACATACCCCCCATTTCACTTCCGCTTCCCCTTTTTCCCGCCTGTCCACTTCATGAAGTGTACCACCTTGCTAAAACACGACACTACTGTCTGTCACCATAAAAATTGACAAAACCAGCTCCTAAAAATCATAGGCAATCCTGGTCATTGGCATGAGAGAGGAAAGAGTAAGGAAGCAGGAAAATGTGCTCAACTTCTAACTTCATCAGAGAGTAGTTGGGATTAAGGATTCATGATGTGGAGTATTGTGGGATGAATCCAAGCAGTGCTACCTTGGGTTAATACACTTGGGCGCTGTCCACTGTGTCAGATATTTTTGCTAACTTATTTTGAATATTATTTCTTTTTCCACACTCTCCAGAATGCTAGCAGAAGCACATATTTATGCTGTGCTACTGTTTACTTGTGTATGAACACAAACTTCTTATTGCCTCAGTAATTAAGTATTTCAGACACAAAATGCCTTTTCCCATCTCTGGCTCCGTTCATAAGAACATAAGAAATAGGAGCAGGAGTAGACCAATCGGCCCCTCGAGCCTGCTCCGCCATTCAATGAGATCATGGCTGATCTGATCCAACCTCAACTCTAAAGAACACAAGAAGCAGGAGCAGGACCAGGCCACTCGGCCCCTGGGCCCGCTCCGCCACCCACAGGGCCTTGACCGATCCGAACTCAAACTCATGTCCAATTTCCAGCCCGCTCCCCGTAACCCCTGATTCCCTTTACTTCTAGGAAACGGTCTATTTCTGTTTTAAATTTATTTAATGAAGTAGCTTCCACAGCATCCTGGGGTAGCAAATTCCACAGACCCACTACCCTCTGAGTGAAAAAGTTTCTCCTCATCTCAGTTTTGAAAGAGGAGCCCCTTATTCTAAGATTATGTCCCCTAGTTCTAGTTTCACCCATCATTGGGAACATCCTCACCGCGTCCACCCGATCAAGCCCCTTCACAATCTTATATGTTTCAATAAGATCGCCTCTCATTCTTCTGAACTCCAATGAGTAGAGTCCCAATCTACTCAACCTCTCCTTGTATGTCCACCCCCTCATCCCTGGAATTAACCGAGTGAACCTTCTTTGTACTGCCTCGAGAGCAAGTACAGTATGTCTTTTCTTAAGTATGGACACCAAAACTGTATGCAGTACTCCAGGTGCGGTCTCACCAATACCCTATAAAACTGCAGCAATACCTCCCTGTTTTTATATTCTATCCCCCTAGCAATAAAAGCCAACATTCCATTGGCTTTCTTGATCACCTGCTGCACCTGCATACTAACTTTTTGATTTTCTTGCACCAAGACCCCCAGATCCCTTTGTACTGCAGTACTTTCCAGTTTCTCGCCATTAAGATAATAACTTGCTCTCTGATTTTTCCTGCCAAAGTGCATAACCTCACATTTTCCAATATTGTATTGCATCTGCCAAATCTCTGCCCACTCACCCAGCCTGTCTATATCCCCTTGTAGGTTTTTTATGTCCTCTCACTTTCTACTTTCCTCCCATCTTTGTATCATCTGCAAACTTTGATATGTTACACTCGGTCCCCTCCTCCAAATCGTTAATATAGATTGTAAAGAGTTGGGGACCCAGCACCGACCCCTGCGGAACACCACTGGCTACTGGTTGCCAGTCCGAGAATCAACCATTTATCCCAACTCTCTGCTTCCTGTTAGATAACCAATCTTCCACCCATGCCAGAATATTATCCCCAATCCAGTGATTTTTTATCTTGAGTAATAATCTTTTATGTGGCACCTTGTCGAATGCCTTCTGGAAGTCTAAATACACTACATCCACTGGTTCCCCTTTATCCACCCTGTACGTTATGTCCTCAAAGAACTCGAGCAAATTTGTCAGACATGACTTCCCCTTCATAAAGCCATGCTGACTTTGTCCTATTAAATTATGTTTATCTAAATGTTCCGTTACTGTCTCCTTAATAATAGACTCCAAAATTTTACCCACCACAGATGTTAGGCTAACTGGTCTATAATTTCCAGCCTTCTGCCTACTACCCTTTTTAAATAAGGGTGTTACATTAGCAGTTTTCCAATCTGCCGGGACCTTTGCTGAGTTCAGGGAGTTTTGGAAAATTATTACCAAAGCATCCACAATTCCTACTGCCACTTCTCTCAAGACCCTAGGATGTAAGCCATCAGGTCCAGGGGATTTATCCGCCTTGAGTCCCATTATTTTACTGAGTACCAATTCCTTAGTAATTTTAATCGTATTTAGCTCCTCCCCCACTAGAGACCCCTGTTTGTCCAGTGTTGGGAGATTCTTAGTGTCCTCTACCGTAAAGACTGAAACAAAATATTTGTTCAGCATTTTTGCCATCTCCATGTTTCCCACCATTAATTTCCCGGTCTCATCCTCTAAGGGACCTACGTTTGCCGTAACCACCCTTTTTCTTTTTATATAACTATAGAAACTCTTGCTATCTGTTTTTATATTTTTTGCTAATTTATTTTCATAGTCTATTTTCCCTTTCTTAATCAATCCTTTAGTTACTTTTTGTTGTCTTTTGAAGACTTCCCAATCTTCTATCCTCCCACTAACTTTGGCTACCTTATATGTCCTTGTTTTTAGTTGGATACTTTCTTTAATTTCTTTACTTAGCCATGGATGGCTGTCATTTCTTTTACACCCTGTTTTCCTCAGTGGAATATATTTATTTTGAAAGTTGTAAAATAACTCCTTGAATGAACACCACTGCTCATGTACCGTCTTACCCTTTAATCTATTTTCCCAGTCCACTTTAATCAATTCTGCTCTCATGCCATCATAGTCTCCTTTATTCAAGCTCAGTATGCTTGTTTGAGAACCAACCTTCTCACCCTCTAATTGGATATGGAATTCAACCATGTTATGGTCACTCATTCCAAGGGGATCCTTAACTAGGACATTATTAATTAATCCAGACTCATTACACAGTACCAGGTCCAAGGTTGCTTATCAAAAATAGTCACACTGAGAACCACCTTCACATCTGAAAGTGGTAATGTCATGTCACAAAATTAATTCATTGTTGAATTTCTCCTAAACTTGTTGATTTCTCTAATCCTCTGGATTCCTTTAAAAAAAATTTTTTTTTTTAAATGAGCATATTGGCAAGCATCTGAGTCGGATTGTGTATTGGAACATTTTATCGTTGAATGCTATCCAGTTATCTCAATTATCTAGAAACACCATCAGGATTTTGTTAGAGACTTTCTTGTGAGCATTTTGGATCCTTTTTAACTGTGCATAGAAACATAGAAGATAGGAGCAGGAGTAGGCCATTCGGCCCCTCGAGCCTGCTCCGCCATTCGATGAGATCATGGCTGATCATCCAAACTCAGTACCCTGTACCTGCCTTCTCCCCATATCCCTTGATACCTTTAGCTTTAAGAAATATATCTAACTCATTCTTGAATATATTTAATGACTTGGCCTCAACTACCTTCTGTGGTAGAGAATTCCACAGGTTCACCACTCTCTGGGTGAAGAAATTCTTCCTCATTTCTGTCCTAAATGGCTTACCCATTATCCTTAGATTATGACCCCTGGTTCTGGACTCTCCAACCATCAGGAACATTCTTCCTGCATCTAGTTTGTCCAGACCTGTCAGAATTTTATATGTTTCGATGAGATACCCTCTCATTCTTCTATACTCCAGCAAGTATAAGCCCAATCGACCCAATCTCTCTTCATATGTCGTTCCTGCCATCCCAGGTATCAGTCTTGTGAATCTTCGCTGAACTCCTTCCATGGCAAGAACATCCTTCCTCAGATAAGGCGACCAAAACTGCACACAGTACGCAAGGTGTGGTCTCACCAAGGCCCTGTACAACTGCAGCAGGACATCCCTGTTCCTATACTCAAACCCTTTCACTATGAAGGCCAACATACCATTTGCCTTCTTCACCGCCTGCTGCACCTGCATGCTTACTTTCAGCGACTGGGACACCTAGGTCTCGTTGCACTTCCCCTTCTCCCAATCTATTGCCATTCAGATAATAGTCTGCCTTTCTGTTTTTGACACCAAAGTGGATAATCTCGCACTTATCCACGTTATATTGCATCTGCCACGCTTCTGCCCACTCACCCAACCTGTCCAAATCATCCTGGAGTTTCTCGGTATCCTCCTCGCAGCACACACTCCCACCCAGCTTTGTGTCATCTGCAAACTTGGAGATATTACATTTAGTTCCCTTATCTAGATCATGATCATAACCTCTAAATGCTGTGTTGATTTCGAGGGTATCCAAAACTGCATAAAGAGTGCCAGAATAGAGTGCGTATTTGGACAGAGCACGCACATCTTTTGAGCTAGAAAAATAGAGCTGAAGAATATTTGCACCTGTACTTTTTTTTAAAATTTGGTTGTGATACTTGCATGTCTGTGTACTTGATTCTTATGCACTATGATTGCTTTTTGAACATTTCCTGTAACTCTTAATACATTGTGTGGAATTGGATAAGAATTGATATTTTAATAAATATGTACTTGAAAAGTCATTTTTTTCAATAATCCCAATTATTTGATTGATACAGCCCAGCGTTCTGCCCAGGAACTTCCTCAGATTGAAAAGTACAGCATCAATTCATGCTCAGTCAGTGGTGGAGAAGAAATGATCGTTAATGGCTTCAATTTTCTTCCGGAGTCCAAGATTGTCTTCCTTGAAAAGGGCCCAGGTATGTGATCGAGCAATCGGCTGCAGTGTATACCATTTTAAGCTATACATGTCTATAGTTGTATTTATTCCAAAAAAGTCACAATTCTGATCTTCACCCCAAATTCAGCCTTGCTTAAATTCAAATCTGGTTTTCTTTTCCTTTGTTATCCTTCGTTTGGTTTGGTTAAAGTCAGCATACCAGATGGGAAAATCAAGAAGAATAAATTCTTATAGTTTTTAGCCAGCACTACATGGCTGTACCCTCTCAATGTCATTTACATGATTATTTTTAGTTCCTTTTCTCCTATTTGTCTCTATTCGATTCATGCAACTCCACCGAGTGTGAAAATATGTTCTCTGATCTAGTGTCTGGTCTATTTTCTACCTGTGTATTTAGAGCCTACTTAGTAGCCTCTTTAGGCTAGTAGCTGTTTCCATGATTTTACTAAACCTGCTTTTGGTAGCTGCTCACCCACAGCTGAAAGATCGGCAAAGCCTGTTATTGTATCGACAGTTGGTTTGAGAGTATATGTTTAGAAACAATATATTAACTGATTTTCAGATAGAAGCTCACTTTTCTTAGAAGTGAAACTTGAAAATTCTAATCAAGGCACACAGGACATCAGGACATAAGTGCTAGATTTTGGATTGCCTTAAGTCTAGTAGCCCTATCAGAGGAGCATTTTAGATACTCAGATGTAACCAGTTCAAGCCACAGATTCTTAATAAGTCTACTTCTAAGCCTCAAACTCCTATTACCAGTAGCCATTCTAATTCCAGTGTCAGACTGTTTGGCACCCTTGCAATTGAACAGTTACTTCCACATGCTGCTGTACCTTTCAGATCCTGGAGAGAGATTTTGACTAGGCAGAAGAATCACTATGGTCAGCAAACAGCCAACATATTGTTTAGTATTTCACTACAATGGCTAGAACAATCTTTAGTAATCGGTGAATTGTGTGATGGTGCTGCATTTGCGTAATAGTAATGGCCTTGATGCATTTTAATCAGAGCAGTACAAGGAGTTTGTTCATTATTTCTTTAAACTGCGAATCAAACAGCAGTGGCTTCCTTGCTGGTCTTCTCATTTAGGTCTCTCCAATCTTGTTTGTTGGCTTGGCATAATTGTAACGCTCCTCTTAATTCCCTTGGCAAGTATCTGAGTCGGATTGTGTATTTGAATACACAAATTAGAGTAATTTATTGCATGAAGCATTTTGAGATGTTTCAATGGGATAAAGTGGACTCCACTTAAACTGGACTGGGACCAACGTTCTGGAGAATTGAGTAACTAGGGTGGTAGATAAGGTGTTAAACTAATGGGGGCGGGGAAGGGTTCAGGTAAGGATAAATTTATACGTCTGAAGAGAAAGTCCAGGCTGTAGAGCAGAGTAGCGATTTGGGTAAAATCAAGCAGATTGTGTCAGGAAGGGACAGCGTTTAATAACGGTAATAGGGCATTAGCGACTAAGGCCCCATCAGGGAAAAATAGTAAAAAGTCAAAATTAAAGGCTCTATGTCTGAATGCACGAAGCATTCGTAACAAGATAGATGAATTAATGGCACAAGTAGAGATAAATGGGTTTGATCTAGTAGCCATTACTGAGACGTGGTTGCAGGGTGACACAAGTTGGGAACTAAATTAGTTTAGAAAAGATAGGCAAAATGGAAAAGGAGGTGGGTAGCCCTGATAAAGGATGAGATAAAAGCAGTTGGAAGAAAGGATCTTACCCTAGAAAATCAGGATGTAGAATCAGTATGGGTGGAGCTAATAAATAACAAAGGGCAGAAAACACTGGTGGGAGTAGTTTGTAGGCCCCCCAACAGTAATCATGGTGTTGGACAGAGTATAAATCAGGAAATTAAAGGAGCATGTAACAAGGTAATGCAGTAATGTTGGGGGACTTTAATCTTCTTATAGACTGGGCAAACTAAATTGACAAAAATAGTCTGGAGGACGAGTTAGTGGAATGCATTCGAGACCGTTTTCTAGAACAATATGTCGAAGAACCAACTAGGGAACAGGCTATTTTAGATCTAGTATTGTGTAATGAGACAGGATTAATTGGTAACCTTGTAGTAAAGGATCCTCTGGGGAACAGTGATCATAATATGATAGAATTTCATCTAAGTTTGAGAGTGATGTGGTTAAGTCCGAAACTAGGGTCTTAACTTTAAACAAAGTCAATTACGGCGGTATGAGGGCTGAGGTAGATTGGGAAATTAGATTAAAAGATATGACATTAGATCAGCAATGGCAAATATTTGAAGAAATAATTCATAATTCTCAACAAATATACATTCCCTTGAGGAATAAAAACTCCAATGGAAAAGTGGTACAGCCATGGCTAACGAGAGAAGTTAAGGATAGTATTTGATTCAAAGAAAAGGCTTACAATGTTGCCAAAAAGAGGAGTAAGCCTGAGGATTGGGAGGGTTTTAAAAGTCAGCAAAGGATGACTAAGAAATTGATAAAGAGGGAGAAAATAGAAAATGAGAGTAAACTAGCAAGAAATACAGAAACAGATTGTAAGAGCTTTTATAAGTATGTAAAAAGGAAAAGATTAGCAAAAGTAAACATGGGTCCCTTAGAGGCAGAGACAGGAGAAATTATAATGGGTAATAAGGAAATGGCAGAGATGTGTCTGTTCACAGTAGAAGACACAACGAACATACTGGAAATTGTGGGGAACCAAGGGTCTAACGAGAGCAGGTACCTTAAAGCAATTACTATTAGTAAAGAAAAAGTACTGGAGAAATTAATGCGACTAAAAGCTGACTGATACCCTGGACCTGATGGCCTACATCCTAGGGTTTTAAAAGAGGTGGCTGCAGATGATAGTGGATGCATTGGTTTTGATCGTCCAAAATTCCCTAGATTCTAGAACGGTCCCTGTGGATTGGAAGGTAGTAAATGTAACCCTGCTGTTTAAGAAAGGAGGTAAGAGAAAACATGCTAGAATCTATTATTAATGACGTGGTAACAGGGCACTTGGAAAATCACTATGATTAGGCAGAGTCAATACGGTTTTATGAAAGAAAAATTGTGTTTGACAAATATGAGTTTTTTGAGGGTGTAACTAGCAGGGTAGATAAGGGGGAACCAGTGGATGTAGTATATTTGGATTTTCAGAAGGCATTCCATAAAGTGCCACATGAGGTCTTCACCCTTGAAGATGATGCTCAACTATTAGAATTTAATAATTTTACTAACAAAACTAGTAATATTACATAGGATATACGGCACAGAAACAGACCATTCGGCCCAACCAGTCCATGCCGGCGTTTATGCTCCACTCGAGCCTCCTCCCGTCTTTCCGCATCTAAATCTATCAGCGTAACCCTCTATTCCTTTCTCCCTCATATGCTTGTCCAGCCTCCCCTTAAATGCATCTCTGCTATTCGCTTCAACCACTCCCTGTGGTAGCGAGTTCCACATGCTCACCACTCTTTGGATAAAGAAGTTTATTCTGAATTCCCTATTGGATTTCTTGGTGACTATCTTATATGGATGGCCTCTAGTTATGCTCTTCCCCACAAGTGGAAACATTCTCTCTCCACTCTATCAAAACCTTTCATAATTTTAAAGATCTCTATTAGGTCACCCCTCAGCCTTTTTTCAAGAGAAAAGAGACCCAACCTGTTTATCCTTTCCTGATATGTATACCCTCGCATTTCTGGCATCATCCTTGTAAATCTTCTCTGCACCCTCTCCAGTGCCTCTATATCCTTTTTATAATATGGCAACCAGAACTGCACGCAGTACTCCAAGTGTGGTTTAATCAAGGTTCGATACAGGTTTAGCATAACTTCACTACTTTTCAATTCTATCCCTCTAGAAATAAACCCTAGTGCTTGGTTTGCTTTTTTTAATGGCCTTGCTAACCAGTGGCGCAACTTTTAGTGATTTGTGTATTTGTACTCCAAGATCCCTTTGTTCCTATTGTATCTATTAACATAGATGAACATAATTCTTTCTAAAACAATAAGAACTTGAAAATAGATAGCGCTGCCGGGCCAGATGGTATCCACCCGAGGGTCGCCAGGGAGATCAGACATAGCCTGTATTTTTAATAGCTTACTGCACTCCCCAAAGCATTTCCACCATCTACAAGGCCCAAGTCAGCAGTGTGATGGAATACTCTCCACTTGCCTGGATGAGTGCAGCTCCGACAACACTCAAGAAGCTCGACACCATCCAGGACAAAGCAGCCTGCTTGATTGGCACTTCATCCACCACCTCAAACATTCACTCCCTCCACCACCGGCGTACTGTGGCTGCAGTGTGTACCATCTACAAGATACACTGCAGCGACTCACCAAGGCTTCTTCGGCAGCACCTCCCAAACCCGCGACCTCTTCCACCTAGAAGGACAAGGGCAGCAGGCGCATGGGAACACCACCACCTCCAAGTTCCCCTCCAAGTCACACACCATCCTGACTTGGAAGTATATCGCCGTTCCTTCATCGTCGCTGGGTCAACATCCTGGAACTCCCTCTCTAACAGCACTGTGGGAGAACCTTCACCACACGGACTGCAGCGGCGCAAGAAGGCGGCTCACCGCCACTTTCTCAAGGGCAATTAGGGATGGATAATAAATGCTGGCCTTGCCAGCGACGTCCACATCCCATGAACGAATAAAAAAACAACTCTGGAATGGTTCCTATAGACTTGAAGGAAGCTAATGTAGTCCCCATCTTTAAAAAAGGTGACAGGACAGACCCGGGGAACTATAGGCCCATTAGTTTAACATCAGTAATAGGTAAGATGCTTGAGGGAAACATTAGGGATGTAATATATTAATGCTTGAATAGAGAGGGACATATCTGGGACACCCAACATAGCTTCATAAAAAGGTCAAGACTTACAAATCTAATTGTATTTTTTTAAGCAATTACAAAGTTGGTGGATGAGGGAAGCCCTGTCGACCTTGTCTACTTGGACTTCCAAAAAGTTTTTGATAAGGTACCGCACAAGAGGCTTCTCTGTAAGATCAAAGCCTCTAGTATTAGTGGTAATATATTGAGCTGGATTGAGAACTGGCTGGTAGGACGTAGGCGAAAAGTAGTTATAGATGGATTTGTATCTGTTTGGAGACCGGTCAACAGTGGTGTCCCGCAGGGATTGGTGTTGGGACCATTGCTGTTTACTATTTTTATTGATCTGGATGTAGGTGTTGGGGGAACGATCTGCAAATTTGCGGATCATACCAAGATCTGTGCAAGTATTAGGACTGTAGATGATGCTCGTCTGCTTCAGGCGGATCTTGATGTGTTGGGAGATTGGGTTCATTACTGGAAAATGATGTATAGCTTAGATAGGTGCAGTGTTATTTATGCATGTAGGCAGGGCAAATGCTCAACATTCGTACACCCTTCAGGATAAAGCATTAAAGATTTGGGCATTCCAGTGCATACATCCTTAAAGGTACATGAGGAATGCTGTGAAGCGATAGCTAGAGCAAATAGGGTGTTGGGGTGTATCCATAGGACAATTGAGTATAAGACTAGGCATACTATTTTGTCCTTGTACAAGACCTTAATCAGGCCACACTTGAATACTGTGTCTAGTTTTGGACTCCTCACATGGTGGGTGATATTGAGGCTTTGGAGAGGGTGCAGCGGAGGGCCACTAGCCTAATTCACAGTCTAAAGCATTTTAGTTATCAAAATAGGCTAAAAGAATTGGGACTCTACACTTTAGAGAAGTGTAGACTTAGAGGTGATCTGATTGAGGTTTATAAGATAATGAAGGGAATAGATTGTGTTCCAGTTGACAGTTTGTTTCAATTAAATAGGTTAAGGAGGACCAGGGGTCACAATTTTAAGTTGTATAAGGCTAGATCGAGGTTAGATGTCAAGAGGTGGTTCTTTTTCCAGAGAAGAGTAGACCTCTGGAACAGGCTGCCGTCCCATGCAGTGGATGCTGATCGCTGAATTCCTTCAGGGGAGAGCTGGATTTGTTTCTGGCTGGGGCGGGGATCACCTCTTACCGAAGGTGGGTACTGCAGGGAATTCAGGGCCAGAGTGGTGATCTGGATTAGTTTCGATCACCTAGATGGGTCGGAGAGGAATTTCCCAGATTTTTTTCCCTAAATTGGCCTGGGTTTTTATCTTTTTTTGCCTCTCCCAGGAGATCGCATGGTTTCGGGTGGGGTGGAGTGTATATATTGTGATACACAAGGTATCGCAATTGTGTGGTACAGGCTCGATGGACCAGAGGGTCTTTACCTGTCCATCATTGTTCGTATGTTCATAAGAGGTTGTTGCACAAGTTTTAGGGCTCATGAGATTGGGGGTAATGTATTAGCATGGATTGAGAATTAGTTAACAGATAGAGAGTAGGAGTAAACGGGTCATTTTCGGGATGGCAGGGTGTAACTGGTGGAGTGCCGCAAGGATCAGTGCTTGGGCCTCAGCTATTTACAATCTATATCGATGACTTGGATGAGGGGGCTGAGTATAATATATCCAAATTTGCTGACGATACAAAGCAAGTTGGAAAAGTAAGCTGTGAGGAGGACGCAAAGAGGCTGCAAAGTGATATAGACCGGTTAAGTTACTGGGCAGGAAGGTGGCAGATGGAGTGTAATGTGGGGAAGTGTGAAATTATCCACTTTGGTAGGAAGAATGGAAAAGCAGAATATTTTTTAAAAGGTGAGACACTATTAAATGTTGGTATGCAGAGGGATTTGGGGGTTCTTGTACATGAATCACAAAAAGTTAATATGCAGGTACAGCAAGCAATTAGGAAGGCAAATGGGGTTGGACTATAAGAGTAAGTCTTGCTGCAATTATATAGGGCTTTGGTGAAACCACACCTGGAGTAGTGTACAGTTTTGGTCTCCTTACCTAAGGAAAGATATACTTGCCTTGGAGGTGGTACAACAAAGGTTCACTAGATTGATTCCTGCGATGAGGGCTGTCCTATGATGGGAGATTGAGGAGACTCGGCCTATATTCTTTGGAGTTCAGAAGAATGAGAGGTGATTTCATTGAAACATATAAAATTCTTAGAGGGCTTGACAGGGTAAATGCTGAGAGTCTAGAACTAAGGGTCATAGTCTCAGTCCTAAATGGCCAACCCCTATCCTGAGATAAGGAAAAAAAAATTCACTCAGAATCTTTGGAATTCTCTACCCCAGAGGGTTGTGGATGCTCAGTCGATGTGTATATTCAAGACTGAGATTGATAGATTCTTGGGTACTAAGGGAATCAAGGGATATGGAGATTGGGCAGGAAAGTGGAGTTGATGTAGAAGCTCAGCCATGATCTTACTGAATGGCGGAATCAGTTCGTGGGGCTGTATAGCCTACTCCTGCTCCTATTTTTTATGTTCTTCTAAATGCACCTATTTGCTCCTATTTACTTTGCTTCTTCTGGCCATATACGATTGACCTTTGTAAATAATGTGAACAAGTAGCTCAGTCACATGGTCTGACTGAAAGTTTTAAAGGTAAATGTACTCCTGACTTTCCACATTGACATGGTGATCTTGCAATACGTGGAGGATATTTAAAAAAGAAATTATAGATGATAAGGTGATGGACTCTGGTAATGGGTTGTGTGCTTTGCCTTTTATATATATCTGTACATAAATTTTGACAGGATTTGTCGCACTTAAAGACCTAAAATATGAGAGAAACTTAGTGGCAGTCATTTGATTTTTTTCTGACCTGTAGTTGGGAATTTACAGGCATATCCAATCTGCAGGCATCCCTCGCCAAACAGCAATTAAACTCTGATTGTTCTCGGGTTACAGACACTGCGGCCTTAATTGGGTGGGGCATTTTAAACAGCAGCAGATTAATAGATTGTGTCTTAGGTGGTAAAGCATTCTTGCCATTGTAAAACCGCATATTATTTGACTTGCCATGTGTCAGCTGTAGCTCAGTGGGTAGCAAACTCGCCTGAGTCAGAAGGTTGTGGGTTCAACTCCCACTCCAGGGACTTGACCACATAAATCTAGGCTGACACTCCAGTGCAGTGCTGAGGGAGTGCTGCACTGTTGGAGGTGCCGTCTTTCGGATGAGATGTTAAACCGAGGCCCTGTCTGCGCTCTCAGGTGGATGTAAAAGATCCCATGGCACTATTTCGAAGAGGAGCAGGGGAGTTATCCCCGGTGTCCTGGCCAATATTATCCCTCAATCAACATAACAAAAACAGATTATCTGGCCATTATCTGGGACCTTTCTGTGTGCAAATTGGCTGCTGCATTTCCCACAGTGACTACACTCCAAAAGTACTTCATTGGCTGTAAAGCGCTTTGAGACGTCCGGTGGTCGTGAAAGGCGCTATATAAATGCAAGTCTTTTTGCCATGAAAATACCTTGAGAGATACTCTTGGTAAATCATGTCACACCTTTCAAAGGCATCACATTTGGAATTGTTGCACCGCACCTCAGAAGTGTCATACCACAAGGTGTCACAGCTCCAAAACGTCACTCCTCCGTAATGCAAAAAAGTCAGAATTGGCTCAAATCATCTCTAATCTGTGGCATTGCCAATTTAATATCTGATTGACTGTAAGTGTAAACAATTGTTTTTTAAAGTGCTTGGAAGTACCAATGAGGCATGAGTATCTAGCAGAAAGAAAAGCAATCAAATCCCTCAATTGTTTTTTTAAAGCTGCTATTTATGAACTAACAAGTACAACATAAAATTGTTCAGATAATTTCTTTGCACTCTTTTCCAACACCAATTTCATTCATCACTCAAGTGAGTGCGTACAACTTGAAATAGCATAACAAATGATACAAAAAAATCACTAAACTCATCCATTATATTGGTTATTTAATATTCAAAATGCCTGTAAGAAATTTCTCCACATATCCTGCCTCTTTATCCAGAGTCTGAGTCAAAAATTTCACATGTGCTTTGGTGGTGGGATTTCCAGCTACTGTGGGCAGATTTTGTGTCTGCGAGAAAGAGGTAGAGATCAATCTAAGGAGTTATCGTTCTTAACCTGCACCTGTGAAACTACAGTAACTAGAGCATACTGTGACAACCAGATTGAAAATTAAGAAATAACAACTAAATGGCATGTGGTGGAGGAAGGGGAAAAAAATCTTTAAAAAAAATTCATTTTATATCATTTAAGTAATTAAATCAAAATATTCTGAGCTAACATTGTCTAGGATGAGTTTGATCTTTTGGTATCACTGAGGGGGATTGATGTTTGCAAATGGGGCTAGAAAGAGATGTTAATGAGACACCCAAATGCTGACCTTGTATATTGAGACTGGAGTCAGTCATGTCCTGTTAATGACTACCTGTTTAGATGTTGATCAGTGGAGAAACCAATATGATGGACTAGCAACCCAGAGATTCTAAAGGCAGCTCCCACTTTGACAAGTTGTGAAACTGAATTCAGTAAGTCTGGTGATTTATGGGCCAGTACTAGAAAAAATAACCATGAAAGCTTGATTGTTGTAAAAACCCGACTGTCTCACTCATCCTCCCTACCCAGTCTGGCCTAAATGTGACTCTAATCCTTTACTGTGTGGTTCACTCTTTATGCCCTCAGATCAACTAGGCTGGTCCCACATCTTAAGAATTAAAAAAAAACCTCCCTGGGCTGTGGTGCACCAACACCATGACAAGACCAAAAAATACACTGTGGGGTGGGGAGGGTGGCAGGGAGTTGTGGAAGGAAGAGGCTGTGTCTTTGAATCATGTAAAAATTGACAATAACATTGCATATAGTGTGTGTACCTGTCACACTTAAAAAAATATATAATACATTTGTCTGACCTCTAATTACCCTGAGCATTTGTTTAAAAATAAGCCTCTAATTGAACTAAGGTACAGGAAATACTGAGTCCTTTTTTTAGTGTGCAAAGAACACCAGTGTAACCTCTAATTAACTGGAGGATCAGATCATCATGAACTGATTTCAAGAATGCAGATCAATTACACCTTGTAGTCATAAAGTAACATTCTTCTGCTAAAGTGCAGGTGTGTAATGCATTCTGTGTTACATGATAGAGATAGATATATATATATACCATTAGTTGTAGAAATTTGGAAGAAGGGATTTTTGGTCCTTGGAAAACGTCTTACAATCATGGCTCGTTTCAGCAAAGTTAACTGTTAAATTTGGTTTATTTTCCTTTTCTTTTTCCTTGGCAAGAACAACCACTTGATTGAGGTAATGGAATGCCTGTGGAACGATACTCCCAGCATGTATAACTTCTCCTTAGAATTAAATCGGCTTGTTTTAGAGGAGGCGCAATTTTTATAGTTTTGCATGTTTTCACTTTTATATAATGAAAATATTGTGGCAAATAAATTGTAGTAAATTTTCTCTCCGTTGTTGCCTCTATTTATTCTTTGTTTTGGAATAATTGAGAGAATACAAGTAATTTGCAGTATAAGAAAATTGTAGTGTTAAATGTTGCAACATCTCTCCAGCTGTCACCTAATGGCAACTGGTATGTCTCTTATATAGTTCAGTTTCTGCCCTTAGTAAAAACATAGAATTGTTTGGAAGGCATTACAATAAGCCTAAAATTGAGAGCAAGAAATACATAAAAGGAATTTGAACATGTGTAAAAACTTAGATAACATTAAAATGAATTTCCTCATGAGAAAATAGAGCATGCAAACTGGGAATAATTTGATGTTAGCAGATGGTGGTTTCAGTTTTTTTTTAACCCAGTGAAACTTCTAATTTGAAGTGGTATGTGATGCAGTAATTTTAAAAAAAAATATTTGCTGAGTTAAATTTGTTTATTTTCCAAATAATTTAAGTAGGTGATCACTTAAAACAATTAAATTGGGTTATGCCAATAGTTTTAAAGAAATTTTGTAAAAATGTACAAATTTTGGCAAGCAGTTTATTTCTTTTGTCTTACAGTTTTGCAAGTAAATTTTTTTTTTTAAGTTCAACAATTGATCATAAATCATCACTGGATCAGTGTTGAGCCCAAACCATTATCATTTTTCCTAGTCAAAAACTGTTTCCATAGTGTTAGAACTTGACTCCTGTATTCTGGGTCAGTAACCAGACATCAAAATTGTAGGAAGTGTGGTGCTGAAAATGCTGTTCAGTTTATACTAAATTTTTATTTCAATGTCATAAGTGAGCAAAAAGGTTAAATCAACATGAATGTGACTACAATTCCCTTCTTTTCCTAACAGGAAAATTAAAATGTCTTATTGATTACAAATATGTCTCGAATCTTCCTGTTTTTACTACAATTAGGGAGTACACAAGACTCTGAAATGATTTATGCAGAAGTCTATTTAGCTGTATAATGTAGTAAAAACATTAGCATATCAGAAGAAAAATGTAAAATCCTAGTCACGGGTAGTGAATAAAATTATATTAACTGTTCCTAGCAATGAAATGGATATGTAAAGAACAAGTAATGATGTGCAGTTGGATGAAGGACAGAATATCGTAGAACTACAAAATGAGTTAAACAAAGCTTGTAAGTGAACAGGGATAGATGAAATTTCATACAAACTGCACATAGGAAGAAAAGAAAGTGAGTTGCATAAGAACTTTATGAATGATGTTGAAATAGCTAGGAATGACATTTTAAAAAGTGAAGCCGTTTTAGTAGGCTCAAGCCTCATCATGTCCAATCACTGTGGAGCAGAAAATAAAATACTGAACTATATAGCCAAAGCATTGGAATACAAATTGGTGAAAGTCATATTCTCTGGTCAGACCACACTTCAATTCGAGTCATTGAGATACAAGGGAGGCACTCAAGCCATGAAAGCAGTTCAGAGAAAGTCGCAATGATCCCGAGTGTCAGAGGACTGAGTCATGAGGAAAGACTGAAAAAACCTGGGCTTTGTCTTGAAAGGAAGCACTTTAAAGCTATTCAAGATAATAAATGGTATGGAAAAGGTAAATCTGGAACAGTTACTTCAAACTAAACCATTATAGCAGGACAAAGGGACACAGGTTCAAAGTTATAAAAGACAAATTTAGGCATGGTGGCACGAAGTTCTTCACTGAGTGATTAACACATGGAATAGACCTTTGGTTAGGACGATGGAGGCAAAAATCCTGGAATAGTTTAAACAGTTGGATGCCATGATGGGACTGCTAGTGTTTTTTTCAATGGATAAACTGATTGGTTGTATGACCTTCATTATCTTGTAAAGTAAATGGCTTGCACCCTTAAGTTCAGCTGTTTCTTCATGAAATATTGTTGCAAAATATGCAAAAGTCATTTTAATTTTTACCTTTTAGAATTGATTTTTAGGTGTAGTTTTATCTTTCCTTACCTGGTTAGTCTAGAAACAGAAGCTTCAGTGACTAAGGAATGAAATCCAAATAGAATGTTTTCCACTTGCATAGTCCAAGGGGTTAACAACAAACAAAAATGCCAGCTTTGACAGTTTGTTTTGGGGTTTTCGCGTAGTGAAGAGAAAAATATTTGGGAAACTCTCCTCCAGGGAACTACTGCAAAAGCTGCAGGTCTATTTTCAGAATTAACCTTTTTTGAGTACTAGGAGCATTTTTTTCAGCTTTCAAGCTACACCACTCATGGGAGAAAAATTCTATAGATGCCCCTAGCCTGTATTATAAAGTAGTTTTTAAGATTTGTATGCGACCAATGAACTTTGCTTGCTTGAAAATAGTTTGAAAATATAAGCTAAAGACCGATAATTTTCTCCTCATTTCCTTGGCCTCTTCTACAGGTACTGAGCTCTCGGGCTTCCAACCATGTCACACTGAGCTGCTTTTTTATGTAATTTATAACATTTATTTACTTAATAAAGCAGTTCCAGATACTTTACCTTCAAGAAATGTTGAATATAATGTATTATTAGAATTTACCAACAGATTATACCAGTCTAGATTTTATTTTAAATACAAATGAAGTGCTGTATGAATATAGTACTTTAGAAACAACACAAATAATTGTAAAGAAAACCAAACAGTATATATTTTTTTCAAAGTATGTATGTGTAGAAAATATAAAAGGTTATGTATGTCATTGTGATTTTATTCTACCTTTGTGTGGTAATGCAAGCCGGTCTGCCTGTGTGGCACTGACCCATAAAAACCAGGAGAGTCCCACTTTGACTCCTCGTCTGGGCTGAGTTAACAGATCCAGTAATTGTGTGAGTCAACCTGTTTCAATTGACAGCATGTGGCTCTGAAGTCAGAAGGTTTTGGGTTCAAGCCCTTCTCGTGGACTTGAGCACGTGATCTAGCCTGATAGCCCAGTGCAGTATTCATAAATTATGTTATCAAGAGGTGCCATCCTTTTAATAAGGCATTAAACCAAAGCTCCATTTGCCTGTTCAGGTGGACATTAAAGATCCCATTGCACAACTTGAAGAGCAGGAAATTCCCCCTGTACTGTGGCCAATGTTCACCTCTCAACTAACATTATCAAAAGAGATTTAGTGTCCATTCATCTCTTTTTTTCCAAAATATTATGCATGAAATAGTTTCTGAGAAATGTGGTAAAGCACCATATAAATGCAAGCCTGTGTGTGTATGTGTGCGCACGCTAGACACATCTATATCTAGCATTTATGCGTGTGTGCGCACACACTGAGCTAGGGAATGTAAAAATCCAAGTAGTTTCGTGCTCCTCTGTCCAGACACCCTGATGAAAAGTGAATGCTTATTAGCTGACTACAAGATCACATTTCTGTGTGATTGCACACGAAGAATGACCATTTGGGTGAGGATTCAGAGGGTTGTTTACGCCCATGCTACTGAGTATTACTGATCCTTATCAGTTGCAAGATCATTTTTTGTAGGTAAATTCTCAGATTGCTCTAATATGTTCTACAGATGGGCGCCCTCAGTGGGAGGTAGAAGGAAAAATTATCAGGGAGAAGTTTCAAGGGGTAAGATATTTAATTT
Organism: Squalus acanthias; assembly: GCA_030390025.1. Taxonomy (NCBI): domain Eukaryota; kingdom Metazoa; phylum Chordata; class Chondrichthyes; order Squaliformes; family Squalidae; genus Squalus; species Squalus acanthias. Next base: position 46,188,470 of record CM059430.1, read on the forward strand.
TCTTTTTAATGTTATTCAGTATAGTAAAATTTAGACAGTTTTGTATGTGTTTTGAGTGGTTATTACCACAGTTTGGATGGATATTAGGAAATCATAAGTAAATTTGTTCAAAATCTTGTCAAAATAGTGCTGAACTGTATGAACTCTGAAGGTGAAAAGCAGTCTTGATCTATCCCCCCCCCCCCTATCTACGTTGACTACGTTGAAATTTATTTGGAACATGCAAGTTTTGGTCAAAATTGATTTTCTTTTTGATTGCATGTAGGACTTATTCTAATGCTGTTTACTATCTTATGGGCTAAAGGAATGAAACTGAATTTCAAAGTTGACTTTCTTTTTAACTAGTTTTGAGTAAGAGAAAATTCATCTTGCAAAATATATATTTTTTAATTATGTGCAAAATATTTCTAGTGCTTTAAGTAACATTGGAGAATTGTACAAAGCCACACATTACTCCTTAATTCATATTTTTGCAAATAAGTCATATTCTCAATATTTTAGATCAAAATAGGCTAAAGTCTTCAAAGAGTTAATCTGGCTTGATATTAGAAATTTTGGTCTTGTGCCAATGATAATGCTACTATGTCTGTTGTTAACCTCAGCCAAATTCCATTATCCTGCCATTATTCTACTTGGTAATCGGAATCCTTTGTTTTCTGGTTGGAAAATTCTGTTCGAGTTTTATGGAAAACCTAATTTTTGGATGCCATTTCTATTTTTAAATTTAAACCATTTGAGTATTTGGCGCATATTTCATTATTTTAAAACCACAAGTTCAGTTTTGATCTCCCTCCTCCCAGCCCCCCGGATCCGTTCTTCATTTCATTGAGGAATAAAATGAAACGTGAAAGATATCAAGAACTGTCCTTGCAATTTTACTATAGCTGATCTTCATTTGCTGCTTAATATTCAAAGGCCACCTTGATAATGATCAACAAAATTTACTTTTTTTTTTACTTTAAACATTAGAAAATGAATTGTGCATGAACTTATTCTTTAAAGTTGTCTTGTTTCAGGTTAATCTTGTTGTTGAAGTCCCTCCCTACCATAATAAAAATGTTACATCTGCAGTTCAAGTTCAGTTTTATGTTTGCAATGGCAAGAGAAAAAGAAGTCAGTCCCAGCGCTTCACTTACATGCCAGGTAAATCATTTCATTCAGTTGCTTTCATTTTGACTACAAAAACGTGGGGAAATTGTATTTTCTCTGCAGTAAAATTACAATAAAATATAATTTTAAGAAATATGTATTGTCATTTCAGTACTGAATCTTGAGCTGTTCAAATAAAATGAATTGTTATCTTTATTAATGTTGCGTAAGAAGGAGGATGGCATGATGTGTTGTAGCAATCATTGATCTCCCCAGCATTGTAGTTCATAGTGTCTGAAAATTGGAGCAGCTTGGGTACCTGACACTGTCACAGTTCTCTTTAAAAAAAAAAATCATTGATGATTCATTGCAGCTGTTGGGAAAACTGGCTGTAGAATTTATTTAGAAAAAGCCAAGGATGATGGTGATGAGGGGAAACTAATACAATCAAGACACACCCAAATATGAAGCGAAATGTATGAGGGCAGTGGGTTCAGCAGAAATTGGGGCTCCCAGTGATTTCCAGCATTTGTGGTTATTTTTCTTTCTATTTTACAGTTTAGAATTTTGTTTCCGTGTATGTCCTGGCAGTTAGACTATTTCGTTTGGCGGCAATCCATTGAGTCGTGACATTTGTAATGGTGATTGCTGCTACTTTCAAGCAAAAAAACAACCAGAAGAGAATATTTTAAACGATTGACTTGGGGTGTTTGGGTTTTTGCTAATACATTGGGCCAGAATTTACTGTAAAAATAATAGTGAGGCTAATGGCGTTCGCTGTTATTTATGCACAAATCAGACAGCAACTTCAGGCAAGCGCATATGCGTAATTAAACCCAAAAATCCAGAAGTTTCTGTCCGAGATGCGCCACTCCGTTCTGCCATAAGCTACTTGAAAACGACATCTCGCCATCTGCCTTCCCATTCAAATGCATTGAACAGCGTGAAGTTCTTATACTGACATCGTAGATATGGACTAAGCTTACCACAGAAAGATAGAGCTTGTCCGTCTCAGTCGAAGTACCCTTTTAACGGCGTAATTACTGCCAAACAACCACTCTTGACACACTGAAAATTTACTTTTTCAAGACGGTGTCTCATTCCTTCAGCTTTTACTTGTTGGAGATTTTTTTTTTTATTACATTTTTAAAAAACTTTTTTTGTCTCTTTTTTACTCTCTCTCAATCCAATATTTATTTTCCTCTCTTTATTTTGCTTTCTGTACCTGATTTGACATTGAATTCACTAGTCTAACTTACACTTACTGGTTCAGACTCTGTGCTGTTCATTAGCAATTTTTCAGTGTGATTGTTTAAGGAGATGCACAGTTGCTTGCTCTGTTCACACAGGTCCCAAATGCCCTGTAGAGGATGCCGCGCTATTTCAATGTCCCACTTGCAGCAACTTGCCTAGCAAAAGCTGACGGAAATTAAATGGGCAAGGGCAAGTCTAATGAATGCTGGCGCCATTCATTCGCAGTTTACAGTAAATTCTGACCCAGTATATATGTGCAAGTAAGATGAACAATACTGCAGCAGGTTTTGGTTCATGTATTTAAAAGTCAGGATGGCCACATTGTATTATATCTTTGTCTGCTTTTTCATGCATAACTCTGTTCTAAAAGAATTGGAGTTCAGGAATAAATATTTATCGGGAGATGGGGCTGGGGAGAGAAGAGTGACAGTGGCTGGCAGTTATAGTGCCATCTGTAGTCATCAGATTTTACATTTGGTGCTGTGATTCAGTTTCCCCCCCATTTTGTCAAGTCCTAGCAATGAGAAGATATTTTCCATGAAGTGGGTAAGCTAGGCTTCAAGGGATTAGCTGAGCTGTACTCTTTAAACTACTGTCTTATTCTCACTTCATTATTGGTGGTGTAGTTGGCAGACAAGGCCACTAGAAGCCTATGCTTGTAGAGAGATGGGAGGGGGAGGGACAGAGGAGGCAAGATCACAAGATAGTTACGGATGAGCAAAGCCAGAAAGATCCTATATTTTTCTTGTCAAATTTCTCCCTTGCTCTACTGAAAGTATTGATTATTTGCTGGTGTTCAGTTCTTTGAAAAGGTACAGAAGTGTGCCAGGCACTTATTATTCATGAGCTGCAACAGAGTGTCAGCAGGCTATTTGACCATAGGGTGGGGCAGAGAACATCACTGCCAAGCCAGATCCTGCTGTTGGCCAATATGCACTTCTAGCGAGGATCAATGGATAGTGATCAGAAGCAAGAATCCTGACCAATTGTGAGAGGTTTTTCTCCAACCTCATGCAAAGACATTGGGCTGGATTTTACCAGCCCTGAGGAGGCGGGTCTGGAGGCGGGACTGCTGGGAAAATCCAAAAAAATGGGAACGGGTCCCAAACCCGCTCCCAACCCGCCTCCAACCAATCTACACGGGAGTCAGGCGCCCGATTTGCGCAGGGACCCGACTCCTAGCGGCGGGAAGGGGATTATAGCCACTTAACTGCCTTACAGGCAGTCAAGAGGCTTTTTCCAATTTTTCAACTGCTGCTGCGGGCTTCCCGACGTCAGGGAACCCCGCCAGGGTAAGTGAGGCGCGCTGTGGGTCTGTTGTTATGTTGGTGTTTGGATGACAGCTGCAGAAGTGGTGTGAAGGATGCAATGGGACACTGGTTAGTATCAGAGGTAAGGAAATGTTGGGAAAGTAATTTTTAATGTGGTTAGATGTTTCTGCAGGTGACAAGCTGTGAAGTGTTTGTGTAGCCTCATCTCATCGGGAGAAGTGACAGATGGCTTCTGCAATCTCAGCTGCAGCTGCCATCTGTTTTATCCTAAGCGATTAATTGGAGAGCCTGGATGCAAGGGCTCACCTTTGTACAGTGCTTGTCAGAGTTTGACAGCACCTCATTGCTGTCAAACACTGTTAAATCATCTGTCAAACAAGTGTGGTGCATATGCCTTTAAGAAAACTGGCAGATGAAGCGTCATCAACTGATGTCATCTGACACCGGCTTTCCCTTAATTGGCTGGCAAGCCTGCAGGGCGGGCTTAACCAGGCCAATCAGGGCAAAATCGCGTCTGTTCATCAGTCGTCGCTGGGGGCGGGACTAGAACCCGGAAGGCAACAGTCCCGCCCCCAACGCGTCTCAGTGAGTAAAATCCAGCCCATTGAATCCAGTTGTAGCATTCCTACCATTGCTTCTGCTGAAATCAGCTTAATCAGTACGTACTGGGGTTCAAACTAGATACTTTCCTGATCTGTATCACTTAGTGGATAAACTCATTTGAGTTGTCATGAGAGCTCTTTTCCAGTTTTATATGAAAGATTGTACAGCACAATGAATATCCTCCTAAGACTTTTTTTCTTCCCAAAACTCTGCTGTAATGACATTTTCTTGTTATAAATAGCACAGCAAAACTTTGCCAGAATATCATTGGGAAAGTTCCTCTGTGGGGAAAGAAATCAAAATGTATAGAATAAAAAGTGGTTGTATCTTATAACACAGTTTTGAGCTTTGCTCTTGTAGACTTAAGTTATCAGAACTCCTTGATTGTATTGCATCCTTTCCACCCATTTGTTATTCTCAATGGACAAAATAACACTTCTGAATAGTAAGAAAACTAGTATTAAACTTATTGCAGTTAATCGATTTGAGCAATATCAAAATATTCAAGAATGCAAGGAATTGGGGGGGGGGGGGGGTGACTTCAAAGATCAGCCTGCCGTCACAAAGAGAAGACTGCAGGTAGCAAGGTAAGTTAGGGTGGGAGGAGTGTTGCGAGGGTGTTGCAGCTGGGGGGGGGGGGGGGGGGGAGGGGAAGGGTGCAAGAAGCCCGGACTTTCCTTTTCGGACCCAGAGGAGTACTCACTGGCTCCCCGACCACTTTACTTGGCAGGAGCGAATAAAAATGCCTATTGGGGTCCCATGTAAGTCATGGGACCCTATTTTACATTTATAATGAGGCTTCCGCAGGAGTCCGGCAGGAGCTTCACCCTCTCCTTAAACCAGCAGCATTAAAATGGAGAATCGGTAGAAAATGGAGCCGCTCAATTTTAATTGTTCCCCTGCTCCTTTCCAGCCAATAGGAGAGAGTTAAATTTCCCCTAATTATGTCTGTTTGTGTGAATAATGTCCTAAGTTTAGTTGTAGTATTATCATAGAACAGTAAAATAATGAGAGATTTCACCAAAGCTGAGTGCTCATAATGCAGCCCACTTGATGTGTTTCCTGTTTTCATTGTAAGAAATGTTTAGTGGACCAATGATGGATCAGGACAGGTGTTGGCAGGAAGTGGCTTGTTGTACTGCTAAGCAGCAACCAGTTATTATCTGTAAACCACGGTCTTCTGCTAAACTGAGTGGCAGAAGCTGAGGCTTGAACTTGTCGCAAATTGTTTGTCGCTAACAACAGTGTATGTGTGGGCGTTTGGCACCCAAAGTAATGGGAAAGCAGTGTGAAATGTGTAGGCTTTTGCTGTCATGTGAGCATTTGAAGTAAAGCAGCCAAGCCTTTTTGGTTACTTGTCTCAAATCATCAGTTTTAAGAATTGGTTTATTTTAGAAAAAGGCTAAAAGTGATACAAAGTTAAGGTCCCCTTTCAAAGTGAAGCTATTTTTCATCTCATTTTTGGATATTATTTACTCTCCCTTGCTTCAATTTTCTTTTCCCCCCTCAACACCCCTCATTCCTCTTTGTTTTTTAAATGAGCAAGTAATATTCATTCTGCCACAGAAAACAAGAAGTCAGCTTAACTGCAGGTCTGGGAGATCGTGCTCTTAACTGGCTGTTAGCAAATTCATGCGTTGGCTTCGTTTTTCTTTCTGTTTGGGAAAGCCACATTTCTCTGTTTTGATGCGTTTGCTAATCTACCTCTTAGACATTAGAACCTTGCCATGGAATCTCATGAGAGAACCTACATGACACAGAACATTTACACAGTGCACCTTGCCATAACTGTTTTCAAACCTTCTAAATTCTGGAAACCTTGTAAAATAACTTATTTTTATGATATTTTGCCAGCTTTAAAAAAAAAAGACAGCTATTGTATTGTCTGTCTTGAGTATTTACATGTGCAACCAAAGATTAGAGTTGGTAGCCAGGAGCGTCATTTGTATGCAATAGATTTTTGACAGGAGATTTAAAAAAAAAAGAGACAAATCATTTAGTATGAAATTTGCAGTTTAAGGATGTACGCAACAAAGTTTGACAGAAGATGATCTTCATGTGCATGACTGTGGATTAAGATTGGACTGTATAATGACTAACTTTTTATAATATTATAGGAATAGAGATATATTTTTCTTGTTTGTGAACAATGGTGCGGAACTTTAACCATATTATAATAAGTTGTGCATTACATGGTGTAAGCTTGCTGTCATTATAACAAAACATATCCTCCAACCAAATGAGCAATGCCATGGGAGATCCACTAGTGTATTTTTCAAAAGCAACTTCATTTTACAATATCAAAACACTTAACCTTTTCGTGAATATGAAACTGTTAAATGGAGCACTGGAAGTGGTATCAGTGATGTTTGTACATATGTCTTCAAAGTTAAGTTGGGTGGAGATGTTGAAAGCAGCTGTTAACATTTGTTGGCAGGATTCACAAACTATTCGATATGTTTAAATGGAGACAAACTACCAATGCTCTGAAGTTTGAGATACTATCTGGCGACACTGCAAAATATGACTTGATTCAGAATTTTTCTTAACTTGTTTCCTAACTGTACTACAGCTGTGTTATCCCTCTACCAGTTTGTAAATTCCACTGACAAAAATTAGGCTAAGTAACGTGACTATAGAATGATTTTAACACACTCATTTAAAAACTCGATTAGTAAACTAAAAATTATGTAGCTTTAAAAACAACCTTTTCATCAAGGTATTTCCCTTTGTTTTGAGTTGTCCTCCCGTGCTTGACACTTTGCAGTTCTGTCATACCGGGAGTATGTGAACAGTGCTCTCAAAACAAGGGTAAGTGCCTTTATTTAAAAAAAAGTCCTACATTGTTAGTTTTTGCCTTATTTTCTTTATATTAAGAAAATACATTGCTAATTTATGTGTCTAATGCAATTTACATAGGAATCACCTGGCATCTTGTGGCCCCAGTTTAAGAGCACGTTCATAATTGTGGAACTGAGTTGGCTTGAAAAGCAGGTGCATTCTGCTGCACTGTGCATGCATTAAGCAGCTGTCTTCTCCTTGAGTGAGCACTCTACTGCTGAGCTACACTTTTGATTAGATAAAACTTTTGTGTTATAATAGAAAAGGATACATGAGCAGAAACAGTAATTGCAGTGAATGTAATTTCAGGTTTTTAAATCAGTTTCTAAAGGATGAAAAAGAAATCTCCCCATAAAGTTGCACTTATTAAGAAGTAGAACAATTCATATTGTGCTCAGAATGTTAAAACTTCACCATTAATGACTGAGTGGATAAAAGTACTACCTTGTTGTGGTCCGGAGCCACAGGTCAGGAGATTTAGTCCCTGGTTTGTGCTGAATTCACTGATTCGAGTAGGGATGTTTAACTTGGCCTCAGTGCACCTGGGCTAAGGAGGAGAAAAATTGGGTAGGAATCACAGTCCTGATCTCTGTCCATTAGCCCCTTAGTATAAGTGTGCGTGTGGATATCACAGGAGGGAATAATCAAGCTCAGTGTGATATCCTCTGTGTTTAAATAGCTAGTTAATTCTCATTGTCTAGGATCACTGCTAAGAAATGGCCATTTGGCATGGTTCTGCAAAAACTTGTATTTATATAGCACTTTATCACATCTCTCAATTATCCCATAGCGCTTCATATCCAAGGATTTACTTTGAAGTGATTCATATTGTACACCGCTAGATCCCAGAAATAGCAGTGAAATGAATGACCAATTGATCTGTTTTTAATGGTGTTGTTTGAGAGGAGCAATTCCTGCTCGTCATAGAATAGTGCCATGGGATCTTTATGTCCATGCGAATCATCAGAACAGTCAGTTTGACATTTCATCTGAATAATTGTCCCTTTGACAATGCATCACTCATTCAGTACTGCACTGAAGTGTCAGCCTAGATTGTGTACTCAAGTCCTGGAATGGGGCTTGAACCCACAGCTTTCTGACTTAGAATAGAGCCAGCTGAGCTGATACTTAAGGGGCCATACCCCAACATGAGACCACACCTTCAGGAGAAATGGTGAGAAAACTGGGGTGCATTGGTGCATTCATAGCATGTATTTGTTTGAACACCTTCATTTATTTATTTTTTTCGTTTTCTTCACAGTTTTAATCAAGCGGGAGCATACTGATGAGATAGAATTGCCTACCATTCCTACCCTTCCAATGCCTATTGCACACACTGCTAGTGTATCTGGTCTGCATCAAGTTGGGCCCCAGCTGCCTTCCTCAGATACTGGACACCCTCATGAAAATTTGGTACCTACTTCACAGACGAACCTTGGTCCTCCAATGCAGCAAACTTATGCACCTATGATTTCTCCATCAGTAACGTGTATGCCACACCTACCAACAAGAAGCATAAGTCCAGGTTCAGAATGTCCCATTATGCCTCCCTTGGGGCACCAGTCCTTCCCAACACCAGCTCCACCTATCAGGCCGCCTTATCAGCCTATGCAATCTAACATGATGTTTAATGGACAGCCAGGTCTTCCCATGAACTCTGCTTCTAGCCAGGGATATGAAAGAATATCTTATCAGCCTGATGTAGCTGGTCCACTTCAAATCAACCTTGGATGTCAACAAATGCAGCAGATGTACTGTTCTCCAAATCCAGGTCCAGCTTCATCTCCATCTCCAACAGCAGCTCATTCTCTGGGACATTCTCCACACTCTGGACAAACCTCACCGCAGCTACACAATATGAGTTTAGGAAGTCTATCAGTACCCCCTCCATTGACACATCACAATGTGTGTAATCCATCTCCATTTTCAACACCAGAGAGAGCATCCCTGAACATTAAACAAGAACCAGAGGATAGTGAGCTGCCTTTTCAGACAATTGGCCTGCAGGATATTACACTTGATGATGGTAAGTAATCTAACCTATTTTTAAAATTATAATTCTATTGTTGAAAGGACATTCTTGTTACCAAAGAATTAATAAACAAATTTAGAAAACATATACACATGAATACTTAATGTAACAAGGAAGAGATTTGTCAGAACAACTCCTAACACACAGCCTCTTGAATTTGTACTCTCTTTGGAAATTGTATTTTTAATGCAATTCCAGAAAAGAATCTGCATGATATATTAATCGTTAACAGGAAAACAGCTGTTATCTTTTACCATCAGGTTTTTTAGTCTCCGCCAGCACAAACCAAACACATCCTTTTAGTTAGCTAACAATTTGAAATAATTATTTTAAATATTAACACACAACACACAAAGGTAGGCACTTGTGTGTTTTAGCCAATGTTCATGTGAAGTTTCTGTTAATGTGGTGTCAAACATTGAAATCTTTATTTTCAACACTTTGCGTTCATGGACAGATTTGTGTGCACCTTTGGAAGTGGCTTAGTGAGTTGCAGTGAATGGTGAGCCATAACAGTACCCCCCCGCAATGAGTGTGAAAGGAATGGCTTGGGCATTGTAGGGATGCTTTATGGTGTTGGTGTGGGGTGGTGCCAACCTGGCGCATCATGTGGCAGCCAGGGTGTACAGCGTCAAGTGAAGTAAATCTGGCTTATGGTGAGGCCATCTCTGGCCTCCCGGGCAGCAATGTGGTCAGGTGCTGATGCCCTGAGTCCTGTGCAGCATCAGTTGATTGCGGAGAAGGTTGGTGGTGTTGGTGCTGTTGGTGTGCCTGATAATACTGGTGTTCGGGCTGATTGTGGTGGGATTTTGAGGACCAAGGTGAGAGAGTATAAAGGGCACCGATGCTGATGGAATAGATGGCAGGTGAAGTAGAGATGACAAAAGCGATCTGTCAATGGTGGGAGAGGTAATGAGGTCAGACTGGATGGAGACTTGCAGCATTCTGAGTCTGTAGTGGAAATGCAGTTTAGAGAAGCTAGTGGTTAAGAGAAGATATCTGAATCAGCTGGGAGCTTTGACTTGACATTTGAAGCTGTCAACTCATCAGCTGAAACAATGGCAAGTGACCTCCTGCCTCAGCTTCACTGACGAGGTCTAAGCACAGCGGGAAACCGGTGGGCGACCTGTCAAAATCAAAAAGCTGGGGGGGAAAAAGCATTAAGTGGCTATAAACAAGCCACTAATGATTTCAATTGCCTCCCCTGCCGCTGCGTGTTGGGTCTGCTCAGCGCTGGCAGACCCAACATTTGGTAAAGGCGCGTGGCGGCGGGTTGACAGTGGGGTCCCAACCCGTTGTCAAAAAAAAAACATTTTCCCACTCGACCCACCACCGATCGTGCCCGTGACCCCCCCCCCGGAAAATTCCCCCCAACGTTTCAGGTTGATGACCTTTCATCAGAACTGGAAGATGTTAGAGATGTAATAGGTTTTAAGCAAGTACAGAGGAAGGGGGAGGGCAGGGAAGAACAAATGGAAAGGCATATGATAGGGTGGAAGGCAGGAGTGATTAAATGACAAAAGGAATGATGGTGCAAGGCAAAAAGGGGTTGTAGTGGAACAAGTAAAGAAACAAAAGATGGGTCTAGAGGAGTTGTAAATGACAACAGCAGAACCATTACCAGCACCTGCTGTCCAAAAAAGAGAGCAGTGGTTATGATGTCAGGATTGAAATTATCAGCAATTGTTTACACTGTTTATAATGAATCACAGAATTATCACATGGGGACAGAGTTACTCCTTTTTAAAGGAATTGTATTGAATTAATCATACACATTGCTTTTAATTTTTTGAACAGAAACTGGTGTGAAAAAGGTATTCTGGTGGTCTAAACTGTTCTTCACTGAGAGTGTGACTAGCTTTTTTTGCAGTTTTTTGTCAGCATTTCTCCATAATTTTCCTCAGGGAAGGAGGTAATAAGTGCAACATGGGTTAACTTTTAGATTGTTTCCCATTTTTCCTACGACTCAAGCTGAGATTAAACACATACTGTGCAAGAAATAAATCATTTTTACTTTCTTTCTAAAAGCTATTAATAAAACTCTGACTCTTCAATACCTAAATATAAACTTGGAAGAAATTGAATTCATACCACAGACTACGACTGATTTAATTTCTCCATCGTTTTACACCAGTATGTCCTGGTCTTGTTGGGCAATGGGAAGTTCTAAAATGTTGTACAAATTCTGGCATGCCTGAGCCAGAAATTTATGTAGTGAAAAATAAACTAAGCAGACCCCTGTAAATGTCCAAAGTTGTTACAGAACGTGTAGCCACCAACCACATGTCCTGTCTCCACATAAAATGTTCAGGAGTGATTTCTATGTCTATGACAGCTACCTGGTAAAGAAAAATCATAAGTTATAAAGTATCTGTTAAGTTGCAATAATGTTACAAAAGAATTCCAGCACTATAGAGACTTGGTAAAGGTTATTTTTAAAACCAGTGTATGTTTACCACCTACACTCATCCTTGAGCTATAAAAATAAGGAATCATATGTCATGATCAGAGCAATCTATTTCAGTTATTTAAAAATATGTATGTTTTTCTCCCTTTGGTTGCAATGCAAACTGGTCAGGAAGCTAGGATTATCTGAGTAAGGCACGGAACCCTATACATTTTGCAACCTCTTCCACCTAGGACAAGGGCAGCAGACGCATGGGAACCCCACCACCTCCAAGTTCCCCTCCTAGTCACACACCAACCTGACTTGGAAGTATATCGCCGATCCTTCCTCGTCACTGGGTCAAAATCCTGGAACTCCCTCCCTAACAGCACTGTGGGAGTACCTTCACCACACGGACTGCAGCGGTTCAAGAAGGCGGCTCACCACCACCTTCTCGAGGGCAATTAGGGATGGACAATAAATGCTCGCCTTGCCAGCGACGCCCACATCCCATAAACGAATAAAAACAAGAAACCTCTGGTCTTTCAAATCAATGAGGAAATATTCTTGCAAGCAGTAAGCTTGCGCTAAAATTAAACTTGCTAGGTTTAGGATTGTTCTTAATCCTTTAAATAGTGTGGTAACATTCCTACACCAAAATCATGAATATAATTTTAAAAAAAATTCCAGGAATACAGTGAATTCAGTAATGTTTATCAATTTTATATTTTTGTGGGTTTTTTTTTACCTTGTAACATTTATCAGTGGAAATGGTTTGGTTGCAAATTGTACACCGAATGATCCATATTTTAAAAGTTTTTAAAATATGTTTTCGGGTTGCTGGCAAAGCTGCATTTAATGCCCACCTCTAGTTTCCCTGAGAAGGTGGTGATGGGCCTTCTCCTTGAACTGCTGCAGTCCTTCTGGTGATGGTGCTTCCACAATGATATTCGCTAGAAAATTTCAGGATATTGGCCCAGTGATAATGAAAGAAAGGTGATATATATTCAAGTCAGGATAGTGTTTGACTTGGAGGAGAACTTGGAGAGGTGATAGTATTCCCACAACATTGCTACTCTTGTCCATCCTGGTGGCAGAGGTTGCAGGGGAAGGAGGTGTTGTCAAAGTAACCTTGAATTGTTGTAGTGCATCCTGTACATTGTACTTACTGCAGCCACAGTGTGTTGGTAGTGGAGGGGATGGATATTGAATCCAGTGACACGGGCCGATCAAATGAACTGTTCTATCCTAGATGATGATGAGCTTCTTGAGTGTTGTTGTGGAAGTGTTGGGTTTTCTAACACTTCTGACTTGAGTCTTGTAGATGGTGAAAAGCCTTTGAGGGGAACTTCCAGGATATTGGCCCGGTGATGATGAAGGAACAGTGATATAGGTCCAAGTCAGAATGGCGTGTAACTTGGAGTGGTGATGAAGGTCAGGGGAAATGGCGGGGGTTTCTCTTATTTGAGATGGTCATTACCTGGCACTTACGTGGCATGAATGTTACCCGCCACTTGTCAGCCTGAGTGTGGATGTTATCCAGGTTCTGCTGCAGACCAGCATGGAGCTGAACAGTGTGGAATCTTTATTAAACAGCCACACTCCTGACCTCATGACAGAAGGAAGGTAATTGATGAAGCAGTTAAAGATGGTTGGACTGAGGATGCTTCCCTTAGGAACCCCTGCAGCGACATCCTGGGGCACTAATTGACCTCTGACAACCACAACTGTCTTCTTTTGCATCACATGTAACTCCAGCTACTGGATTCCTGTGATCCTCAGTGACTTCAGTTATGCTTGAGCTCCTTGGTGCCATACTTGGTCGAATGCTGCCTTGATGTAGGGCTCTTTCTGTGATCAATTGGTTAAGTGGAGTTAATTGATTTCTGAATAAGAGATTGAATATCTTGTGGGCCAGAAAGGACAAATACTTCAAGTTCCAGATACCTTCATGTGCATTTAAGAAGCCAAGTTCTGAAAGCTTTAAACTGGAAGTGGAAATCTTTTGTAGCTGTGTTAATTATGTTTGGGCCGTCTTGCTTTGGCTTATCACTCAAAGCACAAATTACAGTCTCATTCAAGTTTCACTTTGGTTTACAACAACAACAACGTGTATTTATATAGCGCCTTTAACGTAGTAAAGCGTCCCAAGGCGCTGCACAGGAGTATTTTAAGACAACAAATTTGACACCGATCCACAAAGGATAATTTAGGGCAGGTGACCAAAAGCTTGGTCAAAGAGGTAGGTTTTAAGGAGCGTCTTAAAGGAGGAAAGAGAGGTAGAAAGGCGGAGAGGTTTAGGGAGGGAATTGCAGAGTTTAGGGCCTAGGCAACAGAAGACACGACCACCAAAGGTTGAGCGATTATAATCAGGGGTGCTCAAAAGGGCAGAATTAGAGGAGCGCAGATATCTCGGGGGGGGTTGTAGGGCTGAAGGAGATTACAGAGATAGGAAGGGGCGAGGCCATGGAGGGATTTGAAAACGAGGATGAGAATTTTGAAATCGAGGTGCTGTTTAACCGGGAGCCAATGTAGGTCAGCGAGCACAGGGGTGATGGGTGAACGGGACTTGGTGCGAGTTAGGACACGGGCAGCCGAGTTTTGGATGACCAAGTTTACGTAGGGTGGAATGTGGGAGGCCAGCCAGGAGTACGTTGGAATAGTCAAGTCTAGAGGTGACAAAGGCATGGATTAGGGTTTCAGCAGCAGATGAGCTGAGGCAAGGGCGGAGACGGGCGATGTTACAGAGGTGGAAGTCGGCGGCCTTTGTTATGCTGCGGATATGTGGTTGGAAGCTCATTTCAGGGTTAAATATGACACCAAGGTTGCGAACAGTGTGGTTCAGCCTCAGACAGATGTTAGGGAGAGGGATGGAGTTAGTGGCTAGGGAACGGAGTTTATGGCGGGGACCGAAAACAATGGCTTCGGTCTTCCCAATATTTAATTGGAGAAAATTTTTGCTCATCCAGAACTGTATGTCGGACAAGCAGTCTGACAATTTAGAGACCGTGGAGGGGTCGAGAGAAGAGGTAATGAGGTAGAGCTGGGTGTCGTCAGCGTACATATGGAAACTGACGCTGTGTTTTTTGGATGATGTCACCAAGGGGCAACATGTAGATGAGAAAGAGAAATAGAAATCAACATTTAAGCCACCTTGGTTTGGTAAGACTGCATTGATCCACAGATGACATTTTGGAAACTTCAGGTTTTCATAATGGTTGATGTGAACAAACCTTCAGATTTGGCTCAATGCCATGCAAACAGACCTCAATAATGACCTCAAACCACATAATCTAACCCCCATCCCGAGCTGCCAAACTCCACAATCCCTTCCCAGTACAACCAAGCCCTCAGCTCCCCTCTTCAGTGCTGTCATTCCCCAGAACCACTGCCAAAGTGCTGCTAAACCCCACAATCACTGTTCTCTCTAAGGTGCGCGGCCGCGCACGCGTCCCAGAGCTCGCACGCACTTCAAATTAAATGCTGTGCGGAGAACTGGACAGCTGGAGTGGGGGAGGGGCCCAATACACAATGACCCGGAATGCAGACCGAGTCGTTTACGAGTCTTGCGACCTCAGAGTCAATCTACATTGGAAAGTAACGAAAGAGTTGGAGCAGCGGCCACATGATAAGGGAGTGGGTGAGGGGTTGGTTGTGTTGCTCTCTGGGAAGTTCTAGGCAGAAGCTGTAGAGGAGCCGTGCACTCGGCCAGTTGCCATGGTGATGAGGGCAGCATCTCCCTCCTTCTCCTTTGGTGCCACTGTTCCAGGGTCCTGTGTTACGCAAGCTCCGTGGTCCGAGTGGGGCCATCCTGAGCGGGGCCATTCCAGAGCGGGCCAGTTTAGTGCAGCCAGCCACCGCTTTAAAAATCGATGGGAGAGATCGGTAGATAACCACGTGTACCTCAACTTATTAAACCTGCTACAGGTGAGTGAGTCGCTGAGTTTTACCTGCAACAGGTGAGTAAAAAGGGGCTTTGTTGCTGTCAGATGGCAGTGACATGTTTTAGGAGAGGAAATGAGAAACAAGTTTTTACGAATTTTGAGCTGTACGTGAATCCGCTTTTTAAAATTAAATGATCCTACTGCAAATGCGTTTGCAAGATCAGGCTTTCAATCATTAGGTGAAGCAAGGAAGCATTTTAGCAGGGTAGAAGAGTGATTAACACAAGTTTAACTTACTTTTATTTGCTACTTTTTAATAAATCCAATATTGCACCGGGATTTATGGTTTTAGTCTTATTGCTGATTAAAGTTCATATAAACCTTAATAACATAAAAAGTGGGGAAAATTGGAGCTTACATTTGAAAATCAGAATTCTGGCGTCGAGTTTATATTTTTATTTTTAGAAATGTTCAGGCACCTCACTTTCTACAGGCCAACCCAATTAGCACATCTGTCTGCTGAAGAATTCAAACCGCCTGGGTGCAACACAGGTTGCCTTTGTCAGAAACAAAAATGAGATTTTTTTTTTAATTTGGAAAATTGTTTAAAGCTGGAAAAAAAATATGGGAAAGTGATGTTAATTTTACTGTAAACAAAGTTGCAGAATGTGTATGTAAATGACAAATGAATTTCCATATAGATAAGTGTGAGGTGGTGCATTTTGGTAGGAGGAATAAGGAAGCTACCTACTCCTTGGAAAGTAAGAGACTAAATGGAGTAGGGGTGCAAAGGGATCTAGGGGTATAGATTCACATCATTAAAAGTAGCAATACAAGTTAAAAAAGCCATAAAAGTGCAAATAAAGCATTTCTAGAGAAATAGAATTCAAAAGCAGAAGTTATGTTAAACTTGTATGGAACCTTGTCTGATTGTCTCATGATTTGAGACGGTGGGGTGGCAATATGGCATTACTGTATATATGCTTTTAAGTGGTTGCTGTTGCTGCCGTTGTTGGTGTAAAATTTGTAAAAGTTGTTGTTGTAGTAAAATTTGCCCACGAAAAGGTTGCGCTCAAAGGCCGTGGTGGGATTTGAACTCTTGTCACCAGATTATTAGTCCAGACCTCTGGATTATTAGTCCAGTAACATTACCGCTATGCTACCATTCCCTGTAAAGGAACATATAATCAAATCAACTTATTTACAGTTTTCACTGAATAATAAATGGTTGATACCCAAAATACTGGTTTAATATTTCCAGAATATCATGTTCGAAAAGTGGAAATTGATTTATTTAGTCATTAAGTCATGGGCCCTGATAATACATTGTACATTCCATGGTATAACAAAAAATACAAAAGCAAAATACTGCAGCTGCTGGAAAGCTGAAGTAAAAACAGAAAATGCTGGAAGCACTCAGCAGGTCAGGCAGCATCTGTGGAGAGAGAAACAGAGTTAATGGGCTGGATTTTACCAACCTCGGCGGGTCGGTGGCAGGTCCCGGTCTTGCTGCTGGCTCCAGCCCGCTGTGTAGAATTCAAGTCGATGGTCTTTCATCAGAACTGGAAGATGTTGGAGATGTAACCGGTTTTAAGCAAGTACAGAGGCAGGGAAATGGGGGAGGGGAGGAGAGGAAAGAACAAAAGGGAAGGTCCTGTGATAGGGTGGAAGGCAGGAGAGATTCAATGACAAAAGGGATGATGTTCCTCGAGCTTGTGTTGAGCTTCATTGGAACAGTGTAGTGGGGCGGAGAATTAAAATGACAGACGACTGGAAACTTGGGGTCACGCTTGTGGACTGATCGGAGGTATTCCGCAAATCAGGCATCCAATCTGCGCTTGGTCTCCCCAATATAGAGGAGACGCATTGTGAGCAGCGAATACAGTATACTAAATTGCAAGAAGTATAGGTAAATTGCTGTTTCACCATGGTGTAACAACTCTATTTTGATTTAAAAAAATATTGTCTGACTCAAGGTGACTACCACCACAGGAGATCTGCAAGTATATATTAAAACAGCTAGCATATGTCAGTCACATTTTGTTACAGTTGTAAAAAAACTGAAAAGAAAAGCAAATAATTTTTGCTTGGTTCTTCAGACCAAGAGCCAGAAATGTATGTTACAGTTGCTCTCTAATTGGCCTCCAGTTTACAAGCAGCTGCAATTACCTGGATTCGCTTACTTAGCTAAACATCACAACTGTGCTCCAGACTCTCGGTCCTACTGGAGATCCACCAGTAGTTGAAGGAAATCTTTTGCTTGCTATAGGGGGTTAAGTTTAAAAAAAATGCTGCACAACTATAACCAGCTTTAAAAAGTCCATCTTATTTCAAATGCAGAAATCTTAAAATAACTAATTGCCAGTTATGGTGACTGACAATTAATTGTATTTTTATGCAAATATGCTTAGTATTTTTATGAAATGTTTCAGTAGTATAAAGCATCAACTGCCTACAAATGTCTACTCTTCACGATCATGGACACAGATGTTCTGATCTGCTTCTAAATGATTCACACGATGACTAATAAAAAATATTTGTCATAAGATTATACATTCAAATATAAAAGTTCAGCTTTTATAATTCACCAATCCCTGGCACCTCATGGTGGTGCGAGTAATGTTTTCTGTTCTAAAACTGCAGAAAATTACTTCCAATTCTCAATCTTTTTTAAACTGTTCAAGTAAATTTACTAGGAAGAACTAAACCTGCAACTTTCACCACCTTTTGAGTTCAATTGAGTTTTTGTGCCCAAAATATCTTTTTATAACAAGGAAGGTTCCAATTAGTGTACAAAATGGTGTGTGTATTTTAAGACTTTAAGAACTAGGTATACCGTTTTCTCCAATGATTTTAAAATCTCCGGAGCTGGAGTGCTTAAATAATGACCAGTGTAAATAATTTCATTTTTGTGAAAAATAAGTACTTCCTCATAATTTTTTCCTTCTAATTTGCACTATCTTTGCCATTAATCTGAAACAGTTATCGAGACATTGTGCTAATTGTACATCCCCTTTCCTGCCAGATCCGCGTTCAAGCCATTGCTCTTTTCTTTTTGTAAACAAAACCAAAAAGCAAATTACAGATAGTTATTTCCATTAATATTGTTATACTTTCAGTACCAAGTTTCAAGAAGTGTTTTAAAATGAGTATTGTAAAAGCTAAATATTTATTTCAGTGGTTAGTACATAAAATATCAAGGGACTACAAGGATCCCTGTACAAAATAGTATTTTATTAACCTTTAAAGGAATAAGTCACATTGTCAAATTTTTCACGGTTATGCAAATGAAGTACGTATAAATAAGTTTATTAATAATAGATTGTCATGGCTATTAACCTCCTTTATTTTACCCTAAATTTTCACGATATACCATCGAGTAGATTCAAATTTTACACTTGCAACTTAATCTAAAACTAATTTTATGCCATTGTTTGTGTCCCTGAAGATTATTGTGCAATTTCTTGTACATTGTACGTCATAGATCTTTAATCTTAATACTAGGAGCTAACACAATGGTTCATCTCGTTAAGGCAGTGAGTAGCTAAACTATGCGATCCTAGAAGTTTGATCTTTGGTCTATGCTTAGTTAGCTGATCTGAGTCCAGGCAGTAATGGGAGCACACAATTGGCCAGTGTTTCTGCTCCTGATCATTATTTAGTGACCCTGGCTGGAAATGCAGATGTGTGGAGTAACCAGATGTGGTATGGTTGTGATGCCCCCTGCTAACACTCATTGTCACACTTCACAGATACCAGAGTGCATCTGGGCCAATGGAGACATACCCCTGCAAGGAATCAGCTCTTTGAGGGGAGGGAAGAAAATATGTGAAAAAGGAGAAAGATTTTTTTTTTAAAAGTTAATCTTCGTGTCTACAATGTAGAAGAAAGCAAAGTTAATCTGTCAGTTTTTGCAGAATGAATGAGTTGTAGTGAAATACGGTGCTTTAATGAGTGAAAGAACATTGTCATTCACAAACATATTTTCAACTTGTAACTTATAGCTATCTTTAAGAACTCACCGACAGTAAAGATACTGTAGTCTAGCTCTTTGTGGGCTGCTAGGTTTAGATAGAATTTGAATTATAACTTGAAATTAATTATGGAGCGCTGCATGTTTCTGCTTTTGACTGTCCATTCTTACTTCACACAATTGAAATAATTTGTAATTGAGTGCTAAGCACTGAAACTTTGTATAATAGTGATATGATGTAACGATCGGCAAGGTACTGCAGTTAAGAATAATATGCTCTTAAAAATTAAAAATTGAACATATTGATCTTTTAATGTAATTCAGGGTTTTGAAAATTATCTTTAATCAGTAATGAAATTATATGTTTCTACATTTAGCGTAACCACATGAGCTGGATTGAATTTGTTTACTGTAGAATCACTTGTATGATTCCACTGTGAACTATTCACAAAAGATTTTTATTTCTAAATCTACCGTATTATGGTTTGATTGCACTTGTGCTCTTCTGCTAGTCTATCAGAGCCACTATTTTCAATCTGAGTGGGCTGGATTACAATAAAACATTTGTCCGCCTACAAATTACACCTACGTTTATCCTTCTTTCCCATTTAAATGCAGAAACCCACATTTAGAGGCTTGCACACTGAGGACACCCTCCATCATGTTGTGTGGCACTACCACCGTACTAAATGGGATAGATTCAGAACAGATCTAGCTGCTCAAAACTGGGCATTCATGAGGCGCTGTGGGCCGTCAGCAGCAGCAGAATTGTACTCCACCACAATCTGTAACCTCATGGCCAGGCATATCCCTCACTCTACCATTACCATCAAGCCAGGGGACCAACTCTGGTTCAATAAGGAGTGTAGAAGAGCATGCCAGAGGAGCACTAGGCGTACCTAAAAATGCAGTGCCAACCTGGGGAAACTACAACACAGGACTATATGCATGCTAAAAAGCGGAAGCTGCATGCTATAGACAGAGCTAAGCAATCCCACAATCAACAGATCAAATCAAAGCTCTGCAGACCTGCCACATCCAGTCGTGAATGGTGGTGGACCATTAAACAACTAACGGGAGGAGGAGGCTCCATGAATATCCCCATCCTCAATGATGGTGGAGCCCAGCACGTGAGTGCAAAAGACAAAGCTGAAGCGTTTGCAACCATCTTCAGCCAGAAGTGCTGAGTGGATGATCCATATCAACCTCCTCCTGAGGTCCCCACCATCACAGAAGCCAGTCTTCAGCCAATTCAATTCACTCCACGTGATATTAAACGGCTCAGCGCACTGGATATAACAAAGGATGTGGGCCCCGACAACATCCCGGCTGTCGTGCTGAAGACTTGTGCTCCAGAACTAGCCACACCTCTACCCAAGCTGTTCCGGTACAGCTATAACACTGGCATCTATCCGACAATGTGGAAAACTGCCCAGGTATATCCTGTCCACAAAAAGCAGGTCAAGTCCAATCCAGCCAATTACCACCCCATAAGTCTACTCTCAATCATCAGCAAAGTGATGGAAGGTGTCGTCGACAGGTGCTATCAAGCAGCACTTACTCGCCAATAACCTGCTCACTGATGCCCAGTTTGCGTTCCGCCAGGACCACTCTGATCCAGACCTCATTACAGCCTTGGTCCATACATGGACAAAGAGCTGAATTCCAGAGGTGAGGTGAGAGTGACTGCCTTGACATCAAGGCAGCATTTGACCAAGTGTGGCATCAAGGAGCCCTAGTAAAACTGAAGTCAATGGGAATTGGGGGGTGGGGGGGGAAACTCTCCACTGGCTGGAGTCATACCTAACACAAAGGATGGTGGTTGGAGGTCAATCATCACAACCCCAGGACATCGCTGCAGGAGTTCCTCAGGGCAGTGTCCTAGGCCCAACCATCCTCAGCTGCTTCATCAATGACCTTCCCTCCATCATAAGGTCAGAAGTGGGGATGTTCGCTGATGACTGCACAGTGTTCAGTGTCATTCGCAACTCCTCAGATAATGAAGCAGTCCATGCCCGCATGCAGCAAGACCTGGACGACATTCAGGCTTGGGCTGATAAGTGGCAAGTAACATTCGTGTCACACAAGTGCCAGGCAATGACTGTCTCCAACAAGCGAGTGTCTAACCAACGCCCCTTGACATTCAACGGCATTACCATCGCTGAATCCCCCACCATCAATATCCTGGGGGTCACCATTGACCAGAAACTTACTGGACCAGCCACACAAATGCTGTGGCAACAAGAGTATGTCAGAGGCTGGGTATTCTGCAGCGAGTGTCTCATCTCCTGACTCCCCAAAGCCTTTCCACCATCTACAAGGCACAAGTCAGGAGTGTGATGGAATACTCCCCACTTGCCTGGATGAGTGCAGCTCCAACAACACTCAAGAAGCTCGACACCATCCAAGACAAAGCAGCCCGCTTGATTGGCACCCCATCCACCACCTTAAACATTCACTCCCTCCACCACTGGCGTACTGTGGCTGCAGTGTGTACCATCTACAAGATGCACTGCAGCAACTCGCCAAGGCTTCTTCGGCAGCACCTCCCAAACCCGCGACCTCTGTCAAGGGCAGCAGGCGCATGGGAACACCACTACCTCCAAGTCACACACCATCCTGACTTGGAAATATATCGCCGTTCCTTCATCGTCGTTGGGTCAAAATCCTGGAACTCCCTCCCTAACAACACTGTGGGAATACCTTCACCACACGGACTGCAGTGGTTGAAGAAGGCGGCTCACCACCACCTTCTCAAGGGCAACCAGGGATGGGCAATAAATGCTGGCCTTGCCAGCAAGGGCCACATCCCATGAACGAATAAAAAAAATTATATTAATTTGCGCAAAGTTGGTACAGAGGCCAGAGGGAGCATCTGGATTTTTATTTAAAAGGGGAAGGAACATCTGGGGGTAGTTTTTGTTCAAGAGGCAAAATGACATTGCCAAAATATATACTTTTTAAAATGTGAGTTTTCCACCTTCAACAGAACCCCTCCTGCTCATTCCCTTTGCAATTGGGTGTGACGCTAATTAATTTGGAGACTTCAAGGCACTGTTGCTACAAGCTAAAATAGCTATTGGCAGTGTTTTTGATACACACGCAAAAAATTGTCTGGTTTCTAATTCCACATCCTACCCACTTTTACTTTATTAATCCCATACTTGAAATTCTCATGCATCATTGTCTGACCGAGACTGGGCAGTAACGCAGAGAGAGACTACTAATTTTTCCATCCTCTCTGAAGCGGACTTCATGGATGGCTCAAGTGAAATCAAGAACGTGTGTGTGCGAGCGTGCGTGTACGTGTACTAGCATGTGCCCATAAAGGAAAAAGAGAAAGTACAAACCTGCAACCAGTACCCCACTAGTCTGCCCTCAGTGTTAGAAGTTCACTTGTAGCTTATCAAGCTACTGTAACATTTAAGAGAGAAGATATTCAAAGACATTTTAAATATTAACTGTCTTTATTTCAAAATCCTTCAGGTTGATGCAGTTTACAACTGTGGATGTATGTGATATTTTGACCTTGAACCTGACTAATTATTATTAATGTTTCATTTTATTCTGCTTTTCATTTAATAGTGTTGGACATGTGGCATTTCTAATTTTGAGTATTTTATACATTTCTCAAAGAAAACTTAGAACTGAACTGTTGTGTATTTGACTAATGCACAGTAAAGGATAGCACAGTAAAAGATAAATAGCTGTACAGGTAGTACCCTCCTGTTTGCCACAAAAAATTATTAAAATGTAAACTTGCTAGAACTTGAAAGGTGATGAATGTGCATTGCCAATGAAAAATCCTATGTTCCCAGAAATACACGTTGCAGTTGACACTAATTTAACCCCTTTTGCCATGAGTATTCGCCAACGTAATTATGTTACCTGTGAAATCTAGTTTGGTACAAAATATTAATTTTGTCATTTGCATAATCTTTTGAATAAAGAAAATTGCAACCTGGTTGGTATGTATTTAAATTTCAAAGACTTAAATAGCATATTAATTCAAATTTTCTTCAGACTCAAAAGGAAGATGTATTTTAATGAAGTCTACATATATCTGTAACACTGCTTCTTTCAATCAGGTTTCTGCCCCTGCCAAAGCACGAACGATCCTAACCAAAGTCACAAATGGCATCCTCTGTGGCTGTGTGTCTGTGGTCCCTCTTTCACCCCTCCTGTAGCTTTTGTCATAATTGACCACACCATCCTCCTCCAATGCCTCTCCTCTTTGGTCTTGCCATCGCTTGATTGCACTCTTGTCTATCTGACCGTAGACAGTGTTTAAATCCCTTCATGGCCTTGCCCCTCCCTATCTCTAACTCCTCCAGTCCTACACACTTCCCCACCCCTCCCCAGAACTCTCCATTCCTCCAATTCTGGCCTTTTTTGCCTCACGATAACGGCCTTGCCTTCAGCTGTCTAGGCCCCTTGCTCTGTATTTGTTCATTAAAATCCACCTCTTTAGTCAAGCTTTTGATCGACTCTCTTAATTCCTCCAGCTATGGCTTGGATACTATTTTTTACTTGCACCTTTGTGAAGTGCCTTGCGATTTATTTATTTTTTAACGTTAAAGGCACTATATAAATGCACGTTGTTGTTTTTTCCTCGGCTAATATTAAGTGCTAGATGTTTTACCAAATCATAGGTTGTAAAAGTTTGTGAAATAGAGTCTCTATTCTGAGAGATACTAAATATATATTGTACCAAATGGCTAAATATTCTGTTAGCATTAACCAAAAGGTTAGTCTACTTAGAATGATTCTATTTGCACAGTCTCATATCACCATGAAGTTGTCTACCAAATGTCTAACATTGATCATGCTAGCGCAAAGAGATTGCAGCTGTTGCTCAGCTATAAGAATAATCTGGGTTAATTATAGGTGAAGGCTGCTGCTATGGTGAAAGTTGACACCATACCACTCGCAGGTTGCACTCAGTCACAGACAAATCTAAATATACTTTGCTAAATAATCTGGTGCAGCTACAGGGAATCTCTACACAGCCACAGCTGTTAAAACCGTGCATCTAGATGACAAGCAATAGGTTCTGTATGTCAAGTGTTGCCCTTAAGCTTCCTTGAGCCTTACTGTTAATCTTGATTAACTGGGTAATAATTGCTTCCTAAGGTCTAGACGTTTTTGGAATTAACTGGACTGTCTCTGGGAATGGCTAATATTAATGCAAGCACATATAACAAATAAATTGATCACTGTTTGTATTTTAATTACAATGTAGTTGGTTGAATTGATGCTCGTGCTAGATTTTCATTTTCATTGCCAAGGCGGTAATCTAGCGGAGCGGATTGTCCAGCCATTATGGAACTTGCCAGGTTTTCATTCTGTTGAATGGAATGGAAATTGGACAGGTTCTACGACGAGTTGGCGATACACTACGCCAGGTAACCGCCCAGACGGTGAAGATGAAAATCTCATGTCTACAGATTAATTCTGTAAATAAAAGATTGAGTTTTAAAATTCTGTTTATTACAGTTTAAAATTGTAGTATTGTATGAGAACCATTATAAACTTACTGTTGACTTCCCCCCAGTGTTATCATAAACTACAATGTTGATAAATCAACAAAAAATGGGCTGTGAAGAAAGTGAAATGCATAATTGTTGTTACATTTCAAAATTTGTTGCATTTCTGATATTAAAAAAAAATGGCCACGGTAATGACAATATAAGTTACATTTTATTTTTGTTATAAAATTATAATGCTGTGACTACCTTCCACAAAAACATTTATAAATATATGTTTGACGTATTTAACTCCTTTTCTGGAAGAGTGCCTCAAATGGTTCCCCTATAATCTAAAGTGCTGAGCTAAATAAACAACTTGCAAGTTTGTTGGCAGGTTTAAGGTTCTTTTCTCTTATCATTAAACATGCATCTTTCTAGTTTAAAAAGTAGTTTTATTTTCTTTTAAATTTGGGACTTGCACTAAAATTGCATCAAATGATTGTTTTCTATTTAAAAACCTGTTTTGACTGAAATTTTCTTATGGATTTCCCTTCAAAAGTGAGTTTGTAGATTTTCGCCTGGTTTAGAAAGCGAATGTGAGTAGTATGTGACCCTATTCCCTTCCAGGTCACATGTACTTTTCCAGTAAGTGGCAATTATTGAGTCTGTAGAGATTTATGGAATGGGACAATCCATCATCCTACTTAAGCAAGATGCAGAGAGTACATTACAGACCTAAAGTAAATAGTTTTCCTGTGAGAAATATCTATATTGGAAAAGATAATGTCTTGTCTTGGTGGCATGTGAGGTAATGATGTATAACATACAATATGAATTGTGTAAAAATAACACACAGACAGACCTTAACCAGTTTGCAAAGGAATATTTTTACATGTGCTGGCAAAAAAACAATTATCCTTGTGTACTTCAAAAATGAATGCTGTCTCAATTAACATAGTGGTGTTGAAGATAACTTCAAAACGAGGTGTTTTCGGTTCCTGAGTATTACATAATCTATTGACACAACCAAACAATTTTCCAAGAGGCGGTACTAGAAGAAAGATGAATATTTTGAAGTGAAATCTCACCTCGCCAAAATTGATCATCTAATTCCACTTTTCAGTCTCATGAATCTGGTTTCTTTTTTAGATGTTTTTGTCTGATAGGAGAAAAGAGGGATTTCATAATTCCCTTTAACCTGCTCAAATCTTTTTTTCCCCACTATTCAGAAATTGAATCACTATACTGATTATCTAGACACATCTGCGAGTTCTACCCTATTTCCATGCCTGCCCACATTTTATAGCCAAGGCGCTGCATTCATGTGACAATGTTAAATTTGAAATTTACAATAGTTCTTCCTTTCTCAGTACCCTTCTTGTCCCACAGGAGTAAATTCAGGTTGCCAATAAGGAGAATGACTGTGAATGCATTTCCTGAGAGAGAATTTTGTGAGAGCAATATTTACTTTGCATCATGTAAAGGTACATCTTGGGCTGGCGTGTCTGTTTATAATCACCTTAGTGGCAATGCAGGTACTCTTCACTGCCATCCTTGTACAGTATTGTTTTGTTAGTTGTATGCTGCACTTTCATCTCAACCTTCGACAAGTAAAATAATTTCAATAGGTTTTAAAAATTAGGCGATATGCAATTTACCCTTTTGCATTTAATGTGGGGTAATGTTCCACATAAACCATGCAGAATTATCTGCAGTGCTGGGAGGACAGGAATGCTTGCAGGGAGCTAGTTGATACTAGTTATCCCCAGGAGTTGGGGGGTCTCTGGAGTCTGAGATGCCTGGTCCCAAAACTGGTCACTGCTCTTGCTGTGGTTTAGATCCCTTGATGCCAGCTTGTATGTGGAATCAACCAGTACAACACTGGCTATTATTGAACATCATTCCAGCTTACTGCTAGCTGGCCCCAGGCTTGATGAAAAGCTGATGTTTGTGGCAATGTTGGTACTGACTGACCACCTCTTTTGCTCCTTAATAATTCAATCTGTTGAGCCCTGTTCCTTTTCTAAATAATGCTCAATTCACCTAGGCTGCTGGAGAAAAACACTCTTCATCTGAGAAGTGTCCAGAACTAACGAGAGAGAAACCCTTGGAGCTTTGCTCCAAAAAGCATATGGTATTGGTAGGCCTCGAGACTGCCAGTACTTCTGCAGATTCTTGAACACTTGATCCCCAACTGCTAAATTTAATCAGGGCATGCATCAACACTCTTCTATCTGAAGTGTGAACTTATCCACATTGTGATTTCTATCCAATGGTTCTTTAAGCCGTCTTCCCACTTACTGCTGTCAGAGTTGGCGAATGTACCTAATTATGGACACCTTGACTCCAAGAGCTGTAGGAGGTACAGAGTGTTCACCTCATCCGCTAGTCTCGTCAATTTTTGAAATGGGGTAGTTGCGTATGATTGCAATTTTTCCTTTGTAGATGAGTTGATCTTGGTCGTCAGGAAACATCATCTTTCTGCTTCCTTAGCTGCTTCTGGATATACTGACCTTTTGATACCATTAATGCAAGAGTAGCCTGGGGTCAGAATGTCTTGGTCCTAGAAGGCCTTGCTGAAAATTAGCCCATCAGTTTTTGACTTCTGTTTTAGTGTGCTTTTTATGCTCAAAGGGAAATGTGGCAGGATCTGAATAATGCTCACCGATGCTGGGCCTTGCAGACACATCAACTCTGACTGTTGTATCTGTTGTTGGGGCTTTTGTGTTTGACAGCTGTCATGTACCTAGTCTGGCAGAAGCATGATGAAATACAGATCCAGGAAAATAAAAGAGGAATTCGAATGACTGACCACTTTGGATGTATATAATATTCCTTGAAACACATCTTACAGAAGTCAGTAGCCCATCACCAAATATACTGGACATTCTTGACTCTGAGGATTTATCAAAGACCTCAGCATTGATTTGCTTAAACAGTGTGTTCCTCAGGGCATAATATCCATTATTACAGTTGCATGAGGATTTATGGTCATCCTGCAGATGAGCTTTCACTGCACAAATTCTACCTATTATGAACTCTACTCAACCCATTTAGTCTTCTGAAGGAGAAGTTATGTATAAATACTCTCAGATTCCAAAGGTAATTTAGCAAAACTCAGAATATTTATCCATCTTCAAATCCTCATTATTCAGTGCCCAACTACTGCCCTGTATAAATTATATTTTCTATCTTTCCCCCATTCTGTGGAGGTCAGCTAATAACATGGAGCTCTATCTCCCTAAGATCATGTATCTTGCTCCTTTTTAACCCTCTTGAACATATATCAATACCCTTTTGATAGGTGTACATAATTGCATACAGTATTCCAAAGGTGGTTTCACCATACAAGGTTGGAATAATGTTGTTTGACTTGAAGTCAAATGTTCTTGAGATATAACTGAGTATTTGATTAGATTTGTTAAGTTTTGTGTTAACTGTAAACTTTCATGAGTAATTAATAATCATACAATTTTTCTTTTGCTTTAATTGTGCATTTGGTGTCGCCTAATATACCATGCATTACTTTAAACCTTGTGTATGATGTGTTGCATATCAAATGTGCATTTAACACTTTTTAAATCTGAACATCACAGTTTAAGTCTGTCTGGTACATTTCAATGACTGGCTTAAACAGTCAGAAAATGTTCAGTTAACCATTCTAGTTTGCCCAGATATTTGATTACTACCACTACCAATTAGGGACAAGAAGCCAACTACCATAAAACTAATCAAATCGCTCAAATAATTTTTTGAACTGCTTTTATCCACCCCTTTTCATCCTCATTTGCACCAGTATATGAAGCTAAAAATAATGGCTTAAATTTCCCTCTGTCGCAAAGATGGTTGTTCTTTGTTGGGATGAGAATTCCAAATGTCTCTTGCCTATGGCCCTGTCTTCAGTGTTGCTTTCGATGGTACTGTATTACCAGTCCATGTACATGCACACATTTTCTATAATTTATTTAGGTCTTAAGTGAAATCCTGCGGGATTTTAGGTCCACTTGAGGGCTTTAGTACTTCTAACATAAATATGAGAATACTGTTACCTGGACATTATCTGGGGGTAAACAAATTGTTCCACTATAGGTATAAATTATAAATGGGTACCATTCTTATGGTTGTTTATTTACAATCTCCAACCTCCACCTGCTCTACTTAAATAAATTAGATACAAGATCCAGATTTGTAGTTTTCTTCCAAAGTTGACTTTCTAAAACATACTCACCCTAAAGTAAAACAGCCGATTAAAACTTTATTTGCCTCTTGTCCATTGGGTTTTAGCATGTAATTTAAAAATAGCTCATTATCATTTTAAAGTGAGTATTCATAATACTGTAACTGTTAAATAAATAGAAATGTAATTTCCACTACAAAAAGGGAGAAACGTTCAACATTGTACTGGCCAAACTGTAATTACAACTTGTGCTTTGCTTTAAGGTGATAGTTCTGACAACATTTTTAAGAGTCCAGTAAACACTTTGCATAACTTTTTAAGCCTAACAATTATGCTCAATTGCTTCATGAAAACTTAGACACCATTTTATGTTTTCTTTATTTTAGCTCGTAAACTGCTGGCAACTCCAGGGAATTGTGCAATTTGGGCCAGCCAGTTTTTTTTGGTTTCTGTAACACTGCAACACTCTTAATGGCTCATTGAGCCGTTCAGATGTTAGGAGTCTTTTTCTTAAATTAAAAATATTTTAAGCATTCATTCTCTTTTTTCTCTCTCTCCCTCCCCCTCACTTTTCTTCCCCATGCACTCTCATAGAAGATAGGAGCAGGAGCAGGCCATTCGGCCCCTCGAGCCTGTTCTGCCATTTAATGAGATCATGGCTGATCATCCAAATTCAATACCCTGTCCCTGCTTTCTCCCCATATCCCTTGATCCCCTTAGCCTTAAGAAATATATCTAACTCCTTCTTGAATATATTTAATGAATTGGCCTCAACTGCCTTCTGTGGTAGAGAATTCCACAGGTTCACCACTCTCTGGGTGAAGAAATTCCTTCTCATCTCGGTCCTAAATTGCTTACCCCTTATCCTTAGACTGTGACCCCTGGTTCTGGACTCCCCCGCCATCGGGAACAGCCTTCTGCATCTAGTCTGTCTAGTCCTGTTAGAATTTTATAAGTTTCAATGAGATCCCCTCTCAGTCTTCTAAACTCTAGCGAATATAAGCCTAATCGACCCAATCTCTCTTCATACGTCATTCCTGCCATCCCAGTTATCAGTCTGGTGAATCTTCACTGCACTCCCTCCATGGCAAGAACATCCTTCCTCAGAGATAAGGCAACTAAAACTGCACACAATACTCAAGGTGTGGTCTCACCAAGGCCCTGTACAACTGCAGCAAGACATCCTTGCTGCTGTACTCGAATCCTCTCGCTATGAAGGCCAACATACCATTTGCCTTCTTAACCACCTGCTGCACCTGCATGCTTACCTTCAGCGACTGGTGCACAAGGACAACCAGGTCTCGTTGCACTTCCCCTTTTCCCAATCTATTGCCGTTCAGATAATCTGTCTTCCTGTTTTTGCCACCAAAGTGGATAACCTCGCATTTATCCACATTATACTGCATCTGCCCAATCACCCAACCTGTCCAAATCATACTGGAGTTTCTCTGTATCCTCCTCACAGCACACACGCCCACCCAGCTTTGTGTCGTCTGCAAACTTGGAAATATTACATCTAGTTCCCTCGTCTAGATCATTAATATATATTGTGAATAGCTGGGGTCCTAGCACCGATCCCTGCGGTACCCCACTAGTCACTGCCTGCCACTCGGAAAAAGACCCGTTTATTCCAACTCTTTGCTTCCTGTCTGCCAACCAGTTCTCTATCCAAGTCAGTACCTTACCCCCAATCCCATGTGCTTTAACTTTGCACGCTAATCTCTTATGCGGGACCTCATCGAAAGCCTTCTGAAAGTCCAAATACACCACATCCACTGGTTCTCCCTTACCTATTCTACCAATTACATCCTCAAAAAATTCCAGTAGATTAGTCAAGCATGATTTACCTTTTGTAAATCCATGTTGATTTTGTCCGATCCTGTCACTGTTTTCCAAGTGCTCTGCTATTATATCTTTTATAATGGACTCTAGCATTTTCCCCACTACCGATGTCAGGCTTACCGGTCTATAATTCCCCGTTTTCTCTCTGCCACCTTTTTTAAATAGTGAGGTTACATTAGCTACCCTCCAATCCATGGGAACTGTTCCAGCGTCTATAGAATTTTGGAAGATGACCAGCAGTGCATCTACTATTTCTAGGGCCACTTCCTTAAGTACCCTAGGATGTAGATTATCAGGCCCATGGGATTTATCGGCCTTCAATCCCGTCAATTTCCCTACAAATACTAATTTCATTCAGTTCCTCCCTCTCATTAGACCCTATATTCCCCGATATCTCTGGGAGTTTATTTGTGTCCTCCTTTGTGAAGACAGAACCAAAGTATGTATTTAATTCGTCAGCCATTTCTTTGTTCCCCATTATAAATTCCCCTGATTCTGACTGCAAGGGACCTACGCTTGACTTCACTAATCTTTTTCTCTTCACATATCTTTAGAAGCTTTTACAGTCAGTTTTTATGTTCCCTGCAAGCTTACTCTCATACTCTATTTTCCCCCTCTTAATTAATCCCTTTGTCCTCCTTTGCTGAATCCTAAACTGCTCCCAATCCTCAGGTTTGCTGCTTTTTCTGGCCAATTTATATGTCCTCTCCTTGGATCTTATGCTATCCCTAATTTCCCTTGTTAGCCACGGTTGAGTCACCTTTTTTGTTTTATTTTTATGCCAAACAGGGATGAACAAATTCTGTAGTTCATCAATGCGATCTATAAATGTTTGCCATTGCCTATCCACCATCAACCCTTTAAGTAATGTTCCCCAATCCATCCTAGCCAACTCGCGCCTCATACCATCGTAATTTCCTTTATTTAAATTCAGGACCCTAGTCTCTGAGTCAACTACTTCACTCTCCATCTTAATGAAGAATTCTACCATATTATGATCGCTCCTCCCCAAGGGGGCTCGCACAACAAGATTGCTAATTAATCCTTTCTCATTACATAATACCCAGTCTAAGATGGCCTAGTTGGTTCCTCGACATATTGGTCAGGAAACCATCCCGTAAACACTCCAGGAATTCCTCCTCCACAGTATTGTTACTAATTTGGTTAGCCCAATCTATATGTAGATTGAAGTCACCCATGATAACTGCTGTGCCCTTATTGCACGCGTCTCTAATTTCCCGTTTAATGCCATCCCCAACCTCAGCATTACTGTTTGGGGGTCTGTATACAACTCCCACTAACGTTTTCTGCCCCTTGGTATTTCTCAGCTCTACCCATACAGATTCCACATCATCAGAGCTAATATCCTTCCTTACTATTGTGTTAATCTCTTTAACCAGCAATGCTACCCCACCTCCTTTTCCTTTTTGCCTGTCCTTCCTGAATATTGAATACCCCTGGATGTTGAATTCCCAGCCTTGGTCACCCTGGAGCCATGTCTCCGTAATCCCAATTATATCACATCTGTTTACATCTCTTTGCGCAGCTAATTCATCCACCTTATTACGAATGCTCCTCGCATTAAGACACAAAGCCTTCAGGCTTGTTTTTTTAACACTCTTAGTCCTTTTAGAATTATTATTTACTGTAGCCCTGTTTGATTTACACCCTTGATTTCTCTGCCTTCCACTTTTGCTTTTCTCCTTCCTGTCTTTTGTTTCTATCCTTGCTTCCCTTTCCTCTGTCTCCCTGCACAGGTTCCCAAGCCCCCTGCCATTTTAGTTTAAACCCTCCCCAACAGCACTAGCAAACACTCTCCCTCAGGACATCGGTCCCGGTCCCGCCCAGGTGCAAACCGTCCAGTTTGTACTGGTCCCACCTTCCCCAGAACCGGTTCCAATGTCCCAGGAATTTGAATCCCCCCCCTTGCACCATTCCTCTAGCCACGTATTCATCTGAAATATCCTTCTATTACTACTCTGACTAGCACGTGGCACTGGTAGCAATCCTGAGATTACTACCTTTTGAGGTCCTATTTTTTAATTTACCTCCTAACTCCCTATATTCAGCTTTTAGGACCTCATCCTGTTTTTTACCTATATCGTTGGTACCTATATGCACCACGACAACTGGCTGTTCACCCTCCCCCTCCAGAATGCCCTGCAGCCGCCCCAAGACATCCTTGACCCTTGCACCAGGGAGGCAACATACCATCCTGGAGTCTCGTTTGCGGCCGCGGAAACACCTATCCATTCCCCTTATAATAAAAATCCCCTATCGTTATAGCTCTCCCGCTCTTTTTCCTCCCGTCCTGTGCAGCAGAACCACCCATGGTGCCAGGAAGTTGGCTGCTGCTGCCTTCCCCCGATAAGCCATCCCTCCCAACAATATCCAAAGTGGTGTATATGTTTGAGAGGGGGATGGCCACAGAGGACCCCTGCACTACCTGCCTGCGCCTACTACTCTGCCTGGCGGTCACCCATTCCCTTCCTGCCTGCGCAGCCTTTACCTGCGGTGTGACCAACTCATCAAATGTGCTATCCACGACATCCTCAGCATCGCAAATGCACCAGTATGTATCCATTCGCAGCTCCAGCGCCGCAATGTGGTCTGCCAGTAGCTGCAGCTGGATACACTTCCCGCACACATGCTCGTCAGGGACACAGGAAGTGTCCCTGATTTCCCATATAGCGCAGGAGGAGCATGCCACGGGGCCAAGCTGTGCTGCCATGACTTACCCTTTAATTAATTTAAATTAAATTAAATCAAATCAATACCACTAATTACACTACAATTAAATGATATACTCAAGGGCCCTTGTTTACTAGCACTCCCCGCTACACAACAGAGACCTTAGAAGCTATAACCACAAAAATTAAGACATACTAAACTTTATAAACTATTAACCTTAACTGTCAAACTATAGAGTAGTGTAAGTACTCACCCAATCAGCTGCTTCCTCTTACCCGTGTCACTTTTTGAATCGTGACGTGGCTCTGGAATGTCACCGCCGGTCTGCGAGATTGGTAAGTCTCTTGAGGAAAAAAGCCCGCGAAAGTGAGTTTAAATACTCACTGTACTGCCGCTCTCCTGCTGCTCCCGACACCGGCCTCTCCGTCGCCATTCTCTTTTACTTTTGCTGTTTAAAATCTACTGCTACATTATTTTAAATAATCTTTTTAACTTTTCTGCAACTTTTCTTGGGTTCAGACAAACTTTCCCATTTTCCTTCATCTTCCATTTTGTATTTGGGATTTGCATTGTCAAATATTGACCTCCTGAAAGGATCAAATCTCATGACTGAGCCAGTTGCGACTTAGGACATCGTAGTTTTACCTTGTGCCATTAAAGTGAATAGACCAAATCTTTGATGTTTTTCCAATCTCAACATTGGCGCTCTAGCCATTTGGTAAGCTATCTTGATGGGAGCCCAGTCGAACAGGTGTTGTGGAGACTTGATAGCATAGCAGCTTCCAAAAAGTTAACTGAAGTGTGTCTGTCGTTTTAACATAAAACTGTTGCATTGTTTATCATTTTGTTTAGAATAATCTCTCCTGCAAAGTGTGAATCTATTATGATGTATGACCTTCATGTATAATGGCTGTATTGAAAGATAAGTGAAACAACTTTATAATGTCAGAAACAGGAAAATAATTTATGTACTGTATCCACGCGGTTGTAAAGTTTGTATAGAATAAGGGAATATGAAGTGCCAAAATGTATTTGGCATTGAGCTTGTAAAGTTTAACATTTTCAGAATAGCTGCCAGTGTATTGTCATGTGGTGATAACATCAGTTTCATGCCATGTGGTGAGCCCATTGTTTCCTAACCAAACATGAAGCAATATTTTGAATTAAATGGTTTCTAATTTTCAACCCAATTCCTCCTCTCGTGTTCTCTTTAATTGTTCTCCGTTTTAAATGTTAAGAGGAGGGTTTTGTTAAACAGCTCAACAAAAATACTTTTGGGAGAATATTTTGTAAAGGGGACTCCTGTAATATGTAAATACAGGAACTCTTTTTAAATTGTTTTCTGTAGTTTGTGCCTTGCTTTCTCTGGAAAAGAAAGTTTAATTTTATCTCCATTTTACTGTGATAATTTATCAATTTAAAACCTAGGAACTAGATGTGGTTTTGAACTTATCGCTTGAGCAAGCAGTTTTTTTTGCAAGTGTGCGTGGGTTGTTTCAACTTCGAATAAATATCTTGTGGTGCATGTCACACCAAAAACAAGATGGGTCAACAGGAAACAATATCCTATATTTTATACAAATCCGTGTTTGTCTTAAAATACAACATGTAATATAATGGCCCAGATTTTGCTATCAAAATAACAGGAGGTTGCACGCCATTATTAACGTGTAAATTGTCCAGCACCTTGTGGCGAGTAAGAGGTACCCCGTGAATTGCGAATCGCCACAAGTTGTTGGACGATTTGCAGTACTCCGCTGCTAGCCTCGCAGAAATGGCAGCTCATCCTCAACCTCCCCGTGCATTTCATGAAATTGTTGCATTAGCGCGTGAACTGTCAATTAAACACCCTGTAGAAGGTTAGGGCTCCTACTTAACAGCGGTAAGTACCTTTTTAATGAGGAAATTTATGTTTCTGCAATGCCAGTCAACTTCTCTGGCCCATAAAGGAAACAATTTTAAACTCTGGAGTCTCATTCCTGCAGATCGTAAGTTGTTGTTGGAGATTTAAAAACAAAATTAACATTTTCTTACTTTTCCTTTCTGCCTCTTTTTCTCTCAATCGATCTTTCTCTCTCTCTTTCTCTTTCTGTATGTGATTTGACTCTAATTCACTCTATTTCCTTCTCAGTCATTCCCCTGTTTCTTTCTCAATTGTTAAATCTCATTGGTTAAGGAGATAGATCGTTGGTCCCGTTGTTCACCAAAGTCCCAGATGCCCTGTTGCCCCCTCCGTTATCAGCTCGCACTTCCAGCAACTTACAGGGCAAAATTTTTTTAAGCTGACGCATGAGGGAACAAGTCTAACTAATGGGGCGCCACAAGATGCCCCACTCCAGCAAAATCTGTGCCAATATATTGCCGAACTTTTATAAAGTACTGCTGTTAAACTATACTGTGAAACGGATTTTTTCCTTATCCAGAATTATATGATCCGATATGGAATCGAGTACACACCTGTTTGGCTGTTCTAGAAGAGGGGTTCTTCCTTACGTATGACTGTCACAGGCATTGTCTTTGCCAGTGGTGCACTCTGGGAGAAGCCTGTAGAGCCTCTTTTGCATCATTGCAGCCAGGGCTGTCATTGTGGGTGTTTGGATCCCTGAAATATCTGTATCAGAAGTAGTTAAGATGCTGGAGCACACATTTTGACATACAAAGTTGCATTCAATTAAATAAGAACTGGTAAATCTATCTATAGCAATGATATTGCAATATTTTAATCTTGTACCGTATTGAAATGATGCAAAGTGCTTTCTTAAATAACATTTAAAATTTTTGATTATGAAAAGTTTGATCATTTTATGAGTTCTTGTAATACTTTTTGCACTGAACTAACGGTGTCTTTTTATGTGCTTCTACCAGTCTAGTAATTTTTTTAATGTGAATTCAACAATCCACAGAACAAGGCCTTAGAGCTATTTACAATCACTGTTTTGCAGATAATTATCTTCAGGTGCATTTGCACTGCAGCCACTGGTCTCAGACTAGGTTCCAACCAGGCATAACCTCGTTTACATGACCTGGCTCCTGTCTGGCTGGAACTGTAGCAGTCCTACCCAGGATAGAGCTGTCAGTATGCCCAGATAAAGATGTGGGTAGAGCTCTCTCCCAATAGCTTCACAACTTCAAATGTTTAGAAAGTAGAGAGGAGAATCCCTGTTCTCCCAACATTTAAATTGGGGTTAGGTGGGTTTACAAAGTGTCCATTGGGCCTAAGGAGCCCCCTGAGCATTTTTTAAGCCAGGTTTCACACCACACTGGATTTACACTCCATATGATGTCAAACCAAAACAGTGCAGGAGTACCTTCTCGTCAGGGAGTCTCATTAAGCTTTGTTCTGGAATCGAGACTTTACATTGCCAGTTTAGCTTTGGTGTAAAACTGAAATTGCATTGCACCAACACTAACCTTGCTGTGTAAATGCACCCTAAGATTCAACAGGGAACATTTAATATGCAGTGTGGTTTCTGGACGCTGTAGTGATATATATTTAAATTGGGTTTAAATATTTACCACAAACTTGCACTTGTAAAGCTAATTGATTAAATGTGTTTTTGGCATGGAAAAAGTAGTAGTGAAAGTTCTACCTGATGTACGTCAGTTTGTGGTAATAGTTTCCACTTAGACCAGCATTGTCTTTGCCCATGTATTGATCATGCTGTCTTTTTATTACATGTCAGATAGCTTACTGGAGGGTGTCTTGGAGTTCAAGTTAACTTTTTAACTGTAATAAATTTTTTACAGGTTTTTCTTCTGACACTAGTCTAAACAGACTTAAGCCTATGTGTTAAATTTATAGTAATTGAATTTCTAAGTTTTATCCCTGTGGTTATCCAGATGCTTTGTGTTTCTTAAAGCTTACTCAACTGAAGTGGAGGCTTGCTTTTGTATTTTTAAAATTAAAACAGATTAAATCAGAGGCTGCCAGCGTCATTAAAATATTTAAATTGTCAACCCGCCTCCTGGGAGCAAGTTAGCTGTACACCCCTTGTCCCGCCTCCGTTAATGGGCGAGTTGGGTGGGTTTACGATTTAAAAAAAGTTAACATCTAACCCAACCCACCTGTTTTTGGGTGTTAAAATGTTTAACTTTTTGAGTATGTTTAATTGAGTACTTTTGAATTGCATGCAAGGGACAGGTGACAACACTGTCTGGTCTGTAAAGCTTTGAATCTAGTCTTCTATTTAGACTTTCTGTATTGATGCAAAATGAGATGCAGATATAGCAGTTCTTGCGTTCTGTCATAACCATGAAGGCATACTTTTGCCACATTTCTGTGACACATAGGATGTGTTGTAGTATGGATCTTATTCAGTAGAATGATCTTGCATCTGATGTACTGAATGTACCAGTTTTATATTTGCTCCAGGCTCTGATTCTCAAAATTGGTTCGACTTTATTTTAGCCAGGTTTACTGACTTTTCACAGTCCTGTCAGGGAGAGGGGAAATCTAAGGGTTTTGTACAAGAGTATCTTATAATGCCAATCTGGTTTGTAGAACAAAAATTTGTGATACTATGTTATAACAGATCAGCTCACTTCACAGAAAATATAAACATCTGAAGATTTCAGTTAGTGACCCATCAGCAGATGTTGATAGAATGACTATGAAGGAACGGTGATGTATATGTCCGAGTCAGGATGGCATTGTGACTTGGAGGTGATGGTATTCCCATGACATTGCTGCTCTTCCTTCTTGGTGGTAGCTGTTGCAGGGGAAGGAGGTGTTGTCAGAGTAACTTTGGCGAGTTGTAGTGCATCCTGTAGATCGTACTTACTACAGCCACAGTGCACTGGTGCTGGAGGG
Organism: Squalus acanthias; assembly: GCA_030390025.1. NCBI lineage: Eukaryota > Metazoa > Chordata > Chondrichthyes > Squaliformes > Squalidae > Squalus > Squalus acanthias. Next base: position 46,226,791 of record CM059430.1, read on the forward strand.
GGTGGATAGTGAATCCAGTGACACGGGGCCAATTGAGTAAACTACTCTGTTTTGGATGGTGTTGATTTTCTGGAGTATTGTTGCGGCAAGTGTTAGGTTTTCCATCACACTTCTGACTGAGCCTTGTAGATGGTGACAAGGCATTGAGGGGTTACAAGTGAGCCACTTGCTGTGGAGTACCCAGCTTCTGTCCATCTCTTGTAGCCAAGGTGATGATATAGCTGGTTCAGTTCAGCTTCTTATCAATGGTGACTTCCAAGATATTGATGTTGAGGGTCTAGGCGGTGATGGTGCTGTTGAAGATCAAGGAGTGACAGCTGGGCTTTCTCTTGGCTAGATGGGCACAGATTTAAGGTGATTGGCAAAAGAACCAGAGGCGACATGAGAGGAAGCTTTTTTACGCAATAAGTGGTTAGGATTTGGAATGCACTGCCTGATGGTGGTGGATACAGATTTAGTAGTAGCCTTCAAAGGGGAATTGGATAATTACTTGAAGAAAAAATTGCAGGGATATGGGGAAAGAGCGGGGGAGTGGGACTAACTGGTTTGCTCTTCGAAAGAGCCGGTGCTGACTCGGTGGGCCGAATGGTCTCCTTCTGTTCTGTACTATTCTATGATTCTATGGTCATTACCTGCCACTTACGTGGCGTTAATGTTACCTGCCACTTCTCAGCCCAAGCCTGGATGATATCCAAATCCAGCTGTAGGCTGGCATATGCTCCTTTGTTATCTGAGGAGTTGCGAATGGTGCTGGACACTGGAATCATCACTGACCTTTTCACAGAGGGAAATTCATTGATGAAGCAGTTGAAGATGGGCTAATCACGCTGCCCTGAGAAATTCCTGCAGCAATATCCTGGCGATGATGATTGGCCTCCGATAACTAAATCCATCATTTGTGTTGGGTATAATTCCAACCACTGAGGTTTTCCCTTTGAACCCCACGGATCTCAATTTTGCTAGGATTCCTTGGTGTCATATTTGGTTGAAATTTTTTGTTTCACTCATTCTCAGGATGTGGGCATCACTAGTAAGGCTGACATTTATTGCCCATCCTCACTTGAGAAGGTGGAGGTGAATACACCTTCTTGAAATGCTGCAGTAAAGATGCTCCATGTGGTAAAGGTGCTTCCAAAATGCTATTTGGTAGGGAGTTGCATGATTTTGACCCAGCGACGTTGAAGGGACAGCGATGTATGTTCAAGTCAGGTGTGACTTGGAGGGGAACTTGGAGCCGACGGTGTTCCCATGCACCTGTTGTCCTTGTCCTTCTAGGTGGTGTAGGTCGCGTGTTTGGGAGATGCTGCCGAAGAAACCTTAGAGTTGTTGCACTGCAGATAGTACACACTGCAGCCATGGTACAGTGGAGGGAGGGAGTGGATGTTTCGGCTATTGGATGAAGTGCAGACTGCTTTGTCCTGGATGGTGTTGAGCTTCTTGGGTGTTGTTGCAGGTGCATCCATTCAGGCAAGTAGAGAATATTCCATCATACTCCTGACTTGTGCCATGCAGGTAGTGGAAGACTGCCTTGAAGTTGAGTGCAATTACTCTCCTGCCATTCAATTCTGGGTTAAGGCTGTGATGAAATCAGGAGCTAAGTGGCTCTGGTGAATCCTGTGGTGAGTGGGTTATTGGTGAGTCGTTGTCTCTTGATAGCACTACTGATAACTCCTTCCATTCCTTTACTGACTTCTTTAACCAGAAAAAAAATAAAAGTCAGAAAACATAAACCACTAAAAGTAAACACTAAAAACTAGAAAGTCTACCCATGACACATGCTGGTGAAGGGGTTAATTCTTTGTAATCAGTTGTGTATTTCTGGACATTGACACTGAAAAATCAGTTGTAGAATCTTTAAATTTTAATGCTTCAACAATGAATCAACAATCACAAATTCCAATATTTTAACAGCTCCCACTAATAAAATGATCTTTCCATTTAAGTTGATGCAATATGCTCTTGTATTCATGCAGATAGGAACATGATTTGCTAAAATGGCAATTGTTGTATAGTAGATAATGGAGTAAATGTCACATCTATATTGCCATACAGAAATGACATACATATGGAGCAGGTTATGATTAGACAGAAAAAAGTTACAGGCTACGGGGCAATAGCAGAGAAATGGGATCAGTATGAAAGAGCTAACGCAAATTATTGAGCCAAATACAACATTTCAGTAGCAATATTTTTATGGCAATAAGTTTCTTTACAAACTAGCTCAGATAATATAAAAAATACAGCAGTGTGTAGTATTTGTGGTAGAAGATTTTTGGATTAAACAGAATTGTTAGAAATTAGAAAGCACATAAATTTGTTAAAAACTAAGAACATTTACGTGCGTATGTTGCTTATCAAAAGTTACAGGTTATTGCAATGGTAAGCTGAGGTGTCTTGAGATGCTATAAAAAGCTACAGCTTGTTAACCAAGATTACAGAGCTTAAAATGTTCTCTTTGGAAGTCTGACCCCATAAAACAGATTATTTTTCTGATTAGGTATCTGATTTTCTTTATCAGCATAGTAATTTATTAGTGCAGTCTTGTTTGCAGTGCAAGCATATAATAAATAAATATATAAATAAATATAAATATATATATATTAATTATTATAAAAGCAGATGGTGTTCTCTAGGTTAGAGCTATTGTGGGTAAATAAAGTCAATAATTCACTTTCAGTATTGTAAAATAATAAAATATTCAGAATCAAACCATAGTTTTGTGCTGGATTAGGGGCTTGAAAGATAATTGAAGCTCAAGATTAGAGTCAAACTCCTCAACTTTAGATGCCATTTTCCAGTGTAAATCTGTTTGATGTTTCACCATAGTCATTAAATGACTGAGGATGATTCCTGTATTTATTTCAGGGAATATTTTTCCTCTTTCCCTCCCCACTGTTTGTTGATAGTAATGTAGGGCTGGATTTTGTCTTGGGGTCGTGTTACCCGCATTTCGTGTTGCCCCCCCGACTCCAGAGGCGACTTTCAGACCTAATACTACTACTACCTTCATCACAATACTGCTACTACCTTCATCACAGCTCCGTTGTAATAGTGGACCTGCAGCTGATAGTCAGCTATCCACTTGTGCTCACGCCAGGTTTCACTGGCGTGTTTCACATCAGGCGTACTTCACGTCGGAAAAGGGTTAAACTAGCTAAAACGTTTCAAAATGGCATTACAGAGCCAATTTAGGGCTTGTTAAGGGCTTTAATGGCCTCTCCCGCCTCTTGGAGGCGGGACGGAGTCGGGAACCCCGTGACCGATTTTGTCAAAATTGCGTGGAGGCGGAATGGGGTCGGGACCCCCAAATCTGCAACTTTAACCCCCCACACGCCTCCAAACCCGACTCCACGGGTCATTGAAAATCCAGCCCGTAGAGTTTATCCTTAGAAAATGTATTTTTCATTCTTTGTGTGTTAAGTGTAACAGTTCATCAAATCAAAGATTAGCACTTGGCAACCCAGTGAGAAACTTTTGATTGTACTCAACTGTGTTAATGCTGGAAGAAATACTGTGACAAATGTGTTATTCAACATCATGGCAAGCTTGTGAGTCCTTTCCTTTGGCTGCTAAATAGAATTATAGAACTTTCTCCCAGTTAGGCCAGTAATACTTGACAACCATTGACCTTCACTTGCAGCTCATTTGAGTAACAAATCCCATCCTTGATAAGTATCACCAAAGCAATCTAATACTTGCTCTTTCTCACTCACGCTGTCTTGCTCTTACACTCTTGTGCTCTTTTTCACTCTTGCTCTCTCACTCAGGATCTCTTGCTCCCTCACTTATGCTTTCTCTTGTGCTCTCTCCCCATCACTATCTCTTGCTCTCTTTCTCTCTCATGCTCTCTATCCTTCACTTCTACCTCTCCTATTCCACCTTCACTTCTATATTTTTCTCACTATCACCTTTCCCTCTTGTTCTCCTTCACTTCACTTTCTCCCTCTTTACCTTTTGCACACTTTTGTTCTTTTCCTTCATATCTAGTTCATGGCAGCTCATGAAGCACTTGACCAGTAAACACTTCAGGCAAGAGGGTAAAAGCGGGTAAATAGGCCGAGTTGGCAAGCTGGGAACCGCTCAGACTGAGCAAGTGGGTCAGAAAGCACTCAGGATGGGTGGAGAGACAAGTGAGCAAGCTGGGAGACTGGGAATCACTCTGGATGGGCAGAAGGTTTGAGAAGCAGGCGGGCTGATTGGTAAATACCTGGAGTGGACAGACTGGGAAGTTCTCCGAATGGGTGTGCGACCATGCAGACCAGCAACTATTCGGCAGGCGGGCCAAGAAATACTCTAGGTGGGAGACTTTCATAGTTAAGACCACCCAACCCAATCTAAGTTATTCTCAGTCGCCCTGCTGATGTGAATAAGCATTTTATTCAAAATTGTTTAGATTTTATAATGGGTTTTTTATGTTATAAATGCTACTTTTCCTCATACATTTTCATCTGCGGAAAAAATCAAGATGGCTCAAACCAACCTCGCACACTTTTTGGAAGTGTTTGGTTGCTTCCTGCTACTTGCCAGTTCAAGATTAGTCTTTTTGGATTGGTAGCCTTCAAAAAGAATTCAGTGACAATTAACTGATAGCTTCAGGCTCATAGTTTATAACCTGATCTGAGCCTTCGATTAGACTACAGCTTTGTAACTCATTTCCAATTCTGAATTATTGATATTCTATACCCTTTATACACAATGCCATTTTTTTTCTTTGTTCTGCCATGCCATTAGTAATTTATGACTTGATGAATTCGGAGTCTGGAATATTTCTCCGCAATTGCAAGTTATTTTAGCCAGTTCCCTTTAGAAGAAAAAACAAAGTTAATGTATAGGCCTCTGTTCTACAGTGTGTAGTGCAGCTGTTTGACCTCTAATGAAAGTGATCCATTGCTGCTTGTGATGTAGCAACAAGATCAAGTGTCAGTAAATTAAAGAAGTGCGTGATTAATACTAACATTTAAATTTATTAATGCAGGTACTTAAAACGTCAATTTTGGTTTGTTTTTGTTCATCTTGGCTTAGTAACATGCCAATAAATAGGCAATTGTGAAATAAAGGCTACTTTTGTTAAATCTGGGCATGTGTGACCAGGCAGTGTAGCTGGGAATTAATATAGCAAGAGTAAGAAAGAATATAGCAAAAATAAGAAAGCATGAGGTGTAAGCTATATATATTTTGGTAATGTTTAAATTGAAAGAAAATTACCACAAATTTAAAAATTAGAAATATGAGTTCAATTTGGCTGCAGGGTATATTTTATGAAATTCATAATGTATTCAGAGTTTGATAGTTATGCTTGCCTCAGTTAATTTTTGGCTTGCCTAATTGAAAAGAGACTGCCACAACTGTGATTTATTGCACAGGGAGGTATTATAAAAGACCACATTTAAGTCTGTTTCCTGTTATGCAAGAGCTTTGATACTATTTTTATTTTTACCTGCATATACAGATAAACTCTGTTTTAAAAATTAGGAAATAAACACAAAATGGAAAAATTATGCAACTGAGGTTTAAGTTGTACCTTAGTTGGTCGTGGGGGGTATGGAGAAGCAACATGTTGAAATTGTACTGCTGGACAAAATGGCTATATGCTGCAAGTGAGACAGTATGACTACTGAGGTTTAATAGTTATATTATCACAGGATTTTGTGTCCCGCACTGTGGGTACGGCTGTGCCATTGATGCTTTTATAGTGTCATCACAAAAGGAAACAAAAGGAGCAACAGTTGACAGAAGATCTAACTTCCTTTTCAGTTATTTTACCTGAGCTTCTTTCGTTTCTATGTGAAGCACAAGTGCAAAACAATTTCTGTGGGGGGGTGGGGGGAAACCACAATGAAGGGTATAAATTCTGCATTAATAACAGTGAATTCCTGGCCATGTTGTAATACTACAGCAATGAGCACATACAGACCCAACAAAATCTCATGTTAATGGCCAAGAAAGCAACAGTCACCACCATAGGAAAAAGCACAAGGTGCAAGAAATAGTTAATATGTCAGTCATTTATGCACTTTGTTTTCTAGGGATGATGTACTGCTGGCAAAAGAGAAAAGCTTATAAGAGCAAAACATATTTGTGTGCGTAGGAGGAGACTGTTTGCAGATAAATGTAAGGTTATGCACACTGGAACAGGAAACATGAAATGTGTACTAAAAAAAAGTGTCCATTAGCAAAGGAAAAGGATCTCGATGTGATTCACAGTTCATTGAAAGTATCCAGTCAGTATGAAATTACCAAAAAGTCTAATCGGGAACTAAAATACACTTCGATGGCATTTAAGTACAAGTCAAAAATAGATTGCATTCTTTTGTTTAGATCATTAATCTAGCCACATTTGGAACATTATTTGCAGTTTTGGGTGGCTTGCTTTCAAAAGGCATATGATCCATTGAAAAGTGCTCAGAGAAGTTAGTAAGAATGATTTTGGGTCTTTGCGAGCTGATGCCCTATTGATAATACAACAACTTAGAGTGGATAGCAAGCTGGCTACAAAACAGAAAACAGAGTCAGGATTAGAGCTAGTTACTCAGACTGGCAGAAGGTGGGAAGTGGTGTTCCACAGGGATTGGTGCTGGGTCCACTGCTGTTCAGCATTTACATAAACGATTTGGATTCGGGAATTGGAAGTACAATTTCAAAATTTGCGGATGACAGCAAATTGGGGGTGTAGTTAATACTGAGGAAGAGTGTGACAAAATACAAGAAGACGTTAAACTTGCACAATATACGTGTAAATGGCAAATTAATTTCAATATAGTTAATTGTGAGGTGGTGCATTTTGGTTGTCGGAATAAGGGGGCCACATACTCCTTGGAAATTGAGAGACTAAATGGGGTAGAGGAACAAAGGGATCTAGGCGTACACATTCTCAAATCATTAAAAGTAGCAACACAAGTTAACAAGGCCATTAAAAATGTAAATAAAGCACTGGGGTTCATTTCTCGAGGAATAGAATTGAAAAGCAGAGAAGTTAGTGTAAACTTATATAGAACCTTGGTTAGACCACACTTGGAGTACTGTGTACAGTTCTGGTCTCCATATTACAAAAAGGATATAAAGGCACTGCAGAAGGTGCAAAAAAGATTTACAAGGAGGATACCAGAACTGAGAGGTTATAACTATCAGCAATGACTGAACAGGCTGGGGCTCTTTTCTCTAGAAAAGAGATGACTGAGGGGTGACCTACTAGAAGTCCTTAAAATTTTGAAGGGGTTCGATAGGGTAGACGTAGAGAAGATGTTTCCACTTGTGGGGGAGTTGAAAACTAGGGGCCATAAATATAAGAGAGTCACTAATAAATCCAATAAAGAATTCAAGAGAAACTTCAGGAAAGTGGTGAGAATGTGGAACTTGTTACCATGTGGAAGCTTAGATAAGCACATAAGAGAGAAAGGAATAGAAGGATATGCAGATAGGGTTCGATGAAGTCGGGTGGGAGGACACTCGTGTGGAACATAAACACTGGCATAGACCAGTTGAGCCGAATGGCCTGTTTCTGTATTGTAAATTCTGTGTATAAATTGCCTTTAACATAGTGAAACATCCCAAGGTGCTTTACAAGAAGAAGCTGTAGACAGAGCAGGTGTTAAAGATGGAAAGAGTTAAAAAGGGCCAATCTCAAACAAGTAAAATTCAATCTAGATACAATTTATTGCAAACATGAACCAGTTCTATATGGTGCATTCAGTCACTGATGGTGGGGGCAGGGATAATTTTAGAATATGGGCAGAAAATGATTGTTTTTTGGGGGGTTCCTTTTTCCTTGTTTCCTTTCCCCTTTTGAAAATTGCGAAGCCTCCGCCACCTGTGGCTGTGAGCAATAGCTCAGAGACTGCACTTTACGAACCACTGATTCCACTCCAAAGTCATGTCGATACACTTTCCATCTCCATAGATTGTATTTAGTTCGGGTGTGAATGTAATTTCCCCAGAGCAGAGTCATCGGAGGGAGGTGGTAAATTACCCATTCAAGCATGGACTGATGAAATGAGTTTTGCATTAGGTGCTTAAGCTAGTTTGATTTAAATTTCCTGCTTCACAGCATCATACAGTTCTGAAAAGACTCAGTTGGGAGTATTTACTGCAAAATCATATTGGAGGGAATAACTTGGTGTGAAATTTTAGTACAGGTACAGTCAGGTAACAGTAGGTGCACGGTCTTTAAATGATGGGTCTTTTTTGATAGAAGGTGCTCTTACCAACCGTGAAACTGTTGCAGGTAAAATAGTCAAGTATTAATGCCAGCTACCATCAAGACTTGAACCAAGAACTTTAGTAGTGCAAGTGTTGGTGCTATTCACAGTACCCATGCGACAGTGATGGGTGTTAGTAAAATACAACATTACCCAGCTGAAAGACAAAGCTGCTGGCACGTAGAACCACAGGTTAAAATTCAGAGCAGTGTGGCAACCGGGAAGCAACTGCACACCTACATTTACTTTCAAGATGCTATTACAGTTCAGTTTCTGGCTACGGACATTCCCCAATATTGGAGAAGATCTGTAAAGCCAGCAATGTAAAATCCACATTTAGCTCACCAGTAACTTGAAAACATGGCTGCTGCAGCTGTTTATGTTCAGAAGTGCAAGCATTGCTGCCTCCAGAGGAGCCTTAGAAAACCACCTTGTAAAATAGTTCCTGGCTCCTCTGACAGCAGTAGTATTGCTTTGTTAATATAGGGCTGCCACAGAAGTCTTGCTGCTATTGGTAACAGCGCAGTAATACGAATGGAATATAAAATGGTTTCCTCACTCATCATTTTGGACATTACAGAGTAACTGTTTCATCTTGGCTGTATCCTGCAAGTTTTTTTACATTTTTTTTGGACCGAACGTAGTGAAGCAAAGTTTTACTAATTAAACAGCAGTTGTATTATATGACATACAAGAAGTAACATGACCAAAAATATTGCAACAGTACTTTCTTTCAAATCTTTTTCATGACTGGTATTTTTATATTCATTCATGGGATGTGGGTGTCGCTGGCAAAGCCAACATTTATTGCCCTTGAGAAGGTAGTGGTGAGCTGCCTTTTTGAACCGCTGCAGTCCATGAGGTGAAGGTACTCCCACAGTGCTGTTAGTTCGGGAGCTCCAGGATTTTGACCCAGCGACGATGAGGGAACGGCAATATATTTCCAAGTCAGGATGGTGTGTGACTTGGAGGGGAACTTGCAGGTGGTGGTGTTCCCATGTGCCTGCTGCCCTTGTCCTTCTAGGTGGAAGAGGTCGCGAGTTTGGGAGGTGCTGTTAAAGAAGTTTTGGCGAGTTACTGCAGTGCATCTTGTAGATGGTGCACACCGCAGCCACGGTATGCCGGTTGTGTAGGGAGTGGATGGGGTGCCAATCAAGCGGGCTGCTTTGTCCTGGATGGTGCTGAGCTGCTTGTGTTGCTGGAGCTGCACTCATCCAGGCAAGTGGAGAGTATTCCATCACACTCCTGGCATGAGGGGTTCAGGGTGTTTTTATTTCACAATGAAACATTGAGCTATATTTACTGCTCTCCTCTTCAACTCCTGGAGCACATGCAATTGTCTCAAAGGTATATGCAACAGTACCAACTTTATACATTTACACAGCAGTTTTAGCACAATATCCCAAAGTGCTTCACAGCTGGAGGCCAGACCTGAGCAGCAACAGAGTGGAATTTTGGGGTGGTGGCCAAAAGTAGGTAGGTTTTTACTGAGGCTTTAGAAGGATGGAGAAGAGATGTAACAAGGTGGGAGTTTAAGGAGATTTAGTGTGTGGTGGCACGATGGTGGAAGGCTCTGTCAATGATGATAGAGTGCAGGAAGAGGAGAATGCACAATACACCAGAGTTGAAAGAAGAAATGTTGCAAGCAGAAACAGGGTGGAAAGAGGTTCCACATGTATGGCGGAGCATCTATTGAGGTGAGGATTTTGAAGTCAGTGCAATGAGGGACAGGGAGGCAAGAGAGGCTGTCAGGTATGGAGTGATAGGTAGTGGGACTTGTGTGGGGTAGGATGTGGATGATTGAGTTCTGAATAAGTTGGAGTTTATGTAGAGTTGAGCTCAGAGGGCTGACCCAGAAAGCACTGAAAAAGTCAAATCTAGAGATGAGAAAAGTGAATGATGGTTTCGGTGGCAATAGGTGTGAGATCAGGATGGTGAGGGGCCATGGTGGAAGTAGAGCATTTTCTTGATAGACTGGATGTGGGATTTGAAGCTCAGCTCTGGGTTGAACAAGGAATCAAGGTTGTACACCATTGGGTCGAGCTCAAACAGACATCTAAAAATAGGTATGGGAACCGGGATTAAGCTGAACAAATAGTTTGAGTCTTGCCAGTATTGCTGATCCACAACCTGATGTAAGACAACAAAATGACATTTGTGGAGTTGAGCATGAGATAAGAGGTAAACCTGAGTATTGTCCACATACTTGTGACAGCTGACCCCATGCGTCCAGAAAATATTGTCTGGAAGCAACATGCAGATGAAGAATAGGAGGGGGGACCAAGGGTGGTAATTTGGGCCACACTGGATGAATATTGGAGGGCTTTCCATCCCAGATGGTAATAACACAGGTGGTTCTATCCAGATAAAGGAAAATATGGTGATCATGTAGAACCTTTTGGAAGAGAACAGTGAGCACAGTTCAACTCCTCTAAGGAGAAAGTTCACTGCAACATGAAAAGAATAACCCTGTTCAATCATTTATAATTTTATTTGTTCTCAGAACAAAAGATTTTGACCAACTTTCAGCACACATACACAAAATAAATAATTCTATCCAAAAATTGGCTCTATTTAATTTGAGATAATTAAAAGCAAAGAAAAAATGAACATATTGAAGAGGTTTGCTTAGGGAAGATATTTGTTGAAAAGCACCTGTGGACTGCAGCTATAACAATGCTATGGTAGGTTGGTATCCTGATTATCTTGGGAATTTCTTTGAACTCTGAATCATATTGGTAACTTCCTCTGAAAAGTAACTAAGTTGTGGAGAAAGCCTAATGTGGATGAGGAGCTTTTTCTTGTTCCTTGAAATAAAATATGATTGTAGCACTGTTCTCTGAATATTGTAAAAGTCACAATTCCATATAGCACTTCATTATCAATTTTGTGTTTGTTTAAAATGTGACCGCAAACCAAAATATAGCTGCTAAAAGCTTCCTATATTCTTTAATTGAACAAAGTAGAAAACCATATCATTTTCTTTTTCCTTCTGTTATCACTTTAACTTAGTGGCATGAAACCCAGGATCATGAATATTGGTAAGTTGATGACAAAAAGGACCCGTGGGAATAGAAACACAAATGTGGCTTTTTTTCCTCTGTGGACTAAACATTTAATTTTAAAAGGGTGGAGTTAATGGCACAAAACACAAGATTGCTGGTATTTTTCCGTCAGTAACAGTGCACTATGATTGAGCAAATTAAATTGAGATAAATATATTGTAATTAGAATTTTCACCTTCAGGGAGTAGTGCTATATTTTTGCTCAGGTACCAAAAAGACAATTGGAGCTAACAAGCTGCTTAGTTATTGATTCAGTGCCATATATTTCTGGCTGTCATCAACTATTTGGAAGCATTGACAATAATGCATCCTTTGACTATGCATTTGCAGAAGCAGGTGTTTCATGCACAGTGTATAAAGGATAAAAGATGTTGTTGATTAAGCAAATTTGAGTTAGCAAACTAGCATATAAAAAAAATCCTGAGTTGCAGGTGGTTTATTGGGGTTGTTCATTATCTTTAACCACATGAGCTCTTCTAAAACAGCATCGCCTGTTAAAATGTAATATCCAGTCATTCATAATTTGAATTTCTCACCAGTTACTATGGTAGATTAAAAAAAGATCCATATTCTATTTTACATGAAAAATTACTTAGCTTGCAGCTAAATCTTTAAAAGCATATCCACTGGCTGTACATTACAACCAGAATAAATCTTCAAAACCTTCAGAAGAGTAACTTGTCCTTCCAAGATGCTCATCAGTTTTGAAAGGATTAGAAATGTCTTTGTTCTCCTATTTCGCACATTTGTACGTGTACACACTTGTGTAATTGTCTTTATGTGTTAGCTTGCTGGTTCAAATTTGCTTATACTTATTTTTTATTCTTTATATACACTGAAATATTGGCCCTGAATTTGCGGTCGGAGGCTTCCCGTGGGGAAATGCCCGTGTACCTGGTGGTCCAGGAAGTACGGAGACTCACGGTCCTGGGGCCTTCCGGATACCCGCGGGTACAGGCCCACGTATCCCTTGGCGCGTGCGGTTTGCGAGCGCCCCTGGGATCACTTGGGCCGGTCCAACAAATGAAAGAAGGGAATCCCAATTCATGCTTATGGGGATTCCATATGTACGGAATCCCCATAAGCATGAATGGGAATACCCCCAAAAATATATGTACACATCAAATAAAATTTTTTTAAATTAATTAAAATGCCATTTAATTAAAAAAAATGTTTTAATTAATTTTTTGAAAAATACATTTAAATGTTTTAAAGGGGCTAAAAATAACCTTACCTTATTGTACAGATTTTTTAATGTTTAAATTATTTTAAAAAATAATTTTTATATTCATTTAAACTCTTAGGCTGGTAAAAGCAGACCTTACACCTGCTTTTACCAGGCATAAGAATTTCACGGGCATTCGCTGGACAGGAGTTGGGCTCTCCACCTGTGGATGCCCTTTTCCGGGGATGCATTGGATCTGTCAAGAAGATTCTTAACCGATCGCAAGTTCCGGGTTTTTGTACATGCACGGCGCGTATGTACCCGTAGGGGCTGCAAAATACGGGCCAATGTGTGTAATCGCAGAGGAAGGTAATTATTTACAAATGTAAAAGTGTGTAATGTCAATTATGTCACATTAGAAGCATTGAACTGTCAACTAGTTTCACTTAAAGTTTTACAGAAATAAGATATAAGGGGTAAAGTATGTGTCAGTACACGTGGTCAGGATGATGCTAGCAAAAGAGTCACACATTTAAGGTGAGTTGTGCCACTCCGGTATCTGCAGTCTTACCTAGTGATGGTTCTAATAACCAACTTATGACTCAAGAACATTATTGATGAATGACCAGCCAATCTGGCTCATGATTGTGATTTGGAGATGTAGAACTCACAGGAGGCTGTGATTCTCCCCAGTTGACTGCAAATAACCATACAGTCCAATGCTCTATCTGGTAAGGTGGTCCCAGCTGCCCATGCAACGGAAAGCTTGCCAATGCTCGTGTACAGGTAATTCTTATGGTTTTAGCTGGTTAAACTCCAACAGTACTCCTGCATACACTTGGGGTTCCCTAAGTCAACCTGCACCAAGTTTTGTAAACTTGGGTAAGTGGGGCTGTCCCTCTGGGAAGGAAGCATATTGGGCAAACAAAATTTTACTTGTGTAAAATTTTCTGTACCTTAGTTTGCCAACTCCATATGATGGTTTCTGTGAGTGTCATATACTTTATATGTGCTATACTTTATAGCATTTGCAAACTGTACTAATGGCAGTGCCAACAAGTTTTCCTTAAACCTCTTATAGAATGGGAATTTTAGAAGATTGATTATACAACTTCTCCAGTCATGTGGGCATTACCAAAGTGGCAGTAAAAAAACCCTGTGTACCCGTGTTCAAATTAATTTCAAATTAGCTTGGGGTACGGTATGTGGAAACACTCGGTTCAGTATATACCTACTTACCAGTCTTCATCGTAGAAACCAGCCCGATAGACCCTCTCTTCTAGACCCTTGCTATATGTTGTACTGCTGTTTGTGAACAGAAACTTGTCCTTTAATTAACTTCAGGAGGCTTCACTGAATTTTAACCAAAGTTCATTAATATTGTCCACTCACAAGACACTAGTTCCTTTTGAAAATGAACATGGTTTGATCCATCTAGCTGTCAATTAATGTATTTTTTAAATGTTCCAGTTCAAAATCTGTTTTCAGGTTATTGAGACATGTCACTTATTTATCGTTCATGTTATTCAAAGAAATTTTAGTAAAATAATTTTTGTCATTTTGCCCCAACTCACCCATGTAGAAATACAAAGAAGATGATATTGAGGAACATTTAAATATGTGCACCTTGCTTATAACCCTTACCCAGCTGTAATGAACCAGCTTGTCTCCTCTGATGGTAACAGCTCAAATGTGCTGCTATCATCTCTTTGCAGCTCTCTTAACCATCCAACTTTGTTGACTACCTCCCTTTCTGAATGAAAAGCGCACCTTGAGGGACCCTGGGTGTAAGGGGTCTGAGATCCCCCCCCCACAATACTCCTGACACACAAGCAGATTGGAACGATGATTTGTGTGGCTGCTGACCTACCACAAGGACATCGTTCAGAACAAGACAGGGTGTGGACTGACAACATAACTCTGGTTTACAGTATCAACAAACAGGCAGGAATATTCCCTTGCCCCTATATCAATGCCATATTGCAAACTCTGTGGATCTGTAGAACAAAACTAAAGACTGCATAAGGGCATCTCCATGAGAAGACAATCCATTCAGTTATTACCAGGGCCCCTTTCCAGGACAAGAGGCAATCAGACGGTACCAAGAAGAGCTTAACACAAGCAATAATGCGGAAGGAGTGCAGAGTAAAGTGTTTCCCATAGAATGAATCATCTGCGTGGCCTCCATATTTCGTTGGTGTCATTATATGCAGTCTACTCCTTTTAATTCAAATTATTGGAAAATTCAATTGCAAATTATTAGGAGTAAACTATACTTATGGCACAAAGAGCACAAGCACAAAAAAGGAATGAACAGAGCTTCCATGGAGTTACACTGCTAAGGATTTGAAGTGTAAATGGGGTGGCTCTTAATTCAGCCTCACAGTCACACTAAGCACTAGGATGTGGTATAAACATGCCATGTTCACACAGACCAGACCAAATATTAGTCATGGTCTTGTGAATTGTATTTAGACAGGACATACTGGAGTCACAATACCTCTATCCACAAATTGAAATCCAAGTTTGTTTTTGTCATCTGGGTATTTAAAGTTTTTAAAAACCCAATGAAGGTGCTTTCTGTATGTTTACAACGCTTAGAATTTGATTAATATTTAAACACTATCATTAATGAAATGCATTCAGAGCATGTTGTAAGAAGATCTAAAAGGATTTGCTGCTCATGCGTCACTGTCTATTTAAGTTTCTGTCATTTCTGGTAACAGTCCCCTTATTATCTACTATATCTATGAAATACTAAATTGATAGAGGAAGCAGTAAGTTACTGACCTCAGCTCTCTTGGACTAGGAAGGGAAAAAGCAGAATTCTCACTTGATCGCAAATCAGTGACCTGTTGGAAAGTGGCTGTGTGTGGATATTGATTAAGAACAGAATTTGGCTTATCTGTGATGTGCCATGTGGTTGAATAGTCTGCTAACATTCGCTGTCGGTATCTGTGAATAATGGCCATTTGGGAGCGATACCATAGGGCAGCACCTGGTACCTATGCAAGACTTCCCCAACAGGGAATCAATATTTTTGGGGGTGGGGTTATGGCATGAGGGGGGAGGAAAGGGGAGAAAATCAGTAAAGATTTAAAATACAGCTGAGGTTAAATTGCAGGTAATTCTGATTTCAGGAACTTTTTTAATCATTGCCTCCTCTTACATTTTTAATTACATTCTGATAGGTCATCCATGCAACAATTATAAACATTGAAAGATGGAGTCAATATAACATCTTAGCAGAATATGAAATGAACCATGGGGCTGGATTTTCAATGACCCGTGGAGTCTGGTTTGGAGGTGGGGGGGGGGGGTTAAAGTTGCAGATTCGGGAGTCCCGACCCCATCCAACCTCCATGCCAGTTTCGCTGGCGGCGGGTACCCAACCTGTGCTGAGACCCGACTCCCCGAGGCAGGAAGGGATTAGTGACAATTAACTGCCTGTTAACAGGCAGTTTTTTGCATAATCTCTATTTTAAAAAGAAAAGTGTGGGCTTCCCGACAGGTGGCAACCACGCCAAGTAATCGGGGCGGACCGTGGGTCTGCAGGGGTTGGAGGGGTCGATATGTCCGGTGGGCAGGTGAGTGATGGGTGCATGCGTGCAGAGGTAAGTGTGTAAGGTAAGTGCTAAGTGTGGGAAAAAGTTTTACTTACCTTAACTTCCTCCTGCAGGTGTCAGCCCTTCAGTTCTCGGGAGTCAGAAATCTCACGGCACAGAAAGCAGGAAAGCCGTGGTTCTGTCAAAAACTGCAGCCTTCTGTTTTCTGTGGTGGAATGATTTCTAACTCAGCCTGAGAGGAAGGACTGAAGTTAGAAATCATATTGTCAGTGTTTGACAGCTTCACAGAGCTGTCAAACGCTGATATTTCATCTGTCAAAAGCTCTTGACAGATGAAATGTCAATCTGTGATGTCACCTGTTGCCGGGTGGCCCTTACTTGGCCTGCTGAGCCCACTGGGCGGGCTCAACAAGGTCAATCAAGGGAAAATACAGTGGGTTGGCCACATCTCGATGGAGGCGGGTTCACAAGCCAGAATGTGTGATTCCCGACCCCAACCCGACCCCAGATTCAAAATCCAGCCCATTATGTTTTATTTTTCCTTTTTCCTTTGTAAAGACTCCTCACTCCGGTTGAGATCACCTCAGCTTTCTACCAGTGTCACTAAGAAATATATGCAAGTTTTTCAGGGTTTGCCGTCCTTTTTTTCCTCTCAATGGGATTGATCACCATAATGATACCTCGTCTCTGGTGCAGCTGAAATCAGGGGCTTAATTTTTGGAAAGTCTTGTGTTCTTGTATGCAGATGCTCTAATCTACTGAATGACCAGGTAATTTACTAATTATGACATGGTGTCAACATATATGACTGGTTCACATGGCAACAATATGTGGTCTAATATTTTATAACATGAACCCAGCAAGTATAAAAAATCATTATTTTCCACACTTTTTTTGTTTGTTTTCTTTTCTCTCCCACATGGCAGCTGTCTTTCATTCTGCCAGTGCAATTTACACTTCATCTAGAGCCATCTTTTGTTTCTTAACCTGTCCCATTACCATCTCCTTTTGCCTTGAATATCTCTTAATGTCTCTTAACCTCTCCTGCTTTCTATCCTATCACAGACCTTCCCTTTTGTTTCCCAGCTCCTGCACTTGCTTAAAAATCTGTTCCATTTCCTGCTTTTTTTCCAGTTCTGATGAAAGGTCATCGACCTGAGACGTTAACTGTTTCTCTTCACAGATGCTGCCTGACCTGCTGAGTATTTCCAGCATTTTCTGTTTTTATTTATTATAAAAAATCATTATGGTGTGGTCCAAGCCAAATGGATATTTTAAATCCTATGGCAGATACTTAGTGTTGTGCTATGTTTAGAATGCATGTTTTTTGATCATATAGCAGACAGATGGAGAGATGAGAAGATGAAGTATAGCTGTGTGCTTTAAGCATTTCTGGTTCCCCTGCTGGACATCATTATGGTCATTAGTAGATAGGGATGTAACTGTTGAGCTGTACCTGTGAGACTCATTTGAAGAATGTAGGATTTTATATGGCACTTAGGTCTGCTATTTGCAGAGCCTTCGCAGTCAACCCTTTTCATTAAATGAGATTTTTGAAATTCGTTCTAATTCTTCATAAGTTGATGTCAAGCATTGTCTATACAAGAGCCTTTATAATCTTCATTCAAATGACCAAACTGATTGAAATATTCACTTGTTCCATTCCAAGTTATAAAGCAATTGCACTACTGCTATATAATAAAAGTATTATTCTACCCTTGGGCTGTATTCCTGAATGTGGCTGATGAGAATACAGCCATGCACTTTATAATTGGATGCGAAGCCTAGTGGACAAGAGGCATGCTTTCACAATTAGAAAATAGAAGTATTGTAGCAGTCCCTAATGTAGTAAACAAAGCTGAGATCATGCATAGACTTGTAATCTTTTCCAAAAGAAATCTGTTATCAATGCAAAATGTTCTCTCTATTAAATTTATATTTTCAGTGTTTTGAGAGTTTCAACATAACTTCAGTCCCGTGTTTGTGGCTCATTTGATTAACTTGCTGCACATTAAATGTACAATTACCTTTTTCAGTTCGTAGCATTTTAAGCTTGTATAACAAATTTTCCCTCAAACAATTAATTTCTACCTCAATTGGCCTCAAATGACCAAAAAAATGCAACCCATTGACGTCATTGGCTTGTTTTCAACCACCTACACTCATTGATTCGAAGAATTGACATCTTTATCTGTACCCTTGTCTGCAACACCTTACTGTTTCCTCTTGTAGCCACAGAGCATGTAATGAAAGAGTACACTTAGTACAGAAACAAATTGTCCTGTTGTCCTACAGCAGTGGTCAGAAGAGAATTGTCCTGTAATATATGTAGATCTATGTTTGTATTGTCATAAATAAACATTTAATCTTTATGATCTCCATTTTGAGTAAAATTTATTAATTTTCTTAAGGAAAAACATCACCAGCAAATTCCATTTGGTCAAAGACTCAATCGGCAGAAAGATTTCGATAATGCTTCTACTGAACTTTTCATAGTAATAGTTAATTTTTTTTCTTTTCTAGGTAAATACATGCAACATTTTACCTTTTTATTTTAAAGCCTCCGATTTATTGCTAATATTTGCCTATCTGTTTGAATTGCTGTAAAATTACAAATAACCCAGACTTGACCAGCTGTTGTACACTGATTCTTAATAGAAAGAGAGACTTGCATTTACATAGCGCCTTTCACGACCACCGGACATCTCAAAGCGCTTCACAGCCAATGAAGTATTTTTGAAGTGGAGTCACTGTTGTAATGTAGGAAATGCACGCGGCAGCCAATTTGCGCACAGCAAGCTCCCACAAACAGCAACGTGATAATGACCAGATAATCTGTTTTTGTTATGTTGGTTGAGGGATAAATATTGGCCTGGACACCGGGGAGAAACTCCCCTACTCCTCTTCGAAATAGTGCCACGGGATCTTTTACATCCACCTGAGAAAGCAGACTGGGCCTCGGTTTAACGTCTCATCCGAAAGACGGCACCTCCGACTAAAGATACCTTGAGTTCACTTTTGAAAAACACGTAAACATCTTCCCATGTACTTCTGGCATGAACCACAAAATTTCCCTTCATAGATTGAGTTATTGTTGCAAAGAGTGATTTTTATCATTGGAGTACTTGTTTAAAAAAAATAAACAGTTTAAAAACAATTATAATCAAATT
This sequence comes from Squalus acanthias, assembly GCA_030390025.1. Lineage (NCBI taxonomy): Eukaryota > Metazoa > Chordata > Chondrichthyes > Squaliformes > Squalidae > Squalus > Squalus acanthias. The sequence continues at coordinate 46,245,952 of CM059430.1, forward strand.
GGATTTATTTACAAATTTTTTTTAACCAGCGAGTGTTGATCAGATGGGTAATGGCATGCTGCATTTCCACTGAAGTGCTGAGGCCACGTGCGATCCTATTTTTGGCAGTGGAGCTACAATGTAAATGAAAGTGCCTAATACCTCTGGGCTCTAAAGGTGGTTTTTCAGTGCCATAACTGGCAATGCTGGCCACTACTTTTTCTGGCTATAGATGGGCTGAGTAATCAGCCCATCTGCACAAGCTAGAAATGTGGGGGAATTTGTATCAGTGGCCTGTAAGGACTTTACTAGTTGGGAAAAGTTGACTGTCGGAGAAATGAGAACTTTTAAATAACTACACTTGTGCAAGTTTGGCTTGTGAAAGTTGCTTTTATGTTGGCACCAGTGGTCTGAAATCCACCACTACCCCTCCAGTATGAATTAAATAGATTCTAGAGCTTTGAGAATCAAGATCATTTCTACTTGAAGTCGTACTGTGTAATATAAAGACTCAATGAACCTAGTAGTGTGAGAAAACAGGACTAAAATACTCCACTCTGGGTTAATGAGTTTGCTGATTATTCATCTTTCTTACTGTTAGAATCAGTAAATTTTCCAAGACAGTGCTCCCAATGATGTCAATAGGGGTTGCTGTTATTAACTAATATTTCAAAAATATATAGATAAAAACTGTTCAAATTAATTATATAATGATTTGACTTGTAAAAGGGGTCTTCAATAAAATTGTAGAACTACTGAAAAACATTCATGTGCCTTTTTCTGAATCCTGTGCTTCTAAACTGTCAATAGGTTTTAGTTGCCTTTATGATTGTAGAAATTTGTAAATTATGTATACCTAGAAATTTCCTGATTTTTTTTTTCTTTTTCTCTCTAGTAAACGAAATTATAGGAAGAGATATGTCACAGATTCCAACTTCTCGTGCAACAGCAGTGCATGTCCAATCACAGTGTGCCTGCCCTGGAGCTTTGGAAAGTGGAATACCCGAGGGAGTCTAATGTCAACTACAAACACCACGTATTCCGTTGTCTTGCTGTTCTTCATCAGATTGATACCCAACATCAACCCCTCTTTTCCCCCCCCCCTCCCCCCAACCCTCAAAAAATTGTTGTGCTTCCAACATTGTGGCCTTTTATAAACTGGAACAGTGGATCCTTGCAAGGGGTGCTGCAGTTCCATACGGTGTCAGTCCCACATCGTAATGCTCTACAAATGCCGTCTCCTGTTGCCTGCATTTCACTGCAACAGGCAAAAAAATCTCTGAAAAAACATAGAAGTGACTTTAATCTACTTTAGAAATACATTTTAGAGAGTTAGCTCTCCTTTAGTAGATTAATTCAAGTAGTATACTGTATATGGATAGTGTTTTATCACAATTAGGGTGATTTGTATCTGCTGTAGTATCTACCATAAATATTACACACATTTTAAGCTAAAAGGGGGTTTAGTAAGGTCTATGGTTTGGTGGTAATATAAATGGATGGTAAAAGAAATGCTGTAAGTAGTGACGTGTTCTGCATTTTGTCATTCTGAAGAGTGCTTAAGCTTGTAGGCTGTGCAAAAGGTTTCTTGAAAATGAAACTTCCAGAGACAAGAAAACCTGTCCAGTGTAGCCAATGGCATGGAAGCCATCATGTAAAATGACTAACAATTCTTTGTTAATAGGAAGCAAAGCCAACTGTAGTACTGCATTTGTTTCTAAACTTAAAATGGTATCTTGTAGATTCAACAGACCATTCCATCATGGAAATATGTGGTCGGGATAGGGGAGGGGGGGACACAACATTCCAAATGCAAGGAGTTTTTGAAACTTTGTAGATATGTTTCTCTGTACTTCAAGTTAGCACAAATACAAGCGCCTTACTAATTTAGCTTTTAGAATTTGTCAGAAGCTTTCATAGAATTGATGCATTTTGTAATAAAATGGGGCTTCTGGAATAAATAACTTTTACTATGTACAGGATTTAAGTTGAAGCCATTGAAATATAAGTTAAATGACTACAGTTTGCAGAGGATTTCAAGTGCTTTTGAAGTGTTTTGGTCATTTGCAATAGCCCATGTGACACGTGAATCTCCACTGGTTGACATCAAGAAGGTCCTACGAAGGAGTAGTCATACAAGCTGTGTATGCAAAATGCGACAGGTGGGGAGAAAACTAGTGCTTCATTCGCACAGCATTACTGGTATATCTGATTTATGATTAGGATTGTTTAGACCAGATATATTCTGGTTTACATCTAAAATGATTGTAGATGTAACTATAATTTATAGCATTGCTTTTGGTAAAGTGGAAATATATTGTAATTGAGAAACACCATATATGTGTTTTTCATCCCAGTGAAATTGTGCAACATACAAAGGACTGGCACAAAAAGTATAGTTGAAATCATGTTCGTCACCTTAACAGCTCCATAGCATCCCTAATCATCAACTATTTATAAAAACAATGCAATAGTCACTGAAATAGGGATACCAGTCTAAACATTTAAATAAAAACAAATGAAATTCAAATGATGCCGCTCCATTATTAGGCCAGTCTGTATCTGTTTCATGCAGAAAGCACACTCAAACGCTGTTTTATGAAATAGCATAAATGCAGTTTACAGAACGAGGCAGGGGATGACGTAATATAAAAGGTGAAACAAAGGTTGCTTTTATTTTTGTCAGCATAATAAATTTTGTTTTTTATTTGCTTGCAATGCTAAGGAAATTGCTTGTTAAATGCAAAAAAAATGTCTGCACCATACATGAGGAATATAAAAAGAACACATGAGAACGTTTAATTTTACTACCCATCCCAAAAGAACACAAATCTGAGCACAATTCAGATTACTATGGGGCCAGTGAAAAGTCCTATTCATAGTTAATTGGGAGTAATTATGTTGTGAGCTTTTATGAGTTTAGGGTCGACCTTCTAACTGCCAAATTACAATTAGATTATTGCTTGGTTAAGTACCATTAAAAACATTATTCTAAAAAATATAAAATGGTTAACTGAGCAGGATATTTTTTTAATGCCACTGATCTCCATAATCAGAAGCTTTGAGATGAGTATCACTCTTAATGTTAGATAGCGCTTATGCAGTAGTGAAAGGTTCTGTTGTTTTCATCTCCCTGTACTGAACTAGCACCATACAGTGTTCAGGCATGTTTTATTTCACAATATATCTAGCACTTATTGCATAAAGAAATCTATGAAGGATTAGACTGTTTTCCTGCCTTCGCTTTTGACCTTGGATATCATAGCATGTGGAGTTTGTAATGACTGGTACACCATCCGAGTTTTCTTTGCAAATCCTCTGGAGTGACTTGTGAAGCTGTACTGTACTAGTGTATGGAAGCCCGTACAACCCCCAGAAAATCCTATGCACTGAACCTCCCGATGCCTTCAAATTACCTTGACGCCTAAAGACGTAGAAATTCTAGAACTGCTTAAAAAAAATTAAAATCCTAAAAAACCTATAGCGGTGGACAACCACTTCTTCTATGTATCTGCTTTGTTAAGGATTACGTACAAGGGTCTTAATAAAACTGCATTTTGTTGCTTTAATTCTTTCATAGGAGTGTAGAAAAAAAACAACTTTATGACTCTCAGTTGTTTTAATCGATTGTCGTAAAAGCACAGACTTATTAGGCTATGCAAATTCAGTTTTGTAAACAGCACGTTGGGGTTTTGGCCTGTTGGTATTCATTAAAAAAAATAAGCTGATGTACGTGGTACTCTCTGTGCTGCTCTGATGTGTATTTAAAAAAAAACAGTTTCCTGACTCATGTAGAATGTTTGGAAAGCTGTAGGAAAGCCTTAATTCTTATTTTGTTCAAAAGCTACAAGAAAAAAAAATCTGTAAATTTCAATGAACTGTGGTTGCATTTTAGTAAAATAAACTACATTAAGGGTACTGGATTATAATCATGTTAGTTACAAAAAGGATGGAATAGGATTGTATAATTTGGAACTGAAACTGGCTTCAGTGCAATTATGTTCATCCTTTGGAAAACATTACTGTGTCAATGGAACTGCCATCCTTTTTTTAACCAAAGAATAAAAACTTTCACTTGCTGGTGTGAACACTTGCTTTAAAACTCTATTTTTGATACTCAAAACAGATGTCATTCCTAACGGTCGGATTTGTTCAACAATTGTACGTTTTGTAGAAGGAGCAAAACTACTACAGGCTAAGTCAACTGTTTTGCAGATGTTTACAGAGCCTTGTAATTTCATGTACATTTTGTATTTTAAAATTTTGTAAGGAATTTTAAGATTGCTGTGCTGTTGAGAGACATACAAATGAAAGAACTTGCATCTTAGGCTCTTAAATCATAGTGTTTAAATAAAATGTAAGATGTGTAACCTTGAGTGTTTTTATCAGTTACTTGACATACAGGCAGAAGGCTTGAATGTTCTCTTTCTAATTGCTATATATTTCACTCTTTGTAAATTCCACATTCTTTTAATAGGGAGAATAGGTTTGTAATACTAACAATATGTCAGCTACTAGTAAAATAACAAATAACAAAAGTAAATGGCCCTTTAAGTGGTTCAGATGTTGTCCTAAACCACAACAGCAGTTTCTGACTTATCTGAGCACAGAGATTATAATGCAAGTTTCAAGTCACTGCCTCCTATCTATGCTTGATTATAAGTAAGAATATAAAAATCTAGTTGTAATTTCCACTGTTTCATTTCAAACTAAAGTAATGTGTCTCCATTTTTATGTGGATTCCAAGATTGTACATTAAGCTGATGTACAAGCAACTATATTATGGCCATTGTGGAAGACTATTCAAAGCTGTGACGTTGTCACTGCAGGTTCCAGAAATAATTTGCAGAGAATTCCAAATTCTGACCACCCTCAAATTATATTTTTTCTCGAATTATTCCTTTAATTATTTTTTTGATATGTTTGTCCCCTCTTGTTGCCATCTTGCTGACCAATGGAAACAATATATTGCTATTTATCCTATCATAACCCTTCAGAATCTTGAAGACCCTTAGTGGGTCATCCCTTAACCTTCTCAGCTCTGTGAGAAAGCCCTAATTTCTCAAGTATCTCTTAATAACAGTAACCCTCTTCCCCATCCCTGTTAACATCCATGTGAATGTACTGCACCTTTTTCATCCTTCCTATAAAGAGATGCCCAAAACTGTACATAATACTCCAGTTGTAGCCTAATGAAGATCCTGTGCAAATTCAGCATGACCGGCTTGCTTTTGTATTTTTATGTCACTAGATACAGTTCTGCTTGTCTTTTTTGTGGCTTATCTACTTGAACTGCCACCTTTTTATTGACCTATGATCTGCACACCAAGGTTCCTGTTGCTCTATACCATTTAAAATATTGCTGCTTAAGGTGTACTTGCTTTCCCTATTGCGTTCAAAATTTATTATTTCATATTTCTCTGCATTGAAATGCAGCTTCCTACCTTGCTCACCTATTCTATGTTCTGGAGTCTTTCACGGTCCTTGTCCCAATTTAGTATTATCATAAACTTTCAAATATAGGACTATTAGTTGCAACATGCCTACACTAGAAAAGAATAACTGACCCCAGTAGGACCAAGTTTCTATATCTTCTATCATGTGCAGTACTATCCATGTTTGTGCCACTAAAGTGTTTGTTGGCTTTTTCCTCAATATTGTTTCTGCCTGCCTAGCACTGCTACAGTTGTAGCTTGCTAGGAAAATATCTAGAGAAAAAAAATCTGGAAGCAATCTGTGGCACCCCATGTTGGCTACTATGAAACTGGAGAGGATAAAAACAGAATCTGCAACGGACCATGGTAACTGCTAGGCAAAACCATTTCCAAATTTACCCTCATATTGGTAATGGCTTACTGCCCACGTGTTTCGAATAACACAAATTGGAGGATAATTTAGCAAAGTTACTACCCTGTGCCCAATTTCCATTATTTTTTGGTTGGTTGAAAAGAGGACGAATAGAAGTAGCTTGAACAACTACACTTTAATTTTGTGTTTCTCCTGTCAGAAACCGTGTCCTCAGTGGATAGGACTACAAATGTGTATTTGCAGTCATCAGGAAACATTAACCATGCTTTTGAAGTTTCTTCATCTGGGGTTCCTGTTCTCCTTATTTTAGACATTAAATTACCTGAATTTGGGCAGGCCTAATGGAACAATGAGTTTGAGGTACCAGAGGGTGTCTGGCAAACCATACTCTAGCAGGGAGTCAAAGCTTGAAGCAGAAAAGGGGGAAAAAATTAAAACAAGATCGCCGTTTGTAGCCATGCTGCTAGACTCACCACAAGTATGCTTTGGATGATTGAAGAAATCAAAGACTTCTTGCTGAAATCAAAGACTTCTTGCTAAAAGCAAGAAGAAAGGATGCAAAATCTGTTACAAAAAAAATTAAGATCGAGGATAATGTAAAATTCAAGGTATGGTGCAGTAGGTACTTGTACACATGAACCATTCCCAAACAGGTGGCAAAACACAACATTCCCTACCTCCAAGTTTGGCTGTGATAGAGCTGAAGTAAGGAGCTGAAATCTGTAGGTGTTACTTAGATTTTATTGAAATATTAGACAAAAAAATATCTCAATTACAGTATCCAATTATGAAATGTTACTAATGGTGCAAAGCAGTTGTAGTAAGCAACAGTTCTCAGCTGCAACAAGTTAATACCACCTGGCCATCTTTTGGATTTTCAGAAGGTTTTTTGGCAAAATTCTGTTGGGGTAATTTCTTGATCCAACACTTCCGTCAAGCGTGCTTCCCTGCTGAGACATGGGATTGAGAAATTACTCCTTTGTATCTAAGGTCTTTAAAGAAATTAAAAATAGGTGAGAAGAGGAAGCGGCTAAGACTGTCATGCCTCTGTAACCCAGGTTTTTGGTCAAAATCTAGCAGGAAAGTCCATAAGAGGTTCTTCACCTAACCCCACCTCCCCAGTAATTGACTCCCAAATCTTTGGTACGTTCAAAGGCTAAGTTTGTTATGCCTATTAACCATTGTGAAAATCTTTTGCTTCTAATGTCCCATTTGCCTGACAGTTCTATGACATAAATGACCTTGCCTCAGTGCTGTTGGAGGCACTAAATCTCAAAGACATTTTTCTGTGTGCCTCTTAACAACAAAGTGTCACAGCTAGTACTTAGGTCTTGGCTCAGGCCGCAAGCCAGCAAGGGCAAAAGCATACTTAACTTCCTTTGTCAGGAAAAGACCCAGCCAGCATAACTGAATTGCAAATACAACTTTATACATGTACAGTTCTGTTGTTACCAAATACATCCCGCAATATAAATGGGCCAATTTGACAGCAATGAAACCTGACAATTACAGAACTGCTTCTATAATATAACAAAAGTATTAGAACCGTTAATCTTTACTATATAACACTTTACAATTTTACACTTGGTGTATTTAAACCATGTGCTCAATTATATTACTCTCTCATTGTAAGGTTTTACAATCCTGCAAATTTAAGAGCAGTTTTCTGGATTACGCCCATTGAATCGCACATAGTATACAGCAATAATATCACAATTGATGTGTTCCATACTTCCTTGCTTCAGCGTTTTTCACTGCTCCCTCTCCTTTTCACTGATCACTGGCTTTAGTTGCATAGGGTGTAGAGCAAGAACTGCAAATAAATCTAAGGATGTAGTACTGAGGAGATTAAAGTGCCTGAGAGATATGGATGAGTAAGGTCACTCCACCATCCAAAAAGTATAGAACCGCCCATCACATGATCCAACTATTTCTTGATGATTTTGACTCTTCTACCTGGTCTATAAAATCCATTCCATGTGTTGATAATTCCTAATATCAATCTGATACCTCTGCGCGCCTCCAATTCTGGCCTCTTGTGCATCCCCGATTTTAATCGCTTCACCATTGATGGCCGTGCCTTCAGCTGCCTAGCCCCTAAGCTCTGCAATTCCCTCCCTAAACCTTTCCGCCTCTCTACCTTTCTCTCCTTTAAAATGCTCTTTAAAACCTACCTCTCTTGCCCAAGCTTTTGGTCACCTGACCTCATCTCATTATGTAGCTCAGTGTCAAATTTTGTTTGATAACGCTTCTGTGAAGTGCCTTGGGACATTATACTATGTTAAAGGTGGTATATAAATGCAAGTTATTGTTGTAAATGTACTGTCTTACTGTGTTTAATTTGAAGTAATGTTTTGGATTTACCTTTTCTGTACTGTTTTATGTACTTCTATGAGGTGTCTCAGTCTTTCAAGTTTCTCCATTCTTCTTAACTAGGCATAGCTGTTGTCACTTATATTCCCCTCCATTAATAAAACTTGTGGCCAGGTGATCAGTGTAAAGAAGATTTACAACGCTCAAATATTATCCAAATTAAGTAGACGAGATGAAGAAAAGTCAATAAAATTTAATGTAAAATAGTGGCTATTCACAGAACAGGAAACATGCAGCTTGTACATAATGGATGACTATCCATTGGAAAAGGTGGAAAAGTGAATGCATGATGATTATTAACCATTCACTGAAAGTATTTAATTGAAAGTCTCAACATGCCACTTGTCAACAAGCCAGGTCAAGTAATAGCATGCTGCTGGTTATCTTAGCCCTGTATACCTCATTGGTGAGGTTATATTTGGAATATATTGTGCATCTTGAAAATGAGGGGGATATGATCCTGGTCTTTAAAATCCCGAAAGTAAAAGATATAAAAGTTATGATTACAGGATTAGAATTCAAATTAACGAGCCCCCAAGTGAGATTAGGAGATTTTATTTTCCTCTCTACTAGTTGATGGTTTGCGGCATTACCCATCAGTGGTTTGGAGCACAATGTGATGTTCAGCTGCCAACCAGGCCTATCTAGTTCAGGCACTCCCTATGAGGAAGTTGTATGATTTGACAAATCCAGGTAATTGTAGCTGCTTGTATACGTCAGGCTCCAGTCCAGAAGACTCCTGTATAAAAAGACAGTCTTTTTAACAGTTTGCATCTATAATAAGTTTGACACTTCTGGAGTTCAGTGAAAGAATGCTAGACATGAGATTTTTTTTTATACGAAATAAAAATGATAGTCTGTGCTCTGGAGCATAGTTGTGATCAATGTTCCCTCTAAGCTGCGTGTGTGCACAGCCGCACAGTAATCGGCAAGGTCCTGCGCAGACCGCGCTCAACCTTTTACATTTGAAATAACCCGCATGCATAGAAATTTAAAGGGATCGCGCATTGACAGAAACAGGCCACGCAGAACATAGTGCAGCCTATAAGGAGCCTTGGTTGTGATATTTAGCTGATGATCAGGTATTTTCTGTGAGGAAATGTCTAAATACGTCTCAAGGTCAGTCAGAGTTTAATTGCTATTTGGTGAGGGAAGTTTGTTGATCAACCAAGCACTTGTAAATTTCTGGCTCCAGGTCGGGAAAACAACGTGCCTTTCTGCTTATTACTTTTGACACTGATATGTGATACCTGGAGTATGATGAACTTTCATAACTTTTATATAAATCGATATAGAGAGCAGATCTGTGAAATAGATTGCCATCACAAGTAATTAATTCAGTGCGAGTGAGTTCCTTTGCAGATGAATATTTGGTTATGAAGGGGGTTGATGATTAGAAGGAGAAACTTAGACATGGCTGACCAAATACTTTATAGAACATTATGGTTCCATTGCTGTCCTCAGTGGAATGCTGGGTCAGGTCTAAATCTATTTTGTAAATATTAGCTTGGTATCTTGCAGTTTATGCCTAATTTTAGGAATTGGTTAAAAGTTTCAGAAGTTTGCTTTAAAAGTCTTAATTTTTTTCTACAATTATTCATCTCCTTCATATGATTGAGGAGAGACCATAGCAGTGTGAAACGTGCATGGACTTTTGGAGGGTTAAATATAGTCTTCTCTTGCTCTAAGAAAGAACAAACTTGCACCTTTCACAACCTCAGTTAAATGATAAAGCTGCATAAAATATTTCCACCTGCAATCAGGATTGAGAGGAGTATGTCACCACCAGTTGCATGTGTAGACGTTGATGACTAATGAGGCTCATCTACAGTAATGATGAAAGAAAACACACAAATGCTTGAAATCTAAAACAAAAGCAGAAATTGTTGAACTACACAGCATCTGAGTGAGAAAAAGATAGTTAAATGTTTTGAGTGTGACCCTTCATCTGAACTTCTGATGCTGGGTCCCAGTTGAAACACTAAACTGTCTTATTTTTTCTGATTCTGAGTGACCTGCTGACTGTTTCCAGCATTTCCTATTTTATTTAAGATCTATCTATATTTGCTTTTCATCTTCACATACAAGGGGTTCAACAAAGGAGCAGCCCTAGTATCGAGATTCATAGAGAGTTTGGAAACCCAAACCTCTGTCTAGGTGTATGATCCCACCATGGGACCTAGATCATGAACCAAGAGTTCTGACCTTTAAAAAAACATAATTTATCTGGTATCCCAGCTGAAGGATCAGTGAACTTCACACTCTACAGCACACAAAAAAGGACAATCCTCAAGTTTTTAAAGACAGGGCAATATTTGCACCTTCATTGCTGTTTGCAGTTGGTTGCTAATAAATATGTGCAATTTGGCAACCACCTCTGGGCGTTGTCTTGGACTGAGCAAAATTATTTTCTGGCATTCTACATGTTGCAGGTGGGCTAAAGACATGCAAAGCCTTTTTACTGCTAACTGCTGACGTGCATCTGAATTCTACCTGTTAAAGGAAATCAATATTGTGGTTGTTCCTACGTTACAACAGTGACTACACTTCAAAAGAACTTCATTGGCTGTAAAACGCTTTGGGGCCTTGGGGTCATGAAAGGCGCTATATTTTGTCTCTTACATGCAATTTTAGAATATCACAAGTTGACAGATAATACTGAAACATTTGCAGTTACCTTTAGAAACAAAATGCAACTTTTTTCCTATTTATATACTCCCTTAGGTCTGCACTCTTGCCACCTGCTGCCATAATTCCTCCTTCAGTTAACACTTGCCTTCAACTTGTAAGGTAGAACAATCTGGGCCATGGCCATTTCTATGGTTGCTGGCACTAACTTGAACTTACGTCAGATGGGTCTGGTCCAAGCAATTTTTCTACCCAGAAGTATCATCTAGAAGCTCAGATAAGAACTGGTTAAACTGCTGCAAGGACAGTAGCTGAGTTCAAACACATCAAACTTAAGATTTAAATACAAACTCTGTGATTAACAGTCAACATTCTAAAAAAAACAACAACTTTTATATAATCATGTGAAATGTTACAATAAAAATGTTTCACTGTGTAATTCCTGAACTTGAGATATCACTATGAATTTCAACTGAAAAGCGAGATAGCAGAAATAAACTGTCTGTACTAAGAATGTATGAATTTAGTATTGCCAAGTTTTAAAGTTACTCAGTTTTGACTTTCATAAGAACATACAAACAATGACGGACAGGAAAAGACCATCTGGTCCACCCAGCCTGTCCCACACAACTGCGATGTCTTGTGCATCACAATATATACACTCTTCACCTCCAGCTGAAAGCCATGTAATCTCTTGGAAGAGGTGAAAAACCTGCAATGGCTTCTCTTCCTGCTCCCGCATCATTATCGCTAGTGTCCCCCAAGGATCTATCCTTGGCCCCTTCTATTTCTCATCTGCATACTGCCCCTTGGCGACATCATCCGAAAACCGTGTCAGTTTCCACATGTATGCTGACGACATGTAGCTCTACCTCACTACCACTTCTCTCAACACCACGGTCTCTAAATTGTCAGACTGCTTGTCCGACATACAGTTCTGGATGAACAGAAATTTTCTCTAATTAAAAATTGGGAAGACCGAAGCCATTGTTTTCGGTCCCCGCCACAAACTCCATTCTCTAGCCACTGACTCCATCCCTCTCCCTAACGTCTGTCTAAGGCTGAACTACACTGTTCGCAACCTTGGTGTCATATTTGACCCTAAAATGAACTTCTGACCACGTATCCAGAGCATAACTAAGACTGCCTATTTCCACCTCCGTAACATCGCCCGTCTCCGCCCCTGCCTCAGCTCATCCGCTGCTGAAACCCTCATCCATGCCTTTGTTACCTCTAGACTGGACTATTCCAACGCACTCCTGGCTGGCCTCCTACATTCTACCCTACGTAAACTTGAGGTCATCTAAAACTCGGCTGCCCATGTCCTAACTTGCACCAAGTCCCGTTCACCCATCACCCCTGTGCTCGCTGACCTACATTGGCTCCCAGTTAAGCAACGCCTCGATTTCAAAATTCTCATCCTTGTTTTCAAATCCCTCCATGGGCTCGCCCCCCCCCCCATCTCTGTAATCTCCTCCAGCCCCACAACCTCCTGAGATAGCTGCGCTCCTCTAATTCTGCCCTCTTGAGCATCCCTGATTATAATCGTTCAACCATTGGTGGCTGTGTCTTCTGTTGCCTAGGCCCTAAGCTCTGCAATTCCCTGCCTAAACCTCTCCGCCTCTCTTTCCTCCTTTAAGACACTCCTTAAAACCTACCTCTTTGACCAAGCTTTTGGTCATCTGCCCTAATTTCTCCTTATGTGGCTTGGTGTCAAATATTTTGTCTTATAATATTCCTGTGAAGCGCCTTGGGACATTTTACTACATTAAAGGTGCTATATATACAAGTTGTTTTTGTTGTTGAAAGTATGGCTGAAGAGAAAAGTCTTTAGGAGGCTTTTGAAAACAGGGAGGGAAGTGCCAAGGCAGCGATATGGAGGGAGAGAGTTCGGAGGGACAGGATATAGTGGCTGTAAGAATGACACCGATGTAAGGATTGAGGTGGTGACACAGGAGTGGAATGATGCACATGGACATTAAGCTGGAGCAGATTGTTGAGTGAGGCAAGAACATGGAGGTATTTGAAGCCAAGGACCTTAAAGTAAATTTACTGGGAAAAGAGGAACCAAAGGAACATTTCGATAATGGAGGTGTGGGCCATGATGTCTGGGATGAGTTGCAGTTTGTGGAGGATGGAACAAGGGAAGCCAGTAAAGAGATCATTGGAAAAATTGAATCTGGAGGTTAATAAGGCACAGATTAGGATTTTTATCATGGAGGAGGAATGTTGCAGAGATAGAAGACGACAATCTTGGTAATAGATTAGATGAGCGTGGTTACTGAGCTCAGGTTGAGCAGTATGTTGAGGAGGTTGATGGTTGAGGGCAGAGGTGCATGGGTATTTTTGGGAGCCAAAGAAGATGGCTTCCATTATGTCAATCTTAAACTGGAGGAGGTTCTTGCGTATCTGGGTCGTAATGTCAGACAAGCAATAGGAGCGAGTGTCAATGACCTTGGAGTTGAGGGAGGAGGAGGTGATGTCAGCATATATGTGGAAGATAAAGGTGACCTCTTATGTAGAAGAAATAGATTATTTCTATTATAATACATATAGGCTTGTTTTCTTATAATAATTGTAGGCTGTCACCCTGAATTTGCAGTGAATATGACACATTTGTTAATCCTCCAGTGTGGACATCATTACATGGAGCATCCTCACCGTTATTAGTCAATGTGACATCTCCCACAAACAAAAATAATAAAATTGTCCTGTACGTTGTATATATATTATATATAAAATCTGATGCACGGTGTTGATCTCAGGGTTAAATTGATGGTTATGAGTGACTCAAATGCCTCTTTTGTGTTTTCTGATGTAATCTGAACCTAAAATTGCCATTGCTGTTTGTAATCACTCTTCAGCACATATAATTCTTTTAAGTTGCTTATAAAATATTTAACTGCTTCTGAAAAATGTATGTATCTCAATTCAGATAGCCTCTTAAAAACATAATAAGCCAATGTGGTTACTGTATGAGAATAATTGGAGCACTGGTCTCACTGTTGATTAGGATCATATTGTCTCAATATTGTTTGATTTGTTCTGTGCAGCAAAAAGTACTCAATCACTCCTTAGGTTGCTGAAATGATGAGATCATCCCTTTGTAGTTAAAAAATTGCAGTGAACAAAGGTCTACAAAGGTAGGAAAATTGTTGTCAGTCATGGCGATTAGTGTTTTATGATTCACCAACAGACACAAACAAATGTAATTGCACTTACTCATAGTGATGTGGCTCAGAAGATTTAAGTGTTTCCTCCTATATACATAAAATCTGTTTTTTTCTTTTAAATATATCCTTCTTCAGTTAAGTGTGTCAAAGGAAAGCAGAGTTTTCATCCTGCATCAAATAGGGGAAATTTATCCATTTTATGAACTAACTACAGTTAGGTTTCCCTTCATCCCAATTTAAAGATGGAGGTCTGGAGCCAATTTGGCTATGGAACCAGGTCAAGTTGTTAGATCTGCAAATTAGTCATGATACAGAGACTTTTGCCTAGGTGCTAATCAAATTATATATGGTCAAAGCATTGATATGCGAGACCTACATGAGGTAGGAACACCTGCTTGTTGAGTCATCCTACGCACACTTCATTGTGTCCTTGATCTTGGTTGATTGTCAGCTTCACCTCCAGGGGCCTGTGGAATGGAATAAGCGCTGGAGATTTCTTAATGCCTTTATGTTCAGTTGAGTAGAATGGGCCTATATTCTCTGGAGTTTAGAAGAATGAGGTGATCTCATTGAAACGTATAAAGTTCTTAGAGGGCTTAACAGATTAGACGCTGAGAGGTAGTTTCCCCTGGCTGTAGAGTCTAGAACTAGGGGTCATAGGCTCAGGATAAGGGGTCGGCCATTTAAGACCGAGATGGGAAGGAATTTCTTCACTCAGAGGGTTGTGAATTTTTGGAATTCTCTACCCCAGAGGGCTGTGGAAGCTCAGTCCATGAGTATATGAGGGATATGGGGATAGGGCAGGTGTTGAGGTAGAAGATCAGCCATGATCTTATCGAATGGCAGAGCCGGCTCGATGGGTCGTAGGTCATACTCCTGCTCCTATTTCCAATGTTCTTAAGTTCTGAATCAATCAGCTGGCCACAGTTGGTCAACATAAGGATCATGTCACCCATGTCTGATGATGTATTGGGAAGTCTACCAAAATCTGTTTCATCCAAAACTCTTGCAGATTATCACACTGGTTAAAAAGTATATTCTAGCAAGTGTAATTGTAATTCCTTGTGAATTGATTCTATCTTTGTTTTAAGTATTGTACCACTAGTTTCTGACAGTGCCTTACTGCTTCTCTCTTCTTTGTAGCTTTAGCCTGAATATAATGGTCTGATATAGTGTAGTATTTACTGCCTTTAGGAGAAGACAAGAAAGGTGATGGGCATTCCACCTTATTTCCAGTGCGTTGCACCATAATTCGGGGGTAATTGATCGTCCCGTAGCACACTATCCCACTCCCAGTCCCAGCATTTATGTTTTGCTTATGAAAACACACCTTTACAGAAAGCCTGAACTGTAACCGTATGTTCAATTTGTATGCATGTTTACTATGTACAACTGCATTAAAATATGATCACTTTGATGTGGTTGAAATAAATATTAGATGAAAAAGGATGTTTAGCACAATAGGGCAGAGCCTTTTAAATTGATTATTTGCAGTAATTATATGTTCAAAGGGATCACTATTGAAGGCTTTCTCCTAACAAAACAAGGAATATAATGCATTAAACTGAAGGAGAATCTTTGGTTGGATAAAATGAGGTATAGCTGTTTGTGAATACACAGTACAGCAGAGTATTGATATATCATCAACTGTACCTGTTGACATATGAAGTGCAGCAGTTAAATTTAGAAAACCAACGATGACAATTGAGCTGCTTTTGATCTTTGCCTTTTGTTTGACTTGTTTGTGCTAACACATGACTTCTTTAATAACATTGTGTGATACTGAACACCTGATCAGATCATCTTATTTTTATTTTATTAGCATTAAAAAGTCAATATTGTAAATCCCTGGATGATACCAAACAACATCTTCTGGTACCCCAACTATTGATTTTGCATCTGCTTAAAATTAAAAAAAATCTTATTACATTATAACCTTCCTTGCTGGGAAAATTTGTTTGAAAGTCTCCCCCCCCCCCACCCCCCCCAACCCCCCAAAAGAATAAAGACTTGTGTCTTGAAGGTAGATTATCAAATAATGAAGTAAATATTGGGGAATCCCAAGGAACCGAAAGTCAAGTTCTGGCCAAGTACATGGATGACCTCAGGATTAGCAAACAAAAGGACAAGTCAGGACAAGCAAGGAGCACAGCTCTCAGCAACAAGGCAGCCCCAGTGGAGCAGAAGTTTGGTTCACTAATAATGTTTATAGTACAGATTCACTATTGAAAGCAGCTCTGTAATATTTGAGATTTCACCCTCCCATGGATGAAGCCACCAACTTTATTCAGGACTATTTCACCAGCAGGACAGAAAGAAACAGCCAAAAAAACACAGCAACCAGCTCAACTGTCCTGAGCCCGCCCATCCCTCCCTCTGCTAGTACTGAACATAAGCACATAAGAATTAGGAGCAGGAGTAGGCCATGTGGCCCCTCGAGCCTGCTCCGCCATTCAATAAGATCATGGCTGATCTTCTACCTCAACTCCACTTTCCTGCACTATCCCCATATCCCTTGATTCCCTTAATATCCAAAAATCCCTCGATCTCTGTCTCGAATATACTCAACGACTGAGCCTCCACAACCCTCTGGGGTAAAGAATTCCAAAGAGTCACCACCCTCTGAGTGAAGAAAGTTCTCCTCATCTCAGTCCTAAATGGCCGACCCCTTATTCTGAGACTGTGACCCCTGGTTCTAAGTGCTTCTATTTACCAGTGCCATGGCTCCTCTCGTAACTGTTGATGTGTGTTGGGAGGGGGCGGGTGGGGGGGGGGGGGGGAGCCAGGTTCTTTTTGTGCAATTAAGTCATGGATGTAAGTCATGCAAGGGTTCCCCACACACTAATCTCATGATCTCAGCCAGCTTCTCAAGGACAGGAACTGAGGGCGCTAGATGCCTCTGTACAGGAAGGAGACAAAGTGGGTAGCTGAGTCACCCCAGCCCACTTCCATGCACTTCTTTGCAGCTGGTTACAGACTGTCGAGTAGACTCTAATTCTTCTGTGCAAGTTCTTCACGTTCGATACTTCGACACAACTTTTACTGCATAAAATGACACAAGATTGACCACCAATCAACTTTCTTTTGTTTTCTGCAATAAAATATCATCAATGATTGTCACTAACCTCATAACAAACATTAAAAATAGAATGTTGAGCCTGCTACCAAAGGTATTTTACTTGCAAAGTGAAATAGCAAGTTGTGAATCAGTAATGACCTTTTAACAGTAATTTGCCCCAGAGTGCACCAGACTCTGGAGAGCCAAAACACTAAAGGACAACTGCTTAAAAGTAGCCTTTTGTTGAAACAGTTGGCCTGCCAGTAGAGGAAGCTGAACGTGCTCTCCTCGGCACCAAAGGGATACTCTTCCAACCTTCGTGCTTCCAGCAGGGAACGTCTCCTGCCAAGAGTGCATTTTGGAGATTCCAGTGCGTGCTGCACATGATTTTCCAACTATTGAATGCACAATAATGGACAGTGTATGCTGGAATTTCCAATATGCACTCTCAGCAGGTGAGGCTGCCTGCCGGGAATGTGGAGATGGAAAATAAGATTGCGTTTATACTGCAACTGTCACATTGCTGTGAAGCAGTTTCAGTGATGGGAAAGTTGTAGTATAAATCTGGAGTTGGTGGTGAGCGGAGTCCAACATAACTCTGGGCAACTACACCGGGTGTGTTAGGCTCGTGTCTCTGGGCAGAGGCTAAGGCGTGGGCCTCTACTTGCACTATGTTTGGAAAAGGACTTCCACATAAAAAGTAAACAAATCAGTTTTTAAAAAACATCGGAATACATTTTTTAGCGACTGAAACTTGACAAACTCGCCCCAATCAATTAGAAAATTGATCTTTCGTGTTTTTGTGGAGGCAAAGTCCTCAATTATTTTAGAGAAGTTCAACTTGCGACAAACATCAGGCTCAATGGATATCTCGGCCAGAATGTTCAGATGTTCATGTGACATTGTTGAACGCATATAGTTGTTGATTATCATGAAAAGCATCTCTCTCCTGCTGCCACAGCAACAGGCAGAGTCAAGAGGAGACGCAATGTAATGTTACAGTTTGGATAAAGATCCAACAAATTTTCCGTGTAATATAGTTGAGCATCTCCAGCAGCGAATTGGACACTTCAGCTGGCAAGGCATTTCCAGCTGAGCGAATCTCCTGATTCAAGTCATCAGCATCAACGTCACCCATTTCTAAAGACCAAGGCTGGAATTTTCACTACCGGGTCGGGTCGGGTGCATGCAGGCCGTGATGTATTGATGAGCCTGCTCTTCATAGCAACTTTAGCATAATGGCCTGTAGGATTTGGCCGGTGCCAACATCAGTGGGTGCATGTGCCTGAAGGATTTTTGGACTTTTAAAATGGAGACGCACTTGGGCTGCATTTCAAAATGAAGTTTGGACTTTTGGCTTTAAAAAGGACTGACTTTTGGTTTCTGTGAAGATAGCGAGAATTGTCTGTCTTTTGGGTTGCCATGGGACCAGTCTCAACGCTGACATCATGAAAGGCAGGGGCCTTTTCATATTCGAACTTGTGCGATTTGTGGAAAAACACCTTTTTGTCCATGGAGCCGGGATGTCTGGATGGACAATGAGGTTTGCAGGCCAAAAGTAACACCTCTGGACTCTTTCAATGAAGGAGCAGTCAAGAACTTAACAAACAGTTAGCACTTCGAGAACTGCTCATCTACAGTAATGGCCTACCATTGTTTTCATCAAGATGACCAATCCAGGACAGAGACGTCACCAGGAAGACCAACTAGCGTCTCTGCAACCATGGTAACCAGGAATCGCCCAGCCAGTTTTGTGTATTATACGGGGTATAAATATGCTGAACTTTGGGGATTCGCACTTACTTTTTCTCGACCATCTGTAACGGGGTTCTCCACGTAGCTACGCGTCCATCAACTCTCCAGGAATGCCCGAAGTGAGTGCCTCGCTGTACCGCCTGAATGTAACTCTCTAAGCCTCATTGCATGCCTCTGTTAGGCACAGTTTTGTCTCGAGTCAAACGGACCCGGGACCGCGTATATCCAGCATGCACCTCTAGAAATCCCCAGGACCGCCCGTGTGTTTGGCTGCTGAGGAACTGCAAGTGTCCAAGACGCAGGCTAGCACATGTGTGTGTGTGTGAGGAGGCTTCCAAGTGTGGGTTCTGACCAAACCGGGAGAGGGGTTTAGTTAGAAGGGTTTTTCCATTATCTAGGCTTAGATTCTGGGAAGGGGTTGGTTCGGCGTAACCGACAGGGTGGGTATTTTAGTCTAAGGTTATAAGCTAGTGTCCACGGTCACCTACTCATTATGCCGTAAGCGAGAGGAGTAGGGGTTGTTGTTTTGTGAGTAGATAAAAGGAATCGATCTTTGACCAACCTGAACCATTTCGTTCTGTCTGAGTCAATTATAATCTGTCCATAGTAACTCCTTGGGTCCGAACTTGGGGTTGTGGGGCTTGTGGTTCGTGGTATAATTCGGAAGACTAACCGGGTGGCATCCGGTCACAGCCGGGTTACACAGTAATCCCGCTGGGGACGCTGCGCATCGGGCATAGGAGAAGAACTATCTGGCCTTGGTCTCTCTCTCTGTGTGGGATTACCCGCTAATTGACGGGCTAGGCAGGGACTATTGGCAAAAGCTCCTGCTGTCCAAGGGAAACAACCCAAACCGGGGAGTTTTAATGCACGGGTCGACTCAAGGGAGAGTCATAGAAACACGGGGCACGCAAAAACACCCTACAGGCCCCTATTAAAGCAGGCATGTGCGTTTCCCGGCCCTATTAAATGGTACGGGTCTGATGACGTCATCGATGACTCATTTCCAGCGGGGATATTTAAAGCAGCCTTGGCCACATCGCTTTTGAAGGTTCATGTAGGAGTGTGGAGAGAAGATTGGAGAGGAGTGTGTTGTTGCTGAGAATTATAAAAATGAGTTCACAAAGAGAGAGGGCTGCACCCCGCTTTTCCGATGAGCCCCTACATATTCTTGTGGAGGGAGTCAGAGTGCGCAGGGAGGTCCCCTTCCCTGCTGATGGGCAGAAGAGACCTCCCCAAGAGACCAAAAGGGCCTGGCTCCAAATTGCTGAGGAGGTCAACAGCAGGGATGTCGTCAGGAGGACATGGGTACAGTGCAGGAAGAGATCCAATGATCTGATGAGATCAGGAAAGGTGAGTGCAAAGCCACACTCACCTTCATCCTGATGTGCCTGTCACCACATCCCCCATCACTCTGCCTTCCTAACCCTACTCCTGCACATCATTACTCACACCAACATACCTTGCACATACACCCATCCCTCTCTCTCTATCTACATACTCACATCCCCATCTGACTAACCACCCCTCACACTCACCCTCATCCTAATGTAATCATACCAAGTAACACCACATAAGAGGCCACTTGGCATTGGCACCACACTCCCTCATAGTCACCGTCTACAGATGTAACCCACACATTCCTTACACTCATTCCATCACTCTCACTCAAACTTCTCTTCTTTCCCTCCTTGCAGGAGAAGAGAGCGCACAACAACAGGCAGAGGGAGAGAACTGGAGATGGCCCTCCATCCTTCAGTACTTTAACTGCAGCAGAGGAGGTGGTCCTGGGGGTGTCGAGAGTTGCAGAGCTGATGGTGGTGGGAGGTGGAGGGAGGGGGGACCTCTCAGCAACCTGGTGACAGAATTACATTTCATACAGCCACATGGCATACAGCCGTCACTCATATGGTGACTGATGTCAGCAGCTAGTGAATGTTCATCATGTGCATAATGGCATCATTACCCATTCTTAATGTAACATTTATAAATCATCTCTTTACTCTCCCACAGGTCCATTAAGAGCCCCCCTCCCCCCCCCCCCCTCCCACTGTCCAGCCAGAGGAGGAAGACGACTCCTCAGAGGAGCCTCCAGCCTTTGAGGGGTGCACCGTCAGCAGACCCAAGCACACCCAGCACCAGCCCAGATATGCAGACCTCGGCGGGTCCTATGCGAGATAGAGTAGTGTTGTCACCTGGTGTCTCACACTTCACAAGTGAGCAAGAGCAGATGGTGTTGACAGGAACAGCAGTGGAGACTTCTCACCGGAGGGCACAGGAAGCTCCCAGCTCTGCTCAGCTGCATGCAGACGCTGAGCCTCGGGGGCCATCCAGAAAGAGGGTGATCCTGGAGAGGCAGCAAGAAATGCAGGAGATTCTAGCTGGTTTTGCAGCTGCAATGTCTGCAAATGTTCAGAGAATGGAAGAGTCCATCTCCAACATGAGCTCCACCATGTCGCAGGTGATGGCGATGATGTGCTTGTCCATGAAAAGGGTGGCCACCTGCATGGAGCAGCTAATGCGCCAGTCGTATGAGCACATGCTAGCTATGGAGAACAGATGGCAGAGGCTCGTAGACCTCCTCTCAAGGAAGGATCTAAACGTAGACTTGGGTCCTCATGGCCCCACTGCCACGCAGCAAGGTGCTCTCCAGCTGCTTGCTAGCAGGGAAGTGCGGGTGGCCCATGAGAGGGATGATGGTGAGAGGGGACATGGAAGTGGGGGCTCCTCTCAAAGTGCTCACACTTCTCCCCCGCTGCCCTCCCCCTCAGTCAAAGCCCCAGATACTTCCTCGGATCGCGATGGCCGAGTCTGCCCTTGCACAGTCACAGGAGGAGCAGACTTTGGTGGGGCCCTCACAGGCTCCAAAACCCAGAGGACGTCCGCCAAAAGTGTCGAAGCATTTGCAGCAGGGAAGTGAGCAACCTGCCTCTACCTCTGCTGAAGCCACAGGGGTTGCATCTCGTAGAAACACGCATAGAAGAAAAATGACACAAAAGTGGATGCACAAGGGTAAGCACATGGGTGTATAAAGAAGTATTATTGTTAAGGTTCCGTTACTGTTATTACACATATAAAAGTATCTATTTTCACCACTTTCCGGTCATGCCCATTTTTGTCTGCTACTTTGGAAGTGGCTTTGTGAGTTGGAGTGAATGGTGAGACATTACGTAACCTCCAGTAATGGGGGTCAGTGTGAAAGGAATGGTTGTTCATTGTAGGGATGCTTTATGGTGTTGTTGGTGGTGGGGGGGAACTAGGCACAGCCATGTGGGTGCGATGCAGGAAGTTAAGTAAATCTGGCCATGATGAGGCCATCCCTGGCCTCCCGGGCAGCAATGTTTGCCGCTGCTGGAGCCACCTGGACCTCAGGTTCCTCCTGCTCCTCCTCCTCGTCTTCCAGCTGATGCTCCTCCTCCTCCTCCTCCTCTGAAGAGGCTGTGCACTCTGTGCCTTGCTCCTCATGCAGCTCTAATCCTCGTTGCTGCGCTATGTTGTGCAGCGCACAGCAGACGACGATGATTCTGGAGACCTTGGCTGGTGCGTACGGAAGGGCTCCTCCAGATCTGTCAAGGCATCTGAAGATAATCTTGAACATGCCTATTGTTTGCTCAATTACATATCTGGTGGACATGTGGCTTTCATTATAACGCTCCTTGGCGTCATTGTTTGGCCTCCTCAGAGGTGTCATGAGCCACGTCTTCAGTGGATAGCTCTTGTCTCCAAGCAGCCAGCTGGAAAGTCTGTTTGGAGGTGTGAAGAGCTGAGGGAAGGTGGACTGGCGCAGGACAAAAGAGTCATGACAGCTGCCAGGCAATTTGGCACACACATGCATGATGATCTTCCTATGGTTGCAGACCAGTTGCACATTGAGGGAGTGGAAGCCCTTGTGGTTCACAAACACTCCTGGGTGATGTGGGGGTGCCCTGATAGTCACATGTGTGCAGTCGATGACGCCCTGCACCCATGGAAAGCCAGTCAGAGTGGCAAAGCCGAGTGCACGCTCAGTAACACTGGCTTCATCAGTGGCAAAGTTCACATAATTGGCTGACTCGTGAAACATGGCATCGGTAACCTGTGTGATGCATCTGTGGGCAGCCGACTGCAAGATGCTGCAAATGGCTGCTGCAGATCCCTGGAAGAAGCCTGAGGCGAAGAAGTTGAGGGCACTGGTGACATTGACAGCCACTGGCAAGGCGTGTCCACCTGGTCCTCTGGGCAGCAGGTCTTGTTCCAGCAATCTGCAAATGTCTGCGACAACCTGGCGCGATAGCCTGAGCCTCCTTTGCTGCTCAGTCATGTCCAGGAAGCTCATCCTTTGCCTGTATACCCTGTGTTGGGGGTATCGCCTCCGGTGCGGTGCAGCCCTGTGCTGATGCCCTCTGTCCTGTGGAGCATCAGGTGGTTGGGGAGAAGGTTGGTACTGTTGCTGCTGCTGCTGGTGTGCCTGCTGCTGCTGGTGTTGGGGCTCATCCTGGTCCGATTCTGAGGACCAAGGTGAGACAGTATAAGCGGCACCCATGCTGATGTAATAGATGGCAGGTCAAGTAGAGATCAGGGGACCAATCTGTCTGTGTTGTGATAGTTAATAGCAATGTGGTGAAAGTGGCTTCCGAGGTTGCAGAAAAGACCTGCAAACTCTCGACACCTAAATCTGTGCTCAAAATGGAGTCAGCAAGAGCCTTTCCCTTAGGCAAGTAATCAGGTGTCATGTGGGAGTATTTATTTGGATTTCCATGCTCTCCATTAATGATCTCGCTCAATGGCCACTGAGCTTCCGCCTCACGTTGACAGGCGTGGTTCCCGAGCTGTGTGATTCCCGTGGTCATCCAGTAAAAATCAAAAGGTCTGGTTAAAAACCCTGTTAAGGGTCTCACAACAAGGAGTTAATGAGATTAATTAAGTCGCCTGCCTCTGCTGTTCGGGTCCGTGATGCACTGGCAAATGCGCCCAAGTTAAAGGCGCGAGGAGGCGGGATGACGGCAGGTTCCCGACGCGCTTGCAATTTCTGCAACTTTTACTGCCGCCCGCCTCCAAACCCGCACGCTCGGCAGCGGGAAAATTCCAGCCCGAGTATCTGCAGCTTGTCGAAGCCGATATGTGAGTCAAAGAAGAGTTTTGTTCAACAGAGGTGAAAGTTTCAGCATTGTCTGCCTCTTGTGATGCAAAGAGTGTGGTTAATTTGGGATCTGCCACCAAGCATTTGGCTTTCTCCTGTGAAATCCGTCATCTTTGATCACCGCTGAAATACAAGTGTTTCACTGCTACTACAGTGTGATTGACTGGCATTGCAGCCCACTGCGCCCACAGACAAACTACCGTGTGACGCGTAGGTAGCGATCGTGTAGTCAAGGTCAGCACAGGGTTGTAGACTTTTCGGACACCAGCTCATTGGACGAAAGTAACACTTGGTGTCTCACACATCAATACTGTGTGCTTGTCGAGCTTTGCAGAGTATGTGTGGAACAAATATGTCCTGCTACCAACCAAATATGGAAATACAAAACTGAAGTAAGAACAAAAAGATAACTAGGCCTAATTATTGTTGCGTACCTGTTAAAGGGTAATGGTGCCATTTTAAAGAAAGTCTTACATTTATATAGCGCCTTTCACAACCGCCGGACGTCTCAAAGCACTTTACAGCCAATTAAGTACTTTTTGAAGTGCAGTCACTGTTGTAATGTGGGAAACGCGGCAGCCAATTTGCACACAGCAAGCTCCCACACACAGCAATGTGATAATGACCAGATCATCTGTTTTTGTTATGTTGATTGAGGGATAAATATTAGCCAGGACACCGGGTATAACTCCCCTGCTCTTCTTCGAAATAATGCCATGGGATCTTTTACGTCCACCTGAGAGAGCAGACGGGGCCTTGGTTTAACAGCTCATCGGAAAGACGGCACCTCCGACAGTGCAGCTCTCCCTCAGTACTGCACTGGAGTGTCAGCCTAGATTTATGAGGTCAAGTCCCTGGAGTGGGAGTTGAACCCACAACCTTCTGACTCAGGCGAGTTTGCTACCCGCTGAGCCACAGCTGACACTTTATAATAATAATTGTCATCAAATTAAACGGTGTGATGAACTAGACTACGGCACTCTATGATGACATATGTGGTTCAATTTATGTTTTCCACTACTCTGTAGATATGACCTAACTTAGCCGAGTGGGGCCCCCAGATGGCCTGGGTCCCAAGGAAATTGCCCTGGTTGCTTACCCCTAAAGCCCGTACTGCTGGACAGATGTCCCCCTGCAGATGTAGTCTCACACAACTTGAATTTGCTACTATGTGGAATATACTCCCAGTACAGTATTAAACCTGGAGTTGGCTCAAGTGTTGAGAAAATGCATCACTATGAGTTGTGTGCATGCATAAGCCAATCTCTCTCCTGGGTAGGACAATTGCAATTGAAACCAGGCAGTACAAATGAGGTATTGGCTGTATCGAACTGATACCACAATTACTGGTCCGAGACCAGAATAGCTGTAGTAAGGATGTACCATCCGTGAATCATTATGTAGCATAAATACTGAAAAACACACAGCTTCAAATCTCACAATGTGCGCTGATAGGCAGTCGGATCTTTGCTTCTCTAATTGGGTCTTCTTTAGCAGAAGGGAGTTGGTGGTTTGGCCTGTACTAAGATGCACAGCTTGAGCTCTCTTTTGTTTGCTGCGTGGGTTGAAGGAACTTCCTAAGCTACTCAGTTTCCTGCAGGTATACTTTTATCTAGAAAGGGCAGGGCAAGAGTCCTATGCAGCACTGTGCAATCTGTGATATTCACTACCTACATTGCATGTGAATGCTTTCAGTGCCAATGTGTGTGTGAAAACCGTCACAGCAACCACGCCATCAACTGCCGAAAGGTGGTGAGCTCAGAAGTAGGTTTCAGTTCCTGAATGGAGACTATGGAAAAGTCTGCCTTCTGAATAAGTGCTTCCAGTCTTCTTGCTTAAAAAATGCAATGCTTTAAAAGAAAATCTGAGGTTGTAAGTTTTCATCAATTACATAGTGAACAAAGGCAGATTGGAATCTCTATCTGCTTCATTGTTTTTTCTGGATCTTTGACTACTGTTCATAAAACATACATTCCTTCTTTTGGAGCGTGATCTGGCATTTCCACAACTGGCAGCAGGTCTCCTTTTAGGTAAATAATGGGGCGGGGGAGGCAGAAAGGGAAGGAGAGAGGAAAATGCCTACTGGCACCAACCTAAATAAACTCTCAGTTGAATAGCTTCCCTTCTATAGTTATAAATATTATGTTACCTTGTAATTAGAATAATTCCTTTTATTTAATGAGAGGGTGGAAAGTCCTCTAATTAGCTGGTAAAACATCTGTCACTGGCACAAGTTAGATAGCGGGGGGTGGATTTTCCCCTTCAGCACCTGAGTGTAAGAACTTACTGAGGTGTAAGTGCTTATCACAATCTTGGGTACCAACTGCACACAACTTTCCTCCCATTTCATGAGTTGATCACTGTGAAAAAAAATTCAGTTGTGAATTTGCCATTGATTAGTTTAAACCTCTACCCCCTCCCCATCCTACTCCAATGCTATAGTTTGAGCATGACTTCCTCCAACTTGTTTTAGCTGTAAATTCAACAATCTATTGCCTTTGTTGATTATGTTCGGACATGTTGAGCCTTTATCCTACTAAAACTCCTAGATCTCTTTCAACTTCATCCTTAGCTATTTCACCATTACTCATGGAGTATTCATACTACCCACTTATTTTTTCCTAATTACTGTACTCTACATTTGTCCATATTAAATTTCATCTCTCATTGTTCCACCCACTTACATATTTTGGTTAACTCATTTTGTAGTTTCTAAAGTGCCGCCTCATATTCCACTGCTCTCCCTAGCTCCATGTCATCTGTGAATCTGATCAGTTTTATTTGAGCTTCTAAATGAAAGTCAAGGGCCTCAGGTGCATAAAATTGTCAATAGTTTGTCTCCAGTTGTGGTGGGAGAAGGGAACTTGATTACAGAAACGTCCTTCACCTCTCCCCCCGCCCGCCCCCAGGTTTGAAACCTTCCCAGGCCGATTGATAAAAATAACTGAAATGAGTCGAGCACTAAATAGCAAGTCTAACTCAGAATGATGCTAGAATATGAAGTAAATGTCACCTCGGAGCAGTAGGATTTGCTGAGGGCACTTTATTCTTCTAACCAAAACTACACCAGATTAGGGGACCTTGAAAAGCTTCATTGTGCTGCTGGAAGCAAGAAGTGAAAAATCTTCCGATTCCTGCTTCTGACAGCTTGCGATTCAATTTCCTTGCTATTTTTAGTGGTGTAATGGTAATGGGGAGCTTTGCTCTCGAGTACATTTTAGAGTGGGCCCCATTCTCACTTGGTTTCCGCCCTGTTTTGCCCTTATAGATGTTGGGGCAGGCATTTCCTCCACCTGCCCCTTTTGCAAACTGCCATGTAAATTAAATGGGGTGACAGAATAGGGGGAGAAATTCAACTTACAGCTACCCATTTTGAGCTTGTAAAATGGGCATTAGGCCTCTGAATTTCAAGTAGTGATCGGACGTGCTCGGGTGCCATATTGGCTCGGGTACCTTTTAGTTGTCCAGGCCGCTTGCCTGAAACAGTCATTAAGCTCCTAAAATATGTAAATCAGGGTCCTACGCCGGTTGTAGGACCCCAAATGCAACATTCAGATACAACTGAGCGGAGTTTTGTTCCGCACACGCTCCGCCTAGTTATACCAGGTACTGAGTGGCCTAACTAGCAGTTCTTAAAGAGACTGCTAGAGGCTGCTCAAAAAAAGACCCAAGATATTTTGTGTCTTTAATTTTGCCGTCCCTGGAGGTGGCGAGGTCCTCCTGGTCCCACACAAACTCTGACCTACTGCCAGCGCGTCTGAGGCCCACTCCACCCACCACTCTATGGATCACCTCCCCACCCAATCCCCAAGACCCAACTTGCTGGCCCAATCCATGTGAAAGATGGCCGATTTCCTGGCCTGCTTTACCAGGATCAGCTGATCCTGGAAGAAGTGCTCAATTATTAGGAGCTCTAACCCCAAATAACTTTTGCTCATAACTCAGCTTTGCCTGATTCTTTTTCTATTTTCTTCCCCCGGGAAGCTACTGAGGTGCACTTCGAACTGTGACAGTAAGGGCCTCTCTGGTTACCTGCAAATACCTGCAATACAGTATACACCTTAGTGCCACGGGTTTCCCTATGGGAATTCCTCTGTGTTCCGTGTTGATGGAAGAGGAGGAGTCCTGGAAAAAGAAAAGTTGAGTGTGGCAGCATAAGAGAAGGATGAGAACAAGCTTCCAGTACCTACACATACAAGTCTATAGGATTCAGAACTCATACAAAGGCATGTGTGAAAAGATGTGTCTCCACAAACAGATTATCAAGGAAGCCCTGGGTGGCCTGTGTCAGTTTGCAGCCAGACATGCAGCCCAGATCAAGTTACCAAACAGGGCTGGCAGTGGCAGTCAAAGTGAGTAGTGTTCTCAACTTTTAAGCCACCAGCTCATTCCAGACTGCAATGGGGGATTCTGTAATATCACCCAGGATGCTCTGTAGTCCTGGGTTCACCAGGTAATGTATACTCCCTTTAGCAAAGCTAGAAAATTCATCCACTTTGGGATGTTGCTAAGGCAGCAGAATAAAAAAGCCATTCAGTTGTTCAATGTTGCTGGATTCCCCAAAGTTCACGGGGCAGATGAGACCTCCCCCCGAACCCCCCATTGCATTACGGGCATTTACAATTAACCAATTGAATCACCACATTAGAAAGGGATTTCACTCCCTGAAGGTTCAAATAGTTTGAGGCCAGAAGCAACAGATTCTCCATGTGAATGTCTGATTTACTGGGAGTTGTCCTGAGGTAGTCCAGACTGCCAAGCTTATTCAGAGAAGACAATCAGGTGTCTGGATAGATTCTGGTTGACAAGGCATAACCTTTGCTTCCTCATAACTCAACTTCAAGTGCCAGTCTCAGCAGTTAAACATTGGTGCACATTCAGCCACCAGATTGGTCATTGAGAAGACTATTTGGGTTCTGAAGGGATGGGTGTGCTACCTTGATAAATCAGGAGGGGCAGTGCAGGATGCTCCCAATTGAGTCTCTTACATCATGGTTGCATTCTGTGTCCTATCAATTTCATCATCCAAAAAGGAACCGGAATCCCTGGAGGAGGAAGGCCCAAGTGTTGCGTGACATCAGAGATTCCCCGCCCCCCGTGGCCTGCCATTCATGGGTATTGTGTGCCAATTTCAGCTGCAAATAGAGCAACAGGTGTCTGAAGGATTTCTTCCAGGTGCCGGCAGCCAGTGGATGTTACAGGGAGGACAGTGCTAGAAGGACCCTGTATAGTGAGAAGTTGGAGCTGTAAGCAGCTGTATGCAAGAAAAGCTTGTGAGGGGAGTTCCAAAAACAGGTTACAGGTGGAAGAGTGGAGAGCCGTTGAACTACTGTCCATTTTGTAGGATGATTTAGCGTTCCTGAACTGCTCACCTTCAGCTCTTCAATGGATGTCCACTGGTGCCAAAGTTAATAGAGTGAGGTGGCAGCTCTCTTACCTTGTCTGCCCTCATTAGGTCATTGAACTTCTTCCAGTACTGCTCTGCAGTCTTGGATGTGTAAGAGATGGAACTCAGAGCCACTGCCACCTCCCTCCACGTGGCTCATGCGACTCTTTTCACTGGCTTCCTGCCATAACTACCCAGCAAGTGTTCTCTTCACATCCTCACCTGCTCCATTAGCATCTCTAGTTAGGTCAGCGTCTCAAAAATGATGTGCTCTGTGCTTCGGTCCTTTTGCCTGGGGTTGCTGGCACTTGTGATTAGGAGAGTGCCATAAAGTCACAGGGCAGCTTCTCCTGAATCTCTTACATAAGCCCATAAGGGTTAAGGTAAGTATCCAGTGGAGTTTAACACGCTGACCAAATACTGCAAAAGAATTCACTTTCCTGCTTTCCCTCTGGGACCATACTGCAACTTTAAATTGATGCAGGATTTTAAACATGCTCCGCCCCCATCCCCCTCACCTCCCCTCCCTCTGCCAGCATATTTCTTCCATTATATGCAGCAGTGTGCTCCTGGGATGCCTGTAATTATGATGATTAGCTGATCCTGAAAACTCTCGTAGGGTCAGTGGCGCACGTCACTGGCGGGACAGAGGTCCCTCCCCACCATCATTCCTACCTCCCCACTGGCCCGGAGGAAATTCAAATCCCTCGTTCCGAAAACAAATTCACCAAGAAAGGCAAATTGAACAAACAAAATGATAAATACCTTACTTAAAAGGAGTAAGTCCTTTTGTTTAAATGTGCATCTTCATTTAGAATATTTTAAAATCACAAATCCAAAGTAATGGCAAAAGTGTGCATTATTTCACTTTTAGTTCCAAGTTTGCTTAAGCATCTGGCACAGATAAATTCAATTAGCTTGAACTAATGAGCCGGTGTTTAAAATAAATGCCAGTAATATTCACAATTTTAAACAAAAACTCCTCCAAGATGCTAGTGTTCGGGTATATCGAATATCTTCCAACTCACTACACACATGCCCAATAGAGAGAGTTGGCTTGTAGAGTTTAAAACATCAGCTTCTATGGTGTTACATTAGCAAGTTTAAAAACTGTGTTATCCTTTTGTGTTCAACTTGAAAATCCAGTGCGATATACCAGGCCTACTCATCACCAACTACTTTCTCCAGGTACTTGTGTGAGAGGCTTTGGCAAAGAGCTGTGTCTGTCATGCGGCTGACTCAGATTGGTGTTCTTTAAATGTTGTTTTTGGCATGTCGGCAAACCACATTTATTGCCCAAGGAGGCCCTTCTATTGCAAGCCTGTGAGTTCTGAACCATGAAGGAGAACTGCTGAAACACCAATTAAGAGCCATTCGCAGTCAATAGTCCATGACAGTGGGAGACCAAAGGAAGAAAAGGGAGTAAATAATAATAGTACTTTGCTCAATAAAAACACCCTTGTTTTCAGACATTTATAATTAAAAGATAAGTGAAAAATAGCACAGGCCGGGTTCACAGATCATTGGTTAGTTAAGGTTTAAACCGATGAAATTGACCTACTTCCACTTCCACCTCTGTCAAGAGCTTGTTTAAAGTGCTGGTGCTCAGACTGTTAGCTGGTGAAAGGGATCACCTGCCTCATGTTGGTTCAAGCTTTTCTGACTATATTTCCACAGGTAGTGTTAAAGAAAGACTTGCATTTAGATAGAGCCTTTCATAACCTCAGGACGTCTCAAAGCACTTTACAGACAATGAAGTATAGTCACTGTTGTAATGTAGGAAACGTGGCAGACAATTTGCGCAGAGCAAGCTCCCATGAAACAACAATGTGATAATGACCAGATCACCTGTCGTTAGTGATGGTGGTTGAAGGATAAATACACAAGTAATGTAGGAAATGTGGCAGACAATTTGCATACAGCAATGGGATAATAACCAGATCAACTGCATTTTTTTTAATGATGTTGGTTGAGGGATAAATATTGGCTGGAACACCGGCGATGCACTCCCCAGCTCTCTTTTGAAATGGGGCCATGGGATTTTTTACATCCTCCAGAGAGGGCAGACATGGTTTAACATAGGATTATATAGGATATACAGCACGGAAACAGGCCATTCCGCCCAACCAGTCCATGCCGGCATTTTTCTCCACTCAAGTCTCCTCCCATCTTTGCTCAGCTAAATCTATCATCATAACCCTCTATTCCCTTCTCCCTCATATGCTTGTCTAGCCTCCCCTTAAATGCATCTATACTATTCGCTTCAACCACTCCCTGTGGTAGCGAGTTCCACATCTCATCCGAAAGATGGCACCTCCAAAGGTGCAGCACTCCCTCAGTACCGCACTGGAATCTAAGCCTAGATTTTTGTGCTCAAGTCTCTGAAGCGAGACTTGAACTCACAACCTTCTAGACTCAGAGGCGAGAGAGCTACCACTGAGCCATGGCTGACACCTATGTGTTTGTAAGTCCCTACAAACACACAAACCACACAGGTGAAACAGGAGCAAATAATTTACCACCTCACATTTACTTCTCAGTCTTGGTGGAAACTGTCATTAAGCTGATGAGATTCAGTGAACTTTCCATACCTGTACTATCTTCAGAGCTCTGATTTTCTCATGTTTCTACTCTAATTGTTAAAAAAAGCTCAGTAATGACTGTAGAAATGTTTCTTGGGGTGGATCTCTTGAGAAGGGGAGTAATGATGCAAATTTAATTGAGGTGGGATCGTGCTGGATGACAGAGATAGGTTGATGATGTTCGCAAGCATGTGGGTGAGGAGGTGGAGTTACAATGGCCAGGAGCTGAGATGGGAGGATTAGAGAGAGCAGGTGATGGGACTCATTGATGAGATCAGTGAAGGGCTAATGAGGGACACTGCAAAGAATGAGAGCATGGTGTTCACTGGAGGGTACATGGGAGAGCTGGGAGTTTGTGGGAGTGGAGGGGGAGTCAGAGCATTCAGAGAAGCCGCAGTCGCAATGAGTAACACCTTGATTTTGAACATAAAAAGCCAATCAGTTTCTTGCATTTTGAGTCTGAGGTGATGAAAGTGGGGACAGGAGGTATGAGGAGGCTGTTAGTGGTGAAGAAAAGGAGTTCAGAGTTGTTTCTACAGATTTAAGGTGATTGACAAAAGAACCAAAGGCGACATGAGGAAAAACTTTTTTACGTAGTGAGTGGTTAGGATCTGGAATGCACTGCCTGAAAGGGTGATGGAGGCAAATTCAATTATGGCTTTCAAAAGGGAATTGGATAAGTACCTGAAGGAAAAAAATTTGTAGGGCTACGGGGAGAGGGCAGGGGAGTGGGACTAGCTGAAGTGCTCTTGCAGAGAGCCACCACGGGCTTGACGGGCCAAACGGCCTCCTTCTGTGCTGTAACCATTCTATGATTCTACTCTGGCCTCTTGTGCATCCCCTCTCCCTTCACCCCATCATTGACAGCTGTGCTTTCAGCCACTTAGACCCATGGTCTTGGAATTCCCACCCTAAACCCCTCTGTCTCTCTACCTTCCTCTCCACCTTTAAGACCCTCCTTAAAACCCACCTCTTTGACTAAGCTTTTACTTCCCCCTCCTAATATCGCCTTCTGTGGTTCAGTGTCCATTTTTTCCTTACACCGCTACAAGATCCTTTGGAATGTTTTTTTCTACGTTAAAGGTGCTATATAAATGCAAGTTGTTGTTGTTGTTGGCGTACTTCATTGATAACCTGGGAATTGTATTTACAAGCTCTGCCTCAGCAGACAGATAGATGCAGAGCTGTACCATCTGTTGCAAGGACATCTGCACCTTACAGCCAGTTGTGGTCAGTTATGGGCTGAAACCTGCCTCCACCTCCTTGTGGGATGCTGTAATTCTGACCTATGGGGATGGCGATGTAGAGTGGCAAACAGGGCCATCCTCCTCGCAACCACCCGATGCAGCACCACCTCCACTTTAGTAGCGATCAGACAATGGGTTGGGTGTTGAGCTGCTCCGTCACTTGCCTACAGACTAATGCCTGCGCATTGTTTCCTTTCCCTTTTTTGCCAGTCACTCTTTGCCATCTTCCCGTCAACCTTCGCAAATAGGTTGAAATGCCTTTTGTGCCTTTCCAAAGGCTGCAAGAATTTTTGTCTCTGTGTTCCCTTAGTCAACATTCCTTCAAATTCCCGATCCCGATCGCACCACTCGGGCTATCCACATCTAAATTTACACTTGGAGCTGTGAATAATTATATAAAATTGAATAATTAGACCCAGAAAAATTGCATTAGCCCATTACCATTCTGGCTAGTTTTGCATCAGTTCTTGACCATTCAGGACTGAACTATGCCAAAGCCCATATCCGACCACTCTGTGCAACACACTCGTATGCCCATTTAACCATTGGAAAATACTCCAGGATAACACCCTACAAAGGCCTTTCCTTCAAACAATTGACCTTTTAGACATTTGAACAAAATGTATTATGTAGAAGTTAAAATTATTTTTTTAAAGGGTTACCCCGAGGTACTTGCTGCATTTCCTAGTCCAGCTATATATTCTGCTCACCTTAGCTTCCAACACAACCCCCCCTCTCCACTCCTTAGTTGCTCCAGTGAAGGCAGGTGAGCAGAACAGGAAAATGACAACATTTTAACAGCTGGATAGGAACGCTGCTCGGAAGCAGTTTTGTACATGTTTTATTAACAAGAGGTAATAAGATGTATGAAGACAGAAAGATTACACTCACTAAAAGGTAAGTGCAAACTGTAACCTCGCTTTTAACAGAGTCCCTCACTAGGAGAAGAACCCTGTTGAATATTCTAACATTAACACTTTTTTAAAGCTGTATTACATGAACATATGGTGTACGGGATCTCTGACTGCAACCTGCAACTGCATTTTTAATGCATTCCCTTTAATTAATATTTAATGCATCTATTCCAAGGTCCTCAATGCAGTGGTTAGTTGTAAACACACGCACTTACTGCTTTATATAATGCTCTGCTGCTCTTTTTAATTTTTGTCTACAATCTAAAATCATTATCCCCGTAATTTTTCATTGATCCTCAGTCATGAGCATATTGTAAAGTATTATGAATAACATATAATCCAAACACAATGGGAACTACTTCGAGGGATCAGCGTACAGGAGATCTTGGTTTGAACACAGTAATTAGCTAATAAGACGGAGATGAGGAGGAATTTCTTCTCTCAGGGGGGTCATGAATCTTTGGAATTCTCTACACCAGAGAGCTGTGGAGGCTGAGTCAGTGAATATAGTCAAGGCGGAGATAGACAGATATTTGAGCTACAGGGGAGTCGAGGGTTATGGGGAGCGGGCGGGAAAGTGGAGTTGAGGCCAAGATCAGATCAGCCATGATCTTATTGAATGGCGGAGCAGGCTCGAGGGGCCGAATGGCCTACTCCTGCTCCTATTTCTTATGTTCTTATGTAAATGAACTAAAGCAGCCATTTTTAGGATGAAAAGAAATAAACTCCAGGTCCCTGAAATGTCTTGCCATTTTTAGTGAGATGTGGGCATAATGCCAGCACATTTCATTTTATGGGGTGGATTTTGGGGACGGAACCCATTTACTCCAGGTTTCCAAACCATTTTACGTTCGCCAAAACTTCCAATCTGGGAGGGGGGACATTTCCTCCACCCGGCCCTTCACAAGCGCACACATGCATAGGATGCCCTAAGACCTTAGAATTCCCATCATTTCTGCCCCCACCCTGTTGCGCTCTGCCTCACTAACAGTCAGATCAGAAAAGCATTGGCTTGTCATGATCAGCTGAGCCTGATGCAAGTGCTCCATTTAAAAGTGCTCAAAGCCTGTACAACTTTTACCTACATCTTAGGTTGGACTGCATATTTCAGCATTTTTAATTTCTGCTTTGAGGAGCTGCTGAGATGGACAGAGGGACACTGGTCACTTTTTCAAACCCCACCCAAAGTACGGGATACCATAGAACAGTATGGGTTTCCCTTTAGATATTACCCTGTATGCAATTTTGATGGACGAGAGGCAGGAGAACAGAAGAGAGCAAAGGAAAGTGTGATCACATCAAAGAAGGACAAGGCCAACTCCCTATTTCCCCCACATCAAATCTATAGGTCCTGGAGATGTTATGAGGGTATGAGTGTGAACCTCTGGCTTCACTGACTTTGATGCACTAAGAAGCCTGGATGACTTGTGTCACTTTCTGCACATTGACCTGCAGCCCAAATCAACTGCCCGAGCAGCTCTGCCAGTGGCAGTCAACTTAGATCCCATTGGCACCTTCTAAATTGCAACGGGGAACTTAAGCAACATCATGCCGTATTTTCCCAGTCACCATCACCGTCTTCAGAAGAACTAGGATTTTCATCCTAATTTTGGGTTGAATCCAAGGAAGCAGCATAACCGGGCCAATCAGTTCCATCATGTTGCTTGTTTCCCCAAAATGTCGATGGGCAATAGATGTCACTTATATTGCACTACTGCTCCCGACTGTGGACCCATTGAATTATCTGAATAGGAAGGGATTCCACTCCTTTAATGTTCAAATTGTCTGTGACCAGGGAGTTGTCATGAGGAACTCACAGTTCTATTCACGTAAGACAGCGAAGCCGCTGGATGGATTCTGAGAGGTAAGGCCCCATTACTTCCATGGCTCATGACCATACTTCAAGCGTCAACCTGACCAACAGGGTGTCGCTACAATAGAGCCATTCATACGACAGTGGTCATTGAGAGGACTATAGGGGTTCTGAAGGCAAGGTTTTGCTACCTTGATGGATCTGAAGGGGCACTGCAGTATACTCCTGAATGGATCTTTTGTGTCGTAGTTGTTTACTGTGTGCTTCATAACCTTGCTATTCCGAAAGGACTGGAAATGGAATCCCAGAAGGGAGTGGGCCCAGCTGCTGTGAAGGCTGAGGAAGGTGGACTCAGCATCATGAGGATCATGAATTGGAGGAGTTTTCTGTACTGGCCAGAGGGAAAATTTGTAGGGAAATTATTACAAATACATTTTCCTCAGATTAAAGCTCTTCCCTTTGAAAACTTCTGTCACCACATCTCACTATCATTCCTGCTAACTCCAATCATACCTGCTAACTCCAATCATCTCCTCTAACTGCAGATGATCGAAGCCCAGGGTTCTACAAACATTACAATTGTCAAACTAAGAAACAGACAGAAAAAAATGGCTCTCCCTCAATTGCTCCCCTCCCCCTCCAGTCTTTTCCTTTTCCGAAAAGAATACTTCTATAGCACCCACCATCCTTCTGGAACATCACCTAAGTGGCCATTCACCATTCCTCAAGTGTTAAACTAGACAAGAAGTGTTAACAACCTTATAATGGTGCTTGGCACCACAGTGGAGCCCGATTCTGTCTTCATCCAATATCCATACGCATTTCCCAGAAATCAGCATCAGGAATCTTACATAAATTTCTGTTCCTTAGCTTGAGGGTGTTAGGGTCAATTGTGGTGTGTTCATGGCTGCCCCACCCTTTAAGATGCATTAAAGAAGCATGACCATCGGTCTCGCGGCAGACACAGAGGAATTCATCAGGAGAATGAGGATCCGGGAATACTACCACAAATCCCAAGATGTCAGCAACAAACCCAATGAGACAATCAATCATCCGGAACAGCAGACAGAGGGAACCGCAGTGCTGCAACCGAGGAAGAAAGAGTCAAATTGGACCCCTCCGGAGGGTCGCTGCCCTAAGCTTGACATGTATGCTCAAGCTGTCAGGAAATGCATCAACGCCAGATTCATCAGCCGCACTCACAAGACAGTCCAGAATGTCACCCGAGCACAATGCAACGCCATCCACGCTCTCAAGACCAACCGCAACATTGTCATCAAACCAGCGGACAAAGGAGGAGCCATCGTCATACAGAACAGAATGGACTATTGCAAAGAAGCATACCGACAACTGGACAACCTGGAACACTACAGACAGCTACCCGCAGATCCGACCAAAGAACACACCCGCCAACTCAATAGACTGATCAAGACCTTCGATCCAGACCTTCAAAACACCCTACGCGCTCTCATCCCACGTACTCCCCGCGTAGGAGACTTTTATTGCCTCCCAAAGATACACAAAGCCAACACACCCGGACGTCCTATCGTATCAGGCAACGGAACCCTATGTGAGAACCTCTCTGGGTACATCGAGGGCATCCTGAAACCCATCGTACAGGGAACCCCCAGCTTCTGTCGCGACACTACAGACTTCTTGCAGAAACTCAGCACCCATGGACTAGTTGAACCAGGAACACTCCTCGCCACGATGGACGTATCGGCACTCTACACCAGTATCCCCCACGATGACGGCATCGCTGCGACAGCCTCAGTACTCAACACCAACAACCGCCAATCTCCAGACGCCATCCTACAACTCATCCGCTTCATCCTTGACCACAATGTCTTCACCTTCGACAACCAGTTTTTTACCCAAACACACGGAACAGCCATGGGGACCAAATTCGCACCCCAATACGCCAACATCTTCATGCACAAGTTCGAGCAAGACTTCTTCGCTGCACAGGACCTCCAACCAACGCTGTACACCAGATACATCGACGACATCTTCTTCCTTTGGACCCACGGTGAAGGATCACTGAAAGGACTACATGATAGCATCAACAGGTTCCATCCCACCATCAAACTCACCATGGACTACTCCTCAGAATCGGTTTCATTCTTGGACACACGAATCTCCATCAAAGATGGACGCCTCAGCACTTCACTCTACCGCAAGCCCACAGACAACCTCACGATGCTCCACTTCTCCAGCTTCCACCCTAACCACGTTAAAGAAGCCATCCCCTATGGACAAGCCCTGCGAATACACAGGATCTGCTCAGACGAGGAGGAACGCGATGGACACCTACGGAAACTGAAAGACGCCCTCGTAAGAACGGGATATGACGCTCGACTCATCGATCGACAGTTCCGACGGGCCACAGCGAAAAACCGCACAGACCTCCTCAGAAGACGAACACGGGACACAACCAACAGAGTACCCTACGTCGTCCAGTACTTCCCCGGAGCGGAGAAACTATGCCATGTTCTTCGCAGCCTTCAACATGTCATCGATGACGACGAACACCTTGCTAAGGCCATCCCCACGCCTCCACTACTCGCCTTCAAGCAGCCGCCTAACCTCAAAAGTACCATCGTTCACAGCAAATTACCCAGCTGTCAGGAGAACAGCGACCACGACACCACACAACCCTGCCACGGCAACCTCTGCAGGACATGCCAGATCATGAACACAGATACCGTCATCACACGTGAGGACACTACCCACCAGGTACATGGTACTTACTCATGTGACTCGGCCAACGTTGTCTACCTGATACGTTGCAGTAAAGGATGCCCCAGAGCATGGTACATCGGCGAGACCATGCAGACACTGAGACAACGTATGAACGGACACCGCACAACAATCGCCAAGCAGGATGGTTGCCTCCCAGTCGGGGAATACTTCAGCAGTCAAGGGCATTCAGCCTCGGATCTGCGGGTTAGCGTTCTCCAAGGCGGCCTTCGTGATACACGACAACGCAAAATCATCGAGCAGAAACTGATAGCCAAGTTCCGCACTCATGAGGACGGCCTCAATAGGGATATCGGGTTCATGTCACGCTATAGAACGTGACTTGACATCGTTGCCGGTCTTTCCAGTTTAAAAAAAAAACAAAACAAACAAACACAAGAAACAAACACAAAAAATGGAGAGGATATGCAGCCAGCAGGTGTTCTGATGCGTTGGACCCCCTGGGACACATCTCATTGTCTTGGCTGTGCTCTTAGTGTGTCTTTGATGTAGGGAAAGATTTAATCTATGCATTTTCTCTGTGTTTTTATATTCTGTGAATTCTGATAGATTCTCTCACAGTAACTTTGCCTGACGAAGGGGCGACAGCTCCGAAAGCTTGTAATTTTAAATAAATCTGTTGGACTATAACCTGGTGTTGTGCGACTTCTCATTTTTGTCCACCCCAGTGCAACGCCGGCATCTCCGCATCATGACTACTATTGACACCGCAAACTGCCGGCTCAAAGTGGAGAGAATCGCCAAGAAGATCGCGCATATTGACACAGACATCAAGTATCTGCAGAGATGCAAGAAAGCAGGCAAGATTCCGAAAGGACTACAGATCACGAACCCACTCAAGTCGACATACAACACAGACTACGCTGAGAGACTTTGCCGTCGTACCTCTCGCACACTCCTCAACCATCTCGTACACCAGCTCTACAGCAGACGTCGCAACCTCGAAACCAAGATAGAGTCCATGCTCTCAGCCTGTGCTCAGGGCACAGCAGACCAGCTACGAGACACTGCCAAACAGACGAGGCAACGGAACTACGCTTCCTACATGCGCATCAAGAACAGGAAGCTTGAGAAACTCGGCATCACCACCAGCTACAACCAAGCCTCCCCCGGTACCACGGTTGCAACCACAGGGAAGTCCATCATCAACCTGTCGGACCACACCCTTCAACCAGACGAAATCGAAGTTCTCGCCCTGGGGCTCAAGTTCTGCCCCACCACCAAAATGGACCCCATCGGTCTCGCGGCAGACACAGAGGAATTCATCAGGAGAATGAGGATCCGGGAATACTACCACAAATGCCAAGATGTCAGCAACAAACCCAATGAGACAATCAATCATCTGGAACAGCAGACAGAGGGAACCGCAGTGCTGCAACCGAGGAAGAAAGAGTCAAATTGGACCCCTCCGGAGGGTCGCTGCCCTAAGCTTGACATGTATGCTCAAGCTGTCAGGAAATGCATCAACGCCAGATTCATCAGCCGCACTCACAAGACAGTCCAGAATGTCACCCGAGCACAACGCAACGCCATCCACGCTCTCAAGACCAACCGCAACATCGTCATCAAACCAGCGGACAAAGGAGGAGCCATCGTCATACAGAACAGAATGGACTATTGCAAAGAAGCATACCGACAACTGGACAACCTGGAACACTACAGACAGCTACCCGCAGATCCGACCAAAGAACACACCCGCCAACTCAATAGACTGATCAAGACCTTCGATCCAGACCTTCAAAACACCCTACGCGCTCTCATCCCACGTACTCCCCGCGTAGGAGACTTTTACTGCCTCCCAAAGATACACAAAGCCAACACACCCGGACGTCCTATCGTATCAGGCAACGGAACCCTATGTGAGAACCTCTCTGGGTACATCGTGGGCATCCTGAAACCCATCGTACAGGGAACCCCCCGCTTCTGTCACGACACTACAGACTTCTTGCAGAAACTCAGCACCCATGGACTAGTTGAACCAGGAACACTCCTCGCCACGATGGACGTATCGGCACTCTACACCAGTATCCCCCACGATGACGGCATCGCTGCGACAGCCTCAGTACTCAACACCAACAACAGCCAATCTCCAGACGCCATCCTACAACTCATCCGCTTCATCCTTGACCACAATGTCTTCACCTTCGACAACCAGTTTTTTACCCAAACACACGGAACAGCCATGGGGACCAAATTCGCACCCCAATACGCCAACATCTTCATGCACAAGTTCGAGCAAGACTTCTTCGCTGCACAGGACCTCCAACCAACGCTGTACACCAGATACATCGACGACATCTTCTTCCTTTGGACCCACGGCGAAGGATCACTGAAAGGACTACACGATAGCATCAACAGGTTCCATCCCACCATCAAACTCACCATGGACTACTCCTCAGAATCGGTTTCATTCTTGGACACACGAATCTCCATCAAAGATGGACGCCTCAGCACTTCACTCTACCGCAAGCCCACGGACAACCTCACGATGCTCCACTTCTCCAGCTTCCACCCTAACCATGTTAAAGAAGCCATCCCCTATGGACAAGCCCTGCGAATACACAGGATCTGCTCAGACGAGGAGGAACGCGATGGACACCTACGGACACTGAAAGACGCCCTCGTAAGAACGGGATATGAGGCTCGACTCGTCGATCGACAGTTCCGATGGGCCACAGCGAAAAACCGCACAGACCTCCTCAGAAGACGAACACGGGACACAACCAACAGAGTACCCTACGTCGTCCAGTACTTCCCCGGAGCGGAGAAACTACGCCATGTTCTTCGCAGCCTTCAACATGTCATCCCCACGCCTCCACTACTCGCCTTCAAGCAGCCGCCTAACCTCAAAAGTACCATCGTTCGCAGCAAATTACCCAGCTGTCAGGAGAACAGCGACCACGACACCACACAACCCTGCCACGGCAACCTCTGCAGGACATGCCAGATCATGAACACAGATACCGTCATCACACGTGAGGACACTACCCACCAGGTACATGGTACTTACTCATGTGACTCGGCCAACGTTGTCTACCTGATACGTTGCAGTAAAGGATGCCCCAGAGCATGGTACATCGGCGAGACCATGCAGACACTGAGACAACGTATCAACGGACACCGCGCAACAATCGCCAAGCAGGATGGTTGCCTCCCAGTCGGGGAACACTTCAGCAGTCAAGGGCATTCAGCCTCGGATCTGCGGGTTAGCGTTCTCCAAGGCGGCCTTCGTGATACACGACAACGCAAAATCATCGAGCAGAAACTGATAGCCAAGTTCCGCACTCATGAGGACGGCCTCAATAGGGATATCGGGTTCATGTCACG
Organism: Squalus acanthias; assembly: GCA_030390025.1. Taxonomy (NCBI): domain Eukaryota; kingdom Metazoa; phylum Chordata; class Chondrichthyes; order Squaliformes; family Squalidae; genus Squalus; species Squalus acanthias. The sequence goes on from CM059430.1 coordinate 46,287,874, forward strand.
CTATAGAACGTGACTTAACATCGTTGCCGGTCTTTCCAGTTTTTAAAAAAAACAAAACAAACAAACACAAGAAACAAACACAAAAAATGGAGAGGATATGCAGCCAGCAGGTGTTCTGACGCGTTGAACCCCCTGGGACACATTCATTGTCTTGGCTGTGCTCTTAGTGTGTCTTTGATGTAGGGAAAGATTTAATCTATGCATTTTCTCTGTGTTTTTATATTCTGTGAATTCTGATAGATTCTCTCACAGTAACTTTGCCTGACGAAGGGGCGACAGCTCCGAAAGCTTGTAATTTTAAATAAATCTGTTGGACTATAACCTGGTGTTGTGCGACTTCTCATTTTTGGGTTTATATGGTTCAATACTGAATATCATAGTGCAATTACCCACTCAGATATTGAGGGAGTCAAAAATAACTTGTTATATTAATTGCCCTAATGTACTACCATTATAGGTCCAAGTACATTTAGTTTGCAGTCTATATAGTTCATGTTTTCAAGGTTAAGTGGTAAAGAACTGAAGATGTCGTATGGCAGAAAATGTCCCTGTTTTGCTATTCAAAGAGTTAACGTTTGAATTATAATTTAAACTCTACAGGTAAATCCTCACAAGCCTCTTTTGGATCCAATTTTATAACGATCAGAATCAGCATTTCAGGGTTACGTTTCACTATTTTTCCCCAGATGACATATCTGTCTGTTTATCTACTTACAAAGGTCAGATAGCTGAGGCAGTTGTACTCTGGGCGAGGTGATGTGATCTTAGTTGCAGTTTAAAACGTCTGTCAGTGGGTCAGCTGGTCTCTCGGCACATGGTTAGTTTTTTCTCTCCTTGCGTCACGCCACTCCTTTCCCCCAGCTGACAATCTATAGCCAATGATTCAATCCAAACCCTTTGTGCACACTATGAGCCAATCACACACAGGCTGCCAGTACACCCAAAGCACATGTGTGTGAAATATTGTGCAGACACAATGTTAACTCACTCAACCTGATGGAGGTCATTTATTGAGTCCATGCTTCCAGTCTGCTGGGTGTTCATACCAGAAAATCAGGTGTGTGCTGCCTCTGGGAGCAGGAGCTCGGAAAATTACCCTTGATATGTAAATATGTAACATGATTAAGCGTGAAAGAAAATATGGAATGACAACAGATCATTTGGATCACCAAGCTCAATCCCCATACAGATCACGTGCAATTTATACCATCCTGGGCCTTCCTCTGTTTAATGTCCGGGAAAGGTAAATAATCATGAACAAAATTTCTCCCCTTTCCCAAGCTCATGAAAAGCAGTCTGTACAGCATCTGTAATATATATTTTGCCAATGTCTCTTGCTGGCTCAAGGCGTGAGTGGGAGAAAGGATTAGGGGAAAATTGGCAGATGTACAACTTCCTATATTTTAGGTCCCTTCAGATTTTGTAAACTTAGCCTGGCACTGAGGTGATATTTCCCTGAGGTTGACCTGCACAGGTTCCTCAGACTGAGGTGATATTTCCCTGAGATTGACCTGCACAGGTTCCTCAGACTGAGGTGATATTTCCCTGAGATTGACCGGCACAGGTTCCTCAGACTGAGGTGATATTTCCCTGAGATTGACCTACACAGGTTCCTCAGACTGAGGTGATATTTCCCTGAGGTTGACCTGCACAGGTTCCTGACCCTGAGGTGATATTTCCCTGAGATTGACCTGCACAGGTTCCTGACCCTGAGGTGATATTTCCCTGAGATTGACCTGCACAGGTTCCTGACCCTGAGGTGATATTTCCCTGAGATTGACCTGCACAGGTTCCTCAGACTGAGGTGATATTTCCCTGAGATTGACCTGCACAGGTTCCTCAGACTGAGGTGATATTTCCCTGAGATTGACCTACACAGGTTCCTCAGACTGAGGTGATATTTCCCTGAGATTGACCTGCACAGGTTCCTGACCCTGAGGTGATATTTCCCTGAGGTTGGCCTGCACAGGTTCCTCAGACTGAGGTGATGGCTTCCCTCCTTTTCCTTACAGCTCTGTGATCCTTGTCAGTTGCTGATTTTCTGATGTCATTTCCTCCTATTCCTCCAAAACTTTCCCTTCCTCCTCATCAGAAATAAGAATGTTTTTTTTGTCATGCCTGGCTGTGAATGAGTCATCTGAATAAATGAAGGTGGCTTACTTCATACCTGTTAAATCCTTCAAAATATTTAACCATTGCAATTATATCTTTCATTTTATATAGTTGTGTAAAGTCAGAAGTTAGTTAGCCAATAAATATGAAAACACAAGTTCATTCATTCATAAGTATGCATTACTGGTCTTTAAGTTCTCAATTTACATTGCTAGACAAATAAAAGCAATTGATGGCACATTACCCTGTGAAAGGTTTTGAAACCTACTTTAAATTGGCTTTATAGCACAGAGTACTTGATTTAAAATTAGAAAATGGAAGACTCCTTTAATAAGATCTGCCACGGAATAATTGGCTTGACTGGTGTTAACAGTTGAGAAGTGGTAGTCTGTTAGTGCTGTGTTAAACCTGCATTAGAAAATATAGTTTAAAAGTAGGCTAACCATCAAAATTAACATTTTTTATATAGCATTAGGCACACTAGTAATTATTAGATGCCCAAAATCCTCTCCCCCCTCCCCTTCTCATCTGTGCCATGGGCTGTAACATAAAACAAGTTCAAATCCATCAATTAAAAGATTAATGGTTATTGTAAACATTCTTTATCTCAAGGTTATGAACAGATGAAAGTTCCTGCAGAGTAAAAAAAAAATGATTACAGGTGTTTACAGATAATGCAGTGTTACCAGTTAAACTGTAAACTTTCACAACGGAGCTGGTTTGTCCTGCTGTGACCTCTCCTCAATTCAAAGTTATCAGGTAAATAATACGAACCAAAGAAGGATGCAACAGGGCACCTCAGCCCATCTAGCTCACCCTATTGCTGGCACGTTGCATTGCACCCTCTTCGTTATCTGACATTCAGGCTGTTTAACAAAACTCACAGCTGAGTTCTGGTCACGTGTTTGGATATGGTTGAGTGGTGCAGAAATGTTTATTCACCTGCTGTGACACGGCGCCGACATTGTGCATGTTGTAAATCTCCTCATCGTGATCTGTTGGACTGACGATTTCCCAATATATTTCAAATGTAACCATGTAACCAGATTTTTCACAAAACCTAAATGTACCTTAGTCCATTTACGATGGAGGTCTGATAGGTGTTTGGAATATTTGTGCAATATTGTTGTATGAACACTTAATGCAGCAGTATTAGATTCTTCTGCTATTTTAACAGAGGTGTAAATTTGTTTATGTTAAATGGATTAATGCCTATGTTAAAATAGCAGTCAGAGGAATTGTGTTAAGTGCTCGTACAGTGTAATTTCCAGGCTATACAGAATACTGTATACAGAATGTTGTGGAGTATTTTAAACCAACACTCAACACAAGGTTTTCGGATCGATAATCAAGTCGTCTTTATTACACCGGTGGGGAGACAGCCTACTCTGTCTTAGCCAGACTTCTCCAAATTGTTACAGCAAACACTACATTTTTATACATTACAATACACATGTCCAGCTCATGCAAAATTAATTCCTGCCACCTGATTGGACCTTGGCCCACATGCATCTTCACTGATTGGTTGCCTATGCCGTGTTACATTAAAGTACCGCCTTTATTATCAGAAAAGTATATGTCCGTTATCCCACAAGCTGTTGTTGCACCTATGACCTTTGTTTATGCCAGATGGGGTCTCACCAACATTGTACTTCTGACTCATTGTCCTGCTTTCCTGCCTCTTTAGGCCTCTTTACTTCCAACTCATTGTTTTATTTTCCTGCCAGAACAGAACTTACATCCTCTAGGCCTCTTATGGTTCCACATCCGGCTATTTGCAATTGTCTCTAAGTGACACAGCTTGCAGTCGTTAATCATTCTAACACTACTGCTTAGGTTATCTCAACTGCCAGTTCAGCAATTTAGAAAAAGCTTACTACTGCAAAGGCCTGTTAGATTATTGTCTTTATTACACCATTCAGTGAAACTGCCAGCGATGTCAGTTTAACTCTTTCCCCACTGCACAGAATACTGTGTGAAACATTGGCCCAGAAATTGATCTCGCTCTGTTCCCGCGGGGGTAAGGCTTCCCCGCGATCTCTCACTCCGCCTGTGCTTTTTCAGATCCAGCTCGCACGAACTTGATGTTCCAGACATCAGCTGGGCAGTGCTTGCGTATCCCACCGGCGTAGTGAATTCGTGCGAGCTGTGGGATCACGTGACTCAGTTAGAGCCAATGGCAGCACACCATCTTCCATTCATAAGTTTCACATACGTGATGTGAAATCTATGAATCTTACACCCCCCCAAAATCACAGCTAAACCTCAATTAATTTTTTTTTAAAAACCATCACATTAATAAAATAAGTATAGTTAAATAAATTAACCATTTTAAATAAAAAATTAAATTTTTGAAAAAATTTAAAATCTTTTAAAAAGTTATAAAAATAAACTTACCTGTCTTTAAAGTCTCTAAAAAAGATATACCTGTTAAAAAAAATTCAAAAAAATACTTAATTCACTACTCACCTTGTTAAAAGTGGGTCTTACTCCTCCTTTTTCCATTTCTAAAATCTTCCGTACTTACCTGCGCGTCCAAAGCATGAAGTGCACAGCGTGCGCGCAGCCTGTAGCGCGCACGCGATGCACCGAGGAACCGCCCCCTTTTCAAAAGACCAAGTGCCGGTTTTCAGCGCATGCGCAGGGCATGCAGAAAACCGGCAATTGGAGAGAGAATACGCGAGAGTACGCAGTGCGTACTCTCGCGTCGCGGGATGAATTTTTGGCCCATTGATTTGTTATTATTCCTCGCACTTACTGCATAGATTTACTTCCAATTTCCCCATATTTTATTTCCACTTTTTTTTAAGTACCTCACACTCTGCACCAAGACTCATGCCATAGTGAAAGGAGTGGGCGTGCGGGTAAATTAACTGCATGGTGTTGTACCAAGCCACAGAGATGAGAAGTTCAATCTGTGGTATGTGCTGAGCTAGTTGATGTCAGTCCAGGTGGTTGTGAGGATAGGCAATTTACCTCTGTTCCCCAAGGCTACAGAGGAAAAAAATTGTATAGAGTTAATTCTCCTCACACTAACTCCTGTTGGAAGTGTGTGTATATATTTCACAAGACTAAATGGAAATGATTAGCACTGAAATTCAAAAATGATTTCCCAACCCTACCTTAGAACAGTGACAACACTTCAAAAGTACTCTGTGCTCCCCTCACTCACCGTAACCTACCTACCTCTGAACTTGCAGCACTCCGTTCTCTCAGGTCCAACCCTGACATTGTCATGAAACCTGCTGACAAGGGCGGTGCTGTTGTTGGCGAACAGACCTCTACCTCACAGAGGCTGAACGCCAGCTCTCTGACACCTCCTCCTATCTCCCCCTGGACCATGACCCCACCACTGAACATCAAGCCATTATTTCCCAGACCGTCACTGGCCTCATCTCCTCTGGAAATCTCCCCACCCCCCACAGCCTCCAATCTCATAGTTCCCCAACCCCACACAGTCCTCCTTCCCAAGATCCACAAACAGGACTGCCCTGGTATACCCATTGTTTCAACCTGTTCTTGCCCCACGGAACTTATTTCTTCCTATCTCGACTCTATTTTTTCTCCTCTTGTCCAGTCTTTTCCGACCTACCTCCTCAACCCTTCCGATGCCCTCCACCACTTTAACTATGGCACTATTTCGAAGAAGAGCAGAGGAGTTATCCCCGGAGTCCTGGCCAATATTTATCCCTCAGTCAACATCACTAAAAATAGATCGGCCTAGAAATTTAAGAGCGCTGGAAACCTGCGGGTGGCACTGCAGGCTACAGCTAACGGCCGCCGAAATTTATAGCGCTGGCAGCACCGGTAAATTGGTGCTGCTTGGTAATTAACATTAGCGCAGCGCTAAACTCACTGTGCAAAGCTGATTCTCCTGGCGGTAGTCCCAGCAGGAGGCCCAATGTAGTGTGGCCGTAGCGTCATAGCAGCAAGAACAGCCTTCTCTTAAAGCAAGGCTGTCATTTTAGAAAGCAGTGCAGTCCCTTAAAGGGGAACTGCCTTCTAAAATGAAAAAAATAAAAATCATTTAAAAATAGGAAGTTTTTAGCCCTTAGAGCTCGATTGCCTTCTGAAAAAAAATTAACATTAAAAAGAATTTCCAAATGGGAGTCTTCAGCTCTTAAAGGTGAATTACCTTCCGCATCTAAAAAAAATGGGGAAAGTGCTTCAGCACTAACACAAATGGCTCAGCAAGCCTGGGAAGGGCACCTGGGGTCTCACACACAGCACTCCAGCTTTGTGCAGGGGGTCAACACTGTAGGAGAGGCCCTCTACCCACAGGGGTTAGGTGGACCTCCAGAAATAACGATGTGGGACCAGATCACTAAGGCCATCACTGCCAGTAGTGTCACCCCCAAGACCTGGCTCCAGTGCCCAAAGAAGCTTCATGACCTCAGACCAGTGGTCAAGATTAATATATGCATCTTCAAAAGCCGTCTCCTACCAACTGCACCACTACCCTCACACACTGCTCAATGCACGGCCCCCCTCCCCAATCACTCACCTACCAACAATCTGTACCAAACACGAGGCATACCTCCCATTCCTAGCTTCACCTCACCCCCTTGGAGGAGACAGGCTGGCCATTCTTGGCAGGGGCATGGCTGAGTTCTTGGCCAGTGGCGGGGCTGAAAGGATATAAGATGCTGGTATCCTCCTACGTTATCCTCCTTCTGGCATGCACCTCTTGCTTTCCCGCCCTTCCCTCACCACAACTACTCCCTTGTGCCTTCCTCATTTCACACACCCAAGAAATGCAGCCTGTCCAGCCAGTGGATGACCAAGAAGAGGGAGAGGAGAGTGAAGAAGAAGAAACACCGTCACTCGATTTGACACTCCCAGCCACCAGCTCCTCAAGGTCGACCAGCAAGGCCATTTGCAGTGTCCCCCACTGAAAGTCAGCAGCCTTCCACCAGCCATGCTGCAGCCACTGGGGTAGCACTGTATGACATCACTAGGATAGGCAAAGGCACATGCAAGACAGTCACTAAGGGAATGCATAAGGGTGATGAGTTGATTTCTTGATGTCATATTGGATGAATAGATGTATAAAGTTGAATTGGAAAGTTTGCTTTGTGGTGGTTTTTATTTCAGCACTGTAGCCAAGAGGATGCTGTGATGGTCAGTAACAGAGGGGAGGTAAGGTGTGGGACAAATGTTGAAAGGGGAATTGTGGTTGAGGTCACTGGTACCGAAGGCAGATGATTCCATCCTGCATATCCCAGCCAGAAAGGGGCTGTCTGGGTTGCATCCTCTCTTCTGCTTCCTTCTCTTCTGCGTCTTCCTCTTCTGTGTCTTCTTCTGTTTCCTCCTCTTCGGCTTCTTCCTCGTCTTCGGCGTCAACCTCTTCCCTCTGCGAGCGGAAGCTGTAAATCTGAAATGACAGCATAAAATGCTGAAATACTCAGTGACCAGTGGTCTGAGGTCATGAAGCTTCTTTGGGTACTGGAACCAGGTGCTGGGGGCATCACTGCTGGCAGTGACGGCTTCGACGATGTGGTCCCACATCATTCTTTCTGGAGGGTCTCCTGGCCCCTGTGGGTAGAGGTCCTCTCTTGCAGTGTTGACCCCCTGCACAAAGCTGGAGTGCTGCATGAGGGACCCTTGGTGCCCCTTCCCTGGCTTGCTGAGCCATTTGTGTTAGTGCTGAAGCACTTTTCCCATTTTTTGAGGTTCTGAAGGGAATTCAGCTTTAAGAGCTGAAGACTTCCATTTGGAACTTTTTACTGTTAATTTTTTTGAAAAAAGGCAGTAAGGGCTGAAAACTACATTTTTTCACTTCATTTTAATTTTAATTAGTTCAGAAGGCATTGCCCTTTTAATTTCTCACAATGCCTAGCGAACTCATTGCCTCACTTCCAGAGGCTGTTGGAAGATGGAACGCCACTCCTGGATGGGAACTTCACGACCGATACCTGCACTAACGCCACCAGGAGGGCGTTACCTGGTAAGTTAGTGCTGGTCGACAACTCTTTAGCCCCCAGCATGAATTTTTCTCTTGTAGCGCTTCCTACATTTTCAGCGGCTGTTAGCCCGAGGCCGCGGTGACACCGGCAACTCTCATGGCAGCCACGAATTTTTAGCCCCTTCTTTCTTTCTTTTAACTGTTGCCAGTTTCCTGGCCCTAACTGTCTCCTTTTCACCATGGACAATCCCGTCCCTCTCCACCTCCATCCCCCACGAGGACAGCAGGTGCTGGTAATGATTCTGCTGTTCATTTAATCCCTCCTGCCTTCCACCTGATCACAGACCCTCCTTTTTGTTCTTTCCTTCCCCCTCCCTCCCTCCCTCCCTGCCTGCCTGCCTCTGTGCTTGTTTAAAACCTGTTACATCTCTAACTTTTTCCACTTCTGACGCAAGGTCCCCAGCCTGAAACTTTGGCTAGAATTTTAATCTGGAGGCAGGTTAGGAGGGGCGGGGAGCTCGAAAGCGGTCAGGAAAGCCGGGAGAACAAGTTTCCCACAGGCCCTGCTGAATTAAACAGCAGAGCCTGATTAGCATGTTAAAGCACTGATTCCCGCCCGCAGCCAGTCAGATGGAGAGGCTGGCTGGCTGCCGGTGGATAGGTCTGCAGCACTCGGCCGCAGAGAGGAGGAAGGGAGGGATCGGGGTGGGGGGAACGGAGGCCGGAGGAACATCGGGGGGGCGGGGAGTGGTCGGGGGCCAGAGTAGCATCGGCAGGGTGGGTGTGGTCGGGAGCCGGATGATGATCAGGGCTGGAGGAGCATCGGCAGGGTGGGTGTGGTTGGGAGCTGGAAGACGATCGTGGGCTGGAGGAGCATAGGTGCTGGAGGGGAGAGGCTGGGAAGGAAATCCGGGGCCGGAGTGGGGAGGTCGGAGGCCTTGTGTTGCGCGGGGGGGGGGGGCGTTGAGATCGTAGGCCTCGTGGGCATATCCGATCGTGGTGGGTGGGAGAGGCTGAGATGCTGTATCCAGGAGGTAAGTGGAAAGGTACTTATCTCCTGGATCCAGCAATCCTCGCCTTCCATTAGCTGTCGGGTTTCTCGAGCCCCGGGAAAGCATACCAGCCAGAGTTAAATTTGTAATGGTGGATCACCAGGAGGCACGCCAGCCTCATTATAATATTTAAATGGATGACCCGCCTCCTGGGAGCGGTTTGGCTGTCCGTCCCCGTCCCGCCTTCAGTAAAACCGGAAGTGGGTGGGTTGGAGGCGGGTTGGGGTCGGAATTCAGTTTTTTAACTCTTTATCCTCCCACCTGACCCCCAACCCACCTGTTTTTTGGGGTTAAAATTCCCCCTTTAACTCTGTTTCTCTCTCCACAGATGCTGCTTGACCTGCTGAGTATTTCCAGCACTTTCTGATATTTATGACAATCCCGGAACTTGTTTTATTACCTTAGCTTACAAACTAAAACCAGAATGGTATGGGCCTGAATGCTCTTTCCCCTCAGGTCTTCCTCCCACCAAAAACAAAGCAAAACGATTGAATTTGAAATCATCCTTCAGGGCAATCAACCTCTGTTGAGTTAAATAACATTTTAGAAATAATTCCATGTTAAATTCTGTTACATGCCTCACTTATGTCACTTCCAACTTGCCACAAGATATCTGCCCAGGGATTTGTTTTTTGCCGGCTTCTTGTGGAAACGTTATCATCAATAGGGCTTATATTTTGCTCCCATGTTGGACTGCTTTGAAATACGGCAAATGGACCAGTGCAAAGCAGACTTCTGAAAGAATGGTTCAAGTATAAAAAAGACTACAAACAGCACTCCTTGTCCACAGACATTTAGAAAATTTGTCACATTGTTGCATATAACACTAAAATTATCCTTTAATGTGCTGTCCTCAAAATTTGCTTGAGTGATTTGCATAGGTACCGACTTCATATGCCTGGGACAGGCCAGATCGTGACTGAAATAAATGAGTGTTTTAACCCAGGTAACCTTCAGGAAAAGAACTGAAGTGTGTTGAAACTGGATCAGCCATCTAGAAAAGTCTATGTCTATCCCTGTGAGTCAGAATCAGTGTTGACAGATGCTGTCCCTGTCTGTTAGTAAGTTCAAGGTTTGAGTATTAGATTCTGTGGAGTGCCAGAAAAACATATGGACAAATAATTTGGATCCAAGGTTATATGAGACTTGCACAGCATATAGAGGGCTGCTCATGTTATTTTCGGCTGATGACATCATCCGGGTGTGACTGAGTAATTCCATCTAATTTGAAACTTTTCCAATCCCAGTTTCACAGTTTGGTATGTTTGGAGAGTGGGGAGTGGTGTGGGACATTGTGGGTCCAACACAGTGGCAGGTTATAGGTCCATGGCCACAATTCTCCACACAACAAATTCCAGATCCCAACCATATTGCTGTGGGTAGATGCTCAGCAGAGGCCAAGTATTTTCCTACAGGAAAGATGGAAAACTCTGTCAGAGGGGAAAATTGGGCTACTCTTGTATACCTTGTAACTGGTCGTTGGAGGCCCAGGAGCAGATTATCTGGGTGTTCTCTTGGCAGGGGCACAGGGAGGACAAGGGGCAATTCTTAAAACAAAGTCTGGTATTGCATACAAAGATCACCAGCTCCTCTGCTATCATACCATTTGGCTTTTATTTCAGTTCATATAAATAGAGCAAAAACAAGCATTGCGACTTTCATGGTAGTGAACAACCTAACTATCCAGCATCGAGGAGCCAAACGGTGATAATACCTCAAATATGGAATGTCATGTAAAGCAACCAAAAGCTCGTCAGATCCTCCAAATATACCTAAGGGCTGGAAAGGTGATGTTCGGCACCGTAGTGCTGCTGTTCTTCAGGCACTGACGCCGCATATGAAGGGGCGCTGAGGCCTACTGAGTACCTGATATTGTACACTCCAGAAGTGCTTGCATTTGTTGTGCGCTAACTTCCTAAGGCCCTGAAAAATATCTAAGTTAGGGCTGGGCTCCATTACACAACCTGAACAATGCTCCAGATGCTCAGCACCCAGATAACACAGAGACTTCTTACTTGATATTGGGTCTCTGCTGTTAAAGTGGCCTGATTCCATTAGACCTGCTGCCAGTGCCTACTGGGTATGTTTACTTCATCTTTACAGTTTAGTTGTTTTGTCACAAATGAATTTACATTCAGCTTCACTCCATCTGTTAGCACTGCCTGTTTCTCCTGGGAAATTTCATCGTGTGCTGCCTGTATCTTTCTGGATTCGCATGTTTTGGAGCAGGAGCAGGTAGCATGCCAGAAAGCTTTGCTTGGACTGTAGAGGCTCGATTATGTTGCCCCCAGTGTGTACAGGGTCAGACAGTTGTATGTGAACATGTCCAAAGACATCTGTGTGTAGAGACTATGGGCTGGATTTTGAATGACCCGTGGAGTCGGGTTTGGAGGCGTGTGGGGGGTTAAATTTGCAGGGTCGGGGGTCCCGACCCCATCTCGCCTCCACGCAATTTTGACAAAATCAGTCACGGAGTTCCCGACTCCGTCCCGCCTCCAAGAGGCGGGAGAGGCCATTAAAGCCCTTAACAAGCCCTAAATTGGCTCTGTAATGCCATTTTGAAACGTTTTAGCTAGTTTAACCCTTTTCCGACGTAAAGTACGCCTGGTGTGAAACACTCCAGTGAAACCTGGCGGGAGCACAAGTGGATAGCTGACCATCAGTTGCAGGTCCACTATTACAACGGAGATGTGATGAAGGTGTGAAAGTCGCCTCTGATGTTGCTGCATTGAATGTCTTCAGAGACTGTATGGCCTTTGCTGTGAGAGGAATTGGATGCAAAAAAAATTCTCTCTCTCTCTCTCTCTCTCTCTCCTTCTTCCCCCCCACATTTTTACATCCAGGTCCACTCACAGCAAAAGCCAGGCAGATCCTCTCTCACCAACAGCCAGGCAGTCTCTGAGACCAGACAGACAGCAATGATGACATCATCAGAGGCAACTTTCAGACTGAAACCACTAATTAGTTCATGGGTTCCCACATGCTGGAACTCAATTGCCCAATTAAGTGAAAATTGCATCATTCATCCACATTAATCTGGAGTTGGGGGGGGGGGGGGAACACGAAATGCGGATAACACGACCCCAACCCGACCCCAAGACAAAATCCAGCCCTATGGCTCCGATACTGACAGGGATGGGTTTTCCAAGGGGGTTGGGGGTGGGGGGTGGGGGGGGGGGGGGGGGGGGGTGGGGGGTGGCGCGGGCGGCAGAGGTTCAGTCAGGAATGTGGAGTTTTAACTCCACAGCATGTGTCTTTTTTTTAAAAAAGGATCCCCGCCCAGAAACCAGCTTGATTGACGGGCTTGGTTCCTAATCAGGTGGGGAGCCACAGGTATAGAGCCTGCAGCTGCTACAGGGAGTGTAGGGGCGGGGCGGGGCGGGGGGCGGAGGGGGGTCCGATCCCCGACTCCAATTGGGGGGACGGACCGATCTCCGACTCCGACGGGGTGGGGGGGGGGGGGAGGAGGTCCGGTCCCCAACCCTGGGGGTCCAATCCCTGTCTCCAGGGCGGTCCGATCCCCAACTCCAGTGGGGGCGTACGATCCAGGGGGTGGGGGGGGGTGGTCTTTGGACTGGGGGGGGTGGGTTCTGATGGAGGTTGGGGTCTGATAGCAGGGAAGCAAGTAAGCTTGGGGGAAACACGCCTGCTTCTCCTGGCCCACAAGCAGTGCTGTAAAGACACTTACTTACCTTTTACCTTGTCCTCGCCTCCCTTGAGCTGATGGGTTTCCCAAGGCCTGGGAAACCTGGCCGGCAAGATTAAACCAGGTTAAATCAGAGGCTGCCAGCCACATTATAATATTTAAATGGCCAACTGCCTCCTGGAAGTCTAACCCGACCTCAAGCCACCTGTTTTTGGGGGTTAAGATTACCCCCTCTGATTCCCAAAGAAGCTATTACTGAACTCCGCACACTGCCGCAGCCAGACCTGCAAACCAACTACAGGACCGGGATGGCCCTCTCAGTGGCTGTGAAGGTGACAGCGGCATTGAATTCTTATGCTACTGGGTCCTTATTTGCCACATCTCCACACCTGCTGTGCACATTTGCATCATGCAGGACACAGATGTCTTGTTTGCGCAGGCCAGTCAATATAAATATTTCACTATGGAAAACATGCAGCAACATGAGATAGCCCTACAATTTTACCATCCGGCTAGATTTCCCAAAGGTACAGGGCATGTGGCCATACAGGCTCCTACTCCCAATGCTACACTTTTCATGAACAGAATGGGGTTCTATTCCATGAATGTACAGCAGATCTGTGACCACATGTATAGATAATGCCTTCTACCCTGGCAGTGGTCATAATTCATTCATTCATTTTATTCCAATCCACAGTGCCACCATTATTTCAAGAACCAGGAAGAATGGATTAATGGCTGCTGGGGGACCATAACTGCTTGTCCAATTGAAGCAACGAATGACAAGACCCAACAACCAATATAATGAGGTTCACACTGCTACGAGTGTCTTGGTGAGCAGACTATCAGCATCCTTATATAAAGGTTCCGATGGTCCAATTGGGGCAATGCCACAGTACTGACCAGCCAATGTGTCCAAAGTTGTTGTTGCTTGCTGCATTTTACACAACATTGCCCTGCAATGGGACCTTGCTATGGAACAGGCAGAAGAGAGGCAGCAGTTACCAGAAATAAGAGTCATAGAACCATGGAACCATGTTAAAGTACAGGACCGGGAAAAAAAGCTCTAATTCATCTGGCAATTACTAATAATCCTCCATCACTCAACCCTCAAATTCCATCCATTATTCCTCATTGTTTTTCATACTATCTCCCTCCGTTGAATTCCTTGCTTTGCAGGGTATCAGAACACTTGTCTGCACAATGAACCAGTCACTCAGTAAAAGTTATACAACAGACTCTAATAGTTAAGCATCTGAAGTATCCGATGCACAACAGTCATCTGCACAGGTGCCCAATTCCACGGCCAAATATAGCAGCGCTTCCACTGGTCCCGTGTGTAGACAACTGCATTTACTCCACAATTACCTTATTCTACCCCATCCTACATGAACTGTCAGGACATTTTAAAGTCCCAGGGTCCCCCAAGTTTCATTCACCCTGGCAGTATATATATGGTGTAGGTGTGTTCAACGTCTTTCAGTAGAGCCAATTCTCACGAGTTTATCACAAGATACGCGTGATTTTTAATGAAAATTTAGCCTCACTCGTGATTCAACTCTCAAAGCTCATGATTTTTTTTACTGTATCTGATTGGTCCGCTGAGACGTCAATCTTCGTCACGCCTCCTGTGATTGGCTGCTGCTGGGACAGGTGGTTGAGGGTTCGGCCTATAAGGAGGCAGCTGTTTCAACCAATCGTAGACTATGGTGGGAGGGCAGATCCGCCTGGGCCTGGGCCTGGGCCTGGGCCTGGGCCTGGGCCTGGGCCTCGAGGTGGTGAGTGGATTTTATCAGTGTAGGAACGAATGTACCATCTCCGTGCATATTATCAAACTGGGAGCTCAAGATCCAGCCCACCTTCTGACATTAAGTTTTAAGCACTCACTCCTTAGAGTTCAACTATACCCCCCTCCCCACCCACCAAGAAATATAAAGGCCATGAAAGTTTTGTTGGAAGGATTGGCAACCGAGGCCTCTTTTTTTTGTTGTTTCTCAATTTGAATTGGGATACATACTGCGGTTACAATATTGAAATGTAAAAATGAGTGCTTGCAATCGCTGGTCCTTATCTACAATATCAGCTTGTCGACACATGGCCTAGACCAACCACCACTGGCTTTGTTCCACAAGGCTGACTGACTGCACTCAGTAAATTTAAAGGGACAGCTTGTGCAGCAAAAGTATTTCAATTCAAATAACAAGTCCACCAGGACAGTCGCAACCCCCCCCTACCCCCCACTCACACAGCTGTTTCACTTCATTTAAGAACAAGAGTAGGCCATTTGGCCCTTCAAGCCTGCTCTGCTATTCAATAAGATCATGGCTGATCTTCTACCTTAACTAGGGGATATAGTCTCAGGTTAAGGGGTAGGCCATTTAAGACCGAGATGAGGAAGAATTTCTTCACTCAGAGGGTTGTGAATCTTTGGAATTCTCTGCCCCAGAGGGCTGTGAATGCTGACCTCTATCTTGAATATACTCAACGACTGAGCATCCACAGCCCTCTGGGGTAGAGAATTCCAAAGATTCAAAGCCCTCTGAGTGAAAATATTTCTCCTCATCTCAGTCCTAAATGGCCAACCCCTTATTCAGAGACTGTGACTCCTGGTTCTAGACTCCCCAGCCAGGGGAAACATCCTCCCTGCATCTATCCTGTCAAGCCCTGTAAGAATTTTATATGTTTCAATGAGATCACCTCTCATTCTTCTAAATTCTAGGGAATATAGGCCTAATCTACTCAATCTCTCGTCATAGGACAATCCCCTCATCCCAGGAATCAGTCCAGTGAACCGTCATTGCACCCCCTCTGAGGCAAGTATATCATTCCTTAGGTAAGGAGACCAAAATTGTACACAGTACTCCAGGTGTGGTCTCACCATGGCCCTATATTGCAGTAAGACTTCTTTACTTTTATACTCCAATCCTTTTGTAATAAAGGCTAACATGCCATTTGCTTTCCTAATTGCTTGCTGTACCTGCACGTTAGCTTTCAGTGATTCGTGTACAAGGACACCCAGGTCCTGCTGAATACCAACATTTCCCAGTCTCTCACCATTTAAAAAATGTTCTGCTTTTCTATTTTTTCTACCAAAGTGGATAACTTCACATTTCTCCACATTATATTCCATCTGCCATGTTCTTGCCTGCTCACTTAACCTGTCTATATTCCTTTGCAGCTTCCTTGCATCCTCCTCACAACTTACTTTCCCACCTAGCTTTGTATCATCGGCAAAATTGGATACATTACACTCAGTCCCCTCATCTAAGTCATTGATATAGACTGTAAATAACTGAGGTCCAAGCACTGATCCTTGCGGTACCCCACGAGTTACAGCCTGCCAACCTGAAAATGGCTTGTTTATTCCTACTCTCTGTTTTCTGCCCATTAACCAATCCTCAATCCATGCTAATATATAACCCCCAATCCCAAGAGCCCTAATTTTGTGTAATAACCTCTTTTGTGGCACCTTATCAAATGCTTTCTGAAAATTCAAATACACCAAATCCACTGGTTCCCCCTTATCTACCCTACTAGTTACAACCTCAAAAAACTCTCTTAGATTTGTCAAACATGAATTCCCTTTCATAAATCCGTGTTGACTCTACCCAATCATATTATGATTTTCTAATTGCCCTGTTACCACGTCCTTAATAATAGATTCTAGCATTTTCCCTACTACTGATGTCCAATCCGTGGGGACCGTGCTAGAATCTAGGGAATTCTGGAAGATCAAAATCAATGCATTCACTATCTCTGTAGCCACCTCTTTTAAAACTCTAGGATGTAGGCCATCAGGTCCAGGGGATTTGTCAGCCTTTAGTCCCATTAATTTCTCCAGTACTATTTCTTTACTATTACTAATTTCTTTAAGTGCCTCTTTCTCACTAGACCCTTGGTTCCCCACTATTTCTGGAATGTTTTTTGTGTCTTCCATGAAGACAGATACAAAGTATTTGTTTGATTTCTCTGCCATTTCCTTATTCCCCATTATAATTTCTCCTGTCTCTGCTTGTAAGGGACCCACGTTTACTTTCGCTAATCTCTTCCTTTTTACATATCTATAGAAGCTTTTACAATCAGTTTTTACGTCTCTTGCTACTTTATTCATATTCTATTTTCTCTCTCAATTTCTTGGTCCTCCTTTGCTGAATTCTAAAATCCTCCCAATCCTCAGGCTTGCTACTCCTTTTGGCAACATTATAAACCTCTTCCTTTAATCTAATCTATCTTTAACTTCTCTTGTTAGCCACGGTTGGAACATTTTTCCTGTGGGGTTTTTATTCCTTAAGGGAATGTATATTTGTTGTGAATTGTGAATTATTTCTTTTAATGTTTGCCATTGTGTATCTGCCATCATATCTTTTAATTTAGTTTCCCAACCTACCTCAACCAAATTGCCTCTCATACCTATGTCGTTTGCTTTGCTTAGATTTAAGACCCTAGTTTCGGACTTAACTAAATCACTCACAAACTCAGCATAAAATTCTATCATATTATGATCACTGCTCCCCAGAGGCTCCTTTACAAAAGGTTATTAATTAACCCTGTCTCATTGCACAATACTAGATCTAAAATAGCCTGTTCCCTAGTTGGATCCTTGACATGTTGTTGTTGTTGACAACTGATCTAGAAAACTATCTTGAATGCATTCCATGAACTTGTCCTCTGCACTATTACTGCAAATTTGGTTTGCCCAGTCTATATGAAAATTAAAGTCCCCATGATTACTGCATTACCCTTGTTACTTGCACCTCTAATTTCCCGATTTATACAGTGCCCAACACTACAACTACTGTAAGGGGACCTATAGACTACTCCCACTAGTGTTTTCTTGTTGTTTCTTAGCTCCACCCAAAGCAATTTTACATCTTGTTTTCTGAGCTAAGATCCTTTCTCTCTGCGGACTTTATCCCATCCTTTATTATCAGGGCTAACACAGCCCTGCCCTTGGACTCGCTCACGAATATCTTCCCGAGTTACATGCACACATTAAATCGATGAATTCAAATCACATCTGAAGCAGCAACAGATCCAACAAAACAAGTCATTTACAGAGCACATCGAATCAGTAGCTTCCTGAATGCCTCTGAACCAAAGTGAACTATGGCCCGGAATTTGTGGTCAGCAGCGTAGCAAAGGCATTTCAGGGCCACTGGTCCTGAAGAAAGCTGCCTGCAGGGATCCGCAAGCTCTGTGGCGAGAAGTTTGCCTTTTTTGACGCGTAAGTGATTTCAATGCAATATAGTGGGGAATCCCTAACGCGATCTGCTGTGACATCAATAATCTGTCTAAGCAGCCAATCACAATGCAGAATTCTCACAGACAGGGAAGCAGGGAATGAGAACCTGCTTTTATCCCGACTTTTAAAAAATGTTACAGAGAGCAGTGCTGCAAGTGGAGAATGCCTTGCTTCTGATTTAGAGGGTTGTGCTCACACCACTTCCTTCCAGCTTTGAGGGCTCTACTTGCAGTCCCCCTTGCGCTCGAGTATGACCGGGAGATGGAGCAGAGGCAGTGAAGAAGAGGAGGGGGAGGAGGGCTCTCAGCAGGCAGCCTTACCCACCTACGGTCTTCTCCTACATGCACTTAAGCCAGAAGCAGTGTATTAGGAGGCTCTGCTTCACCAACTCTGCCACCTCCTGCAACCAGACCTGCAGCCTTAGAGCAGCGCTGCCAGTAGCCCTCAAGGTCACCGTGGCCCTCAATTTTTTTTCGCCACCCGATCCTTCCTGTCTGGAGCAGGAGACATAGCTAACATCTCCCAGTTCGCCATCCATTGCTGCATCCGAGAGGTCATAGAGGCTTGGTACTCCAGGAAATGGGACTTTATTGTCTTCTCTCTGAACAGAGAGAAGCAGGGGGAGCGTGCATGTGGCTTTGCCAGGATATCTGGCTTCCTCGTCGTGCAGGGCGCAATCAACTGCACAGACGTGGCTTTACGGGCACCGCACATCAATCCTGAGACGTACTGCAACCTCAGAGGCTACCATTCACTTACTGTGCAGTTGTTCTGCGACCACGCCCAGTGCATCATGATGGTGAATGTCCGGTATCCTGGCAGCAGTCATGATGCCTTCATCCTGCACCAGTCCGGTGTGCGAGCAATCTTCCAGCCACCAGGTCGAACCCGAGGGCGGCTGCTTGGAGACAAGGGCTATCCGCTCTACACCTGGCTGATGACTCCCCTCCGCAACCCCACCACTCGTGGCCAGCACTCATATAATGAGAGCCATGCTGCCATGAGGAACCTCATTGAGCAGACCATCAGCTTCTGAAGCAACGGTTCCGCTGCTTTGACCGCTCGGGAAGAGCCCTCCAGTACATGCCGGAGAGGGTGTCCCATTTCGTGGTGGTCTGCTGCATCCTCCAGAACTTGGCCATCATGAGGGAGGAGGAGGAGGAAGAGGAAGAAGGAAATGATAATCCATGTTCCGGACAGGCTGTCTGTGAGTGCCTCATCAGATTCCAGTTCCCCCTAATGAAACCCCAGATCCCCGTTGCTCACCACTTCCCCACCTTACCTTCCCTCTGTCACGAAACATCACAGCGTCCTCTTGGGCACAAAGCTGAAATGAGAGCCACCACAAAACAAACATTCCAAACATAATTTATAAATTTATTAATGCCAAACTACACAAAATCAACTAATCACCCTTGTGCAGTCCCTTAGTGTCTGTCTTTCGTGTTCCTTTACCTACTCTAGTGCTCCTATGCAGTGCTACCCCAGTGGCTGCAGCAAGGCTGGTGGAAGGCTGCTGACTTTCCATGGGGCACACTGCAAATGGCCTTGCAGGATGACCTCGGGCAGCTCTGGGCCTAGAAGGCCCACCTGTAGACTGCACCACCTCAGCATGGGTGGCAGCAGTCTGGGCTGGCTGGCTGGTAGGCAGCAGCAAGGGCACCGGTGGAGTGGCAGGGGTGGGAGTACGAATGCTGTCATCCTGAGAGAGGACAGCAGGTTCTTGCTCCACGGAGCCACTGCCACACCCCTGGAGCGGCGCCTTATCATTCCTAGCCATTTGTTGGAGCACAGGTTGCTGGACTGTTGTGATACCCTATATGGCCCTTTCCACACTGGTAAACCCAGCCACGATGGCAGCAGTCTGATCTTGCGTGGCAGCAAGCTGAGACTGCATGAGAGCAGTCTGAGCTTCCACTGCTGCACTGAGACGTTGGGTCGCTTCCGCTTGTTTTGCAATGGAAGCTGCGCGATCGCCCATCACACCCAGCATCATGGTTGGGTCCACAAGTGTCCGAAGGGGGTTGCCCATCATTTCCAATCTGGAAATCATGGGCTGCAAGTTCCGCGCAAAATCCTGTGCAATGTTGGAGCCAGACTCCTCCATGCTCCTTGACAATGACAAGAGGCTCTCTGGCAAGCTTGCCATTGCACCAAGCATTTCTGTGTGTTTGCCCATCACCCTTCTTCTGAAGGCCGCTCCATCGAGGTCATCATCTGAGTTTTGTGAAGTAGAATTCATGCACGAACTTGCCCTCCGGGGAGCTGGCACCCGAGCTACCCTTTCCCCCTGGTCTGGCTGCAGGCCACTCGTGCCCAGTGACTCACCACATGCAGATCCTGCCTCTATACTACCCTCTAAAGTCCGCGCAGTGCCATTTTCTGAGCTGGTGCCTGCGAGTGTCAGATCGAGTGACAGTACCTCTTCTTCTCTGTCACTCTCCTCCTCCAATAACCTCAGTGACAGGCTGTGCTGGTGGCAGTTCTTGGGTATCTGAAAGGAGAAAGGCACAAGGGTTGTGTTGTGGTGAGGGGAAGGCAGGGAAGCAAGATGTGCATGCTTCCACCAGGAGCAGCTTGTAAGAGAGAAGTGAGATGAGCGGAAAGTGAGATGTGAGAAGAAGGATTAGGTATGAGCATACCGTCATCATCAGCAATGCTTTCAACCTCACTGCTCGCCACGGCCTCAGTAATGGCCCCTCCAATTATCTCCAGCACTGTGTCCTCCAGCTCCATCAAGTTGTGAAGTCAGGATTCCCCTCCGCCCATCTGCTGCTGCTCACGGTGGTTGTGTGCCACCTTTGTCTGCAAGAGAAAGGGAAGTATGTCAGTGAGTGTGGTGCAATGCGTTTGGGTTATGTGCCTGCCATGGTTGAATAGCTGGCAGTGTGTGCAAGGTGTGAGATGTGGGTGTGAAACTTGCAGTAGTGGTAAGTGTGTGAGGGTGAATTAAATCTATGATTGTGAGGTATGTGTACTGATTGCTAGAGATTGTTAGTAGGTGAGTGATGGGGCTGTGGTGCATTGAACAGTGTGTGAGGCTAGTGGTGCAGTTGGTGGGATATGGCATTTGAAGATGCATTCACTGACCTTGACCACTCGTGTGAGGTCATTGAACTTCTTGCGGCACTGGATCCAGGTCCTGGGGACAACACTCGTGGAACTGACAGCTTGTGCTATTTCCTCCCACAGCCTTCTGGCATGCTGCGTGGAAGGCCTCCTGCCCCCCCCCTGTGGGTAGAGGACCTGACGTCGTCTGTGCACCCCAGGACCAGTGCCTCCAGTGCCGCATCAGAAAACCTCCTTGCACTCTCTCTTCCCTATTGGGCCATGGCTTTATCCAGAGTGACGATGAGGTGCTTCTGCAACAAAGCACCTCCGCTTTAAGTAGTGCAGAGAGCCTAGGCCAAATTTTATTGGCCAGTAGACTGCGCCCGATATTGGCCGCTGTGTTGAGCACGAAGCCAACCAGCAGCATGTTTCACGCTGAGGTCACCGCTCTAGTCCTTGAGCAGGCAGCACGAATTTTGCATGCTGCCTGCAACACCTTGAATGGGCGCGGGCACATCACGCTTCGCGCTCCCTGTGCCCGTTTTTAGACTTTATCCAATTTCACCCCCGTAATTTCTCGGCAGATCTGCAGTATTGCCAACTCTCGCAAATTTTTAAAAGTTTTTTGTAAAGCATTTTCAGATGCAATAATATAGTTTCTGTAAAGAGCAGTGACCTGTTAGAGATGAACACTAATGAGGTTAATAAACAAACCGTCAATCTATACTGATTTATGTTTGGAAAAAAATAGCAACTGGTGATTGCTATACCAAATCTCATGATTGTTAAGTTTGTCTCTTGATTTACGAGACGGTGGGGTTGGCATTACTGGTCTTTTGCCTTGGTGCTTCTCCTTGTGAAAGTGTATGGTATTTGCATCTCTAACCGTGTGCTCCTTCTAAGTATTTCTCCAATGGGAGGAGGAAGTGAAGTTCTATGGCTGCTGCGTGTCGGTGTCTGTTTCTCGGGATGCAAGTGGCCCAGCCTGTCCTTGTGCTGGATCAGTAGGTGGTCCTACAACTGCAGGCACCAAGGATATTGATGCCTGGGCCTGTATGTAACATGTTGGTCATTATTTCACTGGGGTGGTTGGTTGTTATGGATGCTGCATTGCCCTGACAGATATCGTTTGTATCATATACTGCCACTCCCCTACTGCCGGGCCTGTCTAGAGATCTGTGTGGGTGCAGGACACTGGGCAGCAATGAGGCTGTTGAAGCTCTGCATTATGGCTGCATCAACCTGATTCCCTGACATGCTAAATCCAGACAAGGCATATTCCTGCAAATTGGAGTTCAAGGTCTTAGAGCCCCAGTCAAAACATTGGTGATGGAAGCCAGGCCTGAATTTTGAACCGTAGCCATGGGTGCTCCACTGCAGAGGGTTCTGGAGTAGTGATGCTGCTCATGGAGGTCTGCAGCTCAATCAGGCAGACATACAGTATTGCACCGATGCAGGTTATTCAAGCTGCTTGGCACACTCTCAACTTACTTCATGAACTGCTGTTATTGAGCTATCAATCTACATTTGTAGGCAGTCCTGTGAGCTCTGAATCTCAGGGCTCAGTAGCTGCTGGAGCCTTCAAGCTGACGTTCCAGCCAAGGGGTTGCCTCTCCAATTCTACACGATTTGCTTCTCTGCTTGTGCTCTATGTTCCGTCAGGTGCTTCCTCCTGAACCCACGCACTGACCCACCCCTTCCACCGGAGCTCATATATCTGGGCTGCTGTTTGCCACTGCAATGGGTGAAGGAGGGAGCCTGTGCTTTGCTCACTTCAGGCTGGTCATTGGGTAAAGACATTGCCTCCTTTTGGATATCTAGGAGAATATTTATCTGAGTGACATTAAGACATTTCTTGAAACATGGCTTTACATGGCAACTGTGTGAGGTTGTGGTGCGGCAACGTATGTCTGTATGTGAGCTAGTGAATAAGGAAATAAAGTATGAAAATCAAAAGATGATACGAGCCGTGGGCTTGGAGGAGGTGTCCGACCTCATCCTCCTCCACTTCCTCTATTGCCTCCATGTACAGAATCTCAGTGGTTGCAGCTGAGGTTCCCTGTCATGCGCAGCCTTCTCCTGCAAGCAGATAGAAAAGAGACAAGAGAAAGAAGATATGCGTGACCCAAGTAACCAGATGAGCAGCCACCTTGTGTGAGCGTGTGGACATCCAACATGCAGGTACCTTGTGCTTGGAATTTGTTGCTTGCCACATTTCATGGGCCACAGGGAAAACGTACCACGATGGCAGCCGTGCAGAGTATCCTGGCAAAACATGGACATGTCTGTGCATTTGGAAAGTAGAACTTTTGTTGGAGAGCTGGGCATTGTCCCTCTGTCGTGCTGCACCACAATTACATTAGAATTCTATAAAAAATGTCTTGTAAGCCAACATGCAAAATGTGAGTGCATTTACTGTGGCAACTTTGCATAGTCCAGCACATTTCTCTTTCACCTGCTACCAGCTTTGGCCCACAAGTGAGACAGTATTAACTCTCTCTGCCATCTCCATCCAAGCTGTTCTGGTGGTTCTCTTGACGACAGGGTTGCCCCTCTGTGCCAAAAAGATCCACTCGTCTCTGTAGGTAGGAAGTAGCAGTAAAGTTAGGGGATGTGGCTGAAGGCATGATCAAAGAAGTTCGTTTTGTGGAACCTTCTTTGTCATTGTGGAGAAGCAACAGGACAAAGAGGAGTGAGGAGAAGATTTCCTAAAATTCCCCCTCCGATTCAGACTCTTCACCAGTGCCTTTAAAAACAAAATGAGCATCTCCACTTCCTGAGTTCTGCCTTTATTTTCTTGTGAGAAACAGATGGAAGGTAAGCAGCTGCTGTCTGTGGCAGGAGCCATAGCAACAAGTTAGTTCATTTTATTCTTTCAGTTTAAAAATAGTTATACTTAATAATTTAGTGGCGGTGTCCAACTCCCGATGGTCTGGTGGGGAGTGTCTGAGGCCCTAGCTGTATAGTTGTAGTTTGCATCTGAAATTGAGTCTGCATCAAATTCTCTGGCAGTCTCCTTAGAAGCTTCCTTTCCCTGGTGGACTTGAGAGGTATCCAGTTCCCTATTAGTCAAGTAGTGGTCTGTATCTAATTCTCCAGTGCTTTAGTTGGTTGGGGACTTTCAATTCCCCCTTCATCTACGACCTCACCTCGCCCATATCTCCCTGTTTGAATCCTTTAAGTCGGGTTTGCATCCTGCCACAGCACTGAGACTGCCCTAGTTTAAAGTTAGCAATGATATTCTCTGTGACTGTGACCATCGAATATTATGCTTCCTTTTCTTCTCTGCAGCGTTTGACAAGGCCAATCAGGATACCCTCCTTCACTGCCTCTCCTTCACTGTCTACTTCAGTGAAACTGTCCTCGTGTGGTTCCACTCCTACCTGTCCCAGCGCATCTCTAGCAATGTATTCTTCTCCAGTTCCTGCTTGGGCACCTCTGGAGTTCTCAAAGGATCCATCCTTAGCCCCATTGTCTTCCTCATCTACATTCTGCCCCTTGTTGACTTATTTTATAGACATGGGGTCACTTTCCATATGTATGCTGATGACACCCAGTTACCTCTTCACCAGTTCCCTTGACACTCGTGACCATCTGCCAGCCTGACATTAAGTCATGGGATGAGTCAGAATTTCCTACAATTGAACATCAGGAAGAAAAAAGCCATTGTTTTTGTCCCCTGCCAAAAATTCCACAATTTTGCTATCAAACTTCATCCCCTGTTAGACTGCTGACTACAGCTGAACAACAATGCATTTAACCTTAAACATCCACTCCCTCCACCGCCAGTGCACCGTGGCTGCAGTGTGTACCATCTACAAGATGCACTGCAGCAACTCGTGAAGACTTCTTCAAAAGTACCTTCCAAACCTGCAACCTCCACCACCTATAAGAACAAGGGCAGCAGCTGCATATGAACACCATCAACTCCAAGTTCCCCTGCAAGTCACTGCTGCTCCCAACTTGGATATATATCGCCGTTCCTTCATTGTCACTGGATTAAAATCTTGGAACTCTCTACCTAACAGCATTGTGGGAGTATCTTCACCACATGGACTGCAGCCATTCAAGAAGAAGGCTCCACCACCTTCTCAAGGGCAACTAGAGGTGGGTCAATAAATGCTGGCGACACCCATATCCCAAGAATGAATTAAAAACTTTAGCAATGTTTAATACCAAGATCATTTACTTCCACAAACTTAATATTGGTTGTCTTTACTCATACCTTCCCCCACTGCTGGTGAAATCCTTTGGCACACCTTCCTCACTACTAGATGTAACTTCTCCAATGCCTTGCTGGCCTCCTGCCTTCCACTTGGCATCAACTCCAAATTATCCCAAAAATCTGAAACTGCATCCTGTTGTCAACAAAACCTCGCTCGCCCATCACTGCAAACTCACTGATCCGCATTGACTAGCTAACCCCTGACTGATCAAATTTAAAATCCTTGTCCATCTACAAATCCCTGCATGACCACACCCACCCTGTCTCTGTCATCTTTTTCAAGCTTACATCTTTTGGTCTCCTGATTCTGGCTTCCTGTGCAGCCCCCACCCCTTCCCTGTGCTCCAGGCGGTATTTGGTCCATGATGGCTCAATGGTGGCTGTGCATCTCTAGCAGGCAAGTGAGTGGGCAGGAGGGACAAATCCCTGTTTCCTGGAAGCTTATACACCAGCCAATGGGAGCAGCATTATAGAATCATTGGCCTCCTTCTGTGCTGCAAGAGCCTTTCAGCCCATTGTGCCTGTGCCGGCTCTTTGGTAGAGCTATCCAATTAGACCCACTCCCCTGCTCTTTCCCCATAGCCCTGGACATTTTATCCCCTTCAAGTATTTATTTACTTCCCTTTTGAAAGTTACTATTGAATCTACTTCCACCACTCTTTCAGGCAGTGCAATCATATATTTATATATATATATATATATATATATATATATATATATAAAAATATAGTTTATATAAATATCAATAATATTGGTTTGATTGGTTTGAGTTAATTGAAATGGACACCAAAACCAATCAAAGCAAGATTGTGGCCCAGGCCAAACCACTTCTACAGACGACATTGGTAGATTGTTAAAGGGAAACTGTCTTTGTCAAGCATTTTTTATTGGTTTACAAACACATTACAGAAAGACTTAAATCATGTTGGAAGGCATCATTGAGATATTTTCACACAAATTGCACACGGCTCTTCTCCATTCACAAGCAGAATTTTTTTTTCAAAGCTCTTTTTAAATGAAAGCTGTTCCCCTTTAAACACATTAATACATGAGATCAGTGCCTGACTCTTTCAGAGAGGTCACTTGATCCCAATAGTTTTATTAATTTGATAAAAAGAGAAACATTTTAATGAAAGAGAAAGACTGTAAAAAAAAAAGCTTAAAGTTTACGCAAAGCTCCCCACATGATCTGAGTCCCAGTCTTAGGTGTGCCAAGAGATGATGACTTGGAACAGAGCTTAGTTATTCCCTACAGGGAGGGAGAGAGGAATGTGAACAGGTGAGTCACTCCAGCTGCGCTAGTGCTGCTCCTAGCAGCTAGATGAAGAGCACAGCCTGGCAGCACATCACTTGCCCACCATCTTGATCAGGGAATGGTGATTGCTACAGGGAGACTTGAAGAACATGCAAAAAATCCAATGAAAAATAAAAAAAACGAGTTTATATTTAAGAAATAATTAATATATTTTTTTACAATATTTCCTGTACATTAGAACGCAGGTCTTTCCCCAGATGTGAATCCTAGCTTCAAGTTGCATTGGAGCTCAGTTATCCTAAATCCTAAAATCTGCTAGACTAATGAGGTGAGAGTCTCCTCCAGTTGCTGGTTGTAAAGGTTCGATGTGAAATGTGGTTCAGCAGCGTCAACCCCGTTTCTAGTGGGCCTGGGTTCACAAGACAAAACAGCCTTAATTTTGCACTAAATAGGGAATCTCATCCGGGACAGCCGTAAGGATTGGTTGTGTGGAAACTGCGAAAATTCACCCTTGTGCTTCCCTGAGCCTGGCACTGAGACACACTGTTGGGAAGGAGTAGAGACAGTTTTACTCGGCAGATACTGTGTTATACTGGGAGTGCTTGACAGAGGGGTTGCCAACCCTCCAGGAATGAAAGATGAATCTCCAGGACACGGCTGCGAGCAACCCCGGAGAAAAGTCATAGGGACAGTAAATAAAAATGGCGTGTTTTTTCATTTTCTTTGAACACTTCTGTTTATTAGTTATAAAAATGTTGGTGATGGGGAGAAACGGCTGTTTGACTGGACGGGGTGATGAAATCTCCAGGAATATGCCAAACGAGAGTTGGTAACCCTAGCTTGACGTTGATTCGTGGTGACAAAAGTGGAAATAATGTTTCCCTGGCACTGATATCCTTCACTTAAATGAACACAACAATTGCACAAAGTAATGATTTTATTTCTGTCAGGTGATATCAGGAGGGTGGCTCTGGAGACATTTGTGGCCCAGACTGTCCTACCTACCCAGCTGGAGGGAAGAAAACAGAAACAGGATATAAAGGAGAAAACAATAAAAAAAAATTAAAAATGTTAACCTAATTTACAACAAATCTGATGCTTGGAAACCATCTTTAAAGTGCTTTAAACATTCCTATAGCAGCCCCTGCTGGACACAATACATTATTACAACTTCCAGTGTTGACCTGTACTTAAACTGAGTAGATTAACACAAACTATTCTAATTTATTTAAAAGACATTTTAGAAAATATTTTGATGTAGTCCCTGATAACCATCTTCACCGAACAGTCGTTACTCTCCAACTCCAGCTTAGTTTTCTGCAACAACAGGTAGATCCCTCCCTCAGCTGATGGGACCGGATCACCAGTCTGCCCAAAGTCCCTGCAGTGTCCCTGCTGAACCAGTCATTAAACACAAGAATTTCCGTGGGTGACTCTCTTATTGATATTTTATCACTCTTCACAGAGGAGCACCTGGCCTTGAATAGTCAACGCCCCCTTCCCAATACCATGCCAGATGGTTGGGAACTGGTCATAAACATAGAAGATAGGAGCAGGAGTAGGCCATTCGGCCCCTCGAGCCTGCTCCGCCATTCAATTCGATCATGGCTGATCATCCAAATTCAGTACCCTGTCCCTGCTTTCTCCCCATATCCCTTGATCCCCTTAGCCTTAAGAAATATATTTAACTCCTTCATATATTTAATGAATTGGCCTCAACTGCCTTCTGTGGTAGAGAATTCCACAGGTTCACCACTCTCTGGTGAAGAAATTCCTCCTCATCTCAGTCCTAAATGGCTTACCCCTTATCCTTAGACTGTGACCTCTGGTTCTGGACTCCCCCGCCATCGGGAACATCCTTCCTGCATCTAGTCTGTCTAGTCCTGTTGGAATTTTATAAGTTTCAATGAGATCCCCTCTCATTCTTCTAAACTCTGGCGAATATAAGCCTAATCGACCCAATCTCTCTTCATACGTCATTCCTGCCATCCCAGGTATCAGTCTGGTGAATCTTCGCTGCACTCCCTCCATGGCAAGAACATCCTTCCTCAGATAAGGCGACCAAAACTGCACACAGTACTCAAGGTGTCATGTTAGGAAATCATGGGCGGAATGATTCTACCACTCCATGGACAAAGCTCATTTAAGTACCACTGCACAGCAACATGTGTAATTTTGGAAGAAAAAGTTTGTGACACAAATATATTACTGAAGAACTGCCACAGTCATTACATCAAAGTGCTTTACATTGAGACAAATATATATTTCTTTACCCAATGTGGAGTGTCCAAATTTCTCATATCTGCTAGTTGACACCAGCATTCCTGCAGCGATGGATTCCATTCACATAGATGGCAAAATTCAAGTCTTGCACATTTCAAAATTTGGAGGCACTGGGATGGTTCTAGATCTCATGCTGATCAAATTTGGATTTGAACAATCACAAGAGTAAGAACTCAATGTGCACAACTTCTATCTGCCTGTTCAGACAATGGCAGGAGGAGAGTAGAGAATCAGCTCACTCTGAGCAGTGTACCAACTACCATCTTAGGTGCATTCACAATAATTGTAGCATTTTTGCGAAGTAGTCTCCACTTTGCACCAACACTAAATTTGGAATGTAAATCCGGAATCAGCCTCTGACCTGTACAGCGTCAAATACAGGGTTAAAAAGTGCTCATGGGTGCCTTAACACTTTTAAAAACTGGAATTAATTTAAATGTTTAGAGAATGTGGACACTGCCGCCTGCACTGTCCAAGTATTTACATTATAATGTTGGAAGAGGAGTTCCATGTATGCATGTAGAAACCATGCACAAGGATTTCTCCTGGGCAGCAAAATACAAGTTTCACTGAAGAGGTATAAATGGAATACTTAAACCCCAAGCTGCAGCTACCGGCCTCAAGACTGGTAAATGCACTCCTGAATGACAGTAAAGGAAGTGATTCTATAACAAAGAAAATACAATGGATACTTACTGGACTCCAATCTCCGTGTAAAGAACAATCAAAAGTGTGTGAGAAGAAAAATCACCTCTCCACACTCAAAACTGCACCCAATATCTTCCAATACATTTCTGATCAAAGTTGAGATGCAGACCATAAACTGAACTTCAGTCTTCTAGTTTAGGATATCATCTGGACCCTTTCACTGGAGCACTGGCAGGTATTCTGCATCCTCTATACATTTAGTACATTATTGACTTATACTTTGTCCTAGCAGTTAATGAGTAAACACATGGACCAATAAATTCAGTAATATTTAATCAATGGCTTTTTACAGCAGATATACTAGTGGAGATTCCATGGTGTTGCACAAAGTGAGCCAGGTGATATACTGGTTAGAAAAGTATGAATGTTATGAAATACAAACGAGAACTCTCAGTGATGCTTAGCACCCAACTCAAGGAAACCCATTGGCAAAAACAGCTGATCTGCTGGTGGTGGGGAGGGGGCTGGGGGTGTGATCGGTTGACTGCTTAAAGAGATAGGACTCTAGTTCTATGATGTGATTGGCTGAAGACTCTCTACAACACAACATTACACAAGACTTTTAATAGCAGATAGTACAGGATATTTCACTCAGTTTTATACAATTAATAATCCTCTGTCGGACGACAGTTGGATTTTCAGTTTATGTTTGAACTTCATGTTAAAGTTTACTGTCTTATTCAATATTGCTATTTAAATATTCAAAGTCTTTGTGAATACATAAATGTTAATATCATAACCACTACAGTATCACATTTATATTGCTGCAATATTAAAAGCATGAATAAACAAGATGTTGCTTTAAATATTCACTTTTTATAGACTTATTTTCATCATGTGTGGATTAAACCATTATCTTGCCCAGTTGCTCAAAGTCCAATGTAGACTGTTAAGAATTGATCTACTTAGCATGGTAGAACAATGATTTCATTGTAGTGAAGAGCAGGCCTTGAACCAGAATGGAACCTTAAACTCAGTTCACTCATTAACTAGTAACCCAATGGTTCTTGCTAACATCGGCTGTGTTTAGCTGTCTAAAGAAAGGGGCACCATCTTCATTTACAAAAAAAGTGTTGGGAAAATGTGTTTTCGCTTGGGTCATGAAAAGAGGCAGAACAAGCAGAAGCTGCATCGTTTCTACTGTGACGACAAAGTATACTTTGCTCTGTGTGTAGACTTAAAGGAACTTTCTTTCACTAACTCTTGTTGTTTTATAATAGCACTTCAGTAAAAGAATTTTACGTAACTTTCGATATACTCCAGCATTGCAAGTAGTGTGCTCTGATGTGATTACTTTTTAACATTGGCTTTGCTTAGCTTTATTCAAAGTGTGGTCCATTAACCTTTAACAGCGTAAGAAAAACAAGGATAGTAAAAAAATAATCAGCAAAAATGTTGTTATTTTACTGTATTGAGATTCAATTTTCTGAAATACAAATAGCCTTGCACCACTATATTTAATATATTTGATTTGATGTTGTTTCCCTGATTTCTCAGTGAGTCTTTCCAGCAGCTGAATCATACAGGCAAAAGGCCCCAGTGTTTCTTAACGACTATCTTGCGGTGGAATTCAGTGTGTTAGTCAATCGGAGTCCTTCCTTGTGATATATTTTGGTTCCCTTTCTATTCCTCATTGTAATCAATTTGGCTAATTGAAGATTAGCCAGCTAATGTTTTGCTACATAGTCAAGGAAGATTTAGAAACAGTCAGCAGGATTCATTACTGATGATGTTGCTCTGCACAAGGCCCTTTCAACTTGCTACAGTTAGTTAATATACAGATGAATTGTTATCCCCAGTGTCCTGGCCAATATTTATCCCTCAATCAACATAACAAAAACAGATTATCTGGTCATTATCACATTGCTGTTTAAGGGACCTTGCTGTGCACAAATTGTCTGCCATGCTTCCTACATTACAGCAGTGACTACACTCCAAAAGTACTTCATTGGCTGTAAAGCACTTTGAGACATCTGGTGGTCATGAAAGGCGCTATATAAATGCAAGTCTTTCTTTCTTTCAAATCAACACTGAAAATAGTCAAGGAGACAGGTGAGTAGATTTTCCACTTGCCGCTCGGGCCTAAAACTAGCTTTAAGATCGGCCGTCCATTATAGAAACCGCCCGATTTTCATTGCTTATAAGTAGCTGTTTTAAACCAGAATTGAAATTATGGCCGGAATTTTCCAGGGTGGTAGCAGGCACGATCGGTGATGGGTCAGGTGGGAAAGTTGTTTTTCTTGACAGCGGGTCAGGAACCCGCTGTCATCCCACCCCCACGTGCCTTTCCCCCAGGCGCATCTGTTATCGCGGAGCTGACCCAACCGGCAGCGGCGGGCAACCTAATTGAAATCATTATCAGGTAGTTTACAGGCACTTAAGCCTTTTTCCCCCTACATTGTAAATTTCCCTGTATGGCCACGGGATTCACGCAGCTCGGGAACCACGTCTGTCAACCTGAGGCGGGAGTTCCATGGCCATTGCTCCAGCTGATTACTTGACAGCATCAAATGTTCAGTAAAAGCTCCCACCTGACAGATGATCACTTTCCTCAGGCAGAAGCTGTTGCTCAGTCCATTTCCAGCACAGATTCTGCAGGCTGTAAGTCTTTCCAGCAAAGTCTCCATCCAGTCTCACCTCATTGGAAGAACTCTCTCACCATTGACAGAATGCTTCTGTCATCTGTACTTCACCTGCCATCTATTCCATCAACATGGGTGCCATTTATACTGTCTCACCTTGGTCCTCAGAATCGGACAACAATGAGCCCCAACACCAGCAGCACCAGGCACACCAGCAGCACCAACAACACCACCAACCTTCTCCGCAATCACCTGATGCTGCACAGGACATAGGGCATCAGCACCCAAGCACATTGCTGCCCGGGAGGCCAGAGATGGCCTCATCATGGCCACATTTACTTCACTTTACGCTGTACACCCATTTGGCTGCCACATGATGCGCCAGGTTAGCACCACCTCACACCAACCCCATAAAGCATCCCTACAATGACCAGGCCATCCCTTTCACACTCATCACCATTGTGGGGGGTACATTATGTCTCACCATTCACTGCAACTAACTAAGCCACTTCCAAAGGTGCACACAAATCTGTCCAAGGCCGGAAAGTGTTGAAAATAAAGATTTTTATGTTTGACACCACATGAACAGAAACTTTACATAAACATTGGATAAAACACCCAAGTGGCTTCCCTTGTGTGTTGTTAGTTGGTATGATTACACTAGGATGAGGGTGAGTGTGAGGGGTGGCTAGTGAGATGGGGATGTGATAATGTAGATAGAGAGAGAGGGATGGGTGGAGGTGCAAGGTAAGTTGGTGTGAGTAAGGATGTGCAGGAGTAGGGTAGGGAAGGCAGAGTGAGGGAGATATGATGAGAAGCACAGCAGGATGCAGGTGAGTGTGGCTTTGTACTCACCTTTCCTGATCTAATGAGATAATTGAAACATTTGTGCCACTGCAGCCTGGTCCTCCTGACCACATCCCTGCTGTTGACCTCCTCTGCAATCTCCAACCGGGCTGTTTTGGTCTCCTGGGGAGGTCTCTATCGCCCATCCCTGCGTGCTCTGACTCCCTCCATAAGCATATGGAGGGAGTCATGGGAGAACCTGCGTGCAGCCCTCTGCCTCTGTGCAGTCATTGTCAGTGTTTGCAGCACTCCAATGCTGTAGTACACTGACAGCACTATGTTAGATTAAACTTCAAATGTAATGTGGCCACGGTCCCTTGAAAGATCCCGGCTGAAAACACGTCATGAATGACGTCACCAGACCCGCTCCATTTAATTGGGCCGGGTAACGCACTGGGCGGACTTAATAGGCCCTATTAAGGGAAAGTATTTTTCAGTAGCGGGATGGAGCCAGCAGCGGGGTTGCGACCCACCATGCCGACCGCACAGGACCCGCCCAGGTAGGAAAAATTCTGGCCTATGAGTCTAAAGAATGAGCAGTTTTATTCTGCTACAAGTTTCATTTAAGTCTACATTTTGTGCAGTAAAAGAGGATATACTGTACAGTCACATTCTCAGTGTGACTAATTCACTAATGTCTCAGGGTAACGGAATCGTTTTACCTCAGAGTGTTAGTAACATAATCCAAAACTAGAAACAAATTCATTAAAATCCCGGACAAAATTACAACGGTCTTACTTCAGGGAGATCTTAGTAATATTTAACCTGGGGAATTAACTTAGATTTTGGAATGAAATACATTTTATGTTAATCACCTTTTTCTAAAATGTGGGAAACAATATTATAGCAATATAACAATATTATAATAGAAAAACAAAACAAAAATCATGTTATTCAGCTTTTCTCCACACGGTGGAGACTGGTGCATGTACCTTTCAGTGGAGCAGTGGCACAAGCCAGTACAGTACATGGCATTTACTGATGATTTATCACTGAGCAGTATCTGAATTCAGAAAAGTCACAGGGCGCTCCAGTCTTGATTAACCCTTTGAAGACTGAATGATGTTTATTTTTCAAGTTATGCTCTTTTTTGGGGAAAGGACTGAAAATGAATTCTGCGGTACCTGAATTGAGCAATCAATTTAAATTTTACAAATATCTGAAATTGTCCAATAGAAATCGCTGATTAGCCATAGGTGTGGCCACGGTGACACTGTTTTAGTCACAAGCACTAATTTTAGTAGAAAACACCTTATACATGACACAGATAAATGTACTTCACGTGTATATTTACTTAACAAAGATCTACCACCACTCAGTGCAAAAATTTGCAGTCTTTCTCATTAAATTTGGAATTCTGGCATGAATTTATCAGGCATAGCACATCTTAGTGCAGCTTCTAGGTTTTAATCTAGCACTTGCGAGCAGCACTTTGACTTCAGAGTGAATGCTGAGAATGTCGACTCGCAAGAGATGCCAAAGACCCATCCCTGCTCTCCGTCCAGAAAATGATTGAATGCTGCTTGCCCTTTGCCATGACGTGCCCTGTTGGAGCTGCTCGCTATTGGTTGAGCTTGCTTTCTTCTGCTGGTCAGGAGTGGTTATTCCGATTGGTCAAGCTGACCAGGATGACACTCCCCTCTCCGTGCAATATTACTGATACTGAAGTGGGGGGAAATCCATAAATGTGTATAGGATTAGTGACCACAGAGATATAATCCCGTGAATCTCTTCTGCACCCTCTCCAAAGCCTTCACGTCCTTCCTAAAGTACGGTGCCCAGAATTGGACAAAATACTCCAGCTGGGGCTGAACTAGTGTTTTATATTGGTTTAGCATAACTTCCTGGCTGTTGTACTTTATGCTCCTATTTATAAAGCCCAGGATCCCATATTGCTTTATTAACTGCTTTATTAACCTGTCCTGCCACCTTCAAAGATATGTGCACAAGCATCCCCAGGTCTCTCTCCTTGCACCCCCTTTAAAATTGTACCATTTAGCATGTATTGTCTCTCCTCATTCTTCCTACCAAAATGTATCACCTCACACTTTTCTGCATTGAATTTCATCTGCCATGTGTCCGCCCATTCCACCAGCCTGTCTATATCCTCTTGAAGTCTACTACGACCTTCCTCACTGCTTACTACACCTACAAGATTCGTGTCATCTGTAAATTTTGAAATTGTGCCCTGTATCCCCAAGCCCAATGTATATCAACAACAGCAGTGGTCCTAGAACTGAATCCTGGGGAACACAACTGTATACCTCCCTCCAGTCAGCAAAACAGCCATTCACCACAACTCTCCGTTTTCTATCCCTTAGCCAATTTTGTATCCATGGCGCTGCTGCCCCTTTTATCCCATGGGCTTCAATTTTGCTAACAAGCCTACTATGTGGTACTTTATCAAATGCCTTTTGAAACAATATCAACTGCATCTGTCCATGACAGTATTGGTAGGAGTGACCACCGCACAGTCCTTGTGGAGACGAAGTCACATCTTCGCACTGAGGACACCCTCCATCGTGTTGTGTGACGCTACCACCGTGCTAAATGGGATAGATTCAGAACAGATCTAGCAGCTCAAAACTGGGCATCCATGAGGCCCTGTGGGCCATCAGCAGCAGCAGAATTGTATTTCACCACAATCTGTAACCTCAATGCCTGGTATATCCCTCACTCTACTATTACCATCAAGCCAGGGGAACAACCCTGGTTCAGTGAGGAGTGTAGAAGAGCATGCCAGGAGCAGCACCAGGTTTACCTAAAAATGAAGTGCCAACCTGGTGAAGCTACAACACAGGACTACATGCATGCTAAACAGTGGGAACAGCATGCTATAGACAGAGCCCATAATCAATGGATCAGATCAAAGCTCTGCAGTCCTGCCACATCCAGTCATGAATGGTGGTGGGCATTGAAACTACTAATGGGAGGAGGAGGCTCCATGAACATCACCATCCTCAATGATGGCGGAGCCCAGCACGTGAGTGCAAAAGCCAAGGCTGAAAGGTTCACAACCATCTTCAGCCAGAAGTGCCGAGTGGATGATCCATCTCATCCTTATCCTGAGGTCCCGACCATTACAGAAGCCAGTCTTCAGCCAATTCAATTCACTGCATGTGATATCAAGAAACAGCTAAGCGCACTGGATACAGCAAAGGCTATGGGCCCCAACAACATCCCAGCTGTCGTGCTGAAGACTTGTGCTCCAGAACTAGCCGCGCCTCTAGCCAAGTTGTTCCAATACAGCTGCAACACTGGCATCTACCCGACAATGTGGAAAATAGACCAGGTATGTCCTGTCCACAAAAAGCAGGACACATCCAACCCGGCCAATTACCGCCCCATCAGTCTACTCTCAACCATCAGCAACGTGATGGAAGGTGTTGTCGACAGTGCTTTCAAGCAGCACTTACTC
This sequence comes from Squalus acanthias, assembly GCA_030390025.1. Classification (NCBI taxonomy): domain Eukaryota; kingdom Metazoa; phylum Chordata; class Chondrichthyes; order Squaliformes; family Squalidae; genus Squalus; species Squalus acanthias. The sequence continues at coordinate 46,324,199 of CM059430.1, forward strand.
ACTAATAACCTGCTCAGTTTGGGTTCTGCCAGAACCAGAGGTGAGGTGAGAGTGACTGCCCTTGACATCAAGGCAGCATTTGACCAAGTGTGGCATCAAGGAGCCCTAATAAAATTAAAGTCAATGGGAATCAGGGGGAAAGCTCTCCACTGGCTGGAGTCATACCTAGCACAAAGGAAGATGATTGTGGTTGTTGGAGGTCAATCATCTCAGCGCTAGAACATCGCTGCAGGAGCTCCTCAGGGCAGTGTCCTCGGCCCAACCATCTTCAGCTGCTTCATCAATGACCTTCCCTCCATCATAAGGTCAGAAGTGGGGATGTTCTCTGATGACTGCACAGTGTTCAGTTCCATTCGCAACCCCTCAGATAATGAAGCAGTCCGTGCCCATATGCAGCAAGACCTGGACGACATTCAGGCTTGGGCTAATAAGTGGCAATTAACATTTGCAGCACATAAGTGCCAGGCAATGACTATCTCAAACAAGAGAGAGTCTAACCACCACCCCATGGCATTACCATCACCAAATCCCCCACCATCAACATCCTGGGGGTCACCATTGACCAGAAACTTAACTGGACCAGCCACACAAATACTGTGGCGACAAGAGCAAGTCAGAGGCAGGGTATTCTGCGGCAAGTGTCTCACCTTCCGACTCCCCAAAGCCTTTCCACCATCTACAATGCACAAGTCAGGAGTGTGATGGAATACTCTCCACTTGCCTGGATGAGTGCAGCTCCAACAACACTCAAGAAGCTCGACACCATCCAGGACAAAGCAGCCCGCTTGATTGGCACCCCATCCACCACCTTAAACATTCACACCATGGCTGCAGTGTGTACCATCTACAAGATGCACTGCAGCAACTCGCCAAGGCTTCTTCGGCAGCACCTCCCAAACCTGTAACCTCTGCCACCTAGAAGGATAAGGGCAACACACGCATGAGACCACCACCACCTCCAAATTCCCCTCCACGTCACACACCATCCTGACTATGGAAATATATCGCCGTTTCTTCTTCTTCGCTGGCTCAAAATCCTGGAACTCCCTCCCTAACAGCACTGTGGGAGTACCTTCATCACACGGACTGCAGCAGTTCAAGGCGGCGGCTCACCACCACCTTCTCAAGGGCAATTAGGGATGGGCAATAAATGCTGGCCTTGCCAACGACGCCCACATCCCATGAACGAATAAAAAAAAATGGCTGTTAATTTTCTCCCGGATTATTGTTTCTAAAAGCTGCCCTACCACTGACGTTAAAGTGGCCTGTAATTGCCAGGATTATCCTTCTCTTTTTTGAACAAGGGTGTAGCATTTGCAATCCTCCTGTCCTCTGATACCACCCCTGTATCTAAGGAGGAATGGAAGATTATGGCGAGCACCTCCACAATTTCTACCCTTGCTTCCCTCAGCAACCTAGGATGCATCCCATCTGGACCGGGTGACTGATCCCCTTTAAGTACTGCCAGCCTTTCCAGTACCTCCACTTTATTTTTATCTCATCCAGTATCCTGGCAACCTCCTCATTTACTGTAGCTTTGGCAAAGTCCTCTTCCTTGGTAAACACCGATGCAAAGTACTCATTTAGTACCTCAGCTATGCCTTCTGCGTCCACCAATAGATCTCCATTTTGGTCCCACCGCTCCTCTGACAACCCTTTTACTGTTAGTATGCCTAAAAAAGACCTTTGGATTCCATTTTGTGTTAGCTGCCAATCTATTTTTGGCCCTCTTATTTCCTTTTGCACTTCTCTGTACTTTTTATAGTCAGCCTGATTCGCCCTTGTATTATCAAGCGGACATCGGTCATATGCCCCTTTTTTCTGCTTCATCCTACTCTCCAACTCTTTCATCATCCAGGGAGCTCTGGCTTTGGTTGCCCTCCCTTTCCCCCTTGTGGGTATGTACCCAGACTGTACCCGAACCTTCTCCTCTATAAAAGGTCACCCATTGCTCCATTACATTTCTGCCTACCAGTCTTTGACTCCACTGTTCCCAGGCCAGATGCTTCCTCAATTCACTGAATTTAGTCCTCCTCCAGTTAAGTATTTTTATTCTAGATTGCTCTTTGTCCTTCTCCATAACTACTCTAAACCTTATGATACTATGATCACTATTCCCGAGATGCTCCCGCACTGTGACATTCTCCACTTGATCCATTTCATTCCCCAGGACTAGATCCAGCAATGCCTCCTTCCTCGTTGGGCAGGAAACATACTGATGAAGAAAGTTCTCCTGAACACACTTCAAAAAATGTTCCCCCTCTTTGCCCTTAACACAATCACTGCCCCATTCAATATTGATCGAGGGACTGGAAAACACTTTTACCATAAAGATCGTGACCCTTCAACATTTGGACATTGGCTTCAGCTTCTGCCTCATGTCTACCAGAATTCCACACTCTCCAGCAGTCGATCCCAACCTAAATCCCAAGGTCCACATTAACTTGAATTACTACCCCTTTCTGCAACACCGGACATTTCTGAGGATGGGCTTTAGTAAACAGAATGACTGAAAACATTTTTAAAAAATTATAGAATTCATAGTATTCCAAGAATAAATTGAAAACTGAAACTAACCTGTCTCTCTGATTTTGGTGCAGAAATATTACCAAGCATCAAACAGTGAACTAGAACCAAGAATAAAAACAGAAAATGCTGGAAAGACTCAGCAGGTCAGGCAGCATCTGTGGAGAGAGAAACAAGAGCTAACGTTTCAGATCAATGACCTTTCATCAGAAGCTGAAACGTTAACTCTCTTTCTCTCCACAGATGCTGCCTGACCTGCTGGGTGTTTGTAGCATTTCTGTTTTTATTTCAGATTTCCAGCATCTGCAGTATTTTGAGCTGGAACTGAGAAAGTGGTTAATGGTTTTTTCCCTGTTGCAAAGCCTCAATGGTAAGTTTTCAGAACTCATTCAAACACAAACCAATTGAGATCTAATGAAAGAGAAACTATGCACAAGCACACAAATATTCACAACAAATCTCTAGTTCAAATGTTAAGGTTTTTATTTTACTACTAACACTAACCTTTAGAGCCCAGCTAGGGCTGGAGAGAGGTTTATTGCCACAATACTGACAGCTAATTGCAAAAAGTTAACCAGATTTATTGCTATGCAAATAAAGGCAGACTGTCTCTTGAACTTTGATGGAAAAACTACCTGATCTCTTAGGTCACACATCATTATATCAGGACACAAACACAGATAGGAACATTTTCAAAGCAACAACTTGCATTTTTATGGAGCCATTCACGTAATAAAATGTCCCAAGGTGCTTCGCATACGAGTGTGGGCGCCAAGGAGTAATAGCAGAGTTAGGAGAAATGACCAAAGACACAGTCTAAAAGAAGGGTTTTGAGGAGACTTTTCAAAAGAGAGAGAGAGAAGTAGCAAGGTGAAGAGCTTGAGGGAGGAAGTTTTGGAAAGTAGAGCTGAGTTAAGCCACAATCACCAAATGACATTCTCTGTGACAAGGGGGCGATTTTGTCAGCCCTGGGGAGGCTTGTTTGGAGGCAGGACTGCCGGGAGAATGGCAGAAACTGGGAGCGGGTACCGAACCCGCCTCCGTACCATCTTCCCAGGAGGCGGGTACCCGACCCACGCCGGGTCCCGTCTCCTCGAGGTGGGAAGGGGATTACAGCCACTTAACTGCCAGTTAACAGGTAGTTAACAGGCAGTTAAGAGGATTATCCCCATTTTTCCAACAGAAGTGCGGGCTTCCCGACGTCGGAAAACCCAGCGAGGCGAGCAGTGGGTCTGTCTGCGGGGGTCGGAGGGGCCGAAAAGTGGGCTGCGGAGGGGAGTGATGGGTGCAAGTGTGGAGAGGTAAGTATGTGAGGTGAGTGAAAAGTGTTAGAAAAAGTTTACTTACCTTTATTTCTTCCTGCAGGCTTCAATCGTTGGGGATCCGGAGGCTCCGGCATCTCCACGGCAGAGATGACAGAATGGCTGCGGCATTCTCCGATGCAACAGCCATCTGCTTTCTGCTCAGGAAATAGGTTTGGTGAGTCTTGAGTACAAGAACTCACCAAACAACAGAAAAGGTCAGTGTTTGGCAGCTTCTCAAAGCTGTCTTCCTCAGCTTACTTCTGCAATGGTCAGCTAGCTATTGATTTTCAGCAAAATCTCCCAATTTGTCCTTTACTTATTTAATAATTCCCATGTGCATGCTGCCAGATCTCAGTGTCTTAACTTCAGTGCTTCCAGCTTTAATAACCAGACATCTATTAACAATTGTCTCCCGTACATTCAAGTTTTATAGAAGGCACTAATTAATGAAGTATTAAGAATTAAGATCTCTATCTAATTTATTTGGAACAGCAGGGATCACAGATTTGGTTCAGCTGCCCAGATCTTCTGGCACACCCTTTGGGGAGGGGAAGAGATCACGTTCCCTCACTACCATTGCTGAGCAGCTCAGATACATTCTATTTCAGATTGATTCCACATGACTGAAAAACATTATCGAGTGAGATGGATGGCAAGTGCTTGCATGCCCATACCGAACACAAACGTTACCCCCTTTTTCACTCCCTAGCTGGTTTCATTAATGGTAGAGGAGGGCAAACACAGTCAAGACATGTGGCGAGATATATACAATCCTTTCAAAAATGTGCACTTGGGTTTAGAAGCTCAGATTAAATCAATGGACTGCAGGCTGATTTAGATAAATTAGGCAAATGGACCTATGTGCGGCAGATATTATTTAATGTGAACAAGTGTAATGTTGAGGTTAGAAAACTCTACACCTGTCTTATCCTGTAGGGGCCCCTGCCCATGGTGAAGGACATGGAGGCTCTATGACAACCAGGATGATACCTCTTGGAACCCACCATTTGGTAAGAGGGTTATTTACTTTGGAGGCTTAATGGAGATGTAACAGAGTTTTAAAAATAAGAGGCTGGATACAGTTTGGCTAGTAGAGGTCACATCTATATCAATAAGCAAAGTTATATTACATGCTAGCAAGTATTTTTCAGTCATTGCCCTGTGAAATAAACACTCAAGACACAGAGATATAAAGTGAATGCAGTCCTTTAAATGTGACAAGTTCCTGAGAGAGGACCACCTTTCCATTTACAGGGAGTGAAATGTGAGTTAGTTTCTGAGACCTGGATTAATATTTGATTGATTGCCTTAGGGAGTTGGAGGAATTTCCAAGGGTTTTTAATGGATTGGCCACAAGTTTGCTACCCCTACCTGGGCAAATGAATGGTGTGTGGGATTGGACCATTGACTCAATGGAGTGGGGGTGGGTGTTGAAGGGTCTTTTCATGTCTAGCCCTGCTCCTGAAGGCAGCAACTTGTACTGGGATATGGTTTCATGAGCAATAGTAGCATTCTGGTAAACTTATCCCCCCCCACAGTTACAAATTTGTCCTTACTTGGTCACATCCCAGTTATGTGGGCAAGGTTGCATCTCTAGAAGGACAATTGCTGATACCTTTAGCATTTTTAGTCAAATTAGCTTGTTAATGCAGAATCACAGACCAGGAAAGTCATAGGTTGATCCCATGCAAGAGACAGTTGGTGTACACAATTAGCCTTAATGGCTGTGTTTTTTTTTTGCTTTCTTCTTTGGTGGGTGGGGAGAAGATAGGGGGAAAGAACGAACAAGAACTCATTTTACTTCTCCTTGCTATGCAAAACTGAAATCTGCATGGTATTCAGATCAGGATCAAAAGCCGGCCTTGGTTTCAATAACTCCTCCCACACCTAATAGCCTGCTGACACACACTGAATGACCACTTGGGTGAGGTATTGGAGGGTTGCCACTGCCCTTGGAACAGTACTCCAGCATGAATTGCTGCCTTCAAGAAAGCAGGAGTCAAGTCAAAGTAATGGAGGTATGTTGTACCAGTCAGGTTGAATGGTAATTCATTGCTAAGCAAAAACTGCAAGGATGTCGCAAAAATTGCTAAAACAGACTCGTTTATGCATCTTTAAACTTTTATTGTTTGGCTATACAAAGCATACGATTTTATACTGTTGCAAGTTTCAAACTTGCTCTATTAACTAAAGTACATACAACTCAGCCTCACACGAGGCCTTTTCAAAACTTTGTTCTGCTGATATTGCACTTTGCATTAAGGCACAGGGGGAAAAAAAAATCATGGATAACGTAAGTGTTAGTGCTCCAACAGCAGATAGTTTGTCACTTAGCCATCTTAGTGTAAAAAAATTCATCCTTATAGCTTATAGGCATATACAAAAAATTTCTATTGCATGCATTAAAGGCATTACCTATAAGCAGCGTCCTTGTATCATAATATACAAATGGTTTAACATAAACACAGCATGCACATTAAGAACGGCGAGTCTACATATGGCTCTGAAGCTACTAGGTTTAAATAAAATATAACTTAACTACACTTAGCATTGTCAAGTTTTGCAAGTCACTTCCACATCAGTATAAAGTCAAAATCATAAATGCGAGTTGGCAGTTAAAAAAAGGTAGATGCAGAATATTGCAGTCTATTATGGCTTTTGCATTAGTGCACAACCCTTTGGCAGAAGGGGGGTGTCCTACACATGCAGTTTCCTTTTTTTGCCACGTTCTGTACAAGGCCGCTCTCCTTTAAAAAGGAATCATCATCATGCTTTTCCCGTGGGTATGAAGGCTGGCAAGTCAATCTGTGGGTCTTACACCAATTTGAGGTTGATACACTGACGACCAATAAGTTGTCCATTCTTTTCCGACACAGCTCGTGTAGCCATCTCGAGGGTTGGGAAAGTCACCAAAGCTTCTCCACTAGGCTGGCCATTAAAGTTATACAGAACCAAGATCGTATCTGCATGAAGCTGAGGAAAAAAGACACACTGAAGAATTTTTGGAAATTCTTTGATGCAAAGTTGGAGGGTCTTCAGCGTACCTGGTGTAACTTGGATGGAGCAGCATATTTTGGTAAATGACCTCCAAGTCAATCTAATGATTTGGCCTAATGATTTCCTAGTTCTGACGAAGGGTCACAGACCTGAAATGTCAATTCTGTTTCTCTCTCCACGATGCTGCCTGACCTGCTGAGTGCTTCCAGCATTTTCTGTTGTTAATGATTTAGCCTGTCCAGCTGGTAGACTTCAAAAATGTTTAGCTAAACAAAAATTTGATTTGCCACAATCTTCAAACTGTGAAATTTGACTATTGTGGTTCAATTAATCAGTCTTTCATCTAGTTAAATTACTAGGGACCCCTCTTGTTCTTAGACCTAGTTTTTCAACTATTAGTACTATATTAAGCAGGTATGGACAAAATGAAAAGTTAGAAACAAAAACATAGGAAAGCAGTAGAACTCAGGAAAGTAATGAGTAACCACCACAAGAGAACAAAGTTGCTCTGTAACTCTTCAATACAGAATTTCACAGCGGATAAGACCAGAGAGCAAGGGGTAGCATTAAACAAATAAAACGGTATGCTGACAATATCTAGATATGTTTAAATCTAGATTAAGTGCAGGGCATTGGAATTGGACTTAGAGTTACGTTAACACTTCTGAAGTGTTACAATATGCCTAAGTTCTTATGAAGTAAAATTAGGAATCATCAGATCTGCTCAAACTTAAAGCAATTTAGAGCTTGGGTAGACTGAACTAGTGAAAGTAAAAGGAATGGTTTATTCCAGATAAGTTTTTGTAGAGCTAATTTCAGAGCCGGTCCTCGATTTGTAAGAAAACAGGGATTGAGAATACGTCTTTCTTCCCACCAAATCTATTTCTTCTGCAGAACATGTGCAAACCTTCATTGATTCTACCCACTCATTTAATCTCTGGAGAGGAAAAAAAATTCTGTATAAATACTTGATTGCCCTCATCGTATGCAAGTAAACTATTTATCCATCTTCCATTATTTAACCTCGTCTTGCTGCCCTTCACACCTACACCTTTCCCATCTTCCAAAGCAGCATAGGAACCATCACGGCCATGGAGTATAGGATCATTCTATACCCAGCTCTGTTAACTTCCAATCCTGTTCCGACATTTATTCAGTTCCTTCTTGGAGGAAAGAAGAATCTACGCACAAGAAATATATCCATTAAACTCACGTGGAAATAACTTCTTGTTTAGGGGGTGTGTGCAAAGTGAATGTATTACTGCAGTGAGTGGACAATTAGTATTACCTTAGCCATGCAAGAAAAAAGTTCAACTTTTTCTTCACCCCCCCAATTTCTTTTCTACCATTGAAAAAGCACTGCAACCACCACTGCTCAAAAAGTGGCTGCAACCACTTCACCCATGTGTTTGCAGCTCATCATTGGAAGGTGTCAAGAAAGACGATAGTAGTCCCAGAGATGAGGTGGAGAGAGAGAAATAAAAATCCCAGTTTTGAAACACCACTTGATTTCACTTGAGAGTGAAGCCTGGCCACAGAGCCAGCTGGGAAGTTTCTCTCTTACCTTATTGAAATTTGTAAAGGCGGTCATCTACAAACAGACCCACTCTTTGGGTGCCTGAAACATACTCCTTGCTTGTTCGTTCATCTGAATAAGGCCGCTGTAGTCATCAGGTGCATACTACAGTACAAGTTTGAATACATACATCAGTCAAAAGGAACATTGCTCAGTGAGTGCATGCTTCACCACAAATTGTAAACCTAGAAAGTTCTAAACCTGGGCTTTAACTTGGCAAGAGAGAATTTTAACTTTTACAAACCATGAATCAATTAACAGCCCTTTGACTGCAAGACTAAAGGCACCAATATTAAGAATTAAAAAAATGAAAATGAAGCAAGCAATAGAGACAATTCAACCACATCTGACACTGCAGTTTCATGTATATCTCAATTAAACCTGTCTATTGCAAACATTAGCTTTGTGCTGATCATGGCAGAACAGGACAAGCTACACAGACAATAGAGCTAGTATTTGACTAGTACATCAGCCATATTATAAATGCTCATTCACCCAGCACAAGTGCTATAGAGCAGGGATTCTCAACGGGGGTCCCCGCAAGAAGATTTCAAGGGGTCCAGGGTTAAAAAAAAGTTTTTAAAAATACACTGGCGCGTAAAGGTGGAATCGAGCTGAGCAAACTGGCAGCTCTGGCTCCGACCTGGACCTCTGGTTCCCCCCAAGAACGTGTCTGCGAGGATACCCTCCTTGTTACCTCCTCAAAAAATTCAATCAAGTTTGTCAGACATGACCTTCCCTTAACAAATCCGTGCTGACTATCCTTGATCAATCAGTGTCTTTCTAAATGAAGATTTATCCTGTCCTTCAGAATTCTTTCCAATAATTTTCCCACCACCGAGGTTAGGCTGACTGGCCTGTAATTACTTGGTCTATCCTTTTCTAACAAGGATACCACATTAGCAGTCCTCCAGCACCACACCTGAAGACAGAGGATTGAAAATGATGGTCAGGGCCTCTGCTATTTCCTCTTTTGCTTCACTTAACAGCCTGGGATACATTTCATCCGGGCCTGGGGGTTTATCCACTTTTAAAGCTGCTACACCCCTTAATACTTCCTCTCTCACTATGTTTATTTCATACTCCTCCCCCAATAGCAATGTCTGCTTCGCCCCTCTCCTTTGTGAAAAGACGCAAAGCATTAATTTAGAACCCTACCGACGTCTCCCGCCTCCACACACAGATTACCCTCATGATCTCTAATAGGCCCTACCCTTTCTTCAGTTATCCTATTACCAAATCAAACACTTTGCAAACCAATTTAAATATTCTGCACGGTCTAATGTTCCTCCCCAGCCCGGCCATTTTCTCTCCTGCTGTCTTCAAAGTGTTGACTCACGCTGTAGTATAGTTACAAGGGTGCTGGCTGCCCTTTGGTGCCTAACCTCAGTCATTCTTCACCTGTGCGAGCCTATACCTTGAACATTCGCACTCTTGCTCTACCAAGGAGTATCACAGGCAGACCTGATTGTTCACACCCAATGATGGCCTCCAGCTTGGATTTCAACCTTCCAGGAATGTCCTGGAATCGCCAGGAATAAAACATTAATCTGGACATTGCTACGAACAATTCAGGAGAAAAAAATCATATGGGCCTTAAATTCACTTTTGTTATAAAAAAGTTAAAAAAATATTGGAGGGGGGGGGGGGGGGGGGGGCGGGGAGAGAAAGACTATTTGACTGATAAGCAGAGAACCGGGACCAGTTGACGTGCCAGGAACAGTTGGTGAGCGAGTCGGGGGTTGTGGGGATCAGGTGATTGGGGCCCACGTGGAGGGAAAGAGGGAGTGGGATGGCCGTGGGGACCAGTATTTTCTGCAGTACCGAGATAGCAGTAGTAACATGGTGAGTAGGAGTGGTGCGGAGAGAATTTTGAGAAAAAAACTAATGTTATGGGAGTCCGCGGAATTTTTATAACATGGGGGGGGGCGGCCTCAGAAGCAAGAAAGGATGAGAACCCCTGCTATAGAACCCTGTATGATTATGTACATCCTACGGATTACTGCACTACAACACTTGGTTATGAATAAAGACGATAACTTGATAAAGCCTTGAATATCAAAAGAGAAACAGAAGTAAATCAGGGCTAGTGTAGTTCACTCCAGGTATTCATTAAGAAAACTGAAAACAGAAGTCTAAGAGTTCAAATATGGATAAGTGAACATTGATCAGGCATCATTTCATATTTTAAAATCTGAAAAATATCCTCAGGGATAAGATGGGAGCTCAAATGGTGGAATTAGTGGGAAAAGTTAAATTACGCAGCTCAACAGAAAAATGTTTTTTGTGGACGGGGGAACAAATGGGATTGGGAGGTGCCACTTAGTCTTTTCCAGTTTCCAAGGTGCCTGGAGCTTGCTTTCACATCTGTAAAAAAAGTACAAAAGTACAAATTCTCTCCTGCCAATTTCAAGATTCAAACGAAGGGTGAAAAAAAAAAAAAAATTGCTTCAGGCATCTGAAGTAAAAAGTCAAGATTACAATAAAAGCAGACGTGTATATTCACAAACCCAATTAACAAATTCACACAATGCAGTCACAATCTGTTGTTGAATCATTAATCCTGGCAAAGGCCCATCCACCATTTTATAAAAACCATTACCTTGTGACTAATCCTGCCCAGCAAAATATTCTAGGTTGGACCAGCTAGGCTGTGCAAATATTAGCATATTACCAGACCTGCTTGCATAGAATGCAATTTAAGTGATTTTTTTTGTGGGAGAGGATGAAAGGAGATTCAGAAAATATAATTGTTAAGCTGGAAACCTCCCAAATCAATGACTAAAACAAACATTTTTAGCAAGTGAAGGTATTCAAATATTTGGCTGCCTTATATGACTCATTACTGCTGCAAGTTTAATGCAGTACAATCTCATTCCATGCAATAGTCCAGGCGACAGACAGCGAGAAAGACTTTTGTACCAATCCAGAATTTGAGTCACAAACAAGTAAATTTGACTACATTAATTTATCTTCCCTATAACCACCTTGTTGGCCTGTTGTGGTTCTGTAAAGATGTACTCCAAAACATCACATGTTCTGATTGTCTGATAACTGGCTATTTTTATTTCATAAATGAAAAATATACAGCAATATCAAATACTAAAAGTGCCATCTGTTCAAAAGGAGACCAAGAGAGACATAGCCCAATGGAAGAAAAAAAAAAATGTACAGATTAACTGGTTTAAATACCAAAAGTCAAGCACCTTTTACATTTAAATCTAAAATATTGGGAGCATATATTGCCATTTGAAGATAGTTCAATGAACTCACCAAATGGAAGGATAGAAGTTTGTACTACTTTTCAGATAAGAGGGGGGGGGGTGGGGACTAAGAAAAAGCTACACACAAGAGGAAGAAAGAGAACTTTTTTTTTTAATTAAGTTTTCCTTGCATACCTAGCAGCTGGTGATAATACTACAGATGAAAGAGTCCTGGAAATGGGGCATTTAGGAAAGAACCCCCCCCCCCCTTGGTAGTAAAGTGCTGGGGTATATCTTACAAACATGACAGTGCATAGATCTATGCACTGTTTAGCTTTCAGGAGCTGCTTATACATTTGTCTTGCTGGAAGCAGAAATAGTGGGGAAGTACACACCATGGTTTAATAAAGACATGCTTGGACTATAATTGCACATTTTTGTTAACACAAAATGACTTCAACATGGACCTTTTTCCATTGGAACACAAAAATAAAATGGCATATTTAGATTTGAAGAAACTGCTCCAGATGGATTGGCCCAAAATTGGTTGTACCTCTACTCAGTTATCAAAAGACAGGCAGAACTTGCTACAAGCAGATCTCCACAACTAGAAGTGGTCAGTAAGATAAGATAATTGAGAAGGGTAGCAAATAACAATCAAGAAAGAAAGTGATGCAAAGCACAACGATTCTGGCATCATATATAAAGGACAAACCCATTTTCAAATTTATTTAACAGGAGAATACTTGTGCATTTAAATGGGCCTCACTGTAGTTACGATAGCACATTTTACTACCGCATAAATGGTATTTATACTATGGCAGGTCTGGTATTACTGCAACTGCTCATTAAAGTGTTCACACATGCAGTACAAAAGCCCCATTAAACCGAAGAGGATTCCATATAGGGGGAGGGAGGGAGGGGGGGGGGCAAGGAACCCGAAAACCCACCATCTCATTTCTCCGAGATGGTAGAGACCAAACTCCCGCTAAATTACATCACCATCGACACCGGTCAGATCAATACCCACATACAGTGCAATGTATACAGTACTCCCATTTTCACACGGCCATACCAAGCTAGAGGCGGTCCAAAGTGTATTCACTTTAAGATCAGCACGTCATTCAACACATCCAGGAGAGCAAGAGAAATGGAACGCATGAGAAAAAAATTGTTCAGTTAGATATCCTTAGGCCTTATCCAATAGGTGAACCATAATATAGACACACTTAAGTTTTATAATTGCACTGCAATCTTTAAAAAAAGAGGTATATATGCAGAATATCCTCAAATCAAAATATTTTGTACTGGACAGGAAAAATCAAGATGTACAAATGAATGATCTTTACCTGATATCCTTGGAAGAAGCTAAGGATGTCTTTCGTTGCAATGTTATAAGGCAGACCCTGCATACGAACTAGTGCTCCTGGTTGTGGTAACACAGCATGGGTTGCAGAGGACGCTGCAGCAGCCATTGCTGCTTGGGGAGCTGCAAAGTATCCTACTGTCGTTGGAGATACTGGAGGGCTGGAAGGAAAGTGACCGTAAAAATCAGTCTAAATATTCAACAAAAGTGACGTGGGCAGATTTCCCCAAGACTTTTCTTGGCTACATCTTCAGTACCCTCCCATACAATGAATTCACACGCTAAGCTAAGCTATGGGAGACATCTCAAACAAACCTTTTGGACTGGAGGTCCAAGTGTTACACATTGTCAGCAACAATACGATGAACAAAAGAGATTCCACTGAAACATTTACCTTGGATAGTAGGTCGTGTAGTTCATATAAAGCTGAGTGGCCGTTGCCTGAGCAGGATAATAGGCAACTGCGGGTGGCGCGGGCTGTGCTGTCCGTGCTGGAGCCAACAGGGCTTGGGGTTGATAAAGCGCTGCTTCAGCTGGTATTACAGCAGTGCCAGGCGAGAATGTCGGGTACGTTGGTGGGGAAAGGCCTGCAAGGTAAACAAAAAAGGGACAAATGAGAACAGAAAAGCGTTTAATAAATCAACTTGTGTATCTGATAAACACTCGGGTGCATAATTAGTATTCGAGGAGTCTGAACTCCACAGGCAGCCATTGCATAGTTGCCAACAAACTTCTTAAATCCAATTGTGCCTTCATGCATATCCTTCAAGTTAATTTGGCATATTGCTTATTTAAAAAAACTATACATTTCAGTTTAGTGAAAGTCAAACACTAATCTCAACATGCATGACATCTTGGATGTTAAGCATTTGAGACACCCAACTACACCCCAGTGAATGGCCACCTTATCTCCACCCCATTGGCAACTATATGAGCATCATCTCCAAAGTTTAAAAATCCTACTACCAGGCAGACCTACTGCAGAGCTCCAGAAAGTACCCCACAAAGCAAAACTCGCCCAGTACAATGTCCAATTTTGTCATTTGGTGAGGGGAGGGGGGGGTTGGCAGTGGGGAGAAAAAAAAAAATCAAAATCCCCATTCAATCTCAAGCCTTGATTGATGAATTACTGATCATGGCAAACCAGGTAAAGATGAAAAGGTAACAAAGCTCCAGCCTCCACCTACCACAATTTCAGCCTTTAGCAGCAAGAGAGCGTCAGAATTCAAAACTTACATGGTAACTTACATGGTGGCGGAGACAAGCCACTACGATTTAAAGTGCCACCCATTAAAACATAGCTCATTTCATCTCCAGAACATTGAAACACTTCCACATATCTATCCTTCATTGTCTTCTTGTGACATTTCTGTGCAACCAAGAAAGCACGGTCTGCGGACTTCATCTGAATAAAAGCATCACCTGAGGGCCGGCCCTGGGGGAGGGGGGTGGAGAAGAAACGTTATTGCAAGCTTAAAACGTTTTCTCTTTTAAATGAAGTGAATGTACAATTCTAGTCGAGGATATAAAACACATTTAATAGACAGAGATAAATTCCACTGAGTTGACACAAAGCTCCAGGCTTTTTCAATAATACTGAACATGTAATCATAACCTCAACTGGCTTGACTTGCAGCCACCCTCGAGATCCAGGAAACCTTGGAGGCAACTCAGACAAGGAGGACCAGGACACCATCAAAAAACTCAGTTCAAAAAACACAACCCTAGTACTAAATTCATTCACAGAGAGCATTGCCTGCTTCCGATGTATCAAGTTTTAAATAATGGGGAATTTGCATTTGATATTTGAAGACTTTCCTCTCTCTGCTTAAAAGCTTCACCTCATGGCACAAGCAGAAAATGAGAAGTCGGACGACATTTTTCCTATCCACACCTACTGGTTGTGAAACTGCTTCATGTGTGGAGCAGTTTTGTGAATCACCACTAAAACCAATTCATACCCAAGTTAGATAAATTCAACAATTTTCTATGTTAAAAGACAAGGTTTTAAAAAAAAAATGCAAGCTCAGACTTGTTAATAATACCAGGCTTGCATTCCCCCAATAGGCCCAAACAAAATGCATGTAGAATACTTCCAATTGACAGGCTCTTATTTCCTCTACCCAAAGTTTGGTTAAATACATAGCTCAAATCACCATTTAAAATAAAAACAAATAATATGTTCTTACTTTGAAAGCTAAAAAGCAGCTAAGTTTTGCTACAGCTTGCTGAGGTCTGAGATGAAGACAAAAATACCCAGAAGTCAGTGCTTGTCAACACTTCATTGAGGACAGCCTTCAGTACATGGGCTTGTGCTACATGATTATTTACAAAGGATATAATGGGGCGATTGTGAACATCTGCGAGATGGAGTTAGCCAAGGTCAGTGAGGAGGTTGGTAACAAAAAGGCCAAAGAAACCACCTCAAAACACCAAATCAAGACTGCTGCCTGCCAGCAGGGGGCTCATTAACAGGAGCATGAATAGGGTTCCCTTGTAGCTGCAGTTAATGAAGGATTGAGATGGTGGACTGACACCTCCCATATGTTTCTACACTGCCAACTCAAGTCATAGCAATGTTCTGCTCATGGAGTGGTGCTGTGAAAAAGGCCATCAGCCAAAAAGTATTTCCCTGTCTAAACATGTTTGGGCTCCGAGCTAGTCTCTGCATCCATTATTTGTTTTGCTCAGTGCCTAATTCATTAATCCCTCGAAAAGTTGAAGACATTTGAAAATGAGAACTTTAGTAAAAGGGAATAAAAGTGATTTTATGCAAGAGGAACTGGAATAGTAAACTTAAACACAGATACAAGTTCCAAATGTTACTGAATTATAGTTATAATTCAATGCCTGGTTTTATGACCAGGAGACCTGATTGGATTTTGATGTAGTACATTTTTCAAACGCAGAACAGCAAATATATTCCAAGGTAGAAAAGGATTTCTTTTAAAATGGAGCTGTGGGTTGGGGGGGGGAAAATGGAACAGAGGCAGCATATCCTTTAAATGCATTTTTATGCTAAGACATGACTGGCTCATTTCAAATGGCAATCTCAAATCTACTCAAGTGCACAGAAGTGCAAAATACCAATTTACAAAATAACTAACTAGTCATTGAGGAGATTAAAAACAAATCCAGACTGAATACTAGCTCTGCAGTGCAAGCTACAACAGATGTCAGCTGAGATGACACAAACTTCATTAGGATCAGAATCACAGTAAACTTTACATAGTTTTAACACCAAAAAAGAGTTCCAACCACTAGAGATTCTTTAAAATTTGCTTCCCCATTGCCAACAGCCAATCAACACAGCTAACACTCAGAGGTCAAACACAGTAAGTCGCCTGGTCCAGATGGCTTGCATCCCAGGTTGCTAAGGGAATTGGGGGAGGAGATAGCGGAAGGGCTTGCCATAATTTTCCAATCTTCCCTAGTTGCAGGGGAAGGTGCCCGAGAATTGGAAAGTGGCAAATGTGACACCATTGTTCAAGAAAGGGAGGAAGGACAATCCCAGTAACTACAGGCCGATCAGTTTAACATCAGTGGTGGGTAAAGTTTTAGAAATAATCAAGGAAAAAATTAACAGGCATTGGGAGAGGTTTAAGCTAATTAAGGAGAGCCAACAGAGATTTGTAAAAGGCAGATCGTGTTTGACTAAACTAATTGAATTTCTTGATGAAGTAACAGGGAGGATTGATGAAAGGAATGCAATGGATGTTGTCTACATGGATTTTAGGAAGGCGTTTGACAAAGTACCTCATAGAAGGCTGGTTAACAAAATTGAGGCTCATGGAATAGATGGGTCAGTGGCAGCTTGGATAAGGAATTGGCTTAAGGACAGAAAACAGTGAGTTGTGGTAAATGGCTGTTTTTCAGACTGGAATATTATATATTTTCTAAATTTGCCGATGACACCAAACTTGGGGGTGTGGCAAACAGTGATGATACTACCAATCGACTAACAGGACACAGAAAGGCTAGCAGAATGGGCAGATGGAATTTAATACAGAGAAGTGTGAAGTGATGGAGAGGCAATATACACTTAATGGCACAGTTTTAAAGAGTGTGCAGGGACAGAGGGACCTGGGAGTTAATGTGCATAGGTCCCTGAAGGGAGAGAGAGGGAGAGAGAGGGAGAGAGAGAGAGAGAGAGGGGTAGAGAGAGAGAGAGAGAGGGGTAGAGAGAGAGAGAGAGAGAGAGAGGGGTAGAGAGAGAGAGAGAGAGAGAGGTAGAGAGAGAGAGAGAGAGAGAGAGAGATTAGCAAAGCACATTGGGCTTCATAAATAGAGGTATGGAGTACAAAAGTAGAGAGGCTATGCTGAACCTTTATAAAGCGCTGGTTAGGCCACAACTGGAGTATTGCATCCAATTCTGGTCACCACACTTCAGGAAGGATGTGAAGGCACTTCAGGGTGCGGAGGAGATTTACCAGAATGGTTCTGGGGATGGGGGATCTTAGCTACAAGGACAGGTTGGAGAAGCTGGATTTGGTTTTCATTAGAGCAAAGGAGGTTGAGGGGTGATTTGATAGAGGTGTACAAGATTATGACGGGTTTGGATAGGCTAGACGGGGAAAGGCTGTTCCCACTAGTTG
Source organism: Squalus acanthias (assembly GCA_030390025.1). Taxonomy (NCBI): domain Eukaryota; kingdom Metazoa; phylum Chordata; class Chondrichthyes; order Squaliformes; family Squalidae; genus Squalus; species Squalus acanthias. Next base: position 46,341,766 of record CM059430.1, read on the forward strand.
ATGGTACAAGGACTAGGGGACACAGATTTAAGATTTTGGGCATGAGATACAGGGGGGGAGGGATGCGAGGAAGGACTTTTTTTTTAAAAATTTTTTTTATTTATTACGCAGTGTGGTGAGGACCTGGAACTCACTGCCGACGGAAGTGGTGGAAACGGACACACTCAATGTTTTCAAGGGGAGACTGGATAGGCACTTGAGGGAAATAAACTTGCAGGGCTATGGGGATAGAGCGGGGGAATGGGACTGACTGGATTGCTCTACAGAGAGCTGGCACGGACTCGATGGGCTGAATGGCCTCCTTCTGTGCCATTATGACTGACTCTCAAATAGGACAACTTCCAAAACTCTGGTGGAACAACCAAACCCACCAGCTAAGTTTGCTAGGAGGCTTTAAAGCCACTCTCCCTTCTGCCACCCACCACCCCACCCCCCAACCCACCAAGAATTAATATGCAGGGTTGTCCACAAGCCAAACCAATGCTACAATCCACACTATATTACAAATATAATGTAGGTCAACGTGCTAACCAAAGAACAATTTAAATAGATTCATACACAGAAAAAATATTCAGAACTGGATTAGCACACCTGAAATGAGGCGCTCTGTTTGATTTACAGGTCAGTGTATACATAAATTCAAGTAATGTCAAAATCCAGAGAACTTTATAGCACATTAAAATGAATCATATATTCATAAATGTCCTTCATCCAATCCCAACTACAGGCATTCTCAAAGGGTAATGATATCACATTAGTGGCAGTAGACTGCAAGTTACCTGTTGATTTAGTACCATGTGAACGCCATGAGGTTTTATGTCGATTGTAAATTCTCCCATGAACTCCAGAATATCTTCAATGCTTGCTGTGTAGGGAAGGCCCCGAAGACGGATACAGTCCCTTGAATTTCCAGTGGCAATGAATGGCTGAGGTAGCACAGGGATTAACGGAGCTGGGAGTGTTGAAATTAGTGGTGTAGACATGTATCTATTTAATACCTGAGATATTGGAAGAAAAAAAAGTTGGAAGGAGCTTTCACGTAATACTATCATTGCATAGCTGCTCCAACACACTTGATGCCACTTACACAGAAGCATTAAAGTCACATTTATACCTCAGCTGTGTTCGTGCAAAGCTCTTTTGCTTCACACATGCTAGGAAGTTGTAGTGCAAGGCTGGAGTCAGAACCTGACTTAACTTGGAATGATGCAAAGCAAGACCCTCCTTCGGGAGTATCACTCCAATTTGCTCGAGTCTCATTGAGCCCTGGCTCAAGACGCAACACCTTAGCAGCCCATACTAATTTTACAGTCGCATTTGTAAATGAAGCCCTAGAGGGATGGTTCAATAGTGCAAGAAAATACTCAGCCCATATTATTCGGGAGATTAACAGTCTAGATTTTGTAATAATCTTCTCTATTGGAGTTAATGCAACATAAATTCCAGACATAACATTGCTTTCTTGAGACATTCACATCCCCTACTTCAAAAAGGAATGTCTCATTGTTAGGGAAACAATCAAAAATAAAAATGCCAGTCTAGATAAGAGAATGAAGTTTGTTCTATTAATTGTTAAATTCCAGTCATCTGGCAGTTTTGACATTTTCTCTTAAAATGCTGAATTTTGCTTTAAAACCAGCCAGTTATCTGAAAGTAGCAGGTGTTAAGATGGTTCCTCGACAGGACAAAACATGTCCCCAGACTTGGTTGATCACCACTGTAGGTAGCCTATTAACTCATTGGGACTAACTTAAAAGCACATCTGTTCCTCTTCACACGTGACATCTACATACTCAGGCTAAACCTCAAGTCATCACCTATGCAAGGTCACACAAGGAGAGCAGCTCTGCTATCTCCTTCGATGCCATCAGCTAGCCCAGTGCAGTGTAGAAAGTTGCAGTCAGTACTTAGGTGACTAACATGGCTTATGAGCAGCTGCTTAATGCAAAGTTGCAGAAGGTCAATCAACACACTCCACCTGAAATTGCACTTCACAAATGTTGTTGCACGAGTCCTAATTGTGATCTGCACTGTTTGGCCGGCAGTAAACACAAAGAGTTCAAGTAACATTTTGCAACACAACAGATCTGAATCAAGCAAACAGTTGCTCCCCAGCTTCCCTCAAGTCAAGTGCTTCTGCCAAGAGGTGGTTGGAGCCAAGAAAAAGTTCTCAACTCGGGAAGATTCTCTTCTTGGACTGTGCAAGTACACCTTCTACCAGGTCAAGGATGACAACCATGGAAAGGGATGATCCCTTAATCTGGAATGCACTGCCTGAAAGGGTGGTGGCAGCAGATTCAACAACAACTTTTGAAAGGGAATTGGATAAATACTTGAAAAAGGAAAGATTTGCAGGGCTATGGGGAACGTGCAGGGGAGTGGGACCAATTGGATAGCTCTTTCAAAGAGCCGGCACAGGCATGAAGGGCCAAATGGTCTATTCTGTGCCGTAAGATTCTATGACTTCAAATGGAGGATGTTCAACACCAAATTTGAGGGATGAATTGGAAGGAGGCCATTAAAGAATGACAAACGTTTATTTATTCTAACATTGTTACATCACGATCATACGCAATTGTGATATGTTCAATCAGATGCACTATAATATGATGCAGTAAAGAATACTAACCTGCTGTACTTCTGCCGCAGTACTCCTGAACAGCTCAATGTAACGCTTCCCCAATATTTCCTTGTGTTTTTTAAGGGCATTTTGCGCAAACTCTTCACATGCAAACAACACAAATGCATCCCCAGTAGGTCTTCCATCAGGGTATTTAACAAAGAGGAGCCCCTCCTTGCCACCTGTAACAGGACACTCATTTCCAAAAAAACCTAGGACATCATCTACTGTGGCTGTGAAAGGTAGTCCACGCATTCGTATTATTACTTGGTTCTCCTTCGACAAGAATTGTGCCACTTCATTCGAAGTACCTGCATTAAAAAGTAATCTTTCAAAATGGTAGATACCACAGTGCACTCTGTAACCACCTTTTCCAAATAAGGAAATACCAGTTAATACAGCAGTGGCCCAAGGTTAGTTAAATACAGAAAAAAAACACACGATTACAAGGTGGTAAGCTCAATTATTTTAATAAATCAATCACAAAAGGACAAACCTTGAGCAGATTACAACATCACCTGAACCCCAAAATGAGTTTATTGCCTTGTAATCACTTCAAGGCTTTACTGGATAAAAAACTGTTCAATGAGAACAGAGGAGTCACTGCCATCAGGAGATAAAAGAAAGACGTGGCTGGTATATTATAAAACGATAGCTGGACTCCTGCTTCACAATAATCCTCTCCTCACCAAGACACTAATTTATGACAAAGGGTAGGCAAGGCCAAGAAAAAGTTCTCAGCCAGAGAAGACTACCAGCAGTTGACTACTAAAATTGTGGCCTTTTTTGTAATGAGCCAATTTGGATGATCATTTATGCCAATAAAAAGTCAGAATTCTTTAACAGCATCATTTCACTACATCAGGAGCTAAACCAACTATCTCTCTCTCGCTGCACCACCTCCCCCAGAGTTTTAATAACTAGACATAGCAGCAAAGTCAGGTTTCATTGCTAGCCACCAACTTCATCTGAAAGAGGGGTTTTAAAACTAATCCAAAGACTTGGCTGCCATCTTGGTTTCAATTTAGAAACCTCACTTTGCTGTAGGCTGCAAATTTTGCAATATATGATGAGAGATCTGGAGTGAAGTCAATGTGCAGGCAGATTTAAGCAATTTAGCACAGAAGGTACCAGTTAACATTATGGTAGCAACACACACTCCCCATAGCTTTATGCTGCAATGGAGGAGGAGGTTAATTCTGCAAAAGTCCTTCAAGGTGGATTCGGGGCACGTCAGACATGTTTTAGAGTGGGACCCTGTTACGCTGCATCTCCACTCATCACAGGGTTTCCTCAGGTAGTGGGGTGGGGCGGGGGGGGGAATGTTTCTCATGTCTGCCCACTTTGGAAGTGTCAGAGAGGCACAACTGGTGGAATGACAGCAGAATTCTGGCCAGTGCTACAGCTGTAGGCAACAGCCTAAGTTGCCAGCACCACAAAAGTTGAAAGCCAATTTCCTTAGCTGGGCCAGTCTTTCCATGCATGGCATTCACTAAAGGCAAATACCTACAATGGAGTTAAATACCCCTCTTCATCCAGACCGGTCAATGCCTCTACTGCTGATTCCTCCCCCAGTGACCCAGCTGTACCACTGCTGGTATGAGCACACTCGCTAAATGGAAATACCCCTGATCCCAGAAATTCAGTGATACATGGGGCATCTCATTAGCGGGCAGGGAGCCCTACTCAGCCAGTTATAGCGGTGCAGTGAGATTGCGGATTTTCGGGCCCACAGTATTCACTATGAGGAGTTGAAATAGGCCACTAATTATTAACTAAATGTACCAGCCTGTACAATAAGAAGCCTGGGGACTTAATCCATAGTTTTAAAGTGGATTCAATTCAGAGTGGGCTGGGGGGTGAAGAAAGTAATCAGAATCCATTGATCTCCTGAGATTTATTCTAATTATGTATATATTGTAACTGAAGAGGTAAACATAACATGAATCAAAATCTGGTTCTATGAATATTATGATAAATTCTTCAGCTTTGGGCCAAGTCACATATCCCATTATGCCTGGGCATAAATTTAAAACTTGTTACAATGTCTTGAACCAGATAGCAGGAGGGATTTGGATTTTTCTAAAAACTTACCTCCAGCAATTTTTAAGAATTCTTCTCCAGTAGCCTTGTATACCTGAATAGAAATAAGTTTTATATAAATCAACCATTCCTTTTAAATAGCAAAGCTAAAAAAGTGAAATTAAAAGTAACTTCACATTAGTACCCACCTCAATGTATCTGCTCCCCATATGATGTTTGTGCCTCTCGAGTGCAAGGTCTCGGTGTTCTGGATTGATGAACCTGACAAGAGCTTCTCCATTTCTTCTTCCTTGTGAGTTGAGGCACAGTGCTACACCACCTCTACAATAAAACCAGGCATTCCCATTATAAAAGTATTCACTAATGCATCCATTATTGCCAATTACAAATTTGTAACACAAAGTAAAAATACCCAGTGTTGTACTCTTGAGGTTTGTCTAAACAACATGCAACTCTTGGGGGGGGGGGGGGGGGGGGGGGGGTGTCAAGCTTATCCAATGAGTAATGAGCTATACAGACCAGGAAGGTCCCAGGAATAATCCCCAGTCTGTGCATCTCAACTGTGCAATGGTATGGGTGCTACAAATTGGGTCTTAGCACCCCGATTTAAGCACAGAAGTAAAGAGGCAGGATTCTGGCTCTTGATCTCTATCCAGCAATGCTTGCAACGTTGGACGAAGACAAGATCAATTCAACTGCAATTCCACTTATGGTTAAATACATGTTGACATTCAGTGTCAAAGCTGACATGTGAACATCTATTTGGCAGAGCACTAGAGGACAATGGTTGCTGGATGAGGGGAGGGAGAAGAGAATCATTCCACGGACAAAGTGTCTCACCTTTAGAAGAGGAGAGAAAATTGGAAAGAAAAAACTTGTACAGGCTGGCAACAGTGGCTGAGGGAAGTCACCCACACTGGCCATTTCCCCTTGTTTTATTATAAAAGATTCACAAAAGTCCTCGTTATGAGTATTTCCATCTCGAGGTGTATTTTGTTCTCATTTCATTCCAAACCAACCTATGCACCATTTCCCAGCCAAGAACACATTTCTGATGTTTACTGGCCCGAGTCTCTCCTCCTTTTACTTCTTCTCCACACACCTACCTTCCCCCTACCGCAAAAAGAGCTGTTCTCTCCTGACCACCTGGCCACTTCCCAAAAGGAATGGTGGCTAGACAACACATCTAAAAAGTGAGGAACTCACTACAAAAGGGAAACAGAACAAACCCACACCCCTTTTCTCCATGGCACAATTAGTTGGTACCCAGAAGCACCATGTCACCTGCTTTTCTGGCTGGGGTGGGGGCAAGGATGTTCATCATGCACAGGATTAAATCCAAAATAATAGCAGAGTGTGCTACATAGGACACTAAACTGTGCCACAGGGAGCAATTACCAGATTAAACTCATCATGAGGCTACCTGGGAGGCAACATATGTGCTGGACCCAATAATCATTACAAAGAAAAATAATCCTAGAATTTGTGATTTACCCTTGCCCATCTTAGATCATAGCCAGTGCATCTCTAGCAATGTCTTCGCTTCCCAACCCCACATTGCTACTTCATGTCACCACAATATCACTCCTTGGCCCCCCTCCTTTTCCTAATCTACATGCTGCTGATGGAGACATTATCCACAGACACAAGATCAGCGTATGACACCCAGCTCTACCTCGCCACCACCTGTCTAGACGTCTCCCTTGCCGGTGTTGGCAGAATGCTTGTGCAACATCCAATCTTGGATGAATCACAATTTCCTCAGCTAAACATTGGGAAGACCAAAGCCAGTCTTGCCCCACCATAAACTCCATATCCTAGTCACCGATTCCATTCGCCTCACATGGTCTCAACCCGAGCCTGGCTGTTCACAACCTTGATGTCCTATTTGACTGCGAGCAGAGCATCTGACCCCATATCTCCAAAGAAAACCTAATTGCACCTCCGACAAACTAAGGCGTCACTAAAGGCACAAAATGTTAATAGGGACAGGGATCTAACGCAAGTATTCAAAATTTTGAAGGTTTGAGGAGGTAAATAGTGGAATTTTTCCATAGATTATAAATTTATACCTTTGCTATAGAATCACTAAAGTACTAGAAGCATAAACAGGCAAGGTTAGAAGATTTCCCCCACCCCACCGAGCTAATAGACTATAGAATGCATTACAAGTACCAAGTGAATCAAAATCAATTGCAACATTTAGGAGGGAATTAGATAAACGCAAATATAAAAAAGGACACAGGGTAGCAGCAGGGAAATGAGATTAGACAGTTCAAAGATATAGAATAAGCACCCAGCTGGATGGCATAACCACCTCCTTAGAATGATACAGCACAGGAGGCCATTCATCCAATTGTACCTGCTCTTTGAAAGCTATCCAATTAGTCCCACTCCCCTGCTCTTTCCCCATAGCCCTGTAATTTGTTTTCCCCCTTCAAGTATTTAGCCAATTACCTTTTGAAAGTTACTATTGAATCTGCTTCCACCACCCTTTCAGGCAGTGCATTCCAGATCACCACAACTCACTGGTCAAAAAATGTTTCCCCATGTCACCTCTGGTTCTTTTGCCAATCTCCTTAAATCTGTGCCCTCTGGTTATTGACCCTTCTGCTACTGGAAACAGTTTCTCCTTATTTACTCCATCAAAATCCTTCATGATTTTGAACACCTATCAAATCTCCTCTTAACCGTCTCTGCTTTAAAGGAGAACAGCCACAGCTTCTCCACATAACTGAAGTCCCTCATCCCTGGTACCATTCTAGTAAATCTGCTCTGCACCCTCTCCAAGGTGTTGACATCCTTCCTAAAGTGTGGTGCCCAGAATTAAACAATACTCCAGCTGAGGCCTAACCAGTGTTGCATAAAAGTTTAGCATAACTTCCTTGCTTTTGTACTCTATTCCTCTATTAATAAAGCCAAGGATCCCAAATGCCTTTTTAAACAACATTCTCAACCTGTCCTGCCACCTTCAAAGATTTGTGTACATACACCCCCAGGTCTCTCTGTTCCTGCACCCCCTTTAAGCTTGTACCATTAAGTTTATATTGCCTCCTCATTCTTCCGACCAAACATCATCACTTCAGACTTCTCTGCATTAAATTTAATCTTCCCATTTCACCAGTATGTCTACGTCCTCATGATGTCTGTTACTACATTTCCAAGTTTCGTGTCATCTGCAAACTTTGAAATTATGCCCTGTATACCCAAGTTCAGGTCATTAATATAGCAAAGAGCAGTGGTCCCAATACCAATCCCTGGGGGAACACCATTGTATACCTCCCTCCAGTCTGAAAAACAACCGTTCACCACTACTCTCTGCTTTCTGTCCCGTAGCCAATTTTGTATCCACGCTGCCACTGTCCCTTTAATGCCATGGGCTTTAATTTTGCTAACCTATGCTGAAAAATCTTCCTCAATCTAGGAATTTTTAACTGCCACACATTCTTCGATGGCTAAAAAGGATCATACTTGCAAACTCGGGAAAACTTTGCATTACTAGACTGGGCAGGTTCAGCTCACCCAGAGCCAGAAACAAAGGTCAGCCAGCATCACAGGGCAACTGAGGAGGCAAGTAGTATTCGTATTGCTGCTGCCTCCGAAGACGCTTACTGAAAAATGGGGCGAGTCATCAACTCCACAGGTAAATACTTCGACACCAACACTGCCTTCAGTAATTGGAACAAAAGTGGCTGCAACACCAACAAGCACTTGTGCAGTACCATTATCGTAAAGAGTGTCCCGAGGTGCTTCACAGATAGGGGAGAAGGAAAACAAGATGCCAAGCCAGGAAGGATGACCAAAAACTTGGTGAAAGAGATGGGTTATGAAAAAGGTTTTTAAAAAGAGAGGGAGGTGGAGAGGTTTAGAGAGGGAACTCCAGAGAGCATCATCCAAGCACTGCTACCAATCTTGGGAGTAACTGGAATACTACAAGATATTTGGTATCCACTTTTCAGCCCCACTTGTATTCAGGTAGCAAATAGTTTGAAAAAAGTCTTTTTTTTTTTTAAAAAGTGGACAATTGGAGGAAAACCCCATTAAAAGGTATTTGATAACAATGACATCTCTGGTAAGTTGAGCCATGTACTCATGCCAAATTAAATCTATAAAACTATAAAACATTCATGGGACTGTGTCCTTATTCCAAAGCACACTTACTTTGCTATGTTTAGTCCTTTAAAAAATCTTGCAATATCTTGGTCAGACGATTGCCATGGTAGACCTCTTGCCCTAATTACGGTTTCACCATCTACTCCTTCAGCCTTGCTGCTGTAAGAGAACATTTTACATAAATTTACCATCATTGTGACTTAAAAAATGACCATTATGCAACAATTCAAAACATTTAGGGCGAAAAATTGAGTCGCGCCCCCTTTGGGGCGCTAACTTCGCCAGGGCGCTACTTTCAGCGCCCCAGAAAATTTAGTGCCCCCGCGACCAAAATTGAGTGGTAGCGCCCCAAGAGTACTACTGGAAGTGCCCCGCGGGAATATTGCAGCACATCGCACCGTGGTATTACAGGCCTTCCTCCCCTTCTTAAGGGGAGGGGCCTTGTACAGCGCAACCCGGGGCCCAGCTGGGCTCCTGGGGATCGGGAGTGCTGGCAAAAGAGCCCGGCACTCGAGAAGTGCCGGGCTCAGAGCGCAGCCGGCACTCCGCGGTGTGGGGGGGGGGGGTCATGAGGCCGGGGACGGGAGCAGAGGCAGGTGCTGGCAGGCAGCCAGCAACAAAAATGGCAAAGCAACTGAATTTTTCCCCCTTAGTCTCCTCGTAGAGAAAGCCACTGGTCTAAACTGGCTTCATTGAAATGGAGCATGTCTCATTTTCTTTGAAGATATTTTCTCCTTCTCTTGGGTCTTCCCCACATCACTCAGACTACCTGTTCCCTGGCATCTACTGCTGCCACTCAAACTAACAACTGGGGTACTTGCATGAGCAGCCCAGCTAATTTCCTTCCTACTTTCCTTCCCTCCTCCAAAGTGGCCAGTGTCTGCTCAATGCCTCTTCACAACAGCACAACTCAAAACTGAGAATTAAAGTGTTAAATACAACATCAGAGGCATGAACCCATTTTGTGATCTCTGTGGGGAAACTGGACCAAGGATAAAACATGCTGCCCCTTGCTCAGATTTTTCTAGATGCATTACTTCTAAAAGGCAAATTACTAACTTTGTTACACACAATTCATCAGTATTATTTTCTGAACATTCTTAGACTGCAATTCTCCTTAAATTACAGCAATATACACCTAATAAATACAAATATACAAGGGCACCAACACTTACCAGGGACCAGTTTCAAATTTATAGTTGACTGCTTCAAAGTTTTTGAACCCGTAATCTGAAAAAGAAAAGGAAAGTAAATATACACCAACCACTGTTGAAAGACTAAAAATGGTGAATCAAAAAAAGACACGACTTACTGTAAGGTTCGCTTATTAAGTTTAAAATAATTGCACCCATGGTGGTCACTTCAAATGCACCAAACTCATTGACTGCATTGTCTGTGCTTAATTCCAAGTCTGTACACAGCATTAAGGAAGTTGAATTGACAGAATCCTGAACACTTCCCATAAACTTACATCTTGCTTGGTTTTGTTAAATTGGAAACAATCATCCATTACTTGTAATTCAGGAATGGGATGGGATAAATAGGTTGCATCAGAGCAGACAGACATGTTATTCCAAGATATTGGTCAAAGTAGAACTTTTTTGTGTGAGGGGGGGGAGAAGGGGGAAGAAGAGGCAAGTTGATTTCAAAACCTTGACCAATACGCCAAATAAAAGTGCCAATCTACTACACTGGAACCTCCAATATCCATACTCCCAACTCTCTGCCTTACATAAGTTGCTAATGTTGATTTTATTATTTGTATTGTTCTAGTCTTTAATCATGTCCCTAGGGTTTTGCTGTTATGTATGCAAAACCAGAAAATGAGGACCATTAGCCTTTTGTTTTGGTGGGGGGGGGGGGGGGGGGGGGGGGGGGGAAAGAGGAAGAGGGAATCTTCATTATAGATCATGGAGGCTCTGCTGTAAATCAATTTTGATCACAAGATTGATCAACGTATCACATTCCTTTCTGTAATCCAACTATAAAATAATGGAATGGGGAAATTTCCACAGGTGATATTTTTTGTATCAATATAGGCTTCAGAAATTACTACTGATTAAAAATTAAAATTAAACCACGAGAGAGCCCCGTCACAAGCTATTGGAGCCCAGTAAAAACTTGCATCTGTTTCCATATCTGGGACTTCTAATCAGAGCCATAATTACAGAAAATCATTCAAATTCCTTGAAAGTGTCTCGGCACAAGACAGATGGTTAACCAGAGGGAAGGATACGTTCAGCCATGGAACTGATGGAGAGTTCTTTCACGGAGGCTGCATTTGGACAGCATTTGTCAAACTCCTTCTGCAGGTCATAAAACGAATAGAAACAGTCGGGGAGCACCAAATTCTACAAAAATAAGAGAATCAAATTAAGTATGCTAAACCAAAGTGGATGATGTTTTAAGGCTAAGGACTTCAAAACAGAACAGTTCATATTTCAATCACTAGAAGTGATTTTGTTTTGAGGTAAGGCCGGGGGGGGGGGAAACAGTTTACCAGCAACACAAAAAAGACAGAATTTTCAAACCAGATCCATAGATTTATTGCGAGATCAGTACTAAGTAACACTGAATACTAACCCTGCTTAAGGGGAACATGATTGCAGCAAGTTATGTCAGAAAGCATGGGAGAGCAGTCCTAGATGTAACAGTAGTATTACTAGTGTTCTTTTACTAAAGTACCATAAGCTCACTCAATAGTAGTGAGTAGCTAAGACACACAGATGAACAAAGTTCCAGGACACTTTAACCCCAATGAAACAGAAATTATTACTAAACAATAATCAATGGAGGGATCAAGATCATGAAATGGATAACAGAATTCACTTTATAACTACAGATTGAAGTTAGTGACTGGTATCATTTGTTCTTCAGTCCATTTTTAATAGACAAATTTATGAAATTGGGTTAATAGACTTATAAATTCCCAGAAGACCAAAGTGAACTGTACATACGAATTCAAGTAGCAATTAGATCTCGAGAGTTGGGATTGAAGGATATGACAAGGTGGTGGGGCAACAGTAGATATCACTGCAAAACATAGGCAGCCGTACTCTACAGGCGACATGACGTAACAGTCAGACTCATTATTCTAACACAAGCACTGCAAGTTTATTGAGCAGATCAAATGACTACCAGATTATGCATCACGTATAGTATTGTACCTCATGAATAGGATAAACTAGATATCCTCCCATTGGCAAGGCCACTAATTTATAGTTTTCATTGATAAATGGATTGAATCAGAATTTGATCCCAAAATGCCAGTAAAAGTCCTGTATAATTTGACCTATTACTGTAATTCTGTAATACTACCCACTGGTATTGCACTTCCAGAGGAAACATGGTCAAGTCCAACTCAAACTCAGTCCTAATCATTTTTCCTGTGCAAATATTGCAACGTTTGTCCCTTGTCCACATGGCAGTTCTGAGCAACCTTCCAAGCCTCTGCTGTTCACATGGAACTATTTTTGTAAACTTCCTTTCAGCATCCAATTACATGCAGGTACATCATAATACATTCAAAAGGCCCGAGAATTCTGCATTTACATTCAAGGTTAAGTGGACTAAAACTTGGGCCAAAAGTCATAACCCCCCCAAAGTGAAGCAAACTAGGAAAGAGATTTGTGGGTCATTGATTGTAATCCTTCATTGGCTGTAAAACTATTTGGGATGTCTTGAGGTTGTGAAAGGCACTATTTAAATGCAAGTCTTTTTTTTCCTGAACTATTTGTTAGGTACTAGGAGAGCTTCTGCAGGATTGGAAACAGCCAAATTGCAGTTAAAAGGCACTGGCAGGTTGAGATAAATATAACCCAGGTAATTATAGTCTCAACATTATTAGTGGATAAAATAATCGAAAGGATACCAAAGAATAGGTTGGGGCATTACCTAATAAGGCAAAGCTCAAGAAACAGGCAGCGTGGACTAGAAGGGAAAGGTAGCGCGGACTAGAAGGGAAAGGTCCAGTTTGTCAAACCTCCCCCGACTGCTTTGGAGAGAGAGGGCAATAGTGGAACTCCCTACAGTATTGTTTGGACTTCCAAAAAGCCTTAGACAAGGTCACACATGAGACTATTCATAGAAATCAGAGAATGATACAGCACAGAAGGAAGCCATTCATCCCATCATGACTGTGCCGGCTCTTGGTAAACCCATCCAATTACCCCTGCTCTTCAAAGCCCTGTAAAAAAAATTCCCTTCAACTATTTATCCAATTCTCTTTTGAATGTTACTATTGAATCTGCTTCAACCACCTTTTCAGGCAGGGCATTCCAGATCATAACGCACCATGTAAAAAGAATTTCCTCATGTTTCCTCTCCTTACATCTGTGCCCTCTGGTTACTGTCCCTTCTGCCACTGGAAACAGTTTCTCCTTACTTACTCTATCAAAGCCATTCCATGATTTTGAACACCTCTATCAAATCGCCTCTTGACCTTCTCTGCTCCAAGGAGAACAACCCCAACTTCTCCAGTCTCTCTACATAATTGAAGTCTCTCATCCCTGGTGCCATTCTAGTAAATCTCTTCTGCACCCTTTCAAAGACCTTGACATCCTTCTTAAAGTGTGGCACCCAGAATGGAACAATACTCCAAGTGAGGCCAAACCAATGTTTTATAAAAGTTTAGCAAAACAATGAATAATAAACCATTTTATGGGGAACCCAGAGTAGAATGTGCATCTGGATTAAGAAATTGGATTTAAAACTAAAGGAAACAGTACTCTTGGGAGCAGCACGGTCAGGCTGGAAGAAATACTGAATGGAATTATAGGGAATCAATACCTGGATCAGTGCATGGATCCCACCTGCACGCAAGAGCCAATTTCACAAGCTTGTTATTTATAGATGCAAAAATAGGAGAGCAGTAGGAATAAAGGAAGCAATTGTTTACTCTGATATGTAATTAGGATACAAATGAAATACAGTAGGCAAAAATATTGTATTTTAGGAGGAAATAATGAGCAGCATAGATATACAACGAGCACTGAAAAACTATGAAAGGGATCAGAGAATGGCAGTTGCCTCATCATTTACAATGTTGAGACAATATGGAGAAGCAATGAAAAGCAAATAAAATGTTGGTCTGCATAGCCAGAACAAATAGGAGTAAGTCTTTAAAATGTTATGCTGGTGCTTTATAATGCACTGATCAGGCTGCACTTGGAATATTGTTCACATCATCTGGAGATGAATTGGGATGTGTGCAGAGAACAAGAATGATCCTAAGTGTAAAGAGGAAAGATTGGCAAAGCTGAAGCTCCAGTCTAGAGAGAATATTGGGGGTCAATAACAAAAACAACATGCATTTATACAGCGCTTTAATGTAGTAAAATGTCCCAAGGCACTTCACAGGAGCATTATCAAGCCAAATTTGACACCAAGCCACATAACGAGATATTAGGGCAGATGACCAAAAGCTTGGTCAAAGAGGTAGGTTTTAAGGAGCATATTAAAAGGAGGAAAGAGAGGTAGAGAGGCAGAGAGGTTTAGGGAGAGAATTCCAGAGCTTAGGGCCTAGGCAGCTGAAGGCACGGCCACCAATGGTGGAGCGATTAAAATCAGAGATGTGCAAGAGGCCAGAATTGGAGTACAGATATCGGAGGGTTGTAGGGCTGCAGGAGATTAGAGATAGGGAAGGGGCGAGGCCATGGAGGGATTTGAAAACAAGGATGAGAATTTTTAAAATCGAGGCGTTGCTTAACCAGGAGCCAATGTAAGTCAGCGAGCACAGGGGTGATGGGTGAACTGGACTTGTTGCGAGTTAGGACATGGGCAGCCGAGTTTTGGATGGTCTTAAGTTTATGGAGGTCAAGAAACTTAGAGGTATATAAATAGTGAGCCCAGGATATTACATCAAAGATGAGTCAGCCCAGGAGAACAAAAGGATATTAAATGAACAAGTACACAAAAGGAACAAAAATCTTTACTACTCAAAAAGGGTGATGAGTGTTTGGAATAATCACCAGCTAAAAGTAGCGATGCCAAAGACATCAGAATTTCAGAATTTATGTTTTTTAAAAAAAAAACATCAGCCACAATCCAGTTCTACAATCAATCAAAAATCACTACCAAATTCAACCAGATCCAATTCCTGGAGCAACAGCTCATAAAATGCCACATGAAAATCAATCTCATTAGCTGCTGGGGAAGTTTGTGCACCAGGAAGCCATGTCTGATAAAATCTCAAACTTTTTTTTTTGGAAAGAAAGAGAAAGGAGACTTGCATTTATATAGTGCCTTTCACGACCACTGGACGTCCCAAAGCGCTTTACAGCCAATTAAGTACTTTTGGAGTGTGGTCACTTCTGTAATGTGGGAAGCGTGGCAGCCAATTTGCGCACAGCAAATTCCCGCAAACAGCAATGTGATAATGACCAGATAATCTGTTTTGTTATGTTGGTTGAGGGATAAATATTGGCCAGGACATCGGGGATAAGTCCCCTGCTCATCTTCGAAATAGTGCCACGGGATATTTTACGTCCACCGGAGAAAGTAGACAGGGCCTCGGTTTAACATCTCAGATGAAATACGGCACCTCCGACAGTGCAGAGCATCAGCCTAGATTTATGTTGGATGGTACCCTGGAGTGGGACTTGAACCCACAACCTTCTGACTCAGAGGCAAGTGTGCTACCCACTGAGCCACAGCTAAAAAGGAAGCTGGGATATGCAGATATGGTGCTATCACAAGCCAATTGCATCACTTCAGTTTCTAAATGACAGCGCATCATAAAAGAGACACAAACTGATAACGGTGCCCCTTTTAGTCCAGATTAGGTTTGGACTACACCAATTTGACACCTTAAATATTTTGGTTATCGGATGATCAAACATTCACAACCTTACAGCTGTCAAATTCCTTCACCTTTTTGGATGCTTCTGGGTGTAGGACCTGCCGAACGAGTAACTGGCCATCAGTACAAAGGCAGTAAGAACTTCTCCCAAGTGCTTTCAACTCACTCGACACAACCTGGTTGAACTGAAAAGAAAAATGATTCATATGTTTATTCAGGTACATTTACAATTATTGGCTCACACCTTTCTAAAGAATGTGGGAGGCCTTATGGTACACTGAAAACATTTAAACCACAAAAAGGTTGCATTGGCCAACATTCACAAAGTATCTGCTTCCTAAATCTTGATTGTTCCTGGTTACAGTACTTATGGGGTGGGGTGTTAGATTGATGGGTGGGGAGGGTGATCAAGAGACAACTTTCCTACTCCCATACCAATAGGCATGTTCCATTTCAAAACAAAGTGAATCAGAGCTTACATATATTTAACACCTGTACATCTGGGACCACTGCATAATTAGCATTAAAGTAGAAATACAATTAATGCTTTTAAAAGTGTTAAATCAACTATTTACAAAGCTGTTGCTCAAGAGGACACCTAAAATGGCACTGTATAGCAAAACATCTGCATGACTGTTTGAGCGACCATCAATTTTTTTAAATACAAGATAAATATACCAAAAGAGCAATTCCCTGTTTAACAGGTCTAGTGTCTGTTGGGGGAAGGGCACATCATCTGGTAATATATTTTCAGGTTACCAAAAAAAGGGCACAGATGTACAAATAGGCCACACCAACAGCTAGGAGTGTGTCTGAGGGTGGGGGGCAGGAGGCCGAGAGACCATCACTTAATAAGAATGATAGATTGCTCAGACAGAAAGCCACTTGAGTTTTGTGCAGTATTGCACACAAGTCTATTATTCTTTGATTTCATCAGTTGATGGGACCATACTAAAGGATTATGAACACCAAGTATAAAAAGGATCAAGTCATTTAAAGTTCCCAAGATTTTTCAAGTTATCAATTTTGAAATTGCTCTAACATCTGTGAAAACATGTCATCCCTTTCATTTCACACTTCAGACCACAAAGAACTGAACCTGAAGTGTCCTCCCCTAGCAATTATGGATGGCTCCACAAAGTCTGCAAACGCCAAAGTGGTTTGCAGTGATGGCAGCATCAAAATGACAACCACCTGCATCATGAACACAACACCCAAAATATCACTCAGTGATCCCACCAACTGGACCGTTACCAAACAATTAAACTCAGGTTAAAAGGAAAACAAACGCTGTCGGTTCAGACATCTCCGGTCTATAGGCTTCTTAGTTTGGCTTTCAAACTATATACACAGGTGACCCAGTTGGGAAAGAGTTAAAAGGAAATGCTAGTTTTAGACGTAAAGTTTCACAAGTGGAAATACTAGTTTGGCAGCTTTGTGTCATTGCCTGGACCACAAGGCAGAATAACACGTTTGACCACTTAAAAAAGACAACTAATCGCCCATCAACCATGCACACCACAATCCAACATCCCCAAATGCTCACATTACTCCTAGTTGAAAACGCTCTTCTGTATGAATAAAACTTGTTACAAACAAGCAGAATGTTTGGAAAAAAAAAGCAATACAAATTCAAAAGACCTATAGACACACAGCTCATTATCCAAAGATACTTAAGTATCACTGGTTTTAAATAAGTTAGTGGAATCATCTGGTTAAGGCCCATTCTCTAGGAATCACCACTTACACTACAATAGCATTTTTTTTAATATAAAGTCTTTTAATTCAGATTTCACCTCTACACAAATTAACCTTTAACCTGCCTCCCTTTAAAGCAGCATGACCTTAAGTATCCCACAATTTGAACTTTTGAATATTGTTATATGGTTAAATTCACTAAATAGAAACTCAATCGTCAACCTTTTACAGCAAGAGGCCTAAATGTCAATTGCTTCCAAGTTGGTGATTTCACCAGAACCATAGGGCGGGGAAAGAGAGGAAACCTCCACCTGCACTGTTCAAACGTCTCGGCTTCAAGGTGATTAGCTGAGGATATTGCACAACACAGGGAAACTAACAAGGAAACCCAACAAGGAGATAGGAAACAATAATGGGGGAAACTGAAGCAATTTACATGTACCATCATTTACATAATAATGGTCCAAAATATCTACAAAGACACACAATTCCACTAATTGACTTGCCAAAGATTGAAAGCAAGACAAAATAAAACACTCAATAGATTTTTTTAAATGGCTACAAACCTGATTTATTACTATAATTCCCATTTAGAGGGCTTTTCCAGCAATGGACCCAAAAGCCAATTACTTTTGCGCCCACATGTGGCTGAAGTAGAGGTTTTTTGGTTGAACTTACTACCTATACAAACAAAGCCGATAGCCACAAGCAGGCAGGAGAGAAGAAAACAAATACTATAAAATGCTGGAAACCAGATACAAGGATGACACGGAATTACACAGGCTAGTTGGCCTTTATTAAAAAAGAAAAGGCAGTTGGCCTTTATTAAAAAAGAAAAGGCAGGCTAGTGTTTGGGGTGCAAGACCCTTCATCAGAACAAACCTTGAAAGGTCTTACATCTGAAATTTTAATCTATTATTTTTCATTACAGATGCTCACAGACCTGTTGTGCATTTCCAATAGGAACAGGAGTGTGCCATCCAGCCCTTGAGCCTGTCCCACCATTCACCTCAACTTCATTTAACCCACCTTTTAAAAGCAGACTCTTGGTAGTCAAGAGGGGCTTGAAATATGAAAGCGTACCAAACATTGACCCCATTTCTGAAACCACTCATCCATTACCTCAGCTTTTCAAACCTGGGACCCCACAGGATATGGAAGGGGAGAGCGCTCGTTCTGGAGCCTGGGGTAGTGTGCAACAAAAGCTCCAGAATTCCAGATTGTAAGAGTTGTCAAAATGCATGAGTTGCTGGTTTAATAGACACTGCAACAATAGGACTTTTCATTTGGATAGCTGACACTTTTTTGGGGACATTTAAGACAAGGGGCTCCTAGGGAGTGTGTCCTACTGGCAGGAGGGGGGTTCCTCTTCTCCAGCCTTAAAGAGCTTGAAAACCGAAATGACTTCAAAATAAAACATACATATACATGACAACTCTCCAGTAGAAACATTAGTAGAAAAAGATTTCATTTCTGTCCATTTGATTAAATTTAACTCCTCACTTCCGTTCAGTTAAACTTCAGGTTGTTGTTGAACTGCGATAAAAGGAGTAGAAACAAAACAATTGGGGGGGGGGGGAGGGGAGGGGAGAGGAACTGGCACCGATTAAATCAAAAGGGATTTAACAAGATCTAGTTACCTCCAACTGAAAGCAACAGCCCTCGTTACCGCTAAACAAACACGTTGGGATCCACATACACGTGCTGCCTGTACATACAATGAAACCTGGGACCCATTCTATATAAATGAGCTGTAGATTTTCAAAATCCTGGATCATTGCTCAACACAACATCGAGGTCAGTTTTTATTAAAGTAAACCTTTCGACTTCAAAGCCTAACGGAGAGGGGGTTATTGCGAGTTAAAAATTGCAGTTTACAATCCATTCCTTTATAACTCAACCTTGCAGTAAAACTTTCCATTAGATGGCCATATTTGATAGTGAGCCGTGTTCACTCAAGAACACAAGGCACAGCTGATAAGAACATGGAACATTTTTAATAAAACGCTCACTAGTACGGCTATACTGGTTACATTTTTAAACCAGCACTGAGGGGGCACAATGACCGTCTCATCTCCCAGACTCAAGTTTTTGCCCAACAGTTTTAAAAAAAATTCAATTTACCCATGGTACATTTACACTCGAGGGGTCTTTAAAAACAACTTTAATTTAAATTCTGGAAAACATTCCAATTCCAGAAATAGGGACAGTTTAATCTCTCCACGGTGTTGCCTGACCTGCTGAGTGTTTCCAGCATTTGCTGCTGTTGTTGTTATAGTTTAATGGTGCTCGGTTTCTTATAAACTCAATTTGGAGCCACTGTTGCAAGTAGTGGTCGAAGTGGAAGCACCCCCCCCCTTTACAAACAGCTGTGCGACACAGATCAATCCAATCACAGGTGAATACAATTCAGCAGCCGCCCATTGAGCCGAGTGAACTACCAGCCTGTCCCTGAGTTTAAAGATATACAGAGGACGGGGCTCTCCCAAAGTTTCTTTCCCCACCCAGACAGTTCCGGGTCTTCAAATCCAAGTTCTGATCCAACACATTAATTAAAGCTTCCCAACCCTTTTAAATTTGGTTCACACGATTAAAATATATCTAGACAAAACCGGGCATTTTTGGAGTTAGGCTAAAAGTAGTCAAGTCCGAGATTCCTTCAGGAGTCAGGTGGGTCACTCCCGGGACCGGAGCTGCTTCCTGTATTTGTGTTTCGATGGTGCTTGTCATCTAAGGTTTTGTTCCCCCCCCTGTCGGTCTTTTGCAGACCTCACACGGTGTGTGTTTTCACTCAAACTCGCCGCTCTATTTTTGATCTGTTCGCCTGCAAAGTTTATCCGTCAAGTTAAAAACTTTTTCGGGTCAGGTCTGAGCAGACTCACCTGTACAATAACTCGATCGAGCGGCTCCGCCTCGCCGAGCTCCTCCGGGCTAACGCCTATCTCCTCTCTGCTCTGCTCGCTTAACTCGAGGCTGTCGGCTTTCACCCAGACTTTGTGGACTTCTCCCACCTGTTAAAGCGGGAAAAGGGGCAGCAATGTTGCATGAAACAAGTCGTTCACAACGTACCACTACAAAAGAGGCATGTATTCACCAGGGTGGACAGGTTTTGTGTATAAATCAAAAGACAGAAGACACACACAAAAAAAAATTCCAGGTCGATTGCGTACCTTCTTGTTGTGTAGATCCACAACTTGCCACACCAACAGAACTAGTTCCCTTTCATCCGAACCTAGTTTAGCCCCATTTGCACCAGCTGTTGCCCCATACAAAACCACCAGAGAATCGTGCGAAGCCGTCATGACGAAGAACTACAATAAGCAGAGGTTCAAACACACAAAAAACAAAAAAAAAAGTTCACCTTTCGAGTGATCACCTCTACCGGTCTTAAAGAAAAGAAAAAACAGGAAGGGAAGATAAGAAAGTCTTTTTTTCATAAAATAAAAGTAGCTCCTCTAAGTCTACCTGATCCCAAGGTGTTTGTGGATTTGATCGTTCACGAGGCGAAACTGACAAAGCTTGTCTCTTTCACTCTGACATGGGGAAACGATGGCTGCTTTCTGTCCTCATTTACCTGCCTACAGATCAGACCATGTGACAAGCAAAGCAGCAAGCGCCAGGGAGATTCCATTGGCTCATTACAAACAAGAAAACAGGGACGTGGCATTGCATATAATGGAACAGCCCAATCGCCGTTTCACCTTTTACTGTGTGGAATCACAAGATACCAAAGGCATCACCTTTATCTTTTTACCTGAGACGTTTCTATGTGGGGTGACTACTGGTTTGGTTGGAAGAACAGGCCACATTTTGACATTTAAATCAAACAACCCATTGAATGTTAGGATACATGATAGACATTCGGCTGCTCAAAGTGTCAATTGTTGTGAAGAGATGGGGGTCTCCTTTAGACCTATGTTAACAACAGCACCTTCAAACCCATTTAGAGTGCTCGTTTTATAGTTCTCCTGTTTCTAAGGCGTTATGCTTTGGAATCTCCAAAGTTAACAAACTACAGAAGGTTTATTGCTGAGTTTTACATGTTTATTTCAAATACTATGAGGCATTAACAGCCTATTACTGGTAGGGTTTAAATCCGTGTTGGCCGCATTCTGGCTCTGGGTCAAGGTTATGGGTTCAAAAGGTCATGTAGGCTGACGCTCCAGCGCCAGAGGCGCCATCCTTCTGATGAGACAGTAAACTGATGAATTTAAAGTTCTCCAAAACATGAAGACTTGCTAGCTCGGGTGAAGATTTCATGGAGATATTGGAAGAAGAGCGGGGAGTTCTCCTGGTGTTCCGGCTAACATTGCTCCACCAATCAACACCAAGAAAAACAGATTAACTGGCCATTCGCCTCGTTGGTGTCTGCAGGGTCGATTGGCCGCTGGACTCCAAAAATTGTACTGGCTGGCCTTTCCCCTTGTGTGGTCAATATAATGTTCCCGTTAAGCCGGTGCAAATAGAAGCATTTATTTTACCCACGAATGGAAAAGTAGCATTCTAGTTTTTTTTACAATTTACTTGTTTACCATAAAATAATCTTAACTTGTCAATCCACGGGGGTTTATTGAGCTAATTTCCAACCAGTTTCTTAAGAAATGACGGAAATTTCAACTAATTAAGGCGCCTTCCAATTAATGGATATTTTGGAATTGCTCTGCTGAAAATGATAACCGGAATATCCAGAGGAAACTGTTTCATTGATATTAATCTATGACGGTTTACCACGAAAGCCAATGATAAAAAGGATTGCACTCCCATTAATGATTAATGCTACATTGTAGATACAGTTTTCGTGATATTTTCCATCAGACCCTTAAAGCAGGGCAACAATCTGTCAAAGCAAATCGTATTGTCTTCATTCGCATCTTGAAGTCAGGCTTGCACTTTCTACCTGAAGACAGGTTATTTGGAAGCTAGTTCCTCTGATTATCAAATAGTGATTGTGGTTTCGATTGAATTCCAGCATTCACTATTTCTAACACAAAAAGAGCCACTTGGTTATAAAAGCTGTGTTTGTCATAATGACAATTTCAAGTCAGTATTTTTGCAAAATTCTATTTGCTTATCAACACATTTAACAGTATGCACAAAAATATATTGTATTAATCTGCAATCGCTTGGAAATTATGTTTAATGAAATCTATATAAAAGCAAATCCTAATATATCTTCAAAATTATAGATGTGCTCCTGGTGTAATTATGTTTAATATATTTACATTAAGGGACTTTTTATTGTATTTTCTTTACAATAAAATACAATGTATATATGGTCATGCTAATCCCTACTTTTTTAGGTCTGAATTGGGATTGCAGAATATAGCTTGTCCAGTGTAATATTTTCCTGTGTAACATATCTAGCTGATTGCGGTAACTGGAAGAAGGCCGGTGTTACTTCTGTGGAATGAAATCAGTGAAAGGATTTACTTCCGCATAGCGTGGGCTGAACACGTGCTCCGGCCTCTGGCTAACTCGGTTAAACAATAACCAGGTCTATTTGCCGTTCACCCCAGACAAATACGCAACAGACTTGCTACTGTAAACACGGATGGAAGGTGGGAGTGCAGTTCCAGGGCCGCCTGAACCACCCCAATCGGAACCCACTCAGAGACTAGTTAGAAAGTAATAGAAACAAGAATGGCCCAGCGACCATCCAATTATAAAGGAGCCAGGAAAAGTTGACCTGCAATTGTGAACACTTTACATTTGCGCCTTTACGGCACTCGGCAGGTCTGTTTGTTTTAAGCAATTTGATTGCTACCGCCCCGATCACCATGGGATTCCCATAGAAACGGCGCCACGCCTTCAGAGCAAATCTGTGTACAATAGTAGTCATTGCATCAGACAATGGTACAGTGTGACCCTTAGAGTATTCCCGTTAAGGGCACTTAAAAATATCCACCGTGTTGTTACCGCTTACTGCAATTTTACTCGTGTTAACTCTTGATAAGAACTTTGAGTTCGTTTTTGCCAGGGATTCCTAACCCATTAAAACTTTCTTTCGAGGTAAAAGGTGGTTGGTACAAATAATGATTAACCAGCCTGACCACCTTAAATATAATAAAACAAAACGCTGGCGATAAAGCTTTTGTTTGAAGGTAAATAAAACCTGCCTCGTTCTGCCCTAATTTTTCCTCATGTGACTCGGTGTTAAATGTGGTTTGATAACGCTCCTGTGAAGCGCCCTGGGATGTTTTACTACGTTAAAGGCGCTATATAACTACAAGGTGTTGTTGTTGTAAAGCAAACTTTATGGTTTGAGACAGGAGCTGGTGAACAGCATCAGTGTGGAAACTGTAAAACAAAGTGATAAACGTTTTGACTGTAATGATTTATTCACGAATTCTCCAGGATTTCTGGGGTAAATCTTTAAGTGATGGGACTAATTCTGTCATCTCACCAGGGTGCAGAATGGCAACCAACTCAATGATAACAGAGCGATACCGTTGGTTTTCTTACGAACCACTTACTAACGAGGTTGTAACCTAGAATGTAAACATGTTAAAAATCTTCAGTCAGAGGGAACTGTATTTGTACTGCTCAGGTGCTGTTCCATTGCACTGATGTGTGTTCATTTCACCGAAAATTAACTGCAAAGGGAATAAATACTCGCATCGAAAGTGAAAGTCCTGATAGCCGAATTACATTTAAAAAAAGTGAAAACAGGGCTTCATAAAGTTGCGCCAGGTCCAGTAAACCTATTTACAGCCTCCTGGAGCCAAGGGTCGACTACTGTCCCTTACATTTGTTTATCGATTTAATTCCCTAAATTCCGACCTGTTAAATCTTTTGAGTGTTGTACGTGTCATTTTAGATGGACAAAATTGTCTTTTCTTGTGTCGTACAATTTGCAAACATGAATTTCTGGTCATTTGCAGTGATAGTTCTAAAGTAAAAAGGAGGTTTAGAGAGCTATGGAGGAAGTGTGATCTTTGGAAATTTGTTCATTCATAGTCGTTAATGAGATTTTAGAAAACCCTTCAAATGTGAAAGTTTGCCCTGTATTTCTGACCTAGATGTAATTATTTTCCTAATGATAAAAGTATTTCTTGTTCTTGATTTCTGAAAATGCAAATTTCTTTCTATATACATGGCCAGTTAACACAGCGACAGAACACCGCTGACTAAATCACAACTATTCCTGTAACTTTCTAACATCACTGGTTTCCTGGGAAACTGTGGCATTCTATGCATTCTAACTATCTATCTATCTATCTAGTGTTCTTAGTTTTTAAACTTCAGGTGTCACACTTCGAAGTATTAAAAGAATATAAAAAAATGAGAGGCAGTCATTCATTCCATGCCTTTGTTTTCCTGACTTGGAGCCAGAAATTTACAAGCACTTCCATCTGCAAACTTCCCTCACCAAACATCAATTAGGCGCGGTGGCCTTTAAGGGACAGACCTATTCAAACTCATCTCCGCATTAACAGGAGAATAATACGTTGTCTGTTACACAGTATTACATTGTTATCATTATTAAACTGTGTACATTCTGACTTACTGTCAATAATACCAAAGGAAATTCAGTAAAGAAAGAGTTGCATTTCTATAGCGCCTTTCATGACCTCAGAATGTCCGAAGGCACTTTACAACCAATGAAGTACTTTTGAAGTGTAGTCGCTATTGTAAGTAGTTTATTATTAAATGAGTTGAGATGCAAGGTAATCATATTTCTCTTTTACTCCCTCTCCTTTAACATTTTATTGCAATTTTTCTTTAGTTCCAACACCTAGTCATACAATATATTGACAGTATACTGGGTACGATGTATATGGTATAGAGTAATGAGTGCTTCTTACAAAGTGGTTTTCAGTAGAGAGTGGTAGTAGTGTTAGGAAGAACTTCTGCACTTT
Organism: Squalus acanthias; assembly: GCA_030390025.1. Lineage (NCBI taxonomy): Eukaryota > Metazoa > Chordata > Chondrichthyes > Squaliformes > Squalidae > Squalus > Squalus acanthias. The sequence continues at coordinate 46,366,898 of CM059430.1, forward strand.
CTGAGTCAGTCTCTACTGGGTTTTGGTTGTGTCATCATAATTCTGTCAGTTACTGTATATGTGTGGGGTGAAGTGGGCCCTTCTCACCTGCTCCTAACGGGAGTTGCAGATTTTCTGGCTAGACCTTGACAATAGGCAACAGGTGGGCAGCAGATTTTTTCAAATTTTCCGACCAGCTCCGTGCGTACACTTTTAGTGGATTTTGTTTTGTTCTTTCTACTTGTGCCATGCACACGTCTTCAGTTGTGTTGAGGGGCTGGGGGGTGGGGCGGTGGTAGGGTGGTGGAGAGGTGTGCTCCTGAATCCTCTCAGTGCAGCAAGGGCACTTGGAATACTTGGTACTGAACTACTATCCCACTGGTCATAAGACCAAACTTATTTACATTTTGTTAAAATCAACTATATTCAGTTCTGGTGTACCCAATGTGAAGTTGACGGTGAAAATGAGAATTGTCTGGAGTGTATTATGCCTTCATTCTTTGTACTTACAGCTTCAAATTCTATTTTATGGCAATGCTGTCATTGTTGATTGAATTCGACCAAGTATTGGAGAAAATTATTTTTTTGTGTTGATATTTTAAAAGCATAATGTTTTAAAACAAAAACCATTAATGCTTTATCTACTTGAAGTCAACTGTTCCAAGCTTAATTTTACACCAAGTATGGCATGTAAAATACAGCATAGTTTTCAGATTAATTAGCATATGTTATCACAATATATTTTATATATAATAAAAATGACAGCAATCTAATTTTACATTTCACCAATTTTATTACAGTTTTGATCAACATGATCAATATGCAAGTAAAGTATTATTTTATTAACAGAACTGTCAATTTACAGTTAACCTTCCCTCCATCATAAGGTCAGAAGTGGGGATGTTCACTGATGATTGCAGTGTTCAGTTCCATTCACAACTCCTCAGATAATGAAGCAGTCCGTGCCCACATGCAGCAAGACCTTGACAACATTCAGGCTTGAGCTCATAAGTGAGAAGTAACATTTGTGCCACACAAGTGCCAGGCAATGACTATCTCCAACAAGCGAGAGTCTAACCAACCCCCCTTGACATTCAATGGCATTATCATCGCCGAATCCCCCACCATTATCCTGGGGGGTCACCATTGACCAGAAACTTAACTGGACCAGCCACATAAATACTGTGGCTACTAAAACAGTTCAGAGGCTGGGTATTCTGTGGCGAGTGACTCACCTCCTGACTCCCCAAAGCCTTTCCACCATATATAAGGCACAAGTCAGGAGTGTAATGGAATGCTTGCCTGGATGAGTGCAGCTCTAACAACACTCAAGAAGCTTGACACCATCCTAGAATCACAGAAGAATCATAGAACACAGCACAGAAGGAGACCATTTGGCCCGTTGAGCCTGTGCCAGCTCTCTGCAAGAGCACTGCAGTTAGTCCCACTCCCCTGCCCTATCCCCGTAGCCCTGCAAATTTTTTTCCTTCAGGTACTTATGCAATTCCCTTTTGAAAGCCACAATTAAATCTGCCTCCACCACCCTTTCAGGCAGTGCATTCCAGATCCTAACCACTCGCTGCGTAAAAAAGTTTATCCTCATAGAAGCTACAACATTAATTAAATTTAAAACAGAAATAGACAGTTTCCTAGAAGTAAAGGGCATTAAGGGTTACGGGGAGCGGGCAGGAATTTGGACATGAGTCTAGGTTCGGATCGGTCATGGCCCTGTGGGTAGTGGAGCGGGCCCAGGGACTGTGTAGCCTGATTCTGCTCCTATTTCGTGTGTGCAATTCTGTTAGATGCAGGAGATGGTTCTGTGATAGATAGTAGATTGGCGGTTAGGATCAGATCAGCCATGATCTTATTGAATGGCGGAGCAGGCTCGAGGGGCCGATTGGCCTACTCCTGCTCCTATTTCTTATGTTCTTATGTTCTCATGTCGCCTTTGGTTCTTCTGTCAATCACCTTAAATCTGCGTCCTCCGATTTTCGACCCTTCCGCCAATGGGAACAGTTTCTCTCTATCTACTCTGTCTAGACCCCTCATGATTTTGAACACCTCTATCAAATTTCCTCTCAATCTTCTCTGCTCTAAGGAGAACAACCCCAGCTTCTCCAGTCTATCCATGTAACTGAAGTCCCTCATCCCTGGAACCATTCTTGTAAATCTTTTCTTCACCCTCTCTAAGGCCTTCACATCCTTCCTAAAGTATGGTGCCCAGAATTGGAAACAATACTCCAGTTGAGGCCGAACCAGTGTTTTTTAAAGGTTCATCATAACTTCCTTGCTTTTGTACTCTATGCCTCTATTTATGAAGCCAGTACAAAGCAGCCCGCTTGATTGGCACCCCATCCACCACCTTAACCATTCACTCCCTCCACCACCGGCTCACCATGGCTGCAGTGTGTACCATCTACAAGATGCACTGCAGCAACTCGCCAAGGCTTCTTCGATAGCACCTCCCAAATCCGTGGCCTCTACTACCTGGAAGGGCAGTAGGCGCATGGGAACACCACCACCTCCAAGTTCCCCTCCAAGTCACACACCATCCTGACTTGGAAGTATATCGCCGTTCCTTCATCGTTGCTGGGTCAAAATCCTGGAACTCCCTCCCTAACAGCACTGTGGGAGTACCTTTACTACATGGACTGCAGCGGTTCAAGAAGGCGGCTCACCGCCACCTTCTCAAGGGCAATTAGGGATGGGCAATAAATGCTGACCTTGCCAGCGACGCCCACATCCTGTGAATTAATTAAAACAAATAGTGTGTTTCTGGCACTGTAATATAATGGACATCATAGCATTTCATATCCCACCTGTTGTGTTCGGTTTGCAGTACACCTATTGGCTTTTCAGTGCAGTGCATTTAACACAGACTTTTAAACCAAACATGCTTACCACATAGAGCTAGCTACCTTACGACTGGGAGATCATTGTACCTTATAGTCGTGGTTGCTGAATTAGTCTTGCAGTGTAAAGATAGCCATACTGGTCATGAGAGCCAGGTGTACACAAATATACCTACACTGGTATTGAATTTGATGATGATGTGTACATTATAACAGACAGGCACCAGACATGGCATTTTAGTTCTGGCAGTAGTGATGTTGAATTGAGTTGGGTGCCTGACTTTATTCAGATGAAATTGTGTCTGTTTAATCATATAAGCTGTGCAAGCATGTTGCATGAGCTAGTAGGTTCCATGCAATAAAGTCCCTTAGCCAAAGTTGAAGCTCATGGAATTGAGGGCAAATTATTGACGTGGTTAGGAAATTGGCTGAGCGGCAGGAGACAGAGAGTAGGGATAATGGGCTAGTACTCAAATTGGCAGGATGTGACTAGCGGTGTCCCACAGGGATCTTTGTTGGGGCCTCAACTATTCACTGTATTTATTAACAACTTAGATGATGGGATAGAGAGCTACATATCCAAGTTTGCTGATGACACAAAGGTAGGCGGCAGTGTAAGCAGTGTAGATGGAAGCATAAAATTACAAAGAGATATTAATAGATTAAGTGAATAGATAAAACTGTGGCAAATAGATTTCAATGAAGGCAAGTGTGAGACCATCCACTTTTGGATCTAAAAAGGATAAATCAGAGTACTTTCTAAATGGTGAAAAGCTAGAAACTGTGGAGGTCCAAAGAGACTTAGGGGGCCATGTACATAGATCATTAAAATATCATGGACAGGTACAGAAAATAATCAAAAGGCTAATGGAATGCTGGCCTTTATATCTAGAGGACTATAATACAAGGGGGTAGAAGTTATGCTAAAGCTATTCAAAGCCCTGGTTAGACCAAACCTGGAGTACCATGAGCAGTTCTGGGCACCACACCTCAGGAAGGATATATTGGCCTTGGAGGGAGTGCAGCGTAGATTTACTAGAATGATACCTGGACTCCAAGGGTTAAATTACGAGGAGAGATTACACAAATTAGGGTTGTATTCCCTGGAATTTAGAAGATTATGGGGTGATTTGATAGAAATTTTCAAGATATTAAGGGGAACTGATAGGTAGATAGAGAAAAGCTATTTCTGCTGGTTGGGGAGTCTCGGACTAGGGGACATAGTCTAAAAATTAGAGCCAGATCTTTCAGGAGTGAAGTTAGGAAACACTTCTACACCCAAAAGGTGGTAGAAGTTTGAAACTTTCTGGACAAACTAGATGCAGGAAGAATGTTCCCGATGGTCGGAGAGTCCAGAACCAGGGGTCATAATCTAAGGATAAGGGGTAAGCCATTTAGGACAGAAATGAGGAAGAATTTCTTCACCCAGAGAGTGGTGAACCTGTGGAATTCTCTACCACAGAAGGTAGTTGAGGCCAAGTCATTAAATATATTCAAGAATGAGTTAGATATATTTCTTAAAGCTAAAGGTATCAAGGGATATGGGGAGAAGGCAGGTACAGGGTATTGAGTTTGGATGATCAGCCATGATCTCATCGAATGGCGGAGCAGGCTCGAGGGGCCGAATGGCCTACTCCTGCTCCTATCTTCTATGTTTCTATGTTTCCACAAATGGCAATTGATGTTAGGTCAATTGTTAATTTTAAATCTGAGATTGATAGATTTTTGTTAACCAGAGGTATTAAGGAATACGGGGCAAAGGCAGTTATATGGAGTTAGGTTACAGATCAGCCATGATCTCATTGAATGGTGGAAAAGGCTCAAGGGGATAAATGGCCTACTCCTGTTCCTATGTCCCTATGAAAGTAAAGTTATTAAATGTAGTATTCATATTTTATTAAAATTAAGTACAGCTAGTCATTTGTTTACATTTCTAACTCAGATCATGTAATTCTTGTAGAAGATCAGCCATTATCTTAGTGAATGGTGGAGCAGGCTCAAAGGGCCAAATGGCCTACTCCAGCTCCTATTTTTATGTTCTTCAGAGTAGAATGCTGGGAAAGGTAATCTAGATTTAATTACATGACAGTGACACTAACTAATTGGTGCTAATCTCAAGAATTTGAACTAAGTATTCCATGTTCAATTGTGCACAAGTATGGCAAGTCATAAAAGACAGAAATGCTTTTACTTACAACAAATTACTTTGAAATGCAGTGACCGTTACATTGGTAAATGAGGCAGCCATTTTGCCCAAAGCAAGATCTCACTAACAGCAGGAGTCAAGTGACCAGTTAACTTGTTTTTGGTGGGTGGTATAAAAACTGAAAATGCTGGAAATACTCAGCAGGTCAGGCAGCATCTGTGGAGAGAGAAACAGAGTTAACGTTTCAGGTCGATGACCCTTCGTCAGAACTGGAAAAAGTTGGAGATGTAACAATGATAGGGGCAGAGGTTATGGTCTGAAATTGTTGAACTCGATGTTGAGTCCAGAAGGTTGTAAAGTGCCTAATCGAAAGATGAGGTGCTGTTCCTCGAGCTTACGTTGAGCTTCATTGGAACAGTGTAAGAGGCCGAGGACGGAGAGGTCAGAGTGGGAGTGGAGCGGAGAATTAAAGTGACAGGCGACCGGAAGCTCGGGGTCACCCTTACGGACTGAACGGAGGTGTCTCTTAATCTCTCCTGCCTTTCATCCTATCACAGACATTCCCTTTTGTTCTTTCCTCCCCTCCCCCCTCTCCCTGCCCCTACACTTGCTTAAAAACCTGTTACATCTCCAACATTTTCCAGTTCTGACGAAGGGTCATCGACCTGAAACGTTAACTCTGTTTCTCTCTCTACAGTTGCTGCCTGACCAGCTGAGTATTTCCAGTATTTTCTGTTTTTATTTCAGATTTCCAGCATCCGCAGTATTAGTGTTTTTGGTGGTGTTGGTTGAGGGAGGAATGCTGGCCTGGACATCAAGAAAATGCACTGTTCTTTGATTAGTGCAATGGGATCTTTAACATAGACTACAGACAGTAGCTATGTAATGTATTAGTACTTGCACTGGGCACCAATACAAATAGATTACTGCAATCAGAAGTGTTGATATTCCATAACTATACAGTAAGATGTGATCTGAAATACTGTTTCTGGGAGGTACATTATGGTTAGCTGGGTAAGGTTCATACACATTTTTTTTTAGCAAATTCCTGTGTAGATGCATATAGCACTACATTTTTGTAAGGCCCAAGCATAGGTGCAAATGGCACAGATGTGTGGCAGGTTTATCTGTTGCAAAGTGCCACTGTCTTTGTGCCTTCTGACCCAGTTCCTTGCTAATAGTCTCTTGAGCCCAGAACAGCAGTATTTCACCTACACTTATACAAAAGCAAAATACTGAGGATGCTGGAAATCTGAAATAAAAACAGAAAATGCTGGAAATACTCAGCAGGTCAGGCAGCATCTGTGGAGAGAGAAACGGAGTTAACGTTTCAGGTCGATGACCTTTATTTCACCGACACTTGTTCACTCCACAAATGGCTGTTGAAAATCCATTTGGTGGACATATGTTTTGCTTGAGATCTTGCATGATGTGAAGTAACACTGGAAATACATTCTTACTGACAATGGCAATGAAGTGCTCAACCCTGCACAACATTGAGGAATAAGGAAAAGTGTTTGGCCAAGAGTGATTGAACAACACACCAAAAGAAGAAATGCAGCAAGCAGAAACCAAGTACATTATACAGACTGCAGGGTACAGAAAACAGTCTGTTACACAAACGTGCCAGAGAATAGCACTAAACATTAAAACGTGGTCTGCCAACAAAGTCCTGCAAATAAATGATAGAAACTTTTGGCACAAAAGGATGAGCTGCAAGGAGGATAGAGAAAAAAAAACACATGGAAGAAAAGTCATTACACAAAAAAATCATATTATATAAAGAATACATTACAAACATTTGCTAAACAAAACCCGATGTAAAAATAAAAGCAAAATAGTTGTGGCCAAGAGTTTCCGCTTTGGGCGCAATCAGTGACCGGGGCGCAAATTGTACTCAAAATTGCTCTAGTTTTGAGACGTGTTTTTTTTCTCAAGTTTCCACTCAAACTCATTTGCCAAATGTAAAATCTGCCATGAACCAGGGCAATCGGGCAGCCTTTTAAAATGTAATTAAAAAAAAGAATGTTTTTGCATTAAAATATATTCCTTGATATATTTAAGAGTGGTGACTTGGTGCAGTTTTATTAACACAGCTGAAAATGGGTTTATCACAAAAAATAAGCATTTTTAATCAGAGTGCCTAGTCCACCAATTTAAAATTACTTTACAAAAACCTATACAGAACCATTTACTAGTTACATTGGTACAGTCGTCAGTCTCTTAGTCAATTCATAAAAAAATTAAATTTAAAAGCTTTAAAAACGTGCCTATTAGTGTCCTTGCGGCTAAATAAACCAGCTTAATTTGAAGAGCCTCCTCGAAGGCCCGCGCACGGGTGCAATTAGCAGAAGCTTGCAATGGTGATTAATTCAATCTGGGGGAGTGACCAGTTTTGTGGGCGGGGCCGGCTTCCATTGGATGTTTTTTAAACCAGTGCAGAAGATTGTGGAAACTTTATTTGCGCTGAACGTAATTTGCGTTTAACATTCTTCGATCTTTTGTGCTGGTTTGGCTGATTTCGGGTGAATAGCGCTGAAAAAACCAGCGCAACCTAGCGGAAACTCCTGCCCCAATACAGTCTGGATCTAACAAAGCGCTATGCTGAGTTTGTAGGTGCTATTTAAAGTTAGTTATGTTACACTGAACCAAAAACTGTCAACTGGGTGCTGCAGTGTGCTTATATGTTGGCTCAAAGTTTCACTCCCCATGATGCTGGTTTCTAATGTTTGGGAGGGACCAGGGGACAATATAACATTAAGAAGACTGTAATAAATTTAGTAAGTGCTCAGGAGATCCAATGGATAACCTGAGCACTTTTAAAATCCACCTTCACACCAGACTGGAGTTATACTGCACTTTGCGCCAATCCCTGAGAGCAGGTTAAAATTGCAGATGTTGTGATCATGTCAGCTTTCGGGCAGGTAAGAGCCAGGGCGATTAGTTGGGGAGGTGACATCATTGCATGGTGACATCATCATCTGATTTTAAAGGATTTTTTTCTCACCAGTATTTTCTCCTGAAGCCATTGGCTTGTTTCTTCAGTACGGTTCTATGGGTGTAAGCTGCCTTGAGGTAGTTTGCCCGAGTGATCACATATGAGCCTTGATATTGTGTGTTGGCAGGCCATGGTGAGCTTCACAAGGTCAATGTAGTCCTCAAACCGGAGTCCACACACGCACACCTCCAGCAGCAGTTGTTGGATGCAGCCTGATAGTGCCAGCTGCAGATAGTGGATACCTGGTCCAGGTGAGAACGTTCAAGGTCGAGCTGGCACTGATAACACCATCCTGCATTTTGGATTAATATTATGAAAATCATCACTGAGCCCTAATCCCAAAATTACAATGTTGTTACATGAAACCATTTTAATTGATGAAAATACCTGGTCATTGCTTGGCACACATTAAACAGTGTGTAGTAAAAACAAATTATAACATAGGCAGTGACTGCTTTTCACACTATTATATGTATCCCTATGCAATTACAAGTAGATCTATAATATTAAATTCAAATTTTTCAGTGAATTTTTGTATGAAGCACAAAAAAAACAAAGGGTGACTGCTGATTCCTAAGATGGTTTTAAATTTCCTCTCACTGGTTAAAGTTGAGCTATAAACCCTGATTTGCAGAACATTAAAATGGTATTGCATAGAATTTCCAGCACAGAAACAGGCCATTCGGCCCAACAGGTCTATGCCAGTGTTTATGCTCTACACGAGCCTCCTCCCACCTTACTTCATCTAACCCCATCACCATATCCTTTTATTCCTTTCTCCATCATGTGCTTATGTAGTTTCCCTTTAACTGCAGCAAACTGGCCCATGACAGACGCTCGATTGTGCCAGCAGCTCAAAGAGCAGGCTGTGCCAACATTTGTGACGGGAGTCCCTTCTCTAATTTAAATAGGTTACTCGCACATGAAAAGATTGGCCTGTAGCATTCTTAGCTGGGAATCAAAATCCAGTAACGCAGCAGCTCCTAAAAGGCTGCAGCTTGCCATTGAAGCAGAAGCTGTGATGGCGACAGAAATATTCACAAAGGCGCAGCAGAGACATGCGGGCAGCACTGTGTGAAGGGTTGGAGGTTCTGCTGCAGGTGGGGCACCAAAGGAGGGTGACCCCATTTGAGGCTGAAGTCTACCCTCCAATAAAAGCACAGGTACAAGCCGGAAAGAGGGAGATCTCAAACCAAATCAATACAATAACTCAAGTCCTTTGTACATATTTGCTAGTATCAGAGGGAGCGATGTGACTATGAAGCATGCCATTAACCTAAGTTGGGATCTCTCTGAGAGATACCATTTAAAGCATTGCACAACATGTACCTTTTCGTACACACTCTTTCACTTGCTTGATACGTGTATGCTCGACTGACTGCCTGATGTGGCAGATGTCTCCTGCAGTGGCTTGGAAGGATCTTGTAGCATGTAACCTTAATTTCACGTAGCCTTGGATCAGTAGTAGCACTCTCATAGCTGAGTCAGAAAGTCATGGGTTCAAGACTTGAGTACATAATCTAGACTGACATTTCTAGTGTTGTACTGCCGGAACGGATGTCTTTTGGATGAGATGTTAAACCAAGGTTCCATCTGTCCTCTCAGGTGGAGATAAATGATCCGTGGCACTAGTTGAAGAAGAGCGGAGGAGTTCTGGTGTTCTGGCCAACATCTCTCCCTCAACCAACACCACCAAAAATAGATGATCTGGTCATTTATCTCACTTCTGTCTGTGGGACCTTATTAGGCACAAATTATCTGCCAAGGTTGCCTACATTACAACAGTGACTACACTTCAAAAGTACTTAATTGGCTATGATGTGCTTTGGGATGTCCTGAGGATATGAACAGTGCTATTTGTGTCAATCATTCCCAAGATGGGAAACTCGGGCTAGATCTTTCACCTATTCATTATGAATGGGTGGAAATCTAGCCTTATTAATGCCATATGTAACTGTGGAAGTAGCAAGACAGGTTTAAAAAGGCAGGTTTTGAAATATAAGAACATAAGAAATAGGAGCAGGAGTAGACCATTTGGTCCCTCGAGCCTGCTCCGCCATTCAATAAGATCATGGCTGATCTGATCTTGGCCTAAACTCCACTTTCCCGCCTGCTCCCCATAACCCTTGACTCCCCTGTAACTCAAATATATGTCTATCTCCACCTTGAATATATTCAATGACCCAGCCTCCACAGCTCTCTGGGGTAGAGAATTCCAAAGATTCACGACCCTCTGAGAGAAGAAATTCCTCTTCATCTCCGTTTTAACTGGGTAACCCCTTACCCTGAAAATATGCCCCCTAGTTCTAGATTCACCCACGAGGGGAAACATCCTCCCTGCATCTACCCTGTCAAGCTCCCTCAGAATCTTATATGTTTCAATAAGATCACCTCTCATTCTTCTAAACTCCAATGAGTATAGGCCCAACCTGCTCAACCTTTCTTCATAAGACAACCCCTTCATCTGAGGAATCAACCTAGTGAACCTTCTCTGAACTGCCTCCAATGCAAGTATATCCCTCCTTAAATAAGGAGACCAAAACTGCATGCAGTACTCCAGATGTGGTCTCACCAGCGCCCTGTACAGTTGTAGCAAGACTTCTCTACTTTTATACTCCATCCCCCTTGCAATAAGGGCCAACATTCCATTTGCCTTCCTAATTACTTGCTGTACCTGCATGCTAACTTTTTGTGTTTCATGCATGAGGACCCCCAGATCCCTCTGTACCGCAGCATTCTGTAGTCTCACTCCAATGAAATAATAATTTGCTTTTTTATTCTTCCTACCAAAGTGGATAACCTCACATTTTCCCACATTATACTCCATCTGCCAAATTTTTGCCCACTCACTTAACCTATCTATATCACTTTGCAGACTCTTTGTGTCCTCCTCACAACTTGCTTTCCCACCTATCTTTGTATCATCAGCAAATTTGGCTACAGTACACTCGGTCCCTTCATCCAAGTCATTAATATAGATTGTAAATAGTTGAGGCCCCAGCACTGATACCTGTGGCACCCCACTAGTTACAGTTTGCCAACCTGAAAATGACCCAATATCCCTACTCTCTGTTTCCTGTTAGTTAGCCAATCTTCTATCCATGCTAATATATTACCCCCAACGCCGTGAGCTCTTATCTTGTGCAGTAACCTTTTATGTGGCAATTTATCGAATGCCTTCTGGAAATACAAATACACTACATCTACTGTTTCTCTTTATCCACCCTGCTCGTTACATCCTCAAAGAATTCTCAGAAATTTGTCAAACACGTTTTCCCTTTCATAAAACCATGTTGACTCTGCTTGATTTTATTATGACTCTGCTTGATTGTACAGCACCTCATTGTAATGTTCCCACCCTTGTCTATAAATGTGATACTGTGGTGATAGGTGCAATAATGCAGGACTGGAGTAGATACCTGGAACCAAGTGGTCTGTTTTGTTAAGACAGGGAAGATTGGGAGCTGCAAACAGAGCCTGGATAAATAAGGAAGGATAAAACTTCAGAGAGGGGAAGAAGGAGGCACAAAGGCATTATAGCAAGCAATGTTGACAACAAGAGGTGGTGAACCAGTGTAATGAGATAACGAAGAGTAGTTAGGATTTTGGAAAATTTAAACAAAACCAATAACTTTGGGAGAGTGGCTTTGATGAAAACAAAATTTCCATCCTGGAAAGTATGCTTATTTTGTCTGAGTGTTTTTGTAAAGTGGTGGAAATCCAGTTCTAAAATAGATTCCAAGGCCTAGAAATTGGATATAGCCACAAAACAGGCAGTATTAAGGCCCAATGATGTTAAGCCGCACCACCTCAAAATGCTCCAGGTGGCACGCAAAATTCATGCTCAGTCCTGATGAACATGATTATAGTCTTGATTTTAGCGCTAAAACTGCTGCTCATTGGCTTAATGCTCAACAGGTGGACCAATATCGGGCCCAGTCTAATTCCCAGTCATGTGTGGCACAGGCTTTATTCAGTACTTAAAGGGGAGGTGCATTGATGCTACAGCACCTCATTGTCAAGCCAGTTGGAACTGCAGCTGCAAGAAGAAGAAGAAGAAGAAGAAGAAGGAACTGCAAAGCCATGTTGGAGCATCCTCAAAGGGAGAGAGCCCGGAGATTTTCCGATGCGGCTTTGGAGGCACTGGTTGTGGCCGTGGTGAGGAGGCGGGCTGTCCTCTTCCCACACACTGGAAGGAAACCCGCGCCACACACCTCACGAAGGCTCTGGCAGGAGATTGCTACCCATGTCATGGCCAGCACTGTGGTGCCAAGGTCGGCCATCCAGTGCCAAAAGAAGTTTAATGACCTCACACGATTTGTCAAGGTGAGTGAAGGCTTTAGCAAATGCCATATCCCAACATCTGCACCACAAGCCTCGCACACTGCTCAATGCACCACACCCCCAGCACTCACTTACCAACAATCTCTACCTATCACCACTCACACCTCACAATCAGAGCTTCACTTCACTCTCAGAATCCTACCACTGCTGCAACATTCATACCTAAATGCCCCACCTTGCACACAGTGATAGCTATTCAACTACGACAGGCACATCACCCAAACATATGGCACCACACTCACTCACACACTTCTCTTTCTCTTGCAGGCCAAAGTCGCACATAACCGGAGGTAGCAGTGGCAGACAGCTGGAGGCAGGCTGACATCCACAACTTCAGCCAGCTGGAGGAGAGCCTTCTGGACATAATTGGGTGGCAGATCATAGAGGCCGTGGCAACCGGCAAGTTTGAACCCCTTGGGGACAACAACAGTATGCTCAATACTAATCCTTCTTCTCACATCCCACTTTCCGCTCACCCACAATCTCTTCTCACTTTCAAGCTGCTGATGCTGTATGCATGCATATCTTGCCTCCCCCCGCAAACCCTCCTCTCACCATAACCCAACTCTTGTGCCTTTCTGCTTTCAGATAATCAACAACAAGCACCTGAGCAGCCTGTCTCCAAGCGATGGTGGAGAGCGAGGGGGAAGAAGAAGAAGACACAGTGTCACTGCATCTGTCACTCGCAGACACCAGCTCAGAAAATGGCACTGTACATACTTTAGAGGCTAGTGTAGTAACGGGATCTGCACAGGGTTGAGGCACTGAGCACGAGTGGGCTGCAGCAAGGCCTGGGGGAAAGGGTAGCTATGGGGCCAGCTTGCCGGAGGGCGAGTTCTCCTGCACAGGACTCAAATGAGGACCTCGATGGGATGGCCTTCAGAAGAAGGGTGATGGGCATGCACACCGAATTGCTAGGTGCAATGGCAAGCCTGCCAGAGAGCCTCTTGGCAATGTCGAGGAGCATGGAGGAGTCCGGCTCCAACATTGCACGGGGCTCTGCACAGAGCTTGGAGCCCAGGATTTCCAGGCTGGAAATGATGGAAGACTCCCGAAGAGACCGTGTCAACCCAGACGTGATGTTGCTTGTGATGGGCGATGTTGCGGCTGCCATTTTCAGCACAGGGGTAAGTGACCCACCATCTTAGTGCGGAAGCGCAGATCGCTCTCATGCAGTCTCTGCTTGGTGCCATCCAAACTCAGACTGCTCTCATCTGTGTCAGCTGTGGCTCATTTATTAGCAGCCTCGCCTATGAGTGAGAAGGTTGTGGGTTCAAGTCCCACTCCAGAGACTTGAGCACAAAAATCTAGGCTGACACTGCAGTGTAGTAATGAGGGAGCGCTGCACTGTCGGACGTGCCGTCTTTTGGATGAGGTGTTAAACCGAGGCCCCATCTGCCCTCTCAAGTGTATGTAAAAGATCCTATGGCACTATTTTGAAGAAGAGCAGGGGAGTTATCCCCCGTGTCCTGGCCAATATTTATCCCTCAATCAACATCACTAAAACAAATTATCTGGTCATTATCACATTGCTGTTTGTGGGAACTTGCTGTACGCAAAATTGGCTGCCGCGTTTCCCACATTACAACAGTGACTACACTTCAAAAGTACTTCATTGGCTGTAAAGCGGTTTGGGACGTCCGGTGGTCGTGAAAAGCGTTATATAAATGTAAGTCTTTCTTTCTTCCTCGTGCAGTCTCAGCTTGATGCCACCCAAGTTCAGACTGCTGCCATCGTGGCTGAGTTTACCACTGTCGACCAGGGCTTGCAGGGTGTCGCAGCAGGCCAGCAATCTGTGCTCCAACAGATTGCTAGGAATGCTGAGGTGCCGCCCCGGGGGAGTGGCATTGGATCAGTGGAGCAGGACCCTGCTGTCCTCTCTCAAGAGGACAGCATTACTGTTCCTGCCATTGCCCTTGCTGCTGCCTGTCAGCCAGCCAGCCCAGACAGGTGCCGCCCATGCCAATGTAGTGCAGTCTGCAGCTGGGCCTTCTAGGGCCACAGCTGCTCGACGTTGCCCTGCGAGGCCATCTGAAGTCTCCCCATGGAAACTCAGCAGCCTTCCACCAGCCATGGTGCAGACACTGGGGGAGCACTTCGTAGGAGCACTAGGACAGGAAAGGGCACCCGAACGACAGGCACTAAGGATTGCAAAGAGGTGATTAGTTAATATTGTTGAAAAAGTGTGACCTGATTTTTAATCAATTTACTAATTTTATTTGGAATCTTTTGTGGTGGCTCTCATTTCAGTTCTATGCCCAGGAGGAAGCTGTGATATTCCATAACAGAGGGATGGTATGATGGGGATGTGGAGAGCAACAGGGATCTGGGGTTTCATTATTTGGAATCGGAGTCTGATGAGGCGTTCACGGACAGCTCATCCGGAAGGGGGATTGGCTGCCTGTCTCCTCCCTCCCTCCTCGTCCTCTTCCTCTTCTTCTTCCTCTTCTTCTTCCTCTTCTCCTTTGTCCTCCTCCTGAGGTGGTCCCGCAATCCCTGCTGGCAAGGGCTGTGCCCTCATGACGGCCAAGTTGTGAAGCATGCAGCAGACCACCACAAAATGGGACACCCGCTCTGCCGAGTACTGGAGAGCTCCTCCCGAGTGGTCAAGGCAGCGGAACCGTTGCTTCAGTAGCCCGATGGTCTGCTTAATGATGTTCCTGGTGGCAGCATGGCTCTCATTATATGAGTGCTGGGCAGGAGTGTTGGGGTTGCGGAGGGGAGTCATGAGCCAGGTAGAGAGTGGATAGCCTCTGTCTCCGAGCAGCCACCATCGAGTTTGCTGTGGTGGCTGGAAGATTGCTGGCACACCGGACTGATGCAGGATGAAGGCATCGTGGCTGCTGCCAGGATAGCGGGCATTGACCATCAGGAAGCGCTAGGCATGGTCGCCCACCAACTGCACATTCAGTGAGTGGTAGCCTTTGCTGTTACAGAAGATCTCGGGATTGTTATACAGCGCTCGCTAAGCCACGTGGTGCAGTCGATGGCGCCCTGCACCATGGGGAAACCCGCTATCCTGGCAAAATCACATGCGTGCTCGTCCTGCTTCTCTCTACTCAGAGAGTAACAACATAGTCCCTTCTCTTGGTGTAGAGAGTCTCAGTGAACTCCCAGATGCAGTGATGGACAGTGAACTGGGAGATGTTAGCTATGTCTCCTGCTGCAGACTGGAAGGATCCACTGGTGAAGAAATTGAGGGCCATGGTGACTTTGAATGCCACTGGGAGAGCTGTGGTCATCCAGCTCTCAGGCTGCAGGTCTGGTTGCAGGAGGTGGCAGAGTTCTGTGAACACCTCCTTGGTGAAGCGTAGCCTTCTAATACACTGCTCCTCACTTAAATGGATATAAGAAAAGTGCTCTCTGAAGACCCTAGGTGCGTCCTGTTGAGAGTCCTCCTTCTCCTCCCTCTGCGCGCATCTTCTCATCTTCTTCGCTGCCTTCACTCCCTCTCCCACATATACTCGCGGGCGAGGTCGACTGCCAGTAGAACCTCCGTGATTGTGAGCAAGTGTTGTGAGCAGAAGCCATTAAATAATAATGAAGGCGTTCTCCACTTGCAACAACACTCCCTGTTACCTTAGAATCTTGCAAGAAATTTAGAGAACTGCTGGATTTGGAGAAAGTTGCACAAAGCCAGTCAAACTGCAGAAACATGTCAGGTGCAAGTGATTGCTGATGATCCTTTTAAATACCTCTGCTGGAGCCTCCTTCCTGCTTGCTCAGCTTGTCGTACTTAAGGCATGCCAGTAAGTTGAACAGCGAACTCCAAACTCGCAGATCGAGCGTCAAGTGAGCGTTGCACCCTCACTGACGTCACGATCTGCTTCATTGCCATGATTTTCACGATCGCTGATATCAGCAGCGCTGCGGGCCATCTGAAAATGGTGGCCGCCGTGGGACCCACAGACAGCTGGCGGAGGAGTGGCGGCCCCCATTTTTTCACCTGATTATGGCAGTAACGGGTGGTGAAAAACCATCCAACATTTAGGCCCAAATGTTTTAGTGGAAACTGAAATGGCTGCTCATGGACAGTTCACCTAACGCACACATAGAGAACTCTCCTTAACCTAATAGGATCTGTTAATTGTATCTCTCATGGCGTGGTGGGGCTGACAAAAACCTAGCTTCCAATTATTGTCAGGTGTTGAAATAAGATGGCTGTTGAGAAAGGAAATGCAACCAGTATGGGCAATTAATCCATTGCCGACTAAGCTGTTAAGACTGCAGATATTTTGTTGGCCTCAGTTCACCAAAGAAACCGCTTAAACTTCAAAGGAAGAAATATCCCTATAAAACATGGAAGCTTCCAATGTTCAGTTTCTGTTCATCACGCCATTTTGGATAGAGCTCCGTGGTTTTCCAGTCTTTACCTGTCAAAATGTCAACGCAGTTGTCTGTAGTGTAAATTACAGCCTGTGCTTTTTAGTATCTTGCCTATGTTTGCGCTTCTTCATTTAGTTGGCCAGTAGATGAGCCTGTACAAATTGGTATAGTATGAGAATGTTTGCTGCCATCTGAAACGACATGAAAGATTTTGGGAACCTTTTACATGTTTTCCAGTTGGTAATTTCCCATAATTGGGGTTAATTGTTAGAGCTGGGCAATGTTAACTCAGTGTGGTAGAGATTAAAGCTTGCAAGTTTAAGTTTGTAGGCAATGCAGAAACTGTCATCAAGCAGTTCACACATGAGTAGGGTGTTCAAGCAAAGTAACAATAAACTATAAAGTGTGGTAAGCAGCAGTATAAAGGCTGCTAATATGGTAAATGTACATTTCAGCCTTTTCAATTCTGGGTAGAAAAAAAAATGCCTGGCAAAAACCAATGGCTGACACAATAAATATAGAGGCAGGAAACCAGTGTGTAGCCAAGTGATTGAGCTGCACAACACTCCAACTTCCTATTTGATGGCTGGTGAAGGAGAGGTGGTGCAGAATGAGGTGATAGCAAGGAGGGTGGTCTGCTTGTCACTTCAGGTCACTCTCTCCATAGGATAGCATTGCAGCATGCCTGGAAGGCAGCAGAGGAAGAGGACTTCAGGGTGCAGCTGTTACTGCCAGTGCCAGCCCTGTGATGCAAGTTAGCTGCAGTGACATTGCAATAGCTGGCACAACTGTATCTGGCTTTTTTTTATTCATTCATGTCACCAGCAAGGCCAGCATTTATTTATTGCCCATCCCTAATAGCCCTCGGGAAGGTGGTGAGCCACCTTCTTGAATACAACTGAGGGGCTTGCTAGGCCATTTCAGAGGGTAGTTAAGAGTCAACCACATTGCTGTGGGTCTGGAGTCACATATGGGCCAGACCAGGTAAGGACGGCAGATTTCCTTCCCTAAAGGAACTTAGTGAACCAGATGGGTTTTTACAACAATCCAATAGTTTCATGGTCACCATTACTGATACTAGCTTTTTAATTCCAGATTTATTTAATTAACTGAATTTAAATTCTGGAGCTACCGTGGTGGGATTTGAACTCAAGTCTCCAGATTACTAGTCCAGTAACATAACCGCTATGCTACTGTACCCGTAGATGGCTGTATACTGGCCTAGAGTAGACAGTCATTGCCAAGTGGCTGCGCCTCTGCCTGTTAATGTGGGTGGAGGATAGTGCCAGGCAGGCATAGCATGCCTCTGCTGGAGCCTGGCATCCCTCCATTACTCCTCTTTTCTTCCGAAAAAGGGAAGTAAATAGGATTCCCACTGGGAAAGCCATTGTTCAAATATCATGGACGTGCCAAACAAAAGGCAATGCCAGAACACTTGGCACTAAGCTTCCCGATCAATGAAGTGGAAACAGGAAAGGAACAAGAAAACAAGCAAGAAAATGTTGCTCCAAATCGTACTATAGGGCTCTTTAAATACACGTCTGTAAACAACACAGCTGAGCAGTCCTGGATGTCTATTTATACGGGTGTCTAGATAACTATACCGGCAAATTGTGTGTCCACCTAAATTACATCGGGGCTTAGTTTGACTAAAATCAACTGCAAAAATCGCTGTGTGCTATTGATGCCAACAAAAAACCCACCTGGGTGGCTAAATGGGTGGAAGCTTTGACTTAACGGATCTCCACCCACTTTACACATCTGAATTGCAAAAATCTACCCCTTTCCGTCTAGGCTCATGCATGAAAAATAGTCAATTGGACGAGGTACCAGAGGGTTCCCAAGTGGCCTATTCCTGCTCCTATTTCTTATGTTCTTATCTCTCAGTGTGAGGAGAAAATTGGGTGAGGGAAAAATAAAACTTTATCAAAGAGCAAATGTTGATAGTGATAGTAAATTCATACAATAAAATATTTAGATTGCAACCTGTCACATTGCCACTTCAGTTTGTTTCCATTTACAGAACAATCAACACAACTGTAGCATTCTCATGGCAGTAAGGAACTTCTCTCATCATTCACATCAACCATACAGCAATCACATCACAATCATGAAGAGAATCATTCTTTCATCAGTCACATTGTAAACAGACCCAGCATAAGAACATCCAGCCAGTTTAGAAAGTAGTCATAGAATCTTACAGCACAGAAGGAGGCCATGTGAAATGTGCCTTTGTTTTACTCATTTACAAATTGAGATATGTTTTGAAAAATATGTGATTTTAAATGATTATTAGTGATTTTAATGCAATACATTTATATGGAAGAATTGGCCCGTTGGGATTTGTAATCTTAATCAATTTGAGCTCCTAAACATATTTGACTATAACTAGATTTTGCTTCCTTCCTGAAGACAATCTACAACTTTATGTCAGTGAAATGCTTAAAGATAATGGCCCTGAAACTTCTAGGCTCCTGTACTAGCAGTGGATGCGACGGCGGTGGGACTTCCGGGTGTCCATGGCGATATACGCTGACTTTGTCAGTAACCCCTATCGATGGACAGGACATAGACGAGAGTCCAGTCAGCTATAGGGCGACTATGCCCAGGGAGGCCCAGCAAGCTGCACGGGGAGGGAAAAGGATGGCAGAGTTCATGGCCCAAGACCACATTTAAAGGGCTACAGTAAGATAAAGAGGCCACAGCACTGGAGGAGACATGCAAGGCGGCACCTGAGAAAGGAGCCAAGAAGAGGGCCTCAAACTTTACAGAGTACCATGTGGCTGCACTGCCGAGTGACATAAGACAGAGAAGAGATAGTATTCTTGATTCTGGAGCCTGCCAATGCAGCAACCCATGTGATGTTCCTTCATCATCGCTGGGTCAAATTCAGGAACTCCCTACCTAACAGCACTGTAGGAGTACCTTCACCACGTGGACCGCAGCGGTTCAAGAAGGCGGCTCACCACCACTTTCTCAGGGGCAATTAGGGATGGGCAATAAATGCTGGCCTTGCCAGCGATGCCCACATGCTGCAAATTAATTTTTAAAAATGTGGAAGGAGGTGGCAGTTGCAATCCGAGGCACCTCCACAATCCTAGCAATGTTGGAAGCAATCTAATGACCTTACAAAGTCAGCAAAGGTAAGTGACATGCCAATTAAGTGCCAGGACTGTCTGGTGAGACCCTTAGAGAGAAGCCATCACCCCCTGCCCTCAATAATTATGAACTGCTCTGGTTTCCCAGAATATATAATGCTTCATATATCAGTGTGTCTCTCATGTGAACCCCCTCCTCTTACTTCACCAACCCCCACATCCTGCCACATGTTAGCCCCTGGAAGCTCATCTCCCATGTTCAAGTGTCAGTACAGCTCCTTCCATTTCTAGTGCTCACTTGAGATAAAAGTCCAAAGAGGCTGGGTATGCGGTCTTCTTGCAGGAGAAGTTAGGTGCAATGTTGAAGAATGGCAGACTGCAGGGGACACTCTGCTGATATCCAGCAGTTAACCAAAAAGCAGGAGGAGGCCATGGAAATTCTGCAGAGTAACTTCCCAAGCTGTGGCAGATGGAGAAGTTGGAGGATACATGCCCACAATCAGTTCCTGTTGACCAAGTACATATATGGAAGCTACGATAATGGAGATAGACAAGAACTTGAATAAAATGTTTGATTGAAGCAGCAATAGAAGCCGATGAGGATCTCATTCAGCTACAGCAGACCTCCGATAATCATTGCTTAGAAACATAGAAACATAGAATCTAGGAGCAGGAGTAGGCCATTCGGCCCGTCGAGCCTGCTCCACCATTCAATACGATCATGGCTGATCATCCAAAAATCCAGTACCCTGTCCCTGCTTTAATCCCCACAGTACACATATCCCACCCTACCCCCGTAACCCCACGTATTTAATTCCCCCTAACATATCCCATCCTATCCCCACATATTTAATCCCCCCCTAACACTAAGGGTCAATTTATCAAAGCCAAATCAACCTAACCTGCACATTTTTGGACTGTGGGAGGAAACCGGAGCACCCGGAGGAAACCCACGCAGACACGGGGAGAATGTGCAAACTCCACACAGACAGTCACCCGAGGTCAGATTCGAACCCGGGTCTCTGGCGCTGTGAGGCACCAGTGCTAACCACTATGCCACCGTGCTGCCCGCTTCTCTCTTGTATCCTGAGATTCAATATGGAAAGATCGAGCACAGGAAGTAGCTGAAAATGAGATACCAGGCCTGCCCATATCTGGCCCAGCTGGCATAAACTTGTTCACCCTGTCTCTTCCACTCTCACTTGCACTCACCAGCCCAGATAGAGTTACTGAGAATTAACAGGACAGTGTAGATGATGAAATGTCACTGGGTGAGTCACTGAGCACAGGGAAGCCACAAGGTAAATGTTTGGAAGTGGAGCCTTCAGAACAGTTATTTCCTGGCTGCAGAGCAAGTGGACGTTAATTTCATGGGTCCTTCCATGAAATGTAGGATGCTTGCAGAGCGTCATATGCACGCGGAGGCACTGCGCAGCCTTTCAGCAGACGTGCAGCGGGCGGGTGGCATGGCTGCGGAGTCCGATGCCAACTTCTGCTGCACCACCCAAAAGGCATTTACTTCCACGCAGTACTTGCTGGAGAGACTGACATCTCCAGGAACATCTTGCATGCATCCCCCTTAACAATGAGGCCTCCCCGGCCAGTCAATGTTCCAACTGTGGCAGGGAGGATCAGCTAGGCGACCCATTCCCAGGTCCCTGACACTGCCACCTTGGATTTAGTGCTAGGATGTCTGGACGAATGGGCCAGAGACAGGCCTCCCATGCAATTCTTCCTGTCCTTGTGGAATAAGCTACGTTCCGCTTGGCTCTTTCCCCACGGTGATGGAGCCGAGATGAGGAACTCAGCGGTGTGGGAGATTGTGGGCTCAAACCCAGATCCCACCACTCGATGGCACTGAACATTGGTGTGCTGGGGAGTTGCTTTACCATGCTGTAACTCCTGGGAATTATTTAGTCATACCTAATATGTCTCCACCTGTTTGAATGAATCCAAGTTCTAATCTTGATCTCCTTGAATTAATTTCAGCAGCACACCCTCTTGGCAAACCTGAGCTAATTCTCCCAGTAGTATTAAGTCAGCTTTTACATAGGATTACATAGAATTACATAGGATATACGGCACAGAAACAGGCCATTCGGCCCAACCAGTTCATGCCGGCATTTATGCTCCACCCGAGCCTCCTCCCGTCTTTCCTCATCTAAATCTATCAACGTAACCCTCTATTCCCTTCTCCCTCATATGCTTGTCTAGCCTCCCCTTAAATGCATCTATACTATTCGCTTCAACCACTCCCTGTGGTAGCGAGTTCCACATTCTCACCACTCTTTTGGTAAAGAAGTTTCTTCTGAATTCCCTATTGGATTTCTTGGTGACTATCTTATATTGATGGCCTCCAGTTTTGCTCTTCCCCACAAGTGGAAACATTCTTTCTGTATCCACTCTATCAAAACCTTTCATAATTTTAAAGACCTCTATTAGGTCACCCCTCAGCCTTCTTGTTTCAAGAGAAAAGAGACCCAGCCTGTTCATCCTTTCCTGCTATGTATAACCTCGCATTTCTGGTATCATCCTTGTAAATCTTCTCTGCACCCTCTCCAGTGCCTGAATATCCTTTTTATAATATGCTTTTGAATTAATAATGCTCGTTTCAGGATATTAAGGCACTTTGACTACTCTTGTTTAAAAATGCAAAGCCCTGAAATTGCTGTATCTACTTCCACCCTGACCTGCTTTTTATTCACCTTCACAATAACTAAAGATGAAGCTTAATCCCTTTCAAATCCACCTCTGAGCCGTTGCCACTTTCAGGGAGGCTGAAATCCAGCAAAACATGCAAATTGTTCAAATATATCGGTGCAAAAAGATTCGCTCTTTCACTTGTTTAAAAACCTTTAACAATAAACACAAAAATACCTTTGCTTTGTACTTTCGGTTATTATTTGGAATTTTATTTTAATTTTCTGATAGGCAAACCCCTATTTACCTCATTTGAAGTTACAACATAGTAAAATAATTAGAGCTCCGAGCATTTGTCATCTGAATCTCTGAAGGATGTTGTTGTGAAGCAAAGTTCTTCGTCCCGAGTTTAGCCCCCACGCCCGAGGATAACACGGTGTGCGGGGGGTTAAAATCGGAGCAACGTGCTACTCACCGGATCCACGCTCACTTCGCGCCACACACCTCTTTTACAGATGCGATTTGGCCAGCGTGCGAGGCTCGCGCCTGCAAAAGTCGGGGTCTGATGATGTCATTCAGATCCCGACGTTATTTTAACCCGGGGCTGTGCGATTCCCACACTGTGCCGGTCACATCTCAGGGAAGCTGGCCTGAGAAGGCTCCAGGGCAGAAGAGGCCAAGGTAAGTGAAAAACGTAACATTTTTCAAAGGTTTTCTTGTGGCCCTGGGATGAGTAGGTCTGCTCCTCCGGGTCCCACGAGGAATCCTTGGCCCTCCCCCGCCCCGGCCTCCCCTTCCCGTTCCCGTGACCGTGATTGGCTTGGACCCCCCTCCATCACTAACCTTGTGCCGGGGATCGATTCCTTAGGACCCTGGTGGGGGCTTGCTGCAGAAGATTTCTCACTCCCGCCTGCCAGCCTTCATGTCATTCCTGTCGGGATTGAGCGGGAATCGGGCCTGGGAGTTAAAGAGCCTGCCACTCGCCCTGCTGCCCCCATGCTGAACTCTCACTCTGAGTTGAAATCAGGGTTATCGAGACTTGAACAAAGTAACTTTTCTTTTCCTCTTTCTATCCTAAAGTCAGTGATATGCACTGGATGCAGGTACACAGGAACCAGGAACCCGCCTGTACCTCACCTCACTCAAGTAGGTATTCTTCATGTGCTAGTCTGGACAAGTGTTAGCAGACTATTCAACCATAGGAGTCATCGCAGCTTTTTAACACTTGCCTGTGCTCATCCAACATCCACACGCAGCTCATAAGGCAGCAATCAGGAAGGGGAACTCGGGCTGATTTCTTTTTCCTTCCCTGACCCAGGCCATTTGCTACATTCCCACTGCCAAAGCTGAGATCAGCTCGCACAGACTGGGGATGGATTCTGAAGGCCTTCCTGGACCACGTGGCTCGATGCCACATCCACACAGCCCACTTGCCCCTCTGAATCATCATGGACGTTTAAGACTAGTGTTGCTAAATGGGGTCTTCGTACTTCAGAGGGCTTCTCGGTTCAGGCAGTATTAAAAGCTCAGCCTTTACGTAATGGAGACTTAATACATATATACTTTTTCATGTTCTCAAGCTTTATTTCAATAATTCATACTTTTTACACCGCTTGAAGCAAGTTGTCCAATGGTTAAGGGAGATTAAACACCAGCTGGCAGACAATCCCATTGGCAAGTGAGCTGTGATGACTGTCACCTAAGTAATTTATGAATGATGTGATCTGAAAGGTGTGACAGGCTGGAAAGTGAAGCGATCAACAGATACAAAGCACTAAAATACTGCAGAGAGGATGCTTTTTTTCTCTCTGGCTTGCTTGTCAATCTCAGGTAAGTTTCATAAATCCACAATCTATGCATCTTTCAAGGGTGGATTTAGAAGCATTAGAAGGACAAAATATGGTGAAATAATTGCAGCAGTTGCAATAAGTCGACAAACTCCCAATTTGAATGTACTGTAAAATCCTGTATTTAAGCTTCAACTTTTTAGACATTAATCCTCTAAGTATAAAGGGTCAAAGATGCAAGTGAAATGTATTCAGCAGATTTTGCGATACTTCTACATACACATAGACAGGATGATATCTCAGTTTAAATCTCAGCCTCCACTAGCAGTGTGTGTTCATGTTCTTTCTGGTACATACATGCAACGGGAGATAATGTAAAACTGAAAATAGAGAATTTTAAAAAAATAGATGATGAAAAGAATCTGAGCTCCACAGATAAGTCAAACATCTTTTATTCCTTGTTGTCCAAAGGAAGCCTGACTTGCTGAAATATTGCATTTGATATGAAGAAACTCAAGTTTTTGCAGCATGTGTCAGCCTCAAGAATGTGTGGTTTCTGTACTCAGGTCTCCTGCTTCTGTTCATGTGAAATCACAGATCACAACCTGCAGGCTAGGGTCAGGGAGGAGGAACAAGAGATGAGAAACTTGAATACTTGGCTGTTCCATGAAATGAACCTCCCCTGAATAATTCCTCAGAACAAGACGATGCCAGCTTTTCTGGCAGATCAACTTCTTTCGTTTCTGAATGACCTGAATCATTACTAAGTGCCAGAGGCAGGCACGATAACTTTTAATAATTTCTTCCTGGACCCACTTTCAGATCCTGAAGGGCCGATGCAAGGGAAAAGTGGGACTGTTCACACAGTGCCACTAAATATTTACTTGTTCGATGTTATTTGCACTCTGATACCAATCGGGACTTTCAGTACTTTGCGTCTCAATGACTTTCTTCCTAATGTTTATAACTCCTGTTATCGCTAGCTCATTCCTGTTAGACCCAGGCACCAGTCTGGCCTAGTTAGCGCAACATGGAGCTGTCTGAAGGCAGAGAGGCCGAGCAGAGAGAGTGATGTGTAGTGTAATATCTGGTGTGGGGCATCAGAGCAGGGTAAGTCCTGTTAAACTGATATAGACTCATATTTACTTGTGATTAGAAATTAAAAATCCTGACCATACCTTAAATCACTGCTACAACAAACCAAACCGAATGTTGCTTTAATGCTGCAGTTTTGGTGCTGGCATGGGCTTCTCTTTGCTGTTGATCTGATGTCACAAATTATGGTACACTGTGAGCGAGACCACCTGGTCTCAAGGTTGGCCTCATTATGTATTCGCAGCAAGTCCCCAGCCTGAATTGGGCCTGTTTGTGGGAGCTCAGTCAGCAAGGGTTGGGAAATAGCATCCAGCTACAACTCTTAAAAGCAGTAGCCGTTATTTAAAGGGGCGACTTGGAAGTTGCTGGGCAGAAAACGGGAAGCGGCTATCAAACTCCGCAGAGTGCCTCCATCTTCAGGTACAAAAGCAAGACACTGCGGATGCTGGAAATCTGAAATAGAAACAGAAAATGCTGGAACACCTCAGCAGGTCAGGCAGCACCTGTGGAGAGAGAAACAGAGTTAACACGTTCCTCTGACTGACCTGCTGAGCATTTCCAGCATTTTCCATTTTCAGGTGTTGCTTTTGGAGGTGTTTCTGCACCAGAGGTGGTTTGTCCTAATTGGGACAGCAGGGCACCTTCCCACGGGAGAACTGCACACTCTGCTTGGGGGTGAACAGAGCAAATGCTGGGCCAAACAGCCAAAGAAATAAGGCAATAGCCTCAGGAAGTCTGACAAGATAAGGCCAACCAGAAATGCACTACACCAAATAGGTGGGCAAATTATGGATGCCACAAAGAGCTCCCTCTCACCCTGTTACACTCAACAACAACAACAACAACAACAACTTGCACTTATACAGCGCCTTTAATGTAGAAAAACATCCCAAGGAGCATTATCAAACAAAATTTGACACTCTGACTGAGACTGCATGCCAATCCCTCAAAAAACAGCTTTCATCCAACTTCACATGCATTGCCATACCTCAGCAGGGCGCACTTCATCACTACCACTTCCGACGGGAATTACTACTTGAATATCTCCTGTCTGTTATTATCTGAATGCAGTGCCTGAAAGAGAGGTGAAAGCAGAGTCCAGAGGAACTTTCAAAAGGGAATTGGATATATACTTGAAAAGGACAATTTGCAGGGCTGTGGGAAAGGGCTGGAGTGTGGGTCTCACTGGATAGCTCTTTCAAAGGGCCAGCATAGGCACGATGGGCCGAATGGCCTCCTTCTGCACTGTATAATTCTATGATCATCAGTGTCTTCGTCTGCTCTTGACTGCAGGTGAGCATCCTCCTTGACCACTGATTTGTTGTGAGGCTTTTCTGAATGGGAAAGCTACACAGCATTTGGCAGATTACGATAGTTTTGGAGACTCTAACATGCCACTGAGGTCACAGAAGAGCTGAGTGAATTGCTGAGAGTTCAGCTTAGTGTTGTTCGTTATATTTACCTCCATTGCAGGAACTGGAAAAAAGGGGCCCTGACTCCGCCTTTGTGTTTAGTCAGAATATTTAAATCTGATGCATTGCTTGGAAGCATTGTGTGTCAGATGTACAATTATCCTCTTATGTTTTATACTTCAATTAAGATAGCTTGTAATCTGAGCTACTGACAATTTAGGCAAGTGCTGTGAAGTTTTTGTTTATCGCCAAGCACAAGATAAAGAGAGGGTACTATTTCCAGCAAGTCGATCTGACTTTTGAACACGTTTATATATGTAACTGCAAACATACCCAGCCGCAGGTAATTGTTTCGCAAATGGAATCTGTGCATTTTATAAATAGATCAACCGTAATGAATCCAATTGTATGAGAAATTAATTTAATTTCGTAAGCAGGATTTCCACTTCTGCACAGAAAGCTAAGAATGATTGTCTTCATTGACAGTCATTAGGGCGCTTATGTAACCTAACTTTAAATGAAGGAATCATGGCCGTCTGATGTGCCAGTGGTTAAGTGCACTGTGTAGTGTGGTACTCTGCTATACAGACCAGGAAGGACCCTGATTTTATCCCATTACCTCTCCTTTTGCCTCGCACCATCATCCCTTTTGTCAGTCAATCTCTCCTGCCTTCCATCCCATCACAGACCTTCCCTTTGTTCTTTCCTCCCCTCCTCCCTGCCCCTGCTTAAAAATCTCTCCTCCCTAACCTTTTCCAGTTCTGACGAAGGGTCCCCGACTCGAAACGTTGACTCTGTTTCTCTCTCCTCGATGCTGCCTGACCTGCTGAGTGTTTCCAGCATTTTCTGTTGTTATCCCTGTTTTTATCTCTGTTCTTGCCTAAATGATCTGATGTTAGCTGGGGCAACAGTGTGGGTACTGCAATTGATATCAGCGTCACTAGAGGGAAGTACAAATCAGCCAGGGTTCACACTCTTGATCAGTCTCTAGTGACCCCGTTCTGAAAAGTGCACATGTGTTTGGACGTCGGATGAGGACAGGATTGTGCTGACTTGTGATGTCTTTCAGTGTCTAGGCTTTAGCAATGTTTGGGAGAGGTCAAGTCAATAAAATTAATTTTTGAAAGGAACTGTTACGCTGTAAGTAAAAGAGACAAAAAGAGAAACTGTGTAAAATCGATAATAAAATCAGAAAAAACTGGAATTGCAGTGTTAATCTTTTTACTGTTAGACGTGCTGTATTTCCAGCATTTGATCTTGTTATGTTGAGTTGAACATCAAATAACTGAAGTTTAGTGATTTTAACTATAGTACTTCTTAAATAGAACCTCAGTATCTTCTAAGAAATGCTCATATTGAGAGAAGATGCAGATGGATTATGAAAACAGCAGAGATAAAATTCTCCAGTCTAGATGTTGCACCTGGTATTCTACCTCTTATTAACATTTGCACAACGACTGCTGGCTGATGCATTGCTGATATTTAGGCTGGTGGCAGTGTTCATTCTCAATATGGAAAAGCTGGAGGAGGGGCGGGGCGGGGTGGGGATCTGTTTCAAATCAACTCTCTGCACTAAATACAACCTTATTTCTACCATATAGTCCTTGGCTTGTAGTAACGTATGTTACTGACTCAGGCAACCCTCACTTTAAGTTCACGAATGTGCTTGCTTTAAGGACACAATGACCCAGACCCTGTTACTCTTCAATTTATAGTACACGTTGTAGTCGGAAATTAAAATATTCACCGTGCATATTAATCCCCTTGAATTGCCAAACACCCTTTTTACTAATCCTGTGGTAGGTATTGGTTGTGAGGTAAATAAAAATCAGTAAACAGCAAGTGTACACCATGTAATTTGCAGTACAATGAATCAGAGCTTTCGAGGGCAGATAATTGCAATGATATAGATTGGGTGACTCTGCTTGTGTACTAATAATAGGCTTCACAAGCTTGTTGTCCCTGAAGCTGTTGTGGAACCTGCTGTTATGTCACTAGGGGCACGGACTTAACAGGCTCACCTGGCACCTTACCTTGTTGCACTTTGCTGCATTAAAACTTCTTTTTAAGGAAACAATTAAAACCATTTTGTTTTAAAGTATAATAATAAACAAATCATCATTTGACAGAGATGTTCAAAATCACGAAAGGTGATAAGGTAAGCAGGGGAAAATTATTTCCACTGGTCGGTGAGTCAGCAACCAAAGGGCATTGGTTTAAGATCATTTCCAAAAGCACACAGGGAGAGGTTAGGAGATTTTATTTTATGCAGAGGGTTGCTAGAACACCCTACCAGAAATAACGGCAGAGGCAGAATCCATAATGATGTCTTTTAAAGGGGACGTGGATAAATACTTCATGAAGCAAAAAAGTAAAAGGGTATGGGAAAAGGACGGGGGAAGTGGGACTAAGTGGATAGCTCTTTCTGAGAGTCACTACAGGCACCATGGGCCGAATGGCCGCCTTCTGCGCTGTAAATTTCTACGGGTGGTGAAATTCAACTTCGGGGGGGGGGGTGCAAAATGGGTGATAGCAAATCGGTCGCTCGTTATACACCCTGTCTGATTCTTCTCTTCATTGACTGCATATCGGGCTAGGATCCACTCCCGCCCGTTTTGCGCCTCTGTCGAAGTTGAATTTCACCCCATATTATTCTTTAAATAACGGAGTCTGAAGCAAGGGTTCAGTAAACGCTCAACCAAGGCAAAAAAAAACCCAGGTGGTAGAATGACTCAGCAGTGAGGCAGAGTGTTTCACAGGGAGTCAATCATGAGCTTTCAAATAATGAATTAATAATTAGAAATGAACATACTGTGTGAAAAAGAATGATTGAAAGGAATGAAACCAAAAATAAATTGAATGAAAAGAATGTTGAATAATTGTGATTTGGTGCGGAGAGTGAGCTAATTGCGTTCAGATGTGTCGCAGTCCTGCAGATGCAAGTCTCCTGAGGTTGGCGAATCAGTAATTGCAGTTCATGCGCTGACTGGTGGAGATTAATATGGTCACTGCTGATTTCAAATTAAATAAGCAGAGGCTTTTTGTATAGTCCACCATTTCCAACATGTACAAAAAGTCACAGATTGATTCCTGGGATGAGAGGGTTGGCCTATGAGGAGAGATTGAGTAGATTGGGCCTATACTCTCTGGAGTTTAGAAGAATGAGAGGTGATCTCATTGAAACATACAAGATTCTGAGGGGAGATTGACAGGGTAGATGCTGAGAGGTTGTTTCCCCTAGCTGGAGAGTCTAGAATTAGGGGGCATAGTCTCAGGATAAGGGGTCGGCCATTTAGGACTGAGATGAGGAGGAATTTCTTCACTCGGAAGGTTGTGAATCTTTGGAATTCTCTGCCCCAGAGGGCTGTGGATGCTGAATTCATTGAGTATATTCAAGTCTGAGATAGATAGATTTTTGGACTCTAGGATATGGGGATCGGGTGGGAAAGTGGAGTTGAGATCGAAGATCAGCCACGATCTTATTGAATGATGGAGCAGGCTCGAGGGGCCGTATGGCCTACTCCTGCTCCTAATTCTTATGTTCTTATAGATATCAGTTTCAATCAGAATGTGCTTTTGTGAATTCATGAGCCTTGTCACATTGGTTAAAAGCAAAGGCTAGAATGTGAGATCAGATAAAAGGGACTGACAGACAAAAGGAAATGTTCTTGGTTTATTTCAGCTCCCGGTGGCCTGTCACTTTAATTCTCCACTCCACTTCCACTCTGACCTCACCGTCCTCGGCCTCTTGCATTGTTCCACGGAAGCTCAGCGTAAGCTCGAGGAACAGCACCTCATCTTTCGTTTAGGCACTCTACAGCCCTCTGGACTCAAATAGAGTTCAACAATTTCAGATCATAACCTCGGCCCCTATCACATTTATATATTTTTATTTTATTTTTTCATCCACCCTTTTGTTTGGCCTTTTTTTCTTCCCTCCCAGAAGCTGGCAGCTGTCCTTCATTCTGCCAGTGCATTTCACACTTCATCTAGCCTCAACCTGTCACATTACCACCTCCTCTCGCCTTGAATATCTCTTAATGTCTCTCAATGTCTCTTAATCTCTCCTGCTTTCTATCCTACCACTGACCTTCCCTTTTGTTCTTTCATCCCCTCCCCCTTTTCCCAGCATTATACTTGCTTTAAATCTATTTCATTTCCTGCTTTTTTCCAGTTCTGATGAAAGATCTTCAACCTGAAACGTTAACTCTGTTTCTCTCTCCACGGATGCTGCCTGGCCTGCTGAGTTTTTCCAGCGTTTTCTGTTGTTAATTCATATACCAGGTACTGGTTACCTACTGCTTTACATTTAGCTACCACTTAACACCTAGTTGTCTCTCCTGGCCAGGAGACAGCTAGATAAAAGAACAAAGGGGGAGATGAAGAGACATTAAGAGACATTAAGAGATATGCAAGGCTAGAGGTGGTGTAAATGTGACAGATTAAGGCTGAAAGAAGTGTGAAATCCACTGGCAGAATGAAGGACAGCTGCCAGCTTCTAGGAGGAAAAAAAAAAGGTGGGGGGGCAAATAAAAGGGTGGAAAAAATAAAATATAAATGTGATTGGAGCTGAGGTTATGATCTAAAATTGTTGAACTCGATATTGAGTCCAGAGGGCTGTAGCGTGCCTAAACGAAAGATGAGGTGCTGTTCCTCGAGCTTACGCTGCGCTTCCGTGGAACAGTGTAATAGGCCGAGGACAGTGAGGTCAGAGTGGGAGTGAAGCGGTGAATTAAAGTGACAGGCCACCGGGAGCTCGGGGTCCCCCTTACGGACTGAACGGAGGTGTTCCGCAAAGCGGTCACCCAATCTGCGTTTGGTCTCCCCAATGTAGAGGAGACCACATCGTGAGCAGCGAATACAGTATACTAAATTGCAGGAAGTACAAGTAAATCGCTGTTTCACCTGGAAGGGGTGTTTGGGGCCCTGGACAGTGGGAAGAGGGGAGGTGTAAGGGCATGTGTAGCATCTCCTGCGCATGCACGGGAAGGTGCCGGGCGAAGGGGAAGGGGTGCTGGGGGTGGTAGAGGAGTGGACTAGGGTGTCGCGGAGGGAGCGGTCCCTGCGGAATGCTGAAAGGGGAGGTGAGGGGAAGATGTGTTTGGTGGTGGGATCACGCTGGAGGTGGCGGAAATGGCGGAGGATGATCCGTTGAATGTGGAGGCTGGTGGGGTGAAAGGTGAGGACAAGGGGAACCCTATCGTGGTTCCGGGAGGGAGAGGCAGGGGTGAGGGCAGAAGTGCGGGAGATAGAACGGACACGGTCGAGGGCCGTGTCGACCACGGTAGAGGGGAATCCTCGGTTGAGGAAAAAGGAAGACATGTCGGAAGCACTGGTATAGAAGGTGGCATCATCAGAGCAGATGCGGCGGAGACGGAGAAACTGGGAGAATGGAATAGAGTCCTTACAGGAGGCGGGGTGGGAGGAAGTGTAGTCCAGGTAGCTGTGGGAGTCAGTGGGCTTGTAGTGAATGTTAGTCAATAACCTATCCCCAGAGATGGAGATGGACATGCCCTTACACCTCCCCTCTTCCCACTGTCCAGGGCCCCAAACACCCCTTCCAGGTGAAACAGCGATTTACTTGTACTTCCTGCAATTTAGTATACTGTATTCGCTGCTCACGATGTGGTCTCCTCTACATTGGGGAGACCAAACGCAGATTGGGTGACCGCTTTGCGGAACACCTCCGTTCAGTCCGTAAGGGGGACCCCGAGCTCCCGGTGGCCTGTCACTTTAATTCACCGCTTCACTCCCACTCTGACCTCACCGTCCTCGGCCTATTACACTGTTCCACGGAAGCGCAGCATAAGCTCGAGGAACAGCACCTCATCTTTCGTTTAGGCACGCTACAGCCCTCTGGACTCAATATCGAGTTCAACAATTTTAGATCATAACCTCAGCTCCAATCACATTTATATTTTATTTTTTCCACCCTTTTATTTGCCCCCCCCACCTTTTTTTTTCCTCCTAGAAGCTGGCAGCTGTCCTTCATTCTGCCAGTGGATTTCACACTTCTTTCAGCCTTAATCTGTTACATTTACACCACCTCTAGCCTTGCATATCTCTTAATGTCTCTTAATGTCTCTTCATCTCCCCCTTTGTTCTTTTATCCCCTCCCCCTTTTCCCAGCTTTACTCTGGCCTTAAATCTATTTGATTTCCGGCTCTTCACAGTTCTGATGAAAGGTCATCGACCTGAAACGTTAACTCTCTTTCTCTCTCCACGGATGCTGCCTGGCCTGCTGAGTTTTTCCAGCGTTTTCTGTTGTTATTTCAGATTTCCAGCATCCGCAGTATTTTGCTATCGTATAGATGTTAGGTGGCACCAGTTACTGGGAACTCAGAGGCTAAATCAATAAACAGTTTAAAACGCACAATTTTTCTAAACAATCGCCACCAATTTAGTGCTGTATATAAATATGTTCATTGTATTAAGATTAAGGTGTTCCCAAACTGCGGGCAGACTTGCTGCAGATTCTACATTCTCACCCCACAGAATTTAGTTGGGAGTTGCCACAAAAAAATTGCCTTGGGGTGCCACAGAATTCAAGGGGCCCTGAGGATAACTTGTTTACGTTCTTTTTTTAAACACTTGTTAAGTGAATAAAAATCATCACTCGTGTGTCTAGTCTCTTACCTCAGTGCAGCCACCAACCAGTTAGCATTTCATGTTTTGAAACACCCCCAAGAAGGATCACAATCCAAAGTGTCTTTGTGTCCAGTGCTTCCATTTTCTATGTTGTAAAGGCACTCTATTATTCTCTGACTCTTAACTTTGCAATTCCATGTAGACTGCAGCCTGCCTGTTGCCAACTGACTTGTTCGAAATGTTGGACAGTGAGAAATGTGAGATTATGTTTAAATTGTAGGTGACCTTGGCACAGCGCACTGAGGGGCACGAACACCCGATATCACAAGAGTGCACAAAGCAAGTTTGCTCTTTTCTCTCAGATGAGTTCCCAATTCACTGACTGGCACTGTCAGGCCCCTCCTAGTGGAGGGCTGGAGAGCAGCATTGGCAGGAAAGTAGGAGCAGGCCACCTGCTCTTTTTGTTGAAGGGATGTGTGTGACTCCCTGTGACCTGTATGTAGAGAGAGAAAAGCCACAAAACAAATTGGGATAACCTCGTTGAATCTCATTGTAATTTTTTAAAAGCTCATTAGTTAATTGAAGCAACTTTAACGCATCAGGCACTGCATCATAGTGAGAGACATTAAGTTGAATGTGTCACAGCAGGTTCATATTTACACAAAATTAATGAGGTATCTATGAGCTATTATCAGTGTTAAGCAATGGGATGCATTAAACCTTATATAGGGACTTGGTGACAGAATGGATCAGCATGATGCCCTTTCACCTTTGAGACCTGAGTTTGAGTACTGCCCGAAGAGGTCTTGGACATGAATACACATCTTTTTCCTTTCTCTGTTAGCTGTTCATTTCCTAAATAAAATGAATTTGGCAGTCTAAACCCAGTTTCTGGCAGTCTAAACCCAGTTTCTGGCAGTCTAAACCCAGTTCCTGGTAGTAATGAGCCCACAACGTAATACTGACAGTAATTGGCGTTATGTTGGGAATCTCACACAGACGGGCTGGTGTAGGAATGGGCATGTCACAGGGTGTATTACATGTTTATCTCCTGAGCCTGAGGCCCATTGTTGGGTAGAGTAGAGGGAGCTTATTTTGCAGCTGGTTGTACTTGATGCTGAAACTGAGGCCCCGATATTTATGGGGAGGCGGGGAGGGTGCGGCAGGGAGCAGTTTGACTAAAAGCTGACACTGACTTTTGTCAGTGAGAGAGAAGAAATGACAGGAGACTGCAGGGAGAGAAGGTTCTGCCCTGGGCTAAAAGACAGATAGTTATTCTATATAAGACAAAGAAGACAAATCACTAATGTAGGGAGATGTAGAGTGTTCATTATTTTGTATTATTTCGCAAGACAATTGGTTGAAACAAACAATTCAGATCATAGCTGTTTCTCTGTAGCTTTATGTGCTGTGAAATAAAGG
Source organism: Squalus acanthias (assembly GCA_030390025.1). Lineage (NCBI taxonomy): Eukaryota > Metazoa > Chordata > Chondrichthyes > Squaliformes > Squalidae > Squalus > Squalus acanthias. Next base: position 46,401,585 of record CM059430.1, read on the forward strand.
AGCTTAACGTTTCGTATCAAGCCTTGTCTCACCAAATGTTTGATCGGTCTGCCTTAAATATGCAAAAGACACAACTATTCATTTCAGATCACAAGGGGATACTATCGTTATACCCAGGCGTCAGAATATCATACAAGTAGATATAGGTAATGTGAGTCAACACCTACAAATGTAAGATGCTAAGATATTTATGGGATGACTGATGCCACTGTACCCGACGAAATAACGTCAGAGCCAAATTTTGAAACACCTCCAGTGATGGCATCCATGGCTGAGGAGATAATAAATGTCACAGCAGTCTGCAGTTTGCCATGGGTGGCAAGATCACCTTGAAGAATAACAACTCCAACTGACGTGTAGCTAATTTTCTAATCTTTGAAGTTCAAGAGGAACTCAGACTGAACTACCTTTACGTTCCTAATTGTGGAAAAGAGAAAAAAAGAAGATTCCGTCAGCTTTTTTCCAACATAGGACATTTCACCAGCAGTTAGAAGTGGGTGAGCAGATTTTTGAGGTTGGATCAAGGGGAGTCATTTTAACTTTGGGCGATAATGTAAAACAGGCGATCTCGGATCAGCCGCCGGTTCTACACTTCTCCCGATTTTCGTTGACTTCAATGGAAACGAAAATCGGGAGAGGTGTATAACAGGCGGCCGGTCCGATATCGCCCGTCTTATACTATCGCCCAAAGTTAAAATTACGTCCAAGTACCCGTGTGTGGAGTTTTGCTTTTTCTGAATCCGCAGCAGTGTAAGCAGACAGTGTCGTGGCGGCTGCACACTCACAGTGCACTCAGAAATGCTTCAGATATTAATACAATATCCTGTAGCTGGAGCGTTAGTGAGGGAATGATCCTTAGCAAAACAAAGCACTAGTCTCTGTAAAGTGCCACACAAAAGGTATGTTTCTTTTATCCATAACCACTGCTCACGCCCTCTGCCACAAAAGGTATACACCCAGACTGAACAATTAATTGACAGGAAAACAACTAATGGGTGGAACACATGAGCGGTTGCCTAAAGTAAGGGTGCAGTATCATAAAGAGGTGAGTGGAATGTTTTTTCAATACATTTCTATTAAAATAATGGCCTTGATGTAAGAGTATATTCAAACTAGTTTGCCCTCTCGTTGGAATTGCCAGGAATTTGCAGGGACTCGCTGCAATGTGGCTTATCAATATATATCAGTTAGACATAAAGGCAAAAAACTGCAGATGCTGGAAATCTGGAACAAAAACAGAACAGTCAAAAGGTCAGGTGCCAATTTCCAACCTTACCACCTGACTAATGCCACTTCATGCTCCTGTCCATCAACCATGGGCAGTGCCAAGATCTAAGGTTCAAACACTATTTAACGGGATCCTCAGCTGTGTGCAGGTAAAGCTGTATTGAGCTATTGGGGGCATTGTGGGGTTTTTGAGTTTAAAGGATTTGTAAGTGCTTGCAGGCTTTGAACTGTTTAAGGCACTGCATAGGGGTGCTTCCAGGAATCCCACGCAAGGAGGACCAAGAGGAAAGAGTAAACAGAACTGCAGCAGGAGAAGGAGCAAATAGAAGGAGGTGTGCTCGGACATAACCGTAACTTCCCAACAGAGTTTATAGGCCCAGAACAGCATACCTGCGGTTCTCAGAGGAGCGTTACTTAAGAAGGCTTTGATTCCCTAGGGAGGCAGTGACAGAGGTGTGTCACATCCTGCGAGAAGTGCAACTGGTGTGTGATGACCAGTAGCGCATCGTGGAAGCCTGTGCCCACTTTCCTGGCACAGGATGGTTTGATATTGCGTCAATCGGCCATCCCTGGCCATGACAAAATGCACCTCCCCTTTAAACAGTCGCGGGCCCTTAAGAACCTGCAGCAGTGCCCAATTTCCCTCCTCATAATCAGTGAGCTGCCTATGGGAGTGTGTTTCACACTGGCAGCTCAACTCGCTCATTAAAAGTAGGGGCAACCCCAAAAATCGGGACATGTTCCCCACCCCAATTCCTGTAGGCAGCCGTCACTCTCACCTCGCCCACCTCCTACCAGTGGAAGAACATTGACTCCATCCTGTAAAATTGCTGAAAGGTCAGTCAATCCACAACAGCTATCACTATTATTAAGCATTTCACCTTTATTTTATGCATGAAACTTGATTTGCTGGACCCAATTCATCTGCAATTCCCATCCCTATCTGTACCATTATTGACTCATCATTACAGGTTGGTGACTCTCAATTGGCAATGAGTCTGGCCAAAAGAGAAAGGACATGAGCCTACTTACCTAAAGGTGCAGAGATCTGCTAAATAAATAATTGGGAGAGATAGGCTGATTCCCATGGGCAGTAGCAGGCTGTTGGGACGAGGGATGGGAGGTACTAAATTCAGCACATCACAATGACTGTAATTCAACCTATTACTATGAGTCAAATAGAGCAATAGAATTAACAGGGCGTAGGCAATTGCCCCTCGCTCCCATGTCAACCCTGCCCTTAGAGAGCCTCAGATTATGTATGAATTCCACTCTTGAACGTACACTGGTGTTCTGGTGCAGCTCCGTGTGTGAATTTCCAAGTCTGACCTCTGCTGCAGTATAAATGGAAGGCGGGTATGGCACTTCCCTTTGCCTGGGATAAAGTCATGCAAAGTAGCTCTGTTTTACATCACGGTAACTGACAGATTTTGACAACTGCATTGACAGGGGTGTAGCCTGAGAAGGAAAGAATTTATACTGCAATCACAACATTCATCCCACACAATATGCCACTGAGTCATTCAACTGCACATCTTATGTTATCTTAACCATCGTGTCTATATTTTATTTATCTAGCTAGTAAAGCACATTTCATTTGTCTTAATAGATTCCACAGAGAGCTTCACAGAAGTTCTAGGTTTGGATACCCAATCAAAGATTACCCCAAACTGGAGAGATAGTTGCTCAAATTCCCATCTTGATTGGTATTCAAGTTTACCTGCTCTGTTTGCATGAGCTTTGCCAACTGTTGCCTGGATCTGCAGACATAGCATTGAAGTGTTCCATGTTGGAAGAAAGACTATCAGAACCAGTCCCAACTAGTAAAAGCACACCTCTACTGGTTAGTCACAAAATGTTCCTGGCAGTGGAGAATCCATGGGCAGAACTAGGCTGCCCTCCTAGCTGAGAGAGAAGTAAGGGAAAGATGTGAGTGAAAGAGTAAAAGAGGCAATTTATAAATAGAAAACACACATTCTATAGCAAACTCTTTGATCTTAGTCATGAGGACACCAAGTTTATAATTTTGTGAAGCTCAAAAAAATACAAAACACAAATGCAATGAAGATGCTTTAACATTCCTGAAACAGCGGAGAAGCCATTTAACCATGATAGGTGTTAGAAAGTTCATTAATCCAGAGTCTTACAAAATGGTTCATTTACCAACCAGGTCTTGAAAAGCCTGGTGAACTCTGTTTTGGAGCATCACCAGGACATTTTGAGTGGTGGGGAGTTACATCCCACCACTTTTTATTTGCATCTATTTTTTTCATTCAAATTAGCCAAGTGAGGAATTTTGGCATCCTAATTTCAGTGCACACTTTCTAAAGGTAGCTCATATAGTGTCTCATTTCTTTAAGTTCACCAGTGGATAGAAGAATGCATGAATAGAAACATAGAAACATAGAAGATAGGAGCAGGAGTAGGCCATTCGGCCCCTCGAGCCTGCTCCGCCATTCGATGAGATCATGGCTGATCATCCAAACTCAGTACCCTGTCCCTGCCTTCTCCCCACATCCCTTGATACCTTTAGCTTTAAGAAATATATCTAACTCATTCTTGAATATATTTAATGACTTGGCCTCAACTACCTTCTGTGGTAGAGAATTCCACAGGTTCACCACTCTCTGGGTGAAGAAATTCTTCCTCATTTCTGTCCTAAATGGCTTACCCGTTATCCTTAGATTATGACCCCTGGTTCTGGACTCTCCGACCATCGGGAACATTCTTCCTGCATCTAGTTTGTCCAGACCTGTCAGAATTTTATATGTTTCGATGATATCCCCTCTCATTCTTCTATACTCCAGCGAGTATAAGCCCAATCGACCCAATCTCTCCTCATATGTCATTCCTGCCATCCCAGGTATCAGCCTTGTGAATCTTCGCTGAACTCCTTCCACGTTATATTGCATCTGCCACGCTTCTGCCCACTCACCCAACCTGTCCAAATCATCCTGGAGTTTCTCGGTATCCTCCTCGCAGCACACACTCCCACCCAGCTTTGTGTCATCTGCAAACTTGGAGAAATTACATTTAGTTCCCTTATCTAGATCATTAATGTATATTGTGAATAGCTGGGGTCCAAGGACCGATCCCTGCGGTACCCCACTAGTCACTGCTTGCCACTCGGAAAAAGACCCATTAATTCCTACTCTCTGCTTTCTGTCCGCCAACCAGTTCTCTATCCAAGTCAATACCTTGCCCCCAATCCCATGTGCCTTAACTTTACACGCTAATCTCTTATGCGGGACCTTATCGAAAGCCTTTTGAAAGTCCAAATACACCACATCTACTGGTCCTCCCTTATCTATTTTCCCAGTTACATCCTCAAAAAATTCCAGGAATAATATTTGCTAGTTAAAGTTCTCAAAGTATAGAATGGAGCCAAGACACAAATAAAATAAGGCTGAAGTAAATATTTAGTGATATAAGTAACCTTAGGAAATCGCTCCATAAGAACTTAAGAAATAGGAGCAGGAGTAGGCCATACAGCCCATCGAGCCTGCTCCACCATTCAATTAGATCATGGCTGATCTTCTACACAAACTCCACTATCCTGTCCTATCCCCATATCCCTTGATTCCCTTAGTGCCCAAAAATCTATCGATCTCTGTCTTGAATATACTCAACGACTGAGCATCCACAGCCCTCTGGGGTAGAGAATTCCAAAGATTCACAACCCTCTGAGTGAAGAAATTTCTCCTCATCTCAGTCCTAAATAGCCGACCCCTTATCCTGAGACTATGCCCACTAGTTCTAGACTTTCCAGCCTGGGGAGACAGCCTCTCAGCATCTACCCTGTCTAGCCCTTTAACAATTTTATACGTTTCAATGAGATCACCACTCATTCTTCTAAACTCCAGAGAATATAGGCCCATTCTACTCAATCTCTCCTCATAGGACAGCCCTCTCATCACAGGAATCAATCTAGTGAACCTTCATTGCACCCCCTCTAAGGCAAGTATATCCTTCCTTAGGTAAGGAGACCAAAACTGTACACAGTTTTACAAGCATTGCAGGTGTTGAGATACATAGAAGATACATGTCAGGGTGTGGACAATACATTATCTATCCATCTGAATAACACTTGAGCAGTACGAGGTTGCATCTAACAGGTCCTTAATGTTATCTTTTTGTACAATACAAATAATACAATGCTCTATTTATGGCTTTGCAGTTGTAAACGGAGTCCTCTGGCAGTAAAGGAGGAAAATGACAACTAAGCATGATTTACACTGCTGTCCGTGGAGGGAGGATTGTTCTGTATTCTATGGGTTCTGTTTTTACAATGTTGTGACATAATGGGGCAGAATTTGCGGTCGGTATGACGGCGTACTCTCAGAGCACGCTGTCATACTGCCTTTGAAATGGACAGCAAGTTCGAGATTTCCACATGCGCTAAATCCCGAACTTGCGATCCGTCAAGTTCTAACTTGACAGGTCATCGGCTCCGACATTGAAATCCTAATTGATCGCGTAGACTTGGGCTAATTGCCCACCAACTGCTCAGCAATTACACATGAAAATTTTATGGCTGGTGTAAACAGGCGCAGCAGCCTGTTTGCACAGCGTAAGGAGATACCCGTCAATAAAAAATCTTCATCTGATGCTTTGTAAATCCATGTGAGAAGTTGCACAACACCAGGTTATAGTCCAACAGTTTTATTTGAAATCACAAGCTTTTGGAGCGCTGCTCCTTCGTCAGGTGACTTCACCTGACGAAGGAGCAGCGCTCGAAAGCTTGTGTTTTCAAATAAAACTGTTGGACTATAACCTGGTGTTGTGCGACTTCTCACATTTGTCCACCCCAGTCCAACACCGACATCTCCACATCATTTGTAAATCCAGACTGGGTAGAGTGAGAGACTGTTTGGGGAATTGACAGTTTTGCAAATTAAAAAAAAAATCAAAAATACACTTCCTTTACTCCCCTCACTGTATCTTCAGGTGACCTTTTATGGTACAAAAAGTATAAAAACTTTTATCAACATTAGCTGCTATATTCTCCCTAGAAAATACCACAGTATCTAGTGGGAGAGAATGAGAGAGCTTCTGATTCCTGATTGGAGCACTGCCTCACGTGATCCCAAGTATGCTTACTCACTCGGTGCGCCCCTAGGATCCATGGGCCACTACGCTGTGCTCAACTCCGCAGCGTTTGACAGCAACTTTTCGTTTGGGGCCTCGCAACAGGTAAGTGAGCATTCGGTTCAGATGCCGACGACGTAATCCTTAATTACGCCGCCGACCGCAAAATCCGGGCCCTAGCAACCAAAGCAAATCTTTCCCCATATTTTTGTGGGAATAATGATATACTCTGCGGAAATGGATTTTCATCGCACCGAAATCAAAATGCCGACAACAGAGAGCCATTGAGAGGCTTAGGCTCCAGAGATGACATCACTTCCAGGTCCCTGCAATTCACCAAAACATTCAATTTCATTCGCACTATTCCTCAGCAGCAGGTGTTGAGAACTTTCCTACAGATATATTTCCTTTCACTGCTCCATTCTCTTCACCAAAGCAGAAAGCACAACAATCCTATGCAGCCTGGAAATAAGATTTGGGCTATCCACTAACCAGGGAGGACTGGTAGGGAGACACTGAAGCTGACCCTGACAGGAGGAACGTTTAAAAGCTTGCACCATACATACCTCATCATATGCAAGCCCCCAAAAATTCCACCTGACCCTGACTGCTCTTTTACCCTATTCTCATTCCCTTTTGTTTTACCTCTGCTTTTGTCTCTGCAACTGTTGGTGGTTGATGCAGCAGTGTCGGGTCTCAGGCAAGTGGCTTTGTTAGAGATGGCCACCACATTTGGGGCGTAGTGGGATGGGATGGCAGTGACACTGCCATAAGCTGGGGGTGGGTCCGAGAGTCTCTCGGGTTGGTGTACCCTTGTAGGAAGCAGGGGTGGGGGTACTCTCAGGTACAGTCAGTTGCTCCAAGGTGGGTTATTCTCCTTCTATACCCAGAGCCAGTTTTTAAGCACAGATAAGTGAAGTGACATAAACATTACCAATGAAATGTGCTCACTTCTGGAACAAACGAGCCGGTAGAGACAAGTGATCTGCCGATGGGTTTGTGGGAATATTTTTTTTTAAACGCTGTGCAGTGCTACTGGTTTTGTCAGCAGGAGTGTGCCGATTGACATGCAGCCCCCGCTCCCCAGCATCATGCTCTCCTCCGTCACTTGGGACTTGCAGTATTGTGGATTCCTGAGGCAGGTCACAACTTAAGGACAACACAAGAGCCTCTAAAAGACGTCAGAAAAATTATGGCAAGTTTTCAATGTATTCTGGGTGAGAAATCCAACACACCTGATTCTGGTAAGTGATACATCATTTGGTGGTTTTATATTAAAAAAACAAAGAACATTTATCACAGCGGTTTTCAGAAGTTCTTTCATAATGTGTCTATCAATAATCTTTAATAACTCATAGATCTCACATATGGTCCAGGACCTATAGTGTGGTATCTGATGTTTACTTTGGTCCTGCTACAGCCTAAACCTGACAGTGCTTTATCCACCACTATCATACAGCAAATTTACTGAAGCAATACATCACCTGACTGACATTACATACCTTACTGACACTGAAAGTTACACGCCTCACAGGTGTAATATTTGCAATGGTTCACAAAATGTGCTTCAAAAACAAGTAACTTTGTTTGTTATTCCTTGCCTCTTTTAATTCCTATTTATTTATACTCTGAAATATTTAATATTGACTTCACCTACTCAGTTGTTTACATAATCAGTAAAGATATGTTTTACTCCTCCTTAGTTCCCACAGTCGATTTTTAGTTCTGGCTAAGGCTGTTGTTGGTGTAACATTGTAGAGTTTCGCAATTATCGCGATTCAAATTACATGAGAGAAGCAGATTCAATTGATCATTTTTATTAAACGAAATGCTGTCCTGATAATAAAGGACACAGAAGCCTGTAAAATGGCCACCGCGCATCGTGGCAGAAGCTTCCAGAGACACAGTGGGCAGACAAGATGGCGTCGAATATACATTCAGTATGAGATCGGATCATACTCGGTACACATTGAAAAGGCAGGATGCAACCCGTTTGCATCCTAGACAATAGCAATGATATAAGTGCTGGAATCGTTTCCTACGCACAGTAAGGATCATTGAACTGGGCCATCGAGAACCCATCTAGACACATCAATACACAAATACCCCCCCGGCTCAACAATGAGAGAGACATTGGCGGGTGATTAAGCCAGTATTCGGGGGGCCCCAAAACCAGTCGAGGAGACGATTCATACACATCCTGGCTGGCTCAACAATGGAGAAGGTATTAACGGATAGTTGGCCAGTTTCAGGTGTTACCAAAACCCGTTAAGAAGATAATCGCCCCATGCTGGGAGTTTTGGGCGCCAAAATCACACAAAGAATAAACGTTTAGATTTGAGCGGGAGATAAGGCCGACAAAACAGTATAACTATAGAGGACAAATGTCCATCGGTCTCTTGATTCTCTTGACTCGGGCTGAACCCTCTCTCTTCCTGAAGCTCTTGCTGGACTCTTTTGACTCTTGACTCTTAGCCGTGCTGGTCGGTTATTCGAGTGTTGGGTGGAGCTCAATCGGAACGAGCCACCTCGACAGGGCAAGTAACAGGGTACACCATCCTGAGTGTCGGTAAACGGTGTCCGGACCCAGAGGCCCGAGTGACGAGAAGAAAGACGAGAAGAAAGACGAGAAGAAATTCCACGTGCCGCCACGGTCAGTAAACCCCGACCGCGCCCGAAGATATAACGACAGAACCCATCTTTGAATTCTACCGACTACTACATGAACCGTTTCCTTTGAATTCTACGGATTACTGCACGATCCGGTCTGAATCCATCGACTACTTCATGACATCAGGGAATCTGGCTTACCTTTCGTGGCAGCGAGAGTAAACAAGTGGGGTGCAGAAACCCTCACAACCACGTGACAGTCAGGCGCTGCAGCGAAACGAGCTGAGTGCCTCACTTTAAATTTCCGAAGTGAGCCGAGTGGTGAGCATGTTTTCCGATCCTACAAATCCAGACGTAGTTTAGGTATATTGAGGGAGGGTGGTTTTTCTAAGGTTAATGTATAATGTGTTCCCCCTTTTACGATGTGTCGTGTGTTCCCCATTTCCATAGACCAAGTTTTATGAACGTGTGTATACTTGTACTCTCTTTGATCTGCGCCTATGACATGTATTTCATGATTTTAGATGCCATGCAATAAAGATATTCATTTCGTGCTATTCAACCGGGTCTATTTGAGTCTTTTCTCTGCATTACTGCTCCTTGCATCTAAGTCCAGGTGTCAGAACCGTAAGGGCGAGTGGGTCGAACCACTCACAGGTGCTTATTGCAAAAGTCTGGCCGGAGACCAGAGCAAGCAATAGTATAGGCAACGAAAGCCTCACCTCGCACCAGTACCGTGACCCCTTACAACATTGCCAAGGAAAGTTTTTCTCCCAGTGCCAAGTCGATGTTGACCAGCATCTAAACAAATGGCCATCCTTCACAGTCCGGTTCTAGCTGACTAACTCCAGCTACAATGTCCGAGATCAGCATCGAAGCATCTCATAAGTATCCCCCGCTGAGAAACACAAGAAAACCTCATTTCAAAGAAGATATTTAGCTCAGAATTTTTATTTAATGTTTTGAGCTGTATAAAGAGCTGAAAAAAGGTGAATTTTAATTTGTTCTGCCACTTGGGTCTCACTGTTGTTCTTTTCAATTTTTATGCCTGGGTCAGTGCGCACTCTGAATATTGTCATTCACAGGAGCAGGATGAAACTACAACTAAGATACAGCTCTCCCTCACACAATTTCACCACAGGTCCTTTGCTATCTGGATGTCATGTGACATAAGTTGTCCTGGTGCACTCTGGGTATTGTTCCACAGGCGCACGATTGAAAACAGCTCCCACGCTCCATTTCTTACACACAAACTCATCCAGAATTTGTCAACAGCTGCTGGAAGTTCCAGCACCCAAGGACCTGGCTAAATATCCTACTCAAGCTCCATACTACAAACAGAAGGATAAGACCTATCTGAAGGAAACTTCTTGTAGGCATTTCAAATATTATTTATAATAAAAACAGATAATGCTGGAAATACTCAACAGGTCAGGCAGCATCTGTGGAGAGAGAAGCAAAGTTAACATTTCAGGTAAATGATCTATCATCAGATCAGATAAAATATTATTTAGCCAGTTTTATGGGCAAGTGTAGTGATTTTTCTCCCCCCCCACAATTGTTTAAGCAATTCAATTGGTCAATTTTGTGACACATCCTGGTTAGTAAATGGTACCATTGAAAAAACTGAAAGGTTTCATTGCTTGGCTTTCTCTTTACTACTTTATGATTCATTCAGACTTCCTCAGTCAGATACTTAACTGGTAGCTTAGCAGATAAGTTTCGATTTGAGCCAATCACAATGTTTGGTCCTGTGGGCATGTGACACTTTGAAGGTAGGAGGCTTTTGAAAGGTGCGACACAATGAATGCACGCTAGACATAAGACTTTTAATTCTATAAATGTTCTGGAAATCTTCGCTGGAAGCTTCCTCTGGGGTTCTCAGTGGAAACCCTGGATTGACATGTGAACCATGTTTGCGCCGATCTTCCACCAAAGTTACGTCAGTCGGTGAAATTTCCGATGCTTGTGTCTAACGTTAATTGTCCACAGTCAGATGCTGTGCACAGATTAAATCAACTGGTCCCTTGTTTTTATAATGCTCCTGTGAAGCACCTTGGGATGTTTTATTACATTAAAGGTGCTATATAAATATAAGTTGTTGTTGTTGTTGTTGTCTTCCAGAAAAGTCTCATTGTATAAGCATATTCCAGTTCATGGATCAAAACACAGACTGTTACAAAACAGAAACAGAGCATTTGACCCATCAAGTCTTCATTTGTTTTTCTCCACCTAGATTAATCCCTTTTCTCCTGCTCAGTCCAGTCTAAAATCAATTAATGAAAATCCTTCCTTTTATATCTTCATAAATGAAAATCCTTCCTTTATATCCACATCTTATTATTGTTTTGGAGAAGAGGACGATAATAGCAATGACAGTGCTGAGGTGTCTAGCAAGAATATGCTAACGACAGCCCCATAAGACCGGATCCTGAGTCTAATCCAGTGTTGTTAAGCTGCAGGAGAACGTCACATTTTGGAAGGATCCTCCAATGAATCAGTTTTAGATAAATGTTGTTCTTTAAATGAGCTGAATTTTTCAAAATCACCCTTTTTCTGATATAATTTTGTATATATTGTTGTAGAAGGAAGGGCAACTACTAAGATTAAAGAAACCCAAACACTACATTCCATTTCACTGGGGCTTCATAGCATGCGAAGTATTTCTGGTTCAGAGTGTTACGATCATAGAACCCAGACACTTCACTTTCCTGCATGATGATTTATGACTGTTGGTCTGCATGTGCTATGTGCAGCTCTAAATAAACTGCACGAGCAACAATCTCTAGCTGGCATAAGAAGTTGGTTTGCCTCACTTAAAGAATTTGTGGATTATATAATATTTCCATAGCATGGTCTGCTGTGAACTTTGACTCCTGGCAAAGACAAGTTAAATATAAGACCATAGCAAAGGTCTTCGATCTCACCTGTTATTTTGTTGTAATTAAAAAAAAGGTTTTCTGTTTTGCATTCGATGAAACCCATAAAATATCAAGTCAGAAGTACACATACAGTTGTTATGCACTGGATTGCACTGCCTGAAAGGCTGGTGGAGCAGATTCAACAGTAACTTTTAAAAGGGAATTGGATATATACTTGAAAAGGAAAACTTTGCAGGGCTATGGGAAAAGAGCAGTGGAATGGGACTAATTGGATAGCTTTTTCAAAGAGGCACGATGGGCCGAATGGCGGCCTTCTGTGCTGTATGGTTTTCTTCTTGAAAGGTGGCTCAGCAAGAGCCTCATTGAAGGATATGAAATATAAAATGGCGTCAATAGCTTAAACACAGAATACAACTTAACAGCCAAGAAAAATGAGGTAGAGGATATAAAATTAAAACAGACATTAGGAAGAGATTCTTTACACAGAGTGATAAATATTTGGGATAATCTGCCAGACAGAGTGATAGAGGCAAAAACATTCAAAATACAGCTGGGTTGGTGAGTTGAGGGTGAAAGAGGGAAGAGCTTTGAAATGGTCCTTCATTTCCTTGATATTTTCTTACAGGATTTAAAAGGGAAGGAAAGCCCAAGAGCAAGTACTTCTCACTCCAAGTACTCCCAAATGTCTAATTATAAATAAATGCCACTAAATATTTGTAACTCTGTTTTTGAGAAGGTTAAATTTCCTGCCCCAGCAAAGACCACTATTTCAGGTTGCTTTCCCTCCAGGGCCTGTTGCAGTGACTTTGCTGAGGGGCTGGAGCCACAGTGTTCCATGGTTCCATTCCTTTAAATCCTGGCCACAGCTTTAGACCAGGGTGAGAGACTATCCAGAATCACCCAACGCCAGCAAAACACACTGCTGCTGTGTCCCCACCTCCGCCCCATCTGAGATTATTTCACCACAGACCTGGAACCTTCCTGCCCCGTACAGAAAAGTACCCTGACACCATGTAATGCATTTATCAGATAAGCCACTAGGGGAGCCCTAGTTTGTGACTAACCAGTAAATGGCAGTGAAATTCGGCACCTTAGCGCCGGTAGTTAAGGCCGGGTTTGGAAAAAAATGCCTTCCGCCTCGCTTCTGCCCACTTCTGGCGAGCGCCGCATATCAATGGTGAGATGTACTGTAACCGCAAACTCACTTAATGTACAGTTGTTGTGCAACCACGCCCAGCGCATCATGATGGTGAATGCCTGGTATCCTGGCAGCAGTCATGATGCCTTCATCCTGCACCAGTCCGCTGTGCCAGTAATCTTCCAGCCAGCAAGTCGAAACCGAGGGTGGCTGCTAAGCGACAAGGGCTATCCGCTCTACACCTGGCTGATAACTCCCCTCTACAACCCCACCACTTGTGGCCAGCAATCATAAAATGACAGCCATGCTGCCACGAGGAAAGTCATTGAGCAGATCATCGGGCTTCTGAAGCACCGGTTCCACTGCCTTGACCACTCGGGAGGAGCTCTTCAGTACTCGCCGGAGAGGGTGTCCCAATTCGTGGTGCTCTGCTGCATCCTCCACAACTTGGCCATCATGAGGGTGCAGACCTTGTCACCACGGGTTCCACGACCACCTCAGCAGGAGGACGAGGAGGAGGAGGAGGAAGAGGAGGAGGAGGAGGCAGCCTGCAAATCCCTGTTCCGGACGGGCTGTCCGTGAGCGCATCATCACACTCCAGTTCCCCTGAATGAAACCCCAGATCCCCGTTGCTCACCACTTCCCCAACTTACCATCCTTCTAGTCACAGACCGCCACAGCGTCCTCTTGGCCATAAATTTGAAATGAAAGCCACGACAAAACAAATATTCCAAACATAATTTACAAATGATTAATTCCAAAAAGTACATAACAAAGTCAACTAATCACCTTGTGCATTCCCTTAGTGCCTGTCATTCCTGTGCCTTTGCCTATCCTAGTGCTCCAACGAAGTGCTACCCCAGTGGCTGCAGCATGGCTGGTGGAAGGATGCTATTCATGGGCGAGACTGCAGATGGCTTTGCAGGACGACCTTGAGTAGCTCTGGGCCTAGAAGGCCCGGCTGTAGACTGCACCACCTCGACATAGGCAACTGCAGTCTGGGCTGGCTGGCTGACAGGCAGCAGCAAGGGCACTGGCGGAGTGGCAGTGGTGGAAGTACAAATGCTGTCATCCTGAGAGAGGACAGCAGGTTCTTGCTCCACGGAGCCATTGCCACTTCCCCAGGGCGGCACCTCAGCAATCCTAGTAATCTGTTGGGAAACAGATTGCTGGACTGCTGTGAGACTCTGCAAGCCCCTTTCCACACTGGTAAACGCAGCCATGATGACAGCAGTCTGAGCTTGTGTGGCAGCAAGCTGAGCTTGCATGAGAGCAGTCTGAGCTTCTACCGCAGTACTCAGAGGTTGAGTCGCTTCCTCTAGTGCTGCAATGGAAGCTGAGACATCGTTCATCAGACGCTGCATCATGGTTGGGTCCACAAGTGCTCTAATGGAGTTGTCCATCACTTCCATCCTGGAAATCATTGGCTCCAAGTTCTGTGCAAAGCCCTGTGCAAGGTTGGAGTCGGACTCCTCCATGCTCCTTAACAGTGACAACAGGCTCTCTGGCAGGCCTGCCAATGCGGCAGTCATTTCTGTGTGTATGCCCGTCACCCTTCTTCTGAAGGCCGCCCCATCGAAGTCCTCATCTGACTCTTCTGCAGCAGAGCTTGTGTGCGACCTCGCTCTCTGAGCTGGCACCTGCACTACCCTTCCCCCCTGCCCTCTCTGCAGGCCACTTGTACCCAGTGACTCCCCATGTGCAGTCCCGCCTCTATACTACCCTCTAAAGAACGCGCAGTGCCATTTTCTGAGCTGGTGCTTGCGAGTGTCAGATCGAGTGACGGTGTCCCTTCTTCTCTATCGCCCTCCTCCTCTTGTTCTTCCTGCACAGGCTTGGCTGATTGGAGTTCTTGGGTATCTGAAAGGAGAAAGGCACAAGGGTAGGGTTGTGGTGAGGGGAGGGGGTGAAAGCAAGATGTGCATGCTTACTACATCAGCAGCTTGTAAGTGAGAAGAGATTGTGGGATGAGGGGGAAGTGGGTTGTGAGAAGGAGGATTAGGTATGAACATACCATCATCATCAATGCTTTCAGCTTTGCCAATAGCCATGGCCTCAGTGACAGCCTGTTCAATGATATCCAGCACTGTCTCCTCCAGCTGGGTCAGGTTCTGCAACCATGCCTGTCCCCCGCCTGTTAGCACCTGCTGGCACCAGTTATGCACCACCTTGATTTGCAAGAGAAAGGGAAGTGTGTCAGTGAGTGCGGTGGAATGTGTTTGGGTGATGTGCCTGACATGGTTGAATAGCTGGCAGTGTGTGCAAGGTGTGAGATGTGGGTGTGAGGCTTGCAACAGTGGTAAGTGTGTGAGGGTGAGGTGAAGCTATGATTGTGAGGTATGAGTCGTGATTGATAGAGATTGTTGGTAGGTGAGTGATGGGGCTGTGGTGCATTGAGCAGTGTGTGAGGCTAGTGGTGCAGTTGGTGGGATATGGCATTTGAATATGCATTCACTGACCTTGACCACTCATGTGAGTTCATTAAACTTCTTTCGACACTGGATCCAGAACCTGGCAGCAATACTGGTGGGACTGACCGCTTCAGCAATCCGCTCCCACTGCCTTATTACGGTCAGTCCGGAGGGCCTCCTGGCGCCCTGCAGGTAGAGGACCTGCCTCCTCCTTTCGACCCCCTGCACTAAGGCCTCCAGTTCTGCATCAGAGAACCAAGGTGCCCTTTCTCTGCCCTGTTGAGCCATAGGCACCTTCCACTTTCCTTTGCTACAATAACAATGAGGTGCTTCTTTCAGAAAGCACCTCCCCTTTAAGAAGTGCAGACTGCATTTAAGACTGCAGGCTACCTTTAAATAGAGATCACACGTCCCACAAAATTGGGGCCCCTGCTGAGCGCTGAGCCAACCAGCAGCACATTCAGTGCTGGGCTCAGTGCTTCAATCATGTTAGCAGTCGCGTGCTGCCTGCATTACTTTCAATGGGCACGGGCAGATTGCGCATCATGATCCCCGTGCCCATTTTCGGGCCTTATCAAATTTAGCCCCCAATATGTAGTGTAGAATATGAGACTAATAAATGTTTATGTCCTTTATCAGCAATAATTGGCCATATTTGGTGCTTTTAGTTTACTGGGACAAGCACTAACTGGGGTGGGTTGTACCCTAATTTAGTAATACTGCTAAAGGTACCATTAAAATTACTGACAGTCAGAAAGTAGGGCTCGTGTTTAACAGCTGCCAGAATAGGTCAGAAAATGGGAATAGTAGTAATCTGCTTGGTGCACCTGCTGCTCAGTGTCAGCAATGACTCAGATATGCTATGTCTTTGATGTGGTACCTTCCTGGCTGACCTGATTAACTTTATCACACCTCGGCAGATAGTCAGGATGATTTAATTTAGTGGTCTGCAATTGTAAGGTACACATGCTTTGTTCT
Organism: Squalus acanthias; assembly: GCA_030390025.1. Classification (NCBI taxonomy): domain Eukaryota; kingdom Metazoa; phylum Chordata; class Chondrichthyes; order Squaliformes; family Squalidae; genus Squalus; species Squalus acanthias. The sequence goes on from CM059430.1 coordinate 46,417,919, forward strand.
CTATCTATATATGCTTTGGCGATTCTGTATCTATTTACTTCACCTGAGGAAGGGGCAATCGATAGCTCCGAAAGCTTGTGATTTCAAATAAAACTGTTGGACTATAACCTGGTGTTGTGCGACCTCTCAATTTTGTCCACCCCAGTCCAACACCGGCATCTCCGCATCAGTTATGAGTGGCATGGGGAATCAGTAGGCACTGAGGAGGAAAACAATGGTGATGATCAAGGAGAAAATATGGCCACTTGACACCCCGCTGTAAGACTTGGCAGGTAAGTATACAACTGTCCCATACTGAGTGGCAGAAAGCTCCAAACCATGCATGGATTTGAAGATGAAAATTGTATCAAGGCTGCAGGACATTATCATTACCAGTTAACAAACATGTCTGCAGCAACAACTCTCTGAGTGTCCCAGATTAATGTTAGTGAGCTTTGTGTCTATTGTGTTTGTAAAATGCATACATATTATAGGGATATCAGCTTGGATATGCTTCATGGTGTGAATCACACATTTGTGGCCAGAACCACAACCCCCTTACGGACTGAACGGAGGTGGTATATGAATGCCTGGTGTTCCAAATCCAAATGGTGTCAAGCACCGATCTTATAATCCTCACTGATTTGCAGCTCGTTAATCTCCGCAGCTGTGCCCCGTCAGGATCAGGGGTCACATAAATGTTCAGGACAGGCGCCCACACCGGTAGAGGCACCAGGTCCATTGAGGAGGCAGAACTGGTGGTGGCAGATGGGACATCTGAGGCCTGACTTGTCTTGAAGAAGAGTGGCCGATCATTTTTTTTAAATTCTCCTCAGGTAACAGAGGGCCAATTTAGAAAAGGTCATTAAGCTCTCTGCTGCTGTGCTGGATTCTTCAGTAGGAAGACAATTGGACCTACCAGGGGAAGGCTGAGCGGAATTCCCAGAGTAGCCCAGGAACACCCCCTAGACGCCCCACAAAGTTGGCTTACGGGGGTGGGCATAAGCAGTGTCTATGCCTGTGAAGTACATTTGTGGGGGAATATAAGAGGGGCAGAAACCAGTGGATTGTAGTTCCACCCCAAAGTGTACCCCCATTATGTCCAAGTTCCATGCTCCAATTGGCTGGAATTTCTACCCTAGACTTTCTAGCAGATAATAGATCTGATTTTCCTTCCACTCATTGTTTATTTATCTTTTTACAAATCCTTTAGAAAGCTGCCAGCCTTCCAGCAATTTCCATTTCATTTCTTTTGGTAAATTTATTAATGTTTGCATTTTTGTTGTTGTTGATTTTCTGGCATTTTGACCCACAGAAAATATCACAGCCAAGCACGATCATGTCCTCACCCAAAATCCACACACTCACACTTTCCAACAGGGGTCAATGGATAGTGATCCGGAGTAGAAACCTTCACTGAATTCCCCCCTCCCTCCAACCTTTGCAGAGTGGTGCAGGGGCTAATTATAGCACCTCAATTGTAACCCTGGCTGAGAACAACTAACGAAGCCCAGACTGTGAATTGAACCTGACTCCCTCTGGTCTGTAAGGCTCAGCACCACGACAATCCTGGCCACCTTAATGCATTGGATTTTTTTTCAAGTTGTTTGTTAAGTGCGCAACCAAGAGTTTGCAATGAGAATGTTTTTTTTTGCAGGATAAGTGAAGAACTGATGGGTTGCAAATCACCTGTTAAAAATAGTGGCTGCTACATGCAGTGATTAGGGATGACTTTCCAAGTTCTACAACTTGGAAATTGTGGAGTGTCCACAATTAACAGGCGGCACCGTGAGCAGTGGGCAGTGCGCCCGTGATTTGCCAGTATGAGCGGTCGGGTGGCAAGGCTGCCAGCGCAGACCTAAAAAATTACCCCTGTTAAGTTTGTTTATTATTATATGTGTTTATATATCTTGACTTCAGAAAGGAAGGCTTGTTTTTTTTTTAAAAGGGTCACAGTTTGAGTTCTAGTGCATGGTCACTCCCTGGAAAAAGGTAGCGATGAAGATAGAGTCACTTTGAAAACAAACACAGCTGGATTTTATGTAAGTCTGGAATGTGACATGCCCTGTGACATCAAAAGAAAAAGGTAGCCAAGTTTGTCAGGTTCCTTTCTCCTGACCTCTACCCTTTGCTTTCAGGAATCTATCTTTGGGCTGTGTGCAGTGCGATTACCAGCCAGCATTAGTCAAAACACAGGAAAGACGGACAGGCCAAACTATCACTGAATATTTATTATTTCATTGACTTTTTAAAAATTATTTTGAGGTGAAGAAAATGGAAAACCACTGAGAATCAGCTTAGTCTAAGATTACATCTGTTGTTATTCCCTGAATGGAGTCAAAGATCTTGCATGTAATGATTGAAGCATACCTGGCATATTTACGTGTTAACAGGTGGGGCAGCTCTTCCCTGGGGCAATAATATAGGATGAGCCCATAATGTCGACAGACAAGCATTAGCCAGTAAATGTTCCTACAGGGAAGCTCCCACTTGTCAAGAATTTGCTAAGGTTTTCAATTTCCATTATTTGGAGGGAAAAGGAGAATTGAATATGTAATTAAAGGCATTATGTTGTTGGACTGAGTAGCATCCCCACCCCCACCCCCACCCCACCCTCTCCAAAGTCACTGGCACAGTTGTAGAAAGGTGATTCATAGCTCAGTGTTTTACTGTGAATCTGCCTCTTTCCACATAGCTGATATATAGATATGTTGCTCAGCAGGTATACTGTCATATGAGCTTGCAGCTACCATACCACAAAACATTCAAAGAGTCCCACACCAGGTTTTTTTTAGATTAGCTCTAAGGCAGATTTCACAAGGATAAACTGGAACCGAAAGAGATGGAGATACTGATAACTGTTTTTTTTAAAAAAAAAAGCTCCAGTCTTTATGGGGAAAAAAATTAAACAGGTAAAAGTGAAGTGCATGAGCAGCAAGAACATCCTACTTTGTTCTTTTTGTCAACAATCTTCAATAGCTTTTGTGATTTGTTTTGGCTCCAATGTGCAAGTCAGCAGGTAAAGGCAATTAAAGAGGTGGAGCGCAGGTTAGTAGACAAGGCCTATCGGACATAATTGACTGCTTTAAATGCCACCTTTCCCCTCAGCATGAGAAACTATGTTCTCAGATAGGGTGTTGTTAAAAAAGTTGCTCATTCCGTAACCATGACAACACAACAACTAAGCAGCAGGAAAAATAAATTGCCATTTCTTGTAAGGTTGTCAAGTTGTAAGTCACCAAGCACTATGGCAACAGCACAACTGGATTAATTGTTGTTGTAGGCCTTGTGCGCAACTTTGGTCACAGCGGTTTCTATTTTTTGTTCTGCACCCAAGTGCAGATTGAACTTTGCAGATGTAAGCCACTTTTATACTGTTGCTGTTTTAGTCCATGAGCTGGCTCCGGGTGTTTACGCTGCTAAATGCAGCTCTTTTATCTCCACATCAAACTCGTAGGCCCAGCTTCTCATGAGTCTTCTGCTGGTATGATGGAGCGGGCTGTAAGAGTGGAAATGGCAAGAGCTGGCTCATAGCCACCAATCTCCCGGAATCTTGGTTAAAACAGCGGCAGTATAAAAGTGGAGTTAAAAAAATGCAACTCCTTATCTCAATGACGTAATGGGTGCAGCTAGAATCTCAGACCGTACCCATAGGAACAGGAGTATGCTATTCAGCCCCTTGAGCCTGTTCCGTCATTCAATTAGATCATGGCATATCTGTATCTCCATCTATCTGCCTTGGTTCCATAACCCTGAATACCCTTGCCTATCAAAAATCTATCAATCTCAGTTTTGAAATTTTCAATTGACCTAGCCTCAACAGCTTTTTGGGAGAAAGAGTTCCAGACTTCCACTATCCTTTGTGTGAAAAATGCTTCCTGACCATCCCTGAACAGCCTAGCTCAATAACGACAGTTCAATTTTCAACTCCTTTGGCCGTTCCTTGTTTATTCTGCCTGTCTGTGATTGTGACTCTTGGGTCCTGGAGAGAGCTCTGTGCATGTGTGTTTATTGGCTCCGGTACTGGACATTAAATTTGAAACGTTTTGAGAGTACAAGTGTGAACATTGAGACTCTCAATACATTTAAATAAGTTTATAAATTGCCCAGGAAGTCCATGTGGTTTCAAAACCTTGTGATGTGAGACAGCTTGCTCCACTTCGAAGTCAGGATGGGGCCCGACTCCACAGTTATACTGTGACTGCTGCATCACTGCCAATCAGAAACAGCTTCACAGAGACAGAAAGGTGGAGGTGCACTCCCACTAGACACCACAGTAGTTAAAGGACATTCATCATTCTGTTTCTCCTTCTCCTTCTTAGGCAGTCCCTCGGAACTGAGGATGACTTGCTTCCACATTAGCAATGAGTTCTCAGGTAACTGATGAGTCCAATGTGGGACCTACAGTCTCTGTCACAGGTGGGGCAGACGGTGGTTGAAGGGGCGGGTGGGTGGGGTGCTTGGGTTGACGTGCGCTCCTTGCGCTTGGCTTCCGCTTGCTCCCAGCGAAGAGACTCGAGGTGTTCGGCGCCTTCCCGGATGCTTCTCCTCCACTTTGTGCGGTCTTGGGCCAGGGATTCCCAGGTGTCGGTGGGGATGTTGCACTTTTTCAAGGAGGCTTTGAGGGTGTCCTTGAAGCATTTCCTCTGCCCACTTGGGGCTCTCTTGCCGTGTCAGAGCTCCGAGTAGAGCACTTGTTTTGGGAGTCTCGTATCGGGCATGTGGACGATGTGACCCGTCCATTGGAGCTGATCGAGCGTGGTCAAAGCTTCGATGCTGGGGATGTTGTCCTGAGCGAGAACACTGACGTTGGTGCGCCTATCCTGCCAATGGATTTGCAGGATCTTGCGGAGGCAATGTTGGTGGTACCTCTCCAGTGATTTGAGGTGCCTGCTGTGCATGGTCCATGTCTCTGAGGCATACAGCACGGCGGGTATCACTGCTGCTCTGTAGACCATGAGCTTAGTGCTGGGTTTGAGGTCCTGGTCTTCAAACACTCTCTTCCTCAGGCGACTGAAGGCTGCACTGGCACACTGAAGGTGGTGTCCTGTTTACAATCATCCTGTTTACAAACAGCAAGAGTGGCCAGTTAAGATCAGAGTTTCAAAACTGGCAGTCTTATTCCAGAAAGATAACAATGTAAAATCCACATTCACTTTAAAACATATTAAAAAAATACAGTTTTATTGTAAAAATTGATGTGGGTAAGCTTTCCCATTGGCTCAGATCAGGAAGATTCCAGACTTGATTCCCAGTTTGTGCTGAATTTGCCGATCTCAGGCAAGATCGAAAGTTAAGCTAGTTGGTCTTGGTGTCCCTATTCAGGGAGAGGAAAGATCTGACAGTTTTTTTCAAATTTGTTCATGGGATGTGGGCATCGTCAGCAAGGCCGGCATTTACTGTCCATTCCTAATTGCCCTTGAGAAGGTGGTGTTGAGCCGCCATTTCAGAGGGGAAGTAAGAGTCAACCACATTGCTGCGGGTTTGGAGTCTGGGTAAGGACGGCAGATTTCCTTCCCTAAAAGGACATTAGTGAACCAGATAGGTTTTTACAACAATCTGGTAGTTTCATGGTCACCATTACTGATACTAGCTTTTTATTCCAGATTTATTTAATTAACCGAATTCAAATTCCCCAGCTGCCGGTGGTGGGATTTGAACTCACATCCCCAGATCATTAGTCCAGGCCTCATGGATTACTAGTCCAGTAACATAACCACTGGTATGGATTTCTGATGAGGACAGGATCGCTGCCTATAGAGCCCACTGACATTCACCGCTTGGACCCACACATGTAGAGTGGTGATTTGGGTGAGGTACCCAGGCCGCCAGTGTCTATGGAACCGGACACCTGCATGACTCACTGGATTCGGGTGAGGAGACGAGAAAATGAAAAATGATCATGACTGGACTCCTAGGTTTGCTGCCATGGTTTATGGTATTAAATCACTAATGTTGCTAGGCTAATATTGGACTGTATTAAAGTTACCAATGTCAGGCTGTAACCCTTCCCTCGTGTAGCAAGACAAACATCCATTAAAGTTACTTGTACCCTGTACTATTCACATTATAAAGTATCCTGTTGCACCCCTCAGTAAATATATAGGTTGAATGCAGATTGATAGTTCTGATTTACGTTTTCTTGAAAAAGCTGTGGCACTGCACAGTAAACTAGTAGAAATAAAATATATTACCCCAAACATTTTAGAGTGCCGATATCTCCTTGTGCACTGGAATCACTGACTGCGTCTCAGCTGGAAGAGCCTGGCACACCTGGCATGAATCATCTGTGCCATGATTTTCACTGCGGGCTAACTATTGGCAATTAAGCTGTATCTGGCCTGGTTAAGGTAGCACTAATAAACTGCCCATTTCCCCATCTTTGCTGACTGTGATGTTCTAATATAGTGGTGACGACACTCTGCTGCTGTACTAAACCAGTGTCGTAAAGATTATTGAGTTCACATCTCTGCTTTTCTCGCTCTCCTAAGGTTATGTGTGTGAGGGGATAGAAAGGAAGAGATTTCAAAAGAGAAATAGGGGAAAATGTGTAATGGATCCGAGCATCGCACCACCAGTAACTAAATAAGAATTCTATGGCGATGTGTGACAAATTAGAAATCTGTCCTAATTATTGTCATATAACTTTCTATTATATATATCTATATATATGTATGTAAAATCCTTGGATGAAAACATTGTTTAGGCCTTTTCTACGTGTTTACTGTATACAAAACCCACATTTAAACCTGTCTGGAATGCAGCCGTGACTCAGTGTTAACGCTCTCACCTCTCAGTCAGAATGTTGTGGATTCAAAATAACAACAGAAAACGCTGGAAAAACTCAGCAGGCCAGGCAGCATCCGTGGAGAGAGAAAGAGAGTTAACGTTTCAGGTCGATGACCTTTCATCAGAACTGGGAAGAGCCGGAAATCAAATAGATTTAAGGCCAGGGTAAAGCTGGGAAAAGGGGGAGGGGATAAAGGAACAAAGGGGGAGATGGAGAGACATTAAGAGACATTAAGAGATATGCAAGGCTAGAGGTGGTGTTAATGTGACAGATTAAGGCTGAATGAAGTGTGAAATCCACTGGCAGAATGAAGGCCAGCTGCCAGCTTCTAGGAGGAAAAAAAAGGTGGGGGGGGACAAATAAAAGGGTGGATAAAATAAAATATAAATGTGATTGGAGCTGAGGTTATGATCTAAAATTGTTGAACTCGATATTGAGTCCAGAGGGCTGTAGCGTGCCTAAACGAAAGATGAGGTGCTGTTCCTCGAGCTTACGCTGAGCTTCCGTGGAACAGTGTAATAGGCCGAGGACGGTGAGGTCAGAGTGGGAGTGAAGCGATGAATTAAAGTGACAGGTCACCGGGAGCTCGGGGTCCGCCTTACGGACTGAACGGAGGTGTTCCGCAAAGCGGTCACCCAATCTGTTGTGGATTCAAGTCTCACTCCAGAGACTTGAGCACAAAATCTAGACTGCAGTACTGAGGGATTGTTACACTGTCAGAGGTGTTGTCTTTCAGATGAGATATTGGGAACTGCCCTCTCAGATGGACGTATAGATCCCATGGCACTATTCGAAGAGCAGGGGAGTTTTCCCCAATGTCCTGGCCAATATTTATCCCTCAAACAATGTCACAAAAACAGATTATATGGTCATTACCTCATTGCCGTTTGTGGGACCTTGCTGTGTGCAAACTGGCTGCTGCGTTTTCTACATTACAACAGTGACTACACATCAAAAGTACTTCATTGGCTGTAAAGCGCTTTGGGGCGTCTGGTGGTCGTGAAAGGCGCTATATAAATACAAGTCTTTCTATCTTTCTTTAGTAATTGGTTAAGGGGACAAGACTCATTGCTGTGAAGCAAGCCCTCCTTTAGATTCTGTGGAGGAAGGTTGCTTGGTTGGTTCTGAATTTAGTCAGTTAAAGGTTCTTGGATTTGGGTCTAGCATCTGAGTGGACTTCAAGGTAACCATCATTTTAATTTGCTAAACTTTGGGTGCTGTGGTAGACATCATTTGGTCGTCTGCTTCTCAGCTTTAAACTTCAAAGAAATCGAGTGGCATACCTTAGGAAACGTGCTGCCAGTTCTCCAGAGCTCATCAAGATAGAGACTGGGAGCTGCAGGCTGGTTCGATGAAACCGAATGCAAAAGTTTTCTCTTACAGTCATTGGTCCAAGCTTAGTATTACTAAGAGAGTTGACAAAGTTTTATGTCTTTTGTTACTTTTGTATATCTGAGGAGCTGTATGTTAAGTGGTTTGCCAATCAAGTGCAATTAGATGTATTGATTTTCCAATACTGTCTACTTTTTACTTTGAATAAAAAACTGATTAGTAGTTTGTAGCATGAGTCGCAAGGTTTATTCTCCCCGTATCTAAAGACCAGTAGATGAAAATTGACTAATTACAGCAAGAAGGGTCCTGTTTGATATTGTGTATGCGCTGTACCTTTTGGATGAGACGTTAAACCGAGGCCCCCATCTGCCTCTCAGGTGACGTATTGGAAGAAGAGATGGGGAGTTCTCCCTGGTGTCCTGGCCAAAATTTATCCCTCAACCAACATCACGAAAAACAGATTGTCTGGTCATTATCACATTGCTGTTTGTGGGAGCTTGCTGTGCGCAAATTGGCTGCCACATTTCCTACATTACAACCGTGACTACACTTCAAAAGTACTTAATTCACCGTAAACGCATTGTGGCGTCCTGAGGTTATGAAAGGCGCTATAGAAATGCAAGCTCTTTCTTTCTTTCTTCCTTCCTTATGAAAGGCCACATTCCGAATTGTTGGAATTGAGGGCTTACTTACTGGAGTGATCTTTGACATTAGGCACAAGAGAAATATCTGGTGAAAGTCTAAAATCGTAGTCAACCAACTAACTACCAATAACCCAATAAGTATTCCATGACGATGATTGCTCAGGATGTCAAATGATGCACACTAAAGAAATTTTAAATGGATTTTATAGAGTTTGTGAAAAAGCCTGCAATTCTTGTTTAATACCACAAAGTTCAATATGGCACCCTCTACTGCACAATTGCATTATGGGTATGGTTCAAGAAGGGTCGAGTTGGCTGAACTCATTGTTAATCCGACAACTGGGCGTGCACATCAGAGCTTTGGATGCACACTGCTCGTGGTTTTCTGATCATAATGCCTACTATTGTCTGAATATATAATTCAGTATTATGATTAACAGACATTTGAACAATTTTTCTATTAGGCCCAGACAGATATAATATTTCCAGTATTACATTACCTGTCACCTCTGTTCTTGCTCATTGCTGGTGGCTTATGACAAAGCAGCTAAGTGTTACATTAGGAACCATTGTACCTTTGCTCTTCAGCTGGTGTTTGCTGAACAATATTGCTTCTATTTTTTTCATACAGATACTGTAGTAAGCGTGTTCTTTCTCTGTAATACAAAGACACAGAGATAATTATAGAAAGTTCACTACATGGTTTTAAACAGCCCATAATTTTGTATCATGTTACACCAGGTACTGAGTAGCTCTGCCTGTTATGCATTCCTCCCTGTCCTCGCACCTCTGCCAAAGGTTCTTGATAGGAAGCTACATTTTATATAGCTAAAGTAGGGATGAGAACAAGTTACCAGCATTCCCAGGTTACAGTAGCTCCGCATTACAATGCTAACCTTGGACGTCATAGGCAGAACCTTAAAATTAGAGCTAGGCTGTTCAGGGGTGATGTTAGAAAGCATTTCTTCACACAAAGGATAGTGGAAATCTGGAACTCTCTCCCCCAAAAAGCTGTTGAATCTAGGACAGCTGAAAATTTCAAAACTGAGACTGATAGATTTTTGTTAGGCAAGGCTATTAAGGGTTATGAAACCAAGGTGGGCAGATGGAGTTAAAATACAGATCAGACATGATCTAATTGAATGGTGCAACAGGCTCGAGGGGCTGAATGGCCTACTGCTGTTCCTATGAAAGCTGAAAAGAAACTTGAATTGGGATAGAAATTAACTCCTGATATGATGTTGACTTGATGGACATGATTCTATGGGCATGATAATAGAGTGCCTCAGCGCCTGTAACACCTTCTGTGTTTCGGTGGCAGTCTTCATTGCTGGGTGGTGCTCTCTTGGCTACGGACCAAGTGCTGGAAAATGGGATTAGAATAGACAGGGCTTGATGGTCGGCGCGGACACGATGGGCCGAAGGGCCTCTTTCTGTGCTGTGAAACTCTATGGGGGAAAAATTCAGCTGCTTGCGCCTCCCGTTAGCGCCTTAAATGGGCGCTAATGGGGCGTAAAGCAGCTAACGCCCGGGCGCAGCGCCGCCCACGCCTCCCGAAAAATTTAGTGGGAGGTTAGCGGCGGCGGCAGCCGGTAGCGCCCTGTGGCGCTGCGCCGCCGGCGATGACGTCATCGCCGTGCGCAGCGCCCCGCTCGCGCCCCGGCCGTGATCTTCAGTCGCGCCCCCTGATTTACCGCCAGACGCTATGTCCGACGGGTTCAGGGGGGCGTACGTGCGGCCGGGGCGGCGATATTTAAAGGGGAGGTGGCAGGCGGCCATTTTTGTTGCTGGCCGCCTGCCAGCACCTGCCCCCGTTGCTGTCCCCGGCCCCCGTGAAGCCCCCCCACCGTGAAGTGCCGGCTGCGCTCCAAGAGCCCGGCACTTCTCTTGAGTGCCGGGCTCTTTTGCCGGCACTCCCGATCCCTGGGAGCCCAGCTGGGCCCCGGTTCGCGCTGCGCAAGGCCCCTCCCCTTTAAGAAGGGGAGGAAGGCCTGCAATACCGCGGCGCGACGTGCCGCAGCGCGTGGCGCTGCGGCACGTAGCGCCAGGATATTCACTCGCAGCGCCCCAAGAGGGATGCGGGGTGCTTCCAGTTGCGCCCCGCTTCCCTCTTGGGGCGCAACCACTGAAGTTCCGGCGCGGGGCCGCTAATTTTTTCGGGGCGCTAAAAGTCGCGCCCCGGCGAGGTTAGCGCCCCAAATGGGGCGCGACTCAATTTTTACCCCTATGACTCTTTTAAATAAGACCACGCTTTGCTGCAGGATCTCCTACAGCTGGCCTTCTGACACCTGATTTATGAATGGCCCATTCTGTCCCGGACATTAGCACAGCTTTAAGGGCAGTGAGATAAACCTACAAGCTCTCCTGGCTCCCAGCATACCTTGCACTAAGTGGACAGAGCCACCATTACTCCTTTCCTCGCCACTAGGGGCATCAGACAGTTACTGAGCTGAGATTTGGGGGGAGAAATTCGGTATCGCCCCATTTGGGGCGCAATTATCGGCTGGGCGCAAAGTTTAGCGCCTGGCGCTAATTATCGCCTCTGACTGCAAACTTGGCTTCTATCATCCCTGGAGGTGATTGGAGCGCTAAATCAGGCGCTAACGCCGAGGAGCGAGGCGCTACCTCAGAGCGCTGGCGAAGCTCATGTGATGTCAGTCAGCAATGGAACACAGACACACTGGCGCTGGCCAGCTCTTAAAGGGGAGGGTCGATCTTGCTCTCCATCCACACCCTGCTCATTGCAGCCTTGAATCTCGGCCTGGAGAGACCTGTACATCAATTCTACTAGAAAGAACAATGGAGAGGCCCAGGGAAAGAGCTCAGAGTGCAGCCCCCATAGTCTCTTCGAAATCGATGCAAGGAAGGTCAAATCAAAATGAACCTGCAAAGTGCTGCTCAGTACCCAAAACTCCTTCACACAGCTTTGAATCTCTCCAGAAGTCTCTCTCTCTCTCTCTCTCAGAATGCGTGGTGCAAAAATGTCGCCGACAAAAAAAGTCAGGAAGCGGCCATCTTTGAATAGCGCTCACCCAGTCCCTTCCCGACTGCAAAACGCCCCCCTCAACCTGTCGTTGCTAGCGGCAGACTGTAAGGCAGGGGGTGCCACTCAATATCCGGTCCGGGGTGCTACCGGGGCGTTGCACGCTCGACTGACGTCACGATCTGCGGGCGCAGGAAATCGTGGCAGTAGTGTTTAGCGCCGCCGCAAAATGTCTGGTCAATTTCGCGAGCGGCGCAAAGATCGCCACGCCCGGGCGCTAGTTGCTTTGCGCCGGCGCTAACGGGAGGCACAAAGCAACCGAATTTTTCCCCCCTTGGATTCTTCACCACACAGTAACTTCCTGCTACAAGTGCGTGTGTGTGGATGTTTGCTGAGGATAACACTTCTCTGATTGTCCCCGCAGTTGAGTAGACTGACACTTGGGGGGCCATTTTAACCTAATCCACCCAGCGGGAAATTGACAGGATCAGATCGGGCGGCCGTTTTACACTCCGCCAGATTTTGCTTTCCATTTACTTCAGGAGAAGAAGGGGGAAAAAACAAAGTAACTTTGTTGCTAAGGCTGCAGCACAGGCAGCATTTCATCACTCTCTACCTGCCATTCTGGATGGAGATGGCACCCGACAATGCTGGGGGAAAACATAAGAACAACAGGAAGAGTCAAAAGAAGTGAAAAGGCCATTCATCCAAATCACCCATTATAGCATCCAGCTACCTTTTTAATTACCCTACCCCGCGCGGCAGATTGTAACCAAACATTTAGCAATCTTTAAGTAAAGAAACGCTTTCTAATGTCGTTTTTAACTTTACTTGTGATCAGTTTACATTTACGTCCTTCCTGACTTACTCTGAAGTAGGTTTTACCTAATCTAGTTATGTGCCATTTAGTCTTTCAAATATCCTTTCTAGGTCGCCCCCCTGAACCACCTTCTTTCTATATGGTAGAGCTTGAGGAACATTCACTTTAAATCTCGCTTGTTCAGCATATTGGGTGTATAAAGCACCCCAGGCTGTGCAGAGCTTGTTTAACCTCTCCACAGAATAGCTCAGTGACGTGTATGCTGGCTTTACTATTTACTCTATATTAAACCGGACTGCCCTGTTTGCCACACCTATTTAGCTGCTGTGAGCACTGGTATATATTTGCTAATTCACCTGAGATGGTACCCTTCTCCCACTGGGTATGACCTCAGCGATCTGTTATTTGTTAAAGGGTGAAGGTACTAGTTTCTGGAGATGTATTGCCTGGTACAGCAGCCCCAGGAATGTTGCATCATGTCTGGGTATGACTGCATCGATCAGACTCAGATGCAAATAACAACACGAGGCAATTACAACCAGAGCTAAAGCTTATATTGTTGTGAAACATGCCTCGATTGCTGATACATCCACTGGTATCACAACAGAAGTGGATGCCAGAGGTTACTCCACTCAACAACACAAAGAAATGATGAATAAGAAGTAGCATCTGCAGACATCCTCTTGCCTATGCCTGTTAAACTGTTAATGACTGTATTTAGAGCAAAATAAATGGTCTCTTAATGATGTGGCTATGTAATCAGTGTCTTCATACGGTACAAAACACTTGGGGGGAAAAATTCGGTATCGACCATTTTGGGGTGCTAACATCGCCTGGGTGCTAACTTTAGCGACAGCGAAATTGAGTTTTAGGGCCCCAAGAGGGAAGTGGCGTGCTAAATCAAGCGCTACACACTTCTCTTAGGGCGCTAATGTCGGAGAGTGGGGCGCTACCTTCAGAGCGCTAATCAAGTTCCGGCGCTGTCAATTAGAAAGTCGTCAGACAGACTGGCGCCTTCCAGTTTTTAAAGGGGAGGTTTAATCGTGCTGCACAGCCTCACTCTGATCATTGCTGCTTGTGAACTGGGCCTGCAAGGAGCTGCAAGCCTTCACTCCAAGAAGTAATGGCTGATCAGAGGCTCAGAGAGAGACCATGCTTTGGAGGTTCTGGTCATGGCCGTGGAACGCCGACGGGCAGTGCTCTTCCCGGACACTGGCAGGAGGCCATTGCCACAGGCCTTTGGGAGGATGTGGAGGGAGATCGCCCAGGATGTGTCGGCCAGAAGTGTGGTCCACAGAACTCTCACCCAGTGCCGGAAGAAATTCAACGATCTCACACGGGTGGTCAGGGTGAGTACATGCTTCAAAAACCTCTATATCCCACCATCTCAACCTCACTCTGTGCACACCCTGTAGAAATCGCCACATCTCCCAACACTCACCCACCAACTATGCCCACCTACTAAAAGTCACATCCACATCTTACGCCTTGCATACATTAACAGCTATTCAACTATGGTAGGCACATCTGCCAAACACATAGCTGCACACTCACTCACACGCTGTCCTTTTTCTTGGAGGCCAAGCTTGCTCACAACAGGAGGGAGCAGCTACGAACGGGAGGAGGTGAGGCGGACCTACACCCCCTGACAGACCTGGAGGAGCGAGTGGTCCGCATCATGGGTGCTGTGGCCGTTGGAGACGTCGACCCCCTTGGGGACAACAACGGTATGTTCATCACCTCTCCCTCTTCTCTCATACCACTTCCCCCTCACCCACTTTCCATCTAAGTATACTGTCTTCATTCCTTGCTGCCTTCCTGCCCCCCCCCCCCCCGCCAGACCTTAACCCCACTCTTGTGTCTTTATGCTTTCAGATAATCAGCCACCAGCCTGTCCCTCAGCCTCCCAGTGGCAGCGATGCGGGAAAGGAGGAGGAAGAACAAGCCAGAGCCTCACTGTCTGTGTCCCCCGAAGGCGCCAGGTCCGATAATGGGGCGATGTGGTCGCTAGAGGGGAGCCGAGTACATGGGTCTGATGTGGGTGAAGCTCCGGGACCCAGCAGGCTGCAGCAATGCCACGGGGATAGGGAAGCTCGTGGGCCATCTCCCCAGAGGGTAAGTTCGCGTGTGAGTTCTGCTGCACAGGACTCAGATGAGGACGTCGTTGTGGAGGCATGCACACCGAGCTCATGGGTGCAATGGCAAGGGTGCCCGAGAGCACGGATGCACTGGCAAGGAGTGTGGAGGAGTCCGCCTCCAACATTGCACTCAGCTCTGCTCACACTATCGAGCCCATTCTTGGCAGTTTGCAAAATAGTAATATTTGTAAATAAATATTTGAGTTTGGTAACACATGGTTCAGTTTGATAAGAAAGCGTTGTGTTTGTTGATAAATGGCTGTGTTTGTTTATGAATAGTTGTGTTTCATAAGAGAGAGTTGTGTTCGATAATAAATTGTTAATTTGACGTTGCACATTTTGTGATGTTTCTCATTTGACCTTTGCCCGGTGATAGGGGCTGTGAGCTGGATGTAATGATGTGGTGGTGCTGCGCAAATGCCATGTTTTCTTTTTATTCGCTTATAGGATCTGGGCGTCGCTGGCAAGGCCAGCATTTATTGCCCATCCCTAGTTGCCTTTGAGAAGGTGGTGGTGAGTCGCATTCTTAAACCGCTGCAGTCCGTGTGGTGCAGGTACTCTTACAGTGCTGTTAGGGAGGGAGTGCTGTTAGGGAGGGAGTTCCAGGATTTTGACCCAGCGACGATGAGGATCGGTGATACACTTCTAAATCAGGATGTTGTGTGACTTGGAGGGGAAATGGAGGTGGTGGTGTTCCCATGCGCCTGCTGCCCTTGTCCTTCTAGGTGGAAGAGGTCACGGGTTTGGGAGGTGCTGCCGAAGAAGCCTTGGCGAGTTGCTGCAGTGCATCTTGTAGATGGTGCACACTGCAGCCATGGTACGCCGGTGGTGGAGGGAGTGAATGTTTAAGGTGGTGGATGGGGTGCCAATCAAACGGGCTGCTTTGTTTTGGATGGTGTCGAGCTTCTTGAGTGTTGTTGCAGCTGCACTCATCCAGGCAAGTGGAGAGTATTCCATCACACTTCTTACTTGTGCCTTGTGGATGGTGGAAAGGCTTTGGGGAGTCAGAAGGTGAGACACTCGCCGCAGAATACCCAGCCTCTGACTTGTTCTTGTTGCCACAGTATTTATGTGGCTGGTCCAGTTAAGTTTCTGGTCAATGGTGACCCCCAGGATGTTGATGGTGGGGGATTCGGCGATGGTAATGCCGTTGAATGTCAAGGGGAGGTGGTTAAACTCTCGCTTGTTGGAGATAGTCATTGCCTGGCACTTCTGTGGCACGAATGTTACCTGCCACTTATCAGCCCAAGCCTGAACGTCGTCCAGGTCTTGTTGCATGCGGGCATGGACTGCTATATCATTCATTGGAAATGCTGTCTAATGAGGCGCTCACGCACGGCCCTTGCAGAAGCAAGATTGAGTGGCTCTCTCCTCCGTTGCTGCTGTTCCTCCTCCTCTCCCTCTTCTTCCTCTTGAGGTGGACTTCCAATCCCTGGTGGCAATGGTTGGGCCCTCAGAATGGCCAGGTTGTGCAGCATGCAGCACACAACGATGAAAAGGGAGACTTGACCAGGGGAGTACTGCAGGGCTCCTCCAGAGCGGTCAAGGCAGTGGAACCAGTTGCTTTAGCACCCTGATAGTCTGTTCGATCAGGTTCCTGGTGGCGGTATGGCTGTCATTGTATGCGTGCTGAGCAGGAGTGTTGGGGTTGCGGAGGGGGGTCATCAGCCAGGTGGCGAGTTGATAACCCTTGTCTCCGAGCAGCCAGCCGCGAGCTTCATGTGGTGGATGGAACAATGCTGGGACACCGGTCTGTCGCAGGATGAATGCATCGTGGCTGCTGCCAGGATAGCGGGCATTGACGGCGAGGATGCGCTGTCTGTGGTCGCACACCAACTGAACGTTCAGAGAGTGGCAGCCTTTGCGGTTACGGAACACCTCTGCATTGTGATAAGGTGCCCGCAATGCCACGTGGGTGCAGTCAATATCACCCTGAACCATGGGGAAGCCCGCTATCCTTGCAAAGCGACATGAGCGTTCGTCCTGCTTCTCTCTGGTGAAGGGGAATGTGATGTAGTCCCTTCTCCTTCTGTAGAGAGCGTCAGTTACCTCCTGGATACAGCAATGGACGGCGAACTGCGAAATGTTTGCAATATCCCCTGCTGAAGCCTGGAGGAGCCGTTGACGTAGAAATTGAGAGCAACTGTGACCTTAATTGCCACTGAGAGAGACTCCTGGTCCTGAGCTGAGGCTGGAAGTCTGGCTGCAGAAGGTGGCAAAGCTCTGTAACCACCCCCTTGCTGAAGCGGAGCCTTCTAAGTCACTGCTCCTCTGAGATGAATGTAGGAGAAGTGCTCCCGGGAAACCCTGGGAGGGTAAGGCCTCCTGTTGCGAGGTCTGTCGGCCCTCCTCCTACCTCTGGCCACATTTGGCAATCTCTGTCTCTGCATCCGCTGCCTCCGGCGTAGTTGCCAGATGGCAAGGTGGAGTGCCAGTACAGCCCCCATAAATGAGAGAAAAGAGGTAGAAATGTTCAGAGCAATACAAGTGAAGAAACTGTTAGAGCAGCAACAAAGCAAACATGGAGAAAATGTGAATGCAGCCAAGATGCTACCTGACAAGCCAGCAATGAATCTGACCTCCCAATGAACCGGTAAGTGGTCTCTTTAAATAGCGCCGTGGGGGCAGCAATCCCAGGGATCAACGCCTGCTATTTCTGTTGTTCTCAGTGCCAGGCGGTAAGTCAGGGGAAGCGACTGAATTTCGCATCCGGTGCGCTAACGGGGCGTTGCACACTCATTGACATCATGGTCTGAGTGGCGCTAGAGAGTGTTAGCGCCGGCGCTAAATGCCGACTGAATTTAATTGGCGGCGTTGGAATTGCCCCGCCCGAGCGATAACAGGAGGCGCTAAGGTACCGAATTTCTAGCTCACGCACTACTAAGCAGTAAATCAATATCTAATGCTACATTTGTCCTCTTTCACTGTTTTGAATGAAAACGTAGATATAGGTATAAAGCGGAGATCACCATTTTATACTCACTTCTACTTTTGCACTAACACCAATGGACAGAGGAAGCTATGGAACCAGATTTGCTCACTAATAAGTATTTAATAATTGAATGTAATATGAAAGTAACTCTGGGTGATCCCGTGGTGTGTTCCTGCTTCCCTCTTGTGATTCCTGTGATATTCTTTCTATCATTCTTGAATGGAGAGACCAGAGCTATTGTGGGCAGGAATTCACCTGGATCGATCCTGATGGAGGGCATAATAAAGAATCGGGGAGATACCAAATAACTCCTTTAAATTCTCTTCCTTCCCTCCCTTAAATTATTCTAATCTTTCTCTGCTTTTGAATAGAGAAGAATTGATAGGGAGACTGCTTGGGGGTGGATGGGGGTTTATTAAGCAAACATTCCATGTAATCTACCAGCTCTGGTTTGCGGTGAATTTCCTCTGTACTAATGCTCCACACCATTGTTGGTATCCTTGTAATACGTAATGTGGTTGCCTTGACAGCATCTCTGTTTCCTCATTAGTGCTTGTTTTACCAGTTTCTTCTCTCCCTTGCTGAAGGTGCTGACTCATACTGGACTCCAGTTCCACAGGCACTGCTGCTCTCCAGTACCTCACCCAAGCCATTCTTCATAACTGAGCCTAGAGCGTGTTTGACCATGGAAGGATTGGAGGAGGCTTCACTTGATGGCCACAGGCACATGTTGACTTTCCAGCAGGAGTCACCCATTAGCGATCAGGATTGCTGGAGCTGGCCCAATTTTTCTCCTTTCTAGCCCATGGGCACTAGACGCAACTGTAGTATCCACATTGTCATCTAGGCTGAGATCAGCCTAGTCATCACAGACCAGGGACTGCACCAAGGACATTCCTGCTTTGAATTGCTTAGTATCATATCCACTAACAAAGTATATAGCTTTAAGGGAACAAGCTAACCAACCTGATTTTGCAAGTTGCGATACACTGTAAAGATTGTGAATTAAATTAATTGTTATAGTGCAAATTGTGACAACATGGGGCCTGTAACATGGCTCCAGCGCAGTGCTGGCAATATCAGCGCTATTCAACTTTACTTATACCGATAATGCCAGGTCAGCTGATTTACATAATTTTCTGGTGCTCTGGGCAGATCATTGGTGATGCCAGGGCCAGAGTTTAGGGTGTTATCAGCTAATGAAGATATGCTGGCTGCTTGCTCTGTGCTGACTAATTTAGTGACATGGGGGAGAGGCTCAAGGCACAGGAGCAGGGATGGGTTGGTATTATGGGAAATCGAGAGATTTCCCAAGTGCCCCCGTGAGTGGTTCCATAACCATTTACATATTATCAGCACCCACCTCTTTCCGTGAGAATCCCATGCCATTTCAGGGGAGCCAGTCTGTCCCTGTGCAGGAGGGCTGGGGGCAGGGATTACGAGGTACTGGGCACAGGGGCATAGGAAAGATGTGCCAGGGTTTTTTCTTTAAACCGTGAGTTCCCCTTCAGTGGCCATTCTAAACGGATGTTTTGCCACTGGAGCACAGCTCAGGCACTCCAACACCATTAAATTTGAATATTTTTCAGATACCCAATCAGCCTGTGCGCACAGCATATGCATCGGCTGCCAACCCCTTTGCACTAGCTACTTTCAAGCATTTGCAGCACTCAATTTCCCCAGAAACAAAGGCCTCAATTGGACTGAAGAATTATTTACACAATACTTGACTTTAAAGGGCCCCTCTCTTTGTTCAAAGTGTTTGGTACAAGGTGGTTTTGTATATTCGGTGTTAGACAGAGAGCCATGCTGTCCCAGTTCCTTTCCCAGTTCCAAACAGAGCCCATATTTTTTTTTCCCTCTCTCTCACATGGCAGCTGTCTTTCATTCTGCCATCACCATTCACACTTCACCTAGAGCCATCTTTTGTTTCTTAACTTGTCCTTTTACCATCTCCTTTTGCCTTGCACCATCATCTCTCCTGCCTTCCATCCTATCACAGACCTTCCTTTTTGTTCTTTCCTCCCCTCCCCCCCCTTTCCCTGCCCCAACACTTGCTTAAAAACCCGTTCCATCTCCAGCTTTTTCCAGTTCTGACGAAGGGTCATCGACCTGAAACGTTAACTCTGTTTCTCTCTCCACAGATGCTGCCTGGCCCAGCTGAGTATTTCCAGCAGTTTCTGTTTTTGTTCCATATATTATCTGCTCAGCTTGGTCTATATCTTACCGGTGTATCATTTACCTGTTAACTTCAGCTCTTTGTTCTTTACATTTATCTTTAATAAATTAACGTGATACCATGGAAAGGTGATGTAATTATTAAATAAAAAGAAAAAAAGACTTGCATTTATATAGTGCCTATCACAACCTCAGGACGTCTCAAGGCACTTCACAGCCAATGATTTCTGAAGTGGAGTCACTGCTGTAATGTAGGAAATGTGGCAGCCGTTTTGCACACAGCAAGGTCCCACTAACAGCAATGAGATAATTGACCAGATAATTTGTTTTTTAGTGATGTAGGTTGAGGGGTAAATATTGGCCAGGACACCAGGGAGAACTTCCCTGCTCTTCTTCAAATAGTGCCATGGGATCTTTTACATCCGCCTGAGAGGGCAGACAGGGCCTTGGTTTAACGTCTCATCCATAGGAAACATAGGAACATAGTAACAGGAGTCGGCCATTTAGAAACTCGAGCCTGTTCCGCCATTCAATGAGATCATGGCTGATCTGCAATCTAACTCCATATACCCACCTTTGCCCTATGTCCCTTAATACCTTTGGTTAACAAAAATCTATCAATCTCCGATTTAAAATTAACAATTGACCTCGCATCAATTTCCGTTTGCGGAAGAGAGTTCCAATCTTCTACCACCCTTTGTGTGTAGAAGTGTTTCCTAATTTCACTCCTGAAAGGTCTGGCTCTAATTTTTAGACTATGCCCCCTAGTCCTAGAATCCCCAACCAGCGGAAATAGTTTCTCTCTATCTACCCTATCTGTTCCCCTTAATATCCTGAAAACTTCAATCAAATCACCCCTTAAACTTCTAAATTCCAGGGAATACAACCCTAGTTTGTGTAATCTCTCCTCGTAACTTAACACCTGGGGCTGGATTTTACTCACCGAGATGCGTTGGGGGCGGGACTACTGCCTTCAGGGTTCTAGTCCCGCCCCCAACAACATCTGACGAACAGATGCTATTTTGCCCTGATTGGCCTTGTTAAACCCACCCTGCGGGCTTGCCGGCCAATTAAGGGAAAGCCGGTGTCAGATGACGTCAGTTGATGATGCTTCATCTGCCGGTTTTCTTAAAGTCATATGCACCACACTTGTTTGACAGATGAATTGTCAGTGTTTGACAGTATTGAGGTGCTATCAAACACTGACAATCACTGTCCAAAGGTGAGCCCTTGCATCCAAACTCTCCAATTACTCTCTCCTTAGGATAAAACAGATGGCAGCTGCAGCTGAGATTGCAGAAGCCATCTGTCACTTCTCCTGACAAGATGAAACTACACAAACACTTCACAGCTTGTCACCTGCAGAAACATCTAAACATATTGAAAATTACTTTCATAACATTTCCTTACCTCTGATACTAACCATTGTCACTTTGCATCCTTCACATCACTTCTGCAGCTGTCATCCAAACACCAACATAACAACAGACCCACAGCACGCCTCACTTACCCTGGCAGGGTTCCCCGATGTTGGGAAGCCTGTAGCAGCAGTCTAAAAATTGGGAAAAGCCTCTTAACTGCCTGTTAACTACCTGTTAACAGGCAGTTAAGTGGCTATAATCCTCTTCCTGCCCCTAGGAGTCGGGTCCCTGCGCAAATCGGGGACCCAACTCCCAGGAAGATTGTATGGCGGCGGGTCGGGAGTGGGTTCGGGACCAGCTCCCATTCTTTCTAACATTCCCAGCAGTCCCGCCTCCAAACCCGCCTCCTCAGAGCTGGTAAAATCCAGCCCCTGGAGTCCGGGTATCATTCTGGTAAACCTACACTGAACTCCCTCCAAGGCCAATATATCCTTCCTAAGGTGTGTTGCCCAGAACTGCTCACAGTACTCCAGGCGTGGTCTCACCAGGGCTTTGTACAGCTGCAGCATAACTTCTACCCCTTTGTATTCTAGTCCTCTAGATATAAAGGCCAGCATTTCATTAGCCTTTTTTATTATTTTCTGTACCTGTTCATGTCATGACATTTTAATGATCTATGTACCTGGACCCCCAAGTCTCTTTGGACCTCCACTGTTTTTAGCATTTCACCATTTAGAAAGTACCCTGTTCTATCCTTTTTAGGTCCAAAGTGGATGACCTCACATTTGCCTACATTGAAATCCATTTGCCACAGTTTTGCCCATTCACTTAATCTATCAATATCTCTTTGTAGTTTTATGCTTTCATGTACACTGCCTACAATGCTGCCTTTCTTTGTGTCATTGGCAAATTTGGATATGTGGCTTTCTATCCCATTATTTAAATTGTTAATAAATACAGTGAATAGTTGAGGCCCCAACACAGATCCCTGCGGGACACCACTATTCATATCCTGCCAAGTACCTGCCCATTATCCCTACTCTCTATCTCCTGCCGCTCAACCAATTTCCTAACCAGGTCAATAATTTGCCTTCAATTCCTTGGGCTTCAACCTTAGTTAACAGTCTCTTATGAGGGACTTTATCAAATGCCTTCTGGAAGTCCATATAAATAACATTCATAGATATTCCCCTGTCCACTACTTTAGTCACCTCTTCAAAAAATTCAATCAAGTTCATCAGGCATGACCTAGCTTTTACAAATCCATGCTGGCTCTCTCTGATCAGCTGAAAATTTTCAAGGTGTTCAGTCTCCCTATCCTTAATTATAGACTCTAGTAATTTCCCGACAGCAGATGTTAGGCTAACTGGTCTATAATTCCTTGGTTTCCCTCTCTCATTATTCTTAAATAGTGGAGTGACGTGCACAATTTTCCAATCTCAAGGAATGGTTCCTGAATCGAGAGAACTTTGGAAGATTATAGTTAGGGCATCTGCAATGTGCTCACCTACTTCCTTTAAAACCCTGGGATGGAAACCATCTGGTCCTGGGGATTTGTCGCTCTTTAGTGCCATTATTTTCTTCATTACTGTTATGTTGCTTACGTTAATTTTGTTGAGTCCCTGTCCCTGATTCAATATTAGTTTCCTTGAGACATCCGGCATGCTGTAAATACTGACGCAAAGTAATTATTCAACATGTCTGCCATTTCCTTATCATTGACAATATCTCCGTTATCAGTTTTCAAGGAGCTAACATTGTTCCTGACCATCCTCTTTTTCTTAATATAATTGTAAACATTTTTTGTGTTGATTTTGATATCCCTTGCAAGTTTCTTTTTGTAGCTCTTACTATCTGTTTTGTGACCCTTTGCTGTTCTTTGTATCTTTCCCATTTGCCAGAATCTGTGCTATTTTTTGCATTTTTGTAAGCTTTTTCTTTTCGTTGTATGTTGTCTCTTACCTCTTTAGTTGTCCATGGATGTTTTTTTTGGCAAGTCGAGCTCTTGCCCCTTAGGGGTATAAATTGGTTCTGTATCACGTTGAATTCTTTTTTGAACACCTCCCACTGATCTTGTCATTTTACCCATTAACAGATTTGCCTAGTTTACTGTGGACAGTCTCTGCCTCATCGCATTGAGGTCGGCCTTACCTAAATCTAGAATCTTAGTAGCTGTTTCGTGTTTCTCCCTTTCAAACATTACATTGAACTCGATCATGTTATGATCACTATTAGATAAATGTTCACGCACCATTAGGCTGTTAACTAAATCTGGTTCATTATTCATTACTAAATCTAATATGGCATGCCCACTTGTTGGTTCTAGGACATTTTGTTGCAGAAAACTATCCCAGACACACTCAAGAAACTCACTACCTTTCTGACATGTGCTAGTCTGCTTATCCCAATCTATATGAAAATTAAAACGGCACTGAAGTGACAGCCTAGATGATGTGCTCAAAATCTCTGGAGTGGGGCTTGAACCCACAACCTTCTGACTCAAAGGCAAGAGTGCTACCACTGAGCCACGACTCATCTCAAATGACTACTGCCTGGGATTCATCCAAGGAGTCAGAAACAATGTATGTTGTCAAATGCATTCCAAAGGGGAGAAATCAAGGATAAGTCACTTTGACTCACTGTTATGTAATTCTTCACAAGCCTGATACAGAGTAACATTGGAAGAGGTCTGAGGGCAAGATGAAAACCAACCCTATTTGCTGGGCTTTGGAATAACACTGAGAGATGTAAAAGAGCAGAAGGAAATAAAAATTATTCTTAGTATTCCTAACTGCATTGGCATAAAAATGATTGTTTGCAATATTTGTTAGCATACAAATGCTTAATGCACTCACCTGACATCCTTGTCTGTTATTTTGACAGAGGGTAAACCAGTTAAGTTGCTTGAAAACATATTTTATGGATTTATTAACGCAAATGTGTATATTGTGACAGAACATTTATGGTGTCATGCATAGCCACGTCCTCCCTGACATACCCAAAGACCAGTTAAACAAGTCCACTCTATTGCACATTTAAAGAATAGAGTTCAACCCTACAAGTTAATGTTCTAAACTGCTAATTTAACCCTTTAGATTGCATCAAACTCAGAGAAACACAAGAAAAATATTCAATAGTTTCTATTATTTTCACCCAACAAAATGTTAAAATGCAATTAGATGACTGCACAGTGTTCAGTTCCATTCGCAACTCCTCAGATAATGAAGCCGTCTATGCCTGCACGCAGCAAGACCTGGACGACATTCAGGCTTGGGCTGATAAGTGGCAAGTAACATTCACGCCACACAAGTGCCAGGCAATGACTATCTCCCACAAGAGAGAGTCTAACCACCGCCCCTTGACATTCAACCGCATTACCATCACCGAATCCCCCACCATCAACATCCTGGGGGGTTACCATTGACCAGAAACTTAACTGGACCAGCCACATAAATACTGTGGCAACAAGAGCAGGTCAGAGGCTGGGTATACCGTGGCGAGTGTCTCATCTCCTGACTCACCAAAGCCTTTCTACCATCTACAAGACTCAGGTCAGGAGTGTGATGAAATACTCTCCACTTACCTGGATGAGTGCAGCTCCAACAACACTCAAGAAGCTCGACACCATCCAGGACAAAGCAGGCCACTTGATTGGCACCCCATCCGCCACCTTAAACATTCACTCCTTCCACCACCGGCGTACCGTGGCTGCAGTGTGTACCATCTACAAGATGCACTGCAGCAACTCGCCAAGGCTTCTTCGGCAGCACCTCCCAAACCCGCGACCTCTTCCACCTAGAAGGACAAGGGCAGCAGACACATGGGAACACCACCAACTCCAAGTTACCCTCCAAGTCACACACCATCCTGAGTTAGAAGTATATCACCGTTCCTTCATCGTCGCTGGGTCAAAATCCTGGAACTCCCTCCCTAACAGCACTGTGGGAGTACCTTCACCACACGGACTGCAGCGGTTCAAGAAGGCAGCTCACCACCACCTTCTCAAGGGCAATTAGGGATGGGCAATAAATGCTGGCCTTGCCAGCGACACCCACATCCCATAAACTAAAAAAAAGGTAGAACAGCACAGGTCTAGAAGGCTTGAAATGTTTGGTGTATCTAAGTGGAGACAAAATGATGGTGACAATGAGATGATGATGAAAGCACTAAATACAAAGGCCTGGAAATTCCAGTCCGCCGGAAACCTGCCACTGCCAACGTGGGCCAAAGTTAAAGGCCGCCCGAATTTAGTGCAGGCAGCACTGGTATTTTGGTGCTGACTGCTAATTTAAATTAGTGTAGCGCTAAACTTACCATGCAACCCTCTTTTTCTGACTGCTACTCTCAGCCGGAGGCCCAAAGTAGCGTGGCCGTAGCGTTCTTGAAGCAAGAACAGAGTTGTCTTAAAGCAAGGCTGTCATTTTAGAAATCGATCCCTTAAAGGGGAATTGCGTTCTAAAATGAAAAAAATAAAAATCATTTAAAAATAGGCAGTGTTTAGCCCTTACAGCTCAACTGCCTTCTGAAAAAACCCATTAAAAATAATTCCCAATTGGGAGTCTGCAGCTCTTAAAGCTTAATTGCCTTCCGCACTTAAAAAAAATGGGAAAAGTGCTTCAGCACTAACACAAATGGCTCAACAAACCAGGGAAGGGGCACCCAGGGTCTCAGACGCAGCACTGCAGCTTTGTGCAGGAGGTCAACACTGCAAGAGAAGTCCTCTACCCACAGGGGCCAGGAGGCCCTCCAGAAAGAACAATGTGGGACCAGATCACTGAGGCCATCACTGCCAGGACCTGGCTCCAGTGCCCAAAGAAGGTTCACGACCTCAGAACACTGGTCAAGGTCAGTCAATGCATCTTCAAAAGCCAACTCCTATCAACTGCACCACTAGACTCACACACTGCTCACTGCATGACCGCCCCCCACCCCCATCACTCACCTACCAACAATCTGTACCAAACACCATGCACACCTCACATTCCTAGCTTCACCTCACCCCCTTGGAGGAGATGGTGCAGGCCATTCTTGGCAGGGGCATGGCTGAGCCCTTGGCCAGCGGTGGGGCTGAAAGGATACAAGTTGCTGCTATCCTCATATGTTATCCTCCTTCTCACATCCCACAATATCTTCTGCTTTACAAGGTGCGCATGGTATAAGCATGCACCTCTTGCTTTCCCGCCCTCCCCTCACCACAACTCTACCCTTGTTCCTTCCTCATTTCACACATCAAAGAAATCCAGCCTGCCCAGCCAGTGGAAGACCAAGAAGAGGGGAGGAGAGTGAAGAAGAAGAAGAAGAAGAAGAAGAAGATTGATTTCACACTCCCAAGGTCAACCAGCAAGGCCATCTGCAGTGTCCCCCATTGAAAGTCAGCAGCCTTCCACCAGCCATGCTGCAGCCACTAGGGTAAACTGCGTGACATCAGTAGGATAGGCAAAAGCACACACAAGACAGTCAGTAAGGGAATGCACAAGGGTGATGAGTTGCTTTCTTGATGTCATATTGGATGGATAGATGTATAAAGTTGAATTGGAAAGTTTGCTTTGTGGTGGCTTTTATTTCAGCATTGTGGCCAAGAGGACGCTATGATGGTCAGTAACAGAGGGAAGGGAAGGTTTGGGACAAATGTTGAAAGGGGAATTGGGGTTGTGGTCACTGGTAGCACAGGCGGATGATTCCATCCCGGATATCCCAGCCAGAAAGTGGCTGTCTCAGTTGCATTCTTCCTTCCACTTCCTCCTTTTCTGCATCTTCCTCTTCCCTCTGTGAGCGGATGCTAGAAATCTGAAATAAAAACAGAAAATGCTGGAAATACTTAGCAAGTCAGGCAGCATCTCGACCTGAGACCTGAACTCTGTTTCACTCTCCATGGATGCTGCCTGAGCTGCTGAGTATTTCCAGCATTTTCTGTCTTCTCAGAGGCCTTCCTTTACAATCCGAAGCATTTAAAGTGTCCAGAAGCACTCCCTGCACTCCCTGCACACTTTAAAAACTTTTAACATCTAGTGCACCAAGCCACTACTTCAATAAGATATAAAATAAAGTCCATAAGCTTAAATCCAAACTTACCTAAAAGATGTGTGTGTCCCTTTAAGTAGCGCTGACCATGTCTCTGTAGGTCTGCTGCATGCAGGCTTTTCTGAGCGTGCTTAGGACCCAGTGTTAAAGTCAGTGAAGAAGTCGAAGTTTGCAGACGTAACGTCAAGTCGGCTTTGCACGCCGACTGATGTCACACTCTGCTGATTTGCATTTCTAGGGCCAGCGCTGCTGATGGCAGTGCCACGGCCCTTACCAAAATGGCAGCCGCCAAGTCCTGCACCGGAGGCGGGCGGAAGTGAGGCGGTCGCCATTTTTTTCCCAGGAACGGGCCTTAATGGAGAGCGGCAAGTCCGCGTATTTCTAGGCCAAAGAGTTCCCTTATGGCTTTGTGGGTGAACATATTGACCGGGGTTTTCCACTTCTGTGTTTTCCAGCCGCAATTTTCCCTCCATTAAAGTGAATGGGCATAATATCATGGCGAGTGTAGAAGCGGAACTTCCACTCCATCCTATGCTGTGATACGGGATCAGGAAAATCCCTGGTTAGATCTCTGGACTGCGGTGAGTTAGCTAACGTAAGCTGGGGAGATGGTGGAGGTGCTAAAATTGTATTTAGTCATCTCTTGCTGGAAGGGAGAACATGTACAGATGCTGAATGAGAATAGGATTGGACTTGGTTGAATGGCCACCCAATATTCACCATCAAGGCATGCATATGATGTATAGCCAGATGGGTGAGGTACTGTGGAACAGTATTCCAGCTCCATTCACTGCTTTCAAAAGAAAATATATGGGGAGCAAAATTAGAATGAAAAAAAGTTCAAAAACTACTTGTGCTGAAAGAGTGCTTGTAGCTTGCATTGCCTTACACTGTCCAAGACATTGGCCTTTCCTACACTAACTCTAACAGTGAGGATGGAGTGCCCCACTGAAGTAAACATGGTCAACGGGGCAATCGTTAACAAGCTCTCCCAAAGATCACTGTCGAAGCCATTATCAGTTGCATTAAAATGCTTCAAGTTCAACTCAATTCTATTCTTTAGATCTACACTATTCTAAATGTATTATTGCTTTCAGCTAGTCAACAGTATCATTATTAGGTTAATCATACATTGCCTGAGCCCATTTTGCTGTCAGCTACAGTCCATCTGTATGTTGCGGTTCCAGTCACACTATTTCCCAATCAGCACACTGCGTGGAAAAGTTTGTTCTGTCAGCAAAACCGGATTAGCTGCACCTAAGTTACTGTGAAAGACAGTAGGTGTGTTTTCAAGGAAATATCTGACTTATTTAACTATGAGAACAGCTAAAGGCCTCCTAAAGTAAATGCACGTGAATGTCCATAGTGGGAGGATTTCCCCATTCCATATTGGGGAAAGTAAGAAACTGAGCTATCCCAGTCAGAATAAATCCACACATCATTATTTAATTACTTGCCAAACATAGATTGGTTTCAGCATATAGTGTTATTTTTTATTTTGCTTCATACAGAGTACAAACAGTTATTATTGAAGATTATGTGTAATCACATTGTAGGAGGTGGGGAGATGTTAGAATCTAAACTGCCTAAACCCTACTGGAGTAATGAGATTGGCTTAAACTGGTGGCAGAATGGCAGTCTGCTGTGATCTTGGAAAGAATGATATTGAGGGGGAGTTTCAAAAATACACTTTTTTTTAGAGAAGTTTCTCCAAATTTTTCCCCCTAAATAGCAGGAAACTCTGGCTTTTAAGTCTAGAAATTCCTGGTCATGATATACCTTTCATTTATACTCCTTTCACTTTACAGATTCTCAGGCGAGCAACATTGCAGCCATACATTGGTATCCCTGATTTCTAAGTTATCTTCGCAGGGCCACTGGAGAACAATGTGGTAAACTCATCGGACTTTTCAAAGCAAGGAGACAGGTGGAACCAGCTCGTACATTTAGTAGCGCGGTACAGGGGTAGCTAATCCGATGGCAGATCACGAGGCCCACAAAAAAGTGGAGCTCCCAGAATCTGACCCTTTACATTTGAAAGTGCCCTTGATGGCGGACAAACTATGTGACTAGTTGACAGAACTCCCCAAAGGTAAATCTGACATCACAGCACTTTCCTGCCACATTGAGTTCTTTACACATAATACCATCCACATTCTTCTGATTATTTTGAAACCATAGACTGTAGATATGGTTTGTATTAACTGGAGGTGATACTTTATTCTTTGTTTTGCCATAAATAGTAATAACAGGTGAATTATTAAACGTGCTGTTGAAAGTCTAAGGTACGACACATAGGAAGAAAAAAGGGTGGCATTTATGCTCCATGAGTGGCATTGAAATAGCTAACTATGAAATTAAAAGAGACGTAAGGGTCCTAGTAGGCTTGACGCTCAACTTGTCCAACCAATGCAGAGGAGCAAACAAAACAAATAGAATGCTGAACTATATAGGTAAAATAGTAGAGTACAAGCCAGAGGAAGTCACACTCAAACTGTACAGTGCTCTGTTTAGACCTTGAGTACTGTGTCCATTTCTGGCCACAGAGGCACAACATACAAAACAAGACAGACAATCAAACCTGTGGGACAATTCAGAGAAGCACCATGAGGTTTGCATTCTAAGGAAAGATCGAAGAAACGTTGACTTTTCACCGTTGAAAGGGAGGATATATAAGAGTATATGGAAATGACAAATCCAGAATATTACTTCAAACTAAATTGCAAGTGTAGAACAAAGGGATGCAGGTTCAAAATAGTAAAAGACAAATTCAGGATTGATGTCAGGAAGTTCTCCAAACAGAAAGTGATCAATACATGGAATGATCTTCCAGTAAGAGTAGTGGAGGTTGTCTGATGCCACCTAGAATACATCCCTTCAGTGCTATTTTGCACCTAAAGCACTAAACTTTGTTACTGGAGAAACTTGTACATAATGCCTGTGAAAGGCAGGGCACTGGAGGGAGCATTTCTGACATCGAAGTGTTCATCCCCTATGAAGAGCAGGCCATAGAGCTGGTGGGAAGATACTCTGCTCAATCAATGGAAAATGGAAAGATTGGCAGGAAAGTATAGGTGGCCTGTAAATTCTTTGAGGAGTGTATCTTGTAGGGCGCATCCTTTTCATGAACTGCCTCACTTGTCTTATCTCACTCCTATACTGCTTCTCCCCCTCCCCTTCCTCCTCCTCCTTTAAAATGGAAAACAAGGAAATGCCCATTGGGAATCCCATACCTAGCACTCAGAACTTCTTACTGTGGGTGGGAGAAAACTATTCTGTTGGTCTCACAGGCCCTGGGCTGTCAGTGGCAAAGCCAGCTCTACCCTTGTACAAGGCAACAAAAAAAATACCCTTTACAAGCTTTTCTGTAATTCCAGCAACTGCTGCTGAAAATCACACCTCTGAGTCAGAAAGTTGTGGGTTCCAGTCCCACTCCAAAGACTTGAGCACAAAATCTAAGCTGACACTCCAGTGCAGTGCTGAGGGAGTGCTGCACTGTCGGAAGTGCCATCTTTCAGGCAAAGGAAATAAATGTTCATTATTTAATGAATGTACCTAAATAAGGTTCGATATGTGAAATAGAATTCTATGGGCCCGAAAATTTGGGGGCTGGGGAGGATGTAAAACAGGCCAATCCTGAATCTGACGTGTTTTCACCCCGTATAAATACTGGGGAAGCAGGCACTCTTCCAACAATGATCCCGACATCAAAGGTCAGCTTTGGGGGCATGTCTGGGGACATTCCTGCACCAACCCAGGATCTCTGCCCGTTCCACCTTCCTAAGGCCCAACAGAAAGCCACACCACCTGAGAGCAGGCATGAGCTCCACGCTGGGCCTACCAAAGGCCCTATAGCACTTCCCAGCAAGGCTACTAAATCTCAAGAGGGGACCAATCACCTTTGGAGCCCTACCCTGTTGTCCCATCGGGGAAAAGTAATAAAACAAAATTATTGTTGGCCTGATCAGGGTGTTGCTCCAGTATTCCAGACAGCTGTTGGGGTGGGCACCTCCGATGCATCTGTACAGGCACGGGCTGCCCATCCCGCTTCTTTAAATGGCACCATCCCGGCGATTCGGGACAGGGTCAGTGACCTTCTCTACTGGCGGACAGGAGTCCCACTCCACTGCAAGTGCCAGCAGCAGAGCAGTGGCCCTTGATTTTCAGAGCCTCTGTAATTAAAATAAATCACGGAGACGTGAAATTAAGTATGAACAACACTTTAAGCAGAATTGTTCGCACTGAACAGGTCGATAAATGTATAATTAGTGTACAATAATACACGTCTCCACTTAACACCAAGGAATGCAAGCTGAAAGTTAAACTGAATCTCAGAACAGTTCTGCTGTTGATACTGAGCAAAATGAAAGCTCTCCGTTTTCAAGGCCTGTATGGGTTGCACAGGAAGGTCTTGTAAATATAATAATTAAACAAAAATACTATTAAATTGGCAAAAAACCCACTAACATCACTGGCAATGTGCGTTCCCGAATCAATCAGGAGCACAAGTCTATAGCTGCCTGAGCGCTGACTTGTCCTTCGGGCTCGGTTTAACTCGGGCGTGCACACTGCTTACAGCAGGTTTTTTTTGGAAAGGTTAGTTTTATGAGGTCTTCCTGTTGAGTGGATTGCAGATGTTAGGTTTTGAAACTGTCAGCTGCACACCTTTAGCACACACCGTGTGCTGCTTGTACTGTTAATCACTGTTAAGTGCTACTTCCTATTTCTGATTTGAAAGTGTTCTGAGAGTTGAGATCGCACTGTGTGGTGCTGGTAAAGGATGTGGTCATATGTCTGTGTGGAATTCCTCTATCTGCCTTTTTAACAAAAGTACTAACTATTTATCTCAACAGACAAAAGAATCTTATAATAACACATTAATGTTTGCTATTAATATTGCACAGTGCAATTTGAAATCCTTGGTTTACAATTGGCTTCATCCGGTTCTTTTAAAATGCTTTCTCTAATTGTTACCCCTCCACTTGTAGCAGATTTTCTGACTGTACAAAGGCATGGGCCCTGGTATTTACGGGGAGGCGGGGAGGGTGCGGGGGTAGCTCGTTAGCATATCTAAAACTCGGAAAACCCGGGGATGCGGAATGTCTAGCCGATATTAATGGAAGGATCTCATTAACATTTTCTTCTGTTTCCTGCCCAGCAGCTGGCCAGAGTGGCAGGCTGGGCGGGAGGAGGCTGCAGCCAGGGAGCTTTGGGGACAGTCCCCGGCAATCAGTAGAGATTGAGGCTTGGGATTGGGGCTTGCTGGTGGAGGGGAGGGGGATTCGGTCAGAGGCCGACAGGAGGCTCGAGATTGGAGCTTGGTGGGGCGGGCGGGAGGGGATGAAGGTCAGAGCCTGGCAGCGAGTAGAGGCCGCAATCGGCAGAAGGGAGACCGAAGGCTTCCTTGATGGGCCGGGGCGGGTGAGAGGGAGGGCAGACCTGCTCCTCCTGGCCCACAAGGAGTGCACTAACCTGCTGGAGCCGGCAGCTTTGGCTTCAATTTCACTGCCGGGTTTCCCGAGCACTGGGAAACCTGGCCGGCAGCTGTTAAATTTAAATCAGCCTCCCAATTGCACTGTGGGAGCCTGATTTAATTATGATAATGAAGTGTCTCGCCTCTCCAAGCCACACACACGCCACACATCCCACCGCCGCAAAATGCCAGCAGGCGTATACGTGGTGCGTTGGGGATGCATTCCCCAATTTTTAATTTTTATCCACCCCTTTGTCTGTCGTGGGGTTTAATATCGAGGCCAAATTTGACCAGAAAATATATTAATAATAATGGTTCAAGTTCAATTGATATGACACTACCCACAATATGAGAGTGTATATTTTACTTGTGTCTTGTGTTTTTGGAAAGAGTGGACCTTAAATTGCTGAGATCATTTTTGCCCACACGTCACGCAGAAATAGTAGGACAGATTGTTCTCTTCAGGAGCTTGGGTGCAGAGCAGTGCCTGGGCTAAGCACATAGAGAGAGAAATCATTTAAATGGGCGGGCAGTTGTGCAGGCTCCATTCCAAGTGTGCAATCCTCCCACCTGACATCCCCCTGATATTCGCTTCACACCCAACCACAGTTAGAGGAAAGTCAGGATTGGTAAATCAGAGATTGTAATCTGGAAAGTCTTGACACTATCTTGATGCTACTGCATTTAAGAATCCTGTGCATACTCTATATAAAGTCAGAATTTGGCAGATTTCATGACAGGTTTGCAATCGGAAGGTGCAGATTTATTGGTGTTAATTTTTGTGTTCAGCGCAGATTGGGCGGGCGGTGGGTGAGGCGTCCGCTTCATCTGCCTGATGATGTCAATGAGAAACCCGATCCATTTTCCATGGTCGGACTTCAGTTAAATATAATCAGTGAGCTCCCAGTGCTAATCGTGCTCCCTGTAGGCAGCTCGCCAATTGGGAGGGCAAGAAATTGGGAGGGCAAGCAATCTAGTGGGGCTGCCTCTAAACTTAAAGGCAACCTTTTCAATGCTAGTTAGTGGCAGAATTTGGGCTGGGGGTCGGTTGCATACAGGATTACCCCAAAATAAAAGCATTATGGCAACTTCCTGGAAAGTGGGCACAGACCTGCATGATGCATGTTAATGGAGTGGAAGCCCTTGCGATTCATTAAGTCAGTGAGGCCCTGGGGAAAGCCTGTAATCCGAGCAAACCCCAGAGCTCGATCTTACTGCTGTCCATGGGGAACATGATGAAAGCGTTTGCTTTATCAAACATGGCATCAGTCACCTGCTTAATGCAAGCAAGAACTGCTGACTGACTGATGTTATTGATATCCCCTGCTGCAGCTTGGAAGGAGCCAGAGGCAAAGACTTTCAGGGTTGCAGTGACCTTGACTGCAACAGGCAATGCTGTGGTAGCTGCAAGTGGTGACACAACTTTGCGAAGCATCCCTAGAGAAGTGCAGCCTCCTTCTGCATTACTCCTTCGAGAAGGGCTGGTACGTTGTCCTAGGCCTAGAAACTCTTGCTGCAGGAAGTGCAATTTTACCTGAGATCAGTTGAGGATCCTTTTAAATACTGCTTAAAATGGCTGCCTCCTGACTTGTATCACCCCTAGTTTGTGGGCGGGTTGAGGAATTGCGGTAGCAATTTGGGTAGAGATCAAAATGGTGTAGGGGTCCTGACAACATCATATGATCCTGATTTACTTATATTTATGAGGTCCCCAACTGTTTCAGGCAGAAGCGTGGCCTCTTAAATTGAAGTCTGCTCAAAAATCAGAACAGGTTGACCTCCAGCGATACATTTTTTAAAAGATTTTTTCCGCTACGGTCCCATTTCCACCTAAAAGTGGGGCACTAGTGAGACAAAAATCAGACTGATTGGTTTCGGAGTCTCATTTCATGGAGCAATGTATTTTAAAGAATAGTACATGGGCTTCTAATGTGAATTCGACTACCACAGCAAAGTCTGATGGTGCCACAGTGAGATATTGAAGCTAAACCTCAATCTAATATGTGGAAACTGCTGATTATTGGAACTCCAAACTGTTGCCAATTTAGGAGTTCATTTGAACCAACCACATCTCCCACCCAGTGTCTGGATTTGTGGTACTTTGAAACTTTCCTGTTTGTTAACCTCATTAACCCCAGGGCAGATCTGCAGCAGAAGACTCATGTTCAATTTCATTTTGCAGCTGTGCGTGAGGTCCTCATTAATAAACTAAATAAGGAAAAATAGTTTTTTTCCCACACTTTTCACGTGTCCGTCAGTTCATTTTTGGAGGAGTAAGAGCCGTCAGAATACTGCTAAACACAGATGAATAATATGTTAGTACCTTCAACCCATGTTATCCCACTTCTTACTCATGTCTACTTTTTCAATTAATATTAACAGGCATGAGAATGTCAGGCCCTTATGTCAGGCCTGAATTTCAACCTTCCCCTTTCACCGAGTCTTAGTTCAAATTGGTGGGAAGATACTTGGTTTTATTTACAAAGCAGATAAAGAAATATTTGAAAATTAGATGGGCCCTCAGAATTAGTTGACATGTTGCAATTAAAAAATAAGACAGCAAAGTCGACGATGAACCAGGTGATATGTTCAACAGACTGAGTAATTAGGTGATAAATCATTTCAATTAATTAGATGGCATTGGTAGCTTCATGGAAATAGGATAACTTTGTTGATATATATTTTGGGTCTCATTGGTATTCGTATTGTTATTATCCGTCTTTCGGGTGAGACGTTAAAGCGAGGCCCCGTCTGCCCTCTCAGGTGGACATAAAAGAATCCGTGGCACTATTTCGAAGAGGACAAGGGGAGTTCTCCCCGATGTCCTGGCCAATATATATCCTTCAACCAACATCACTAAAAAAAATGTTTATCTGGTTATTATCTCAATGCTGTTTTGAGACCTTGCTGTGCGCAAACTGGCTGCCGTGTTTCTTACATTACAACATGAATTACATTTCAAGAAGTACATCATTGGCTTTGGGACATCCCGAGGTCGTGAAAGGTACAACTTCTTTCTTTCTTTCAGCGAGGGACCACAAATCAATGGGAGAAAGAGTTCCCCTTCAATCTGCTGCAGTGCCGGCTGTACCCAAGCTGCTTTCACCAAATTAATTGAATGTGAAATACAGTAAACTCTTTCTTATCCGGCACCTATGGGACCAGGATGGTGCCGGTTGATGAAAAATTCTGGATAACAGAGAGGCATACCTACCAAGGCTATTTTAACACAAACAAAAATAAAAACCACTGACTAACTCGGCCACCGCGGGAGACTCGGACTCGGCAAAACGAGTGCTGGATGGATTCGACAAGATTACTGGTTATCTATTTTGCCGGTTATTAAAGAATTCCGGATG
Organism: Squalus acanthias; assembly: GCA_030390025.1. Lineage (NCBI taxonomy): Eukaryota > Metazoa > Chordata > Chondrichthyes > Squaliformes > Squalidae > Squalus > Squalus acanthias. Next base: position 46,453,929 of record CM059430.1, read on the forward strand.
ATTAAGTGCCGTTTAAACAAGAGTTTACTGTATATTGTTCAAACCAAACCTGAAGTGTGTATGAAGTAAGAATATGCTATAAAGCACTGTATTTAATACACCTGTGTAGGTCTGCAACTCTGGGTATGTTTCCCATATATAGAATTGCTATGTCACAACAGGTTCTATGTGTTTCTATGGAATATGGGAACAGGGTGGGAAAATATATGATTAGAACTATTTGCTCTCATGAATGGTAAATGCCGCCACAGGCTAAAACCATGTTTAAAGGGTCAGTTTGACGTTGTGGTCCAGCACAGCAGAAGTGTCTGAGCTTTTTTGACATTTTGAAGAGATTAGTAAAGTTTATAATTACTCTACATATACTGTTTGCACTGTGTACTGTTTATTCACCTGTTTGATGTTCAATAAATGTGTCTACTGGTTTATTGCCTGCAGTCTGACAGAGAGCTTCTGAAGATGAGGTGCACCTAGTGACACATGATATCACAAGATAATTATGGATGAGGAAGGCCATTTGGCCCATATTAGTTCATCCATTCAGAAAGACCCTAAAGTCCCCCCATTGCAGCATCAGATTGGTTCTTAAATGATTCCAGGGTTTTAGTTTCAATGACTCTTGGGGCAACACGGTGGCATAGTGGTTAGCACTGTTGCCTTACAGCACCAGGGACCCGGGTTCGAATCCGGCCTCGGGTGACTGTCTGTGTGGAGTTTGCACATTCTCCCCGTGTCTGTGTGGGTTTCCTCCAGGTGCTCCGGTTTCCTCCCACAGTCCAAAGATGTGCGGGTTAGGTTGATTTGGCTATGATAAATTGACCCTTAGTGTTAGTGGGGATTAAATACGTGGGGTTACGGGGATAGGGTGGGATATGTGTCGGTGCAGGCTCGATGGGCCAAAATGGCCTCTATCTGCACTGTGGGGATTCTGTGACTCCATGCAAAAGTCCATTCCAAATGCTGAAGAACTTCTTGATATCAATTCTAAAATTGCCTTTTATTAGTTTAAACCTAAACCTTTTCCATTCACTTGACTAATAAGATCACCTACTCAGACTTCTCCTTTGAAGGATGAAAAGCCTAGGTATCTCCAATTTTTCCTCATACTGCGGACCTCTAACCTTAGGAATCAATCTTGTAGCTCTTCTTTGCACTGCCTGCAATGCTTGAATGTCTGTCTTGTGTCTCGATGCACAGGACCGGATGCAATACTCAAGGTGTGGTCTGACCAAGGCACTGCACTCTTTGACCATGGCTTCCTCTGACTTGCATTCTGCTGTTTTGGTTATGCAGTTCAACATTCTATTGACTTTGTTGATTCCTGCTCTGCATTGGTTGGACATGTTAAGCATCGTTTACAAAGGTGTCTCGGTCTCTTTCAACTTTACCTTTAAATTTCATCTGCCATTACTCTGCCCACTTACATATTTTGTCCAGCTCATTCTGTAATTCCAGGGCCGCCTCCTCCAATTCCATAGCCCCTCCTGGTTTAGCATCATTTACAAATGTGATCAGTTTGCATTGTGTTTCTGAGTTCAAGTCACTGATGTAAAGTAGAAACAATAGTGGTCCCAACACTGACCCCTTGAGCATCCCGCTCAGTACTTCACCCCAACCTGATGTAACTTCTGCAACAAGTACCTGTGTTTTCTACCCTTCAGTCAATTTCTTAACTACACCCAAGATTTACTTTGAATTCCCACAACTTAGAGAACTTAAATCGGATAGTAACTTCCGGCGTCTGCACATGCGCAGTTAAACATGGAAATCAGGAAGTTGCTGTCCGAGTTGCCTTGCTCCTCCAGAAACTTTGCTATTGAAACACATGGAAGGGCGTGGCGTTATGGTACTTACGTAATAGATACCCAATAAACGCGCCAGAAAAAGTTAGGGCTTCTCCATTCCAGTGTAAGTAAATTTTTAATGGCGTGCTAAACAATGTTCCCTCTAAGCTGCACGGTAATGGGAAAGGTCCCGCGTAGGCCACTCACCAGCTTTTACATTGTAAATACCGCTCATGCGCAGAAATTTAAAGGGACCGCACATTAAAAGAAACAGGCCACGCAGAACAAAGCTCAGCTTACAGGGAATATTGGTGATAAGTCTTAAGTACTGCCAAACAACCTCTCTAGCACGGAAAAAGAACTTTTACAAGTGTGGAGTCTCATTCCTTCAGATTTTAATTACTGTTGGAGAATTAAAAAAAATTAAAAATGTGAAGAATTTTAAAAAACTTTTTCTCTCTGTCTCTTTTATCTCTCTCTCTTAATCCCACCTTTCCTTCCCTCTCTTTATTTTGCTTTCTGTACATGATTTGACATTGAATTAAATAGTCTAACTTACACTTCCTGGTTTAGACTCTGCGTGCCTCAGTAAGGATTCTTCAACCTGATTGGTTAAGGAGATATACAGTTGCTTGTCCTGTTCACACAGGTCCCTGATCTCCTGTAGAGGGTGCCACACTGAAGTGGCTTTCTAATCACTGCAAATACCACTGCAAAAGCAGAGAGTCTGTGGGCAAGTGTAAGTGTAATGAATGGCTGGCACTGTTCGTTCACTGCTGACCACAAAATCCAGGCCATTGTAAAGCTTATCACCATCCACTTGAGGTGTCACTTTCTCAAAGAAATCAAGGAGGTTGGTCAGAGACGATCTTCCCCCTCTGCATCCATATTGACTTCTGTTGATTAAAACATTATTGTATTGATAATCTTTAAGTTTACACCTGCTAATTGATTCCATTATTTAATACGGAATTGAAGTGGCTGATGGTTTGTTGTCCTTTTTGAATACGGGCACCATATTGGGCTGCGTTCAAACTACTGGTACGTCCCCAGTGTCTAGTGACTCCCTCATAATGATTGTCAATGTTGCACATATCTCCTCCCTATTCTCCTTTAGCACTCTAGGACAAATACCTTCTTTCCCTGGGGATTTATTATTTTTAAGCTTTTTATGCTTATCCAGGACTTCCATCTCATTTATGTCAAAGTCATCAATTTTTGCCTGATTTAACTTTGTTTGGGGAGGGCATGTTGCTCACATCTTCCCTTGTGAATACTTGTAGGATCTAATCATTCAGAATGTTTACTATCTTGTGTTCATCCTGTGTTTGCATCTTTTAGGGATCGCACCTCTTCTAACATTCCAGTAAGTCGGAGTATAGGGACAAAGGTTTTCTGTTCAACTCTTGAGTGTTACTACACTTACCTATTTATTGGGCAGGTAAAGACACACTCTTGCTTGTTGAGGACACAAGGTCAGCTTACAGGAGCAGCCAATAATGTTGACTCCAACAAAAATATCTATTGTAAATACCCAAAAAGTAACAGCCACTAATAATGACCTAAGCGATACCAGACCCATCACTGTAGTTTCAAATTTGCTATCTACCACCTGTAATAGACAATATTGAAAATACACAGAAATGGAAACACTGCCACCAAGCATAAAATCCAGTGTTCATTCATGACACTCCAGAAACTGCACCCTGTTGCTGCTCAGTATCTGTTCCTATTCATTTCAAAAAAATCAACAACTGTTTTTTAGAGCCTGAAACAGGTGGTAAACAAATAAGTTTCAACATCAGTATTACAGCAAAGTTGAAATTATTTAATGGTAAAACTTTTATATTATTTTGTGATCTGGTAGAAACTCCACCTTAACTATCAATATCCAAACACCAATGAGGTTAGGTTTAATGTCTATAGTTGACTGCCGCATATAGATCCTGAAGTATGGTAAAATTCTGTTTCAAACTCAAAGCCTTGTCAAGTTGAAACTTGACCATTCTTCAGTTTTCATTTAGCTCAGCACCTTCAGGCAGCTAATGTTGGCACCAACAGTACATTGTATATCCTTCAATTATGTGCCCACACCCATTTCTATCCCGAGGCAGAATTTTATCATCTCCATCCATGCGCTCAGGTTACTTTAATAAATTTGTGCTTCCTCACTGACACTGAAAGGAAGCTTATTGAGTCTCTAAGTATTTTCTATATGCTTCTAAATGATTTGAAAGTTTGAAATTGTTCTAATCCTCAGTATAAAAGGACACTCATTTACGATATGTATATCTGTACAGAGAGAGAGAACAATTTTCAACAGATAGAGAGACAGAGAAATTTAGATCTTTTTGTACACATATTCATCCATGTATTAGGCATGTCGGCTGATGTTTCTGTTGTTTACTGCTGTATGGCACACTGTAATTAGTATGGTGTTTAACTAGATACCACTAAGTCACCAGTCTTTTACACATCTTTATTATCAGATGTAATATTATACTGGAAAAGAAATCAAATCCAGCACAAGGTATCCACAATGCAGGAGTGCTGGAGTCCCAATTAAGAGGCCTGAGTTTATAAGTAAGTCTTTGTTTATATTCACCCTCACACTTTCCTCAGGGGTTATGTTTCCCCACTCTCAGAAGACTAAACTATCCAAGAGGCACCCCCTCCTGCAGTGCTGAAGATCTACTTCTTATTCTTCATAATTACCTTGCCACTGATCCCATCTCCTTCCCCGGCTATTGTCTCAAGCTGAACCAAACTGTTCTCAACCTTGTGTCCTATTCAACCACAAGCTGAGTTTCTGATTCCGTATCCTTCCCATCACAAAGACCACCTACTTCCACCTCTGTAACATCTCCCGCCTCCACCCTACCGCACCCCATCTCTTGCTGAAGCTCTCATCCATGCCTTGGTCACCTCCAGAGTTGATTATTCCAATACTGTCCTGGCCTACACCCTCAGTATACTTCAGATGATCTAAAAGCTGCTGCCCATATCCTGTCCTGCACCAATTCCTGCTCAACTATCACCCCTGTCCTTGTTGACCAATATTGTCTCCTGCTTCCCACAATGACTCCCCAGATTCTCATCCTCGTCTTTAAATCCCTTCATGGCCTCCCACTTCTCTATCTCAGTAACCTTCTTCAGCCCTAAAACTTCCCCTCCCCCAGAGAAATTTCCATTCCTATAACTGACCTTTTATGCAGCCCCTTCCCTTCATCCCAACGCTGGCTGCCATGCCTTCAGCTGCTTTGGTCCTATGCTCTGGAATTTCCTCCCTAAACCCCTGCACCTCTCCACTTCCCTCTGCCCACCTCTTTGACTAAGCTTTTTGTTAGCCATCCTAATATCTCCTTCTTTGACTCGGGTCCATTTTTTCCTGATCATGCACCTCTGTGAAGCGCCTTGGGACATTTTTCTATGCTAAAGGCACTATATAAATACAAGTTGTTGTTGTTATGGTTTTATCAGGAGCACTTTGATTGTATCCATGGCAATGCTTGTAGGCTGAACCATCCTGTCCTTGCAATCAATGGGCCAGAAATTCGGCTCTCCGGCTTCCTGCGGGTGCAAGCATCGCGCGCGTACTTACCTACCACACCTGCCGTTGTGCTTCGGGCCCACGAGGAATTCGGGCCCTGGGCCTCCTGCAGCTGCTGGCGTGCAGTGCTTGCGTATCCCAGGGACGCAGTTAGTTCGAAGCGTCCCCTGGGATCACGTGGGCCATGGAGAGCCAATCCTAGCAGGGAATTTTCATTCATAGATTTGACAGGAAGACCTGTCAAATCTATGAATAGAGATCAGTCCCAAAACCACACTAAAACTTCAAATAATTTTTTAAAAAACCATCAGATTTTTAAAATAACTATAAATTACATAAATTAACTACTTTAAACAAAAATTTTAATTTTTGAAAAAATTAATTAAACTTTTTAACAGTGCTACAAATAAACTTACCTTTCTTTAAAGTATGTAAAAAAGATAAACCTGTTGAAAAAATGTTTAAATTGTACTTAATTAACCACTTACCTTGTTAAAAACAGGTCTTGCGCCTCCTTTTTAAATGTGCAGCTTCTCCATACTTACCCTCACGGAGAAACCTGAAAAAAAAACCAAAGTTCGCTGCGTGCGCGCTGCCTCTCTCGCGCACGCGTTCAACTTCTGAACCCCTTCCTTCAGGGGAATGAAAGTTCCGGTTTCCCGTGCATGCACAGTGCATGCAGGAAACCAGCACTTCAGATGGCCTTACGGGTTAGTACACAGCGCGTACTCACCCGTGGAGAGCCGAATTTCTGGCCCAATATGTATGTGGAGCCGAGAAACTAAGAGGAATTGGGTAACTTCAAACGGGGAGTCTCACTCCACTTCATTCCAGTGGCAGATCAGGCCCTGACTTTGGATTTAGGTTGTATTTACATACATACAAAGTCACTTCACACTGATGCTAGTTATAGTGTGAATTCATCATAGATTTGAACAGACTTTCCACACAGTGTAAAAACAATGAACATTTACCAGAGAACATCTCCAAATTTAATTTGGAATCCAATGTGATGTGAATTGTCTGATTTTAATTAATTCAAGCTGTTATTCATGTGGCTATCAAGATATCATGTAATGTTTCACATTTGAAAAGAGGGATATGAGCTGGTGAGGGGGACGGAGGAAGAAACCATTTCTGTATCGAAGTGGTGGGGGGGATATATTTGAAACATTTCTTCTTGAGAGGTGCTATTCCCATTTGTATCTATTAATATGCGGAGATGCCGGTGTTAAAAAAGTTAAAAGCTTAACTGCAGACTGCAGCATTTGACACGTTGGACCCCCTGTGACCCACCTCATTGTCTTAGCTGTACTCTGCTGTGTCTTTGATGTAATGCCTCCCTGACGGATTGTATCTCTGCAGACACATTGTTCTCTGTTATATATACTTTGTAATCGATTTGTATTCCCTCACTGTACCTGACGAAGGAGCAGAGCTCTGAAAGCTCGTAATTTCAAATAAAACTGTTGGACTATAACCTGGTGTTGTGCGACTTCTCATTTTTATCTATTAAGAAGCAGCCCAGTGGAGATTCGTCATATCATTCTCACAACGGAAAGATCCATTTGGATGACTCCAGCTGCCACTATAGGCAGCAAGGATCAGCACTCTTCTTAGCACAATGACACTATTTAAAAAGTCTAGTAATGAGCAGATCTTGGGTCCTGACCAGAACTGAGCTTTCCATTTGGGTTGTAGCTTTGGCATTAGCACCCAGGGCCAGGAAGAATGCTAGCCTCTGACCAGTTCAGCAGCAGCTTGATAGAAACAGAAAGTGCTGCATACATGATCCAAGTACAATCATTTATTGGCCAGAAATAAAGAAAGACTTGCATTTATATAGCGCCTTCCATGACCTCAGGAGGTTCCAAAACGCTTCACAGCTAATGCCCATAACTTGCTTTCAAAATAACGGTGAGGCCAAAGACGCTGACCATTATTTATGAGCAAATGCTACAGCAACGTCAGGCGAGGACGATGCGGGGTTAAATTCGGAAATCCAAATGCCGCTGTTCGAGATGGAGCCGCTCTGCCATTAGCTTCGCGAAAACGGCATCTCGCTGTCTGGCTCACCATTGAAATGCATTGAGCGTCGTGAAGTTGCTGTACTTACGCGATAGATACGAACTTTACTCGCCACAGAAAGAGCCGGTCTGAAGTGACCCAAGGAGCCTGTTTTGGAGCCAGTTAAGGTCTGCGCATATTTAATGAATCCTAGAGTAGCTGTCAGAGATTCTTTTAACGATGTGCTAATTGTTAATTACTGCCAATGAACCTCTCTGGCACCGAAAATTAACTATTACAAATGTAGCGTGTCATTCCTTCAGGTTTTAATTGTTGGATATTTAGAAAATATGAAATTTAAAATTAATTTTTTTTTTACTATTCCTTTCTGTCCCTTTTTTCTCTCTCTCTTAATCCAATCTTCCTTTCCCACTTTATTTCTCTTTTTGTACCTGATTTGACATTGAATCCGTCCACTCTAATTTACACTCCCTTCTCAGTCCTTGTGCTGTTTATTTCACAATCCTTCAATCTTATTGGTTAAAGAGATGCACAGTTGCTTGTCCTGATCACTCAGGTACCAGATGCCCAGTTTCCCTCTCTACGAGTTTTTCAGCTTGCACTTCCAGCAAATTGCAACGCGAAATATCATCGCGATTAAGCGGGCAAGGGAAAGTCTAACGAACGGCAGACAACATTAGATTCACTCCTACAGCAAATTATGGGCCAATAAAGTATCTTTCAGCTGTAGTCACTGCTGTAATGTAGGGAAACATAGCAGCCAATTTGCGCACAGCAAGGTCCCAGAAACAGCAATGAGACAAATAACCAGACAATCTGTTTTAGTGATTTTGGTTGAGTGATAAATATTGGCCAGGACATTAAAGTATCAATACATTTTTAACTTCGGAGAAGCGGCATTACAAACATGGCTGATTTTATACCAATCTGACATCCACACATACAAAGTTCCAAAAGGGGTCAATAGATAACGAGTAGGAGCAGGTGTGCTGTCTGATTTCCCCCGTCTCGAATCCAGAGCCACTGAGGTCCTGCCTCTGCTTTATTGCTGAAATGAGTTAACTCTGCACAGATGAGGGGGTGAACCTAGTCCCTTTCTTGTCTGTAAGATAAAAAGTCCCCTGGTTGCTAAGTGTAGTGGCATTGTTAATAAATTTGTGATGATTTCCTCTGCCTGTTATTTCTTGTGAAAGGGTAAACAGTATGTACATTCGAACAGAATGCATTTATAATGTGCTTACACAAAGCAAAGCAACTAGACAAAATTTAACTCCTCCACATTTACTCACTGACCCACTAGGGGCATCTTAGGCTATTTACCAAAAAGCGAATACACAAGCACAGAACTAGAAGGATTGTGAAGTTTTCATTATGATGTACACTACATGATAGTGCACTAGCTTATCAGCACTGGTTTCATGATACGCAACATTTACACCAGGGAGATTTGAAAGTGATTGACCAGGAGGTGATTCCCATCGTTAAGTTAGCAGGGTTTAAACTATCTGCTTTCTGTTTATCCATGCTGCCTCCATAAAAGAGGAATACTTTGGAACAAACCTTGACTGTTGCAGCAATACAATTCCGAATCGAAGGAGTCTGGGTATAATAATGCTCATGGAATTACTTTTCCTCATTAATTAATTGATTGACACATTGGTTAACACGCCCAGATATATTAAGGAGGTATTGTGTATAAAGCTGTAGGGCGTATGACTCATTGCACAGAAAACATCAGGTGGAAAAAATAACAATCTTGTGGATCCCATTTATTATTCAGGATACGAGTTGCATTAGATTTGGTGTATTGGTTGAAACAATAGTTATCTCACACGTGATTGTTCTTTTCAATAATCAGTCATTAATGTAATGTTTCGATGTTGTCAAGAAATTTTTGTACTTACTTTCTTTGAATGTCTAACTGGGACTTCTGCAAAATACCAAAACCTTTTAGAAGCAGCCTATTCGAAAGGGTTCATGTGGTTAACAGTGACTGGAATGAGGAGAACAAACTGGCATAGAATTGCTTGGATTATTAAGGGCGGCTGCTAGAAAAGGTGAACTTACTGCCTTGGACAATTTTAATAATGCAAAAATGAAACTGTGCAGAACAGGAGTAACTTTTGATTGAAGGGAATGCATTTGATGAGCTGTCTTCGGATGATTGTTTAAGGCTCCAGGCGAGCTTCAATTGTTATCGTGATCCTACAAAATGGCACTTGTTGCACAATATGGGGGTGAAATTGGTCTTGGGCAATAGTGAATTGACAGTCTGTTTGACTTCACTGGAAAAGAAAATCAGGCGGGGTGTAAAATGGGCTGCCGATTCACTGTTGGTAATTTTGCGCTATCGACCAAGACCAATTTCACCCCCAGCGTTACTGCAGTGTACAAATGATATGTCGTATTCTACCCCTCCTCTCCACCCAACCCCATAAACGCGGCACATGATGTATGCACCACGACGTCACCGTGGAGTGCGGAGGTCAGTATTAATTTTAACATTTAGGGGGAACACCCATTTCTGACACCTCCGAATGATGTGCCATCATTTACAGCAAATACATTGAGTAAACAGTTCCCTTGCAAACCCTAACACCCAGCTGTCCTACTGTCATTGTTATCACAGTTCAAATTTGTGGCTGTCCTGCAATCAAAGAATTGACCCCTTTAACATTCTGACATCACATAAAACCATTTGATCCCTGATGCCCGGACATAATTCCTGTGCAGCTGGCATAAAAGTGTACTTGGATCACATATAAATGTGCTAATTTAGTGCCATTAAACAGGACTTTGACCCACTAAATTTATTTAAATTTCATTCACTGCAAAACTTATGTACAATCAGTCAGCACAGGAACAGGGAAGAAATAAAATTCTGGACTTGTAATAAGGCATCAGGGAAGGTGCCACATTAGATTTAGTATTTGGCTATGAATCAAAAACAATCAATTCAGGTTGGACAACACTTTGGCTCAACATGACATTATTAGACTGGACATATTGAGAGATTAGTACAAGGAAAAGCAGTAAATTGTCAAGAGTCCACAGGTGCACATTTTAAACACTGGAAAGGGAGGAAATAAATGGTTATTAGGAAAATTAGACTAAAAGGGAAATGGCCAGAGCGAAGTGTGGGGGTTAGAGAGAGAAGTATGACATTCACTGATTAACAGAAGGATAATAATTAGGCCTAGTCCAAAATAACAGAGAAGGGGAAGTATAAGAACAATGTAAAAAAGTTTTAAATATTATAAGTAATTGGAAAGTAAAGGGAGAAATTTGAAGATAAAAGGATAATCGGATGTATTAAAATATAACTTAGGGAAGAGATAAAGAAATTAGAAAAATAAATTGCAATTTGCACTCAAAAATTAAACTATATTCATTGTCAGGATAAGACTGTGAACAAACTCCAGCAGAATTCCGATATTTCTCTGTTACATTGTGGAGATACTTACACCCTTTTATTGATTGTTCTGCATTGCTTTACTTACTGACTGTGAGAACAGACTTCTGCAAAACCACTGTTAAGTCAGTTCCTACAAGGTGTGATGCCCCGGAATGATTGACACCCTGGTTCTCCCCGAGAAACTGCGTGAGATGGCAATCAATAAAGCAAACAAAATGTTAGGTGCAATGGCGGAAGCATGCAGTATAAATCTAACAGTAATACATTACCTGGGAAAGAAGGCTGATGTGAATTACAGACTTAAAATAACTTGAGTTAGTTCAGTTCATGGCTATTTACGGAATTTTAGATCAATTTGGACACTTTGGGGGAAAAATTAGGTCGCGCCCCGTTTGGGGCGCAAATAACGTCTGGACGCAAAAATTAGCGCCTGGCGCTAATTATCGCCACTGACTGGAAACTTCACTTTTACCGCCCCGGGAGGTGAGTGGAGCGCTAAATCAGGCGCTGCACACCTGTCTTAAGGCGCAAAGGCCGAGCAGTGAGGCGCTAACTCAGCGCGCGAGCGCAGCGCAGGTGCTGCCAGTTAGCGAGGGAACACAGACACACTGGCACCGGCCAGTTCTTAAAGCGGGTGGGGCCAACTTGCTCCCCAGCCACACCCTGCTCATTGCAGCCTTGAATCTCAGCCTGGAGAGACCTGTGAATCCATTTTGCTGCCAAGGATGGAGAGGGTGAGAGAACGAGCTCAGCGCTTCACCGAGCGGGCCTTGGATGCTCTGGTTGGCGCGGTGGAGCGCAGAAGATGTATACTCTTCCCTGAGAGTGGCAGGAGGCCTTTGCCACGCGAGTACAGAAGAGTGTGGAGGGAGGTGGCTCAGAGCGTCTCCTCCAGGAGCATGGTGCCCAGGACCCATGTTCAATGCCGCAAAAAGTTCAACGACCTCTCTCAGGTCGTCAGGGTGAGTGGCTTTTTCTCAATACCTCTCCATCCCTCCATCTCAACCTCACTCTATGGCCAGAGGGTCTTAAAACCCCAATGCACAACACTCATCCAACACCTATGGCCCTTTCATGAAACACCCACACACATTCCACACTTTGCATACAGTAAGGGCTATTCACCTATGGGAGGCACATCAGGCAAGACCATGGCTGCATACAGTAAGGGCTATTCACCTATGGAAGGCACATCAGGCAAGACCATGGCTGCATACAGTAAGGGCTATTCACCTATGGGAGGCACATCAGGCAAGACCATGGCTGCATACAGTAAGGGCTATTCATCTATGGGAGGCACATCAGGCAAGACCATGGCTGTATATTTACTCAGATGCTGTCCTTTTACTTGCAGGCCAAGCTGGCGCATAATAGGAGACAGCAGCAACGGACAGGTGGAGGGCGGCCTCAGCTGCAACCCCTCAGCGATCTTGAGGAGCGCGTCCACAGGATTGTGGCAAGCCGGGTGATCGGTCCCGTCGCCACTGGAGACGCCGACCCCGTTCTGGACAGCAATGGTAAGGTCATCACCTTTTTGTCCTCTGTCCTTCCACTTGTCCCTCACAACACCAGCCTTTGACACTTTCAATCCAACTTGCTAACTCGCTGCACTTATTCCTCCCTTACTGCCACCCTGTCCTCACGCTAAAGCCACTCTTGTACCTCCCTGCTTTCAGATGGTGATTCACCAGCTGAGGAGACGGGCCCTGAAGCTGCCAGTGGGAGTGAAGCTGCAGCCGAGGAGGAAGAGGAAGCCGGAGCATCAGTGCCACCCTCTCCCGAGGAAGCCCATGCCCACACTGGGAACACGCCTTCCCTGGAGGGGAGCAGGGGGGAAGGGTCTGATGAGGGTGAAGCTCCAGGACCCAGCGGGCTGCAGCAACGCCATGGGGGTAGGGAAGAACGGGGGCCTTCTCCCCAGAGGGAGAGTATGCCAGCGACTCCTACAGCAATGGACGCAGAGGAGGAGCGGCTGATCGCAGAAATGAACACCCAGGCGGTGGGCATGCACACTGAGCTCATGGGTGCAGTGGGAAGGGTGCCCGAATGCATTGAGTCACTGGCAAGGAGTGTGGAGCACTTCGCTGTAGCACAGGCGGATGCCACACTAACGCTTAGTGCTGCAATTCAGTCACTGACTGCCGTGATCCCATCTCTGACTGCTCTCATGCAGACTCAGATTGAGGCCACGCGAGCACTGACTGCTGCCAACCTCGATGGTTCGTTCACATGTCCCCGGATGCTGAAGTGCTGCCCCGTGGGAGTGCCAGTGTGTCGGTCGAGCAGGGAGTTGCTGTCCTCTCTCACGATGACAGGATTCCTGCTGCCAACACTGTCACTTCTCCACTGCACTTGCCACCACCTGTAGGACAGACTGCTGCCGCCCATGCAGAGTTGGTGCAGTCTGCAGCCGGGCCCTCCTGGCCCAGAACTGGTCGAGGCCGTCCTTCAGGGGCATCTGCAGTGTCAGGGTCTGACAATCTGCAGCCTTCCACCAGCCTTGCTGCAGCCACTGAGGTCCCATTACGGAGGAGCAGTAGGGTTAGAAGGGGGGAAGTGCGCAAGGGAAGGAGATCACCCTCGAAGGGCAAAAAGTAGGAGGTGTGACAAAATGCTGGTCATTTTTTTATTAAAGGCTGAGGTTCGTGGTCCAACTTTTGTCTAGTGTTTTGGACATTATCTCCAGGTTGTGAGAACCAGTTATGTTAATGACTGTTTTTTTGTGTTTATTTCTATGAGTTTGTCATGAGGAAATGACACACACAGAGTTTGTAAAATAAATACGTTTTTGTATTCAAAATATACATGTTTGGTGTTTGGAATCATTGGTGCCTTGGCCGGCTTAGGGGTTGCGTGCTGGGTTCATTGATGTTGTTAGCAATGGCAGAAGCCATTTCCACAGCAGGGGCCCTAGAAGCGGCTTGCTATCAGCCGTTGACGGACGGCCCTTGCAGTTTCACCATTGTGGGCCGCCCTCCCGCCTTGGTGCTGCTGATGATCATCCTCCTCGTCCTCTTCCTCCTCTTCCTCCTCCTCCTCTGGTGGTGCTCCAAGGCCTGGTGGCATTGGCTGGGTCCTGATGATTGCCATGTTATGCAACATGCAGCACACAACTACGAAGTTGGATACTCGCTCAGGCGAGTACTGCAGGGCTCCTCCAGAATGGTCGAGACAGCGGAACCGTTGCTTCAGCACGCCGATTGTGCGCTCAATGATGTTCCTGGTAGCTTGATGGCTCTCGTTGTACCGCAGCTCAGCAGGGGTGTTGGGCGTACGGAGCGGTGTCATCAGCCAGGTGCTCAATGGATACCCCTTGTCCCCGAGAAGCCAACCAACTGGCTGATGCAGTGCCTCGAAAAGTTCTGCCACAGTAGTCTGGCGCAGGATGAAAGCATCGTGGTAGCTGCCAGGATAGTGGGCATTGACAGCGAGTATCAGCTGTCTGTGGTCACAGACCAACTGAACATTCAAGGAATGGAACCCCTTTCTGTTCCGGAATTCCTCGGCATTCTCATGTGGAGCACGCAAAGCCACATGCGTGCAGTCAATGGCGCCCTGCACCATGGGAAGCCCGCTATCCTCGCAAAGCCCAGAGCGCGGTCACGCTGCTTGTCTGGGGTCATGGGGAAAGAGATGAACTCTCGTCTCCTTTTAAAGAGGGCATTTGTGACCTGCCGGATGCAGCAATGCACCGCGAACTGGGAGATATTGGCGAGGTCCCCAGCAGCAGCTTGAAATGAGCCAGTAGCATAGAAGTTGAGAGCCACTGTGACCTTCACTGCCACCGACAGAGACGTCCTGGACCTCAGTTGAGGCTGCAGATCTGGCTGCAGCAGGTGGCAGAGCTCAGTGACCACCTCCTTGCTGAATCGCAGCCTTCGCAAACACAGCTCCTCAGACATATGAATGTAGGAGAGCTGTTCACGATATACCCTGGGAGGGTAAGCTCTCCTGTACATACGCCTGTTGGCCCTCCTCCGTCTGGCCATCATTGCCACTCTCTCTCTGCGTCTCTGTGTCCTCCGATTCAGCTGGAGCAGGACGACGCCCCCATTCAGTGCATCCCCCATAGTCTCTTTGCAAGCAAAGTTATGAAGGACAGCAACCAAAGTACCAGCGAAGTTAGGATCAGTAGGCAAAACTACCTCACAAAGCGTTGACTCAATGCAGAAGTCTCTCTTTCTCTCTCTCCGAATCTCTCTCTCTCTCTCAGAACGAGTGGTGCAAAAATGTCAACCACAGAAAAAGACAGGAAGAGGCCCCCTTTAAATAGCGCCCCCCCCAGCCCCACAGCGATTGATAGCGTTCCAGTCTTCCGGTCGTTGGATGCGCCAGGCGGTAAGGCAGGGGGCGCCACTCAATTTCCGCTCCAGGGCGCCACAAGGGCGTTGCACCATGGAATGACGTCACAATCTGCGCGCTCAGGTGGTCGCAGCGGTAAAGTTTAGCGCCACCGCACAATGTCTAGTTAAGTTCCCGAGCGGCGCAAACATCGCTGCGTCTGGGCGCTAGCGGCTTTGCGCCCCATTAGCGCCCTCTTAAGGCGCTAACGGGAGGCGCAACCAACTGAATTTTTACCCCTTTGGATTTAGCTCTGGCTATTCCTAACACCCCTTTTGTGTGAGGATGGTCCATTTTCTTGCCCTATCTCATGCTTTTTAAGTCATGCATGCCCACTGCCAGGCAAGCAGGGATTGTGTGTAGTATTATAAACATAGAAAGAAGAAGCACATCCCTACTGCATCAGAAACAACTGTACACTGTATGTTTTGTTTACATTGAAAAGTATTAGTCACGTTATTAAAATTATTTATTTAATTAAGATTTAAATCAAGAAATCCCAGCAACCTCAACTTATTGCCTGATACATGTGTTTCCACAGTTTTTACTCATTCCCCATGAGCTCTTTCCCCTTCAGCTATTTATATTCTAAATACTTTATTTTAAATAGCTATAATTACAGCCTACTTTGCCCAATTGTAATGTAGAGTTCGCAGTAGATATTGGTGCTAGGTTCCTCCTAAGTGGATAAGTGGCTGCAACTGCGTCAAAGGTGAGGAATCTAATCACAGATGTGCTTGAGAGGCACCCGAATGAGGACCTCAGTGTGAACTCCATCATTTGTTGCTGTTGTTTCACACCAGAACATTGAAAGGGTTTGGTTTGAGAGGGGACAATGTGCTTAAGGCCAAACATGCATTTGTCTGGTCACTGTACTGACCAATATCTTTGACCTGCTTCCAAGATCACTCCATCATGGTGCCAAAGGATTTCTTTCAAAGTTCTGGTCTTTCTTTTGCTATCTAAAATACAAATTCCTTGGGTGGTAAGAGGCTTGAGATGAGACTTTTTCTTTCCCATGAATGGATTCATATCATTGCTTTCCAGGAAATTTGTGGAATAATCACTGACCTTTATCTAATATTTCATAATCACCAAGTAGTTGAAGGACCTTTGAACCCAGACATAGGAACATAGGAACAGTAGTAGACCATTGAGCCCCTCGAGCCTGTTCCGCCATTCAATGAGATCATAGCTGATCTGCGACCTAACTCCAAATACCCACCTTTGGCCCATATACTTTTAGTTAACAAAAAGTTATTAATCTCCAATTTAAAATTAACAATTGATCTAGCATCAATTGCCATTTGCAGAAATGAGTTCCAAACTTCTACCATGCTTTGTGTGGAAGTGTTTCCTAATTTCACTCCTGAAAGGTCTGGCTCTAATTTTTAGACTATGCCTCCTAGTCCTAGAATCCTCAACCAGCGGAAATAGTTTCTCTCTATCTACCCGATCTGTTCCCCTTAATATCTTGAAAACTTCGATCAGATCACCTTAACCTTCTAAATTCTAGGGAACACAACCCTAATTTGTTATATCTCGCCTCGTAGCTTAACCCTTGAAGTCCGGGTATCATTCAGGTAAATCTATGCTGCACTCCCTCCAAGGCCAATATATCCTTCATAAGGTGTGGTGCCCAGAACTGCTCACAGTACTCCGGGTGTGGTCTAGCCAGGGTTTTGTATAGCTGCAGCATAACTTCTTTGAGAATATGTGCTCATATTTACTTTCTACCATTGGGTAGGCAACCCATTGTTGCTGGAATTTGACATCTCCAAATAAAGGAACCACTGTTTGATCGGCTATGGTGTGTGTCCATGTTGTGGTCAGGAAGATGATACTAATGGACCACACATTTTATAGTGAGTTGTACTGCTCACCTTGTGGCTCATGAGGAGAACCTGGCATCTGCTGTCCATATACTGAGGGCTCAAACCCTTGTCTCTTTTCTGATAAAAAAAACTAGTGACTATCCACGTTGGCTTGAAGATTACACACCTGATGATGAAGGATTGGAACTGAGTCAGCCCTCTTTGCCAGACTCACTAATCCAATACCTGAGCTAGGTAGTTCTGCAGTACTCCAGGTTACTGTTGATAAGTGAGGCTGGCTCATTAATGGGACCTCTAGGGTAGACCCGTCATTGGGAGTTGGGTTGCTTCCCACCTGGCTCCAGATAGCTCCGAAAGCCAATGCCTTAATGGAACTACTTGGACAAGCAGAGGAAAACTTACCAGTGCTCTGATGATTAAACTTCAGCAGTGCCTTTGAGCACACTTTGGGGTACTTAAGCCTTGCTTTTTGCTAACATACAGCTAAGCTCTTGGAACTTGGATAAATGGGAAAGATTGTACACCCTACCAGGCAAAGAAAAACTCATCCACGTGGATTCTCATTAGTTTCATTTAGAGACTATGGTGATTGGTTGTTGTGCAGACTAAATGAGACACTCAACTGATCAAACAAAAAAATGATTTTCTCAGGATCATATTTATTGCACTTCCTCTGCTGATACCTAACTGTGGAGGTATACTCTAGACATGGGTCTTCTCTGTTCGAGACCCAGGATGTACTTCCCAACACATCCCAAGGACTATACATTTTGAATATTCTCTACCCTTAGTTGATGTGGTATTTGATTTATTTCCTCTATTCTTCTTCCCTCTGACTTTATTTCACTAACCCCTCTTCTCCTGAAGGTAGGGACTCATGCTAAAGTATAGTACCCTGGGTGAGCAGCCCTCTGATCACTCACCAAGTGACCATTCAGCTGGACAATGAGCATCAACAGGCCACTGAGATTCAACACAGAACGGGGATTGATTTTGGGATCTTCCTGGTCTGTGTAGCTCAGTACCGCACTATGCAGCACATTTAATAAGTGAACCATGGTATCAGATTTCATTTAGTCTGCTGGAATCTTTCACTACACGGTGAATATGGCAAATTCCAATTGAAAGATAGACATGAGAGCTACTGGGGATTTTCCTAATTAATATTTACTGTAAATGATTACTACCTTGTAATGAAAAGATCTTTACCCCAGTTAGTAACAGCTACCTGTAGTTATAATTAACATGGAGAGAAGGGAAGACTCCTTCCAGTTAGTTCACATAATTATTAATAACAAAGAGGTGGAACACTGATGATAGTGCTGAACCTGGTATCTTGCTGATCTGTATGCTACAGCAATACATCACACAATGCACCTACCCACTAAATCACTGGGTAGCCCCAAGACCTAGGGTATAAACAGCACTGTTCAAAAGTCTTTGGCAAATCATTTTTGTTGACAGAATGATCCAATTAGTGTCATGTTCTTAAATGGTAACTATGGTAATAATAATGCACAGTCGCTCTCCCTTCCAGTCTGAAAGTTACATAGGGGTGAAAATTGAGTAGCACCCCGAAAAAGTTAGCGCCCCCCGCGGTCGATTTTCCCAGGTAGCACCCCGAGAGGGAGGAGGGGCGCTACTGGAAGCACCCCGCGTCCCTTTTCGGGCGCTGCGAGCCAATATCGCAGCCCTACGTGCCGCAGTACTGCAGGCCTTCCTCCCCTTATTAAAGGGGAGGGGCCTGGTGCAGTGCGTCCCTGGCACCCAGCTGGGCCACCAGGGATCGGGAGTGCCGGCAAACGTGCCCGGCACTCAAGAGGAGTGCCGGGCTCACGGAGAGCAGCCGGCACCCCGCGAGGGGGCTTCACGGGGGCCGGGGACAGCAACGGGGGTAGGTGCTGGCAGGCGGCCAGCAACAAAAATGGCCGCCCGCCACCTCCCCTTTAACTAGCGTCGCCCCGGCCACAGGTGACCCCCCCTGACCCCGGCGGACATAGTGTCCGGCGGTAAGTCGGGGGGCGCCACCCAATATTACAGCTGGGGCGCGAGCGGGGCGCTGCGCACAGCGATGACATCATCACCGGCGGCGCTAACGGTTAGCGGCGCCGCTAACCTCCTGCTGAAGTTCGCGGGAGGCGTTAGCGGCGCCGCGCCCAGGTGCTAGTTGATTTGCGCCCCGTTAGCGTCCTCTTAGGGAGGCGCAAATCAACCGAATTTAGCCCCCTATAGAATCTACAGCACAGAAACAGACCATTCAGCCCAATTGGTCTATGCTAGTGTTTATACTCCACACGAGCCTCCTCCCACTCTAATTACCTCTTCCCACCCTGCCCCCTCCCATATATTCCCCTCTCCCTCATGTGTGCATCGAGCCTCCCGTTAAATGCATCAATGCTCTCAGCTTCAACCACTCCATGTGGCAGCGAGTTCCACATTCTCACCCCTCTCTGTGACTTTAAAATAAACCTGCATAAATAAGTAAGGGACACAGGTCCTCACTATGTATTACAAACAACACTCAGACATACACAGATAAACATTGGGCATTCCGCAATCAACTGAAAGAAAAGGGACAACATAGTGCCTTGATGAGTGACATCCATGAAAATTGAGTGCTGTGTAATCAACCCCCTTCTAAAATAATGCAAAGAAACTGAAAACGGGATGAACTGGTGAGGTTTCACTGAAACTGAACTCCGTGTTAGGTTTCATGAATCAGAACACCGCAAAAAACGATGTCAACCCTTATATTCAGGGAAGCCAGTCATCCATTATCTGCTCTCGCTTTTAAGAGGAGATATTACATCACTAAGGCTGGGCTGGTTCTTCCAGACTGTTGCTGAGAAACAAGAACCAAATCAGTTCCCATCATGCAAGTTGGTGCTTGATCATAAATCTAAAATTGTGCTTTGGTCAGGCATGGTTTGAGGCAGCAATTTATCAAGTGTATGATCTGTCAAGGAACAACTTCAAGCACCACTCATTATATATTAAAAAGATGGAGTGATCTTTGTAAATCCTTGTGTGAGGCTGAGCAAGGAAGCATAATTTTGTGGGGAACTTGTGAAGCGTATAAAATAACATTACCTTAATTAGCTTCCACCAAACACTGCCAAATGTTGAAGTCTGTAATCAAAATGTAAAAGCTGCTGTGACATGTGAACTGTTTGATATTTTGCAGGAGATTGAGATCATACCCTTATCAAAAGCCTCAAAATACCAATTTGTTGTCACTGTCCATGAAGTTTTATTGTATTTTGCTATTTGGTTACCACCTGTATTTTGTCAAAAAGTTGCTGTGTCTTCTTCATGGAAAGATCCAGTGCACTTTCTAGCTAAAATTGCTCTTAGCTCCACCATGGGATGTTTTACTTGTTATGCACCAGTTGCAATCTATTCTGTTGGGAGTGCTGAGCAGGGCAGGCAGCATTACTCATACTGAAACCAGACAGACAATGGCGGGTTGGGGGCTGTGGCGGGGGGTGGGGATGGGGCGGGGGGGATGGAACAACTTTACCATTGGGCCAGCCAGTCCGGCCACTGTTAACAGGACAACGGTGGCCAAGGTAACAGAAGTTGTAGCATGTACAGTCACCTTGGCATTTCAATATGTCCTTCTGTTATCAATACCCGTCACCAGGGACAAGAATGTAATCAATCGATAGTGGGTTTGCTGCTGGCATCACCCACTGTGAACCCAATGAGAAGATCCAGTGCTTGTTCAGAAATAGCTGTGACTGATAAAAATATAAAATACCTGCATTTAAGCAAAAGAACATTAATGGCTACATGCCAGTCACTCACATGCTGGTAAACTGAGCAACCTCCACTGAAGTTCTCTCAGTCATAATGTTGATACAAATCTTCCAATATTGAAGTTAATGTACTGGTTGTATTCTGCCTTTCAATTTAACCTTTAGACTGCCAGTAGGTCCAGGAAAATGACAATCTCCCTGGATGGTCTGTATACTAAGTTGTTAAGGTCTCAGCTCACACTGTATTTTAATTGTACTGGTTCTATCTCTCCAACGCCATTTCCTCTCTTTCAGTCTCGGTTTAATTTAGATTTTACTTTTTTCTATCTACACTAACCTAATCTATCTATCAAACCTTCTAACTTTAAAAAAATAATCTGAAAACCTTTTACTTAAATATGTTCTTCTCCTTCTGATTCCCACCATTTAGTAAAGGCTGGTTTTCCTCAGTCAAAGCCCTGGCTCTTAAGATTGATGTGTTCACAGCATCAATATGACTAGGTCAATATCATATCATAGAATCATAGAATGGTTACAGCACAGAAGGAGGCCATTCGGCCTGTCGAGCCTGTGCCAGCTCTCTGCAAGAGCACTTCAGCTAGTCCCACTCCCCCGCCCTTTCCCCTTTCCCTGCAAATTTTTTACCCTCAGGTACTTATCCAATTCCCTTTTGAAAGGCACGATTGAATCTGCCTCCACCACCCTTTCAGGCAGTGTATTCCAGATCCTAACCACTCGCTGCGTAAAATGGTTTTTCCTCACGTCGCCTTTGGTTCTTTTGCCAATCACCTTCAATCTGTGACCTCTGGTTCTCGACCCGTCCGCCAATGGGAACAGTTTCTCTCTATCTACTCTGTCTAGACCCCTCATAATTTTGAACACCTCTATCAAATCTTTTCTGCACCCTCTCTAAGGCCTTCACATCCTTCCTAAAGCACGGTGCCCAGAATTGGACACAATACTCCAGTTGAGGCCAGACCAGTGTTTTATAAAGGTTCATCATAACTTCCTTGCTTTTGTACTCTAAGGGCTCGATTTTGCCAGGCCCGAGGAGGCAGGATTGGAGGCGTGTGAGGTGTTAAAATCGCAAAAACTGGTGGGCGGGCCCGATCCCGCCTCCATCCCGCCTCCGAGCAATTTTCCCACATGCGAGTTTTCTGACCCCGTCTCCATCCCGCCTCCAAATGGCGGGATAGGCCCTTAAGGCCCTTAAGGCCCTTAACAACCAGTTAAGTGCCTCTATAATCCCATTTTGAGAGGCCTTTCTGATTTTAACACTTTTCCCATGTCCTGCATGCCTCCTCTGGAACACGCCAGTGAAACCTGGCGGCAGCACAAGTGGATTGCTTACTAACAGCTGCAGCTCCACCATTAAAAAGGAGTTTTCAGCAATCTTCATTTGCAGGTGGCAGAACTTTGTTGTCTCAGGTCTGGGGGAACTTTTAGCAGGCCTACCCATTGTTGTGGAAGTTTGAAGCCTGACACCCATCTCCAGTGTGACCTCCTGGGAAACCCCTCTCGCCACCTTGACTGAGCGCTTCCTCAACTGAGGCATATACCAGAAGCATGGGAACCATTTATTTCCTTTCCTCCTGGACATCAGATTCGGACGAAGATCAGCCGTGGCAGCAGCAGGACCATGAACAACAGCACCACCAGCAGCAGCAGCATCAACAGGAGTGCCAAGCTGCTGCTCACCCACCTGAAGCTGCACAGGCCAGAAGACGCCAGCGCGCGACCACATTGCTGCCCAGGATGCAAGGGACGCACTTGACCAGATTTGCTTAGCCTGCACAATCAAACACTTTTGCCTCGCACCTTCTTATCAGACCATCGACAATGGCCAAGAACCTGCGGATTCCTATCACTCCGACCACCATACTGACAATTGCAAGTCATCTGAAGCCCTCAATGTGGAAGTCCCATTTGCGAAATGACAGACGCCACAACTTCAGCAGTTTGCCAGCAGAATTTTTTATCACACCAAGCAAGTGCTGGCATTTCAAGATTAAACACAACATTACACCCAAGTGACTACCCTTGTGACTACTTGTGCATTATTTTTCTTTTACGCATGCTCCTACGTGGTGCTTCCCCTGTGGCTTCAGCAGATGTGTAGGCCCCTTGCTCACTTTCTTGCTGCTCCTGCCTCGACACCTTTGGCGGTCGTCCTCTGGGGTTGCGAGCCTGTGAGGGCTCGGCAACAGTCTGCTGCTCCTGCGGCTGTGCAGGGGTTGAGATGCTGATCTCAGTTGGGTGGGGACTCTGGTGGGGCTCTGACCGAGGGCTCTGCAGTGGCATGGAAGTGTGAGCGCTTGGAGAGGAGCCCCCACTTCCTTGATGTCTGCCACCAACTTCCCTCTCATGGGTCAGGTCCACCTCAGCGCTTGCAAGTGGCTTGAGAGCACCTTGCTGCACATCAGGGGGGCCATGGGGACCCATCGCTGCACTGGCAGTCCTACTCAGAACGACTTCCATGAAGCTCTGGTTTCTCTGTTCAATAGCTGACCATCGCTCCTCCAGAGATGTCAGTCTATTCTGAACACTCACCATGTTTTCCTCACTCCGGCGACTTACTGCCTCCATGGCCATAGCCAGCCTTTCCACGGAGGTTGCCATCCTTTCCGTGGTGCTGCGTTCATGCGCCAATGCCTCCACAAAGGCTCTGCTCATGTTAGCGAGGGACTCCTCCATTCGCTCTACACTCGCAGCTACCCTAGAGACAAAACCTGCCAGAGACTCCTGCACCTGTTCCTGGAGTTCCAGCACCGCTGTTCTTCTGGATGGACCCGGAGGCACAGGTTCGACATGCAGCTGAGCCGAGCTGGCAGAGTCCTGCGCCCTCCGACGAGGACTCTCCACTGCTGTCCCTGTCTCCACCATCTGTTGATGCTCACTTGTGAGCTGTGATACACCAGGTGACAACACTACTCTATCTCGCGAGGGTCCCACCAAGGTGTGAGTGTCTGCGCTGGTGCTGGGTGCGCTGATTCCTGCTGACGCTGTGTCCTCAGAGGTTGGAGCTTCCTCTGAGGAGTCTGGAAGCTCAGGCTCTTCCTCCTGGAGAGTGGGGACGGGGGCTTTGGATGGTCCTGTGGGGGAGTAAAGGAAAGAGTTAGAGATGTGAGGTCATGGTTACATGAACATTGAATAGTGCAGATGATCATAAGTCAATCAGTTAGAGCATCAGCTTCATTATCAGTGACTCATGCAATGTCAATGAGAGAGATGCCAAACTATTCTGTCACCAGCTTGCTGTGATGCGCCCGTCTGTCCGTCCCCCACTTGCGCATCCTCCTCCACTCCCACAATCTCCAGGGCCGCCTCCTCTGCAGGGGTGAGCTGGGCTACTGAGGGTGGCCCTCCTCCTGCCCTCGTCCTCTCCCTCTTATTGTGGGCTCTCTTTTCCTGCAATGAGGGACACAAGTGGAGTTTGAGTGAAAATGAAGGAGTGAGTGTAGAGATTCCATAGCATAGATGCTTAGAAGGAGACAAAGATGGAGTGAGGTGCCAGGACCAAGGGCCCTCCCTGTGTGTTGTAAGTTATTGTCATAGCATCACAGCAATAGAGAGTGTGAGGGCTGCATAGTCGAATAGCTAAGTGAATGTGAACATACAGAGAGAGGGAATGGGTAAGGGTGCAGGGATGTCAGTGTCAAGTGGGATGTGGAGGAAGAGGTTGGCAAAGCAGAATGCTGGTGAGGAGAGGCGATGGGGATCAGATTGAGGGTGATGGGAAAGTCATACTCACCTTTCCAGTGCGCAGAAGGTCATGAAACCTCTTCCTGCACTGCAGCCAGGTTCTGCGGCACATAGACAGATAATTGACCTCCTGGGCCACTTGCATCCACACAGCTTTAGTCTGCTGAGGAGGCTTTTTCCTCCCCGAGGAAGGGAAGAGCACCTCCTTATTGGATCTGGCTCCCTCCACCAGAGCTTGCAGGGTGGCTTCATCAAAGCGTGGAGCAGACTTTGGCCTGCTGCTGGACATCGTTGCTGAAATAAGGGCTTACAGTAATGGGCATGAAGTTTGTAGTCTGCAGAAGAAGCAAGGCTGCTTGCAGGCCTTAAATCCAGCAGCATTGATGACGTCATCGGAGGCGACTTTCAGGATGGAAAGACTAATTAGGCCAGGGGTTCCCACACGCTGGAAATCAAGTGTCCAATTAGGGGAAAATCGCAATTTTTTCCCACATCTCATTGGAGTCGGGTGGCTAACACGAAAACCAGCTGACACGCCCCCAGCCTGCCCCATGGCAAAATCGAGCCCTAAGCCTCTATTTATGAAGCCCAGGATCCCGTATGCTTTTTTAACTGCTTTCTCAACCTGCCCTGCCACCTTCAACGATTTGTGCACATAAATCCCCAGGTCTCTCTGTTCATGCACCCCCTTTAGGATTGTACTCTTTAGTTTATATTGCCTCTCCTTGTTCTTCCTACCAAAATGTATCACTTCAAATGGATAAAAATGCATTAGAACAAGAAGAGATTTTGCCAAAAGAATGTATTTGTTGGCAGCTCCTGAAACCTGCATCTCCAGATGTGTAAACTCACCTGTGGTGCTCTGACGGTTAATACTTCAGTCCACTATAGAATGGTCGGTAATCAGAGGACACAGATTTAAGATAATCGGCAAAAGTACCAGAGGGGAGATGAGGAGAATTTTATTTTTATGCAGCGAGTTGTTGTGATCTGGAATCCACTGCCTGAAAGGGTGTTGGAAGCAGATTCAATAGTAACTTTCAAAAGGGAACTGGATATATATTTGAAAAGGAAAAATTTTAAGGGCTACAGGGAAAGAGTGAGGGAGTGGGACTACAGGAAACTTTCGTTTATCCGGCACCCAAATATCCGGAATTCTCGCTTAACCGGCAAAAATCATCCTCCGAAAACTCCTCTCAAATAACCGGCAATGTTGCCGAGTCGCAGTCGAGTCTCCGCGAACGCCGAGTGCTCCGAAAACTCCTCTCAAATAACCGGCAATGTTGCCGATCCCGAGTCCGAGTCCGAGTCCGCGAACGCCGATTTAGTCAGTAGGGGTACTTTTCAAAAGTGCCACTACTCGGCCTCCTGGCGCTGTCGGAAGTCCGAAACACTGCAGTAGCAGGAGTTGATTCTCCCGCGCTGCCTGGAGTCTCTTTGTTAAAAATAGCCTCGGTAGATATAACTCTCCGTTATCCAGTACTTTCGATAAACCGGCACCACGCCGGTCCCGTCGATGCCGGATAAACGAAAGTTTCCTGTAATTGGAGAGCTCTTTCAAAGACCTGGCACGGACACGATAGGCTGAATGGCCTCCTTCTGTGCTATATGATTCTATGCTTAAAGTAGATTCTTACAAACTATTTAAGAACTGTGCATACTGGTGATAAAATTACTACATTTCTTAAATATTTATTGGAGAAATTCAAGGGGTTATTTCCATTGAACAAACGCAACGGATATGGGAGCAGTGCCAGAGGACTGGAGGATTGCAAATGTTACACCCCTGTTAAAAAAACGGGAGAGGGATAAACTTGGTAACTACAGGCCAATCAGTCTAACGTCAGTGGTGGGAAAACTACTAGAGACCAGTGTCAAGGACAAAATTAATTCTCACTTGGAAAAGCATGCGTTAATGAGGGACAGCCAGCATGGATTTGTTAAAGGCAAATCGTGTCTGACTAACCTGATTGTGTTCTTTGATGAAGTAACAGAGAGGGTTGGTGAAGGTGGTGCAGTAGATGTTGTATATATGGACTTTCAAAAGGCATTTGATAAAGCACCACATAACAGACTTATTCAGAAAATAGAAGCACATGGTATTAAAGGGACGGTGATAACTTGGGTACATAATTGGCTAAGGGATCGGAGGCAGAGAGTAGTGGTGAACAGATGTCTAGTTAGAAGGATGTAGTTGTCTGGAAAGCACACAACGGGCGCTTGTCTTATGGAGGATGGGGCTCCAGCTGTTTCCGGATTTAAATAGAAATAAAATTAAAATTCTTGCCAAGGTGATAAATGCTTGTTCTAACTTGGTGTAACTGCATGAAGAAAACCAGGAATGGGCAACAATACTAGATACCTGTCCCCAATTCAAACAAAAGGTCCATAGGTGTATTAAGCTGAGTGCTGAGCAGAAGGGCTACGCTGACAGCGGCTCCTTACAGTCTGGCACTAATGGGACATGAAGCTCACAAGCTACACTGAAGATAGGCCCAAGTTGTTCATTAGATCAAAGCCATTAACAGCATAATCCACTGTGATACTGAAACAAATCGTAATATTACAGTTATAAAGCTACTTAAAAATTTGAATAGGCTTTATTACTGGAGTATTAACCATGAACTACAAAAACAAGCACCCAAAAACAGAATTAAATAGTTTATAGTACTTTAATTGTACCGCATAACTGAGGTCAGTGGGGGGTCAGGGAAAAACTTTTAGTGGCTGGAGTCATACCCGACATCCAGGAAGATGGTCATTGTTATTGAAGGCCAATCATCACAGCCCTAGGACATCATTGCAGGAGTTCCTCAAAATCTTTGCCCAACTATCTTCAGCTGCTTTATCAATAACCATCCCTCTGGTCAGGAGTGGGGATGTTCGCCAATAATTCCGTAATGTTCAGCTGCTCCAATAACGAAGTCGCTTATGCCAGCCCACTTCGGGACAGTTTTGAGTGAGTCGTCTAGGCTTGATCTGACAAGTGACAGATAACATTCATGGCACATATATGCTATATACTCATGGTACATACTCATGTGACTCGGCCAATGTTGTCTACCTCATACATTGCAGGAAAGAATGCACCGCGGCATGGTACATCGGCGAGACCATGCAGACACTGAGACAACGTATGAACGGACACCGTGCAACAATCGCCAGGCAGGATTGTTACCTCCCAGTCGGGGAACACTTCAGCAGTCAAGGACATTCAGCCTCGGATCTGCGGGTTAGCGTTCTCCAAGGCGGCCTTCGAGACACACGACAACGCAAAATCATCGAGCAGAAACTGATAGCCAAGTTCCGCACCCATGAGGACGGCCTCAATAGGGATCTCGGGTTCATGTCACGCTACAGAACGTGACTCGACATCGTTGTCTGTTTTTCCAGTTTAAAAAAAAAGTTAAAAGCTTAACTGCAGACGGCAGCATTTGACACATTGGACCCCCTGTGACCCACCTCATTGTCCTAGCTGTACTCTGATGTGTCTTTGATGTAATGCCTCCCTAACAGATTGTATCTCTGCAGACAAATTGTTCTCTGTGTATATATACTGTGTAATCGATTCCTCACTGTACCTTTACCTGAAGAAGGAGCGGAGCTCCGAAAGCTCGTAATTTTAAATAAAACTGTTGGACTATAACCTGGTGTTGTGCGACTTCACATATATGCTAGGCAATGACTATCTTCAAAAAGAAAAGGCCCAACTATCTCCTCCTGACCTTCAACCATACCACCATTGCCATTCCTCTACCTTCAAAATCTTGAGGTCACCATTGACCAGAAGCTTAGCTGGACCAGCTATATCAACACCATGGCTACAAGAGCAGGGCAGAGGCTGGGTACTCTGCAAAGTGTCTTACTTCCTGACCCCAAAAGTGTCTCCACCATTTACAAAGCTCAAGTCAGAAGTGTGATGAAATACTTGCCACTCACCTGGTTGTGTGCAACCAACACTGTCCAGAACAAAGCAATCAGCTGGATCACCAGCCCTGGCACTGAACTCTGGCACGCCATGGTTGCAGTATATACTATGCACAGAATGCATTGCAGCAACTTGGAAAACTTACTTTGACAGCACCTCTCAGCCCTGTGACTCCTACATCCCTGATGGACAAGAGTAGTAAGATTATGGGAACACCATCGCCTCCAAGTGTTTCCTCCAAGTTGGTTCCAGCATGACTTGGTTATGGACAATCATTCCTTCATCGTTGCAGGGTCAACACCTTGGAATTCCCTAATACCATTGTGGGAACACCACCATCACAAGGACTTAAGCAGGAGAAAGCCTATCAACTTCTCAGGGCAACTATTGCTTGGCAATAAATGAGGCCTTACCAGCGTTGTACATATTCCAAGAGCAAATTAAACACATTGCTGCCAGAGGCTGCCCTGACCCCAGCTACAGTGCTGTAATATAAGTGAGGTAGAGCAAGTACTTACAGAAGCATGACAACCTACCTTAAGAGATGTAGGGCTAAAAATTCGGGGGCTTAATGTCACCCATTACCGGCAAAAAATGGCGAGATGGCCTGCAAAAGAAAATGGCGGATTGGTGACGTCAGTCGTCATGCAACGCTGACTTACTGTCATCACGGCCAACTTTGACCCTAGCGCTGAGTTCAGCACTGGGTCATAACCACGCCAGGGGAACCCAGCATGTAAAGAGACTGACAGAGGCGATGTCAGCACCTCTTAAAGGGACATACACATTTTTCAGGTGAGTTTGCATTTAAGCTTTTGGACTGTTTTTTTTTTATTTTATTGAAGTAGTGGCTTGCTGCAATACATGTGTGTGTAGGGAGTGCTGCTGGGCGCTTTCAAGGCTTTGGATGGTAAAAGAAAGCCTCTGAGAAAACAGAAAACGCTGCAAATACTCAACAGGTCAGGCAACATCTGTGGAGAGAGAAACAGAGTTCACGTCTCAGGTCGAGATGCTGCCTGAACTGCTGAGTATTTCCAGTATTTTATGCTGGCATTTCAGATTTACAGCATTCA
Organism: Squalus acanthias; assembly: GCA_030390025.1. Taxonomy (NCBI): domain Eukaryota; kingdom Metazoa; phylum Chordata; class Chondrichthyes; order Squaliformes; family Squalidae; genus Squalus; species Squalus acanthias. Next base: position 46,483,343 of record CM059430.1, read on the forward strand.
CTCACAGAGGGAAGAGGAAGACACAGAAGAGGAAGAAGCAGAGGAGGAGGAAGCAGAAGAGGAGGAAGCAGATGGAACGATGCAACCCAGACAGCCCCTTTGTGGCCGGGATATCTGGGATGGAATCATCCGCCTGCAGTCCCAGTAACCCAATTTCCCCTTTCAACATTTGTCCCACACCTTACCTTCCCTCTGTTACTAACCATCATAGTGTCCTCTTGGCCACGATGCTGAAATTAAAGCCACCACAAAGCAAACTTTCCAATCCAACTTTATACATCTATCTATCCAATATGACATCAAGAAATCAACTCATCACCCGTTTGCATTCTCTTAGTGACTGTCTTGTGTGTGCCTTTGCCTATCCTACTGATGTCATGCATTGCTACCCCAGTGGCTGAAGCATGGCTGGTGGAAGGCTGCTGACTTTCAGTGGGGGACACTGCAAATGGCCTTGCTGGTTGACCTCGGGAGTGCGAAATCAATCGTCTTCTTCTTCTTCACTCTCCTCTCCCTCTTCTTGGTCAACCACTGGCTGGGCAGGCTGCATTTCTTGGGTGTGTAAAATGAGGAAGGCACAAGGGTGTAGTTGTGGTGAGGGGAGGGTGGGAAAGCAAGAGGTGCATGCGAGAAGGAGGATAACATATGAGGATACCAGCATCTTGTATCCTTTCAGCCCCGTTGCTGGCCAAGGGCTTAGCCATGCCCCTGCCAAGAATGGCCTGCACTGTCTCCTCCAAGGGGGTGAGGTGAGGCTAGCAATGGGACATGTGCCTGGTGATTGATACAGGTTGTTGGTAGGTGAGTGATGGGGGTGAGAGTCGTGCATTGATCAGTGTGAGAGTTTAGTGGTGCAGTTGGTAGGAGATGGCTTTTGAAGATGCATTCACTGACCTTGACCAGTGGTTTGAGGTCATGAAGCTTCTTTGGGCACTGGAGCCAGGTGGTGGGGCGCGATACTGCTTCTTTCTGGAGGGTCTCCTGGCCCCTGTGGGTAGAGGGCCTCTCTTGCAGTGTTGACCCCCTGCACAAAGCTGGAGTGCTGCATGTGAGACCCTGGGTGCCCCTTTTTTGGCTTGCTGAGCCATTTGTGATAGAGCTGAAGCACTTCTACCGTTTTTTAGGTGTGGAAGACAATTCAGCTTTAAGAGCTGAAGACTGCCATTTGGGAATTATTTTTAATGTTTTTTTTGAAAGGCAGTAAGGGCTGGAAAATGAATTTTTTCACTTGATTTTAATTTTTATTAGTTTTGAACACATTGCCCCTTTAATTCATAGCCACTTTAATTGACCACAATGCCTTGCGAACTCCACAGCCTCGCTCCCAGGCTATGGCTGGAACTTTGGGTCGGAGGCCTCCATTAACGCCACCAGGAGGGCGTTGCATGGTAAGTTAGCGCTGCGCTCCACATTGCCAACCCCCCGAGCCAATTTTTCAATGATAGCGCTGTGGCCATTTTCGGCAGCCGTTAACTCAAGTTGCCGGTGACACCGGCAATTCCGTTGGCGCAGACAAATCTTTTCCCCCTACTTTTCCCATGTGCCAAGTGGCGGCAAAGATAAACATGTGCTGCTGTCAGCATCGAATACTTAACGCTGCGGTAGGGTAGGCTCAGCTCCAGGTCCTGTCCACACAGGCCAACCATGTGATTTTATCATCACAGGTCTGTGTATGAACCTTCCCTAAAACCAGAAAGGTCCACCACCAGCAAATGAAAGCGACAATCGCAAGTTTTCAGTCGCCGCTCGCATGGAAGCTGGCACATGCTCATTTCTTTCTCTGCTTCTCTTCGTTCTCTGAAATCTCACTGCGATGGAGAGGCAGATTCCAGAGCTCCAGCTGCCTCAGCACATTGTGTGACGGTAACGTAAAGGTGGCATCTGAAGTAGAAGATGATGTTCGGTAGGTCCCTTTTATGACACTGACATCAGGAGACATATTATAGAATCAGACAGCACAAAAGGAGGTCATTCGGCCCATCGTGCTTGTACCAGCTCTCTGAAAGAGCTATCAATTAGTCCCGCTCCACTGCTCGTTCCCCAAAGCCCTGCAAATTGTTCCTTCTTAAGTATTTATCCAATCTGTTTTTGAAAATTACTAGTGAATCTGCTCCCACCACCCTTTCAGGCAGTGCATTCCAATTCATAACAACCTGCTGAGTAAAATAAATTCTCCTCATCTCCCCCCTGGCTTTTTTTGCCAATTATCTGAAATCTGTGTCCTCTGGTTATCGATCCTCCAGCCAGTGGAAACAGTTTCTCCCTATCTACTCTATCAAAACCCCTCATCATTTTGAACAACACCTCTAACACATCTAAGAGTGTTTTCAGTTCAGTTTTTTTATTATAATGAAGAGGTCAAAGCTTTAATGTACTTAGCTCCTCGAGAGCCAACACGTTCCTAGCTTAGAAACTCTCAGCAAGCCCATCAGCCCACAGATTTCTTACTCTAGTGCACTTTCATGGGAATGCAAGACCTTCTCACAGTTATGAACTTGAAATGTTGATCCATGGAATTGCTCCAAGTGATATCTGTAAACTGGGACAAAAAACACCGATGCTTTATTGTTACAGGATTTATCTAGTTTTGCTCAAATATTATGGGACTTTACATAACTAACCATTTTTGAATTAAGAAGCCTGAAGGGATTAAGTAATAAGCCAACTTCTGGTGAGTTCCCTGATTGACTGTGTGGTGTGGCACCGAGCCACATAAATCAAAAAGAGCTCAGCTTCTACCCTGCACTCTAACAGTACTGAGGGTGAATGTTACTGTGATGGCACTATATACAGGTAGTGCTCTATTAAATTGGGTGTATCATTCATTTCTTCACTGATGTTTACATCAAGCGGTGGGAGCTTTTTTTTGCTCCCCAAAAGGATCACCACCCCCCCCCCCACCACCACCACATGAGACCTCACAGTTATCTATAAGCTCCAATAGGCTGGAGTTTTCTTCACGATCCTGCCTTAAATTGAGTGGGAACATGGTAGAAAAGGGAGCAAATTTGGGTGGGAAGTCCTACTGCCGCATTTCTGCCCCAAGCACAATTTCCATGCCCCTGCTAGAACTGCTGCTGGTCGCCCTTCCTCACCCGCTACATGTAAATGCCAGAGGGGAGACAAGGCCTGGCCTCCTGTCCGCTTTTTCCTCCTCTCCACCCCTCTTACCGCTGTTTGCAGCACCACCTGGTGGAAGATGATGGTTAGCCCAAAGTGGCGGTGCTATTGGCTCCAATGTGGGGCGAGCTGAGGTCCCCCTGCCCCCTTTTGGCCAAGGTCAAATGTCAGAGTTGCGGCTGGGTTGGAGGGACGGTGAAAGTCCCATCAGTCACTGAAAGGAAAATCCAGTCCAGTGTCTCTGGATTCAGGTAGTCACGAGTGTTTCTAAACTGATAACTAGCTCCACATTTTTGTTGTGACTTTGGAAGATGAATTTGGCGGCATTTATAGAGACACTAGAAACACCTGTTTAACAGGGTCCTGTGGCTGCTGAGTGCACAATGTAATTTAGACCCATGTGATCAGTGATCAGGTTGTTCGCCTTTTCCTTGTTAATGCAATTTCAATTACAAAAATCCACTAAATGATGTGGTTGTCGATCCATAGGACTCAGTGGGTAAATGTGATGTCATTCTGAGCCATACAGACCAAGAGCAAATGTCACTGTGTGCACAGCTAAGCAAGCTCTTCTGTCTTTTACACGATGGGGTGCCATGGAGGACGAGGCCAGCCACTCTGATGATCATTCAGGCACTTCCAGATCCACAGCTGCTGCCACCTCCTCACCTCCTGGCATCTTCTGGCGAGTTCCCGCACAAGAACCAGCGCAGAAACACCCACTCGTGAGGACTTAGTTAGACAGTTAAAAGGGTTGTCACCGGGTGAGTCTCTGACCACTAGTGAGAATGAGGACCTGGGAGTAGAAGAGAAGGAGAGAGCCATTTCTCCACAGAGGGTGGAGAAACAGCCACCCTCGACTGAGGAGCTTACGGACCCAGATCTCAGGGGTTCAATCTTCAAGAGAACATTGGGAGCATTAATCTCATGTGCAGGCAGAGGAAACGGTTTCCACGTACTGTACATGGTTGAGATGATGGATAAATGGGGAGGGGTCCACTCCAGCATCTGTAACACATTGCAGGATATGCCTCATGACATGCAGAACATCCTGAGAGACGGTGACAGCCCAGGAAGAGTTTCTAAGGACATTGGCGTCCTCCAGAATGGCAGCTGCCAATGCTTCAATAGAGGCTTTGAACACAACATTCAGATGGCTTTCAAGACCTCATTGGTAATATTAGGATTGTGATGGCACCGGCCAGTAGCACTTCTGAGCTTGTGCCCAGCAAGGAATGGGCACAGTTGTCACCATCTCTACAGAGAATGGCAGTGAGCCCACTTCTTGACGGCCTTTTTCAATGCTTTCACATTAGGGAGCTTCACACATGAACCCCCCCCCCATTCAGCCCCCCCCTCCCACCCCACCCCACCCTCCCCGTGCTACTGTAAATGCCAGGCTGCCAATGGGACAGCAGCTACCCTGAGATGAGAGTTGCCTCAGGTCTCTAAGGCTCCAAGGGAGCTGTATCTCATGAAACTCAGGGAGCACTTTGTAGGGCTAGTAGATTAGGAACTAGATTGAGTAAATTAGTTGCCACAAATGGTAGTCATGACATTAATATATAGTTGTAGAAAGAGAAAATATATTTTGTTAGTACTTCCTGATGAATGCTGTTGTTTTAAGCAAAGATAATTTAATCACATAGAGTTGTCAGTTCATTTCTGTCTCTTCTTCAACTTTTGGGAGTTGGATGATGTCAGGGGAAATATTGACTTCTGCCTTACGAAGGACCTTGGCAGAAGTTTTGGAAAAGTGAAGGGCTTTGCAAGGGTGTATAGGGGGAAGAATAGGCAGATACGAGGTGAGTTTATTTGGCGAGTCAACCTTTATTTATTGAAAGTTCCGGGCTCTTATTTATGCTGTCCTTACTCTGGCAGCTGGCTGCTGGCTCTCCTGCTCCATCTCCTCTCCTTGTTGTGCACTCTCATGCTGTGGGGATGCCTAAGTAAGACCTTCTTGATCTGTAAACCCTGGTGCGTGTCCATATGTAGGCAAGAGATACTTTGGGTGATGCCTAACTAGGAGCCTCCAACCTAGCCTCTTCCAATTGTTCATCCTCCTCCATAACATCAAAATAAAGGTATTTCCATTGAGAAATCCATGCTTAGAGTGCAAAGCAGTAGTTTGAGCAGAACTGAGTAATAGTAGCAGCAAAAGTCCCGAGCCAACCCCCAAAGTCCTAAACAGATCACTATGCAGGCAAAGAAGCACCAATCTTCAGTAGCAGCACACAGAATGTCCTGTGATTGTCCACAGAACACTGTGTGGTATCCGCCTCAGGGATACCTTGCTGCAGGTTTTTTGGGAGGAGAATTCAGGTTCCGTTTTTTTTGTGGTGTATTAGAGGCAGCAATCTTTAAGTATGCCTTTTTTTCTGTTTACCGCCCCAGATCAGGCAGTGATTCAGAGGGGAATCCATGCCATTGTTTAAGCTCATATATGAAAAATAGGCGATTTAGATGGGGTACCAGGTGCCTGTGGAACCACACCCCAACGTGACTCACTGCCTTAGGAGAGGAATAGTAATGGGAGAAAACTGGAAGAGTGGAAAAAAGATTCTCAACAAAAACCTTATCATAGCATTTCTTACTGATTTCTCAGACTAACTCAATCATTTGTTTGAGAATTTCTCAATGGAAGAAAGTACGGAGTGAACCCTGAATTCACTAAAAGCAGAGCTCAAATTGTTTCATTAAGATGTGTCATCTCAATGGGCTCCATTGCAAAACAGGAATATCAGAAAGGAGGAATGAGAATAGAACCATCTTGCCTACTCCTCCCACAGACTCTACACAATGTGCCCTATTATGGATTCTACCCCACATACTTAATGATCTGAACAAAACCTCTCCAAAAATTCTCTTAAAATAAGGTTCAAAAATTAATTATCAAGACAGTACACAGCAGACTCTGCACCCATCCAAGTTGTGCATGGCCATTCCTGATTGATTATTTAAGGTAAGCTCCCACTAGGGAATCCACTTTTCATACAGAGCTTGCTGAATCAGGAGCAGAATATCCGGCCCTGCAGCACCTAATTAAAGGGCTGCAGTAACTATTTTAATGGAAAGTCTTTATTTTGCAAGCAAAGATTATGGAGAAGTTGTAATACATTGCTGAATGCTTGCCACCATACCTAGGGGTGACCAATCAGTTTAGAGATATATGACAATACTTTATTTACTTGTAGTAACACTTTGTGTATCCTTGTATATTTGAATTATTTTGCACGTGTATAGCCAGAGGTTCTGCTTTTTATCCTGCTCAGGCTCTGATGGTAGGTTTAACAGATGTATGTCCCAGTTCTCGTAACAACTTTGGCTATCTCCGGGTTGGAATCATGTTTTGATCTGTGGTAGAGAGAAGCTTGTTTTGACTGATTGAAAAGGTGCACTGATGTTTAAAGAATATCTTAACTCCTGTGCATTCAAATTTTAGTTAAATGCTGGATTGCCATGGGGATGAAAGCCTGCTCTTCTTTTGAAAGATCTTTGTCGTTTAAAATTTGAAAGTGTTGTCATATTTGTGGCTTTCATTTTGGCAGCCACTCTGCTTTCAACTAGAAACCTCAGCAATGCTCCGAGACTCACACACTGATCTAGAAATATCTTGAAGCTTCTCCAAAGAAAACAGCTCATTTTGGATTAATATAAAAAGCTTTACTTCCCCAAACATAATGCTTTGGTATGGGAATAACAAACTCGGACAAGATTTTCACCTGTTGGGAGATTTTAAAAAAAACAGGAGAAATGCCTGCATTTCATCATCGTTCACAACCATAACCATTAGTGTTAAGCGCAGTGTTGAAATGTGCTGTTGCTGAGAATTTGACTTTGTTAATGATAAAAGATTGCAGTCAATCACAACGCTCCTGAATTAAAGCTCCTTTAGCACTTCTCAAGCAGCTAACAGCTGGTACAAGTGCTGAAGCGTTTGTTTATCCAACTGTGGAATGTTCAATTTTGGAAGGGAGAATTATGAAAAGCCTGTTTTACAAGCCAGGCAAGAGAGCACAAACAGATTTTTGGTTGACCAGAAACAAATAATTCCATATAAGCACACAATAGTTGAGCTATTCAGGAAAGAATACCAAAGGTACTGGGCCTGCAGACATTGAAGGGTGCACAGACCAATTGGTATGTATCATATTCAAAGATTTGCATAACATGAAGTGCCACATTTATTAAGTCTGTAGCAGCAATGTACCTTGTTCAGCACCAATACATAGTCATGATTTTCTGATATATGCTGGAGGCAGTTGCGATCTTGTCACTGGTATTGACTTGGAAAGGTGGGCTATTGCATTAGCATGTCCATACATATTGATTAAGTACAAGCATAGGTTACAAGAGTATGGCACCCAAATATATATTCAGAATGCCTTATCTGCCCTCTTCACACAATAAGGAGAACCCGATGATCTGTAAGGCACACCCAAAGCGCACTACCATCTGAGCGCCAACCACATGACCATCCCCACTTGGAGAAAGCAATAGAAGAAATATACACACACAACAGGAGCAGGTCATACTAATGTTGAGGAGAAATCACAGGGTGAGGCATCAAGGACTGCAATTTCCCTATAGGTTATTTGGGAGATATGTCAACTGTTGGCTGGGAACCTGCAACTACTTCCAGCAGGACATCAGCATTGTCTGCACTTTTCAAGGTCTCCACTTCCTTGAATTTCTTTGTGTCTGGATCCTTCCAGACAACAGTAACTGATCTTTGTCACATTAGTCAGGCATCTGCTCACCATTGCATTGAGGAGGTCATTGAAACTCTATTCAGGAGTGCTGCGCAATTCATATCTTTCACAGTGGAAGCGGGCAAACAAAACAAGTTCTACAGACTATCAGTGTTCCCACAGGTGCAAGGAGCAATTGATGAAATGCATATGACACTCAAACAACCCATTTGACAACCCATTCAATTTTATGAATAGCAAAGGCTTTCATTTTATTAATGTCCAGCGTGCAATGCCAATGACCTTATCCCTATGTGTCAGTGCCAGATACCCAGGATGCTTTCATCATGTGACAATCAACTATGCCAGCAGTCATAACTTGCAAGCATATATCCAGATGGTTGATTGGTTATCAGGGCTATCCTGTGCTTCCATGGTTGATGACTTCAGTGAAGCTTCCACAGGCTGAGAGGGACAACAGATACAATCATAGAATCATAGAAATTTACGGCACAGAAGGAGGCCTATTCGACCCATACTACTACAACAAGTGTCATAGATTTAACTATAGCAATTCTCAATTGTTTTAGGTTGTTCTCAACATTTTAGGTGCCTGGATGAATCTGGTGGAGTCCTGCAATATAGCTCAGTGAGAGTCACAAGAGTCATTGTAGCTTGCTGTGTTCTGCATAATATCGCAATGAGGAAAGGCTTGCTGCTTCCAAAAGCTGAAGTCAATGATGAGAAAGGGGGTGTGGAATGACCTCACTCCCTCATAGGAAGGAGCAGATGTGAGGCAGGACAGCCTGCAGCCAGAGAAAGAAGGGAACAACTGATAGCCAAGTGCTTTCAATAATCTACTACTGCTATGAGGTGCTTCCTCAGTGAGATGTAGTTGAGAGGTGGAATGGTCTCCACTGCCTGCATATGAAATCAATGCTCCCTGATCATAACTCTTTTGAAGACTGGGCCCCTGAGATCTGAGTCCCTAGGTTCCTCCACCAAAGGTGTCCTCCCTGCAGGAACGGCACTCTTCCTTTCTTCCTCTCCCAGGACTTCATTCTTACTAGTGCTCACTGCTTCAGGCCTTCAGACTCATTAACTATTTCCTCCCGAGTGTGTGTCTCTGCTGGTCCTTACATAGGTAAGATATCATGCTGCAGTTGGTGAGGAAGTGGGAGCAGTTGTGGCTGTAGTTCCAGCAACTAATACCCCAGTCATCATGGTTTGCCTCTTGCAAGTCACTCCCTGTGTTGCGAAACACAGGAGAGATTGTTTAGCTACAGTAATATTCCCCCTTGAAGAAATAATTACTGGTGTAAGGACATTGCAATACTTTGAGAAAGCACATGAAGCTGTAGGGAGAGAAGATAATGGCCTGGAATTTGCAGTCAGCGGCGAAGCAAAGGTGTTCACCGCTGGCCCCAAAGTACGCTTCGCACAAAGATCTCGTTATCTTTGGGTCGAGATGTTCGGGTTTTCCAACGTTCAATTCAAATCAATGTAGTATAGTGGGGATCCCCTAGCGCGAGCTGCTGTGACGTCAACAAGCTGTCTAAGCAGCCAATCAAAATGCAGAATTCTCACAGACAGCAAACAAAGAAGTGGGTATGCTCTTAAAATTCTAACGTTTTAAAAATGTTAGAGCGAGCAAAACAAAGATTTGGGCTCGCACATGGGGAAAAGGCAAACCTGAAATAAAGATGAAGAAACTTTAACATTTTTATTTTAACATTTTCTTTAAAAATTTAATTTTTATTAAAATGGATACATTTCACACTGCACAAAATTAAAATTAGTTTTTCAGGCCCATAACCTTTGTTTAGCAGTCAATACATTGTTAAAACCCCAGTTACACCTAATCCCTTTGGGTCTAACTTTTAGGGGGAATTTAACAGCGTAATTACTGCAGAAGAGCCGAAGTTTTCGTCAGTTTCCCTGATTTGAGAGATTTCACAGATTGCCGGCTCTGTGGGGGGTGGGGGGGAGGGGGCACACCGTAGCCTGTGTCGGAGCAGTGAATGACAGGCCGCAACTTCAGGATTTCCGCATGTGCCTGCGCATGCGCCAAATTGTGAAGTTGCGGTCAGTATCAAAGGCAGAATGACGGCAAACGCTGCCAGTTCGCCGTCATCCAAACCTCAAATTCCGGGCCAATGTTAAGGGCATTTGAGTGGCTTAGATACTTTTCCCCATATGAGTGCATTTATCCCATAATGATGAGATGCAGAGGTGCATTATCTCTTTAAATCAAGTGTCCTTAAGGATTATCGATAACCCTTGCGTCATACAATGTGAGTTGGCAGAGTGGTTTTCAGGAAACAAAGTGCTTGAGTGTTTGCAAAAGTTGCCATTTCCAGAAATGAATTACCCTGACACAAGATGCTAAGAGAGAAAGAGTATCAGAGGTAAGGAGGTGAGTGAGGCTGTATGAGTGATAGAGGCCATGTAATGGCAACGGTCCCTTAACTACCATTGTGCGGTCATTGAACCTCTTCTGGCATGGTGTGGCAGTTCTTGGGATGGTGGAGGTTGCATTGATTGCCTCTGCTAATTTCCTCCAGACAGCCTGCACCACCCACATATGGGCCATCCTGTCTTTAGTGCCCAATAATCTGGCCCAGACTGTCACTCGATCTGCAGGGACAGTTAACCATCTGCAATGCACTGCCAGTGGCAGTAAAGGTCACAACCTCATGCTCTGTTTCTCTGCCAAGCCCAGATAATAAACTCTGTTGCAGTAGACCTGTTTCTTGGGTAAATACCTTTTGCATGGTGTGTTCCTCTGATGCCCTCTGGTCCACTATTCCTGGTCCACTCTCTGCTCCTTCTCCTGCTTCGCTTCAATGCTCCTGCCAGATGAAGATCAAGTGGGATGGTATGTTTGGAGGAGCTAAATTGTGTTGAATGATGTCTTTGCTTCGAAGGAATGAAAGAGGAAACTTCAGAGGAATAATGACAAGCTTTTACTTGCATAGAAAAACTGGAAATCTAATTCATTCCTTTCAACCCTGGAGCCAGCACCGTTCATTGACATTACTATTTTAATTAAATAAATTCAAGTAAGCTGGAAATTAGTCAGGGAACAAACTATAGCAATGTTTTTTTTGGATAAAACCAGGTGTTATTCTGCTGCTGGCTGGAGCTGTCTCCCTTTAAGACCACAAAGTCCAATTGTTAAATAAACAGCCTCAGGTTAATCAGAGGGTAATTGGTGAGGGAACAAGTACGGATTGAAAAAGGCTTGTAAATTGTAGGTCAGAAGCACTCAGCATTAAGTGACTCATTTGTTTCTATATTTAAAAGATTGTTCTGCATTTAAACAATGTGTGATGTTTGGAGTCTGATAGAGGAAACACATGCATAGTCCCCACCGCTTATAGTGGGCACGTTGATGTTAATGTAATTTGCCCGCTATATGCGATGGATGGTAAAACCAAAAAGCTAAGTAACCAACATATTTTTAAAAACAGGAAGTCTCCACTTAGCCTCTAGTAATTGTTAGCAGTTGTATCTAAATCAATATCAATGCTAAGAATCTCATCACTCAGGTAAACGCACGTTAACGAGGTATGAACAGCTAATTGAAACCGCTTGAAGACCTGACTTTGGTTGAAATCAGCACAGCCTTTTAAATCAGTCAGTACAGGGTAAGTACTTAAAGACCTGCCCGGAACAGTCAGTGTGCTTAATATATCATAAGTGGCGCCTTTGTAATTGACGTCTATGGTGATGGCAAATGATTAGCAGACTTGGGCGCCTGTTCTCTGACACCTGGCACTGTCTCCACGAGCCCAGTGAATTGAGGTAGACAACTCATATTTGTCGGAGGGATATTAAGCCATGACCTAGTACCTTAGGTGCAGGCCTGAGTTTGAAAACAATAGAGCAGCCTTGCACCCAACCCTCTATCTGATGGCTGCTGAGGTCGAGGTAGTCCTGCAGGAGGTGTCCAGCACTCACAATAAAAAGGCATCTTGGGTGGCATGAAATGACACAAACTGCAGGTAATATAAAATTGGTTATCACTTCCTGAGAAGGCCTTTAGATCCACCTTCGTTCCAACTAAAAGCTTTCATCGTGAAAGCCTGTTTCCTTGCCGTATGCTTTTATACCGCGAAACATGTGAATTGACACCACCCATCGACAATGCTACCGAAAGTTTTTGCCTTTGTGTAACCTGCCCCTACATATAACCTATATATTTTGGTTTTTATTTTGTTATGTGACACAATTTAGTTATTTCCATTAAAACTCTGCATTTATCATACAATCTTACAGTGCAGAAGGAGGCCCATCATGCCTGTGCCGGCTCTTTGAAAGAGCTATCCAATTAGCCCCCACTTCCCCAATTTATGGAAATGGAAGCTAAAGTTTGCAGTCCCATTGCAGTGGTGGCAGGATATCTCTGTATATAGTGCAAGGTCCGCACATTAATATTTTAGTGCTGTGTTCCTGCACAGTCTGGGCCTTGCACAAAGACGTTTGCCGCAGGGTTGGGATATCTGGAGCAGCAGCAGGTTTAAAGGATCTGCTGGCAAGTGAGCAGTTTTAAGTGGGGGAAGAATTCTGGATAGAAATATATCGAATGCAATACTGAGGCGCCTGAAGGAAATGGCAGCTGCTCCCTTCACTGAGACAGCCCTGGCGGTGATACTAAGGAAGGTTCAGCTAAGGAGGGTTGTCATTTTTGGGGTTGAGGGGCTCCCTGCTCCAAGGAGGAAGTTGTGGACCAGATCAATGTGTAGGAGGACAGCCGCACAGATGAGAAAGGAAAGTTCTATGCTCAGGAAGGTTAGCAAGGTAAGTGTACCCTACATCAAGTGCAATGGTATGGCATGGTTGAAGCAAACACTTTTACCTCAATGGGAATGAAAATCAGGCGGCTTCTATAATAGGCGGTAGATCCGCAATGTTAGTTTTATGTCTGAATGGCAGGTTGAAAATCTACCCCATGATCGCCACTTGGGAAGATTTCAGTGTCTTTGACACAGCCATAAACAGGTCCATTTCGATGCAAGAGGTCAATAACCATGAGGCATAGATTTAAAGTAATTGGTAGGAGGTTTAGAGGGGAGTTGAGGAGAACTTTCTTCACCCAGAGGGTGGTGGGGGTCTGGAACTCACTGCCTGAAAGGGTGGTAGAGGCAGAAACCCTCATCACATTTAAAAAGTGCTTGGATATGCACTTGAAATGCCGTAACCTACAAGGCTACGGACCAAGTGTTGGAAAGTAGCTGCAGTGTGTGCCATCTACAAGATGCACTGCAGCAACTCGCCAAGGCTCCTTTGACAGCACCTCCCAAACCCGCGACCTCTACCACCTAGAAGGACAAGGCAGCAGGCGCATGGGAACACCACCACCTGCAAGTTCCCCTCCAAGTCACACAACATCCTGATTTAGAAGTGTATCACCGATCCTTCATCGTCGCTGGGTCAAAGTCCTGGAACTCCCTCCCTAACAGCACTGTGGGAGTACCTTCACCACACGGGCTGCAGCAGTTCAAGAAGGCAGCTCACCACCACCTTCTCAAGGGCAATTGGGGATGGGCAATAAATGCTGGCCCTGCCAACGCCGCCCACATCCCATAAACGAATTAAAAAAAAAGTGGGATTAAACTGGATAGCTCTTTTTCGGCCAGCACAAACACAATGGGCCGAATGGCCTCCTTCAGTGCCGTAAATTTTTATGATTCTATGACAGCTTCCAGTGGCCAAAGGAATCTTCAAATGATCTGGTGCCTGTATCTGAAAACTGGAACGTGAATATAATTTGCAATAACAGTTACTTGCATGCTGCATATGTACTGTATCATACATATTTTGGGAGGCAGGGTGGCCATTTGCATTGTAATGTCTGTGCTTTGCAAACTTCCGCTAGGAAATAGATGGGAGCTGAAGGACTGATGATGGTTTGTCCAACCTGAAACCCTTTATGGGCAGGAGGAAAGGATTCTCCACAGGAAATAAGACAAGAGCAATGCAGGAGGCATCTTTGATGCTTATTCTTTCTCCTTCTACTCATTCACATACCCAGGAACACTCTCTTTCCTAAACCTGAGACACCACATGTTACCACATCAGCTATGTTCAACTGGGTGTGTTACTGGTGCAATTATAAAACCTGTTTGTCTTGGGTTTCTGTTGTTGATGTCCCTGAGGCAGCAACGGCCCTAGTTCCAAAACCCAGCCCAGCATTTCACATCAAGCAGGGCCACTGACTCCAGCTTTCAGAGGCATCAGAACATACATCAGCATCCCCCACCCCCCAGACCGATCAAGAACAGTGGAATCTTTGTTTCATCAGGCCTATTGCTTGCTCCAATGTGTGTCCTTTGAAAGATATGTGCCTTGCTATATTTTCTTTCTGTTGCATTTCTTGGATTCCACACTGGTGTTATCAGCCACAGTTTGAGAAGGTATCCCTAGCTGCCCACGATATGTCCATCGAAGGGTGGAACTGCCTTGAAATAATGTTAGACTGTAGATCGCCATAGAATAAATGCACGTGGCAGCTTCTGGGGTACCAGGCATCTCTCTGCATGATATATTTCTTATAGTCACAAAGAACCTGCACATTGATAGAATGGAATCCCTTCCTGTTCATAAATATCGTTGCATTGGTGCAAGGAGCCAGTATGGCCACATGGGTTCCCCATCGATGAAGCCGTGCACTTTTAGGAAGCCAGCCACTCCAAAAAAGTAAAGAGAAAGGAAGAATGATTTGCATTTATATCGCACCTTTCATGACCTCAGGATGTCTCAAAATGTTTTACAGCCAATTAAGTACTTTTGAATTGTTGTCACTATCATAATGTAGAAAAAACAGCAGCCAATTTGTGCACAGCAAGGTCCCACAAACAGCAATGTGATAAGGACCAGATAATCTATTTTAGTGAAGTTGGTTGAGGGATAAATATTGGCCAGGACACCGGGGATAACTCCCTTGCTCTTCGAAATAGTGCTATGGGATCTTTTACGTCCACCTGAGAGAGCAGACGGGGGGCCTCGCTTCAACTTCACATCCGAAAGACAGAAGCTTCGAAAGTGAAGCACTCCCTCAGTACTACACTGGGAATGTCAGTGCAGATTTTGTGCTCAAGTCTCTGGAGTGGGACTTTTGTTGATGGTTATGGTCCTTCGGAAAAGTTTGAAGTTGTTGGCCCTGGAATACAATGCATCTCTGGCACGGTGAATGCAGCGTTGTACTGCAGACTGGTGGCAGGTGACACCCAAGACAGCCTGGAACGAGACAGCAGCATAGAAGTTCAAGACAGTCATGATTTTCACTGCCATGGGCAGCGCCAGGCCAGTCGTGGTGGAGGTTAGGAGGCCTGGCTGCAGGAGACAGCAAATTTCCATTACTGCCTTCCTGAAGAGGTCTCTCCGGCACACACACTCTGGCATGGTCTATATGCACAGCTCCTTGGGTAGGTGCAGGTGAGATGCCCTCTGCTGTAGGTGGATCTACCTCTGCCCATGTCTGTGAAACTCCTCCTCATCCTACAGCTACCTGAGGGCAAGAGGAATTCCCAAAGGATTACTCATCCTATGCAGAAGGGGCAAGTTGTTGATCACAGAGATACTCCCTTAAATGCTCGGTGGTAAACAGAGGAAAGGAAAGAAAAGATAAATGAACTCCAAAGCAAACAATGCAATTACTGTAATGCAACCCAATGAAGTATCAGTGCATGTTGGGCACAAGGTCTCACAGCTGATTGCACGAGCTGGCGAGCAGACATAGATAGTGATGCCAACCAGTACAAACTTCAGTGTATAGATCACCCGAAGGAGCAACAGCGCAACTGTGAACACCAGCCTACTGACCCCAAACAGGCTGTTTAAATCTTTGATGGGTTGGATAGCTTTTAGTCTTGCAGTGATCTTAATGTACGAACTTTAAGTGTCAGTTTGATCAGTTGGTTGCACTCTCACCTCTGAGCTAGGTCATGGCTTTAAACTACACTCCAGGACTTGAGCATATAAACAAGGCTTCAGTCCAGTACTGAGGGAATCCTGCATTGTTGGAAGTGTCATTGTTCAGATGAGAAGTTAAACTGAGGTCTTGTCTGCTGTATCTAGATAGGTGCAAAAGATCTCATGGCACTATTTGAAGGCTGATACTGGTTAGTGCAGTGCTGAGGGAGCGCAGCATGGTCGGAGGTGTGCCTTTCAGATGAGACGTTAAACCGAGGACCCGTCTGCCCTCTCTGGTGGATGTAAAAGATCCATGGCGCTATTTGGAAGAAGAGCAGGGGAATTATCCCTGGTGTCCTGGCCAATATTTATCCCGCAATAAACATAACAAAAACAAATTATCTGCTCATTATCACACTGCTGTTTGTGGGACCTTACTGTGTGCAATTTGCTGCCACATTTCCTACATTCCAACAGTGACTATGCTTCAAAAGTACTTCATTGGTTGTAAAATGCTTTGGGATGTCCTGAGGTTGTGAAAGGCGCTATATAAATGCAATCTTTCTTTTTAGTGCACTCATAAGACTGATTGTCCTTCCAACAAGTATTGTTATCTTTGAGTACAAAGGACTATCACCACCACAGCAATGCTACCCCAACGCTTACCTGGTTAAACTAGTCAGTATCTGCACCATACAGACTGGGAGTGCCCCAGGTTTGATCCCCAGTCTGTGCTGAGTTAATCAGAAACAGGGATGAAGATGCTACATTTGTCCTCAGCACCACTGATTTATGGATGGGTAAACAGCCTGGATTCCCATTCCTGATCACTATCAGCAATCCCCGCTGGAAGTCCGGATCAGGTTTGACTGTAATGCCATCCATGAATAAAATAGCCAACTACCATTCATTGTCTCGGCTCACACACAAAGAATGGCTAGTTTGACGTATGGGAGGGTGACGTGCTGGACACCTGTCGAACCCTACCCCAGCAACACTTTCAGGAGAGGTGGAGAGAAGAAAATTGGGAAAGGAATGAGAAAACATACAGTTTATATTCAGGCATAAACTGATGAAAGAATTAAAGGCTCAGCATGGTCCCAAAGGGGGAAACCAAGCAGTATAATTTTGATAACGAGCAATAGCTGCAACTATAGTAACAGCATCTGCTTAAATTCCACCTCAGTGCCAGACTCGGACCACTCAATTAAAATTAAAATATAAACACGCGATGCTGCATTTATAAGCAAAATTATTTTTGGTAGCTTTGGCAAGTTATAGGAAGAGGGAAGTACCTAAAAGTGCCAGTTCTGATGAAAGGTCATCAACTTGAAATGTTAAATCTGTTTCTCTCTCCACAGATGCTGCCTCATCTGCTAAGTATTTCTAGCATTTTCTGTTTTTATTACCTAAAAGTTGTAAAAAGCACAAAGGGCAGGCATTTGATTCCTCACTTGGTCACAGTGCTGTATCAAACTGGCTGCTGATCTGAACAGTGGGTTCAGGAGCACAGTGTCATCAAATTCACAGTGTCCAAATACTGTGGTCTCAAAAGGACGGCACTGGGGTAGATTTTCAACTTACCTGCCCGGGGTAAAATCGACGCCCGCTATAGAAATCGATCTGAAACGACCAGTTTTAAACCCGGGCGGCAAGTTGAAAATCTGCCTCCATAATTCAATTAAACATCAGTTGAAAGATTTAGGGGGAGAAATTCTCCTCCTTTGTGCCTCCTGTGGGGGGCGCTAATGGGGCGCAAAGGCCTTTTCGCCCGGCCGCGGCACCAAATTCCGTGGGAGGTTAGCGGTGGTGCTATCAGGTTGCGCCCCGATCTCAAGCGTCCGGAGATCATGACGCATCGCCCCGGTAGCGCCCCGGCAGAAAAATTCCCCTTCGCCCCCTGCAGCAGCGCTGGGCGATGGCAGCGACTGCTGCAGGGGACGCGAGCAGGGCGGCCGGCCGCTAGCGGGGCGGAAGTTAAAGGTGAGGTGGCCGGCTGCCCTGAAAAAAATGTCGGTTGTTTGAAAAAAATGTTTCCGCTCCAGACGCTGGGTCCGTGCCATGATCGGTCAGCTCGGCACTCTGCTTGATCGCACGGCACCCCCACTCCCCGGCTATGTTTAAAAAAAACTGTCGAGTTTGCAGCGTGGGGCCCTTCCCTTAATTCAGGGAAGAGAACCTGCAATGCGTCAGCGCCACGCTTGATTTAGCGCTCCACTTCCCTCTTGGAGCAAAAAGTGGTAATTTTAGAAAGGCTGGAAGAGGTTAGCGCCTGGCGCTAACTTTTCCAGCTTCTCTGATTTAGCGCCACAAACGGGGCTCGAGGGGAATTTCTAGCCCTTAGGGTCTGATCTATGGTGTAATGCAAACAGGGCTAAGTTCAGTACTAAAGCAAAAGAAGGCAAAGAAGGGTCCCTGAGGCAGCCAACATTTATTGCACTTATACTACACACGGTTCTAACTTACACTTTTTGAGATCTTGTTACATGGATGCATTAAGCAGTCAGTTTGGTCTTGGGCTTGGTACATCAGTCAACATTTCCCTCAGTTATCAGTTATAACCCATGCAAGTTGAAGCCAAATGACTTGCAAAAATCCTAGGGGACATTATGCTAATTCTTCAAATTCACATGTAGTGCGTAGAAAATGTGCTCTAGGTGTTCCTATCAATTAACGACAAGAGGTGTCACTGGGGAGGACAAACTGTGTAACAGCTGGCTGGTGATTTGTGAGTTGAGGCTGTTTGCTCGAGTTATCAAGCAAATAAAACTCATCGTTTACAGCAACGGCTGTTCCTTCAGTTCAGACTCCAATATCTCAAGCTGCTGTTTACTTCCTCATGAACCTGGGGTATGCATATTCCAAATGTACCATACATATTCCAAATGTGTTAATAGCACTACTGCTGTAGAAGTGGCATCGTGCCAATTACAGTGAGCTCATCTGCTGCACTGGAACATGTGACCAACCGATGTTTGATGACTTTAACATTCGTAGTTTTGTTATCTGACTTCGAAAGGTGCACAAGAAAAACTATTGTATCTCTCTACCCACCATGTGTTCATCTAAAGCAATGGGTTAATGATTATAGTTAACTGTGGCAATGGGCAGTTCTTTCGAACCACTTTTGAGTCCGCTTGGTACAAGTGAAGTGGCCTGGGTTTGGACTTTTGGTTGGGTTCAATTTAAACTGACCCCAACCTATTAAACTCAAAACTAGATCTGAATGACTGAAATTGCCAGATCACAGGCTGCAGTTCAGGTGGTAACTGGGATTAACTCCAACTCGCTTTGTTTTTGTTTAGATTTCTTGAAGCACAGACAAGTTTGTCATTTTATAGACAACCCAAACACAGCTCAATCAGATGGGTTTGATTTGCCAGACCAGTCTTGATCTCACCCACTGAAAGCTATAGGATTCCCCAGTGCCTAGTCATTGAAATTAACAGTTCCATCAGTTTCACTGCACGGGCTCGATTTTAATTTTAATTAATATATTGAAGAAGGAGTGAGATATATTTCTTAAGGCTAAAGGGATCAAGGGATATGGGGAGAAAGCAGGGACAGGGTACTGAATTTGGATGATCAGCCATGATCTCATTAAATGGCGGAGCAGGCTCGAGGGGCCGAATGGCCTACTCCTGCTCCTATCTTCATCTTCTATCTTAATAGCCCTGAGGAGGCGGGTTTGGAGTCAGATCTGTAGCGAAAATCAGAAAAAATGGCTTCAAACACCAACCCGCCTCCATCCCCTGGTCCTGCTCCTACTTCTTGTGTTCTTTAGAGTTGAGGTTGGATCAGATCAGCCATGATCTCATTGAATGGCGGAGCAGGCTCGAGGGGCCGATTGGTCTACTCCTGCTCCTATTTCTTATGTTCTTATGTTCTTATCCCGCCCCCACCCGATTTTTCTGAGTGTCTGTTTAGCCGCTTCCAAACTGACCCGCCTGGAACCGGTGGGACAGGTAGTTAAGGTGCTTTTAAAGTGCTCCACCAATGCATACAAATCATGTCCTCCAGCAACTTGTCTCCTTGAACCTGGCCTGTTTCTGACAAGTCAGGAAACAGGAGCCAGAAGCACAAAAATGGGAAACCACTATCAAAATAGGATTAGCAAGGCAGTTAACAGGCTCCGCAGTGGCATGGTCATGTGAGCACTTTGAGAGGAGCCCACACTTCCTTCTGTCCTGCCAACAACATCCCTCTCATGGGTCAGCTGCATCTCAGTGCTGGCAAGTGGCTGGAGAGCACCTTGCTGCACATCAGGGGGACCATGAGGACCCGTATCTGCACTGGCAGTCCTCATCAAAAGGACGTCCATGAAGCTCTGGTCTCTCTGCTCAATAGCTGCCCATCGCTCCTCCAGAGATGTCATTCTATTTTGAACAGTCACCATGTTTTCCTGACTCTGACAACTTATTTCCTCCATAGCGGTAGCCAGCCTTTCCACGGAGGTTGCCAGCCTATCCACGGAGGTTGCCATCCTATCCATGGAGGTTGCCATCCTATCCATGGAGGTTGCCATCCTATCCGCGGAGGTTGCCATCCTATCCACGGAGGTTGCCATCCTATCCATGGAGGTTGCCATCCTATCCATGGTGGTGCGTTCATGCGCCATTGCCTCCACCACGGCAGTGCTGATGTTAGAGATGGACTCCTCCATTCTATCCACACTCGTAGTTGTATTAGCCACAGTGCCCAGAAGCTAGGAAGAGAGGGGAAACAAAACACTCAGGGTTCCCATTAATTACTGCCCAATGACCACTACTCAAAGTGAGTGTGTGTGAATGTCAAATGTGTGGACATCAAGGCCTGGATTTTCCTCCACTATACCACTCTAAATTGTGAAGTATAGCGGTGGAAAAGATGGGAAAATTGGGAGGGAGGCCTACCGTCACATCCCCACAGTAACCCCAAAAGAGGACAGGATTGGCCTCAGCTGTGAATAGCCTGTCAACATCACCATTGAGGTTAGCCCATGATGAGTAGTTCCTTCATCGTCGCTGGGTCAAAATCCTGGAACTCCCTATCTAACAGCACTGTGCGAGTTTGTTCTTCTTCTTCTTCTCTTCTTCACACGGACTGCAGCGGTTCAAGAAGGCGGCTCACCACTACCTTCTCAAGGGCAATTAGGGATGGGCAATAAATGCTGGCCTTGCCAGCGAACCACATCCCAGGAACAAATAAAAAAAAAAGATACAGATGTGTGCTGGCAGCTGTGGAACTGTAACCCAACAACCTCAGGGAAAGAGGTTAAGGGTAGTAAAAAAATTGGAGGAGGGAAGAAAGAGAGAAATCTCTTTGCATACTTAATTGTGCTTTTAGTAAAATAGATTTAGAGGTCATGTAGTTTTAATTCTGGCGCTAATCTTTCAAATATTCCTATTTTTAATCTAAAGTAAAACTGTTTACACTTTTATCCACTGATAAAGATTACCAGCATAATAAACAGCTTGATATATTTTACTGTTCAATCTTGCTGATGTAAACCTGCTTATATTATCTGGTGTGTAGCCTTACATTAATGGAAACTAAACCAGAGACGACCAATAAAGAACGGAAATAGAAATGTTCTTCATACAATGGCCACCAAACATTTGAATGTCTGGCCTGCTGTCCCAGTAATATAACAAGTGACAAATCAGAAGGAAGGAAGCAATTTGAAGTTGAAAGCGTTTTCCTGCACTTGCCACGTCCCAATCCAGCACAATATGCCTGGCAGAACATGCTCAAACAACATATGTAAATAATAATTTTTGCATGTGAAGTGAGCAATTGAACCTTAACTGTATATAAATCAGCCCTGTCCTGCAGTTCTGCATCTGACCCACATACTGTATACATAACAGTTGCTCAATAAAGCTTCAACTGAATAGCAAGGGAAAGATAACCACATCCTGTTGTGTTGCAACATATGCCAGAGCACAGTCATTTGAAGATAAGCTGTTGATTTACTTACTCATATAAAAATTTTAGAAGTTCTTCATCAATATAAAATGATCGCTGGCAACTATGAGTATTATTTAATATAGAGACACTGCACCATAGAAGATCCCTGACTTTGTATCTCACATAAGAGAGGATCAATTACCTTGCTTCTAGCGAGTTCGGGGAGCCTTTTCTGAGGCTTCAGCAGGACTTATCTGAACTCTCAGCTAACATGAGTTGTCCTGATCCCTCTTAAGGGTGTAAAGGTTGGAATTCCCAGGGTAGTCCAGGAACTCCCCGACACACCCCTTGCTCACGTTGTTGCCCGTGACCACACCCAAAGGAAAATGGCTGAAGCTAAAACAAAGGGGCATGACCCAGTTCCACCCCTTTTTTCCGGTCTCTTGCTCTGCTGCAGATCTGCCTTGTCCTGAACTGGGATTTCGGGCCCATAAATAATATAATATTGGTGAACATCAAGTTCAAATAGGTGGTTGGCACCTTAACCATCTTGGTACATTGAGGGTTGAACATAAGATACATTCTACTCAATTTGAATCAGTCCCTTACAGAGAGGAGGGGAGAAAATTTTGGGGAGAGAAAAGGAAGGCATCCAACCTCTGTTTATTCCTTCCCTCGATGGAATGGCAGAGACTGAGAATTTAATTATGGGTAAATATGGATCGATAGCTATGTTCTAACACTCCTAGACACTAGAAGCACTTTTAGCGCATGTGCCTCTTCATTCAGTTTTTCCATTTTTCTATTTTCTTCCATTGTCTCTCTATCTCTATCTCCCTTTCTATTCTTCCTCACCCAATGCTTCCTTTCTCCCATTATTAGACCTGGAATGTTACATGATGTTTGAGATCATAAACTTTTAATGCTTCCTTATGCCTGAATAAGTTTACACCCTCTGAATTTCAGCAGCATTATATATTGTGGATAAGTGTTTAAACCACCAAGAGATTTTTGAATAACTGAATTGTAATGAACAACAAGTTGGTATCACCTAATATTTGCAATGTGTTTACATGAAATTCTTTGATCCAAACCTAAAACAAGGAAAAGAGGCGGATAAGCCGAAACAGCACAACAAAGGTCTGGGAACAATTTATTTGCTAATATTTTAGTAAGTATGAATTATTAAATTTTTTTTAGTGCGACGCACCACATGGGGGAACCAGACGGAACTTTAATGATGACTGGTGCCTTTTGAAATTGCCCAACAGGAAAAGGCCCGGCCATCCCCATGGTTAACTGAATACTGCAACAACAATTCAAGTTGTGGCCTAATCTGCATTCTAACTTCTGTATACAAAATATAGGCCCGGATTTTCCTCTCAGTGGCGATGGAATGGCTTTCGCCATTCACCTCGCGTACAGTTGCCCAGAGACTTTTCACACAGCGATGATTTACACTAATCAGGTGTCTGATCCAGCACGGTGCCCTCCACAGGGGGTCTGTGGCGTCTGTGAGCAGGCCAAGCTCAGATTGAAGTACCCTCACTGAGACACACAGACAGCAAACCAGGAAGTTATAAAACAAGAAATATAAATTACATTTGAATCATGTACAGGAAGCAAAATAAAGATTGGGACATACACATGGGATTAAGGGAAAGAGATAAAAGAGACAAACAGAAATACTGAAAAAAAATAATTTTAATTTTAATTAAAAAAAAATCTGCATCATTAATTTTCTTCTGCGGGAAAGAGACTCCACACTTGTAAAATAAAATTTTCAGGGCCAGAAAGGATGTTCAGCAGTAATTATCACTTATTACGCCATTAAAAGAAAGATTTACATTTATATAGCGCCTTTCACGACACTGGACGTCTCAAAGCGCTTTACAACCAATGAAGTACTTTTTGGAGTGTAGTCACTGTTGTAATGTGGGAAACTCACTTACTCCTGAATGCACAAGCCCTAACTTTTTCAGCCGTCTTTACTGCGGAACTAATGGGCAAGTACCCCAAGTTCACGCTATTAAAGTGATTTCAATACCGAGTCTATCGGCGAGGATTGCAACAGCGGAGGAGCGGGGTATCTCTGACAGCAACTTCTGGATTTCCCTGTTTATCTGCGCATGTGTGGAGACCAGAAGTTGCTGTCAGTTTTACCCTGTAATAACGGCAAGCGCTTATAGCCTCGTCGTTATTATTAAAGCAAAATCCGGGCCATAATGTCTGGGAAAGATCTCCACAGCTTTGTCACTAGTATTCCTCACAGACTATTTTGATCAATACAGTTCCAGGAGCTCTCGTGCTTTTAACATAAACATGTAGGTCTGGCTTAGGTGCGAGTAACTGTCATCCTGTAGTGACTGACATCTCTGATGTTGTTGATGATCTTGAAGACTGGTGGGAGAGGGTGAACAGATTTCCTCTGTTCACTATTTGCAGTGAAATCCTAAATGCATTCTTTACACATGGATTTACGATTTGGCTGCAAGTAACAGAGAAAAACCTTCCTCTGAATGTATTGTCATCAAACTCATTATTCAGAAAGCAACCTGATACTTTATTGCTAAGGATAGTTTGACCACATTTCACAAAGATTCGACGGTGTGCTACTGATATCTAGTGATAGAATATCGGGACTACAGTTCATACAGCTGTGTTTTTTTTTCTTCTAAACCTCAAACCAAGCCAGAGCCAAAGAGTTGGCTTGCATCCAAGATGTAACATTGGTAATTGCTTATAAATTGAAACCCAGAAAATAATGGGAATTACAGAACATTTTAAACTGCTATACCTTGGTGCTGCTGTTGCACCATTTGCATTCAGCAATCACGCTCCGATGGCAATCTGTCAGGCAGAATACGTTATTGGTATTCCAAAACAAGTCTGCCCAAATAAGTGTCTACCCTGCAGAGGGCTGGGCTAATTTCATGAGACAATTTATGTATTTAGCCCAAGGTTAGCGGATAACATTTCGAAAGTGCATCATTCACGGGGGTTTGATAGGTGAGTAACTCAGCAGCTGCTTTGACAGAGATAATTACCGCTGAGGCCTCGCCCAGTTTTCACAGGTGGGTCCCAGCCCAGAGCTGACCACCATTATGCGGCTGCCATGGATTAAACATTAACCCCCGACATTCACTACATCTCATGGCTGTGGTTGGTTCTCTCTACAGATTAGTGTTGCTAAATTTTCTAAAAAGGACGTTTAATGATCGGCTTTTTTGAAAGTGAAACATTTAATGTACATAGCTCTTCAACTGCACAAACTTTTCAAATCAGTTCCTTTTTTCTGGCTTATCCAGCATCGAAACCTGGAAAATGCAATAAAGAAAGAAAACAAAATAACTTGCAGTTAGATCGTGCCTTTCACGACCTCAGGGTGTCCCAAAGCACTTTACAGCCATTGAAGTCCTTTTGAAGTGTAGTCACTGTTGTAATGTAGGAAACACGGCAGGCAATTTGCGCACAGCAAGCTCTCACAAACAGCAATGAGATAAATGAGCAGATAATCGGTCTGTTCACTTGTGAAGAAAGCCCTGCCATCCATGAGCTTATTGTGGATGATCGCATCGACATCATGCCTTGACAGAAGCTTGGCTGATGGGTGATGACACCTTCCCCCGTAATAAAGCCTCCCTGCCAGGCTCTACATTCCACCACCTGCCCCGCCAAGACTGCCTTGGTGGCGGTGTGGCTCTTATCACCAAATCACACCTTGTTCTGTCCCCCTACTCCTCTGGCACCTTCCCCTCCTTTGAGCATCTCACCTTGTTCCACCCCTCTCGCTTCTCCTTTAAAATCCTCGTTCTCTATCACCCACCCAAGTACCACACCAAGTTTTGCACTGAGATATCTTTACTGCATTCTTCCATCATCCTCTGCACCGAGTGACTTGGTGATTTCTACCTCCATCTCAACTCATCATGCCCTCTTTCCTCTGAGTTCACTGTCCTCCTATCCTGCCTTAATCTCTCCCTCCATCTGAACTCGCCTACCCATATTCACGGCCACCCCCTCGACCTCTCCATCTCACGTGGCCTCTCTACTCCCTATATGAACCTGCGATGAGTTTCTGACCTCATATTCTCTCCATCACCAAGGCTGTCTAATTCCACCTCCGTAATGTTGTCCATCTCCACTCCTGTTTCAGCTCAGCTGCTTCTGAAACCCTCATCCATGCTTTTGTTACCTCGAGACTTGACTATTCCAATGCTCCACTAGCCAGCCTCACACCTTGCACCCTCCGTAAACTTGAGCTCATCCAAAACTCTGCTGGCCGTATCCTGACATGCACCAAGTCTCGTTCACCCATCACCCCTATGTTCGTTAATCTACATTGGCTCCCGGTCCGGTAATGCCTCAATTTTAAAATTCTCATCCTTATTTTCAAATTCCTCCATGGCCTCGCCCCCCCTCCCTATCTCTCTAACCTCCTCTAGCCCTACAACCCTCCAAGAGCTCTGCGCTCCTCCAATTCTGGCCTCTTGTGCATCCCTAATTTCCTTCACTCCACCATTGGTGGCCGTGCCATCAGCTGCCAGGCCCTAAGCTCTGGAATTCCCTCCCTAAACCTCTCCGCCTCTCCTCCTTTAAGATTCTCTTTAAAATCTAACTCTTTAACCAAGCTTTTGGTCACCTGTCCTAATATCTCCTTATGTGGCCCACTGTCAAATTTTGTTCGAAAATCTTTCCTGTGAAGTGCCTTGGGATGTGTTATTACTTTAAAGACGCTATATAAATGTAAGTTGTTGTTGTTCTAGTGATGTTGGTTGAGGGATATATATTGGCCAGGACACTGGGAGAACTTTCCCGCTCTCCTTTGAAATAGTGCCATGGGATCTTATACGTGCACCTGAGAGAGGGCAGACAGTGCCTCGATTTAACATCGCGTCCAAAAGACAGTACCGAGGGAGTGCTGCACTGAAGTGTTAGCCTTGATTTTGTGCTCAAGTCTCATGGAGTGGAATTATGAACCCACAACCTTCTTAGCTCAGAGGCAAGAATGCTATCACTGAGCCACAGCTAATACAGGAAACTTTCGTTTATCCGGCACCCAAATATCCGGAATTCTCGCTTAACCGGCAAAAATCATCCTCCGAAAACTCCTCTCAAATAACCGGCAATGTTGCCGAGTCGCAGTCGAGTCTCCGCGAATGCCGAGTGCTCCGAAAACTCCTCTCAAATAACCGGCAATGTTGCCGATCCCGAGTCCGAGTCCGAGTCCGTGAACGCCGATTTAGTCAGTAGGGGTACTTTTCAAAAGTGCCACTACTCGGCCACCTGGCGCTGTCGGAAGTCCGAAACACTGCAGTCGCAGGATTTGATTCTCCCGCGCTGCCTGGAGTCTCTTTGTTAAAAATAGCCTCGGTAGATATAACTCTCCGTTATCCGGTACTTTCGATAAACCGGCACCACGTCGGTCCCATCGATGCCGGATAAACGAAAGTTTCCTGTACTGGGGGAAAGTGTAATGACCACCGCCTATTGCTTAATTCCTGAATTTGTGACTTTTGAATTTATTTGTGAATTTCTAATGTTGGATATTATAAGATAGCTAATCCCACAGATGGATCATTACACTATCTCCGAATTCAGTGTTTGAAAAGAAATCTGTAATGCTGGATTTATTCTTTTGTTGTCTGCTAAGGGTTAGTATCACATGCAGGAGGCACTGGGTGTTTGGAGGCTGATTTCTACATAAGTGGATCGAAATAGAAGGTTTTTTTTCCTGCTGAGATGTCATGTGCACTGAAAAGCAGAAGTTGATGTGGAAGGGAGGAACAGAAATGTCTCATTGGATTAAATTACACCTACAGGTAGACTGTGCAGTGGGTGCTGATCAAACAAATCCATTGTCCTAGTGGTGGCACCTATTTGCTTAACAGACGTACTTAAAATGAAAATATGCTGACGCCGCAATAAAAAGAGCAGCTATTAGCAGGAAGTGACATAAATCTCACGCCTCATATGCACAAATGAATTGAAGGTTGCAGGGAGTGTGCTTAGTAACCCTTTCATTACCCAGGGACGGCTGCTTCATGCACATTTTGTTAATAATAATGTTCATTGAAAGGGAACATTTGCTTAGCCAGTTCCAGATATATTTTAAGGTGTTTCCTCAACAGGTACAATTAAATAAATTGAGCATTTTCCTTGCCGCAGGGCTATTCCCATTAAGATACAAACTACTGCTTACAGGTATGAGAAAAACACCTCCAGGGCGGTCTTAAGCTATTATTCAGTTTCCACAGCTATTTTCTGTTTTGCATAAGAAATTATATTTCTCATCTTTAAACAAATGTGAAGCAGGTGCACTCTTTAAAAAAAGGCTTCTTCCACATCCATTTCAGTGAATTAGTTCAGCGACAAGCAAAAGCAAACTTCAGGCAATTGGTCAGTGCTGTCAAAATGTTATACAGCTGGTGTGGACATCACATCATAATCCAATAAAATGTGAAGTCCATCACAGGGTTTGATAATATCCTGGCTACCTTTGTGGCATTTTCTGCCCTTCTTTCTCTATAAACTTTGGCTTCTATATTTCAGATTACTCTCAGAGGTGAGTCTTAGCTACCTATGGTCTTCACCGGCCCCGATACCTAAGTAAATTTCTCTAAGTCAGTCCAGGATAACGAACCTTTCTGTGAATTGCTTTAGCTGCTGGATCTGTCCTGTGCCTCCACAAATTCAAAAACCAGCAGATCATCACTACATCAGACCTTCTTTTAAGTTTTAACCAATCAAATTTACTGAACAACAGATGAACAAATGAATAATAATAATATAATATACATATGTACTTATAGAAGACAAGCTGTTTCACCTTGTCCAGAGCAATAGAACGAGCCTGCGCTTGAAGGGGGTGGGTAAATTCAAAACTAATCTGTGGAAACAATTTTAACCTAATTTTCCTGGCAGCACGGGATCGGGTGGGACGCCAGTTTTACACCCCGCCCAATATTGGGCCGTATTTTCCGATCGGAGGCTTCCTGCGTGCGGAGGCCTCTGATCTGGAAAAAATCTACGGACTTACCTGAGGGCTCCCGAGGTCCAGACACTATCGCTCCTGGGCCTCTCCAACTCGAAATGTGCAGGGCCCACGTATCCCAGAGGCGCATGCGGTTCGCAAGCGTCCCTGGGATCATGTGGGCCATGGGGAGTCAATACACTTGACAGATAGACCTGCCAAATATATGAATGGAGATCACCCCAAAAACACTGTAAAACACTAAATAATTTTTTTTTAAAAATCACATTTTTAAAATTAGTTGAAATTACAATAAATTAAATATTTTAAACAAAAATTTAATTTTTTTAAAAATTAATTTTTTTACGGGGGTAAAAATAAATTTACTTTTTTAAAGTATTTTTAAATGATAAATGAGTGAAAAAAATATATTTAAAAAATAACTTTTTTTCAAATCTTATGTTGGTAAAAACAGGCCTTACGCCTGCTTTTACCAGGCATAAGATTTCTAAGGGTTTTCTGCAGGCGGAAAGTCTCCAGAAAGCGGAACTATCCGCCCGCAGAGGCCCTTCTCTAGGGCAGGCGTCCGATCTGTCAAGAGCATTCTTGACAGATTGGAAATGCCGGTTTTCAGCGCATGCGCTTCGCTGTAAAAATAGCGAAAATAGGCAGCGCGTCGGAAACCCACTGTCATCCCGCTTCCTCGCGCCTTTAACACGGACGTGTTTGCCAGCGCACCACGGTCCCAATCGGGAGAGGCAGGCACCCTAATTAAACTCATTAAATCCTTGTTATCACATCCTTAACAGGCTGTTTAACTGCAGCATGAGCACAGGAAGCACGCAGCTCGGGTACCTCGCCTGTGATGGGGAGGCGGAGGTTCAGTGGCCATTGTGCGAGGACATTAATTGACAGCTGGGAATACCAGATAAATACACACACCTCACACCTCGTTAGTTGCCTAAGGGAAAGGCTGTTGATGACTCCATTCTGTGCACAGATTTAGGTTTCTGGAGTTTGCAGGTCATTTCTGCAACTTCGGAAGCTACTCTCATCACATTGCTACTCAGTATTAGAACACTAAGGGATTGGCCCTCTGATCGCTACTTCACCTGCCATCTACTACAACACCAGGTTATAGTCCAACAGTTTTATTTTAAATCACAAGCTTTCGGAGTTAAAACTCCTTCGTCGGGTGAAGTGAGGAGATACAGAATCGTCAAAGCATATATAGATAGAGAATAAAGCATGTGTAACTTACAATTGCAGACAACTGAATTCAATCATCCTGACTGTTTATCTGCCGAGGTGTGATAAAGTTAATCAGGTCAGCCAGGAAGGTACCACATCAAAGACATAGCAAGATACAACTGAGACAATGAGGTGGAATCGCATGGGGTCGAACGTGTCAAAAGCTGCCGTCTGTATGTAAAACGATTAACTTTAAAATTTTTACTTTTTTACTGGGAATTACATCTGTGAACAAGCCAACGATGACTCGAGTCCAGATCACGTCATGTATCGTGACATAAACCCACTGACACTGAGACAACGTATGAACGAACACCGCGCAGCAATCGCCAGGCAGGATTGTTACCTCCCAGTCGGGGAACACTTCAGCAGTCAAGGACATTCAGCCTCGGATCTGCGGGTAAGCGTTCTCCAAGGCGACCTTAGGAAAACACGACAACGCAAAATCATCGAGCAGAAACTGATAGCCAAGTTCCGCACTCATGAAGACGGTCTCAATCGGGATCTTGGGTTTATGTCACGATACATGACGTGATCCGGACTCGAGTCGTCGTTGGCTTGTTCACAGATGTGATTCCCAGTAAAAAAGTAAAAATTTTAAAGTTAATCGTTTTACATACAGACGGCAGCTTTTGACACGTTCGACCCCATGCGATTCCACCTCATTGTCTCAGTTGTATCTTGCTATGTCTTTGATGTGGTACCTTCCTGGCTGACCTGATTAACTTTATCACACCTCGGCAGATAAACAGTCAGGATGATTGAATTCAGTTGTCTGCAATTGTAAGTTACACATGCTTTGTTCTCTATCTATATATGCTTTGACGATTCTGTATCTCCTCACTTCACCCGACGAAGGAGTTTTAACTCCGAAAGCTTGTGATTTAAAATAAAACTGTTGGACTATAACCTGGTGTTGTGCGACCTCTCAATCTACTATAGCAACATGGGTGCTGCTTATACTGTCTCACCTTGGTCCTCCGAATCGGACCAAGCTGAGCACCACCACCAACAACACCAGCAGCAACAACTACCACAGCAGCCTTCTCCTCAATGACCTAATGCTCCACAGGACGGGGTTGGGGTGGTGGGGGGATGGGGGGCAGCACAGGGCTGCACCCGACGGAGGCGATACCCCCAACGCAGGGAATACAGGCAGAGGATGAGCTTCCTGGACATGACTGAGCAGCAGTGCTTCAGGAGGCTCAGGCGACAGGTCATCACAGACATTTGCAGATTGCTGGAACAAGACCTGCTGCCCAGAGGTCCTGGCGGACACTCCTTCCCAGTGGCTGTCAAAGTCACCACCGCCCTCAACTTCTTTGCCTAAGGCTCCTTCCAGGGATCTGCAGCAGACATTTGCAGGATCTCCCAGTTGACCACCCACAGATGCATCACGCAGGTCACCTGTTTGACAAGTCAGCCAATTAAATTAACTTTGCCACTGGTGAAGCCAGTGTTACTGAGCGGGCACTCGGCTTTGCGGCTCTGGCTGGCTTCCCACAGGTGCAGGGCGTCATCGGCTGCACACATGTGCTCATGAAGCACCCCATCATCACCCAGGAGTGTTTGTGAACTGCAAAGGCTTCCACTCCCTCAATGTGCAGCTCGTCTGCAACCATAAAAATATGATTATGCACGTGTGCGCCAGATTCCCTGGCAGCTGTCAGGACTCTTTTGTGCTGCACCAGTCCACCCTCCCTCAGCTCTTCACACCTCCAAAAAACACTTACTGGCTGGCTGCTTGGAGGCAAGGGTTATCCACTGAAGACGTGGCTCATGACACCCCTGAGGATGCCAAGTACTGAGGCCGAGGAGTGTTAAAATGAGAACCACATGTCCAGCAGATGTGTCATAGAGCAAACAATAGGCATACTGAAGATGCACTTCAGATGCCTTGACAGATCTGGAGGAGCACATCAGTAGGCACTAGCCAGGGTCTCGATGATCATCATTGACTGCTGCACACTGCACAACATAGCGCAGCAGCGAGGATTGGAGCTGCAGGAGGAGCAAGGCACACAGCACACAGCCTCTTCAGAGGAGGAGGAGGAGGATGAGCAGATGGAGGATGAGGAAGCTGAGATGCGGATGCCACCAACAGCAGCGCACATTGCTGCCCGGGAGGCCTGGGATGGCCTCATCATGGCCAGATTATCTTAACTTGCTCCAATGCCTGCCACATGTTATACTAACTCCCCTCTCCACCACCCCCCACACAACAACACCATAAAGCATCGCTACAATGACCAAGCCATTCCTCTCATCCAAAGGCCCAATGCTCGAGGTGAAATAATGTGTCACCATTCACTCCAAGTGACAAAGCCACTTCCAAGGTTTAAGGCAAAAATGGACAAAACCCGAAAGTGGTGCAAAGAAAAACATTTATGTGTACAATCCAAACAACTGAGACTTCGCACTAACATTTGTTGATACACCCATGCGCTTACCCCTGTGTTCATGTGACTGACGCATTTGCTGCTCCATGCAGGTGGCCATCCTTTCCATGGAAGAGCACATCGTCGCCATCGCCTGCGACATGGTGGTGCTCATGTTGGAGATGGACTCCTCCATTCGATGAACATTTGCAGACATCGCGGCTGCAAAAGATGCCAGAGCCTCATGCAATTGTTGCTGCCCCTCCAGGATCGCCCTCTTTCTGGATGGCCCCCGAGGCTCAGTGTCTGCATGCAGCTGAGTAGAGCTGTGAGCATCCTGCGCCCTCCGGTGAGGAGCCTCCACTGCTGTCCCTGTCTCCACCATCTGCTCTTGCTCACTCGTGAATTGTGAGACACCATGGGGGCGATTTTATGACGTCCGAGGGGGCGGGTTTTGAGGCGGGAAAGGTGGGAAAGGCGGGAAAATCGGAAACAATGAGTGCGGGTTCAGAAACCGCCTCCAACCCGCCTCCGCGGGATTTTGCCGTTGCCGGTTTTGCAGGGCGGGAAATGGTCTAGCCTCCAGCTGGCCAGAGAGCTTGTTAAGAGGATTAAATGCTCATTAAGGGCCTCTCTAAGCCTATTTTGAGAGGTGCTCATGATTTTTCGACCATTTCAGCGTGTTCCACGACCCTCCTAAACCACACCAGCTAAACCTGGCGGGTTGAGTCGTGGGTGGTCTCCTCACAGCTGCAGCTCCAACATTAAATCATTTATTTCATCAGGGATTAGTTGCAGGTGCCAGACCTTGGCTTTAAAAGGTCTTTGAGCACTTTTAGAAGGCCTTCCGAAGTCGGAGGTGCTGCAGCTTGAATCTATCAACTGTGGGACCTCCTTGGAAGACCCTCTCCCCGCTTGCAATGAGCGCTTCCCCAAAGGAGGCATCTGCAAGCAGCATGGGAACCATTAATTTTCTTTCACCATGGACCTCAGATTCGGATGAGGAGCATCCACGGCAGAACCAGGCAGCTCAGCAGCAACAGCAGCAGGAGCCCCAACCTCCTGCTCAGCCACCTGATGCTGCACAGGGCAGAAGGCGCCAGCGCATCGAGGCACCTCGCCACAGGAGATACCCCCCACAGAGGGTTTACAGACAGAGGATAAGCTACCTCAACATGAGTGAGCAGCAGTGCCAAAGGAGGCTGAGACTTTTGCGAGAGGTTGTCCGAGAGATCTGCGGCCTGCTGCAGCAAGACCTGGTGCCCAGAGGAATGGGTGGACACCCCTTACCAATGGTTGTCAAAGTCACCACCGCACTCAACTTCTTTGCCTCAGGCTCCTTCCAGGGATCATCAGCAGACATCAGCGGCATCTCCCAGTCGGCTGCCCACAGTTGCATCATGCAGGTTACCGATGCCCTTTTTGCTAAGGCCCAAAATTACATCCAGTTCTCAAGGGATCAAGCAAGTATAACCGCCTGTTCGGTTGGCTTTGCAAATATGGCAGGCATGCCAATGGTGCAGGACGTCATAGACTGCACACATGTGGCCCTTAAGGCACCCCATCACAACCCAGCTATCTTTGTCAACCAAAAGGGCTTCCACTCCCTCAACGTTCAGCTGGTGTGTAACCACAAGAAGGAGTTCTTGCATGCTTGCGCCAAGTTCTGTGGTAGTTGCCATGACTCTTTCATCCTGCGGCACTCTAGTGTTCCTCCGCTTTTCAATCTGCCAAACCAACTTACCAGATGGCTCAAAATAACAACAGAAAACGTTGGAAAACCTCAGCAGGCCAGGCAGCATCCGTGGAGAGAGAAACAGAGTTAACGTTTCAGGTCGAAGACCTTTCGTCAGAACTGGGAAAAAGCAGGAAATGAAATAGATTTAAAGCAAGTTAGGGCTGGGAAAAGGGGGAGGGGATGAAAGAACAAAAGGGAAGGTCAGTGGTGGGATAGAAAGCAGGAGAGATTAAGAGACATTGAGAGACATTAAGAGATAATCAAGGCAAGAGGAGGTGTTAATGTGACAGGTTGAGGCTAGATGAAGTGTGAGATGCGCTGGCAGAATGAAGGACAGCTGCCAGCTTCTGGGAGGGAAAAAAAAGGCCAAACAAAAGGGTGGATGAAAAATAAAATAAAAAAATATAAATGTGATAGGGGCCGAGGTTATGATCTAAAATTGTTGAACTCGATGTTAAGTCCAGAGGGCTGTAGGGTGCCTAAACGAAAGATGAGGTGCTGTTCCTCAAGCTTACACTGAGCTTCCGTGGAACAATGCAAGAGGCCTAGGACGGTGAGGTCAGAGTGGGAGTGTAGCAGAGAATTAAAGTGACAGGCCACCGGGAGCTCGGGGTCCCCCTTACGGACTGAACAGAGGTGTTCCACAAAGCGGTCACCCAATCTGCGTTTGGTCTCCCCAATGTAGAGGAAACCACATCGTGAGCAGTGAATACAGTGTACTAAATTGCAGGAAGTACAAGTAAATCGCTGTTTCACCTGGAAGGGGTGTTTGAGGCCCTGCACAGTGGGAAGAGGGGAGGTATAAGGGCATGTGTTGCATCTCCTGCGCTTGCACGGGAAGGTGCCGGGCGAAGGGGAAGGGATGCTGGGGGTGGTAGAGGAGTGGACTAGGGTGTCGCGGAGGGAGCGGTCTCTGCGGAATGCTGAAAGGGGAGGTGAGGGGAAGATGCGTTTGGTGGTGGGATCACGCTGGAGGTGGCGGAAATGGCGGAGGATGATCCGTTGAATGTGGAGGCTGGTGGGGTGAAAGGTGAGGACAAGGGGAACTCTGTCGTGGTTCCGGGAGGGAGGGGCAGGGGTGAGGGCAGAAGTGCGGGAGATAGAACGGACATGGTCGAGGGCCATGTCAACCACAGTAGAGGGGAATCCTCAGTTGAGGAAAAAGGAAGACATGTCGGAAGCACTGGTATGGAAGGTGGCATCGTCAGAGCAGATGCGGCGGAGACAGAGAAACTGGGAGAATGGAATAGAGTCCTTACAGGAGGCGGGGTGGGAGGAAGTGTAGTCCAGGTAGCTGTGGGAGTCAGTGGGCTTGTAGTGAATGTTTGTCAATAACCTATCCCCAGAGATGGAGACGGAGAAGTCGAGGAAGGGAAGGGAAGAGTCGGAGATGGACCATGTGAAGGTGAGGGAAGGGTGGAAATTGGAAGCATAGTGAATGAAATGTTCTAGTTCAGGGCGAGAGCAGGAAACGGCACCGATACAATCATCAATGTACCGGAAAAAGAGGTGAGGGAGGGGACCCGAGTAGGACTGGAACAAAGAGTATTCCACATATCCCACGAAAAGGCAGTCATAGCTAGGACCCATGCGGGTACCCATAGCAACACCTTTGATTTGGAGGAAATGGGTGGAGTCAAGGAGAAGTTGTTCAATGTGAAAACAAGTTCAGCCAGGCGGAGGAGGGCGGTGGTGGATGGGGACTGGTTGGGCCTCTGTTCAAGGAAGAAGCGGAGCGCCCTCAGGCCAACCTGGTGGGGGCTGGATGTGTAGAGGGATTGTACGTCCATAGTGAAAAGGAGGCGGTTGGGGCGGGAAAACTGGAACCAGATGGCTCCTTGGTGACAAAGGCTACCCCCTGAAGAAGTGGCTAATGACGCCAATAAGGAGGCCGGCTAACGAGGCTGAAGAGCGCTACAACGCCAGCCACACTTCAACCAGGTCCATCATCGAGCAATCCATTGGGTTGTTGAAGATGCGCTTCCGTTGCCATGATCGATCAGGTGGAGCCCTGCAGTATACACCATTCAGGGTCTCCAGAATGGTCGTGGTCTGCTGTGCACTGCACAACAGCGCACAGCATCGTGGCTTGCAGCTTCCTGATGAGCAAGTGGCTCAGTTCCAGGCCTCCTCAGATGAGGATGAGGAGGCGGAGGAGGAGGAGGAGGCTCAGGAGGAGGAGGATCTGGAGGAGGAGGAGGAGCAGGAGGAGGTCAGATCACCGGTCTATCGACCAGCAGCAGCGGCAGCACATGAGCACATGGCTGCCCGTGATGCAAGGGATGAACTTATCCTAGTCAGATTTGCATAGGTTGCCCAAGTTGGCACAAGTCCTTGGCTCCGTCCTAAGACATAATTGACAATGGACTTGACTCTCTGGCCTCCTTTCACTCTGGCATCCAACCTGACAATGCAAGTGTGGCGGAGCCTGCAATGTGGAGCTGCCTAAGGTGAAAGAACAGATGCCATCACGCCAACATTTTGGCATTAAATCATTTTAATGCTTTCCAACAGGGATGGCATTTCATCAATACACAGAAACATTCTTCCAATCTGCACACAGATCTGGAGGTTATATCCCTTGCCAGCTGTACCCACACAGCCTTGGTTTCTTTGGGAGGCCTCTTCCTCCCAGATGAGTGGAAGAGCACCTCCCTGCTAGCTGTCACCCCCTCAAACAACATTTGCAGCGCCTAATCTGAGAGCCTCAGGGAGGCCCTTGCCTTGGAATTGGACATAGTGGTTTCTCAGAATATGTTGCAGGTGGTGCAGCATAGGCAGAAATCCTGTGGAATGATCCAAGGCAGCAAGAAGCCATAAAATCAGGCTGGAAAAGTGATGTCAGCAGAGGTGAGTTTCAGTCCCAAAACATTAATTGACCAAGGGCATCCCACACCTCTGAAATCAAATGGCCAATCAGGGGAAAATCACAATTTTTTGAAAACTATCAATGGAGGCGGGTTTCAAGCCCACCCAAACTGAAACCCGCCTCCATCTCGCCTCCAGTGGGAAAATCGCCCCCCATGTGACAACTCTACTCTATGGCGCAAAATACCCACCGTGGTGTGCGTATCTGCACTGGTGCTGAGTGCACTTAGGTCAGCTGACGCTGCACCCTCAGGGGCTGGAGGTTCCTTTGATGAGTCGTCTTCCTCCTCCGGCTGGACAGTGGGGTGGGGGGGGGGGCAGTTGATGAACCTCTGGGAGAGTAAAGAGATGAATTAGAATTGTTATACTAAGAATGGGTAACATTACCATCATGCACATGATGACATTTCACTGGCTGCTGACATGAGTCACCATATGGGTGACTGTTGTATGCCATGTGGCTTTCTGAGATGTGATTCTGTCACCAGGTTGCTGGGATGTGCCCCTCTCTCCGTCTCCCACCGTCAGCGTCTCTTGAGCTCCTGAAATTTCCAGAGCCGTCACCTCTGCTGCTGTTAGATGTGCGATTACTGGTGGGCCACCTCCGGTTCTCTCCCTCTCCCTGTTGTTGTGGGCTCTCATCTTCTGCAAGGACGGAAAGAAGAGAAGTTTGAGTGAGAGTGCTGGAATGAGTGTAAGGAATGGATGGGTTACATCTGTAGAGGGTGACTATGAGGGAGTGGGGTGCCAATGGCAAATGGCCTCCTTCTGTGATGTTACTTGCTATGATTGCATTAGGATGAGGGTGAGTGTGTGGGGTGGTTAGTCAGATGGGGATGTGAGTATGTACATAGAAAGAGGGATGGGTGGACGTTCAAGGTATGTTGGTGTTAGGAATGATGTGCAGGATTAGGCTTGGGTAGGCAGAGTGTTGGGGATGTGTTGACAGGCACTTCAGGATGAGGGTGAATGTGGCATTGCACTCACCTTTCCTGACCTCATGAGGTCATTGAAGCGCTTCCTGCACTGTATCCAGGTCCTCCTGACCACATCCCTGCTGCTGACCTCCTCAGCAATATCCAGCCAGGCTCTCTTTGTTTCTTGTGGAGGTCTCCTTTGCCTGTCAGCAGGGTAGAGGACATCCCTGCGTGCTCTGATAGCCTCCACAAGAGTATGCAAGGAAGAATCCGAGAACGGGGTGCAGCCCTCTGCCTTTGGCTATCCATGTTTGGAAAGTTTTATCTCTCCTGTGGCCTTTCTTTCACACCTTCCACCCTCCTCTGGAAACCTTCAAGTGAGTTCAGTGCAAGGCTGCTTTAAATATGGGCGCTGGAAACGAGTCGTCAATGATGTCATCAGACCCGCACCATTTAATAGGGCCGAGAAACCCGCATGACTCTTTCAATTGGGGCCATTAAGTGAAAGTCGCTCTGAGCAGCGCGTTGTTGAAAAATTGCGTTTCGGACCTGCTACGCCGCCCGCACGCACCCAACCCAACACGAAGGTGAAAATTCCGGCCCATGTTTATAAACCTCTCCACATGTACTTCCACGTGTCAGAGAAGACCCACCTCTTCATCGCCGCCACTTCACAAGACGTGCTGTCAGAGGGTTGTAACATGTGCTGCAGGATGACCAGCAGACAATATCTGGAGCAGTCCAAATGAATGTTTTCACAGCATAAAGCTTTCGTACGACTGGATCCTTCAAAGCTACTGAAATAAGACATCTGCATCAGGGTATACAGCTAATTATTGTCTATTTTCTTCAGATAACGGACTTTAAAAAAATCTGAAATATCTTTAAAAAAGGACTAAATAGACTTATTTCCATTTTGTGTAAAATAATGGAAACAATTATCAGGACTAAGCTTGAGAATTATCTGTGCAATAATAACCGATAAGCAACAGTCAACATAAGAACATAAGAAATAGGAGCAGGAGTAGGCCATGTGGCCCCTTGAGCCTGCTCCGTCATTCAATAAGATTATGGCTGATCTTCTACCTCAACTCCACTTTCCTGCCCTATCCCCATATCGCTTAATTCCCTTAGTGTCCAAAAATCTATTGATCCCTGTCTTGAATATACTCAACGACTGAGCATCCACAGCCCTCTGGGGTACAGAATTCCAAAGATTCACAAAACTCTGAGTGAAGAAATTTCTCCTCATCTCAGTCCTAAATGGCAGACCCTTTATCCTGAGACTATTATCCTTAGTTCTAGACTTTGCAGCCAGGGGAAACAACCTCTCAGCATCTACCCTGTCAAGCCCTCTAAAAATTTTACACTTGCTTCACCAACCTCCTTGACTTCTCTGGGGAATGGCAACCTGACTGTGGAAATCCCTATAGCATGCACCATGACAGAATTGAAGAGGTTAATTATCAAGCTAAATCATAGCGAAAAATGCTTCATACCTACCTCCAATCTACTACTATCTTTCGCTGTATCCTTGGCTTTAAAAAGGTAATAAATAAATAAATTCAATACATGGGTAAATGAGCATAATAATCACGGTCTTTGTAGACTTCGATCCCCAAAGCAAATTCCAGAAGACCATGGAATTGAAATGCAATTTGACTTATTCAGTTACCTGAAATGAATAACCCTGATTGTGCGTTGTGCGTTGCATTGGGTAACACCCCTGTTCTAGGAAAACAGCATATCCTCTGACTCACTGCGAGCAGCACTATGGGAGATCCATTGGTATATGTAAAAAAAACTATTCAATCTGACACAGAATTCTCTCTATCTCACCACAGGTGTCGTTATTGCAAACGATGCATTATATTTGTAGAATTAGCTCAAATTTCACATTACTGCAACTGAACAAATAGGGAATGGGGCAATCAAAACCAGGCAAAGTCAGTCCATAAACATTCAACGAAAACCCAACCAGTCAACCTAACCAGTCAACAGTGAGCGGTCTGGGAAAGTAAAGCACGGCACATGTATACTCAGCAAATGGGAAAGCTCACCACTGATATTTTTCCAGAAACCCCATACACCAGAGTCGCCTTATTCAAAGACATTTCTAAAATAGGTCAGAGATGACAGACTAATCCTTTTGGTATTTCATGGAGATTGGGTGTTAAACACATTGGCCCAGAATTTCCTGGACATAATGGAGCAACTCCATCGCATTTACAGTGCAAAAGTCTCAGGAAATTACGGCATAAGTAACTTCAGCCATTACTTACGCCACTGCATAATTTCCTGAGACTTTTGGGCCTCATTGAAAAAGTTGAGCAGCTAATTATCATAGTTCCGCCTCAATCGGTGGCGAGATTGAGTTTTCTGAATTAACACCACTGTGATCACCACAGCCACTTAGACCACTGCAGAATGGCACTGGTTGGCTCAGTATGTTTGGTGCAATCACAGGAATCATAGTTTACTGTTTAAATGAAGAAATTATTGTGTCATCCTCGTTAGGTGCTTTTTTTCATTATTCAGTGGTGCCGTTCTGACAGTGTCTTGGGTCACTGGTGCAAAGCAACACAAATCGTATATCTCTGGGAGCAAGCAAGATGCCAGCCCCTAGCCTTAAATTACTTTCTAAATGCGACCTTTTTTTATATATAATTGGGATCATTAATCCTATGCAGTGTGTATATGTTTATCAGTGATCACAATGTGCCCATTTACACTTTAATGGGTTCTGCCCATCAGTTCAACCTTTAAACAGCGAGTTTAAACACTTCCTGGCACATCGCAATGGGTTTTTACTTTGGCCATTGGCCGCACCACTTCCGCGTTGCCACTATGCTCACTGCGGCAGATTCTAATCAGTTCTCTCGCAAAGTTTGGCGTAGGTTCGCCACTGGAGGATCAGGATGCACAACGGTCGAACTTGGGGTATCATCCAGATCACCAATATCATCATTGCAGCCGATGTGTTTCTATGAAGTAATTTAAATGGACTCACCCACAATACATCTGACTCTATGAATGTTTTTCCAGATCACATTCCAAGTAGATGTAAGAGTTAATTTCAATCGTCAGAGCCTCTTCTGGCACCCTAGTGTGCTAGTAATTCAATGATCTAGAACTTAATTTGATTTGCCTGTTTTGGGGAAATTAATAATAGACAGTCACTTTGCATGAGAGCTTGTATACTTCAGCACAGCAATTTAAAATTCTAAATAAATAGGTCACCACCAGCATTAAAGTAACACCAATCAGAAAATCCAGGTTTCTTCAAAGTTATCCTCTTGACCCTTTCTGTACAACTATCCTTGGAAGCCATACAAACAGCGTGCTGAAGGAAGAGGTGTACCGCAAAGAAGGTGCTTGATGTAGTTTGCCAGTTAGGGAGATGGTTATAAGCAAGGTCTGTTAGTGATTCCAGTATATCGGAAAACATCGTGAGGGGCTAGTGCACGTAAAAAAAGCTGGAAAAATAATGATCCTCGATATTTCATTAACATTTGCATGTGTGCGCACCAGGATATATGTACGTTTGCCTCTGCCCATTTTGTTTGTGCTGATCTATACATCCTTCTTCACACACCTTCCTTTTTCTATTTTTAATTGTGTTTGTGTTTCTCTCTGCGATTCCATACCTTCTGTTTTTGTCCCTAAGTCTCTCTTTCTGGTTCTTCAGTTTTCTACACTTCTCTTTCTGTCTATCACTGCAGATGTTAAGTGTTCAAATCTCTGGAGTGGGACTTGAACCCACAACCTTCAGAGTTAGAGGTTAGAGTGCAATCACTGAGCCAAGGCTGACATCCAATACTGGTTCAAATGAGCCTCTTATGAATCCTAAAAGCCGGTAGGCCCATTGAAGCCATCTTCACCTTTACGTAGAAATGCTGGTGGCGAAATTTGGCTCCTTTGCGCCTGCCGTTAGCACCTCCAGGGGACGCTAACGGGCGCAAAGGGCTTATCGGCCAAGGGGGGAGGCGATAATAGCGCCTCCCGAGAAATTCGGCAAGGCGCTGCTGAGGCGCTAGCCGATAGCACCACGCACCGCCGATAGTGCCGTGGGCCGCTGCGCCGCCGGCGATGACGTCATCGGCGAGCGACACGACCCCTTAGCGCCCCGTCGCGACCCCTTACCAACCCGAGGCAGAAATTTGGCTGCACCCCACGAGGCTGCCGCGGGCGATATCAGCGCCAGCCTCATGGGTCGTGAACCAGGCCGTCCCCCGCTTGTGGGGCGTTAGTTAAAGGGGAGGTGCGGCTGCGATGCGATCGGCCCCTCCAGGACGGCCCTTTGTGGCGGCCCTTGGCATGGTCTGTGGCCACCATTGTGCCCCCGACACTGCCCTGAGAGGAAGTGAAGCGCCCGAGATGGTGCTGCACTTCCTTTCCGGGGCGGTAAGCCGAATTTAGCAGCTGGGGTGGTACTTCCGCGCCGGGCGCTAATTGTCCAGCGTTAATTCGGTTACTGCCCCCCAACGGGGCGTAACCGAATTTCGCGCCCGATGTATATAATTTTATATGGGCACGATATAAGCACAGCATTGGTGAGTCAGTAATGATGGACAACAGGACTAATGATGTGATTACATCTTCATTTAAGTATGTGCACCCATTTTGGTATCATACGGAATTGATACCAGAAAATTGGATGGCTGAGAAAATGGGTGGGGCCCGGTGTTCTGGGTGTTCTGGGTGTTCTGGGTTTCCCCTACACTTCCCACCACCACCCACGCCAGCACTGTCAGAAAATCGGGCAGTTTGAAAAGGAAAATGCAGTGTTTCTCTCTTTTTAAGTGATTGTAATGTTTTTCTGTTGTCTCTATCCCTGTGTGTCTGCATCTGTCTTTCTC
Organism: Squalus acanthias; assembly: GCA_030390025.1. Classification (NCBI taxonomy): domain Eukaryota; kingdom Metazoa; phylum Chordata; class Chondrichthyes; order Squaliformes; family Squalidae; genus Squalus; species Squalus acanthias. The sequence continues at coordinate 46,525,944 of CM059430.1, forward strand.
TGTAACAACCAGTAAATCTATAAAAGAAAAGGAAATTCAGTATGTTAAGACAAGATCAGCAATTTAAAAAAGTGTCAGTCAGTGATAAAAGGTTACTAACCCACAAGTCCCTATGTATAGTATGAAATGGCTGTGTCCAGAAGTTGCAAATGTGTATTGCACAACTCACAACGACCTTGTTTTATTAACATTGGCAAATTGCCTCTGACAGCTGTCAAAAAACTTCAACACTCCAAACAAACAAACAAACAAACAAAAAAACACTTGTCAGAATTGAATAAAATTTAAATTAGGTCATTTATGGCCCAGCACCTAGCTCTCCGTGAACTTTTATGCTTTTCATCCATCCATTATTACCTTAAACATGTTGCTCTCTTAAACAATAGCTAGTCTGATCACACGCAGGCACACCCCATGGGCACAGGCTGCCTTTCCAGCAGATCCACTGCTGAATTGTAATGGAATTTCTTTTAGAAGATAGCTGTTTCCTGCTCCTGCTCTAACAAAAGGGTACAAACTTTGTACAGCTTTCAAATCGGATTTAATCAGAGATGCACATTTATTGCAATATATAGCGCGTACGAGAGTGAGATCACTTTTAACTGCAGTGTCCACACATCTTGCCCCAGTGCTGTGTTATAAGTTTATTAAGTCAAGGAGCAGCACCTTATTGAAGTTAAAACTAACACAAATCGGAAGGTTTCTTATAACTAAAAATTCAGCCATCTTTGCATTCCACCAGTTGTATTTGAAAGAAAGTGCAATCTAACTGTATTATCAGAACTGATAAATGACACCCAAGGCTGAATGGTGCGAAATATATCATGACATTACTGTTGGCAGTTCTTCTTGGCTTGTTTTGTCAATAGCAGATTAATGTGGATCATATCAGTCGAGAGCAACTTTCAGGAACAGCCGAGGCCAGGCCTAAAATTATAAATAGCTCCTTATTATATTTCACTTTAGTTATGAGTGAAGATGAGAGGCTCCTTATCTCCCTGAAGGTACAACAACAACAACTTGTATTTATATAGTGTCTTTAAAGTAGTAAAACGTTCCAAGGTGCTTCACAGGAGTGTTATATTAATTTTTTTTTGACACCGAGCCATATAAGGATATGTTAGAGCAAATGATCAAAAGCTTGCTCAAGGAGGTAGGTTTTAAGGAGAATCTTAAAGGAGGAGGGAGAGGTAGAGAGTCGGAGAGGTTTAAGGAGGGAATTCCAGAGCTTAGGGCCTTGGCAGCTGAAAGTACAGCCGCCAATGGTGGAGCGATTAAAATCAGGGATGCACTAGATGCCAGAATTGGAGGATCACAAAGATTTTGAAGGCTTGTAGGACTGGAGGAGATTACAGAGATAGGGAGGGGCAAGGCCGTGGAGGGATTTGAAAACAAGAATGAGGATTTTAAAATTGAGGCATTGTCGGACCGGGAGCCAGTGTATGTCAGCAAGCACAGGGGGATGGGTGAACGGGACTTGGTGCGAATTAAGAAACGGGTGGCAGAAATTTTGTATGAACATTAGTTTATGTAGGGTGGAAGATGGGAGGTCGGCTAGGAGAGCATTGGAATAGTCACGTCTACAGGTAACAAAGGCACGGATGAGGGTTTCAGCAACAGATGAGCTGAGGCTGGGTCAGAATTGGGCAATGTTACAGAGGTGGAAGTAGGCAGTCTTAGTGATGGAGCAGATATGTGACTGGAAGCTCACCTCGGGGTCAAATACAACACCAAGGTTGCGAACTATCTGGCACAGCTTCAGACAGATGCCAGGGAGAGAGATGGAAATGGTAGTCAGGGAACGGAGTTTGTGGCGGGGACCAAAGACAATGGCTGTGGCCTTCCCACAGAGGGGCAGCTGTGTCCAATGTTTAGACTGAAAGGCATGTGTATACACTTTGCTCTGTAACACCACATTGTACAGGCGACTGACTGGTTCAGTGGGGTATAACAGAGCCTTTAATTTTTGCATCAAGGGAAGGCTGATCGGATGATAAACAATGTTCCCTGTAATTTTTTTTCGGGCCACACGGCCCCTTTACTGTGCAACTCATTCAAAATACCGCGCATGCACGGTATTTTTCTATTCCCCTCCTATTTCTCATCTACATGTTGCTCCTTGGCGACATCATCCGAAAACACAGTGTCAGTTTCCACATGTACGCTGATGACACCCAGCTTTACCTCACTACCACTTCTCTCGACCCCTCCACGGTCTCTAAATTGTCAGACTGCTTGTCCGACATCCAGTTCTGGATGAGCAGACATTTTCTCCCATTAAATATTGGGAAGACCGAAGCCATTGTTTTCGGTTCCCTCCACAAACTCTGTTCCCTAGCCACTGACTCCATCCCTCTCCCGAACATCTGTCTGAGGCTGAACTAACACTGTTCGCAACCTTGGTGTCATATTTGACCCTGAAATGAGCTTCTGACCACATATCCGCAGCATAACTAAGGCCGTCTATTTCCACCTCCGTAACATCACCCGTCTCCGCCCTTGCCTCAGCTCATCCGCTGCTGAAACCCTCATCCATGCCTTTGTTACCTCTAGACTTGACCATTCCAACACACTCCTGGCTGGCCTCCCACATTCTACCCTACGTAAACTTGAGGTCATCCAAAACTCGGCTGCCCGTGTCCTAACTCGCACCAAGTCCCGTTCACCCATCACCCCTGTGCTCACTGACCTACATTGACTCCCAGTTAAGCAACGCCTCGATTTCAAAATTCTCATCCTTGTTTTCAAATCGCTCCATGGCCTCGCCCCTCCCGATCTCTGTAATCTCCTTCAGCCTCACAACCGCCCGAGATATCTGCGCTCCTCTAATTCTGCCCTTTTGAGCATCCCTGATTATAATCGCTCAACCTTTGGTGGCCGAGCCTTCTGTTGCCTAGGCCCTAAGCTCTGGAATTCCCTCCCTAAACCTCTCCGCCTCTCTACCTCTCTTTCCTCCTTTAAGACACTCCTTAAAACCTACCTCTTTCACCGGCCATAATTTCTCCTTATGTGGCTTGGTGTCAAATTTTTGCCTTATAATACTTCTGTGAAGTGCCTTAGGACGTTTTACTATGTTAAGGGCGCTATATAAATACAAGTTGTTGTTGCTGTTGTCTTTGAAAAGCCGGCAAGCCAGCTGCGGGGAACATTGATGATAAACCTCCTCTTTGGTAACTGCTGATACCCAATTTCTATTTCATAATATAACTGAGGTGCCTGTGTGCCTCTGGAGGCAGCGAAAACTCCCCCTCATGAGGTTGTTTCCTACTACGTCACCACAGGCATAGGTAAACGTCTGCCACTTGATCCACTGTGTTTTTCTGGCTACAGGCAGACTGAGCTCCCAATCTATCAATCCAGTTTCCATATTGCTGTTACGCACACACCTTTTCCCGGCATTGGTCTGCAGCCGGAGTAGTAAAGTCTCAGTGATAACAGTAATAATACATGTGCATGGACAAGATAACAGGGGCTAAATTGGACTACTGTATATAGCACCCGTTTATAGGTGCTAAGCGGCCACCTAACACTTGGAAATGGGGTCCGAGATACAGTGGGTCACTTCTGGTGGGAGGTGTGGTGGACACCATCTTGGTAAAGGGGTTTCGCACATGCACCTAGTGACCGCCAGCAACATGCAGAGCAGGCAGATTATGACGTGAATCAGTGTGCAATGCTGATTTGATGCCAGGGCTGCCATTTTCAAACTGTACATTCCACCCAATACCCTGTCTTAACCTCACACAGCTGAACACAACGTCAAACGGAATGAAGGACCCCCCCGCTCCTCCCCACCAGCGCTATTTAAAGGGATCATGAACTACTTGCAGGTTAATTGCTGGATTATTTCTGCTGGCTTCTGTTGCATTTGTACGTGTTCTTGGAGCTTTCCTGTACTTGGCTAAAGTTTGAATAGTCTACAGGGAGTGGTCTGACTGGTGCTGAAGTACATTTCTGTTCATTTAAAAGCTTGTGCTGAAACAAGTTGCTTCCAGACATGGGTGGTCTGGTAGGGCTTCCTCTGGGAATTGAGCATGATTGGGAGAATGAAGAGAGGCCAGGCAGAGCAGGACAAGCTACTAGAAGAGGGAGGAGGAGGAGGAGGGATAGAAGGGCTCTCAACTGGAAGCCATATCTGCCGAGGGTCTTTAGGGAGCAATTCTCTTACCTCAACTTCAGTGAGGATCAATGGCTCAGAAATTCGGAGCTTGTCGGGTGAGTACGCGCTGTGTACTCACCCGTAAGGCCACTTGAAGTGCCGGTTTCCTGCATGCACTGCGCATGCGGGGGAAACCGGAACTTCCGGTCTCGTGAAGGGAGGGGTTCAGAGGTGAACCGCGTGTGCGGGAGAGGTTGCGCGCACGCAGCGAACTTCGGATTTTTTTCAGGTTTCTCCGGGAAGGTAAGTATGGAAGAAGCTGCGCTTTTAAAAAGGAGGCGCAAGACCCGTTTTTAACAAGGTAAGTGGTTAATTAATTACAATTTAAACATTTTTTCAACAGGTTTATCTTCATTAGATACTTTAAAGAAAGGTAAGTTTATTTTTAGCACCGTTAAAAAGTATAATTAATTTTTTCAAAAATTAAAGATTTGTTTAAATAGTTAATTTATTTAATTTATAGTTATTTTAAAAATGTGATGTTTTTTTAAATTTATTTGAAGTTTAAGTGTGGTTTTGGGGCCAATCTCTATTCATAGATTTGACAGGTCTTCCTGTCAAATCTATGAATGAAAATGCCCTGCTAGGATTGGCTCTCCATGGCCCACGTGATCCCAGGGGACGCTTCGAACTAACTGCGCCCCTGGGACACGCAAGCACTGCGCGCCGGCAGCTGGAGGAGGCCCAGGACCCGAAGTCATCGTGGGCCCAAAACACAACGGCAGGCGCGGTAGGTAAGTACGCGCGCGATGCTTGCACCCGCAGGAAGCCGGAAAACCGAATTTCTGGCCCAATGTCTTTGCTTCACTAAAGAGGTCATGACTGAAATCTGCCAACTGTTGCAACCACAACTGAAACCTCAAAACAGGGCAAGTACAGCATTGCCTATGGCTGTCAGGGTGACCGTGGCTCTTTACTTTTTACTTTTTACTCTTTACTTTTATGCGCCTGACTCTTTCCAGGCTACAGCTGTAGATATAAGCAACATCTCACAGTTTGCAGTGCACTGCTGCATAAGGGACATCACTGAGGCTCTCTATACACAGAGAAACAGTTTAATCTTAATCCCTCTTGCCAGAGACAAGCAAGCGGAGTGAGCATGATGGTTTGCATGGATTGCAGGCTTCCCCATGGTGGAGGGTGCCATTGACTGCATGCACATTGCCCTGTGTGCGCCTCATGTGATCTTGGCCATTTTCATCAACCAAGAGGGATTCTACTCCCTCAATATGCAGCTGGTGTGCAACCACAGGCAGCGTATCATTCAGGTGAATGCCCGCTATCCTGGCAACAGTCACGATTCCTTCATTCGGCGGCAGTCCTCTGTGCCACCTGTATTTGACACACCATGGCAAGTCAAAGGCTGGCTACTGGGTGACAAGGTTTATGCACTCATGACATGGGTCTTGCACTGTAGGTCTACAATGAGAGCCATCTGTGTGGGTGATGCGGCTGTCATAGTCGAATAGCTGGCAATGTATGCAACCTTTGAGATGTGGGTTTGAGGCTTGCAACAGTGCTAAGTGTGTGAGGGTGAGGTGAAGCATATGAATGTTAGGTATGGCTCCTGATTAATAGAGATTGTTGGTAAGTGAGTAATGGGGGTGTGGTGAATTGAGCAGTGGCTGAGGCTAGTGGTGCAGTTGGTAGGATATGGCATTTGATGATGCATTCACTGATCTTGACAACTCGTCTCAGATCATTAAACTTCTTCTTGTACTGCATCCATGTTCTTGGAGCAACACTCCTGGCATTGACCTCCACCACTATTTCATCCCACTGCCTCCTGAGCATCTGTATGGAGGGCCTCCTGCCCCCCTGCGGATACAGGATGAATCTCCTCTCCACCTCTTGCACCAAGACCTTCAGGGCATTGTTGCTTTATCTCTTGCATGTTCAGCCATTCCTCAAAGTATCACAGTCCAGATTCACTTTTCAAATAACAACCACCACTTCTTGCAGCCACAGTTCACCTCCCCTTTAAGAGATGCAGTCTGCCTTTAAGCAGCGCTAGTCACTCGTGATATTGGGCCCCCTGTTGTTGCGTGCAGCCAATGAACAGCGCGGGTAGCGCTGGCTGCATGCAGCAATTGTTTAAAATAGCAGGCAGCATAAATTTAACGTGTTGCCTGCAACGCAATGAATGGGCGCAGGTTAATCGCGTACCGTGATCCCCATGCCCGTTTTCGGGCATTAGGCAATTTAAACCCCCCATATCATATGCGCAGTTTTTCTTATGTTGCCAAAGCTATTCCATCAATTAAATCGGGAAATTTGGCACAATGGCACCCCCTTCCTTTGGAATGGGTTAAAAGGGTTCTATAACTGAAATGCTTATCAGTCCAGTACAATGTAGCTGTATCGTATTAATGTTACAGTAAATCCCTTACTATACTTGACCTCTGAATTACTTTATTGTTACAATATAGGAGTTGATTTCATCAACATGCTGTCTGAACTGGAAATGTTCTTGAAAATGGCTAGACTGGAGCTACTGGCAGTCTAAGGGTTAAGTAGCAATGTTTTAAACTATTTCATTTAAATTTGACTCATTGATCCACAACTGTATCAACATTTGTACATGTGGATGTTAAAAAAGCACTTTTCAAGTTCTCCCCTCTTGGGGAAAAGAAACAGGTACATCTAAAGTCACTGTTAAACATTGGATTGAGGAGATTCTGCCCGGCAGACTGTATAAGGTGTAATGCATTCTCAAGTTTGCACATGCAGGTTGAAGATTGTCAGAACAACTTCTAACGTGATTTTGCAGTTGTGCAATCAGGTGTGTTTTTTTTATATAGATCTTGACTTTGTGCGATAGTGTAAAACTGGTGGTAACGAATCGGCAGCCCGTTTTACATCTCCCTTGATTAAAATATGATGCGGAGATGCTGGTGTTGGACTGGGGTGGACAAAAATGAGAAGTCGCACAACACCAGGTTATAGTCCAACAGATTTATTTAAAATTACGAGCTTTCGGAGCTGTTGCCCCTTCGTCAGGTAAAGGTACAGTGAGGGAATCTATTACACAATATATAAACACAGAAAGCAATTTGTCTGCAGAGATACAATCTTTCAGGAAGGCACTACATCAAAGACACACCAGAGCACAGCCAGGACAATGAGATGGGTCACAGGGGGTCCAACGTGTCAAATCCTGCCGTCTGCATTTCAGCTTTTAACTTTTTTTGGGGGTTTTTTTTTTTTGCTTTGTTTTTTTTGCTTTTTTTTATTTTTTAAAAACTGGAAAGACAGACAACGATGTCGAGTCACGTTCTGTAGCGTGACATGAACCCGAGATCCCTATTGAGGCCGTCCTCATGGGTGCGGAACTTGGCTATCAGTTTCTGCTCGATGATTTTGCGTTGTCGTGTGTCTCGAAGGGCATCCTTTCCTGCAACGTATCAGGTACTCAACGTCTATTACGTACCACGCTCTCAAGACCAACCGCAACATCGTCATCAAACCAGCGGACAAAGGAGGAGCCATCGTCATACAGAACAGAATGGACTATTGCAAAGAAGCATACCGACAACTGGACAACCAGGAACACTACAGACAGTTACCCGCAGATCCGACCAAAGAACACACCCGCCAACTCAATAGACTGATCAAGACCTTCGATCCAGACCTTCAAAACATCCTACGCACTCTCATCCCACATACTCCCTGCATAGGAGACTTCTACTGCCTCCCAAAGATACACAAAGCCAACACACCCGGACGTCCTATCGTATCAGGCAACGGAACCCTGTGTGAGAACCTCTCTGGGTACGTCAAGGGTATCCTGAAACCCATCGTACAGGGAACCCCCAGCTTCTGTCGCGACACTACAGACTTCTTGCAGAAACTCAGCACCCATGGACCAGTTGAACCAGGAACACTCCTCGCCACGATGGACGTATTGGCACTCTACACCAATATCCCCCACGATGACGGCATCGCTGCGACAGCCTCAGTACTCAACACCAACAACAGCCAATCTCCAGACGCCATCCTACAACTCATCCGCTTCATCCTTGACCACAATGTCTTCACCTTCGACAACCAGTTTTTTACCCAAACACACGGAACAGCCATGGGGACCAAATTCGCACCCCAATACGCCAACATCTTCATGCACAAGTTCGAGCAAGACTTCTTCGCTGCACAGGAGCTCCAACCAACGCTGTACACCAGATACATCGACGACATCTTCTTCCTTTGGACCCACGGCGAAGGATCACTGAAAGGACTACACGATAACATCAACAGGTTCCATCCCACCATCAAACTCACCATGGACTACTCCTCAGAATCGGTTTCATTCTTGGACACACGAATCTCCATCAAAGACGGACACCTCAGCACTTCACTCTACCGCAAGCCCACAGACAACCTCACGATGCTCCACTTCTCCAGCTTCCACCCTAACCACGTTAAAGAAGCCATCCTCTATGGACAAGCCCTGTGAATACACAGGATCTGCTCAGACGAGGAGGAACGCGATGGACACCTATGGACACTGAAAGACGCCCTCGTAAGAACGGGATATGACGCTCGACTCGTCGATCAACAGTTCCGACGGGCCACAGCGAAAAACCGCATAGACCTCCTCAGAAGGCGAACACGGGACACAACCAACAGAGTACCCTACGTCGTCCAGTACTTCCCCGGAGCGGAGAAACTACGCCATGTTCTTCGCAGCCTTCAACATGTCATCGATGACAACGAACACCTTGCTAAGGCCATCCCCACGCCTCCACTACTCGCCTTCAAGCAGCCGCCTAACCTCAAAAGTACCATCGTTCGCAGCAAATTACCCAGCTGTCAGGAGAACAGCGACCACGAAACCACACAACCCTGCCACGGCAACCTCTGCAAGACATGCCAGATCATCAACACAGATACCATCATCACACGTGAGGACACTACCCACCAGGTACATGGTACATACTCATGTGACTCGGCCAACGTTGTCTACCTGATACGTTGCAGGAAAGGATGCCTGGTACATCGGCGAGACCATGCAGACACTGAGACAACGTATGAACGGACACCGCGCAACAATCGCCAGGCAGGATTGTTACCTCCCAGTCGGGGAACACTTCAGCAGTCAAGGACATTCAGCCTCGGATCTGCCTGACGAAGGGGCAACAGCTCCGAAAGCTCGTAATTTTAAATAAATATGTTGGACTATAACCTGGTGTTGTGCGACTTCTCATTTTTGATTAAAATAGGCTGTCGATTCCCTTTCACCCATTTTACACTATTACACAAAGTCAAGATCTACCCCAGTGACTGGGATGAATGGAATATGAATTTGGAGATTACAAAAATTCCCATTGGAATATCTGGGGTAATTGGAAGAGAGCAGAGTGCCAACATCTCAACAACGAGGCAGCAACTATAACACAGGGTGATTGCGAATTCCTACAATCACTGCACCACACTTCACTATGCCTCCTTCTCATGAGCCAAGTCTGACTGGGATAGTCCTTGTTGCCCAGTAGCCAGCCTATACTGGATGAGCAGAAATTTCCTCAAAATAAATATTGGGAAGACCGAAGCCATTGTCTTCGGTCCCCGCCACAAACTCCGTTCCCTAGCTACTGACGCCATCCCTCTCTCTGGCAACTGTCTGAGGCTGAACCAGACTGTTCACAGCCTTGGTGTCATATTTGACCCCAAGATGAATTTCCGACCACATGTCCGCACCATCACCAAGACCGCCTATTTCCACCTCCATAACATCGCCCGTCTCCGCCCCTGTCTCAGCTCATCTGCTGCTGAAACCCTCATCCATGCCTTTGTTACCTCTAGACTTGACTGTTCCAATGCGTTCCTGGCCAGTCTCCCACTTTCTACCCTCCGTAAACTTGAGGTCATCCAAAACTCTACGGCCCGTGTCCTAACTTGCACCAAGTCCCGTTGACCCATCACCCCTGTGCTCGCTGACCTACATTGGCTCCCGCTTAAGCAACACCTCGATTTTAAAATTCTCATCCTTGTTTTCAAATCCCTCCATGACCTCGCCACTCCCTATCTCTGTAATCTCCTCCACCCCTACAACCCTCTGAGATATCTGCGCTCCTCCAATTCCGGCCTCTTGAGCATCCCCGATTTTAATTGCTCCACCATTGGCAGCCGTACCTTCAGCTGCCAAGGCCCTAAGCTTTGGAATTCTCTCCCTAAACCTCTCCCCCTCTCTCCCTCTCTTTCCTCCTTTAAGATGCTCTTTAAAACCTAGCTCTTTAACTAAGATTTTGGTCATCTGTCCTAATATCTCCTTGTGTGGCTTGGTGTCAAATATTTGTTTGATAACGCTCCTGTGAAGTGCCTTGGGACATTTTACTACGTTAAAGGTGCTATATAAATGCAAGTTGTTGTTGTTATAACCTGATGACCTAGTTGGAACAAAGGTGGCATGGCGCAAGAGACTGGCACAGGGTGAATGCATCATGGCTACTGCCATGATACCAGACACAGACCTGCATGATGTGCTGTCTGTGTTCGCAAATAAGCTGGATGTTGGGGGAGTGGAATCCCTATTGATTCAGAAAGATGCCAGGATGGTGATGGGGAGAACACAAGGCAACGTGGGTGCAGTCTATGGCACCTCGCACCCCGGGGAAGTCTGCAATGCGGCGAAGTCTAGTACTCTCTCATCAGAGGAAAAATAAAGTCCTAAATTAATGAACAAGACATGGATGAACCTTAGTGTTAGAAGTCTGAGTTATGAGGAAAAACTGGAGCAACTTGGGCTTTTCAACCTTGAAAGGAGGTGTCAGCGGGTGGGTCACGTCAGAAATCTGGGATTGGGTTCTGGCCACAATCAGAAGCGTTGACAGTACTACCAAGAATTTTCAGAGATTGCTGAAATTAATTTTGTTCTGTATCTTTAAAGCAAAAATTCAAAGTGTGACTAGTCAGCTATATTTACAAAGTGCTTTGGAGCTGTATGTAATAAAACTATACTACCTCCCATTGGCATGACCCCGATCTTATGGCTGTATCCAAGTCATGAGTGCTTGGCATAGCTCTAAATGCTCACTACTATATCTAAAACTGTTCGATACAGCGGCCCTGTGGTATTCCTTTGATTCACTCAGCAGCGAATGAATTTGTTTAAGCAGAAACGCCCAAATGATTGTATTGTTAATCGCTTTAGCTTATCTCAAAGTTAAAAATTCACCAAAAGTGTATACTTAGCACAAATACATATAACTCAGGAAAGCTCGGTTACACACATCTGATCTGTTCATTTGAACAATCTTTTCTCCACTGTCAGCTCATCTCAGGCTACGTTCTATAAGTATTACCTACTATACATTACGGTTTCATCTACAAATGCCCAAGTATTAATATGCATTTTCTATCTTTCTGAACTACTTTGTACACGTCAATGTGTGTTTCCTGTACAACAGAGTGAACAATTAAAATGACTGATAGAAAACACTTATGTTTTGCATTTAGCCTTTTGAAGATGGTTTGAATTACAAGATTTTTACAGCACAAAGAAAAATTCCCATGCAATGTGCTGGTTAGGTTGGACAGTCAATTTTCCTCCTCTCTTTAAAAGGTACAGACACTTGCTAAGGATCCAGCTCCAAAAGTACCGGCAGCTCTCCTGTACCTCAACAAGCGGGCACGGAGAGGCATCACAGCTGAAGCCCAGCCTGTCCTCGTCCACCCGCTTGCACATTGCAGTAGGAGTCACTTGGATGATAGTTAGGAACGGGAGGCCTGCAATGTGTTCCCCGAGCTCAGGAGTACGAAGGCCTATCGTAGTCACCACAGATGCTGCCCAGGCTGACCCCACCCAACTCAGCACAGGCTGGCACTGAAACCGGGGACCTTCTGGTCTCTGAGTTAGTGCTACCCATTAGGACCTTTACCTACTCAGCTACGAGAGAATCTCATAAAAGTCACTTAGAACAACAAAAACGTACAACAACAACAACTTGCAATTATGTTAGTGCCTTTAGCATAGTAAAACGTCCCAGGATGCTTCACAGGAGCGTAATCAGCCAAACACATAGAACAGGACCAATGTAACACTGTTCACTTGTAACAGGGGCTTCACAGTTCATTGCCCAACCTTCAGGGTGGGGATATGTTTTTTTTCTGTTAACAAGTTTGGACTGAGACATGATGGGTTGATTTGAATAAAATTTAAATAATTTGCTGAAACTCACAAGACACGTTAGCGATCAGTACGACAGGCTACATTCCATACCAGAAGCAAACAACACAATGCTGTAGATATACTTTTGAGCCTGTTTCAGCAAGCTGTGCTCCATACACAGTTAGGCTCGGAAGATTACATGAAATAATTATACAAGCTACACAAGGGGATTACAGTCCACGTTCCCCCACCCCCCCCCCCCACCCCCGAGCCAGGGGCCGAGTTATAGAAAGCCGGAGCGTCACAAGCTATGGTCTTTTCCATGGAAGAGCAGAGCATGAATTGGCCCAACAATTTTACTCGGGATCTTTTCTTAGAAAGCATCTCCCAGAAACAAAGATATGACTCCCTGTCTACTCAACAAAGCAGTCATTGCCCAAGCAGGTCTCCCTTAGTGACTAGCCTATTATTTTCCAGCATTCCTTCCTATTTCCAGGCTGAGCTTGCCTTGTGGCATAATGAACAGAATCCACTTAATTTCCTATCTCCTCTCTTAAATCTTTACCCTTTCTGCCACTATGCAGCAGACTTTTGTGTTAAGGTGTAAACTTAATACACAGTTCAACAAGATTCCCAGGCCAGACTGGGGGCCATAAATTAAAATTCCTGTCTACATAGACCTTTTAACAAGTTAATCCTCATTAGAAGGGATTTGCCATTTAACCCTCATCGTTCCGTAGCATTTTACACCATTACATTTTTTATACTCTAAGGGGGGAAAATTGGGGCGCAATTATCGGCCGGTCGCAAAGATTAGCGCCTGGCGCTAATTATCGCCACTGACTGCAAACTTGACTTTTAACGCCCCGGGAGGTGATTGGAGCGCTAAATCAGGCGCTGCACACCTGTCTTAAGGCGCAAAGGCCGAGGAGTGAGGCGCTAACTCAGAGCGCGGGCGCAGCGCAGGTGATGTCAGTTAGCGATGGAACACAGACACACTGGCGCCGGCCAGTTCTTAAAGGGGAGGGTTGATCTTGCTCTCCAGCCACACCCTGCTCATTGGAGCCTTGAATCTCGACCTGGAGAGACCTGTGATTACATTTTCAAGCCAAGGACTATGGAGAGGGTGAGAGAACGAGCTCAGCGCTTCAGCGAGCGGGCCTTGGATGCTCTGGTTGGCGCGGTGGAGCGCAGAAAATCTATACTCTTCCCTGAGAGTGGCAGGAGGCCTTTGCCGCGCGAGCACAGAAGAGTGTGGAGGGAGGTGGCTCAGAGCGTCTCCTGCAGGAGCATGGTGCCCAGGACCCATGTACAATGCCGAAAAAAGTTCAACGACCTCACTCGGGTCGTCAGGGTGAGTGGCTTTTTTTCAATACCTCTCCATCCCTCCATCTCAACCTCACTCTATGGCCAGAGGGTCTTAAAACCCCAATTAACAACACTCATCCAACACCTATGGCCCTTTCATGAAACACACACACACATTCCACACTTTGCATACAGTAAGGGCTATTCACCTATGGGAGGCACATCAGGCAAGACCATGGCTGCATACAGTAAGGGCTATTCAACTATGGGAGGCACATCAGGCAAGACCATGGCTGCATACAGTAAGGGCTATTCACCTATGGGAGGCACATCAGGCAAGACCATGGCTGTATATTTACTCAGACGCCGTCCTTTTTCTTGCAGGCCAAGCTGTCTCATAATAGGAGACAGCAGCAACAGGACGGGTGGAGGGCGGCCTCAGCTGCAACCCCTCAGCGATCTTGAGGAGCGCGTCCACAGGATTGTGGCAAGCCGGGTGATCGGTCCCGTCGCCACTGGAGACGCCGACCCCGTTCTGGACAGCAATGGTAAGGTCATCACCTTTTTGTCCTCTGTCCTTCCACTTGTCCCTCACAACACCAGCCTTTGACACTTTCAATCCAACTTACTAAATCGCTGCACTTATTCCTCCCTTACTGCCACCCTGTCCTCACGCTAAAGCCACTCTTGTACCTCCCTGCTTTCAGATGGTGATTCACCAGCTGAGGAGACGGACCTTCAAGCTGCCAGTGGAAGTGAAGCTGCAGCCGAGGAGGAAGATGAAGGCGGAGCATCAGTGCCACCCTCTCCCGAGGAAGCCCATGCCCACACTGAGAACACGCCTTCCCTGGAGGGGAGCAGGGGGGAAGGGTCTGATGAGGGTGAAGCTCCAGGACCCAGCGGGCTGCAGCAACGCCATGGGGGTAGGGAAGAACGGGGGCCTTCTCACCGGAGTGAGAGTATGCCAGCGAGTCCTACTGCACTGGACGCAGAGGAGGAGCGGCTGATCGCTGAAATGAACACCCAGGCGGTGGACATGCACACTGAGCTCATGGGTGCAGTGGGAAGGGTGCCCGAATGCATTGAATCACTGGCAAGGAGTGTGGAGCACTTCGCTGTAGCACAGGCGGATGCCACACTAAAGCTTAGTGCTGCAATTCAGTCACTGGCTGCCGTGATCCCATCTCTGACTGCTCTCATGCAGACTCAGATTGAGGCCACGCGAGCACTGACTGCTGCCATCCTCGATGGTTCGTTCACATTTCCCCGGGGCTCTCACCGCGCCGCAGCAGGCCAGCAATCTGTGCTCCAGCAGATTGCTCCGGATGCTGAAGTGCTGCCCCGTGGGAGTGCCAGTGTGTCGGTCGAGCAGGGAGTTGCTGTCCTCTCTCAAGATGACAGCATTCCTGCTGCCAACACTGTCACTTCTCCACTGCACTTGCCACCGCCTGTAGGACAGACTGCTGCCGCCCATGCAGAGTTGGTGCAGTCTGCAGCCGGGCCCTCCAGGCCCAGAACTGGTCGAGGCCGTCCTTCAAGGGCATCTGCAGTGTCAGGGTTTGACAATCAGCAGCCTTCCACCAGCCTTGCTGCAGCCACTGAGGTCCCATTACGGAGGAGCAGTAGGGTAAGAAGGGGGGAAGTGCGCAAGGGAAGGAGATCACCCTCGAAGGGCAAAAAGTAGGAGGTGTGACAAAATGTTGCTCATTTTTTTATTAAAGGCCGAGGTTCGTGGTCAAACTTTTGTTTAGTGTTTTGGACATTATCTCCAGGTTGTGAGAACCAGTTATGTTAATGACTGTTTTTTTGTGTTTATTTCTATGAGTTTGTCATGAGAATTGACACACACAGAGTTTGTAAAATAAATAAGTTTTTGTATTCAAAATATACTGTTTGGTGTTTGGAATCATTGGTGCCTTGGCCGGCTTAGGAGTTGCGTGTTGGGTTCATTCATGTTGTTCTCAATGGCAGAAGCCATTTCCACAGCAGGGGCCCTAGAAGCGGCTTGCTATCAGCCGTTGACGGACGGCCCTTGCAGTTTCACCATTGTGGGCCGCCCTCACGCCTTGGTGCTGCTGATGATCATCCTCCTCCTCGTCTTCCTCCTCTTCCTCCTCCTCCTCTGGTGGTGCTCCAAGGCCTGGTGGCATTGGCTGGGTCCTGACGATTGCCATGTTATGCAGCATGCAGCACACAACTACGAAGTTGGAAACTCGCTCAGGCGAGTACTGCAGGGCTCCTCCAGAATGGTCCAGACAGCGGAACCGTTGCTTCAGCACGCCGATTGTGTGCTCAACGATGTTCCTGGTAGCTTGATGGCTCTCGTTGTACCGCAGCTCAGCAGGGGTGTTGGGCGTACAGAGCGGTGTCATCAGCCAGGTGCTCAGTGGATACCCCTTGTCCCCGAGAAGCCAACCAACTGGCTGATGCGGTGCTTCGAAAAGTTCTGCCACAGTAGTCTGGCGCAGGATGAAAGCATCGTGGCAGCTGCCAGGATAGTGGGCATTGACAGCGAGTATCAGCTGTCTGTGGTCACAGACCAACTGAACATTCAAGGAATGGAACCCCTTTCTGTTCCGGAAATCCTCGGCATTCTCATGCGGAGCACGCAAAGCCACATGCGTGCAGTCAATGGCGCCCTGCACCATGGGGAAGCCCGCTATCCTCGCAAAGCCCAGAGCGCATTCATGCTGCTTGTCTGGGGTCATGGGGAAAGAGATGTACTCTCGTCTCCTTTTAAAGAGGGCATTTGTGATGTGACGGATGCAGCAATGCACCACGAACTGGAAGATATTGGCGAGGTCCCCAGCAGCAGATTGAAATGAGCCAGTAGCATAAAAGTTCAGAGCCACTGTGATCTTCACTGCCACCGACAGAGACGTCCTGGACCTCAGTTGAGGCTGCAGATCTGGCTGCAGCAGGTGGCAGAGCTCAGTGAGCACCTCCTTGCTGAAGCGCAGCCTTCGCAAACACTGCTCATCAGACATATGGATGTAGGAGAGCTGGTCACGATATACCCTGGGAGGGTAAGCTCTCCTGTACAGACGCCTGTTGGCCCTCCTCCGTCTGGCCATCATTGCCACTCTCTCTCTGCGTCTCTGTGTCCTCCGATTCAGCTGGCGCAGGACGACGCCCCCAATCAGTGCAGCCTCCATAGTCTCTTAGCAAGCAAAGTTATGAAGGCCAAAAACCAAAGTACCAGCGAAGTTATGATCAGTAGCCAAAACTACCTCACACAGCGTTGACTCAATGCAGAAGTCTCTCTTTCTCTCTCTCCGAATCTCTCTCTCTCTCTGAGAACGAGTGGTGCAAAAATGTCAACCACAGAGAAAGACAGGAAGAGGCCCCCTTTAAATAGCGCCCCCCCCCAGCCCCACAGCGATTGATAGCGTTCCAGTCTTCCAGTCGTTGGATGCGCCAGGCGGTAAGGATGGGGGCGCCACTCAATTTCTGCTCCGGGGCACCACAAGGGCGTTGCACCCTCGTATGACGTCAGAATCTGCGTTCGCAGGAGATTGCGCCGATTAAGTTTAGCGCCGCCGACAAAATGTCTAGTTAAGTTCGCGAGCGGCGCAAACTTCGGCGCGCCTGCGCGCTAGCTGCTTTGCGCCCCATTAGCGCCCTCTTACGGCGCTAACGGGAGGCGCAACCAACTGAATTTTTAGCCCTAAGCATTTACAATCCATAGTGTACTGTGCAGGAGACAAACATTGGGAAAATTATTAGAAGGCACTGCGACTGGAGTTGATGATACTATATTAACTATCACTGAGGTAGGTTGTGCATGTCCATATTATCACACTCCACAAAGATCAGGAAGCACAAGGTGACCAAATGCAACTGCAACCCACAGACTGGACCCTGATATTTATGGGGAGGGAGTGGGGCACGTGTTTGTGGGGATGGAGGGGGGGGGACCCGGGAATGAGGTCATAGAGTCATAGAGTAATAACGGCACAGAAGGAGGCCATTCGGCTCATCGAGTCCGTGCCGGCTCTCTGTAGAGCAATCCAGTCAGTCCCATTCCCCCCTCTATCCCCGTAGCCCTGCAAGTTTATTTCCTTCAAGTGCCTATCCAGTCTCCCCTTGAAAACACTGAGTGTCTCCGCTGGTCTGGTTGGCTGCCGGGCGGGAAAGCCAATGGTAGAAGACCACAGCCGGGGATCACCAGCGACGGTCGCCGGAAATTGGAGAAGATCGGGATATGGTGGGGTGGCTCAGAGCATGGCAGTGAGGAGGGAGGGAGTGGGTGGGGGGAAAGATCGGAGCATCATGGCGGGGGGGGGGGGGGTTCGGCAGATTGTGGGGAGGGAGGCAAAGATCACGGGGCAGAAGGGGAGGGTCGAACTGGCAATCAGGAGGCAGGAAGGGAGAGATTGCAGGGAGGAAGGCTGATTGCGGGCGTGTGGGGTTGGAAGATCATGGGAGGGGGGCGGAAGAGCATGGCAGAAGATTTGCTTGAAGGGCCGGGTGGAAGCCCTCCTGCTCCTCCTGGCCCACAAGCAGTGCTGGAAAAGCACTTACCTGCTGGACCTGGCAGTTCCCGCCTCCCTTTAGCTGCCGTGTTTCCCGAGCCCTGGGCGTTTCAAATAGCTGGCAAAATCTGAGGAATGGAGCCTGATTTAAACATTATAATGACGGACCCATCTCTCAAAGTGGGCTACTGGAATGCCCCCAAACCCGCCACAGTTAAAACCGGCTCGGGTTTCACATATTTACCAATTTAATCCCCCCTCTGACCCTTTCCCACCCATCGTGGGAGGGAGTTAAAATTTCCCCCTTGATCATTTTCACATCTTGAATTAGTTTTGCAAAATAGTTAATGTAAACTATTGTTCATTTAATTGACAGCCAGATAGCTCTAGTGATACAGAATATGGGGTAGAAATTAGGTCGCGCCCCATTTGGGGCGCAAATATCGTCCGGACGCAAATATTAGCGCCTGGCGCTAATTATCGGCACTGACGGGAAACTTCACTTTTACCGCCCCGGGAGGTGAGTGGAGCGCTAAAGCAGGCGCTGCACACCTCTCTTAAGGCGCAAAGGCCGAGCAGTGAGGCGCTAACTCGGAGCGCTGGTGAAGCTCATGTAATGTCAGTCAGCAATGGAACACACACACAATGGCACGGGCCAGTTCTTAAAGGGGATGGTTAATCTTGCTTTCCATCCACATCCTGTTCATTGCTGCCTTGAATCTCGGCCTGGAGAGACTTGCACATCAAATGTGCTGGAAAGAACAATGGAGAGCACCAGGCAAAGAGCTCAGAGTGCAGCTCCCACGGTCTCTGCTAAATCGATACAAGGAATGGCAAATCAAAATGAACCTGCAAAGTGCTGCTCAGTACCCAAAACTCCTTCACACAACGTTGAATCTCTCCAGAAGTCTCTCCCTCTCTCTCTCAGAATGCGTAGTTCAAAAATGCCACCAACAATAAAAGACAGGAAGAGGCCCCCTTTAAATAGCGCCCCCCCAGCCCCACAGCGATTGATAGCGTTCCAGTCTTCTGGTCGTTGGATACGCCAGGCGGTAAGGCAGGGGGCGCCACTCAATTTCCGCTACGGGGCGCCCCAAGGGCGTTGCACCATGGAATGACGTCACAATCTGCGCGCGCAGGTGGTCGCAGCGGTAAGTTTTAGCGCCGCCGCACAATCTCAAGTTAAGTTCTCGAGCGGCGCAAACATCGCTGCGCCCGGGCGTTAGCGGCTTTGCGCCCCATTAGTGCCCTCTTAAGGCACTAACGGGTGGCGCAACCAAGTGAATTTTTACCCCTATGTCTCTTAGCCTAGGTTGGAGAAAATGGAAAGGCAAGGGAACATTTATCCATCATCATACATCCTAAATGTCAAGCATATTTACCAACCCTCCTCCCATTCTTCAGATCCTCACATTGCTATTCTCCCCCTGTCCCAGGCCAACATGATGGTCATGAATTTAAATTCCAGTCTACATGGGCCTTCGAACAGGTCTACTCTCATTAGAAAAGATTTGCCATTACTTGACTAAGCCCCCATCTAACTCTCTCACTGAATATCTGAATTTGCAAAGGAAAGTGAAGAGAGCCCGTCCCACCCCCAGCAGCACACTTCATGTTGACCATTTACAGATTACTGTTAACAGTGGCCATGAAGAAAACAATGGGCCAGATTTTGCTAAAAAAAAAGGCGTCTGAATGACACACGCCGTTATTAATGCGCAAATCGGCGAGCAACTTGCGGCGAGAAAGAGATACCCCGTGAATTGTGAATCACCACAGGTTGCTGGCCGATTTGCGTTGCTCCGCCATTAGCTTCACAAAAATGGCATCTCACGCTTAACCTTCCCGTGATTTTCATGAAGTTGCTGCATTTGCACATTAATTGTCCATTAAGCCACCCACAGAAAGTTAAGTCTACTAATTAACAGTGTAAGTACCCTTTTAACAACGTGATAATTGTTAATGACTGTCAATCAACCTCTCTGGCCCAGAAAGTGAACAATTATAAGTATGGAGTCTCATTCCTTTAGGTAGTGCTTTGTTGTTAGAGATTTATAAGATGTCAAATTTTTAATTTTTACTGTTTTTACTTTTCCTTTCTGTCTCTTTTCTCTCTCTTAATCCAATCTTTCTTTCGCTCTCTTTATTTCTTTCTGTACCTTATTTGACATTGAGAGAGAGAGCCTGAGCACAGAGCTTGAGACAGAGCTTGGGGAATGCAAACGGAGTGGATCGCAAGCAGAGTGGAGGAATTTGGTGAGAACAGGAATCGGTGGAGAGGAGGCGGTTGAGACGTCTAACTGAAAAGGAGGAGTGGAGCCACAGAACTCAAAGTCTCTAAGTTAATAGACATGGGAGCGGACCTGCGGGAGAGCGAGAGGAGTGGCCACAGATAAAGTTAGGCCCAAGAGCCCAGAGACCGGAGGGAGCGCGGGCGTCAGGGAAGTGACATCAGCACAAGGGAAGGAGCTGATTGGTGAGTAGCTGCTGATTTTTTTTTAGTCTTCAGTTTATTTCTGTGAAGTTACTTAATAGTCTATTAAGTAGAGGCATGGCAGGGCACTTCGGTCTCGTGGAATGTACATCTTGTGCCATGTGGGAACTCCAGGGCAACACGGTGGCATAGTGGTTAGCACTGGTGCCTCACAGCGCCAGGGACCCGGGTTCGAATCTGACCTAGGGTGACTGTCTGTGTGGAGTTTGCACATTCTCCCCGTGTCTGCGTGGGTTTCCTCCGGGTGCTCCGGTTTCCTCCCACAGTCCAAAAATGTGCGGGTTAGGTCGATTTGGCTATGATAAATTGACCCTTAGTGTTAGGGGGGGATTAAATATGTGGGGTTATGGGGATAGGATGGGATATGTTAGGGGGAATTAAATACGTGGGGTTACGGGGGTAGGGTGGGATATGTGTACTGTGGGGATTAAAGCAGGGACAGGGTACTGGATTTGGATGATCAGCCATGATCGTATTGAATGGTGGAGCAGGCTCGACGGGCCGAATGGCCTACTCCTGCTCCTAGATTCTATGTTTCTATGTTTCTATGTAGGATGCTTCCTGTGTCCTGGACAACCACATGTGCAGGCAGTGTCATCAGCTGGAGGAGCTCCTGGTTTCAGAGCTTAAGCAGCAGCTGGTATCACTGCAGTGCATCCGTGAGGCTGAGAGCTACGTGGATAGCACATTTCAGGAGGTGGTCACCCCGCAGCATAAGAGTGTGCAGGCAGAGAGGGAATGGGTGACCGTCAGACAGACAAGGAGGACCAGGCAGGTAGTGCAGGAATCCCCTGAGTGCATCTCACTCTCTAACCAGTATACTGGTGAGAGCGATGTTTCCTCTGGGGAGTACAGTAAAAGCTAAGTCCATGGCACCACAGGTGGCTCAGCTGTACAGGAGGAGGAAGATCGAGAAATCTTTAGTGATAGGAGATTTGATAGTTAAGGAAACAGACAGGTGTTTCTGCGGCCGCAGACGTGATTCCAGGATGGTATGTTGCCTCCCTGGTGGCAGGGTCAAGGATGTCACTGAGCGGCCGCAGAACGTTCTATGGGGGGAGGGTGAACAGCCAGAGGTCGTGGTCCATATCAGTATCAATGACATAGGTAGAAAGAGGGATGAGGTTCTGCAGGCAGATTTTAGGGAGCTAGGAAAGAGATTAAAAAGCAAGACCTCAAAGGTAGCAATCTCCGGATTACTCTCGGTGCCACGCGTGAGTGAGTATAGAAATAGGAGGATGGTGCAGATGAATGCGTGGCTGGAGAGATGGTGCAGGAGGGAGGGCTTTAGATTCCTGGGACATTGGGACTGGTTCTGGGGGAGGTGGGGCCTGTAGAGGCCGGACGGGTTGCACATCAACAGAGCTGGGACCAATGTCCTCGCATGGGGGTCTGCTAGTGCTGTTGGGAGGGTTTAGACTAATTTGGCAGGGGGGTGGACACCAGGATGTAGCATTAGAAAGGAGAAACAAGGTACACAAAGGATTGGGAGAGACAGATAACACTCGAGTAAGAAATAGTACGGTATTAGGTGGAGTCAGACCAAGAGAGAATACAAGAAGGTCTAAGATAGGTTTACAGTGCATGTGTGTAAATGCACGAAGTGTGGTAAATAAGGTTGGTGAGTTGCAAGAGCAAATAGACACAGGGGAATATGATGTTGTGGCGATAACGGAGACCTGGCTCAAAAAAAGCCAGGATTGGGTACTAAATATTCCTGGATATAAGATGTTCAGGAAAGATAGGGAAGGAAAGAAAGGAGGTGGCGTGGCAATATTGATTAAGGAGAATATTACAGTGCTGGAGAGGGAGGATGTCCTGGAGGGGTCAAAAACAGAATCTATTTGGTTAGAGTTGAGAAACAATAGAGGTGCCATTACACTACAGGAAACTTTCGTTTATCCGGCATCGACGGGACCGGCGTGGTGCCGGTTTATCGAAAGTACCGGATAACGGAGAGTTATATCTACCGAGGCTATTTTTAACAAAGAAAAATAAATAAATCAAGAAATGTGCAGTATACAGTATTTGGGTACTCACCTACAGAATGTTGTGTTAAATGGATAGTGGAAGATGCTTGATTAAGTACAGTACTGCCAGTTGAGGGTAATCCATAACTCTTTAATTACTTAACAGTAAAACAAAACTTATAAACGACTGTCTACAGTACTGTAGTTGACTGTACACTTATTCCGAGTCATCTGGTTCATCAGAAATATCCGTATCTGTGCCAGCTGGGTCATCAGGATCATGCAGTTCCACCGATGCCACAGATTCTTCAGGCACTTCCGCTGCTGCGACTCTTTTGGAAGCTTTCTTAAACATGTTGCGGATGTCGGTTTGCTTAGTGGACTCTTGCCTTTTCTGTAGAAAGGTGGAATGCAGAATATGGAGTTGCATAACTTCTTGTGCAGTGTAGCAATTCTGCCTTTCAGCAAATTTGAGGATTGTAGAAAATCTGTCTGCAGCTTTAGCCCAAGAAATCTTCTCTTCTTCAGAAATCTCATCCTCTTCACTTTCCATCTCGCTTTCCTTTTCTTTCTTTGGATTCAAAACATTCTGAATTATTTCATCATCACTTAGCATATGCACAACACCAACTTCTCTATCTGCATCAACCCACTGCTCGATATCACTTTCACTGAGGTGACGTCGAGGGTTTGCTGGGCCTGCATTTTTCACCATTCCAGCCATTTCCATTATTGTACTCTTCTTGGGACGAACACTGAACCCATGAAATTCCTCCTCTGAAGAAGAACCTTCAGCAAACATTACAGAAGGCCACAATTTGCGCCAGGCTTGCCTCAGAGTGTGACCTTTCACCAATTTCCAGGAACATGCAACATTATAGATGGCATCTTTAATATTGTATTCCTTCTGCAAATCTTGAATATTCTCATCTTGGCTTAGCAGTTTACGTAGGAAGTCTTTCTTGTAATGACACTTCAGATTTTGGATAACGCCCTGGTCCATGGGTTGGATGAGAGAAGTTACATTTGGTGGCAAATAAATGGTGAAAATATTTCCCGAAACCAACTGGGATTCATGCGGATGGGCTCTGCAATTATCAAGCAATAAAATGCATTTGCTATCTTCAGGTTTCCCTATTTTGCAGAAATGTTCCCTCACAGATGGAACAAAAATATGATGGAACCAATCGGAGAAGATTTCCTTATCCATCCAAGCATTTTTTTGAGCTTTGTACTCAACAGGTAAGTGCCTCACATTTTTAAATGCACGGGGATTTTTATACTTCCCGATAACAAGAAGTTTAACCCGGTGTGATCCAGCGGCGTTCGCACATGTTAGCACGGTTACACGATCTTTATTTTTCTTGTAACCTGAAGCATTAGCCACACTAGCCCCAGCAAGCGTTGATTCTGGCAAAAACCTCCAAAACAAGCCAGTTTCATCGGCATTGTAGATCTGTGCTGGCGACAAATCATGTTGCTGCACAATCCGATTGAAATAATCGCAGTATTCTTCTGCGGCTTCGTGATCAGCTGATTTCTTCTCCCCGGAAATATCGAGTCGTCGTATCCCGTGCCGTAACTTGAAGCACATTAGCCATCCATCGGAGAAAGCACACTTGTCAGTGAGCTCCATCCTTTCGTAGAAATCCTTCGCTTTCTCGATTAGCATGGGTCCGGAAATTGGAACACCCTCTGAATGCTTAAGAGAAAACCATTCATAAAGCACGGTATCCAGCTCTTCAAGCTTAGGCTTACGAAGCGTACGCCGTTTCTCTACACTCTTGCATGTCTCCGAGCTTGAATAAAACTTGAGCAGCTTATCCTTCTGCGATTTGATGTCGTAGATTGTTGACGAACCGATTTTGAATTCATTCATAATGTTGATACGCTTCTCTCCCCTTTCTAGTCGTTGGCATATCTCGATTTTCTGTTTTAAAGTTAAGACCACTCTCTTCCTTTTGCTTGGACCAGCTTTTGGGAATTCCATAATGCAAGATGGGGGAGATAATTGCCGATGAAGATGGAAAGACACACAGAACAATGGTGGCTAGGAAGAGACTACCAGCAGCGTGGCAGACACACAGCAAAATGGTGTATCAGAAGAGACTACAGTACCAGCAGCGTGGCAGACACACAGCAAAATGGTGTATCAGAAGAGACTACAGTACCAGCAGCGTGGCAGACACACAGTAAAATGGTGTATCAGAAGAGACTACAGTACCAGCAGCGTGGGAGACACACAGCAAAATGGTGTATCAGAAGAGACTACCAGCATCGTGGGAGACACCCAGCAAAATGGCCGATCAGAAGAGACTCCAGGCAGCACGGGAGAATCTACTCCTGCTACTGCAATGTTTCGGACTTGCGACAGCGCCAGGAGGCCGAGTAGTGGCACTTTTGAAAAGTACCCCTACTGACTAAATCGGCGTTCGCGGACTCGGACTCGGACTCGGACTCGGGATCAGCAACATTGCCGGTTATTTGAGAGGAGTTTTCGGAGCACTCGGCGTTCGCGGAGACTCGACTGCGACTCGGCAACATTGCCGGTTATTTGAGAGGAGTTTTCGGAGGATGATTTTTGCCGGTTAAGCGAGAATTCCGGATATTTGGGTGCCGGATAAATGAAAGTTTCCTGTACTAGGTGTATTCTATAGGCCACCAACTAGTGGGAAGGGTATAGAGGAGCAAATTTGCAAGGAAATTACAGAGAGGTGCAAGAACTATAGAGTAGTGATAATGAGGGACTTCAATTATCCTAATATAGACTGGAATAGTAATAGTGTAAAGGGCAGAGAGGGGGAAGAATTTCTGAAGTGTGTTCAGGAGAACTGTCTTGATCAGTACGTTTCCGGCCCAACGAGGAAGGAGATAGATTTTTGGACTCTAGGGGAATCAAAGGATATGGAGATCGGGCGGGAAAGTGGAGTTGAGGTCGATGATCAGCCATGATCTTATTGAATGGCGGAGCAGGCTCGAGCGGCTGTATGGTCTACTCCTGCTCTTATTTCTTATGTTCTTATGTTCTTATGAGGCATTGCTGGATCTGGTTCTGGGGAAAGAGATGGGTCAAGTAGAGCAAGTGTCAGCAGGGGAACATTCAGGGAACAGTGATCATAGTATCATAAGGTTTAGATTAGCTATGGAAAGGACAGGGAGCAATCTAGAGTAAAAATACTTAATTGGAAGAAGGCCAATTTCAGTGGGTTGAGAACAAATCTGGCCCTGGTAAATTGGAATCAAAGATTGGCAGGCAAAACTGTAATTGAACAATGGGCTGCCTTTAAGGAGGAGATGGTTCGGGTACAGTCGAGGTACATTCCCACGAGGGGGAAAGGTAGGGCAACCAAAGCCAGAGCTCCCTGGATGATGAAAGAGATAGAGAGTAAGATGAAGCAGAAAAAACGGGTGTATGACAGATATTAGGTTGAGAATACAAGTGAGAATCAGGCTGAATATAGAAAGTTCAGAGGGGAAGTGAAAAAGGAAATAAATGGGGCAAAGAGAGAGTATGAGAATAGATTGACTGCTAACATAAAAGGGAATCCAAAAGTCTTCTATAGGCATATAAATAATAAACGGGAGGTAAGAGGAGGGCTGGGGCCGATTAGGGGCCAAAATGGAGACCTGCACATGGACGCAGAGGACATGGCTGAGGTACTAAATGAGTACTTTGCATCTGTCTTTACCAAGGAAGAAGATGCTACCAAAGTCATAGTGAAAGAGGAGGTAGTTGAGATACTGGATGTGATAAAAATTGATAGAGGAGGCACTAGAAAGGCTGGCTGTACTTAAAGTAGATAAGTCACCAGGACCGGATGGGATGCATCGTAGGATGCTGTGGGAAGTAACGGTGGAAATTGCAGAGGTACTGGCCATAATCTTCTAATCTTCCTTGGATATGGGGGTGGTGCCAGAGGACTGGACAATTGCAAATGTTACACCCTTGTTCAAAAAAGGGTGTAAGGATAAACCCAGCAACTACAGGCCAGTCAGTTTTACCTCGGTAGTGGAGAAGCTTTTAGGAATGATAATCCGGGACAAAATTACCAGTCACTTGGACAAGTGCGGATTAATTAAGGAAAGCCAGCATGGATTTGTTAAAGGCAAATCGTGTTTAACTAACTTGATTGAGTTTTTTGATGAGGTAGCAGAGAGGGTTGATGAGGGCAATGCAGTTGATGTAGTGTACATGGACTTCCAAAAGGCGTTTGATAAATTGCCACATAATAGGCTTGCCAGCAAAGTTGAAGCCCATGAAATAAAAGGGACAGTGGCAGCATGGATATGAAATTGGCTAAGTGACAGAAAACAGAGAGTAGCGGTAAACGGTTGTTTATCGGACTGAAGGAAGGTACACAGTGGGTCGGTACTAGGACCACTGCTTTTCTTGATATATATTAATGGCTTAGACTTGGGTGTACAAGGCACAATTTCAAAATTTGCGGATGACATAAAACTTGGAAGTATAGTGAACAGTGAGGAGGATAGTGATAGACTTCAAGAGGACATAGACAGGCTGGTGGAATGGGCGGACACGTGGCAGATGAAATTTAACGCAGAAAAGTGCAAAGTGATACATTTTGGTAGGAAGAACGAGGAGAGACAATATAAACTAAACTGTACAATTCTAAAGTGGGTGCATGAACAGAGAGACCTGCACAAATCATTGAAGGTGGCAGGGCAGGTTGAGAAAGCAGTTAAAAAAGCATGCGGGATCCTGAACTTCATAAATAGAGGCAGAGGGCTGGATTTTCTCAGCCCTGAGGAGGCGGGCATGGAGGCGGGACTGCCGGTAAAGTTGCAGAAAGTGGGGGCGGATGGCAAACCCACCCCCATCCCGCTTCCGTGCCCTTTTGCCAGGAGGCAGGAAGATGTGCTGCTTCGGGTCCCGTCTCCTGGAGGCGGGAAAGGGATTAAATCCTTTTAACTGCCTGTTAACAGGTAGTTAACAGGCAGAAAAAAGGATTAGTCCCATTTTACCTTTTCAGGTGAAGGCTTCCCGACCTCCGGGAACCCAGCCAGGTTGGAGGAGTCGAGTAGGAGGTCGGAGAGGGCCTGAAAGTAAGATGTAGAGGTGAGTGATGGGTGCTTGTGTGGAGTGGTAAGAATGTAAGGTGAGTGTTAAGTGTTAAAAAATGTTCACTTACCTTGGTTTCTGCCGACAGCCTTCATCCGCTCTGGATTGGGAGTCCCGACATCTTCCTTGTAGATTTCACAGACTGGCTGTTGGATCCTCCGAACCAACAGTCATCTGAAATCTACAAAGTAGAAAGGTTTGATGAGTCCTGAACACAAGGGCTCATCAAACTACACAGAAAGTCAGTGTTTGACAGCTTCACAGAGCTGTCAAACGCTGACATTTCTTCTTTCAAGAAGTCTTGACAGAAGGCACGTCAGATGTTGACGTGCTCTGTCAGTGACTTCCCCCTAATTGGCCTGCTGAGCCCGCAGGGCAGGCTTAACAAGGTCAATCAGGGGAAAATCCCGCTTGTTGGCAGAAGATGATGGAGGCGGAATATAGACCCGACAAGCAGCAGTCCCGCCTCCAACTCGTCTCCATTCACAAAATCCAGCCCAGAGAGTACAAAAGCAAGGAAGTTATGATGAACATTTATAAACACTGGTTCGGCCTCAACTGGAGTATTGTGTCCAATTCTGGTCACCGCACTTTAGGAAGGATGTGAAGGCCTTAGAGACGGTGCAGAAAAGATTTACAAGAATGGCTCCAGGGATGAGGGACTTCAGTGACGTGGATAGACAGGAGAAGCTGGGGTTGTTCTTCTTAGAGCAGAGAAGGTTGAGAGGAGATTTGATAGAGGTGTTCAAAATCATGAGGGGTCTAGACAGAGTCGATAGAGAGAAACTGTTCCCTTTGGCGGAAGGGTCAAGAACCAGAGGTCACAGATTTAAGGTGATTGACAGAAGAACCAAAGGCGTCATAAGGAAAAACTTTTTTACGCAGCGAGTGGTTAGGATCTGGAATGCACTGCCTGAAAGGGTGGTGGAGGCAGATTCAATCGTGGCTTTCAAAAGGGAGCTGGATAAGTAGCTGAAGGAAAAAAAATTAGCAGGGCTATGGAGAAAGGGCGGGGGAGTGGAACTAGCTGAAGTGCTCTTGCAGAGAGCTGGCATGGGCGCGACGGGTCGAATGGCCTCCTTCTGTGATGATACCATTATATGATTCTATGATTCTATGAATTCACCCAATGTAATTCACCCTCCTTCTCAGTCCTTCCTCTGTTTATTTCTCAATCCTTTAATCTCATTGGTTAAGGAGATACACTGTTGGTCCCAGTGTTCACCAAAGTCCCAGATGCCCTGTTATCCTTGCTGCGCCGTTATCCGCTCGCACTTCCAGCAACTTTGTGGGTAAATTTTTTTAAAACCTAAACGTGCACGAACAAGTCTTACTAACAAGACACGCTCCAGCAAAATCTGGCCCTTTAGGCCTCAAGAGCTGAACAAGGTAACACAGTAATGGAATGCGGTGGTTGTAATCAAAAATGTAATGGGGACTGTGAAGTTATCAATGAGACAATCTATCTTGGCTATACAACCCTCAAAGACCTGGAATCACTGTGAGTTGGGCAATGGAAACAGACATCTTACTTCAGTGGCCTCATTCCAGCCAGAAGAAAAATGCTCAGAGCTTTTTCCAGGTGTGAAGAACACCTCTGTCAAATGGGGTCATGTGACACCAGGCCATACTTCTGAGAACTTTCAGAATGTGTTTATGTTTTCTTTGGGATGTGTTTTCAGTACATTGCAGAATTTTACTTGGAGCTGGTGTATTTGGTTACTGCCTTTGTCCCTTCTGACACGGCGTGCTTGGGCAGATCATATATACTGATACTTGCTTTTCATTTTCAGATTGTCTTTTTTTAAACTGAATTCAAATTCTCAAACTGCCACGTTCTCTGGATTACTAGTCCAGTAACATAACCACAACATGACTATTTCACTCTGTTCAATGCTTTGAAATCAATGTGAGGTAACCTCTTTCCATTTTTCAGTGACTCCCTGCCATAACTCGCTTTCTGTCCTTTTCCTACTGTGCTAATATGCAAGCAGTCAGCCACATCTGTGCCAATGATGTCATACTACATGATTAATTACTGTTCTTTTCCCACGACGGTCCATCTCTGGGGTTGGAACAGAAAGGGATAGAGCAATGCAGAAGGAGGATCGTCACGGAAACAGTTTGACAGCTGGGCTTGAAAGAGGCCATTTCGCAATCAGGTTATTCTTGCTGAGCAGGAGAGCTGTTTGCCCATTTCCGCACGAAGCAGGTGTACCAGTGATCCCTCAGTAACTAGTTTTCTTCTCTCTTAGACTTTGCTGCACTGGATCGTCTGTTGCCTTTTATTCAGTTTTTAAATTGTGGCACGGTCGCACCTTTGAAAAAGGAACCAAAGGATTTTTGATACTTTTAGATTTGATCTTCGTTACCAGGACATATTTTGGAGATACTGATGCAAATAAAAAATCTGTAGCTCTACTTCAAATCTGTAGTTTTACTTCAAATCTGTACTACTAGTTAGAACATCGATGGGAATTATGTTGCATTTGGCATGGGAATGCCCCAATGTACATCCATGTTTAGTGGAGGTGGATGGATGCAATGGTCAAGATCCTGGAGGAATGAGCTACATAGATTATGTGACTTCATTGCTCATTTTTGTACATCATGGTGCTCTAGTATAAACCAGCGCAGAGTGAGCAAACCTTAGTTGAACAAGTGCAATTTTCAACCTTTTCAGAAGCTGCGTCCTGTTGTAATAGTAATTCTTCAGTCTCTTTGTACAAGAGAAATCTCGTTTTTATAATAGGTTTTAATTTTTTTCAAACAAATCAATCTGTAGCTTATTGTCGTTCCTAATGTGTGTTTATCTGGAGGAGTACTTATTACCTCAGTGCTTATGTAACCTTTGAGATCAGAGCCAGTTTGCAGTAGTGGTCTTGCAGAATAAGACTGTCAGTTGCCAAAAAGCAGAACAGAATGAACTTAAGTTTATTTTTTTGTTCGTGTAAACAGCAAAATGTCAGTATGAATAGAATGGGGTCCTCGGAGGCCGGTTAAGAGAATACCAGCACCCTCTGCTGGTGAAATTATACAAACCGCATCCTGAGGAATAGATTCCTGCCATCACATTCGTAGAATCCCCAGAAATCTCAACAAGACAGCTCAGAATAATCAATAGAACTTTGTTGCAATAGCAAGTAGACTGCTCGAGTAATTGTGAGTCTGCCTCATGCAATTGTAATTTAAACACCACACCCAAACCCCCATCTATTTTGAGGTTCTTGATATCCTTGGATCATAATATTTCCACTTCCTTCACTCCCATCTCTTTCTTCTCCATTTCTGTGTTCATCTATCATTCTGCTCATTTACAACTTTTCCCTGTCCCCTCTACTTAACTTTTTCTCTTAGTTCTTGTCACTTACCCTTTTTCTGTTTCCTTCTGACATTAAAAAAATTCTAACAGTGGATGGGGAGAGGCAACAGCATCAGGACAGGTGAGTCAGTGAGTCAGAGGCAACAGCATCAGAACAGGTGAGTCAGAGGCAACAGCATCAGGACAGGTGAGTCAGAGGCAACAGCATCAGGACAGGTGAGTCAGAGGCAACAGCATCAGGACAGGTGAGTCAGAGGCAACAGCATCAGGACAGGTGAGTCAGAGGCAGCAACATCAGGACAGGCAAGTTAGAGGCAGCAACATCAGGACAGGCGAGTTAGAGGCAGCAACATCAGGACAGGCGAGTTAGAGGCAGCAACATCAGGACAGGCGAGTTAGAGGCAGCAACATCAGGACAGGTGAGTTAGAGGCAGCAACATCAGGACAGGTGAGTCAGAGGCAGCAGCTGTGCAGTGTTCTCCCCCTCCAGCTGTGCAGTGTCTCCCCCTCCAGCTGTGCAGTGTCTCCCCCTCCAGCTGTGCAGTGTCTCCCCCTCCAGCTGTGCAGTGTCTCCCCCTCCAGCTGTGCAGTGTCTCCCCCTCCAGCTGTGCAGTGTCTCCCCCTCCAGCTGTGCAGTGTTCTCCCCCTCCAGCTGTGCAGTGTTCTCCCCCTCCAGCTGTGCAGTGTTCTCTTCTTCCAGCTGTGCAGTGTCTCCCCCTCCAGCTGTGCAGTGTCTCCCCCTCCAGCTGTGCAGCGTCTCCCCCTCCAGCTGTGCAGTGTTCTCCCCCTCCAGCTGCCTCAGGGATACTGCAGGTTCTGACTGAGGGGGAAAGTAGGCACGACTGGGAGCATAAGGCAGTAGTCAGCCCTCTGTGCTCCCATTGAAAGAGTCAACAGCAATGTCTGATTATTTTCTTTCCGCCACCAGTGGAGCGGCTTTTACTGACAGTTCTTTTTTTTTGAAGGTTAACACTTTTTAATTAAAGAAAGAAGGAAAGAAAGACAGACTGACTTGCACTTATACAGCACCTTTCATGACCTCAGGACATCCCAAAGTGCTTTACAGTCAATGAAGTACTTTTGAAGTAGTAGTCACTGTTGTAATGTAGGAAACATGGCAGCCAATTTGCACACAGCAAGGTCCCAGAAATGGCAATGACCAGCTCATCTGTTTTAGGTGTTGGTTGAGGAATAAATGTTGGCCAGGACACCGGAAAAACGCCCCTGCTCTTCTTTGAATAGTGCTGCGGGATCTTTTACGTCCACCCGAGAGGGCAGACGGGGCTTCAGTTTAACATCTCATCCGATGGTTCAATTCACAATTGGAATAGTTTTCTCTTAATCCAGAATTACTATAAATGCCAACCCGCAAAACTTAGAAAAGCTGACAAACAATCTTCAAAAAAAGGTGACAATTTAGAAAACAAAACAGCCCTGAATAAAAGCCTATGGCCAAACCTACTGCCTCTAGGGAACTGAATAATTAAAATTTGATTTTTATTACATTTGAATTCCAGATTGTTATTGGTGTTTTAGGATCACATTTCACAACTCAATTTGTTTTTCTGTGAATAGTGAAACCCAATGGCCTCACGTATGACATATGAAAAGAAATAGTTACAATGGGAATGCAGCGGGACGTGAACTTGTCGTTATTTAGGCTGCAACTATATCCAATATTCAATCACTTAAATTATAGAGAAAATACACAAAAGTATCATTTTTGCAGTGGTGGATTTAGAATTTTTGAAGGGGAAAGTGATAGTGCAAAATATATTTCCTGGAAGGGTCTGGGAGGGTATGCTGCCCCACCCCACTGAAATAAATTTTGTTTTTTGACTCTTTTTCGATGTATTAACCCACATTTAGAAGTGCACTATGATTCTAAATAATTGATTCTGGAAGAGTTAAACATTGCAATAAACATTCTCTCCTAGCCCCAGCCATTATCTCACTCTGAATCCTTTCAGTACCACCCTCACTGTAAATTACCAGGACGACGTTCTAGCTCACCTCGTGGCTTTCTGATCCACTAAAACGAAGAGCTGCCAACAGTGCAGAAAGGCTGCCACGACAGTGCCAATGCTGGCTCAGCAAATCCCTAACCAGAAGAGGCTGTTGTTTATCATTTGAAAGTGCGTCTACTTGCAGGAACATGCTAGTTGTGTGGAGACTGCTGGAATGGAAGCGGGATGTGCAGCAACATTAACTGCATATCCCGGGCTTTCCCTGTAACATCCTCCAAACATGCTTCATATCTGCAATCAGCCTCACAAGTAATAAATAAATGTCATATAATCAGTAGGAACCAATTTTCGCTGTGGATTGCAGAACTGCAATAAGTGTCAAGATCCTGGGCACCACTCCTGGAAAAACAATGGCAATTAAAGGAAGATAACAAGGCATTAATGTCTTTCTTTCTTTTTAAAAAATATTTTAAAAGGGTAAAGCACAGTTGCCAAATAACCCCTGTTCATGCTGATCACTGTGGACAGGGAGGGGCAGAAAAGCCAACTGTCTGCTCCCAAAGGGAGCAACTGTGCACTTGACAAGTTAATAAATTCATTAACCACCACTCAGTTGAAAAAGTAAAAAGAAAATGTTTTTCTGAGGCTTTCTAAATTGGGCAGGGGTGGGCAGCAAGTGTGTGACAGTAAAATGGTAACCAGTGGGCCCCCACACAATGGCTGGAGCTCCAGATACTCAGACTTAGAATCATAGAATTTTACAGCACAGAAGGAGGCCGTTCGACCCATTGCGCCTGTGCCGGCTCTTTGAAAGAACCATCCAATTAGTCCCACTCTCCTTCTCTTTCCCCATAGCACTGCAATTTTTTTCCCTTCAAGTATTTATCCAATTCCTTTGTGAATGTTACTATTGAATCTGCTTCCACCACCCTTGCATGCAGTGCATTCCAGATCATAACAATTCGCTGTGTAAAAAAATTCTCCTCATCTCACCTCATGTTCTTTTGCCTCTTTTTAATTTATTTATTTATCACCTCTCCAGCATAATCAACCCTCAATCTCAGTCAGATCACAGAAAACTAATATTCTATTCAGCAATTTGGATGTTCAATGGCGGGACTCTTATCCAAAATGCCCCTTGTGGTAGAACAGACCCTATCCATACGAGAGCAGCCTAGTGTGCAGAAAGACCCAGTGTGGACAGGGTGTCCTGAGCATGCCTGGTGCAGGTTGTCAGCTGTTGGAGACAGACAGAGGCTGGAGTGGCTCATCCGAAACAGGTATGAAACAGTGGCGATCAGGGGATTACTATAACCCATGGTTGGTTGACAGGCTTTCTAACACTAAATCTGCACACTAAATACTGCTTTTTTTTTTATTCGTTCATGGGATGTGGGCGTTGCTGGCAAGGCCAGCATTTATTGTCCATCCCTAATTGTCCTTGAGAAGGTGATGGTGAGCCGCCTTCTTGAACTGCTGCAGTCCGTGTGGTGAAGATACTCCCACAGTGCTGTTAGGGAGGGAGTTCCAGGATTTTGACCCAGCAACGATGAAGGAACGGCGATATACTTCCAAGTCAGGATGGTGTGTGACTTGGAGGGGAACTTGGAGGTGGTGGTGTTGCCATGCGCCTGCTGCCCTTGTCCTTCTAGGTGGTAGAGGTCGCGGGTTTGGGAGGTGCTGCCGAAGAAGCCTTGGCGAGTTGCTGCAGTGCATCTTGTAGATGGTACACACTGCAGCCACGGTACACCGGTGGTGGAGGGAGTGAATGTTTAAGGTGGTGGATGGGGTGCCAATTAAGCAGGCTGCTTTGTCCTGGATGGTGTCGAGCTTCTTGAGTGTTGTTGGAGCTGCACTCATCCAGGCAAGTGGAGAGTATTCCATCACACTCCTTACTTGTGCCTTGTAGATGGTGGAAAGGCTTTGGGGAGTCAGGAGGTGAGACACTTGCCACAGAATACCTAGCCTCTGACCTGCTCTTGTTGCCACAGTATTTATGTGGCTGGCCCAGTTAAGTTTCTGGTCAATGGAGACTCCCAGGATGTTCATGGTGGGGGTTTCGGCGATGGTAATGCTGTTAAATGTCAAGGGGCGGTGGTTAGACTCTCGCTTGTTGGAGATAGTCATTGCCTGGCACTTGTGTGGCGCGAATGTTACCTGCCACTTATCAGCCCAAGCTTGAATGTCTTCCAGGACTTGTTGCATACGGGCATAGACTGCTTCATTATCGGAGGAGTTGCAAATGGCACTGAACACTGTGCAGTCATCAGCGAACATCCCCACTTCTGACCTTATGATGGGGGGAAGGTCATTGATGAAGCAGCTGAAGATGGTTGGGCCTAGGACATGCCCTGAGGAACTCCTGCAGCGATGTCCTGTGGCTGAGATGATTGACCTCCAACCATCTTCCTTTGTGCTGGGTATGACTCCAGCCAGTGGAGAGTTTTCTGCCCAATTCCCATTGACTTCAGTTTTACTAGGGCTCCTTGATGCCACTCTTGGTCAAATGCTGCCTTGATGTCAAGGGCAGTCACTCTCACCTCACCTTTGGAATTCAGCTCCTTTGTCCATGTTTGGACCAAGGCTGTAATGAGGTCTGGAGCCGAGTGGTCCTGACGGAACCCAAACTGGGCATCAGTGAGCAGGTTATTGGTGAGTAAGTACCACTTGATAGCACTGTCGATGACACCTTCCATCACTTTGCTGATGATTGAAAGTAGACTGATGGGGCGGTAATTGGCCAGATTGGATTTGTCCTGCTTTTTGTGGACAGGACATACCTGGGCAGTTTTCCACATTGTCGGATAGATGCCAGTGTTGTGGCTGTACTGGAACAGCTAGTTCTGGAGCACAAGTCTTCAGCACGACAGCCGGGATGTTGTTGGGGCCCATAGCCTTTGCTGTATCTAGTGCATTCAGCCATTTCATGATATCACATGGAG
The DNA here is from genome assembly GCA_030390025.1 of Squalus acanthias. Taxonomy (NCBI): domain Eukaryota; kingdom Metazoa; phylum Chordata; class Chondrichthyes; order Squaliformes; family Squalidae; genus Squalus; species Squalus acanthias. Next base: position 46,561,768 of record CM059430.1, read on the forward strand.
TGAATCGAATTGGTTGAAGACTGGCTTCTGTAATGGTGGGGACCTAAGGAGAAGGCCGATATGGATCATCCACTCAGCACCTCTGGCTGAAGATGGTTGCAAACACTTCAGCCTTGTCTTTTGCACTCACGTGCTGGGCTCCACCATCATTGAGGATGGGGATATTCATGGAGCCTCCTCCTCCCGTTAGTTGTTTTATGGTCCACCACCATTCATGACAGGATGTGGCAGGACTGCAGAGCTTTGATCTGGTCCGTTAATTGTGGGATCTCTTAGCCTTGTCTATAGCATGCTGCTTCCACTTTTTCGCATGCATGTAGTCCTGTGTTGCAGCTTCCCCAGGTTGGCACCTCATTTTTAGGTACACCTGGTGCTGCTCCTGGCATGATCTTCTGCACTACTTATTGAACCAGGGTTGGTCCACAAAGATTTCAGCCAGTCTTCATAGTGAACAAGTGCTAAAATAGCTTCTAAACCCAAAAATATATAAATGAATGGCACATTTCATGGAGAAATAACGACAACTATTGGTCCAATGATTTATAGAAAGAGAGGAGAATATTGGGTCCACCTAACAGAAGGCCCGCAACTTTTGTGTGTTAAAATGATTGGCTTAAAATTGCGTAGAAATTAAACATTCTCAAAGGATTTTTTAGCAACGATGTTGAGAAATATGAAATTTGTTTGATTGACCTTAATAAGATGTCCATACCAAAGATCTGACAACCAAGGTGAAATGTGAAGATGTGCACCCAGCAGAAAAAAAGACTGCTGTTGAATAAAGAGAAACATTCATTTTTACTGACACAAGGTAGGTGGAGATCAAATAAAGTAATATTCTGGGAGGTTGCTGTGCATAGTGCCAATCACTGTATAATGATATCAGCCACAAACAATGGGCCGTATTTTGCGACCCCTACGGGTGCATACGAGGTGCACACGCGCCCATAAGGGCCGCGCAAGTTCCGGGTTTAGGCATGCGTAAGACCTGCTTCTACCAGCATAAGAGTTTTAAAAAAATAGAAAAATAAAATTTTATCACTCATTCATACATTAAAAACCCTGTCTGATAGGGTAACCTGTAAGTTTGGATAACTTTTAAATGCATATTATAGTTGCGTTAGAAGTCATGCTATTAAAATGTTACTGTAACTGCAAGGCATGATGGGCAGCTTGACCAAAACCAGGCCAAAGCATAGTGTCAGCATTTAACAGTAGCAGTTGTTGTAATAAAGTTTCTACACGAAACCTTGAATCAGGAACAATGAACAAAGATAATGGTAACTGGAGGCTGGATAAGATAAACAAAAACTGCAGAAATGCAGAAGTAAGGACCTTGGGTTCGGGACAGTTGAGATAGCAGAAGCATCTGTCAAAGCCTACATGCTAGACTCTATACCGGTTATGGAAGGGACATAGGCGTAGTCATTAACCAATCATATGGGCAGGGCTAACGGGTGAGCAACTGTTGGTAGTAGCCTTATCTTTGTCAAGTGTCGAGTTTCGCTTCCACTTGATTATGTATAAAAAGTTGCCACGACTGTTGTAAATTCGAGAGACTTTGGTGCGCTGAAGGCTCTCCCCTGCATGCTTGTAATAAAGTTTCTCTCATATCGCAGTCTACCCGTGACTCCGAGTGGTTTCTTTCCACAACACTGTCCAATAAGGTAAGTTTATTTTTAGCCCTGTTAAAACATATACATTTTTTTTAATTAAATTTTTGTTTGAAATATTTAATTCAATGGCATTTTAATTAACTTTAAATATGTAATTAAAAAAAATTAATTCATGTGTTTGTGTATTTTTTAAGTGATCCCCATTCATATGTATAGGAGTTCCGTACGTACGGGAAGCCTCCGATCGCAAATGTTGGGCCATTATATAGATGCTAATATCACTATGTAATATATTGTGGCACACAAACAAAGGGAGATTTTCTACTTCATTCATGAGCAGCCTGAGCCTGTTACTTTTTTTCCATTCATTTTAATTAGCGGAATACCTCCAGCCCTGTATACAATAAAATGTAACACTTGAGTGTAATTTTGTGCTCATGAAGCTGAGGGATGTGAGTTCTAGGGAATCAAACACTTTCTAATTCCCACAATGGGCCTCTCTGAGTGAGACTGGTCATTTTGTGCCACATTGTGCTGTGAACCCATCCACTCCAGGAACTGGATAGAAAGCTGACTTCACATAGACTCCTACAGCCGACAGACAGAGGAGACCCTCGTACCAACAGCCTGAGCTAGATTTGAATCTAAATTCCAGCGGTGAAAGATCAGCATCTATCCAACTGTACCGCATTGAATCCTACACTCAACAGTTTTAACCAAATAAAGTCCAAAGGCTTATCCAGTAGTTTTTAATAAACAATAACTTCAAATCAATCATTTATGGTGCCTGCTTTTATATCTTAACATCTGATTCATTCCCATTCTGGCCAACAGCTGAGTATTTAAATGAAGAACCCATCATCACAACTCAGAAGATGATGTAAGGCACCTTAGATGATTCATAGATTCATAGAGTTCCACAGCTCTGAAGGAAGCCACGGCACATCACACCAGTGTCTGCTCTCTGAAAGAGCTCTCCACTTAGTCCTATTCTCCTGCCCTTTCCCCATAAACTTTTTAAATTTGTCTTTTTTAAATATTTTCTTAAATTTGTCTTTTTCAAATATTTTCTTTTAAAGGAGATTATGAATTCTGTGTCCCCCATTGTTTCTGATAGGGAATTCTATGTCTCAACAACCCTCTGCATAACAAGTTCTCCTCTAGCTGGCCTTGTTCATCAAAGGGGCTGCTGAGCTGCCCCGCCACCACCCCCCCCCACCCCCCCCAACTCCTATTTCAACTGCTGGCCACCCATTTTTCGGGTGAAAAGGGGATGGCTGTGAGTTGAATTCCAACCTCTCCCACCCCCCTCTCCCCACCCGGCCCCCCACCAGCCCCATTAAACATGTCACAGGATAAGAGTTCCTCTGGGTGCCCTGTGTAATAATAGCGCTTACAATTTCTCTATAAGAATTGAACAGAGAAAATCTTTGCATTTATAATGTCTCCACATATAACACAATCAGCAGAATTCTTACCAACCACATTCATTCCAGGACCCTCCACTTGGCACATCAGATAAAGTTGTGATCATCGGAGAAGCTCTCTTCATGGTGATTTCTGCCCTCAACAGTATCCCATAGTACGTATTTTTATATAATTTGATATATTTCATATAATTTATACGTAGTATATATTTTTTATATAAATCCGGCCCAAGGTCTTCCCAGCTTACTTAACACAGCAATAGTTTGGAAGTCGAAGACAAATGTCTATAAGCCAGACGTGCCGGATCCAAGCAGTTACTTTAGACCTACCCCAACCTTAACTTTTACATTTATGCAGAGCAAATGTATTAACGTAAATTTATTCCCAAAGCCAGTTCTGCCTTTATCTATCTGCATATTTGTGACTGATTCCCTGATATTGTACTGCTTGTTTATTCTAAACGGGATAGCATGTCTATTAAAATGGTGGACAGCCATACGTTATAGATAGAAACATAGAAACATAGAATCTAGGAGCAGGAGTAGGCCATTCGGCCCGTCGAGCCTGCTCCACCATTCAATACGATCATGGCTGATCATCCAAATCCAGTACCCTGTCCCTGCTTTAATCCCCACAGTACACATATCCCACCCTACCCCCGTAACCCCACATATTTAATTCCCCCTAACATATCCCATCCTATCCCCATAACCCCACATATTTAATCCCCCCCTAACACTAAGGGTCAATTTTATCATAGCCAAATCAACCTAACCCGCACATTTTTGGACTGTGGGAGGAAACCGGAGCACCCGGAGGAAACCCACGCAGACACGGGGAGAATGTGCAAACTCCACACAGACAGTCACCCGAGGTCAGATTCGAACCCGGGTCTCTGGCGCTGTGAGGCACCAGTGCTAACCACTATGAACACGTTAAGCATTTAGTTGTTGATATCGCCAGTCATTTCTAGGCTATAGTTCATGATGAGCAAGGACAACCTGAAACCCAGCAGGCATGAACCCCTCAGTCTACTTTGCACTGCAGTGCGTGCTAAAATACTGTCCATGAGTGTACAGTTGTGAAACGAGCAGATATAGAGAAGGAGGGATTACAAGAGAGAGTGAATAAAAGACCAATGCAATTCCTTTGATGGCGAAATGATTGCTCCCTGAGCTACCAAAGGATAAGGGCTTGGACACATCAAAAGGAAACTGAAAATAGAGTAGTTAAATATAGCAAATGATAAAAGTGCTTCTATAATTATCATCACTTCCTATTGCTTTGATGTTTTGTTGGAATGTGGATGAGATGGAGCCTATATTTTATGTGCCAATAATATCAATGTTCAGGATTTTGGAATGTGATGAAGGCATTGTTTATTTTTATATCTGTAAAGTGGAGTTAGAGCATCATGCTCAGTAAATGACAACTGGGAGAAATACGGACAGGGATATTTTTAAGGATGGGGAGGCCTGAAGAAGAAAGTACGATAGAGCAGTAAGAGGTGACAGATGGGAAGAAATGCTGTATCTGAAATTTGAATCCAAAGTAATCCAAAAAGAACATAATTTGTAGATTTGAAAACTTTACGTTATTTCTGTATCAGTGCCACATTGGGGCTGTACCTGAGTTCCCTGGCAGTCAGCAGTGAATGATTTTTATTGCCCTTGGACAACCACGTTATTTGAGTGGGTGAGGGGCATCACAGCCTGCTCCTGATCATGGCCACGTGCACGCATTCTCCAGCTGGAGTCACAGGGTAGTAATCCGTATCAGGAATCCTAGCTGATTCTTTTTCTTTCCTCCACCTGAGAACATTTTGAGCAGAGTGTCTATTGACACCACTGTGTCAGCCAATGAGTTGGAGGCAGGGCAGGCCTTACGGCAGGACTCACAGCAATCAGTCTATTTGACAGCAAACAAAGTCTATTTACTCAGCAAACAGAGTCTATTTAAACAGCGGACTACAGCAAGCAGTCTACAGAGTCTATTTAAAAAGAGTCTCTGGGAACTACAGCAAACAGAACTCATGACCAAAACTACAGCAACGTCTCCCGATAAAAGCAGAGTGATTTCTCCAGCAAAATGCAGTGAGTGGAGGACAGTTACATACAAATTATGTGTGTAAATTATCTGTGGGAACGGTAGCATAGTGGTTATGTTACTGGACTAATGATCCATCAGACATGAGTTCAAATCCCACGACGACAGCTGGGGAATTTAAAATTCAGTTAATTAAATAAATCTAGTATCAGTAATGGAGATCATGAAACTATCGGATTGTCATAAAAACCCATCTGGTTCACTAATGTCCTTTAGGGAAGGAAATCTGCCATCCTTAACCTGGTCTGGCCCATATGTGACTCCAGACCCACAGCAATATGGTTGACTCTTAACTGCCCTCTGAAATGGCCTCAGTTGTTAAAAAACCGCTACGAAAAACACCAAGCATAAAGCCAGATGGACCACCTGGCATCGACCTCAGCACCAGCTATGGCACACCCAGCCCAGTCGACCCTGCAAAGTCCTCCTCACCAACATCTGGGGACTTGTGCCAAAATGGGGAGAGCTGTCCCACAGACTAGTCAAACAACAGCCTGACATAGTCATACTCACAGAATCATACCTTTCAGCCAATGTCCCAAACTCCTCCATCACCATCCCTGTCCCACCGGCAGGACAGACCCACCAGGGGTGGTGGCACAGTGGTATACAGTCGGGAAGGAGTGGCCCTGGGACTCCTCCATGTTGAACACCACTTGAAAGAAGCACTGAGAGTAGCAAGGGCACAGAATGTACTCTGGGTGGGGGACTTCAATATCCATCACCAAGAGTGGCTTGGTAACATCACTACTGACCGAGGCCTGCGACTTGAGGATGAGGATATTCATGGAGCCTCCTCCTCCCGTTAATTGTTTAATGGTCCACTACCATTCACAACTGGATCTGGCTGGAGTCATACCTAGCACAAAGGAAGGTGGTTGAAGGTCAATCATCACAGCCCCGGGACATTTCTCAGGGCAGTGTCCTAGGCCCAACCATCTTCAGCTGCTTCATCAAAGACCTTCCCTCTGTCAGAAGTGGGGATGTTCGCTGATGACTGCACAGTGTTCAGTGCCATTCACAACTGCTCAGATAATGAGGCAGTGCATGCAGCAAGACTTGGACGACATTCAGGCTTGGGCTGATAAGAGGCAGGTAACATTCGTGCCAGGCAATGACTATCTCCAAAAAGCGAGCATCTAACCACCGCCCCTTGACATTCAAAGGCATTACCATCGCCGAATCCCTCACCATCAATATCCTGGGGGGTCATCATTGACCAGAAACTTAACTGGACCAGCCACATAAATACTGTGGCAACAAGAGAAGGCCAGAGGCTGGGTATTCTGCGGCGAGTGTCTCACCTCCTGACCTCCCAAAGCCTTTCCACCATCTACAAGTCAGGAGTGTGATGGAATACTCTCCACTTGCCTGGATGGATGCAGCTCCAACAACACTCAAGAAGCTCGATACCATCCAAGACAAAGCAGCCTGCTTGATTGGCACCCCATCCACCACCTTAAACATTCACTCCCTCCACCACCGGTGTACCGTGGCTGCAGTGTATACCATCTACTAGATGCACTGCAGCAACTCGCCAAGGCTTCTTCAGCAGCACCTCCCAAACCCGCGACCTCTACCACCTAGAAGGTCAAGGGCAGCAGGCGCATGGGAACACCACCGCCTCCAAGTCACACACCATCCTGACTTGGAAGTATATCGCCGTTCCTTCATCGTCGCTGGGTCAAAACCCTGGAACTCCCTCCCTAACAGCACTGTGGGAGTATCTTCACCACACGGACGGCAGCGATTCAAGAAGGCAGCTCACCGCCACTTTCTCAAGGGCAACTAGGGATGGATAATAAATGCTGGCCTTGCCAGCGATGCCCACATCCCATGAATGAATAAAAAAAAAGTAAATCCCAGTCACTTACAGCACTGTGGTCTCCAGGTGTGATTGACAAAGAAATTACCCAATCATCTCCATTCTGGCCGGGAATAATAGTGTCACTAAATGCAGCCCATTTTGAGTGCCCCCACCACTGCCCAGCATAGATTAGCTAACTAAACAAGAGACTGAACCTGGGACCTGGCTCAGTGTCACACCTTACATTGCATTTGTCCACTGTCATAGGGAAGCCCAGTATTAACATATTTTATTGTCTTTGTGTATTTGTACTCATTGACTTATTTCAAAAAGAATGTAGCTGTCAGATTAAGACAGTGAAAAAAGGTTAAGGATGAGTAAAGTGCATTCAGTCCATCTACGCTCATCCCTCTAGCATTATAACTCACCCAGCCTGGCATCCACCTACACTTTGAATGTTCCTTAAAATATTAACTCCATTACGTTACCTGGTACCTTATTCCAAATGTTTATCACCTTTTGAGTAAGCAATATTCTTCTGGGCTCTGTTTAAATTTTCCTTTCACTAAGTTCAATTTAACTCTTCTTTTCCAACAGGCCTGACTTAGTCTGAAGTAATATTCTGTATTCACCTTCTCTAAACCGTTTAATTTTCTCCTTAGACCGAGGAGCTTAAGCTTCTCTAACCTTTCTTCACAGGTCATTCATTTTACACTTGTTGCTCTTTTTTGCACCTTCTCTGTTGCAGGTACGTCCCTTTTGAAGTGGGCTAACCAAAACTGTACACAGAATTCCAGTGAGGTCTGGCCAGTACATTATAAAGGCTCAGTATTATCTATATTGATGTATAGTCCATTGTTTTGGCTATTTGCTTTTTAAGTTACATCTCCATGTTAACTCAACATTGAAAATAAGTCGACTGGCACTCCCAGGTTCCTTTATTGTCATAGTAAGAGTCAATACCTCCACCTTCTGGCATTATGCATAAACAGGAGATGAGAAATATCACTTTTTTTTCCAAATCTCTTTGCATCCTGTTCAAAATGAACATACCATGTAGAGAAACAGGAAGATATTTTGTTCACAAATATATTTTGAAAATGTTGGTTCTTCGCAGTATCACTAACATACATGTGTTTCCTTCGTTCCGGTTTAAGGTGCTTTACAGTCAAAATTCAAAATAAACTGGAAAGAAACATTGGGCAGGTAAGACAATGGGCAAACAATTGGAAATGTTCAAACAGGAGAGGATTAGGGTACAAACTAAACATATTCCCACAAAAAATAAAAGGTGGTCCAGTAAAAGTTCCTTGGATGAGCTGAAAAATGAAAATGAAAAAGAGGCATATGACAAAACTGGGCAAAGTAATCAAGCAGAGTATAGAAAATACAGAAGGGAAAGAATAAAGGAGAGTAAAAAGGCTAAGAGAGTGTACAAAGATATACTGGTAGGTAACAAAGGAAATAGTAAAGGATTTTACAAATACATCAAAAGGAAAGGAATAAATTAAAGAAAGGGTAGAGCTGATTAGAGATGAAAAGGGAAATCTCCTCATGCAGGATGACGGAATGGATACTGAATACAGAGGAGTGCAATATTAGGAATGGAAGGGTGCAAGAGGAGGTGTAGTAGGATAACTGTACGTAAGGAAGTGATGCCGAAAAAGATTGATGGAACTCAAAGTGGAAAAACCGGGTCCTGATGGCATGAATCCTAACATGTTGAAAGAGGTTAGAGAAGAAATAGCAGAAGCTGTGATGACAGTCTTTCAAATATCCTTAGAAATGGAAGCTGGGGTACAGGACTGGGAATTTGTCGGGATAAACCGGGTAACTATATAGAGCAATCAGCCTAATATTAATAGTGAGTAAGCACAGAGGCCGGTGTCGGGAGCAACAGGAGAGAACAGTGAGTATTTAAACTCACTTTCGCGGGCTTTTTTTCAGAGGCCGGTGTCGGGAGCAACAGGAGAGAACAGTGAGTATTTAAACTCACTTTCGCGGGCTTTTTTTCAGAGGCCGGTGTCGGGAGCAACAGGAGAGTACAGTGAGTATTTAAACTCACTTTCACGGGCTTTTTTTCAGAGGCTTACCAATCTCGCAGACCGGCGGCGGCGTTCCAGAGACACGTCACGATTCAAAAAGTGATGCGGGCAAGTGGAAGAAGCTGATTGGGTGAGTAAGGCCAGGTGAGTGTTTATACTACTCTATAGTTTGACAGTTAAGGTTAATAGTTTATAAAGTTTAGAAGTTCCTAATTTTTGTGGTTATAGTTTCTAAGGTCTCTGTTGTGTAGCAAGGAGTGCTAGTAAACAAGGGCCCTTGAGTATATCATTTAATTGTAGGGTAATTAGTGGTATTGATTTGATTTAATTTAATTTAAATTAATTAAAGGGTAAGTCATGGCAGCACAGCTCGGCCCCGTGGCATGCTCCTCCTGCGCTATGTGGGAAATCAGGGACACTACCTGTATCCCTGACGACCATGTGTGCGGGAAGTGTATCCAGCTGCAGCTACTGGCAGACCGCATTGTGGCACTGGAGCTGCGAATGGATACATACTGGAGCATTCGCGATGCTGAGGACATCGTGGATAGCACGTTTTAATGAGTTGGTCACACCGCAGGTAAAGGCTGCACAGGCAGGAAGGGAATGGGTGACCACCAGGCAGAGTAGTAGGTGCAGGCAGGTAGTGCAGGGGTCCCCTGTGGCCATCCCCCTCTCAAACAGATATACTACTTTAGATATTGTTGAGGGAGATGATTTATCGGGGGAAGGCAGCAGCAGCCAACTTCCTGGCACCATGGGTGGTTCTGCCTCACAGGACGGGAGGAAAAAGAACGGGAGAGCTATACTGATAGGGGATTCTATTGTAAGGGGAATAGATAGGCGTTTCTGCGGACGCAAACGAGACTCCAGGATGGTATGTTGCCTCCCTGGTGCAAGGGTCAAGGATGTCTCGGGGCGGCTGCAGGGCATTCTGGAGGGGGAGGGTGAACAGCCAGTTGTCGTGGTGCATATAGGTACCAACATTATAGGTAAAAAACGGGATGAGGTCCTAAAAGCTGAATATAGGGAGTTAGGAGGTAAATTAAAAAATAGGACCTCAAAGGCAGTAATCTCAGGATTGCTACCAGTGCCACGTGCTAGTCAGAGTAGAAATAGAAAGATATTTCAGATGAATATGTGGCAAGAGGAAAGGTGCAAGGGGGAGGGATTCAAATTCCTGGGACATTGGAACCGGTTCTGGGGGAGGTGGGACCAGTACAAACTGGACGGTTTGCACCTGGGCGGGACCGGGACCAATGTCCTAGGGGGAGTGTTTGCTAGTGCTGTTGGGGAGGGTTTACACTAAAATGACAGGGGGTTGGGAACCTGTGCAGGGAGACAGAGGAAAGGGAAGCAAGGATAGAAACAAAAGACAGGAAGGAGAAAAGCAAAAGTAGAAGGCAGAGAAATCAAGGGTGTAAATCAAACAGGGCTACAGTAAATTATAATTCTAAAAGGACTAAGAGTGTTAAAAAAACAAGCCTGAAGGCTATGGGGGAGAAATTCAGTATCGCCTCATTTGGGGCGCAATTATCGGCAAGGGCGCAAAGATTAGCGCGTGGCGCTAATTATCACCACCGACTGCAAACTTGACTTTTAGCGACCCTGGAGGTGATTGGAGCACTAAATCAGGCGCTTCACACCTGTCTTAAGGCGCAAAGGCCGAGGAGCGAGGCGCTACCTCAGAGCGCTGGCGAAGCTCATGTAATGTCAGTCAGCAATGGAACACATACACAATGGCATGGGCCAGTTCTTAAAGGGGATGGTTAATCTTGCTTTCATTCCACATCCTGCTCATTGCAGCCTTGAATCTCGGCCTGGAGAGACCTGCACATCAAAGCTGCTGGAAAGAACAATGGAGAGTACCAGGCAAAGAGCTCAGAGTGCAGCCCCCACAGTCTCTTCTAAATCGATACAAGGAATGGCAAATCAAAATGAACCTGCAAAGTGCTGCTCAGTACCCAAAACTCCTTCACACAATGTTGAATCTCTCCAGAAGTCTATCTCTCTCTCTCTCAGAATGCGTAGTTCAAAAATGACACCAACAATAAAAGGCAGGAAGCGGTCACCTTTAAATTGCGCTCCCCCTTTCCCTTCATGACTGCAGAACGCTCCCCTCAACCTGTCGTTGCTAGCGTCAGGTGGTAAGGCAGGGGGCGCCACTCAATATCCGCTCCGGGGCGATACCGGGGCATTGCGCACTCGACTGACGTCACGATCTGCCGGCGCAGGAGATCGTGGCGGTAGTGTTTAGCGCCGCCGCAAAATGTCTAGTTAATTTCACGAGCGGCTCAAACTTCGCCGCGCCTGGGCGCTAGATGCTTTGCGCCCCATTAGCGCCCTCTTAAGGCGCTAACGGGAGGCGCAACCAACTGAATTTTTCCCCCTTTGTGTCTTAATGCGAGGAGCATTCGTAATAATGTGGATGAATTAGCTGTGCAAATAGATGTAAACGGATATGATATAATTGGGATTACGGAGACACGGCTCCAGGGTGAACAAGGCTGGGAATTCAACATCCAGGGGTATTCAATATTCAGGAAGGACAGGCAAAAAGGAAAAGGAGGTGGGGTAGCATTGCTGGTTAAAGAGGAGATTAACACAATAGTAAGGAAGGATATTAGATCTCATGATGTGGAATCTGTATGGGTAGAGCTGAGAAATACCATGGGTAAGAAAACGTTAGTGGGAGTTATATAAAGACCCCCAAACAGTAATGCTGAGGTTGGGGATGGCATTAAATGGGAAATTAGAGACGGGTGCAATAAGGGCACAGCAGTTATCATGGGTGACTTTAATCTACATATAGATTGGGCTAACCAAATTAGTAACAATACTGCGGAGGAGAAATTCCTAGAGTGTATACGGGATGGTTTCCTGGACCAATATGTCGAGGAACCAACTAGAGATCAAGCCATCTTAGACTGGGTATTATGTAATGAGAAAGGATTAATTAGCAATCTTGTTGTGCGAGGCCCCTTGGGGAGGAGCGATCATAATATGATAGAATTCTTCATTAAGATGGAGAGTGAAGTAGTTGACTCAGAGACTAGGGTCCTGAATTTAAATAAAGGAAACTACGATGGTATGAGGCGTGAGTTGGTTAGGATGGATTGGGGAGCATTACTTAAAGGGTTGATGGTGGATAGGCAATGGCAAACATTTAAAGATCGCATGGATGAACTAGAGAATTTGTTCATCCCTGTTTGGCATAAAAATAAAACAAAAAAGGTGACTCAACCGTGGCTAACAAGGGAAATTAGGGATAGCATAAGATCCAAGGAGAGGACATATAAACTGGCCAGAAAAAGCAGCAAACCTGAGGATTGGGAGCAGTTTAGGATTCAGCAAAGGAGGACAAAGGGATTAATTAAGAGGGGGAAAATAGAGTATGAGAGTAAGCTTTCAGGGAACATAAAAACTGACTGTAAAAGCTTCTATAGATATGTGAAGAGAAAAAGATTGGTGAAGTCAAGCATAGGTCCCTTGCAGTCAGAATCAGGGGAATTTATAATGGGGAACAAAGAAATGGTTGACCCATTAAATACATACTTTGGTTCTGTCTTCACAAAGGAGGACACAAATAACCTCCCAGAGATGTCGGGGAACATAGGGTCTAATGAGAGGGAGGAACTGAATGAAATCAGTAATTGTAGGGAAATAGTGTTAGGGAAATTGACGGGATTGAAGGCCGATAAATCCCCAGGGCCTGATAATCTACATCCTAGGGTACTTAAGGAAGTGGTCCTAGAAATAGTAGATGCATTGCTGGTCATCTTCCAAAATTCTATAGACTCTGGAACAGTTCCCATGGATTGGAGGGTAGCTAATGTAACCCCACTATTTAAAAAAGGTGGTAGGGAGAAAAAGGGGAATTATAGTCTGGTAAGCCTGACATCGGTAGTGGGGAAAATGCTAGAGTCCATTATAAAAGATGTAATAGCAGAGCACTTGGAAAACAGTGACAGGATCGGACAAAGTCAACATGGATTTACAAAAGGTAAATCATGCTTGACTAATCTACTGGAATTTTTTGAGGATGTAACTGATAGAATAGATAAGGGAGAACCAGTGGATGTGGTGTATTTGGACTTTCAGAAGGCTTTCGATAAGGCCCCGCATAAGAGATTAGCGTGCAAAGTTAAAGCACATGGGATTGGGGGTAAGGTACTGACTTGGATAGAGAACTGGTTGGCAGACAGGAAACAAAGAGTTGGAATAAATGGGTCTTTTTCCGGGTGGCAGGCAGTGACTAGTGGGATACTGCAGGGATCGGTGCTAGGACCCCAGCTATTCACAATATATATTAATGATCTAGACGAGGGAACTAGATGTAATATCTCCAAGTTTACAGATGACACAAAGCTGGGTGGGCATGTGTGCTGTGAGGAGGATGCAGAGAAACTCCAGTATGATTTGGACAGGTTGGGTGATTGGGCAGATGCATGGCAGATGCAGTATAATGTGGATAAATGCGAGGTTATCCACTTTGTTGGCAAAAACAGGAAGACAGATTATTATCTGAACGACAATAGATTGGGAAAAGGGGAAGTGCAACGAGACCTTGTGCACCAGTCGCTGAGGGTAAGCATGCAGGTGCAGCAGGCGGTGAAGAAGGCAAATGGTATGTTGGCCTTCATAGCGAGAGGATTCGAGTACAGGAGCAAGGATGTCTTGCTGCAGTTGTACAGGGCCTTGGTGAGACCATACCTTGAGTATTGTGTGCAGTTTTGGTCGCCTTATCTGAGGAAGGATGTTCTTGCCATGGAGAGAGTGCAGCGAAGATTCACCAGACTGATACCTGGGATGGCAGGAATGACGTATGAAGAGAGATTGGGTCGATTAAGCTTATATTCGCTAGAGTTTAGAAGAATGAGAGGGGATCTCATTGAAACTTATAAAATTCTAACAGGACTAGACAGACTAGATGCAGGAAGGATGTTCCCGATGGTGGGGGAGTCCAGAACCAGAGGTCACAGTCTAAGGATAAGGGGTAAGCCATTTAGGACTGAGATGAGGAGGAATTTCTTCACCCAGAGAGTGGTGAACCTGTGGAATTCTCTACCACAGAAGGCAGTTGAGGCCAGCTCATTAAATATATTCAAGAAGGAGTTAGATATGTTTCTTAAGGCTAAAGGGATCAAGGGATATGGGGAGAAAGCAGGGACAGGGTACTGAATTTGGATGATCAGCCATGATCTCATTAAATGGCGGAACAGGCTCGAGGGGCCAAATGGCCTACTCCTGCTCCTATCTTCTATGTTTGACCACTCGGGAGGTGCTCATCGAAGCGGGTGTTCCATTTCATGGTGGTCTGCTGCATCCTCCACATTGGGAACATTAAAATGGGGAATTTGATAAACAGAACAAAGTTATTTATTTGTTCACGATGTGGGTGTCGCTGGCAAGGCCAGCATTTATTGTCCATCTCTAGTTGCCCTTGAGAAGGTGGTGGTGAGCCGCCTTCTTGAACCGCTGCAGTCCATGTGGTGAAGGCACTCCCTCAGTGCTGACTTTGTTGTAGCGGTTTAAATCAACGGAGTGGCTTGCTAGAGGCCTTTTCAGAGTTAAGAGTCAACCACATTGCTGTGGGTCTGGAGTTACATATGGATCAGACTGAGTAAGGACAGCAGATTTCCTTTCCTAAAGGACATTAGTGAACCAGTTGGTTTTTCTGACAATCCTGTAGTTCATGGTCTAGTTTTTTAATTTAAATTTAAATTCCCCAGCTGCCATGGATGGGATTTGAACTCACGTCTCCAGATTATTAGTCTAGGCCTCTGGATTACTAGTCCAGTAACATAACCATAACTATGCTACCACACCCCTAAGTAACTGCATATATTAGTTGCATACAATGCCAGGTTTGAAACAGAGCCAAAAAGGCATGTCAAATATCAGCTTTTAGTTCTTCAATCCACAGTAGCACTTCTAACATAGCTCAGCCTTCCTGTTACGTTCCCTTTTCCAGTGCACTCAAGGAAGAGCAGGGCAGCAGTTAATACCAATTTATAGTGACAAAGCAGCCCTCCAATAAAAAATAGTCTCAGAGTGCTTTATAAGGGGAGGGGACGACAATGAGTTAGTGACAGACAAAGCATGGTCGAAAAGATAGGCTTACAACAAACTTTTGAAGGAAGTGGAAACGATAGCTATGCAGAGTGATTATGAAGTTTCACAACTCTTGCGTATTAAATGAAAAAGCAACTTCGGCTGGTTGAGCTGAGGGAGTTAGATGGGGTGGGGTGGAATCTTAACCCGCCAGGACGCGTAGGTTGGGGGCAGGTGGGAACGTAAAAATTGTAAAATTCTTAAACCCGACCCTAACCCGCCTCCACTTCCGGTTTTGCATTTGGCTGTCTGGGAGTAACCTGCTCGCTGGAGACAGGTCTACCATTATCACAGGTGGTGGATCATTATCACAGGCGGGTCAATCATTATCACAGATGGTGGATCATTATCACAGGCTAATGAGCCGAATTTCAATGATTTCAACAGGGATTTGCATTTAATGCCTCCAGCAAGGGATTTCCAGGCTTCGGGAAACTCGCCAGGAAATGGAAGCGAGATTGAGCGGCACTTCATGGGGTGTTTAAAGCTCTGATTGCCCGATATGAATAAAGACTCAGTGCTTCCAGCTGCTTTGTCAGTTCCCTCTGGCAAATGTTTTGCAGAGAGTTCTTGTGATCATAGACGTTTTTCAGAAATTTCAAGGCTTTCAAACGGACAATATCAGAATGGGGGGCACCATGGATGTTTTCAGTGGGGCATCGGACAAGGAAGACCATCCACCATCCACGGCAGCAACGTTGTGCTTTGGTGGGATCTGCATGTGCACAAGAGAGAGGTATACAAGAGAGATCTGGAGAACAGCAGAGAGGAGAGTAATAGATGGGCCGAGGTCACAGGAGACAACCCACGTGAGAGGGTCTACCGACAGAGGCTCAGCTTCCTTGACCTATCTGAAGAGCAGTGCTTCCGCAGGCTCAGATTGACACAGCAGGTGGTCGCAGGCATTTGCAGCCTCCTTCAAGAAAAGCTGCTCCCTGCTGGACCTGGTGGCCATGCATTCCTTGTCGCTGTGAAAGTCACCACTGCCCTCAACTTCTTTGCCTCTGGCTCCTTCCAGTGCACCATCTCGAGGGTCTCTCAGTCGGCTGCCCATAAATGTATAAGGCACGTCACGGGTGGGTTGTTTGCCAGTGTGTCGACTTACTTCGACTTCCTCTGTGACAATAGCCAGAATGAGCAGGCAGTCAGATTTGTGTCTCTGGCTGGCTTCCCACAGGTACAGGGTGCCATCGATTACATATACGTGGTGACCCGAGGACCACGAGAACAACCAGGAGGTTTTATAAACTGCAAGGGCTTTTATTCTGTCAATGTACAGCTGGTGTGCGACCACAAGAAGAGGTTCATGCAGGTGTGCGCCAGATTCCCCTGGGAGTGTCATGATGCTTTTATGCTGCGTCAGTCCAACATTCCAAACCTCTTTGTACCAAGAAACAGAATTAAAGGCTGGCTTGTAGGAGACACGTGATACCCCCTTCAAACTTGGCTCATGACAGCTGTGAGGAACCCCACAGGCGAGGCACAAAAGCGTTACAATGAGAACCACATGACCACCAAGTGTGTCATCGAGCAAGCCATTGGCATGTTGAAGATGCGCTTCAGGTGCCTAGATGGGGCTGGAGGCGCCCTTCAGCACTCGCCAACAAGGGTGTCCGGAATGATCGGGGCCATAATCTCAGCTGGGGCAGCATTGCAAATGGCCTAAGCATCCCTGAGTTGGGGAGGAGAAAACTGGCCAGGGTTCATGCTCCTACTTGCTATGTAGCAACCTCTCATGGAATGCAAATGTATTGGTGGCAGGTGAGAGCAAGTCCTGGTTTGGCTATGATCCCGCCTTCCTTCCCCTCCCCCACCTCCGCAGACTGAATGCCCTCCTAACACTAAAAGGCCATTTCTGTGATTCTGTGTAATCAGAGCTACACTACAGCCCTATCTCTGATCCAATGCTTCCTTTGAGCGCACCTTCAATCTGATAGCACGGGATTAACTCTTTTCTGTCTCGGTTCACAGATGTTGAATGCCACTTGTGTAAGGTGACCGGAACCTGTGGAATTTTACGCCATCAATGCTGCCAGGAGAGGGCAGAAAAGTAGCAGAGGAAAAAAGGGGAAGTAAAGCAAAAACTGCTGTAATAGCATTAGAAAGGAAATGGTGAAAATGGCATAAATTTTAATAACTGCTGGAATGAAACATCTTTATCATCTGAGTAAGTGTTAATTTTAAATTACACGATGCACACAAAAGTAGTCAATTTGTACAAATTTGTCAATAAGAAATTCAATAGGCAAATGCTTGTAATGCAGTATAGATGATTAATAATGTAACATTTATTTCTCATCTATTATACTGCAGGGCGAGTGATCTAGATATTTCTGCTGCATTATTTATATTATACACAATACATTTTTTGCAGTGCATAATCATGCAGGATGTGAATATAACCCGTCATTAACAATGCATTAAATGCTTACAGATCTTGGGTACTTTCCACTTTTGTGGTACTAACCCGTTCTATGGTACATTCATCTTTAGTGGACTGAGCCAATTGCTCAAACACCTTGGCTATTACTGAAGACCGAAAACCACTCCGCAAATTCCGGGCAGCAAATGCATAAAGTAGAGGGTTAATGCAGCTGCTGATGAAAGCTAAAGCTCCAGTAATGTATGATCCAACCTCAGAAATGTGTTCCAGAGTCTTCAATGGGTCTGAGTCTGACTCCACCATCAGGGAAGCAAATTCGACCAGGTTGATTACATGATAAGGAAGCCAACAGATTACAAAAGCTATTACAATGCTTAAAATTAGCACTTCAGATCTGTTTTTGCTCTTAAAAGTCATTTGGCCCACCCTTCTTGCAACAGATGCATAACAGATAGTGAGCACTGAAAAAGGAATTACAAATCCAACCAAGGTTTCCAATACAAGGCATGCAATTTGCTGGGCATTGGAATCATATTCACGACCTGAACATTGGGGGTGGTCATCGATAATTTGCACATTTTTAACTAAAATGATAGGAATGGCGAAGAGAAAAGCCAATGACCAAACAATAGCTACCACTTTGTAAACAAAGTCTTTCTTCCGCCATCGCTGTGAAGCGAATGGATAGATGACAGCCATGAAGCGGTCTATGCTCATCAGCGTGACGAAGAACACGCTGCCGTACAAATTGCAATAAATGAGGTAGCCCAGGACTTTGCACGAAGTTTCCCCAAAGACCCAGCTGTTCGTGATGGCATAAATCCACAGAGGCAACGTAATCAGGACAACCAAATCGGCAACTGCCAGGTTCAGGATCAGCACAACACTGGGCGGTCGTTGTTTCACCTTAGACAATATAACCCAGATGACGAGTGAATTCCCTGGAATTCCAACAAGGCACGTTACTCCAAGGACGAAGCTGGCTGCTATACCTTGTACTGAGTGATCTGTTCCATTGATATCGTTTGATAGCTCCATCCTTATTGTTAGCAACCCAGCTAGTAACACTTGAGGGTATTTTGTAAGAAGTCAGTTCCTCAATGAAACTTTCTAAACGAGTTGACAAACCCATATGATTTATCCTTTCAATGTCATGTGCTACGATTACAAAATACCAACATTAACCACGCACAAAGTTCTTTTCTTTCTGCCAACGGGCGGATTCAGGGATCTGGGGATTGGGAAACTGGAGATCCAACAATCTCACCCCTCTGGGACGCCCCATTTCCCCTGATTGGACTTAATGCCAAAATAAATTACCCTCACACATTAAAGTGCTTCATTTAGTATGTATTCTACATTCAAATGAAATGATTATGATGCTCTGAAGTATTTCTTGACCTTTAGATGGAAGTATTGCTCAGTGTTACTTGCACCCTTCATACCAGACAATAAAGGGAAGTCACGTGTGGGGAAGGCAGCTGTAACTGGGAACAAGCTTTTCTAGGTAGGTTTTTCATTTGTTTTTGGATGAGAACATGGAAGAAATGTTTCAGCTACTGGATAGCGAGCTGAATCATTGTTTGCAGTATCACAGAAAAGGACTGTAAGAAAATTATTTCCAAGGTTTCAGTAGAATAGGAAAATCCTTAGAGCAGAACAGATCTTGTGTTAGCTGTGGCTCAGTTAGTAGCATTTTGCCTCTGAGTCAGAAGGTTGTGGGTTCAAGTCCCACTCCAGGGATAAATCCACACATAAATCTAGGCTGACACTCCAGTGCAGTGCTGAGGGAGTGCTGCACTGTCAGAGGTGCCGTCTTTTGGATGAGATGTTAAACCGAGGCCCTGTCTCAGGTGGATGTAAAGGATCCTATGGCACGATTTTGAATAAGAGTAGGGGAGTTATCTCAGTGTCCTAGTCAATATTTAACCCTCAATCAACAACACTAAAAAAAACCAGATTATCTGGCCATTCTCACATTACTGTTTGTGGGAGCTTGCTGTGCACAAATTGGCTGCCATGTTTCCTACATTACAACAGTGAATACGCTTCAAAAAGTACTTAATTGGCTGTTAAGCGCTTTGGGATGTCCGGTGGTCATGAAAGGCGCTATATAAATGGAAGTCTTTCTTTCTGTCTGTAAAGTGGTTCTAATACCAACCTTTAACCCACCTCACAGGTACCATGGTGCCTCCCTGTAAGCTACACAGCCCAGTGTCATTTGCAACCCAATGTCAGATTAATGCTAGGGATTGCATTGATAGTACCTCAGTGGCAATATTTCATGGTACAAGTTGAAAGAAGGTATTTTGCTGTTACCTTATCCTGCACCTGCAGAAAGAAACTGTCTGGGCAATGTGGTAATAAAGTAAACCCAATTTATTGCACAGTTAAGGTGTCCATCGTATTTTTGTCCCATGCTTCCCCTTGACGATAACGCGGGACAGATTATCCTCTCCAATGCCTGAACTTAAACACTTATTAGAAATTCGGCCACAAACTGCTCATGATTTTCTGTCTATTACAACTAGCGGATGGGAAATTGTGGACCGCCCATGCCCAAATTTGCAATGGGAACTCCTGGCAGTCAAAACTTGTGCCAGGGCATTGAAGAGGAAAATCTGAGCCTGTTTGTTTTGTGTGTTCCACTTCCTAATCTTGTGCTCCTTCTAATTGCGTCTCCAGTGGCAGGAGTAAGTGAGGTGCTTGGCTGCTAGGTGTCACAGAAGCCTCTTGGTATTGAGGTGGCTTAGTCTGTACCATCTTGTGCTGGGTCATAAGATGTCCTTGCCACTGGTACTGCCACATCTGATGTTGAAATAGGTAGCTGGTCTTGTCCATCTTTTGGCATATGTTTTGTCATTTGGAGAGGCCGAATGTAGCATGCTGGGGGATTGGATGGAGGGAGGCATTACAAGTGCTTCACTCTCCTAATAGCTACCTGGAGTTGCCACACGCTCAATGGTGAACTGTAGTTCTGTTAAGCAGTCACAGAATCACAGAATCCCCACAGTGCAGATAGAGGCCATTTCAGCCCATCGAGCCTGCACCGACACATATCCCACCCTATCCCCGTAACCCCATGTATTTAATCCCCCTAACACTAAGGGTCAATTTATCATAGCCAAATCAACCTAACCCGCACATCTTTGGACTGTGGGAGGAAACTGGAGCACCCGGAGGAAACCCACGCAGACACGGGGAGAATGTGCAAACTCTACACAGATAGTCACCCGAGGCCAGATTCGAACCCGGGTCCCTGGCGCTGTGAGGCAACAGTGCTAACCACTATGCCACCATGTTGCCCATGCATGAGGGCATATTTGCAGGTGGTGTACTCCTTCACAGTCACCACCAGACCTTGCAGGGTGCTTTGTACACTTTCAGATAAGAACATAAGAAATAGGAGCAGGAGTAGGCCATTCGGCCCTTCGAGCCTGCTCCGCCATTCAATGAGATCATGGTTGATCTTCTGCCTCAACTCCATTCACCGGCCCTATCGCCTTATCCCTTGATGCCCTTACTAGTCAGAAATCTATTGACCTCTGTTCTGAATATACCCAATGACTGAGTTTCCACAGCCCCCAGGGGTAGAGAATTCCAAAGATTCATCACCCTCTGTGTGAAGAAATTTCTTCTCTTCTCAGTCCTGAATGGCCTACCCTTTATCTTGAGGCTGTGGCCCCTGGTTCTAGACTCCCCAGCCAATTGAAATATTCTCCCAGCATCCACCCTATCAAGCCCTGTAATAATTTTGTATGCTTCA
Organism: Squalus acanthias; assembly: GCA_030390025.1. Taxonomy (NCBI): domain Eukaryota; kingdom Metazoa; phylum Chordata; class Chondrichthyes; order Squaliformes; family Squalidae; genus Squalus; species Squalus acanthias. The sequence continues at coordinate 46,583,033 of CM059430.1, forward strand.
ATGAGATCCCCTCTCATTCTTCTGAATTCAAGAGAATACAGGCCTAGTTTACTCAATCTCTTCTCATATGACAGTCTCGCCATCCCAGGAATCAATCTTGTGAACCTTTGTTGCACTTCGTCTATGGCAAGTATATCCTTCCTTAGGTAAGGAGACCAAAATTGTACACAGTACTCCAGGTGTGGTCTCACCAAGGCCCTATATAATTGGCGTAAGACTTCTTTACTCCTGTACTCAAATCCTCTTGTAATGAAGGCCAGCATACCATTTGCCTTCCTAATGGCTTGCTGCACCTGCACATTCACTTTCAGTGACTCATGTACAAGGACACCCAGGTCCCTTTGAGCATCTGCATTCCCCAATCTTTCACCATTTAGGAAATAGCTGCCTTTCTGTTTTTTCTACCAAAGTGGATAACTTCACATTTATCCACATTATATTCCATCTGCCATGTTCTCACCCACTCACTGAGCCTGTCGAGATCCCCTTGAAGCCTCTTCACATCCTCTTCGCAACTGACACTGCCACCTAGCTTTGTATCATCAGCAAATTTGGAAATGTTACATTTAGTCCCCTCATCCAAATCAGATGAGTGCATAAAATCTTGGAGATCAGATAGCAGTGTTCTTTGATAACCAGGCCCTATGAGTTGGGCTAAGCAGCTGAGGAAGGACAATAGCTAGCCCTCCAAAAAGCAAGTCTTTGCTCTTCCACTGCCATCACCACCTTCTCATGCTCACTTGTGCTCTGTGCTTCATCAAGTGCTCCCTCCTCAAACTCATGACCTAAATCCCCAGGGTTCAATGTACCTGTGCTGATGCTTGCGAAGGGTGGGGTGAGCAGTGTAGGGTGGCGTGATGTGCTGGTTTCTTCGGAGGCATTGGGATCTGCAGCTGGTTCTTGGGGGATGCCTATGGATGCAGAAAAGGAACATATGTTAAAATATAGGCTGCATGGCAAACTTTCAAATATTAATTATGTTGCAATATACCAGAGTGTGGGGAGCTGCTGTGATCAAGTGAATGGGGTAGAAGAAAGAACATACGAAGGATGGTACTAGGCCTGAGATTGGGAGCGGCCTCTGACTCCACCCTCCCACTCCCTCTATGCAATGTTTTCCAGCAACACCTCTTCAAATACAGTCAATGGTTATTATGGGGCCCTCCTCCTGCTTCCTTCTGTTATGTACTGCCTTGGTCTGTAAACACTGAGCAGTGTTGAAATGTTGAAAGATTCTGGAGCACATAAAGGGACATAAGTGCCCATCCTGATGGGCATCATGCAGCTACAAGGAATTTTTATGTGTGAAGACCTTTTCAGATCTCAGTGTGCCAAGAGTTTCAGGAAATGTTGCCACTGCTACTTGTGCTCTTCTGGCGAATGGTGATGCATAGTAAGCATTCAGCAGTCTAAGATGGAGAAAATATTATACTATTGGTATACAATGGGGCAGAAATTCCGTTCCCTACGGGTGTGTATGCGCTGTGTACTCACCCGTAGGGCCAACGGAAATGCCGGTTTTAGGCATGCACCGCGCATGCGCTGGAAACCGGCATTTCCAATCTGTCAAGAAAGCTCTTGACAGATCCTCCGGCTGCCCGGGAGAAGGACCTCTGCGGGTGCAGAGTTCTGTTTTTTGGAGACCCTCCGCCCGCAGAAAACACTTACAATTCTTGGCCTGCTTTTACCAGGATAAGAGTTGAAAAAAAGTAAAAAAAAACATTTTCCACTGACTTATCATTTAAAAATACTTTAAGTTTATTTTTCGCCCCGTTAAAAACTTTAATCTTTTTTTCAAAAAATAAAATTTTTGTTTAAAATACTTAATTTATAGTAATTTAAAGTCATTTTAAAAATGTGATTTAAAAAAAAAATTTACTAAAGTTTTACTATGTTTTGGGGGTGATCTCTATTCATATATTTGACAGGTCTTCCTGTCAAATGTATGAAGGGAGATTCCCTTCTCTGATTGGTTCCCCATGGCCCACGTGATCCCAGGGACGCTGCGAACCGCCTGCGCCTCTGGGATACGTGGGCCCTGCGCACCGGCAGTTTGGAGAGGCCCAGCAACGGAACTCTGCGCCTCCCGGGAGCCCTCCGGTCCAGGCGCAGATTTTTCCAGACACAGCCCTCCGCCCGCGGGAGGCCTGCGAACGGAATTTCTGGGCCATTGCCTAGCTGGTTATTTCCTACTTTTTTTAAACTGCCTGCAGTTCCACGTTCTGGCTACTGTGGAGCAGTAGAGTCTTCTCAGCTCTGATTCACTGTCATGGTGGATTCCTACTGTTAGAATGTTACTTGCAAAACACTCCTTCACATAATGCTTACATTATGTTGTGGTTGCAGTGTATGCCTGTGTGACAGTAATTGAGTGACTAGGAAGCAAAGGAGAGAACAAGAGATGGATGGTACTAGCCCCCAGCTGGTGGGAGGCCTCCATCTTCATCCTGCCCAACTCTGTGTATGTGCTCATAACTGTTGCAGCACTCCCTCAGTCCTGCACTGAAGTGTCAGCCTAGATTATGCAAATGTTGAGGAAACACTAGTTATCCTTTAGTACTAAGCCATAGTGACCATTACTTTTGTGGAAAAAGTCGGCCTGATTACCCTAATGTCCTCATTTTCTTCCTCCCCCTTGAGCCTTTGTGATGTTGGCATTCAGCCATACCCGATGGTCTTATGATGTGTGGTCAGCACCAAGCCATGCAACTAGAGCGCTCACTAGCTCAGAACCAATCCCTGCTGGTTTTCATCCAGCAGCTTATAGCTGGGTAAACAAGCAGCAACAGGCTATGCAACAAGGTGTGTCCCTAGTGCAAGATACCATGGGATGTAAATCGGGTAGGTTCAACAATGGGCAGGCGATCCATTCTGCCAGGTTACTGCCCAGGTAATGAAGGCGAAAATGCTTATGGAGGGAGTCACAGCTCGCAGGGAGATTCTCTTCCCTTCCCATGGGCGGAAGAGACCTCCCCAGGAGATCAACGCAGTCTGGTTGCACATTGCACAGGAGGACACAAGCAGGGATGTCATCAGGAGTGCCAGGCTGCAGTGGCGCAAACCTTTCAATGATCTCAGTAGATCACGAAACGTTACTGCAATGCCACACTCAAACTCACCCTTCTGTGTCACTCATCACATCCCCATTAGTCTGCCTTCAATACCCTACTCCTGCACATCCTTACTCACACCAACTTACCTTGCACCACCACCCATCCCTCTCTATCTACATTATCACTTCCGCATCTCACTAGCCACCCCTCACACTTACCCTCATCCTACTGCAAGCATACCAACTAAGAACACACAAGGGTAGGCACTTGAGAGGTTTAGCCAATGTTCATATGAAGTTTCTGGAATGTGCTGTCATACAGTGAAATCTATATTTTCAACATTTCACCTTATTGGACAGACCTGTGCACACCTTGAGAAGTGTCTTACTGAGTTCCAGTGAATGTTGAGACATAACTTCCCCCACCCCGCTATAATGATGAGTGTGAATGGAATGGCTTGGACATTAAAGGGATGCTTTACGGTGTTGGTGTGGGATGGTGTCAACGTGGCGCAAGTGCAGCCTGCTCAATGTGCCATTAGTCCCAACATAACCATCAGAGAATTGCATTGTACTGTTCTGGCGATATAGCTGTACTATCTCTGTGATAAATGCATGGGTTGCTTCAAGTAAGACACACAAGGCAGCACCTATTTCTTTCCAGCCACCAGATGGTAATAACTCCTCCCCAGTTTTGCATAGCAATACCCAAGCATTTGTTTTGCTTCACAATATTGTCCAGACATTGAAAATGATAAGTCAACCATCACACTCTGCTCCCCTTCCAAGTCCGCCTCTGTCAAATCTCGTCTATGTATGTCTGTTTGGCTCAGTTGGTCGGACTCTCACCTCTGGGTTTCACGATTGTGGATTCAAGCCCCACTCTAGGACTTCGCCACATTTGCTAGATTGACAGCCCAAGACTGAGGAACTGCTGCAATACAAGAGTTGCTATCCTTCTGCTGAGACAGAGCTCTCCCTCAACTAATGGCCTGGAATTTCCTGAAAACGTGTGCCATAGTAATGGCGCATCTAATGTGCACGTCATTATTCTGGCACAGAAATTCCAGGAAATTATGGGGTGAGTGACATATGCCATTACTTACACCACGGCAAGATTACCTGGTCCATTTCTGCTGGTCCACTCCAACCATCACCAAAACCATAAAAAATGGATTATGAAAGCTTTGCACCCATTCAAAACAGTGGTGGTCGCGAATTTACTAGAATCGTGCTACTTTCATCACTGCTTGCAGGAGCACTGTTACAGAAAGCCGCTGGTGAGTCGCTACCAGTATTGCTCAGGGAGTGCCTTTCACTGATGCCTCTCTACCTCTCTTTCCTCCTTTAAGATGCTCCTTAAAACCTATCTCTTTGGCTAAGCTTTTGGTCACTTGTCCAAATATCTCCTTATGTGGCTCGGTGTCAATTTTTGACTGATTACGCTCCTGTGAAGCACCTTGGGACATTTTACGACGTTAAATGCAACAGCACCGATACAGCTCCACTCTCACTCAGACCTCACCGTCCTCGGCCACTTACACTGTTCCAATGAAGCTCAACGTAAGCTCGAGGAACAGCACCTCATCTTTTGATTAGGCACTTTACAGCCTTCTGGACTCAACATAGAGTTCAACAATTTCAGACCATAACCTCTGCCCCTATCCTTTTTTTCCATTTATTTTTATTGTTTTTCTCTCTCTCACATGGCAGCTGTCTTTCATTCTGCCAGTGCCATTTACACTTCATCTAGAGTCATCTTTTGTTTCTTAACTTGTCCCATTACCATCTCCTTTTGCCTTGCACCATCTCTTAATCTCTCTTAATGTCTCTTAATCTCTCCTGCCTTCCATCCTATCACAGACCTTCCCTTTTGTTCTTTCCTCCCCTCCCCCCTTTCCCTGCCCCTACACTTGCTTAAAATCTGTTACATCTCCAGCTTTTTCCAGGTCTGACGAAGGGTCATTGACCTGAAACGTTAACTCTGTTTCTCTCTCCACAGATGCTGCCTGACCTGCTGAGTATTTCCAGCATTTTCTGTTTTTATTTCAGATTTCCAGCATCTGCAGTATTTTGCTTTTGTATTAGTACCTATCTATTTGATGCTTTCAAAGAGGCTAAGGAGATTTGTCAGACAGAATCTTCCCCTTTAAAATCCGTTCTGGCTGTTTCTTATTAAGTTATTACTATTCAGGTTTTCCACCAGCTTATCTCAAGAATGGTTTCCATTATTTTGCCTATATTGGTCGTGTCTGACAAACTTGATTGAATTTTTTGAGGAGGTAACAAGGAGGGTAGATGAGGGTAGTGCGTTTGATGTAGTGTATATAGGCCTAGAAATTCACGTGGTCGGCTTGCCGCGGGGGTAAGGATCGCGCGCGCTCTTACCCACCGCGCCTGCCGTTGTGTTTTGGGCCCACAGGAACTTCTGGTCCCTGCCCTCTCCCAAGAGCCGGCGTGCAGTGCTTGCGTGTTCCAGGGGCGCAGTTAGTGCGATGCGACCCCTGGGATCACGTGGGCCATGGAGAGCCAATGGCAGCAGACCATCTTTCATTCATAGATTTGACAGGAGACTGTGAATTGAAATCGGCCCCAAAAGAACCTCAAATAAATTTTTTTTTAAAACCATCACATTTATAAAATAACTATAGTTAAATAAATTAACCACTTTAAACAAAAATTTTAATTTTTGAAAAAATTAAAATACTTTTTAAAAGTTATAAAAATAAGCTTACCTTTTTTTAAAGTATCTAAAAAAGATAAACCTGTTGAAAATTTTTTAAAATTATACTTAATTAACTACTTACCTTGTTCAAAAGGGGTCTTACACCTCCTTTTTACTAGCGTAGAATCTTCCATACTTACCCTCGCGTTGAAACCTGAAAAAAAATCTAAGTGTGCTGCGTGCGCGCAGCCTCCAGCGCGCATGCGGTTCACCTAGGAACCGCCCCCTTCACCATACCGGAAGTGCCGGTTTCCCGCGCATGCGCAGTGCATGCAGGAAACCGGCACTTCGGGAATGAATACGGGTGAGTACGCACTGAGTACTCACCCGAGAACGGCCGAATTTTTGGGCCATAGACTTTAGCAAGGCTTTTGATAAGGTTCCACATGGCAGACTGGTCACGAAGTTAAAAGCCCATGGGATCCAGGGCAAAGTGTCAAGTTGGATTCAAAACTGGCTCGGAGACAGGAAGCAGAGGGTAATGGTTGATGGGTGTTTTTGTGACTGGAAGGCTGTTTCCAGTGGGGTTCCACAGGGCTCAGTACTAGGTCCCTTGCTTTTTGTGGTATATATCAACGATCTAGACTTGAACATAGGGGGTATGATTAAGAAGTTTGCAGATGATACAAAAATCGGCTGTGTGGTTGATACTGAAGAAGAAAGCTGTAGACTGCAGGAAGATATCAATAAATTGGTCAGGTGGGCAGAACAGTGGCAAATGGAATTTAATCCGGAGAAGTGTGAGGTAATGCATTTGTGGAGGGCTAACAAGGAAAGGGAATACACATTAAATGGTAGGACACTGAGTAGTGTAGAGGAAAAAAGGGACCTTACAGTGCATGTCCACAGATCCCTGAAGGTAGCAGGCCAGGTAGATAAGGTGGTTAAGAAGGCATACGGAATGCTTGCCTTTATTAGCCGTGGCATAGAATACAAGAGCAGGGGGTTATGCTTCAGCTGTATAAAACACTAGTTAGGCCTCAGCTAGAGTACTGCGTGCAGTTCTGGTCACCACATTACAGAAAAGATGTGATTGCACTAGAGAGGGTACAGAGGAGATTTACAAGGATGTTGCCGGGAGTAGAGAATCTTAGCTATGAGGAAAGACTGGATAGGCTGGGTCTGTTTTCAGTGGAACAGAGGAGGCTGAGGGGAGACCTTATTGAGGTGTATAAAATTATGAGGGGCATAGACAAAGTGGATAGAAAGGACCTATTTCCCTTAGCAGAGGGGTCAAAAACCAGGGGGCACTGATTTAAAGTAATTGGTGGAAGGTTTAGAGGGGATTTGAGGGGAAATTTCTTCACCCAGAGGGTTGTGGGGGTCTGGAACTCACTGCCTGAAAGGGTGGTAGAGGCAGGAACCCTAACCACATTTAAAAAGTACTTGGATGTGCACTTGGGATGCTCTAACCTGCAGGGCTACGGACCAAGAGCTGGGAAGTGGGATTAGGCTGGATAGCTCTTTGTTGGCCGGCGCTGACACAATGGGCTGAAATGGCCTCCTTCCGTGCTGTAACTTTCTATGATTCTATGATTGATGTTAGGCTACTGTGCCTGTGGTCGGTCAGTTTTGTTGCCTTTTATTAAATAGAGACACCACATTAGCTTGCTTCTAATGCTGTGTGACCTCATTAGTGCCCAATAATTTCTCCCTGACAACAACCAGTGCCTCACATATTTCTCCTTAGTCACCTTCAGAACCCTACGATATGTGCAGCCGAGCTCATAGGGTTTGTTAGTCTTATGTCCCTTTAACTTGTCAAGCACCTTTTGTCACTCTCTCAAAATCCCCTACTGAAAAACAGTGGCGTTAATGCAATTCTCTTTAGTGAGTTTTTCCAAGAAATTAATTTTGAAAAGTGAAACATACATATTATGGCTTGATGATTTTTGTCTATGGTCTGTCCCTGTTTCACAATGATAATATTTTAAAAGCAGAACTGTAAAGCATTCTGTCAACTAGGATGTTTCACAACTTGGGAAACTTGCAATTTCACAATACATGCCACCATATGTGTCATGGTGTCTGAGACAAGTGTATAACTAATTAAAAATGTTGAAAACACAAGTCACAGCTGTAATTCTAGTGGTGTCTCTGGACTCTCCCTTGATATCATTTCTTAGGAATCAATGTTTATGGATTTCCAGCATCTGCAGTATTTTGCTATCGTATTAATGTTTATGTCTATTTGTTTATAGCAATTCAGTCTCACATTTGTCTCAATACTGAGCACTTATTCTCACTGAAGGACACCATGGGGGAGGGGGGGAGTGGATTTTCAACTTCCACCTGAAACTAGCGCAGTCGACAGAGCAGCCATGCCACCCGACAGAAGCTCACGTCGGGAAGCCCAAATTGTAGCCGGAAATCTGCGGGCACCAAACGGGTGCTACACTGGAGTTCGCCGGTTGTGGGAGGGTGGGAAATCAGTTGGCCTCAGCACTGATCTCGGGGGGTGGGGTCAAGTACAGGCCGGCAGCGGTCCACAGTGTTTTTATGGAACCAGGAGCACTGAACCTCCCCCCCCCCCAACCAAAAAAAAACCCTCTGGGTCTTCTGTAGAGCGGCTACCAGCAGTCCCTTCAAGGGTCACTGGTTCAGCTACTTACTACCTGGTACAAATAAGCGGGGCCTGTGTGGTGGATTTGTATCTGAAAATTGCAGTTGGGGCCCTACAACCGCCGTGGGACCCCAATTTGCATATGTTAGCAGCCTCCCTCCTGAAACAGGTGACCATGCTACTCACCCATTTATAAACCTGCTTGAAAACTGCATCAGGTGGGCCTTGGGTGCCTATGGGAAGACCGAGGGGCCTTTCTCCTTGATTTTCAACTGCCTGCCATATGTTTTCAGGTGAGATGTGGTGTAACACTGTCCATTGTAAACTTGACTGAATCTCCACTTGACTGAATCTAAAGTGACCAAATGTACCGACAAGCTTTGAGGGCAAGAGACTGCTTGGCTAAAACATTTGCAAAATAAGTGATGCGCTAGTACTTTTCCTTCAAAAGATAACCACGAGTCAACAACCTGCAAATGTGAAAATAACGACTCTCTCCAATCCTTGAATGTCTGGCCTTGGTTAACTAAGCGTTAAAACAGATAGGAAGTGAGAGAAAGAGGGAAACAACATTACCCACAGTGTGAAACATGAATGCTGTGGGCGAGTTGCCAAGCTTTGGGTTATAAGTGTTATTGGACACTGACTTTCGGGGCTGCAGTCGATGGTGACCTGGTCAGTTGCCAGTTAAAGCCGTACATCTAGTCATCGTTAAATTGACCTCTCATCTGGTGTTAGTACGTATGTGGTTTTGCTTATAATCACAGACCTTGCCTTTTGGCTTGCTTATTACCCCGGAGTTCTTTTTATCGACCTGGCGCGCCTCGAAACGCAGGGTCATTTTCCGCAGCACCCTGACCTCAGTATTGGTGATATCTTCTGGGTCAAAGTCAGCCATTGCGGCTTGCAAATAGGGCAGACTGTGGGAGATCAGTGTCCGCAACCAATGGTTACGCGGTTCTCTGTCAAGGTCTGCTCACCTTACCGCCCCTCCCATGGCTGCATTATAGATTGGCCATAACCTGTCAGCAAAAGTGGACTGTGGTGAAGAAGTAATCGTTATACCCCCGAGACATGGAGAAGCGTGGGTGGTAACACCTGCAGGACCTTATGACTTAGAAACACTAACGGCCAGGGTGCCCGAGAGGAATCAAACCTCAGTGCAGAATGTCAAGAGAGCTTGTGCTACCCACAAACATGATGGTGGAAGGGTGACAGGAGCAGAGGTGCATGTGAGGGGTGAGCCAATGTCCCGGCCCCAGAAACAGTATACGTTCCCCAAGGAAGCAGAGAGAGACTTCAAAAAAGCTGTTGCGTCCTTAGTAGAACAAGGGGTCCTGAGACCTATTGCGACGCATGTTAACTCTCCTGTTTGGCCAGTAAAGAAGCCAGACAATTCTTGGCCAATGACTGTAGATTACAGAGTCTTGAATAAAAACATCCCTGCTTGTGCCCCCACAGTAGCAGCTGTGATTGATTTAATCGGAAACATCCCCAGCTCTGCCCCTGTGTTCCCAGTATTGAACATATCTAATGGATTCTGGTCGATTCCCTTACACCCGGAGGACCGGTATAAGTTTGCTTTTACCTTTAAAGGTCAGCAGTATGCGTGGACTTGTTTGCCACAGGGATTCCACAATAGCCCATCTATTTTCCACCAGTGTATGGCTAACAGTCTATCAGAATTCAGTCAACCAGGTCAGCTTGTGCAGGATGTGGATGATTTACTGCTGTTCTCAGATAGCGAAGAGGAACATGAGGAATTACTGCAGGAATTGTTAGAATTGCTTGCAGCTCTAGGTTTCAAGGTAAACCCCAAGAAGGCACAGATAGGGCAAAGAGAGGTTCAGTTTCTTGGATTGACTCTTCAACCAGCGAAGCGCGATAGACGAAGCAAAGCGCAAAACTGTCCAGGAATTGCACGGCCCGGGTTCAATAGCTGCTCTCAGATCATTCCTGGGTCTGACAGGCTACTGTAGAGAATTTATTGAGAATTAGGCAGCGACGGTAGCTCCTTTGCTGAGATTACTCAGAAAGGGAGTGGAATGGGATTGGGATGAGCGCTGTGAGGAAGCTTTTGTAAAGTTGAAAAAGGATCTACAAACAGCCCCAGCATAGGGGGCCGTAGACCCTAAGAAGGACTTCTTTTTGGAAGTTGCGGCAACAGACGCCAGTCTGAGTGCTGTTTTAATGCAGGAAGTGAATGGGCGACTGAGAGCAGTTGCTTATGCTTCCAAAGTGCTATCTGAGGTGGAGAAGGGATACTCTACCTGTGAGCGGCACTTGCTGGCCACATTTTGGGCAGTGAAGCATTTTGCCACATTCACGGGGATCCAGCCCATCACTCTCCTTACCCACCACACGCCAACCCGCCTCCTGTTAGAAGGCCGAATTAAGAAGGGAACGGTGTCAAGCACTCGGGTAGCTACGTGGACCCTACAATTAGAAGGGATGAGCCTGAAAGTGAAACCGATAAGCGATCTGAAATTAGTACCCAACTTTATATATAAGGGGGAACCCCACACCTGTACAGTCGAGGGATGTGGGAAACAGAAGGCGGATTTAAATCTGGTATCCACCCTGAGGAGAGAGACATATATGTGGATGGGTCTAGTTTTGTGGAAAAGGGGGAATGTAAAACAGGGTGTGGAATTTACGACCCACAGAAAGGAATGGAAGTGGCGATTAAGTTACCCACCACTCTTAGTGCTCAGCAGGCAGAGTTAGCAGCCGGAACTTATGTGGTAACACATCCCACCGAATTTCCCCCACCCTATACGATCTGCTGTGACTCTATGTTTACATGTAATTCTTGCACAGAATATTTGGCGATTTGGGCTAGAAGAAGTTTTAAGTCAGCAGATGGCAAGCCACTGGTTACCGCGCCAATGCTGGCAACCATAGTGGAAGCCATAAGAAGGAGAGGCGAGGAATACCATATCCATAAGGTCAAAGCCCACTCTAAAGAACCCAGATGGGAGGGAAATAGGAAAGCAGACAAGCTTGCTAAAGTGGGAGCAGAGAGAGGGGTCCCGTGGGACCCGTATCAATCGGGAGTGGTAGCAGCCGTCACTCCGACTGAAACTATTCCACTTCCCCCTGATATCACAACAATACAGCTGACAGAGGTAGTGCTAAAAGCAGTCCTCAAGGAAAGAGAAGCAGGTCAGATTGTAGAAGGGCCTTATGGGGCCAAAGATGTAAACATCAGGGAAGGTATGTTGTTCAAAGGAGATAAGTAGATTGTACCTGAAGGATACAGGGAGGAATTCATGCAGCTAGCTCACGGAGGACCGGGGGCTGGACACCCCGGACCCGAAACGACCTGGAAACGGGTCGAAGAGGTAGGGTGGTGGCCTCATCTGAGGGAAGACGTGGAAGATTACTGTAAAACCTGGTTAGTGTGTGCTGCTAACAATCCTGACCCACATAAAAGAAAGTCTCCCCTCGGAAATACCCGTCGACCAGCGGGACCGTGACAGTGTGTCCAGATAGATTTTATCAGACCCCTGCCCACCACTAAGAAGGACAATAAATATTGTCTAGTCCTAATGGGACAATTTTACCAAGTGGGTCGAAGCTTTCCCGTGCAAGTCAGCCACAGCATTATGGACGGCCAAGACCCTAGTCAGGGAGGTATTTTCTAGATGGGGGCTTCCCCGAGTGGCAGAATCAGATCAAGGAAGTCATTTTACAGGTCAAGTAATGCAAGCCACCCTGAAATTGTTTGGAGTTGAAGGGAAATGGCAAGTGACCCACAAGGTCCCTTGCAGTCAGAAGCGGGGGAAGTTGTAATGGGGAACAAAGAAATGGCAGACCAATTAAATGCATATTTTGGTTCTGTCTTCACAAAGGAGGACACAAATAACCTCCCAGAGATGTTGGAGAACATACGGTCTGATGAAAGGGAGGAACTGAAAGAAATCAGTATTTGCAGGGAAATGGTGTTAGGGAAATTGACGGGATTGAAGGCCGATAAATCCCCAGGGCCTGATAATCTACATCCTAGGATACTTAAGGAAGTGGCCCTAGAAATAGTAGATGCATTGCTGATCATCTTCAAACATTCGATGGAATCTGGAACTGTACCCATGGATTGGAGGGTAGCTAATGTTACCCCACTATTCAAAAAGGGTGGTAGAGAGAAAGAGGGGAATTACAGACTGGTAAGCCTGACATCGGTAGTGGGGAAAATGCTAGAGTCCATTATCAAGGATGTAATAGCTGAGCACTTGAAAAACAGTGACAGGATCGGACAAAGTCAACATGGATTTACAAAAGGTAAATCGTGCTTGACTATTCTACTGGAATTTTTTGAGGATGTAACTGGGAAAATAGATAAGGGAGAACCAGTAGGTGTGGTGTATTTGGACTTTCAGAAGTCTTTCGATAAGGTCCCGCATAAGAGATTAGCGGGTAAAGTTAAGGCACATGGGATTGGGGGCAAGGTATTGACTTGGATAGAGAACTGGTTGGCGGACAGAAAGCAGAGAGTAGGAATTAATGGGTCTTTTTCCGAGTGGCAAGCAGTGACTAGTGGGGTACCGCAGGGATCGGTCCTTGGACCCCAGCTATTCACAATATACATTAATGATCTAGATAAGGGAACTAAATGTAATATCTCCAAGTTTGCAGATGACACAAAGCTGGGTGGGAGTGTGTGCTGCGAGGAGGATACCGAGAAACTCCAGGATGATTTGGACAGGTTGGGTGAGTGGGCAGAAGCGTGGCAGATGCAATATAACATGGATAAATGCGAGGTTATCCACTTTGGTGTCAAAAACAGAAAGGCAGAATATTATCTGAATGGCAATAGATTGGGAGAAGGGGAAGTGCAACGAGACCTGGGTGTCCTTGTGCACCAGTCGCTGAAAGTAAGCATGCAGGTGCAGCAGGCGGTGAAGAAGGCAAATGGTATGTTGGCCTTCATAACGAAAGGGTTTGAGTATAGGAACATGGATGTCCTGCTGCAGTTGTACAGGGCCTTGGTGAGACCACACCTTGAGTACTGTGTGCAGTTTTGGTCGCCTTATCTGAGGAAGGATGTTCTTGCCATGGAAGGAGTTCAGCGAAGATTCACAAGGCTGATACCTGGGATGGCAGGAATGACATATGAGGAGAGATTGGGTCGATTGGGCTTATACTCGCTGGAGTATAGAAGAATGAGAGGGGATCTCATCGAAACATATAAAATTCTGACAGGTCTGGACAAACTAGATGCAGGAAGAATGTTCCCGATGGTCGGAGAGTCCAGAACCAGGGGTCATAATCTAAGGATAACGGGTAAGCCATTTAGGACAGAAATGAGGAAGAATTTCTTCACCCAGAGAGTGGTGAACCTGTGGAATTCTCTACCACAGAAGGTAGTTGAGGCCAAGTCATTAAATATATTCAAGAATGAGTTAGATATATTTCTTAAAGCTAAAGGTATCAAGGGATATGGGGAGAAGGCAGGTACAGGGTACTGAGTTTGGATGATCAGCCATGATCTCATCGAATGGCGGAGCAGGCTCGAGGGGCCGAATGGCCTACTCCTGCCTTCTATCTATCTATCCACAGTCATCAGAGATTGTGGAAAGAATGAACCGCACGTTGAAGTCGGCCCTGCGAAAGGAATTAAACGAACAGCACACTAAGTGGGATGAGGTACTTCCCCTAATCCTTATGGGGATACCTAGTAACAAATCCAAAGGAATGGGTCACTCCCCTCATGAATTGGTAACGGGGAGACCCATGCGAACCCCCACACACCCGTTGGTCCCCACTCTGATTGATAAACAAATTGAAGAAGTCACTCGGGACAAATTCCTGAGCGACCTCACAGACTCACAGAATCCCCACAGTGCAGATAGAGGCCATTTTGGCCCATCGAGCCTGCACCGACACATATCCCACCCTATCCCCGTAACCCCACGTATTTAATCCCCCCTAACACTAAGGGTCAATTTATCATAGCCAAATCAACCTAACCCGCACATCTTTGGACTGTGGGAGGAAACCCATGCAGACACAGGGAGAATGTGCAAACTCCACACAGACAGTCACCCGGGGCCGGATTCGATCCCGGGTCCTTGGCGCTATGAGGCAACAGTGCTAACCACTATGCCACCGTGTTACCTGTGGGGAACTTTAAAGGAGCTGAACTTGAGAGCTGCCCACAACATTGGGAAGGCACACTAACGTAACCGATTACACCTGACTCCGAGTAAACCCCAGGAATGGGAGGTGGGAAGCCCGGTAATGGTACGAAACTATGCGAGGGTGGGAGTTTTCGAATCCCTCTACAAGGGACCGTATAACATTGTTGATAAAGCCAGTCCTATGGTATACGCGGTTCAGTTACCTAAGAAAATCAAATGGTTTCACATTAACTAGATGAAGCTTTTTCAGCCCACAAGCAGGTCAAGAAGACAGCAAGCCACGATCATTAGCATGGTGAGACTGACTCAGCCACTCCAATGGGATGATGGAGAAGGGGTGCCTAATGCAGCGCCCCCACCTGAGGCACCTCCGCGTGACGTGGTGCCTACCCAGGTACAGTATGGTGGTTACGATCTGAGGCAACGACCTCGGAAACAGCCAAGGCGGTCCAGTGAATAATCAGCGCAGAACCTAAAAGGCCAATGGTGGGAAGAAGGGAGGCAGGACTGGGAGTAACACTCCGTTTTGTTCCCCTCTTCCACAGGCCAGAACAGGGCAGAGAAAATGAGGAGGCTATTTTGGTTGCTGTGTGGCATAGCGCTCCATCTCGAAAGGGCAGGAGGAACACATGGGGAAGCATCCAGCGATTCAAGTTACGACAGTCAGATTACCATTGCCCCGTAACTCCGCCCCAAGGTATCGCTCGGGAGGTTACCCTCCGACCCATCAAGGGTACGTGCGACACAAGTTGTTCAGGAATAGTACGGGTAACCACATACGAAGAAGGGAGGGGAATATGTGTAAAGTGTAAGAGTGGGACTGTGAATCAGCCGCGTGTATGATTCATTCAGGCAAAGGTGGGTGACAATACTAGTTACTGCCAGATAGGGGATCCTTGGGGACATAATGGGAGCCCAACTCAATCGGAAGACAATGGGGAAACCATGTTGTGTTGGCCACGGTTGTGGCAAGAGCACAAGGGAATCTATGGATGCATAAACCCTTTGGGGACGCTATCAAACCTTACTTTTGTATCCGCAGAGCCGCTCTGTAGAGCTCCAGTCCACTAAATAGGTGGGAAAAATATTCAAGCAAATGGAATAGATGACAGGGGTCCCTACCAATGGTTTGTGGATGGGGAGGGAAGGACATGTGGGGGTTCGGAGGGTTGCCCACATTATCATGTGCTGGAATGTAAAAACAGAATAATACACACGGTGGACTTGAAAGTCTGTCCCAAACTTCCCCTCCCCCCACACACACAAATAAAACACAACCGCGGGAAGAACAACAGGAAACCCGGGCTGTCTGTCCCAAACACACTCTGGGGCCGACAAATGGGTTAGTGGTAATCCCAACTCGGATGATATTGTACCGTGATGTGCATCACGAAGTGGTGCCTGTGATCTGACCGAGGTGGGAATACCAGACTGGTGCAAACCAGGAACAGCGCGGTTATATGGGAGAATGGTGCGGGAATTAATAAAAGGATATTGGGAAAGAGCCAGCTCAATTTTGGCGGTATCAGACTTAGACCCATTATATCGCAAGGGCTCAGGAGATGGTAATGGATTTAACAATAACTTTGGGGAAAATACTGAGATCACTGAAGGAATCAACGTCGGTTATGGGGTTAAAAGGGACCATATCAGAACATGACGGGGTCTGATCAATGATGCAGCCACTGCTTTTAATACCGGAACCTCCCTCGTGAATAGCCTTGATTTGGCTGATTTGGATCAATCTGTAAAGGCAGTTAGAAATCGTCTAAAGGAAATTCTGAATAAAATGAATGGTCTGGAACAGGAGGAATTGGAGGACCAAATTATGATACATTCATCTGCAGGACGTGGTTAACTATTTAGAATCCCATGCTAAAAAGATAAACCAAATTTTAAAGGAGAATCTGAATGCCTCTAGTGAGGCCGCGTGAAATGATGTTTCTGTAATGTATGGATCCTGGTTAGTGGAACAAGTCCATGAAAACCTGCAGAGCATTGCTGAGGGGAAGCTTCCCTTGTGGATGACTGATCGACATCTGACGGCAATGTCCACTTATCAATTTACCATAATTATGTGCCAAATTAGGGATAGCATAAGATCCAAGGAGAGGGCATATAAATTGGCCAGAAAAAGCAGTAACCCTGAGGATTGGGAGCAGTTTAGGATTCAACAAAGGAGGACAAAGGGATAAATTAATAAGGGGAAAATAGAATATGAAAGAAAGCTTGCAGGGAACATAAAAACTGACTGTAAGAGCTTTTATAGATATGTGAAGAGAAAAAGATGAGTGAAATCAAGTGTAGGTCCCTTGCAGTCAGAAGCAGGGGAAGTTATAATGGGGAACAAAGAAATGGTGGTCCAATTAAATGCATATTTTGGTTCTTTCTTCACAAAGGAGGACACAAATAACCTCCCAGAGATGTTGGAGAACATACGGTCTGATGAAAGGGAGGAACTGAAAGAAATCAGTATTTGCAGGGAAATGGTGTTAGGGAAATTGACGGGATTGAAGGCCGATAAATCCCCAGGGCCTGATAATCTACATCCTAGGGTACTTAAGGAAGTGGCCCTAGAAATAGTAGATGCATTGCTGATCATCTTCCAACATTCGATGGAATCTGGAACTGTACCCGTGGATTGGAGGGTAGCTAATGTTACCCCACTATTCAAAAAGGGTGGTAGAGAGAAAGTGGGGAATTACAGACCGGTAAGCCTGACATCGGTAGTGGGGAAAATGCTAGAGTCCATTATAAAGGATGTAATAACTGAGCACTCGAAAAACAGTGACAGGATCGGACAAAGTCAACATGGATTTACAAAAGGTAAATCGTGCTTGACTAATCTACTGGACTTGTTTGAGGATGTAACTGGCAAAATAGATAAGGGAGAACCAGTAGATGTGGTGTATTTGGACTTTCAAAAGGCTTTCGATAAGGTCCCGCATAAGAGATTACCGTGTAAAGTTAAGGCACATGGGATTGTGGGCAAGGTATTGACTTGGATAGAGAACTAGTTGGCAGACAGAAAGCAGAGAGTAGGAATAAATGGGTCTTTTTCCGAGTGGCAGGCAGTGACTAGTGGGGTACCGCAGGGATCGGTCCTTGGACCCCAGCTATTCACAATATACATTAATGATCTAGATAAGGGAACTAAATGTAATATCTCCAAGTTTGCAGATGACACAAAGCTGGGTGGGAGTGTGTGCTGCGAGGAGGATACCGAGAAACTCCAGGATGATTTGGACAGGTTGGGTGAGTGGGCAGAAGCGTGGCAGATGCAATATAACGTGGATAAATGCGAGGTTATCCACTTTGGTGTCAAAAACAGAAAGGCAGATTATTATCTGAATAGCAATAGATTGGGAGAAGGGGAAGTGCAACGAGACCTGGGTGTCCTTGTGCACCAGTCGCTGAAGGTAAGCATGCAGGTGAAGAAGGCAAATGGTATGTTGGCCTTCATAGCGAAAGGGTTTGAGTATAGGAACAGGGATGTCCTGCTGCAGTTGTACAGGGCCTTGGTAAGACCACACCTTGAGTACTGTGTGCAGTTTTGGTCACCTTATCTGAGGAAGGATGTTCTTGCCATGGAAGGAGTTCAGCGAAGATTCGCAAGACTGATACCTGGGATGGCAGGAATGACATATGAGGAGAGATTGGGCCGATTGGGCTTATACTCGCTGGAGTATAGAAGAATGAGAGGGGATCTCATCGAAACATATAAAATTCTGACAGGTCTGGACAAACTAGATGCAGGAAGAATGTTCCCAATGGTCGGAGAGTCCAGAACCAGGGGTCATAATCTAAGGATAAGGGGTAAGCCATTTAGGACAGAAATGAGGAAGAATTTCTTCACCCAGAGAGTGGTGAACCTGTGGAATTCTCTACCACAGAAGGTAGTTGAGGCCAAGTCATTAAATATATTCAAGAATGAGTTAGATATATTTCTTAAAGCTAAAGGTATCAAGGGATATGGGGAGAAGGCAGGTACAGGGTACTGAGTTTGGATGATCAGCCATGATCTCATCGAATGGCGGAGCAGGCTCGAGAGGCCGAATGGCCTACTCCTGCTCCTATCTTCTATGTTTCTATGTAAGTCAGGGTGTTAGTACAGGTGTACCCGGTAAAACACGAATTTCATTTGCAGGAACAAAATGATATCAACTTATTAGGGATGGTATTGTATTATCCCATCCTGCACGAAAAGGCAACCCTAATTCCTCTATTCCGCATAGAGAATATAGGAGTACGTCAGGGAGACCACTTAGTAAGGTATGACAAACCCCCGCAGTATGTGACCCGGGTGGATGGGACCACTTGGGTTTGTATTCTGGTAATTACTTGTAACCTCTTGTTGATTTTTAAGAAAAAGAAGTTTCACAGATTCATTGGGTTTTGTGTTGTCTGTTCCATGGGTCTGAACTCTATAAATTGTCAGACAATCAGAACGTCTCACAGTGGACAGCTAGCAATTGAAAATCACCCCCATGATAAAGCACCGAACACACTGTGATTTCATACTAGACTCACATACAAGCAGTGACAGGGAGGAGAACTGTAACAAGAAAAATATGTTTGCAGAAAAGGGTTGAAAAAGAGAAGTCAAATGTGTGTGAAAAGTATTTATTAACTGTATAGTAACCATCGACTTGATTTGCTTTATCAATTAAGGATAGACCAGAAGATTGATACTCAACCTTCAGACTCATCCTTTAGCTCTAGTCTGACTTTCATGCAGTGAAACAATACACATATATACATTAATACATATAAAGATACACATTAACAATAACTGCAGTAATGATATATTAATGCTTTAATTTGTGGCAATATTTGTTATTTTAGCACCGGAACAAATACAGTGGAATGTATTAAAGAACAGCTTTGATTAGCTCAAATCTTGCTTGAGAACCATATACCTATATGTAGAAAATTATTCCCACTTACTAAGGTGGATCTCATTATATGCAAGATGTTTGCACAACACCACATCCCAGTTAAGTCCTATTAAAAGCGCATCATCTTCAAGAAAAAGCATTTACAAAGAGATAAAGCTAAATTACAGTGAAATGTACCTTTACATTACTTGCATGTGATGGCATCATAATAAAAATGAAACACAAAGCAACTTTGCCAAGCCAGGTTTTCCATGAAGGCAGTGCCCTTTTAAGATTACGTTTTAAGACAGTCATTCAGATAATGCTCATTTAAGATAAACCTTCTAATTTCCTAAATTTCTACTATCCCTTCATGACATGCAATTTGCACACATAAAAGAAAGAACAACTTGCATTTCTATAGTGTCTTTCATGACTTCAGGATGTCCCAAACAGCCAATAAAGTAGTTTTGAAATTTAGTCACTGTTGTAATGTATGAAACACCAGCAAATTTGTGCAAGGTCCCAAAAATAGCCATGAGATAAATGACCACATAATCTGTTTTAGTGATGTTGGTTGAGGGATAAATGTTGACCAGGAGAACTCAACTGCTCTTCTTCAAAATAATGCCATGGGATCTTTTACGTCTACCCGAGAGAGCAGACAGGGCCTTGGTTTACATCTCATCCAAAAGACAGCACTGCACTGATATATCAAGCTAGATTACATGCTTAAGTCTCTGGGAGTGGGACTTGAACCCACAACCATTTGGGACTGAGAGGTGAGAGTGCTAGCACTGAACCACAACTCACACATGCAGAGGTAAACTGCCTGAATTACCCTTTTAATGTCATTAGATGCCAGCAGCATGTCGAAAGAATGCTGCGTTGGAGTATTTATAAACCATTGCTGACGTATGGGGATTAACAATTTTATTCTGAGGAAATCTTCTCCACCGTGACAAAAAATCAGTATTCCGTGGATGCTCTGTTTTTCTTATTAATATTAAATTAAATAAAATAGCATATCAGATTATTTTTCTTTCTGCCAAATAGGGCTGGATTTTCTCAGCAGTGTCAGGATGGTGGCGGGAGAGCTGGTTGCCGGGTTTTGGTCCTGCTCCCGGCTGCAGCCACTCTGTCAAAGGGATTTTCCCTTGATTGGCCTTGTTAAGCCCGGCCTGCGGGCTTCCCGGCCAATTAACAGGAAGCGGGTCTGATGATGTCATTTGATGACACGTCATCAGCCGGTTTCCTTAAAGAGACCACGGCCAATTGAGTTTGACAGTTGTTCTGTCAGTGTTTTACAGCATTGAGGTGCTGCAAACACTGACAAGCACTGCACAGAGGTGGATGGTTGCACCCAGGCTCTTCAAAGACTCCCTCCATATGCTTATGGAAGGAGTCACAGTATGCAGGGAGGCTCTCTTCCCTTCCAGGGGTGGAAGAGACCTCCCCAGGACACCACGCAGCCTGGTTGCACATTGCACAGGAGGGGAAAAGCAGGGATGTCATCAGGAGTCCCTGGCTGAAGTGGTGCCAACCTTTCAATGATCTCAGTGGATCACGAAATGTAACTGCAAATCCACACTCAACCTCATCCTGCTGTGCCGCTCAACACATCCCCATCACTCTGCCTTCTATACCCTACCCCTGCACATCCTTACTCACACCAACTTATCTAGCACCTCCACCCATCCCTCTCTATCTACATTATCACTTCCCCATCTCACTAGCCACCCCTCACACTCACCCTCATCCTACTGCAAGCATACCAACTAACAGCACACAAGGCTAGGCACTTGAAAGGTTTAGCCAATGTTCATGTGAAGTTTCTGGTAATTTGTTGTCATACAGTGAAATCTTTATTTTCAACACTTCACCTTATTGGACAGATCTGTGCGCACCTTGAGAAGTGTCTTACTGAGTTCCAGTGAATGTTGAGACATATCTCCACCCCCCACCCCCCTGGCTATAGTGATGAGTGTGAATGGAACGGCTTGGACATTAAAGGGATGCTTTATGGTGCTGGTGTGGGGTGGTGTCAACCTGGCGCATCATGTGGCAGCCAGGGTGTACAGCGTCAAGTGAAGTAAATCTGGCCATGGTGTGGCCATCGCTGGCCTCCCGGGCAGCAATGTGGTCGAGTGCTGATGCCCTCTGTCCTGTGCAGCATCAGGTGATGGCGGAGAAGGTTGGTGATGTTGTTGGTGCTGCTGGTGTGCCTGGTGATGTTGGTGTTGGGGCTGATCGTGGAAGGAATCAGAGGAGCAAGTTGAGATAGTTTCAAGGGCACCGATATTGCTGCAATAGATGGCAGCTGCAGGTGAGATGACAGAAGCGATCTGTCAATGGTGAGAGAGGTTGTTCCAATGAGGTGGCACTGGACATACAGTTGCCTCTAAACACTTGCAAGCTAAAGAAATCTCTATATGTCTTACAAATGAAGTAACCAACAATTTCTGCGCTCTGAAACTGACCATCTGCAACATGGCATCCTTTACACCACTTCTGCAGCTGTCAGCTTATCAGCTACATCAGAGCAGACTCAACTCACGACAGGGTGAGCTGGCGTGTTCCCTGAGCAGCGGGTAACCCGTGGGGGAGAACATAAAATTGGAAGGAAGCCTCAAAATACCATTAAATTGGCTGTTAACAAGCCATTTAATAATCTAAATTATCTCCCCCGCCACTTGGTCAGCTCTCCGCTGACAGACCCAGCACCTGGGAGACTCGCGTGGAGGCGGGTTGACTGCGGGTTTCCTACCCACTGTCAAACTTTGCTATTTTGACAGCGGACCCGCCTCCAAACCGGCGCTCTGAGCGCCGGCAAAATCCAGCCCACGTGTATAAAAAGAATCTAGTACATTTACAAACACAACAAATGTTCTGTCGATGATTTCAATATTGAAGCAATAGAATTCACTATAATAAGTACGCCTTTACTTTAATATAAGGCAGCGGTTAATCTAATGTCAATAAAGCCTGGTTATATAGTTATATGGCTTCAATCTAACCGCATGTAAGTAGCTTAGCTCTACGCAAATTGCTCTATGCAACGCAGTAAGCAAATAAAAGGGAATCAGCAGTTTTTTAAAGTTAATTAAGAAGCATTTTCAAGAGAAGAACAGTCATAATGTTCTTATTCTTTACTTCTGCTTTCTAAAAGTCAGCATTAAGACTAGCCACGGCATGCATTTGTTTGTTATTTTTTATAATGTAGAAAATGAGCATGATTCATCATGCTGCAAGTTCAACTCACTATGAAAGTGATGTACCCATTCACAGTCTGGTCGTATGGTTTAGTATTGGACCTACAATCCAGTCCTGACTCTATGTGAAGTGTGACTGTTCTCTGTGCAACTTTTCCCATTTTCTTACAAGATAATAGACAGAACCCTTCTCAGTGGGACAGATGGCAGAGGACAGTTGAAAGAGCTGCACCCAGTTGGAAGATTATCATGGATTAGTTGTTTTTTTTTAGAATGCTTGTTTTCTATCTTTGGTGATATAATCATCAGTAATGGATTTATAATCGTGTGTAAGAATTAAATGAAGAAGTCTGTAATGATCAACTGTATGCAATGGTAACCTGGATTATATTAGACATGTAACCCTTTTGCTTATAATTAAAGTCTGTGAGTAAGCTGTAACCCAGACAGCCTGGGGTGAGAAAGAGGACTGCTATAGTCGAATAGGGAAGTTGTTGGGTGAATTAACGAAAGTTGGATATTAGCCAACAGTAAGGATGAGGTGTAGAGTGGAGCTAGCTTTGGGAACCAGGGTCAGTTATAGTTGCAACCGTGTTGGAATGTTATGATGTCTGGCAGTGAGCTAAAACTTAGGCCTTTCACAGGGGCATCAAGGGCTCAGTATCTCTACAGTATGGAGACATGTTCTTTTGTGTTGCCATAACTACCTCAGATATGAGTTTTGATGGTCAAAAACATGATGTAAGGGGGTCATAAGACCAGGATCTGAGTAAGCAAAGGTGCTGTGGACGTGGCATCTTTATGATTGGATTTTGGGAAATTGGGTTTAAGCCAATGAGTGGTTCAGTAAGACTCCATGGGGTAGAAATTAGGTCGCGCCCCATTTGGGGCGCAAATATCGTCCGGACGCAAATTTTAGCGCCTGGCGCTAATTATCAGCACTGACGGGAAACTTCACTTTTACCGCCCCGGGAGGTGAGTGGAGCGCTAAAGCAGGCGCTGCACACCTCTCTTAAGGCGCAAAGGCCGAGCAGTGAGGCGCTAACTCGGAGCGCTGGCGAAGCTCATGTAATGTCAGTCAGCAATGGAATACACACACAATGGCACGGGCCAGTTCTTAAAGGGGATGGTTAATCTTGCTTTCCATCCACATCCTGTTCATTGCTGCCTTGAATCTCGGCCTGGAGAGACTTGCACATCAAATGTGCTGGAAAGAACAATGGAGAGCACCAGGCAAAGAGCTCAGAGTGCAGCTCCCACGGTCTCTGCTAAATCGATACAAGGAATGGCAAATCAAAATGAACCTGCAAAGTGCTGCTCAGTTCCCAAAACTCCTTCACACAACGTTGAATCTCTCCAGAAGTCTCTCCCTCTCTCTCTCAGAATGCGTAGTTCAAAAATGCCACCAACAATAAAAGACAGGAAGAGGCCCCCTTTAAATAGCGCCCCCCCAGCCCCACAGCGATTGATAGCGTTCCAGTCTTCTGGTCGTTGGAAGCGCCAGGCGGTAAGGCAGGGGGCGCCACTCAATTTCCGCTACGGGGCGCCCCAAGGGCGTTGCACCATGGAATGACGTCACAATCTGCGCGCGCAGGTGGTCGCAGCGGTAAGTTTTAGCGCCGCCGCACAATCTCAAGTTAAGTTCTCGAGCGGCGCAAACATTGCTGCGCCCGGGCGTTAGCGGCTTTGCGCCCCATTAGCGCCCTCTTAAGGCGCTAACGGGTGGCGCAACCAAGTGAATTTTTACCCCCATAGGTTTTGAATAGAGTAAGGATATAAGAATGGGATCTCAACAGCCACAAAGGGTAAAAGATTTCAGAAAGGGTAGAAGATTTCAGGAAGAATCCAGGGGACACTCGAGAAACAGATGAGAGACCAGAGACAAGAGGCACAGGGTCCAGCCTACTCACAGTTGCGACTTCTACCCAGAGCATAACAGGGTAATATAAGTCTCCATTATACTCTGTAAACTGCTGCTCAAATACTGTAATGTATTAAGTCTTGCTTGTGCTGAATAAAGTTAAATCACTGTCACCAATATGGGTCAACTTCGAATCATTCGGAACCAGGGTCCCTCTGGGATCTTACACAGTCAGCAGAAGCACCCCAGCAATCAGGCAATCAAAGGCGTCCACTCTAGCTGCCATTGAAGGAAAGGCATGGCAACTATCAATGACTAGTAAGAGGGTAAAATTCTGTCGTTATTGTTAAAGAGCACACTTCTGAAGAGAAATCAATTTTATTTAAATATCCCTCCATTAGCAGAGCTGAACGTTGGCAGCACTAATGTAAGAATTTAAATATAATTAGTTACCTTGCAGTAAGATTCAACACTCCACTCCCAAGCATATAATAGTGGGGCTCCCTTGCTCTAGGTAGCGGAGTTTGGTTAACGCAACTGCCAAATGACGCACCGAGCAGAGAGAAGTTTGCCATCTGAAGGCAAAGCAAAACAGATGCCACGCCAGTGAAATGAGGGCTGCTGCCACATACTTGTACCATGTAGCCAGAGGAAAATCTCTGACTCAGACCTTTTCACCCTACCAGCAAGTGGTGGATGAACGGTAGCAAGCAACCTGAAGGGGACAACTGGCAAAGCTCGAAGGAAAAGATCATCAAAATTCCTCCGCAATCTTAATAATAATCTTAATTATCTAATAACTTTGCTGAAGATATCAGCTAGCAAATCAGTTAGGGCAAAGGATGTTTGAGAATAGCAATGGTGCAGCACATTGGGTGACCAGTGATTGGCACCACGGAGTGAGTGCTCCACACTACTCATTTCTCTATCTCAGCTGCATCATTGTGGGGAGGTTTCAACCCCAGATGGAAGGAGGGTGAATACACGGGCCACCCCCACACAGGCTCTCATGTAGGCCCAGAAGCCTCCTACTATCTTGGCAAAAGTTGCTACATGGCGGGGAGTTGGGGGAGGGGGGAGGGAGGGTGGGGGGGGGGGGGGAGAGAGACTGAGGGAATATTAAAATCAAAAAGGTACATTGTAGAAAAAAAGAAAACTTGACCAAGTTTTCTTCTGTTGAAAAAAACAAATGACAGTTTAAGTATCCTGTACAGAATACATCTCTTCCATAGTGACACTCGTGTCTTTTCTTGTGGTATCCGTAGATTCTTTTTTAAGAGAGTGGGTCAGCTGGTCAAATAACTTGGCCAGGGCTGATAGTCGAAAGCCACTGCGGATATTCCGAGCAGCAAATGCATAAAGTACAGGATTGACGCAGCTGTTGATGAAAGCTAAAGCTCCAGCAATCAAGAAGCCAAAATCATAGACTTCACTTAATGTTTCTGACATGGTTCGATTCGTCGTCTCAGTCATCAGTGCTATGACTGAAAGCACGTTTATAATGTGGTGAGGCACCCAGCAGATGAAAAACACAATCACTACGCTGCCAATCACCACCCCCGTTCTGTTTTGAGTATTGAAGGTCATGCGTTTTACTTTCCTCCCAACGCAAATGTAGCAAGCAGACAGCACCGAAAAGGGAAGTGCGAAAGAAACCACCACTTGCAACACCGTGCACAAGATTTCCTGCTCGTCGGTGTCGAATTCCATCGACATGCATTGCTGCCGCCCATCGGCATCGACATCCAGAACCTGGTACATCAGCACCGGAACCGCAAAGAGAAAAGCCAGAACCCAGACCACGAGCACCACCTTAACGACAACCTCATTTCTGCGCCATCGCTGCGTGGAAAACGGGTAGATGACAGCCATGAAACGCTCAACACTCATCACCGTGATGAGGAAGACACTGACATACATGTTGGCGTAGATGATGTAGCACAAGATTTTGCAAAACATTTCTCCAAAGGCCCAGCCGTGCACGAAAGCATAGATCCACAGAGGCAAGGTGATCAGAACAAGCACATCAGCTATTGCCAAGTTCAGGATCAGCACGACGGTGGGAGATCTCTGCCTCTGCATGGTGAAAAATATAATCCAGATGACTATTGCGTTCCCCGGGACTCCGAGGAGGAAAGCCAAGCTCAGGATGATGCTGGCCACTGCATTTTGTGCTACGAACGACTGATCCGTCCCGTTGTAACTCAACTCCATCCTAGCTGCCTTGAAATCCTCTCCAAACTAAGCAAACAGCTACTTTCATACTTTTCTTGTTGGGGCTACTTCCTCTTTTAATCTGAATCATTCTAAGCCACACGCAAGCTCTGACAACAGATCATCGACCTGAAACGTGGGGCTCGATTTTAATAGCCCTGAGGAGGCGGGTTTGGAGGCGGGTCTGTTGGGAAAATAGGAAAAAATGGCTTCAGACACACAACCCGCCTCCATCCCGCCCCCACCTGATTTTCTTGAGTGTCTGTTTAGCCGCTCCCAAACGAACCCATCTCCAACCGGTGGGACAGATAGTTAAGGCAGTTAACGGCCTGTTAACTGCCTTGCTAATCTTATTTTCATAGTGGTTTCACATTTTCCTGCTTCTGGCTTCTGTTTCCCGACTAGACAGAAACAGGCCAGGTTCAAGGAGACGAGTTGCTGGAGGACAGGATTTGTATTCATTGGTGGAGCGCTTTAAAAGCGCTCCTGAAACCTGGCTGACATTCAAATGCAACAACTTTGCTGTTGCAGGTATGGGATAACATTTTGCACATCTACTGACCTTCTGACTGTTCATGCTGACACCCATCTGCAGTGTGACCTGAATGGAATAATTTCAGGCCACTTCGACTGTGCTCTTGCAAGCTTGTTGCCTCAAATGAAATCTATAGCAAGGGGATGGGAAACATTTATGCCCTCTCATCCTGGTCCTCATAATTGGGGGAGTAGCAGCCGCGTGGCTCATAGAAACATAGAAGATAGGAGCAGGAGTAGGCCATTCAGCCCCTCGAGCCTGCTCCGCCATTCAATGAGATCATGGCTGATCATCCAAATTCAGTACCCTGTCCCTGCCTTCTCCCCATATCCCTTGATCCCTTTAGCTTTAAGAAATATATCTAACTCCTTCTTGAATATATTTAATGAATTGGCCTCTACTGCCTTCTGTGGTAGAGAATTCCACAGGTTCACCACTCTCTGGGTGAAGAAATTCCTCCTCATCTCAGTCCGAAATGGCTTACCCCTTATCCTTAGACTGTGACCCCTGGTTCTGGACTCCCCGGCCATCGGGAACATCCTTCCTGTATCTAGTCTGTCTAGTCCTGTTAGAATTTTATAAGTTTCAATGAGATCCCCTCTCATTCTTCTAAACTCCAGCGAGTATAAGCCCAATCGACCCAATCGCTCCTCATACGTCATTCCTGCCATCCCAGGTATCAGCCTGGTGAATCTTCGCTGCACTCCCTCCATGGCAAGAACATCCTTCCTCAGATAAGGCGACCAAAACTGCACACAATACTCAAGATGTGGTCTCACCAAGGCCCTGTATAACTGCAGCAAGACATCCTTGTTCCTGTACTCGAACCCTTTCGCTACCAAGGCCAACATACCATTTGCCTTCTTAACCGCCTGCTGCACCTGCATGCTTACCTTCAGCGACTGGTGCACAAGGACACCCAGGTCTCGTTGCACTTCCCCTTCTCCCAATCTATTGCCATTCAGCTAATAATCTGCCTTCCTGTTTTTGACACCAAAGTGGATAACCTCGCATTTATCCACATTATATTGCATCTACCATGCTTCTGCCCAATCACCCAACCTGTCCAAATCATACTGGAGTTTCTCGGCAACCTCCTCACGGCACACACTCCCACCCAGCTTTGTGTCGTCTGCAAACTTGGAGATATTACATCCAATTCCCTCGTCTAGATCATTAATATATATTGTGAATAGCTGGGGTCCTAGGACTGATCCCTGCGGTACCCCACTAGTCACTGCCTGCCACTCAGAAAAAAAACCATTTATTCCTACTCTTTGCTTTCTGTCTGCCAACCAGTTCTCTATCCAAGTCAATACCTTGCCCCCAATCCCATGTGCCTTAACTTTACACACTAATCTCTTATGCGGGACCTTATCGAAAGCCTTCTGAAAGTCCAAATACACCACATCCACTGGTTCTCCCTTTTCTATTTTGCCAGTTACATCCTCAAAAAATTCCAGTAGATTAGTCAAGCACAATTTACCTTTTGTAAATCCATGTTGACTTTGTCCGATCCTGTCACTGTTTTCCAAGTGCTCTGCTATTACATCTTTTATAATGGACTCTAGCATTTTCCCCACTACCGATGTCAGGCTTACCGGTCTATAATTCCCCGTTTTCTCTCTACCACCATTTTTGAATAGTGGGGTAACATTAGTTACCCTCCAGTCCATGGGTACTGTTCCAGAGTCTATAGAATTTTGGAAGATGACCAGCAATGCATCTACTATTTCTAGGACCACTTCCTTAAGTACCCTAGGATGTAGATTATCAGGCCCTGGGGATGTATCGGCCTTCAATCCCGTCAATTTCCCTAACACTATTTCCCTACAAATACTGATTTCTTTCAGTTCCTCCCTCTCATTAGATCCTATGTTCCCCAACATCTCTGGGAGGTTATTTGTGTCCTCCTTTGTGAAGACAGAACCAAAGTATGTATTTAATTGATCTGTCATTTCTTTGTTCCCCATTATAAATTCCCCTGATTCTGACTGCAAGGGACCTACGCTTGACTTCACCAATCTTTTTCTCTTTACATATCTATAAAAGCTTTTACAGTCAGTTTTTATGTTCCCTGCAAGCTTACTCTCATACTCTATTTTCCCCCTCTTAATTAATCCCTTTGTCCTTCATTGCTGAATCCTATACTGCTCCCAATCCTCAGGTTTTCTGCTTTTTCTGGCCAATTTATATGTCCTCTCCTTGGATCTTATGCTATCCCTAATTTCTTTTGTTAGCCACGGTTGAGTCACCTTTTTTGTTTTATTTTTATGCCAAACTGGGATGAACAAATTCTGTAGTTCATTCATGCGATCTTTGAATGTTTGCCATTGCCTATCCACCGTCAACCCTTTGAGTGACATTCCCCAATCAATCCTACCCAACTCACGCCTCATACCATCGTAGTTTCCTTTATTTAAATTCAGGACCCTAGTCTCTGAGTCAACTACTTCACTCTCCATCTTAATGAAGAATTCTATCATATTATGATCGCTCCGACCCAAGGGGCCTCGCACAACAAGATTGCTAATTAATCCTTTCTCATTACATAATACCCAATCTAAGATGGCCTCATCTCTAGTTGGTTCCTCGATATATTGGTCCAGGAAACCATCCCGTATACACTCTAGGAATTCCTCCTCCACAGTATTGTTACTAATTTGGTTAGCCCAATCTATATGTAGATTAAAGTCGCCCATGATAACTGCTGTGCTCTTATTGCACGCTTCTCTAATTTCCCTTTTAATGCCATCCCCAACCTCCGTATTACTGTTTGGGGGTCTATACACCACTCCCACTAGCGTTTTCTGCCCCTTGGTATTTCTCAGTTCTACCCATACAGATTCCACATCATCAGAGCTAATATCCTTCCTTACAATTGTGTTAATCCCCTCTTTAACCAGCAATGCTACCCCACCTCCTTTTCCTTTTTGCCTATCTTTCCTAAATATTGAATACCCCTGTATGTTGAGTTCCCAGCCTTGGTCACCCTGGAGCCATGTTTCCGTAATCCCAATCATATCATATTCGTTTACCTCTATTTGCGCAGCTAATTCATCCACCTTATTACGAATGCTCCTTGCATTAAGACACAAAGCCTTCAGGTTTGTTTTTTTAACGCTCTCAGACCTTTTAGAATTATTTACTGTGGCCATGTTTTATTTAAACCCTTGGGGGGAAAAATTCAGCTGCTTGCGCCTCCCGTTAGCGCCTTAAATGGGCGCTAATGGGGCGTAAAGCAGCTAACGCCCGGGCGCAGCGCCGCCCACGCCTCCCGAAAAATTTAGTGGGAGGTTAGCGGCGGCGGCAGCCGGTAGCGCCCTGTGGCGCTGCGCCGCCGGCGATGACGTCATCGCCGTGCGCAGCGCCCCGCTCGCGCCCCGGCCGTGATCTTCAGTCGCGCCCCCTGATTTACCGCCAGACGCTATGTCCGACGGGTTCAGGGGGGCGTACGTGCGGCCGGGGCGGCGATATTTAAAGGGGAGGTGGCAGGCGGCCATTTTTGTTGCTGGCCGCCTGCCAGCACCTGCCCCCGTTGCTGTCCCCGGCCCCCGTGAAGCCCCCCCACCGTGAAGTGCCGGCTGCGCTCCAAGAGCCCGGCACTTCTCTTGAGTGCCGGGCTCTTTTGCCGGCACTCCCGATCCCTGGGAGCCCAGCTGGGCCCCGGTTCGCGCTGCGCAAGGCCCCTCCCCTTTAAGAAGGGGAGGAAGGCCTGCAATACCGCGGCGCGACGTGCCGCAGCGCGTGGCGCTGCGGCACGTAACGCCAGGATATTCACTCGCAGCGCCCCAAGAGGGATGCGGGCTGCTTCCAGTTGCGCCCCGCTTCCCTCTTGGGGCGCAACCACTGAAGTTCCGGCGCGGGGCCGCTAATTTTTTCGGGGCGCTAAAAGTCGCGCCCCGGCGAGGTTAGCGCCCCAAATGGGGCGCGACTCAATTTTTACCCCTTGATTTCTCTGACTGACACCTGTGTTTTTTTCCTTCCTGACATTTGCTTCTATCCTTGTTTTCCTTTCCTCTGTCTCCCTGCTCAGGTTCCCAACCCCCTGCCATTTTAGTTTAAACCCTCCCCCAGAGCACTAGCAAACACTCCCCCAAGGACATTGGTCCCGGTCCTGCCCAGGTGCAAACCGTCCGATTTGTACTGGTCCCACCTCCCCCAGAACCGGTTCCAATGTCCCAGGAATTTGAATCCCTCCCCCTTGCACCATTCCTCTAGCCACGTATTCATCTGAAATATCCTTCTATTTCTACTCTGACTAGCACGTGGCACTGGTAGCAATCCTGAGATTACTACCTTTGAGGTCCTATTTTTAAATTTACCTCCTAACTCCCTATATTCAGCTTTTAGGACCTCATCCCGTTTTTTACTTATAACGTTGGTACCTATATGCACCACGACAACTGGCTGTTCACCCTCCCCTTCCAAAATGTTCTGCAGCCGCTCTGAGACATCCTTGACCCTTGCACCAGGGAGGCAACACACCATCCTGGAGTCTCGTTTGCGGCCACAGAAACGCCTATCTATTCCCCTTACAATAGAATCCCCTATCAGTATAGCTCTACCCCTCTTTTTCCTCCCGTCCTGTGCAGCAGAACCACCCCTGGTGCCAGGAAGTTGGCTGCTGCTGCCTTCCCTTGATAAGCCATCCCCCTCAACAGTATCCAAAGCGGTATATCTGTTTGAGAGGGGGATGTCCACAGGGGACTCCTGCACTATCTGCCTGCGCCTACTACTCTACCTGGTGGTCACCCATTACCTTTCTGCCTGTGCAACCTTTACCTGCGGTGTGACCAACTGGTTAAACATGCTATCCACGAGGTCCTCAGCATCGCAAATGCTCCAGTATGTATCCATTCGCAGCTCCAGCGCCACAGTGCGGTCTGCCAGTAGCTGCAGCTGGATACACTTCCTGCACACATGGTCGTCAGGGACACAGGCTCACCACATATCTTCCTGGGAAGAGGAGTATGAGGAGGATGAGGGGAACCTTGCATGCCCTGTTGTGACCAATGCAGCATCCCTCCAGTTCACTGCTGCCCAGCAACCAGGGTATATACACTGCCATGCCACACTACCATAAGCTTACTCTTCGACCATAGGTGGCCACCTTATGGCTCTGTAATGCAGGCGATACTTGTCCAACGTCAGACTTCATCTCTGCTATACCCTCTTATTTCCTATCACTGTTACCATCAGCATTACAAATGTAAGTCGCCCTGAGCCCTCAATGCACTTTTGCCATTTCCCAGAACACATAGGCCTCACAATCAACTGTTTGCCATAATTTTTCTTTAACACATGACAAAATATACCAACAACAGTCAGAAAAAAAGAAACATCACCCAAGTGAGTCCCCTTGTGACTATTGGTGCTTAATCTTTCTCTTACGCATGCTTCTATGTGGTGCTTCCCCTGTGGCTTCAGCAGATGTAGAGGCACCTTGCTGACTAGGATGCTGCGCCTGCTTAGATGCATTTGGCGGGCGTCCTCTGGGTTTGGGAGCCTGGGAGGGCTCTTCAACAGTCTGCTCTTCCTGCGGCTGTGCAGGGGCTGAAACGGCCATCTCAGTTGTCTCTGCAAAGTGGGTCTCTGATCGAGGGCTCCGCAGTGGCATGGTCGTGCGAGCGCTTTGAGAGGAGCCCACACTTCCTTCTGTCCTGCCAACAACATCCCCCTCATGGGTCAGCCGCACCTCAGTGCTGGCAAGTGGCAGGAGAGCACCTTGCTGCACTTCAGGGGGACCATGAGGACCTGTATCTGCACTGGCAGTCCTCCTCAAAAGGACGTCCATGAAGCTCTAGTCTCTCTGCTCAATAGCTGCCCACCGCTCCTCCAGAGATGACATTCTATTCTGAACAATCACCATGTTTTCCTGACTCTGGCGACTTATTTCCTCCATGGCCGTAGCCATCCTTTCCACTGAGGTAGCCATCCTTTCCACGGAGGTTGCCATCCTTTTCATGGAGCTTGCCATCCTATCCATGGTGGTGCGTTCATGCGCCACTGCCTCCACCACGGCAGTGCTGATGTTAGAGATGAACTCCTCCATTCTCTCCACACTCACACTAACCCTGGAGGCAATCCCTTTCAGAGACACCTGCACTTGTTCCTGTATTTCCCGAGATGCTCTTTTTCTGGATGGCCCAGAGGTACAGCGTCTGCATGAAGCTCAGCAGAGCTAGGAGAGTCCTGCAACCTCCACCGAGAACTCTCCACTGCTGTCGCTGTCTGCACCATCTGCTGATGCTCACTTGTGCGCTGTGATAGACCAGGTGGCAACACTACTCTAACTCGCGATGGCCCCACCGAGGTGTGCATTGCTGCGCTGGTGCTGGGTGTGCTGAGTCCTGGTGATGCTGGTCCCTTCAGAGGCTTCAGGTTCCTCTGAGGAGATGTCCGGGTCTTCGTCCTGGATCGTGGGGAGGGGGGCGCTCGATGGTCCTGTGGGAAAGTAAAGGCATGGTTTAGACATCTGATATTGATGTAGCAGACACATCCTTTTGAACAGATGATACAAAGTGATTCTCTATGAACATCATATTGCATTGCTTTCTGAGAGGGATGAAACTCTATTAGTGTGCTCGTCTCTCCACTGCCCACTTCCAGGTCCTCGCCACCTCCAAAATCTCGTTTGCTGCCTCCTCAGCACTGGTCAATGTTGCAAGGGTAGCTGTTCCTCCTCCAGTCATTGCTCTCTCCCTCTTATTGTGGGCTATCTTTTCCTGCAAGGAGGGACACAAGCGGTGTTTCAGCCACAGTGATGGAGTGAGTGTGATTAATCCCTACCATAGAAGCTTTGAGTGAGACGAAGATGGGATAAGGTGCCAAGAGGAAGGTAGCTCCCTGTGCGTTGTTAGTTGTTGTCACTGCATGACAGTGAGAGCGAGTCTCAGGGGTGCATCGGCAGGATACTGAAGTGATTCAGTGCAGAGACAGAGATGGATAGGAAAGGGTGCAAGGGAAGTAAGAGTAAGGTGGGATATGAAGGAGGAGGCTTACAAAGCAGAGTGCAGGTGATGAGAAGAGAAGGGAAGCAGAGTGAAGGCAAGTGTGATGGGATACTCACTTTTGATGTTCTCACAAGGTCATTAAACCTTTTGCGACACTGGATCCATGACCGTGCATAAATGCACCTTGCGCTCACCTCCTGAGCAATGCGCAGCCAGGCTGCCTTGGTCTGCTGAGAAGGCTTCTTCCGGCCATCAGGAGGGAAGAGAATCTCCCTGCGCCCTCTGACAGCATCCACAAGAACTTGGAGGGACTCATCACTAAAACGAGGAGCTGCATTACCTCTGGAAGAAGTCATAGCTTTGAAAAGAAGTGCAGGAAACCACAATGGAAAGGCTTAGGCTGGATGGCAGCTTTAAAAGCAGCTGCTATTATGACATCACCAGAGGCGGCCAGCCGACCCGATCCCACTCATTGGACCGGCCAGCGCGCCTCCATGAAATTAACAAGGTACTTCAATAAAAATCGCAACTCTGCAGCTGTTCCTGCCGGAAGTGGCTCCCGAACCCGCCCACCACGCAACCCGACTCCAACCCGCCTCGGGAATTAAAATTGAGCCCAACTCTGTTTCTCTCTCCACAGGTGCTGCCTGACCTGCTGGGTATTTCCAGCATTTTCTGTTTTTGTTTGCCATAATACCCTTGTGTTTTAAAGATGTTTGATGAAATTCCATACCTCAGTTAAAGCTGAAGATGCATAGACTTAATGGAAAGTAGATAGTTGAACTAAAGATTAGCTTGGGAGTCAAAAGGAGCAGGTAATGACAAATGCAAAATGCCGTAAATGGCAGTGTAAGTATACTATTTACTTCATGGAGGATTAAATCACTGTAGACTATTCAAAATAAGTCTTTAATTGGGCCATCATTGCATAGCTTTCCTTAAGTTGGCACCATACTATGAATTAATAATTAATATCTCTGTGTATCTCTGCCTAAAAGCCATTAGGTGGTAGTGTAAGCATGTTAAATGAGGAGTATTAGATATTTGACATTTTTCATGATATGCAGCATAGAATTCACTCTTATGGGCCTCGATATTAACCCCCCCCCCCCCCACCACCATGATGGGAGGGGGGGGGTTAAAAAGTGAAAAGCACGGAATGCGACCGCAACCCACCGTGCACGCGCCCTGCCGCCATTTTTACGCCGGTGGATAACGGGGCATCCGAGTGTCCCATCGTGGAGAGGCAGGATACTTATTACCATATTTAAATCGGGCTCCTACAGTGCAATTGGGAGCCCGATTTGAAGTTAACTGTTCCCAGAGGTTGGAAAACTCAGCAGTGAAATGGAGGTGGGAGCTGCCAGCTCCCCAAGGTAAGTGGCTGTTTCAGCCCTCCTTGTGGGCCAGGAGAAGCAGGAGTGCTCCTCAAAGGCCCCTCAAGGAAGCCTGCACTATGAACACTGACCTCAACATTCAAGAACATTATTGATTTTGAGGTGTAGATAGAACATCTAATTATAAATTAAAACCATTGTCTAGCACTGGACACAATTGAAATGAATCAAAATTTGTTTACTTAAAAGTAAAAAGAGGAAGAAGCAAATTATTAATTTGCTTCACAGGACTGATCACATGCTGTGCTAACCATTCACAGCCATCCCATGACATGTGTGAGCTTAACATTACTAGTCCTGTCTAATCGGTGCTAACAGAAGTCCCAAGTAGCACGTGTAAACCAATCCAAATAATCATCTGTAATATCTTCCAGTTCTGATGCAGAGTTTGCACACTCAAAACATGAACTTGTTTGTTCTCAGTGCAGGCGCTGCCTGACCTGAGGAGTGTTTCCAGCATATTGTGTTGTTGTTGGAGGCCAATGTAGATGGATTGGAGAAATCCACAAGAAAATGGGGGAGAAAGCCAAGGCCTTCCCTTTCCCAAGAGAAAGCTTGGATCCTAGTCATGATTTTCCAAGTCTAGGAACATTGGTGCTGCACGTATCCATGGCACACGCCAGCACAGGGTGCAAGAGGAGCAGGCCTAGCTGGATTTTCTAATTTAGGCTCTGCCTCTTCATTAGAATGGGGTCCCTACACAAGGCACACATGTACACGGGACAACTCTTCATAGGATGCTCTTAAAGGGCATTTCTGTCCAGGATTTTAGAGGTGCATTACGTTGTTTGGATTAGCAGAGCAGATGGCAAGCTTCTAGCACTAATGTGGTGCTAAGTGAAAGGATTCGCAAAATTTCATATGTTCCCCCCCCCAAAGATGTTTGTTGTTGGACTTATTAATAAAGAAACCCTGGTCAGACTGAGTTTTAAAATCCAGGGCATAAAATGGCCACGGTCAGGCCTCGTGACCGAGAGCCTGGCAGTTTGTGTATTCCGATGTCTGCAACAGGACAGGACCTTTCCTTATGCATTACAATCAGGTCTATGCATAAGGCTTTCAAGGTGTTTGCTCAAGTAATCGGCGGGAACATTGAGACGGCGCTGGGCCCATCAACGGAACTGTTCTGGACAATCATCCAACCTGTCGAACAATAGAGTAGCAGTTGAAGAACTGGTATCACACCATTACCGGCCATCTATCATGATGGGCCGAGACCAGTACCTTTTGTTAAAATTCATCATGCCCAGATCAGACAATAGAAATGTGAAGATCGGTAGGAAGATTAGGGCGACCGGAGTGGGTATATCTGGGAAGACCCAGCCATTTTTCGCTCTCTCTGCCTGGACCTTCGGTTCGCTCTGTCTGCCAGCAGCTAAGAAAGAAGACTACCAGAAACTTCGGAGCCACGTGTCAACGGCAGAAACAGAGCACAGGGCCAGGTTTTTCCATCCATTTCAACGGTGAGCATTATCTTCTGGCTGTCGCAAGACAATTCTAGTTAGGCATAAGGGTGGGGATTAATGGGGATATTGCTAAAATTGTAATTTTAGGATTTTCCCTCGATGTGTCCGTTCTCTTCCCATGCTAAGTGTAAAACCGTTTTCATATAATACTGTTTCTCTGTAGTTTTACTTCTGTAAATAAACATTGGTTTTCCTCGCACCAATCCACGGGTCTGTTCATTTGTCCTTATCGCCGCTCGATAAGTCCTGGGCTCAGAACTAATAATAAGGGGTAGCGATTCGCAACCACACAGCGGGCAGGGACAGTCCAGGAAAACATAACTGGCTGACCTACAAATAAGCCCGAGACAATAACCCCTTACAGAAATGGCGAGCCAGCCAGGAGCCCAGGCGAAAGCGTGTGATAAGGCAGACCGTGTTGCGGAGGAGGAATCCGCAATGGAGCGTAGGTTATCGACCTATGTGTGCGGAAAAGTAAATATCGCAAAAAAAATGGGTGTGCGATATGTTAAAAGCCGAGCACCCCCTAGATGCAGCTGCCCAGTGGACAGCAAGTAAAGAGTACAGGAGAGGTATTGAAAAGGCGGTCTGGCTCATGTGTTTGAAAAAGCAGGTTTTAATGTTAGACCGTGCTGTTGCAACACGGGCAGCCAAGATCAAACAGTTGACCCGAGAGCTGCAGGAAAAGACTGCAGCGGAGGAGAAAGTAATCGCGGCCCTCCAGGCAGTAGGCCAAGAGAGGGCACAGACAGCGCGGGATCACCAGGCTGAGTTAGAGCGTATGAGGGCCCGGGCCGTTGAAGCTCAAAGGGAACACCAGGCAAAGTCAGAGGGCCTGGAAGACCGGATCGCTGAGCTCAAAGGTAGCGCTAGGCACAGGATGGAACACCTGGAATACCAGGTCAGAGAGGCGAGAGGTAGTGAGGTTAGATTAATGGACAAGATTTCCAGCCTCACGCTAGAATTGAAAGAGCAGGAGGAGAAAGTAGGCGAAGTAAAAGCAGCATATAAGCTGGCTTGCGCCCAGGGGTTTGAAGACGCAGATCACGGGCCCTGCAGGCAAGAAATAGGAAGCTTGGGCATGGCTTTAGTAAGGGCGAAGGGCATGGTATGCCTCATTAGCCCGAAGACGGGCCAGTTGGATTTTACCGGCAACCCAAGCAGGGAAGTCCCACAGGCAGCTCCCAGAAAGGCACTGGTTAGGGAATCAGAGGTTTCACGACCGCCACCCATAGCCCCGAGTTTTCAGGAGGCCTGGCAGCAAGAGGGGGTGGAGGATGGAGCATTAGGGGAGACCCAGCAGGCCCTAGGGGATAGACCGGGTCCGGGACCAGTATACCCCCTCAAACAACGGAGGTACGGCCCGCCAGCCGATGGCGAGGACCTAGGGGCCATCCAGAACCAGTTTGTAGTGCCGCATGGTACCCAACAGCTCAGAGCCATGGTTGGACACATCCCTAAGCTCACAGTGAGGGGGGACCCCTCTCTACATTTCCGGGAGATAGACCAGGCAGCATGCGTGAATGACTGCGATGAGGCAGAACAAGCAAAAATGCTGCTGTTCTCTCTGGGTAGTGATCTCCTCCAAACCCTATCGGGTGAGTGTAAGAAGGGACAGAAAGATTACGAAGAGTTAAGGGATGAGATATTGGAGGCCATGGGACTAAATGATGGGAGTCCGTTCGCCCGAGTGGAAAAAACGGTACAGCTCCCCAGGGAGTCCCCGCAGGCATTCGCAGACAGGCTGTGGCCAGTCTACCAGAGCGCGTGCCCGGGAACGCCAGTGCGGACGTTCCTAAACAGAGACCAATCGGCCCACTGGCTCCGTTGTCTCATGACAAACTGCCTGCCCCAAATCCGAGCCGAGGCTGCGGCCTGGTTTGACCCCCGAAACCCCCAGACCACCGAAGAAACGGTGATCCGCCAGCTCACGGTAGAATTTAGAAATAACGGGAGGGGAATTGAGCCGCCCCAGTCCAAAGGGAAAGTCCACGAGGTTAAACCTGGGGGCCAGAATAAGAAAGAGTGGCACCAGGAGGGAACCCGTCCCTCCCAGAATAAGTTAAACTGCTATGGCTGCGGGAAGGACGGCCACTGGCGCAAGGATTGCAAAAACCCCTGGAAGGACACCAAGGGAAAGAGCTCCACAGCTCCAGGCCCAAAGGTAGACACTGGGACCCCCACAGTAGAGAGCATTCTAGAATCACTGCGGGTTCTCCTGACCAGTCCGGGGAAGGTAGCTACAGCCACTGGCGCATTGATCCCATCAGCCCCATACAACGCAGACCTATGACTAGAACCAGCGCAGTCTGTCCACCTGTGTTCCCCGGGATACGATGTTAAGAAGGGGGTGGAGAAGGTGCAGGGGAGACATCTAGTGGACAGCGGAGCTGCCAGCACGGTGGTCCATTCGGAAGACCCGACCAATTCACCCAGGTCTAACGGGGTCCCGTACAGTTTAATGGGATCCACAGGGAACAAGCAGGCTGGGGCAATGTCCAAACCTTTGGACATAGATTTAGGATCCCTCCATACCACGTGGGAGGGTAACCAAAAGGCCGGCAAGTTGGCCAAGCAGGGGGCCAGGGAAGGAGAATTCTGGGATCCCCGTAAAGCAGGTCCGGTAGCCGCAATCCGGGGCAAGGGAGGCACACAGGAGGTAGCTTTGGCCCCGGACTTAAAGCAGGTCCAAGCCCAGGATCCCGTCCTTAAGGCCGTCCTGGTAAAGAGAGAGAATGGGGAGTCCCTAGAATGTCCGTTTGAGGCAATGGACAAGGTTTTAAAACAGGTTAACTGGCAGGCTGCTAGCAGCATTAACCAGTGCAAACTGTTTAAACCTGACAAAGGGGAGGAGCCAGCAAGTCTCAGCTCACAGGCAACACACGCAGGTACAGTTGCAGGCGTTGAGGGAGGAGTCACCCAGGCCCCTGTTCGAACCACCCCCCCCTCTCTTCTGGGACCCAGGTGGGGAGGAGGAGGAGCCTGAACCAGATAGCCCCACCCCTGACCCAGGTTTTGAACCTGGAGGCGAGGACTCTCAGCCAACAGCAGCAGGCAGCGAGGGATTGCCTGTCCCCAGCTCAGACTTGGGAGGGGAGGAGCCACGGGGGAAAAGCCCCCAGCCAGCGAGGACTGCGACCCACGGCAAAGGTCCACTCACCAGGGTAGCCCCACCTATAGCATTTCCTAGGAAGTCCCCTCGGACACCCCAACCTAGGAAGGCATGGTCGCCGACTCTCCAGTTTAAAGGGCCGACCTCCCGAGCAAAAATTAGGTTAAAAGACACAGGTCCCCAGCCAACAGTCACAGGCTGTGAAGGACCAGAAGTAAGGGTCCGTACAGCCACGCTGCAGGGAGCAGCCTGCCGCAGTCCTAACAGAGCTTAAGCTAGCCGCTCAGAGACGGGCGGCAAATGTACAGAAC
This sequence comes from Squalus acanthias, assembly GCA_030390025.1. Taxonomy (NCBI): domain Eukaryota; kingdom Metazoa; phylum Chordata; class Chondrichthyes; order Squaliformes; family Squalidae; genus Squalus; species Squalus acanthias. Next base: position 46,623,454 of record CM059430.1, read on the forward strand.
TTGGTCTGAGAAGTTGGTAGTTTTAAGTTAGATTGTTGAGTTTGATTTTAAGGTGCGGAACCGTATAGCAGTTTTAAGATGGAACCGTTCCAGTGTATGTGTGTTTGTCCATGTGAGCTGAGGTCGAGGGACCCGCTCACACTTCACCCCAGCCAAGGAGCCTATAGGGAGCCTGGCTAGATTTTCTTTATTTTTTTTCAGGCAATTAAAAGGGAAATGTTCGGAGGCCTGATCTTGTTCGCCCTGTCTGGGCTGAGCCTCGCAAGAAGGGGCGACACCGAGGACCACCGCATCTTCGGATGCTCCGGAAGGACGGCGCCCCTAGCCCACGATGGAAGTGGCCTACGCGAGGCGGATGAAATTGCCTCGTATACTCACGAGGGGAGCTGGCCTGGATGGCTGGGGTCAAACTCGACCCAGTACTCGAGCCAGACCGGTTTTACATATGGGGAGGCCTCCCTCCATTGCCCGAGTATACAGATCGTCACCCCAAGGATCAGCGTCACCGTGGGCAAAAGGATTTGTTTATCATGTAAGGGCAACGTTCCCCTGGATAGGTGGTGGTGGCTCAGAAAATTAAGCAAAGACATGGGGAACCCCAGGGTAGAATGGGAAAGGTTAGGGAACGACACCCCACAGGACCATCATGGGGACCCAGGGAGGGTTAAGTGTGTGCTGGGACAAATGGTGGGAACCGGATCAGGGGATCTATGTCTGCATGTGGGGTTCAGAGAGAGTCTGCCCCACGGGCGTTTCCATCATTTTCCACAGCCAGTGGCAGGATAACGGGAGGGGGATGGACTGGGGGTCGCGCCTGGATGCATGCGAGATCCCATACTCCCCAATCTCGGTTAATGCCACTGAATTAGTGACCCGTCCCCGACAGCCCCTGCCCACGACCCCGATGTCACGGACTGTAGCAGAAGGATGCCCCGCCACCACCAAGGGACCAGGGAACGGCCTGGTGCTGGTACCCACAGACCAGGTGCTCTATCAAGGGGTGCATTACGCGATGGCCTCGGTGATCTTAAATCTCACTGAGATGCACTTGCCCGCGTGGTGCCCTGCAGAGACCGCTAAACTATATCAAGCCCTCTTAAGGGAAACATTTCAAAAGTTTTACGAATTCGATTTTGCGGAGATCGATAAGACCAAATTGTATACACATAGCCACGAGGCTTGGGACGGGGTGGGGAGACAGAGAAGGGGTACTGTTAATGATGTTTTAACGGGTTTTAGTGCGGGGTCTTCAGTTATTAATAGTTTAGATGACATTGAACTGCAGACGCAGATCAACGGTCTGAAGACCCAATTAAAGAAGGTCTTAACTGATGAGAATAAGGTAGTGGGTTCGGAACTGCATGAAGACCAGGCCATGACTCTCCATCTAAAGGAGATCATAGCGGAGCTGGAGATACATGCAAAGATGGTGAATGCGCTCATTAGGGAGGATCGGAATGCGTCCGATCAGGCTGCGCAAAACGAGGTGTGCGTACTGTACGGGGCATGGTTGCTGGGCGAGGGCCGCAGAAATCTGGAGGACTTAAAACAGGGTTTGGTCCCCTCCTGGATCAGCAACAAACACCTCGCAGCCCTCCACCCTTTTGAGAACGCATTAAGCCCATGCCAGCTCTGACTAGCTTCCGAGGCCTACCCAGTCCCAGTGGACTGTGGACGTTCCAACCACACTATCATGGGGATAATAGTAAGGATGCCGGTCATGGGCGGGACGGCCCGACCCGTGCCGGTATACAGGGTGGAGAACATTGGTGTCATTCAGGGGGGTGTACACGTTCGTTTTACAGCGGTCCCGCCCTACGTCATAAAGTGGGATCACGCTATGACGGGTACTGACCTCTCGGGGTGCGGTAGCCAGGGTGCACACATCATCCTGTGTCCCCAGCACTTGAATGCCTATTCAAAACCACAATGCGGGTTCAGAGCTGCTGACGCCAAACCTATAAATTGTACCATGGAAGCCATGGCACAAGGCCATGTTCCCCCACAGGTAGCATATATAGGAGGTGGGACATATTGCGTCACCACAGGAGCGTCTCACTACCAGCACGGACAGCACAGCTGGTGCGCGGTGAGTGACAGCAGCTTCTGCTTTAAACCCAAGGCAGAAGTTCAAGTGGCCCAGGAACGAATTGTCCCCATTCCTGAACCATCCACGGTTCACCTAACTGTAAGAGAGAATTTCACCAACCTCCAAAAGTATGTGGCTCACTTCGGCTACCAGATTCCCCCTCTCCCAGAACACCTCATTAAACTATTAAAAGCCGTAGTGGTGTCACAAAAGCATTTTTATACACTGGAGCAGCAGACTATCCAGATAGGGGCCGATATTCTGGATATTACGACCCCACCCTGGTGGGACATCTTTGAGAATATCGAGGTCCCCTCCTGGATTCGTCTGGCATCACACGCGCTCGTAATTTGTCAGCTCGGGATCGTCCTCTACCTGGTTTCCGTCCAGTGTCGGAAAAAGGGTCCCGAGGCAGTAGCAAGAACCCAAAGGGTCTGGAGGGACCAGTATGCTCGGGTAGACAAGACACTCGCGTGAATTCCGTGTCGCACCACTTACGAGTGATGGCGGCCTAATTTTATTATTTTATCTATCATGATGGGCCGAGACCAGTACCGTTTGTTGTTTTTTTTTGTTTGATTAAAAAAAACCTGTTTTATCCCAAGTGGTGCAGGGGTATGTTGGACCCCCTCCGTGCTGGGATTACTGGAAAATAATTTGTTTCCTATCTAAAATGCCTGCTGTACACTGTGGTTATTCTCCAAGTGGGGGAATGTACGTGTCGGGGGAATTGGGATAGGTAAATAAAGGGGAAGGTTGTTTGCGACAATCAGAAATTTTGTTCACCTCGTATGGACACTTCAAGCAAGTTTAAATCTCCACAGGGGGGACTGAAAGGATTCGCAAAATTTCATGTGTTCCCCCCCCCCGAAGATGTTTGTTGTTGGACTTGTTAATAAAGAAACCCTGGTCAGACTGAGTTTTAAAATCCAGGGCATAAAATGGCCGCGGTCGGGCCTCGTGACCGAGAGCCTGGCAGTTTGTGTATTCCGATGTCTGCAACAGGACAGGACCTTTCCTTATGCATTACAATCAGGTCTATGCATAAGGCTTTCAAGGTGTTTGCTCAAGTAATCGGCGGGGACATTGAGACGGTGCTGGGCCCATCAACGGAACTGTTCTGGACAATCATCCAACCTGTCGAACAATAGGGTGGCAGTTGAAGAACTGGTATCACACCATTACCGGCCATCTATCATGATGGGCCGAGACCAGTACCTTTTGTTAAAATTCATCATGCACAGATCAGACAATAGAAATGTGCTGATCGGTAGGAAGATTAGGGCGACCGGAGTGGGTATATCTGGGAAGACCCAGCCATTTTTCGCTCTCTCTGCCTGGACCCTCGGTTCGCTCTGTCTGCCAGCAGCTAAGAAAGAAGACTACCAGAAACTTCGGAGCCACGTGTCAACGGCAGAAACAGAGCACAGGGCCAGGTTTTTCCATCCATTTCAACGGTGAGCATTATCTTCTGGCTGTCGCAAGACAATTCTAGTTAGGCATAAGGGTGGGGATTAATGGGGATATTGCTAAAATTGTAATTTTAGGATTTTCCCTCGATGTGTCCGTTCTCTTCCCATGCTAAGTGTAAAACCGTTTTCATATAATACTGTTTCTCTGTAGTTTTACTTCTGTAAATAAACATTGGTTTTCCTCGCACCAATCCACGGGTCTGTTCGTTTGTCCTTATCGCCGCTCGATAAGTCCTGGGCTCAGAACTAATAATAAGGGGTAGCGATTCACAACCGCACAGCGGGCAGGGACAGTCCAGGAAAACATAACTGGCTGACCTACAAATAAGCCCGAGACAAAAACCCCTTACATAAGGTGGCAAAGGAGGGTTTCCTTCTTCAGGGCACAAGAACAGCCCCCTCCTCCACTGTGAAAGCAGAGGCTCGAGCTGCATGGAAAGAAATAGACCAGCAAGTCAATGCTGTGTCTGTGGACCTGGGATCAAAAGGGGAAGAATTCTTGTAGCAAGGACAGGTGTACTGAACAATATATGCATGCTTATCCTTCAGACAAGGTGTGGCCTCAAACTAATTGTCCATATGCTGGACTGTCCGATAGAGCACCTGCAAAGGTTCCACACTGTATGGACTCCTTGATGCTACACAGCTTCATTGTATAGAGACTGCATGGCACATTAACACAGGGGTACAAGGTTTGCATGCACAAGCCCCTTACAGGTCACACACAGAAGAGAGCTGGCAGCAAAAGAAGCATAGGAACCACTAGGAGACGTATGACCCAGGAAGGGAATTGTTCAAGACACGTAGCTGCTGTTTCCATTGTTCATTCACAAACTGACATTTTGTATAAATTTGACATTTATAAGCCAAGGTTGCCGCAACCACAGGGAGTGAATGAGGACAGGACGTGATTCAGTGATGCTGAAGTAGTTGACCACCTATGAGGAGATGGCACTCACCCCATATGGAAGCAAAGCTGTATAAGGGATTGAAGACATTTGTAGTGATACTACCTTGCAAATATCCTCCCCTTGTTTTGATTTCTCTTATTGTTGCTACCTTACACAATCCACACGGTGGGACATGCATGTGTTATTCACCTGTATAAAGCGCTAAAGTCTTATCACCTGACTGGTCTTGCAAGCCATTGTCTGGGAGGTACATTCTAAATATAACTCCTTTTCTTTTCCTGTAGATCATTGCCATGAGGAGTCCAGAGAGAATGGTGCCACCAGCATCTCAGAACGCTAGAACAGGCACTCCATCTGCCCCGAGCATTAGCACAGCTACTAGCGCCCTGGAAAGTATAGTCAATGAGTTGGAGGAAGGGTCTTTGGGTGAAGCACAAGTGAGGAGGAGCAAGTGAAGGTGGCAGCAGAGGAAGATGCACCTGTTTGTGTGGCTGCAAATCCACGATATCTGCCAGCAGCATGGGCAATGGATTGATATTCCACTAGTTCTATCTTCAGAAGGGAAGTAATACAAGAGCTCAGGGGGAAAAATTTGGTTGATTAGCGCCTCCCATTAGTGCCCTAAGAGGGCGCTAAAGGGGCGCAAAGCAACTAGCGCCCAGGCGCGGCAATGTTTGTGCCGCTCGCGAAATTGACCAGACATTTTGCGATGGCGCTAAACACTACCGCCACGATCTCCTGCGCCCACAGATCGTGACGTCAGTTGAGCGTGCAATGCCCCGGTAGCGCCCAGGACCGGATATTGAGTGGCGCCTCCTGTCTTTCCGCCTCCTGCTAGCAACGACAGGTAGAGGGGAACGTTTTGCAGTCGGGAAGGGACTGGGGGAGTGCTATTTAAAGGCGACCGCTTCCTGCCTTTTTTTGTCGGTGACATTTTTGCAGCACGCATTCTGAGAGAGAGAGAGACTTCTGGAGAGATTCAACACTGTGTGAAGGAGTTTTGGGTACTGAGCAGCACTTTGCAGGTTCATTTTATTTGACCTTCCTTGTATCGATTTAGAAGAGACTATGGGGGCTGCACTCTGAGCTCTTTCCCTGGGCCTCTCCATTGTTCTTTCCAGCAGAATTGATGTACAGATCTCTCCCAGTCGAGATTCAAGGCTGCAATGAGTAGGGTGTGGCTGGAGAGCAAGATCAACCCTCCCCTTTAAGAACTGGCCAGCGCCAGTGTGTCTGTGTTCCATTACTAACTGACATCACATGAGCTTCGCCAGCGCTCTGAGGTAGCGCCTCGCTCTTCGGCGTTAGCGCCTTAAGAGAGGTGTGTAGCGCCTGATTTAGCGCTCAAATCACCTCCAGGGGCGATGTGGTAACACAATACAGCTTCCTGTGACTCGAACTTTATTGCATCACTTCCTGTGATTAGTCCAGGATAAATACTGGGCTGATCAGTTGGATCCTGGAGAGGCATAGAGTAAGACCTCTTTTGTATGTAGCACCTTTTTAGTTGATTAAAGCTTACTTTAAGTTCACCACGCGTAAGGCTCATTCTTACGACAATTTAATCAACTTTGGGAAACTTCGCACTCAAACTTTTTGGACGAACTCGGAACTAAGGATCCAGGGAATCACCCATCATGGAAAACATCCTTAAACCATCGCGTCTTGACTTGGACCCAAACACCCCAGCAGCCGGTAAGGTGTGGAAACACTGGTATCGCACGTTTGACAATTTTCTTGAATATTGTAAGGCTGATGATAACTCAAAGTTACGGATACTCATCAACTGTGTCACCCCGAATGTATTTCAGTATGTGGAGAAATGGGACAGTTACGGGGAGGCAATTCGGACGCTTAAGAGACTATATACTAAGACAACGAATGAGGTCTATGCCAGACATCTACTAGCTACAGCCCAACAAGGGCCGGAGGAATCCATTGATAAATTCCTCCAAGAGCTTCGCAGACTTAGTATGGACTGTAACTTTCGGGCGGCCTCAGCTGAGCTGTACCGTGAAGAAATGATCCGTGATACTTTCATCTGCGGGCTTGCCTCCCCATTTATACGCCAGCGTCTACTGGAAAGTAAGACACTTGAGCTTCAGAAAGCTTATGACATGGCTTGCTCTCTAGATCTGGCAAAAAGAAATGCAGACCTTTATACAGTGCCCAGACCTCGGTCTACTGCCTTAACTACAGTCAGGCAATTTAAGAGGCCACAGGTGAACTCTATTAGGGAGGTCTTTATCCCTGACGATCAATCTGATGACTTCACTGATGAAGAGGATGATGACCCCACTGTGGCAGCCTCTTGGCAATCTAAGAAATGCTTCTTTTGTGGTGATGAGTTCCACCCTCGGAAATTCTGCCCTGCTCGCAATGCGTTTTGCAGTCATTGCAACAAAAAGGGACATTTTGCAAAGGTTTGCCTATCAAGAGCCTCTACGAGGGCTTATCAAGCTAAGTCCTACCGAACTGCCCCGGTAAGGGCCTATCAAGATGTTCCGGCTAAAATCTATCGTGCTTCCTCTCGAAGAAACACACCTAGAGTTTCAGCCACTCTTTGTGCAACGACACCAATTACAGCTGCTTGTCCTCAGAACCTATTCCATGCAGCTACAAAAGCATCAATTAATGGACATACTTTAGATGCCTTAATTGACTCAGGTAGCACTGATAGTTTCATTAGGGAACAGATTGTTGCAGAGTTAAAGCTACATGTTTTCCCATCGGACCAGGCAGTTGCGATGGCTCAGTCATCACTTAATACCAGAATTTCTGGCTTTTGTATGGTTGAAATAACACTTAATGGTCGCAGGTATCCCTCCACCCGGCTTTCGGTGCTCAAGGACTTATGTAGTGATCTTATCTTAGGGCTGGATTTTCAAAAGCAGCATAAGAAGCTCACCATTGAGTTCGGCGGATCCAAACCTGAACTCACTATTTCTAATATACTACCTCGATTACCGTTCTGTGCATTGTCAGCAGCTTCACTGGATGAACCCTCACTGTTTTCCAGTATCCCTCCTCGATGCAAACCGATTATAACAAAGTCACGACGTTTCAGTCAGGAAGACCAGTCTTTTATTGCGGCTGAGATTTCTCGGCTTTTAGCAGAGGATATCATCGAGCCTTGTTCGTCGCCATGGCGCGCCCAGGTCGTTATTGTTAAGAACCCTCTACAACCTCACAAGAAACAGCTGTGCATTGACTATTCACAGACCATCAATCAATATACGGACTTGGACGCATACCCATTGCCGCGCATCGATGATATGGTTAATAAATTGGCTGAGTACACGGTGTTCTCAACATATGATCTAAAAAGTGCCTATCATCAGGTACCCTTGAAGGTCTCAGACAAGCAGTATACGGCCTTTGAAGCCAATGGACGGCTGTATCAATTTCGTCGCCTCCCCTTTGGGGTCACTAATGGAGTGGCTGTCTTCCAGCGAGCAATGGATGACCTGGTCAAACAGGAAGACTTGAAGGATACGTTTCCTTATCTGGACAATATTACTGTCGCAGGTCGCAATCAGCGGGAACATGACGCCAATCTCCAACAATTTTGGGACGCACTCCAGCACCGTAATTTGACATTAAATGCGGCTAAATCCATTGAGTCACAACCAACCATCAACATCCTTGGCTATTGTGTGGGCAATGGCATCATTAAACCTGACCCTGAAAGGCTTCGCCCACTCCAAGAACTCCCGCCACCTAAGAATCCGGCCTCCTTGCGCCAGGCCCTCGGCCTGTTTGCATACTATGCTAAATGGATTCCTAACTTCTCGGACCGAATCCAACCTCTACTGAAGGCCAGCACATTCCCACTAGACACAGCGGCTGTTGCAGCCTTTAACCTCCTGAAAAAACAGTTGGAGAAAGCAACTCTTCACTCCATCGATGAGAGTCTTCCTTTTGTTGTTGAGTGTGATGCCTCGGAGGTGGCGATCTCGGCCACTCTGAATCAGGAAGGTCGTCCGGTGGCATTTTTGTCCAGGACTTTTCAAGGGGCTGAGCTACATTATCCTCCAGTCGAGAAAGAAGCTACAGCCATCATAGAGGCAGTACGGAAGTGGAGTCATCTCCTAGCTCGCCAGCACTTTACCTTAATCACGGACCAGCGATCGGTCGCCTTCATGCTCGATAATCGAAAACGGACCAAAATTAAAAATAATAAAATCCAGCTTTGGCGGCTGGAATTGGCCTCTTTTGGTTACACCATCCACTATCGACCTGGCAAGGAGAATGTGGCTCCGGATACCCTCACACGAGCATTCTGCTCCGCCATGGCACCCTCTACGCTCGTAGAAATCCATGATGGGTTGTGTCATCCGGGCGTTACTCGCATGCTACACTTCGTGCGGTCCCGAAATCTCCCATTCTCTACCGGGGATGTAAAGAAGATGTGCTCGGACTGCAGAGTCTGTGCGGAATTGAAACCTTGGTTTTTCCGCCCCTCGGGTGGTATAGTCATACATGTGACCCAGTCAATGCAACGGCTTAGTATCGATTTTAAGGGGCCGTTGCCCTCTTCAACTCGCAACACTTATCTATTGACCATGGTCGATGAGTATTCCCGTTTTCCGTTTGCCTTTCCCTACCCCAATATGCTGACGACCACGGTTATCAGCTGCCTTGAGCAGGTATTTGCTTTCTGTGGCATGGCATCCTATGTTCATTCGGATCGGGGCCCTTCTTTTATGTCAGGAGAACTCAAGGCCTATCTCTCGGAACGGGGTATTGCTGCCAGCAAAACGACGCCTTATCATCCGGTCGGGAATGGGCAAGTCGAGCGTTTTAACGCTATCATCTGGAATGTGGTACGTTTGGCTTTGAGATCTCGGGGCCTACCCAACCAGCAATGGGAAGCAGTACTTCCAGACGCATTACACTCCACACGGTCCCTCCTTTCGACCGCCACAAATACGACGCCTCATGAACGGTTCTTCCGATTTCAGCGTCGCTCATCCTATGGGATATCTCTCCCGTCGTGGCTGACTGCACCGGGACCAGTGCTACTCCGAAGATATGTCCGGGCGTCTAAGAATGACCCCCTGGTAGATGAGGTTGAGCTCACTGACGTCAACCCTACCTACGCCTATATTCGGTATCCTGACGGTCGGGAATCTACCGTGTCATTGCGGGATCTGGCTCCCTGCCCGCCGAAACATAGAGGGACACCAGGGGATGATATTGTACCAGGCACATCTCTGGGCTCGCCAGGTGCCTCTCATCACGATCTGGATCTGACGCCGGCTGGTACCTCACTCCAGCGTGCCGACCTGGGGCAGACTGACTATGAGCCCGTCGGGGCTCGCACGCGCAGCCACGATCCACCCTGTACCGTACGCTCAGAAACGGATCTGCCACAGCCCTGCCCGACACCCGTTCGGGCACCAGTACACAGTCAGGATCGTCCTGACCCCTCACAGAGCGGGCTGGATCACTCGGACTCTGGTCCACGGCCCACGGCGGGTAAACGGGCTAGGGACCCTCTACCGCTACGAGAACCCAAATGGGTGCGGCTCTCCCTCGTCCAGCGGCTACGAAATGGAGGGAGAATGTGGTAACACAATACAGCTTCCTGTGACTCGAACTTCATCCCGGCCTCCTAATCTTTTGGGGGGGGAGAATGTGGTAACACAATACAGCTTCCTGTGACTCGAACTTTATTGCATCACTTCCTGTGATTAGTCCAGGATAAATACTGGGCTGATCAGTTGGATCATGGAGAGGCATAGAGTAAGACCTCTTTTGTATGTAGCACCTTTTTAGTTGATTAAAGCTTACTTTAAGTTCACCACGCGTAAGGCTCATTCTTACGACAGGCGATAGAAGCCAAGTTTGCAGTCGGAGGCGATAATTAGCGCCAGGCGCTAAACTTTGTGCCCAGCCGATAATTGCACCCCAAATGGGGCGATACCGAATTTCTCCCCCAAAGTCTCTCAGAACATCGTTTGGATCCATCATAGCACCCTGCAGCATGCGTGACATGACTGAAATTCTGCAGGAGGAATTTATCAAATGCAGAGCTCCATGGACCAACCTTCACAGGGGAGCCCCAAACCTGAAGGCTCAAGTATGACAAATTATTCTCTTTCATGCGCTGTGACTGGTGCTATTGAGAGCTTGGGCACCTGGGTACAGGAGCCTGACATTACCTGATTTGACTGACTATGTGATCATCTAGAATGAGGAGTAATGATAGGCGCTCATGCTGATTGTGGACCAACTAGTCCGGAGGGCATGGTAGCGGAAGTGTCCCTAGTGGCAGATTCCTCTCCAAAAGACCTCAGGTTTCCCCCTCCAGCCCGGTCCCTCAAAGGATGGAGGAATTGATAAAAAGCAGGCAGTCACTGGCAGGTACATCAGTGCATGTGTATCCGGCTGTTGCAGGAACATCACCGACCCTGCGCCCACAGGGTTGTAGGTCTCCAGACAAACCTGCTGCTACAGTTATTCTCCCACCCGGAAGTACTCCGCCACAGTCTAAGGTCAAAGAGTTGGACAAACACTTTATAAAGCTACCAAGGGCATATGTCTAAGAGACAGTGGGGAAACAGGAATAAATACATTTTATTTTACTTCCTGGTTGCATATGGTCTGCTTTTGGAGTCCATTACAGATAGCATGGGGCAAATCAAACTGAGTGGATGGAATGAGGGCCATTTTCATGGGAGTGGAAACGAGTGTGTTCTTATTGTTGACCCAAAGCTGCACAGTGCCAAAAGTTGTCCTTCACTGAAAGTAATTAACAATGAGGATGTTTTGCTTCACTTGGCCTGTCTGACTAGTAGCTCGCTATAAATAGGTAGTCCCATCCTCCTGCTCCTCTTCCTCTAGGACAGGGGGTCTCTAGTCACCCTCCACTTCTTTTCACCACCCTCATCTGGTGGGGAAACTTGTGCAGCAGGCAGCACACAGCCTGCTGCTAAAATCTTCATGTCCTTCCTTTTTAAAGGGCTCACTTGAAGTTTCCACCCCCCTCCCCTCACTACAGGGCAAAACTTTGGTGTTTCATGGGGGTTGCACTCAACCAATGCCACTGGGTATTTGAATGAGCTGACCCCATGGTTTACCAGAGTGGGGGGGTGGGGGGGGGGACGCAGTGGAAGGGCCTGGGCTCGAGTGGATCAACGAGCAGAAGCCCCGTCCTAGCAGCTGGCCCTGTGGATTTTTGGGACCGCTATCAGTGAAATGCCTAGTTAACATTATTCCAACATAGACTCCAATCTGCTTAAAAATACATTATTTTTTTGTGAGGGGGTGGGGAGCGGGTGTCCATGAACCCAGAGCTCCCTAGAAAATAAATTTTGTGTCTTAACATTACCATTCAAAAATGTCTAAATCCATCACTTCTATGAAACATGTTTTTATGTGCTTTCAATTTTTTTTCTTGCATTTTAAGTGATGGAGTATAAGAGCCTGAAAACCCAAAGGTCCTACTCCACCGATGTAACCAGGGCAGAGCTCTGCACTCCCATCCATTGACCCCAGAAATCCCTGACCCTGTCAGAATTCCCACGGTCTAGGTGTTCACAAAGTGGTTCAGTGAGGGAGGTAGCTGGTGGCAAACTGGGGCCCAGTGCTGGCAGATCCCCATGAAAATGCTGATCTCACGGCAGAAGAGCCCTTTTCCAAAATGGCTGCCAAGAGCATGCCAGCCTATAACTTCACGACCAGCTGCCATAAAGAACCCAGCCTTTCCAAACTTAGTGGTCCCCAGTTATGCCAGAATGATGTCCCAGCAAGTATCGTATACTTCATTCAAGTGTACATTACTCTGAGGGAACTACAGGTGTAATTATGCTGCATGATGTCATTCTACCAATCTCAATTCGTTCCCTGATGTCACCAGTAACCGGCTCCCACCCTAAAATTTTCCTCCACTCAGCCCAACTGCACCCTGAATCTGTCAAAGATTACAGATCTTTGGGGCCACATTTAGCAGTTTAAGTTACAATATGTTAAGTTATATGCTGTAAGGCCATGATTGGCTAGGTACAGAAACCATGTGTAATGGCTAAAAAGGACCCCTGACAGGTGGAAGATAACAGGAGGGTTGACCCTTTTTCCATGGTTTAGACAAAGAACTCAACATACCATTGGGCACCTTGTTTTAAGAGGAACCCTTATAGGTTAAATGGTCTTGTCAATATTCTATCCCAGGTCCACCCCAATAAAAGGGTATAAAAGAAAGACCTGAAAAGACCCTAGCACAGACGGTGGAGTGAAGAGCTTCCAAGAGTGTCTAACATTCTTGGCGGTTCTAGAAGAGAGAAAGGGGTAAAAATTCAGTTGGTTGCGCCTCCCGTTAGCGCCTTAAGAGGGCGCTAATGGGGCGCAAAGCCGCTAACGCCCGGGCGCAGCGATGTTTGCGCCGCTCGGGAACTTAACTAGAGATTGTGCGGCGGCGCTAAAACTTACCGCTGCGACCACCTGCGCGCGCAGATTATGACGTCATTCCATGGTGCAACGCCCTTGTGGCGCCCCGGAGCGGAAATTGAGTGGCGCCCCCTGCCTTACCGCCTGGCGCATCCAACGACCGGAAGACTGGAACGCTATCAATCGCTGTGGGGCTGGGGGGGGCGCTATTTAAAGGGGGCCTCTTCCTGTCTTTTATTGTTGGTGGCATTTTTGAACTATGCATTCTGAGAGAGAGAGGGAGAGACTTCTGGAGAGATTCAACGTTGTGTGAAGGAGTTTTGGGTACTGAGCAGCACTTTGCAGGTTCATTTTGATTTGCCATTCCTTGTATCGATTTAGCAGAGACTGTGGGAGTTGCACTCTGAGCTCTTTGCCTGGTACTCTCCATTGTTCTTTCCAGCACATTTGATGTGCAAGTCTCTCCAGGCCGAGATTCAAGGCTGCAATGAACAGGATGTGGATGGAAAGCAAGATTAACCATCCCCTTTAAGAAGTGGCCTGTGCCATTGTGTGTGTGTTCCATTGCTGACTGACATTACATGAGCTTCGCCAGCGCTCTGAGGTAGCGCCTCACTCCTTGGCCTTTGCGCCTTAAGACAGGTGTGCAGCGCCTGATTTAGCGCTCCACTCACCTCCCGGGGCGGTAAAAGTGAAGTTTCCAGTCAGTGCCGATAATTAGCGCCAGGCGCTAATATTTGTGTCCAGACGATATTTGCGCCCCAAATGGGGCGCGACCTAATTTTTACCCCAAAGAGAGGGAAAAAGGTCGTAAGCCAAAGAGCTGTTCGCGCATGCCAGCCGTCTGTCCGATCGGAACCGGTACTCACTACTTGTCACGGTCGTATGTTTTTGCTGTACAACTAGTGTGTTATATGCATCTGTAACTCCGACTAAACACAACATACCCACCATATTGGTTTGCATTCAATCCTGATTGTTTGAAAGACCAGAGATAAGCTAATCTCAACAACATCAGCAGTGAATTATAAAAACAAAGGCCAACAGCAGGGGCCATATCTCAACCTATAGAGACATATTCCTTTTGTATTGCCATAACTACCCCAGATATGAGTCTTGATGGTCAAAGACAGATGATGTAAGATTGCCATCAGACCAAAAACCTGCGTAAACCAGGGTGGTACGAACGTAGCATCTTTATGATTGGATTTTGGGTTTGGGTGGCAGCCAGTGATTGGTTCAGGAGGACTCCATGGGGGAGAAATTCAGTATCGCCCCATTTGGGGCGCAATTATCGGCCGGGCGCAAAGATTAGCGCCTGGCGCAAATTATCGCCACCGACTGCAAACTTGACTTTTATCGCCCCTGGAGGTGATTGGAGCGCTAAATCAGGCACTTCACACCAGTCTTAAGGCGCAAAGGCCGAGGAGCGAGGCGCTACCTCAGAGCGCTGGCGAAGCTCATGTGATGTCAGTCAGCAATGGAACACACACACAATGGCACGGGCCAGTTCTTAAAGGGGAGGGTTGATCTTGCTTTCCATCCACATCCTGCTCATTGCAGCCTTGAATCTCGGCCTGGAAAGAGCTGTACATCAAATCTGCTGGAAAGAACAATGGAGAGTACCAGGGAAAGAGCTCAGAGTGCAGCCCCCACAGTCTCTTCTAAATCGATACAAGGAAGGGCAAATCAAAATGAACCTGCAAAGTGCTGCTCAGTACCCAAAACTCGCTCACACAGCGTTGAATCTCTCCAGAAGTCTCTCTCTCTCTCTCTCAGAAAGCGTGGTTCAAAAATGTCACCAACAATAAAAGGCAGGAAGCGGTCGCCTTTAAATAGCGCTCCCCCAGTCCCTTCCTGACTGCAAAATGCTCCCCTCAACCTGTCGTTGCTAGCGGCAGGCGGTAAGGCAGGTGGCGCCACTCAATATCCGCTCCGGGGCGATACTGGGGCGTTGCGCACTCGACTGACGTCACGATCTGTCGGCGCAGGAGATCGTGGCGGTAGTGTTTAGCGCCGCCGCAAAATGTCTAGTTAATTTCGCGAGCGGCGCAAACATGGCCGCGCCCGGGCGCTAGATGATTTGCGCCCCATTAGCGCCCTCTTAAGGCGCTAATGGGAGGCGCAACCAACTGAATTTTTCCCCCCATAGGTTTTAAATGTGATTAAGGGTATAAGAAGGGGGTCTTAACAGCCACAAAAGGTAGACAATTTCAGGAGTAGAGGATTTTAGGAGTAGAAGATTACAGGACAAATCAAAGAGACACCCGGGAGACCTTCACCACAGCGGTTGAAGAAGGCGGCTCACCACCACCTTCTCAATTAGGGATGGGCAATAAATTCTGGCCTTGCCAGCGACGCCCACATCCCATGAATGAATTTTAAAAAAGATTACTTTGTTTTATTGTTTTCGGTCCCCGCTACAAACTCCGTTCCCTAGCCACTGACTCCATCCCTCTCCCTAACATCTGTCTGAGGCTGAACCACACTGTTCGCAACCTTGGTGTCATATTTGACCCTGAAATGGGCTTCCGATCACATATCCGCAGCATAACTAAGAACGCCTATTTCCACCTCCATAACATCGCCCGTCTCTGCCCTTGCCTCAGCTCATCCGCTGCTGAAACCCTCATCCATGCCTTTGTTACCTCTAGACTATTCCAACGCACTCCTGGCTGGCCTCCCACATTCTACCCTACGTAAACTTGAGGTCATCCAATACTCGGCTGCCCGTGTCCTAACTCGCACCAAGTCCCGTTCGCCCATCACCCCTGTGCTCGCTAATCTACATTGGCTCATGGTTAAGCAACACCTTGATTTCAAAATTCTCATCCTTGTTTTCAAATCCCTCCATGGCCTCGCCCCTCCCTATCACTGTAATCTCCTTCAGCCTCACAACCCCCTGAGATATCTGCGCTCCTCTAATTCTGCCCTCTTGAGCATCCCTGATTTTAATCGCTGAACCATTGGTGGCCATGCCTTCTGTTGCCTAGGCCCTAAGCTCTGGAATTCCCTGCCTGAACCTCTCCGCCAGCTACCTGTCTTTCCTCCTTTAAGACGCTCCTTAAAACCTACCTCTTTGACTAAGCTTTCTGTCACCTGCCCTAATTTCTCCTTATGTGGCTCTGTGTCAAATTTTTTGTCTTTTAATACACCTGTGCAGCGCCTTGGGACGTTTTACTTTGTTAAAGGCGCTATATAAATACAAGTTGTTGTTGTTGTCGTTGTACTATAACTCATGTTTAGAGAAAAAGAAAGAAAACTGTTTATTCAAATAAGATTTGCCCCTATTTATGATTCTAATGTATAGCTTGGTACACTGTCACTTTTCTATTAAAGTTGTGTTTATATGTACAGAAGTGTTCCTTTACTGCCAACAATAACATAGCCAATAATAGAGTGCAATAACATGACACCACACAAGACAATATGAGAGGTAGAGTAAGTGGAGCAGCTAATCCAAGTGCTGCCTGGTTCAACAGCACTGAGCAAGAACAAGTGATAGAGGACAGGAGCCTGGAAATTCCAGAGTTTTGGGGTGGGGGCATGATTGGAACACAGTGCAAACAGAGAGGCAAGAATTTGGGGCAAGACCCATTTACACCAGGGGATTTCCATCCCTTCTTGGCCCCGCTAATGAATTCCATGGAGCGGAAAGTGGGCGACTGCGCCCCTGCCCTCCATTGTGACTTAATTGTTTGAAGATGGGAATGTCAGATTGCCAGGCTGCCCCCAGAAGTCACACCAGTTCCACCTATTGTACAGCCAGCACACTTGTCATACAGAACCGTATGTGGGTCCCACAATGCTGTATCCAACGGGCAATCAATCCAAGAGAAATTTATTGCCATTTGGACATCAGTAGACCATGGAAGAGAATTTGGAAGATTTAATACTTAGCAAGCTGGCCTGCACCTGTTCCCATTTGACGTTGTGGCAAGTTGCTACTCTGAAACACTGCTTGCTCTGTGGGGTGGGCACCACCAGTAGCATCTTTAATGCTGCAAGACGCCTGTCCCAAATATTCAAATGCTCCTATCCCTGTGATTTGGGAAAAGGTCAAGCGAGGGCAAACAGAACGACCGCCTCAGTGACCATCAGACACCTCGCGGCAACAAGGCCCTCACGAAACAACCAACCGAACACCAAGTTCCAATATTTGGGTCATCGTGACCAAAGAAAACCAACTCGACGAAAAACCGAAGATCCGCTAAGTTTCCACTCTACAATCTACTCCTGGCTTACCCCTGGGTAAGATTTTCCCTTAAAAAACTCTAAACCCTACTTCTAAACCAAAGAAAAGTGGGTACTCACCTGATAAATCCAATACGCACCCTACCACATCAGCGGACTCGCGAAGACTGACCAGATACGCAGTTGAAGTCCTCTACTGCGTACGGGGTACAGCAGACACCAACCGACATATAGAATGAACCCCAAAACCGCGAACTAACCTAACTGTCAAGGATTCTGGTGAGTATCATCCCTGGTCCTCTGGAGTCCAACCTAGCTAGTAAAGTGGGATTGGGAGGGGTGAAGTATTCTTCTAATGTTATTTCCCTCACTTGTACTGAAGTGTTCCCCACTTTTAGAGTGTTAAGAGTGTTTGTGTTGTGTTTTACTTTCTGAAATAAAGATCAAAGTTCTTGCATCAAAACCAGTTGTCTGCTGCACTTTTTATCACAACCCCCAAATAAGTCCAAGGTCTAGAACCAAGGGAATGGGAGCGATTCGAACTGCTCAGAAGTCAGAGGTGAAGCTGACACAAACCGCCACCCCCTACATAATGGCGACCGCAGCAGGAGCTTGGCAAAAGGGATGTGATGCAGTGGACACTGTTTTTGAGGAGAGAACCAAGATGGAAGAGAGCATTTCCTCTTATGTGTTCGAGCAAGTGAACATAACCAAGAAATGGGTACTCAGTCTGTTACGTGCTGAGCGTCCAATAGACGCTGCAGCTAAATGGACTGAGAGCAAGGACCACAAGAAATCTGTGGAAAAAGCCATCTGGTTGATCTGCTCCCAGCGATAGATCCAGCTGTTAGACAAACGTGTTGAGACACTCAAAGCAGAGCTGCGGGAGTCTGCTCAGCTGTCTGAAGCAAGGGCCCTAGCAGGGGAAACATTACTGAATGAATTAACCACCAGAAATCAGGAAAAAATGCAGCTAGTGGAAACGCATAGAAACAGGCAGGAATATTTTCAGTGTCAGGTCACCAAAGCAAAAACCAGTGAACTGGTGTTACGGGAAGAGAACGCCCGCCTTGTCAAGCAAGTAAGAGAGCAGGAGGAGAGGTTGAGAGACGTTCAGGCAGCTTACAAGATAGCAAGCACTAGGGTGTATGAGGCGGGAGATCACAGCCCCTGCCAGAAACAAATCGAGAGTTTGAACCTTGCTCTGTCCAGGGCGAAAGACCTGGAAGTGCAAGGGGAAACTGTTCGAACGCCACCTGTGGCACCGGGGAACGACCCGGTTGGGCAGCAGGAGGGACGGGCGATTTGTGAGGCCGGCAGGGAGTGCACACCACCACCTGTGGCGCAGGGTTTTGACTCGGTTTGTCAGCAGGAAGGGGAGGGCGAACCAATGCAGGAAAGGTCGGAGCCAGGGCCGATGTGCCCGGTCCAGCAGCAAAAGTTTGGCTCGCCCGGCGGTGGTGGGGGTCAAGGACCCCTTGAAAGTCAATTCATGGCTCCCCATGGCACCCAACAGCTTAGGGCTATGATAAGCCACCTGGGCAAACTCACCCAAAAAGGGGACCCCTCGGTCCACTTCATGGAAGTGGAACAGGCAGCGGGCATCAACAACTGCGATGATGCCGAGATGGCAAAGATGCTCCTGTTCTCCCTAGGTAGCAAAATCTACCAGTCCCTCTCCGCAGAGAGTAAAAGAGGGCAGGGTGGATATGCTGCTATCCGGGAGGGAGTTCTGGAGGCCATGGGAATGAATGATGGTAGTCCCTTCTCCTGGGTGGAGAAGACAACCCAGCTAGTAGGGGAGACCCCACAGGCTTTCGCAGACCGACTGTGGCCTGTGTACAGGAGTGCCTGTAATGGGGCTCTCGACCGGGCTCACCTGAATCAGGATGAGCTGGCCCACTGGCTCCGAAGTCTGGTGGCAAACAGCTTGCCACGGATCAGAGCCAAGGCTGAGCTGTGGTTTGACCCGAAAGACCCCCGGGTCACCGAGGAGACAGTGGTCAGACAACTGACCCTGGCTTACCGGAACGGTAGAGGGACAGAAGAGCACCCACCTAAGGGAAAGGTACACGAAATAAAGCCTAGCAAAAAGAAAG
This sequence comes from Squalus acanthias, assembly GCA_030390025.1. Lineage (NCBI taxonomy): Eukaryota > Metazoa > Chordata > Chondrichthyes > Squaliformes > Squalidae > Squalus > Squalus acanthias. The sequence continues at coordinate 46,642,610 of CM059430.1, forward strand.
AGTGGCACCAGGAAGGGGGTAACCCTTCCGACACGAAGCGTAACTGCTTCGGGTGTGGGAAGAGTGGGCATTGGAGAAAAGACTGTAGGAATCCGTGGAAGGATAACATAGGGAAGAACTCCCCAGCTCCTGCCCCAAGCACCGAAGCACCGACCTCTTCCCCCACGTTAGACTCGGTCATGGCTGCGATCCGAGCTCTAGTAAACGGCCCAGGGAAAGTAGCCACTGCCACTGGTGCTCTAACCCCATCTGCCCCCCACCAACGCAGACTTATGACTAGAGCCAGCGCAGCTTGTCTACCTGTGTCCCCTGGAGTACGACGCATGGAAGAGACCACTCGTTAGGATGGAGGTGGAGAAGGTGAAAGGGACTTATCTGTTAGATACTGGAGCTTCCAGCACCATAGTCTATTCAGCCAACCTCGCCGCCTCACCTCTGTCTAACAGGGTCCCGTACAGCTTAGTGGGGTTTACAGGTAACGAGCAGGCTGGCTCGTTCTCCATCCCGCTGTCTATTCATTTAGGAGCACTCCACACCAAGTGGACCTGTGTCCTGATGAAATGGGAGCGGGAAGGGACGGGGATCCTGGGGGCCGACTTTATTACAGGCCACAGGATTCTAGTGGATCTTAGGAACCACTGTCTGTGGGGAGCATGTACTGGCAGAGATAGTGAAGTGGCAGTCATCCCAGGGAAACAGGGCAAGGGGACCTTGTGCACCCTGAAACGAAAGGAAGGTTACGACCTCGAATAAATGGTCACTAACACTCCGATGGCATACCAGGCATTTGTGCGAGCACACCTCGCAGCATTTGCCACTCACAAGCACGATTGTGGGAGGGTAAATGGGGTCGAGGTTAGTGTCAGTGGGGACCCCATGACCCAACCACAGAAGCAATACAATTTCCCCAGGAGGCGGAAGTAGACATGGAAAGGGCCATGGCTTCTTTAGTAACACAGTGGGTATTGAGACCGATAACCACCCACGTAAACTCTCCACTGTGGCCGGTTAGAAAACCGGACAACTCCTGGAGGGCCACAGTGGACTATCGGGTACTCAACCGTAACATCCCCGCCTGTGCACCCACGGTGGCAGCCGTCGCCGACCTCATCGGAAGTATCCCAGCATCTGTGACCACTTTCACAGAGCTGGACATTTCCAACGGGTTTTGTTCCATCCCTTTACGAAGAGAGGACCAATACAAGTTTGCCTTCACTTTTCAAGGCCAACAGTACACCTGGAACTGCCTACCTCAGGGCTTCCACAACAGCCCTAGCATTTTTCACCAAGCAATGGCGAATTGTTTGAAGGGCTTCAGCCGGCCCCGGCAGTTGGTACAGTATGTGGATGACCTACTCCTGTTCCCCGATGAGGGAGAGGAACACAGTCCACTACTGGCTGAACTGCTGGAGCTGCTCCGGCAAGAAGGCTTCAAAGTGAACCCAAAGAAGGTACAGGTCGGCCAACAGGAAGTAAAATTCCTAGGGCTAACTGTGCGCGCAGGGGAAAGGGCCATCGGCAAAGCTAGGAGGGAAGCAGTGCAGGAGTTGCCAGCCCCCAACACAGTCACAGGAGTGAGATCCTTTCTAGGGCTAACCAGGTACTGCAGAGATTTCATTGAGGATTATGCAGCCACCGCAGCCCCTCTGCTCCGACTCCTACACAAGGGTGTAGAGTGGGCCTGGGACGAGGGTTGCGAGGCAGCATTTCTCAAGTTAAAGGAAGATCTGCAGACCGCACGGCTCTAGGGGCTATTGATGGGGAGAGGGAATTTTTCCTGGAGGTGGCAGCCAGCGGGGACAGTCTGAGTGCCGTGCTGCTCCAAGAGAGGCACGACTGGCTGAGACCAGTGGTTTACTCCTCCAGGATACTCACCGATGTGGAGAAGGGCTATTCCAACTGTGAGAGGCACCTCCTCGCCACTCACTGGGCTGTGAAAAGATCATTGATCTTCACAGGCACATCTCCCATCACCCTGCTCACCCATCACACGCCCACCCAGATGCTCCTAGATGGGAGAATCAAAGACGGGACAATGAGCAGTGCCCGTATTGCTCGCTGGACCCTGCTACTCTCCCAGATGGACCGAAGGGTGAAAGGTCTCTGCGAGCCGAAGCTCGCAGCCAACATGATCTACCCAGGGACTGCCCGCCGGTGTTCCATTGAAGGGGTATGGGAAGTCAACATAGGTTTTCGGGCCGGGATACACCCCACAGGCCGCGAAATCTATGTGGACGGTTCGAGCACAGTATCTGCTGGCGAGCAACTCACCGGGTGTGGAGTTTATGACCAGGAGGCAGACATTGCCCTGGCAATCAAACTCCCCAGCACCATGAGCACCCAGCAAGCTGAACTGTCTGCAGTAGTGTACGTGGTTACACACCCCGAGAAGTTCCCTACCCCATACACGATTTGCTCAGACAGCATGTTCACATGCAATTCGTGTACAGAGTACCTGGCCATCTGGTCCCGTTGCGGATATACCTCTGCTGATGGGAGACCCCTCACCAAAAAGCCCCTGTTGGAGAAAATCATGGCGGCCGTGGGGGAGGAAGGGAAGGTCTATATCCATAAGGTCAAGGCCCATTCAAAGACAGAGCCCAGGTGGGAGAGTAACTGCAAGGCAGACGAGCTGGCCAAACAGGGGGCCAGGGAAGGGGTATTCTGGGATCAATACCAAGCAGGTCCGGCAGCCGCAATCCGGAGCAATGGAGGCACCCAGGGGGTAGCCTTGGCCCGGACTTAAAGCAGGCCCAAGCCCAGGATACCGTCCTCAAGGCCGTCCTGAACGCCCTTGAAAAAGGGGAAAAGATAGAGGTCCCGTACGGTACAGCAGCCATCACCGTTAAGGAAGGCATGCTGTTCAGGGGGGAGCAGTGGGTGGTGCCGCAGCAGCACCGGAGGGAATTCCTCCAACTGGCCCATGAGGGCCCAGGAGTGGGGCATCCCGGACCTGAGACCACCTGGCAACGGGTGGGACAGACAGGATGGTGGCCAGGACTCAGGGAAGAGGTCCGCGAGTTTTGTGCCGGCTGTTTGGTGTGTGCTGCTAACAACCCAGACCCCCAGAAAAGGAAGGTATCTATGGGACACATCAGGAGGGTAGAGGGACCATGGCAGTTGATCCAGGTCGATTATATCGGGCCCCTACCCACCGCCCAGGGAGGCTTTAAGTACTGCCTAGTCCTGGTGGATGTGTTCTCAAAGTGGGTGGAAGCGTTCCCATGCCGTACTGCTACCGCATTGTGTACGGTTAGGATCCTGGTCAGGGAAGTGTTCTCACGATGGGAACTACCGCAATATATGGAGTCCGACCAGGGGAGTCGTTTTACCGGGCAGGTCATGCAAGAGACCCTCAGGGTACTCGGCATTGAAGGGAAATGGCACGTCGCCCACAACCCGCAGTCATCGGGTCCTGTGGAGCGTTTAAACCGTACCATTAAGGAAAGGCTACGGAAGGAAACGGGAGACTCACCCAAGAAGTGGGTAGAACTCTTACCGTTGGTCCTAATGGGGATCCGAGCCAGCCAGTCAAACAGCACGGGGTATTCCCCACACGAGCTCATGACTGGTATGGTTATGCGGACCCCCACCCATGTGCTAGCCCCGGTGCTCACGGAAGGGCAGCTCAGAGAGGTGAACCGGGACAGCTTCGTCAGGAATCTGTTTGAGCACCTTAAACAGGTTCACTGGCAGGCTGCTAGCAACATGGGAAAACAGCATCGGATTAACCGACTGCTGTTAGAACCCTGCAATCACCACGAGTGGGAGATAGGGGATCAGGTCATGGTTAGGAATTTTGCCCAGGTAGGGAGTTTTGAACCACTGTACATGGGGCCCTGCAGCATTGTCGACAAGGCAAGCCCAATGGTCTACGCCATAAAGATGCCCCGCCGCACGAAGTGGTTCCACATTAACCAGCGTAAGCTGTTTAAACCCAAAGGGGAACAGCCAGCAAGGGCGAACCGCCCTAAAGGTAGAGAGCCTCAGCCAGCAGCTGTGGCAGACTCACAGACCACACTGGTAGGGGCAGCGGCTTGTGTCACCGGAGGGGTCACCCCACCAATTATGTGGGACTCGGACGCACCCCCGGTAGCCGGAGCCCTAAGAAGGTCTCCTCGCACACCACAGCCAAAACTACCATGGTCACCAGCGAATCAATGGTTCAGCCCAGCAAGGGCCGCAACCCGAAAGAGAATACCTAAAGTCAGGGATCATTCTAAGAAGAGGGATCCCCAGCCTGTGGCCTCAGGCTGCGGGGAACCCACAGGACAGGACATGGACTCAGCAGCCACACCAAAGGGGGTAGTGTGCTGTAGCACAGGAGGGGACACCCCCCGGATTATCAGGGATTCAGGGAAACCCTCAGTTGTTTTAAGAAGGACTCTCCGGGTCCTGCGGTACAGGCCACCTTAAGCCCAGGCATTCAGGCTGCTCAGAAGCTGCCCAAGGCAGAGGCCATACAGGAATTAATCTGGCCATCCGGAGACGGGCGGCGGATGTCCAGAGTTTTAGGTATTTTAGGTGTTTTACAGTTTTGGTAGTTGTAGTTTTAGTGAATTATTTTACTTAAGTAAGTTTAAATTTTCGAGACTCGATCACCTGTCAAGCCAGAGAACCTTCTCGGGACATGGCTGTCTGTTTTGTGTGTCCCTACAGAGAGGAAATCGGCATGAGGAGGGTTCTGCTCCTGCTCGCCCTGGTAGGGGTGAGCATCGGTGACCGAGGTGACGTGGAGGACTCCCACATTTATGGGTGCTTGGGAGAGAGAGCGCCGATCGTTACCGCTGGGGGTGGCGAACCGGGTGTGGAGGAGCTCGCTATTTATTTCCATGAGGGAAGGTGGCAAGGGTGGCTGGGGTCTAACTCTACAAAATACTCCAGCCAGACTGGGTTCACCGTACGGGGAGGCCTCCATCCCGTGTCCCAGGGTACAGGTCGTTACTACAAGGGTCAGTGTCACTGAGGGGAAACGTGTGTGTCTCACATGCAAGGGACGGATCCCCCTGGATAGGTGGTGGTGGCTCAGGAAGCTGAGCAGGGACATAGGGGACTGTACAGCTGACTGGGAACGACTGGGGAACGACACCTACCAGACGATCACAGGGACCTCAGGGGGAGTGAGTGTGTGTTGGGATAAGTGGTGGGAGTCGGAACAGGGAATCTATATCTGCATGTGGGGATCAGAGAGAGCCTGCCCCACAGGCATATCCATCATCTTCTCCAGACAATGGCAGGACGCCGGGGAGGGGATGGGGTGGGATTCTAGCCTGCATGCGTGCGCGCTCCCACACTCCCCGATCCCAGTCAACGCCACCGAACTAGTAGCACGCCCCTGAAAGCCCCTGCCCACGACCACGACATCACGGACAGTGATAGAGAGGTGTCCTACCACCACCAAGGGACCAGAGAATGGGCTAGTGCTGGTGCCGGCCGAAAAGGTACTATACCAGGGGGTACACTATGCAGTAGCTTCAGTTATCTTAAACCTTACCGAGGTACACTTACCTGAATGGTGTCCGAAGGAGACAGAGCAGCTATACCAGGCCCTGCTGAAAGAAATGTTTAGGTAATTCTACGAATTCGACTTTGCCAACATAGACAAAGCAGAAATAACAACAGAAAACGCTGGAAAAACTCAGCAGGCCAGGCAGCATCCGTGGAGAGAGAAAGAGAGTTAACGTTTCAGGTCGATGACCTTTCATCAGAACTGGGAAGAGCCGGAAATCAAATAGATTTAAGGCCAGGGTAAAGCTGGGAAAAGGGGGAGGGGATAAAGGAACAAAGGGGGAGATGAAGAGACATTAAGAGACATTAAGAGATATGCAAGGCTAGAGGTGGTGTTAATGTGACAGATTAAGGCTGAATGAAGTGTGAAATCCACTGGCAGAATGAAGGACAGCTGCCAGCTTCTAGGAGGAAAAAAAAAGGTGGGGGGGGAACAAATAAAAGGGTGGATAAAATAAAATATAAATGTGATTGGAGCTGAGGTTATGATCTAAAATTGTTGAACTCGATATTGAGTCCAGAGGGCTGTAGCGTGCCTAAACGAAAGATGAGGTGCTGTTCCTCGAGCTTACGCTGAGCTTCCATGGAACAGTGTAATAGGCCGAGGACGGTGAGGTCAGAGTGGGAGTGAAGCGGTGAATTAGAGTGACAGGCCACCAGGAGCTCGGGGTCCCCCTTACGGACTGAACGGAGGTGTTCCGCAAAGCGGTCACCCAATCTGCGTTTGGTCTCCCCAATGTAGAGGAGTCCACATTGTGAGCAGTGAATACAGTATACTAAATTGCAGGAAGTACAAGTAAATCGCTGTTTCACCTGGAAGGGGTGTTTGGGGCCCTGGACAGTGGGAAGAGGGGAGGTATAAGGGCATAAGACAAAGCAGAGCTGTACAAACTACACGCAGAGCAACTATGGGCACAGGGAGACAAAGAAGGGGGACCTGGAACGATATTTTCACTACCTACAATACATGATCCTATGTAATAAATAGCCTGGACGACATAGAACTGTAAACACAGATAAATGGTCTAAAAACCCAACTACGAAAGATCCTAATGGAAGAAAACAAAGTGGTAGGCTCAGAGCTACACGAGGAGCAAGCTATGACGGTCCATTTAAAGGAGGTCATTGCAAGCTAGAGAGACACGCTAAAACAGTAAATGCACTCATACGGGAGGATAGGAATGCTTCGGATCAGGCTGCACAGAATGAGGTGTGTGTGCTATACGGGGCATGGTTGCTGGGCGAGGGCCGTAGCAACCTGGAGGATTTAAAACAAGGTTTAGTCCCCTCCTGGATTAGCAACAAACACCTCGCAGCCCTCCACCCGTTTAGCAATTCGCTGAGCCCGTGTCAGCTCCGCCTAGCCTCTGAGGCCTACCCTGTCCCAGTACATTGTGGGCGTTCCAATCACTCTATCATGGGGATAGTAGTGAGAATGCCGGTCATGGGTGGGACAGCCCAACCCGCACCGGTATACAGGGTGGAGAACATTGGGATAATTCAAGGGGGTGCACACGTCCGTTTCGCAGCGGTCCCACCTTATGTCATAAAGTGGGAGCACGCTATGACAGGTACTGACCTCTCCGGGTGCCGGAGCCGGGGTGCACACATAATACTGTGTCCCCAGCACTTGAATGCCTATTCTAGACCACAGTGTGGGTTTAAAGCTGCTGGCGCACGACCTATCAACTGTACCATGGAGGTAATGGCACAAGGCCATATTCCCCCACAGGTAGCATTCATAGGGGGTGGGACATATTGTGTCACCACAAGTGCGCCCCGCTACCAGCATGGACAGCACATTTGGTGTCCAGTAAGTGACAGCAGTTTCTGTTTTAAACCCGAGGCAGAAGTTCAAGTGGCCCAGGAAAGGATTGTCCCCATTCCTGAACCCTCAACTGTTCACGTCACTGTCAGGGAAAACATTACCAACCTGCAAAACTATGTCACCTTCTTCGGCTATAAGATTCCCCCTCTACCCGAACATCTTACCGCCCTACTCAAAGCAGTACAAGTATCACAAAAACATTTCTACACTCTGGAACAAAAGACAGTCGAGATAGGGGCCGAGATTTCGGGCATCATAATTCCACCCTGGTGGGATATTTTCAAAAATATAGAGGTCCCTTCCTGGATCAGAATGGCTTCCCACATTTTAGTGGTCTGACAGCTTGGCATAGTTCTCTACTTACTGTGCACAAAATGCAAGGGAAAGGACAGAGTGCTCCGATCCCGACATGAGAAAGCATGGGACCAGCATTACAATAAAGCCTATGGCCAGGTTTAGGGCGAGCCTTAATTGTTTTTATTAAAATGAATAAAGTTTTTGTGACCGTGTATTATTTTTACTATGTATGTAAAATTTTCCAAGTGGTGCAGGGGTGTTGGACCCCCTCCGTGCTTGGATGCGAATGTAACTGAATTCTTACCTGTGTCTGCATCTGAACACTACACCTAAAGGGAAATGTGTGTTTTGGGTCTTAGATAGGTAAACTACAGGGGAAGGTTGGCTCTCAGGGATCAGGAATTTTGCTCACCCAGTATGATACTCTAGCGAGTAAAGTATCAGAGGGGGGACTGTAAGATTCTCAAAATTCACAGATCCCCCTAACTCTAAGAAAAACCCTAAGGAAAAAGACTTTGGACTCTTCTCTAGCTATTACAGGGTGGTGAAGTGCATTGGGCCTAACCGAAGGACATTTTGGAGCAAAAACCAAGATTTGGTACTTTTAAAACATGTCTGGGCTTGTAAGGGAGAAAAGGCTGCGAAGGGAGGTGGGTTCAGCCTCTGTAAAAACGGTTTGGGTATTGGAGCTAATGGGAACTGTCTGGGGAACCGCATGATCTCGCTGGGAGTTTAAATCAGCCCCTATCAGACATTAGCAGCCTAACAATAAACCCAGAGGAAAAACAGTCTCCACCCCAAGTTACAGAGCCCATTAAAACATGCATAAAACAGATCACTTCGGCTTACTCTATAGAAATCCTAGGCCCAGTCAAGAAACCCAAAACATAAGAACAATCAAACTACGATTAAGTGGCAAATCGACAAGATAGGGGCCATCCCGGAACCACTTCACACCTTAACAAACCAGTTACCGTTAACGAGCCCGCCAAAATCTAACAAAGACCGGGACATGATTTGGCGCGCAGATAAGGGAGCTTCAATGGGTATAATTGAAGGCCCGTTCTCAACCTGAAAAAGAAGAAGAGGAAGGAAGAACAAGAAGACATCGTCGGAGGCATTCTCCGCAACACAGTTCTAAAAACACCACTGTTCAGCGTTCCGTGTCCAGCCTGGAGGTCGACAGCTCGAAGGCCAGACCATCCAACAAAGTAGGCTGACACGAGAAGAAACCAGAACGACCACCTCAGTGACCATCGGACACCTCGCGGCAACAAGGCCCTCACGAAACAGCCAACCGAACACCAAGTACCAATATTTGGGTCACCATGACCAAAGAAAACCAACTCGAAGAAAAACCGAAGATCCGCTAAGTTTCCACTCTACAATCTACTCCTGACTTACCCCTGGGTAAGATTTTCCCTTAAAAAAACTCTAAACCCTACTTCTAAACCAAAGAAAAGTGGGTACTCACCTGATAAATCCAATACGCACCCTACCGCATCAGCAGACTCGCGAAGACTGACCAGATACGCAGTTGAAGTCCTCTACTGCGTATGGGGTACGGCAGACACCAACCGATATAGAGTGAACCCCAAAACTGCGAACTAACCTAACTGTCAAGGATTCTGGTGAGTATCATCCCTGGGCCTCTGGAGTCCAACCTAGTTAGTAAAGTGGGATTGGGAGGGGTGAAGTATTCTTCTAATATTGGGCCAAAAATTCGGCACTTGCCGGGTGAGTACGCGCTGTGTACTCACCCGTAAGGCCTCCTGAAGTGCCGGTTTCCTGCATGCACTGCGCATGCGCGGGAAACCGGAACTTCCGGTCTCGTGAAGGGAGCGGTTCAGAGGTGAACCGCGTGCGCGGTAGAGGCTGCGCGCACGCAGCGAACTTCGTTTTTTTTTCAGGTTTCTCCGGGAGGGTAAGTATGGAAGAAGCTGCGCTTTTAAAAAGGAGGCGCAAGACCCGTTTTCAACAAGGTAAGTGGTTAATTAATTATAATTTTAAAACATTTTCAACAGGTTTATCTTTTTTAGATACTTTAAAGAAAGGTAAGTTTATTTTTAGCACTGTTAAAAAGTATTTTAATTTTTTCAAAAATTTAAATTTTTGTTTAAAATAGTTAATTTATTTAACTTATAGTTATTTTAAGAATGTGATGGTTTTTAAAAAAATTTATTTGAAGTTTAGGTGTTGTTTGGGGCCGATTTCAATTCATAGATTTGACAGGTCCTGTCAAATCTATGAATGAAAGATGGTCTGCTGCCATTGGCTCTCCATGGCCCACGTGATCCCAGGGGACGCATCGCACTAACTACGCCCCTGGGACACGCAAGCACTGCGCGCCGGCAGCTGCAGGAGGCCCAGGAGCTGAAGTCCCCGTGGGCCCAGAGGTCAACGGCAGGCGCGGTAGGTAGGTGCGCGCGGGATCCTTGCACCCGCGGGAAGCCAGGGAGCCTAATTTCTGGGCCGTTATTTCCCTCGCTTGTACCGAAGTGCTCCCCACTTTTAGAGTGTTAAGAGTGTTTGTGTTGTGTTTTACTTTCTTAAATAAAGATCAAAGTTCATGCATCAAAACCAGTTGTCTGCTGCACTTTTTGTCACAACCCCCAAATAAGTCCAAGGTCTAGAACCAAGGGAGTGGGAGCAATTCGAACCGCTCAGAAGTCAGAGGTGAAGCTGACACAAACCACCACCCCCTACAGAGGCTCGAGGGGCCGTATGGCCTACTCCTGCTCCTAATTCTTAAGTTCTTATGTTCTTATTGAAGATGACTTTGACTAGTGCTCCCACAATATTTATGCTCTTGTACTTCTTAGTTATAGAGGTCATAGAGGAGGAAGGCGCTGTCGAAGTAAACTTGGTGAGTGGCTGCAGTATATCCTATCAATCGTACATACTGCAGACTGCTGAGAATGTCCCCCAGTGGGTCCCACTGATGATATCAGCTTACATTGTCCATTCTGATACTATTCTCCAGGGTCTAAACTGAACCACCACCAATGCACTTTGTGCTATTATTGCTCCTATCTAAGCCAAACTATCTACCCATTGCAATTAATATAGAATAATTTGAATTAATCTTCAGACATTTTAATAAATGGTTATTAATCTTGAACTGAAAGTACAGCACAATTGCAAATTTGTTACAAATAGCATACAAAGTCATAATTATATACCAAAATTCCTTTGAAAGATTAAACTGGGAGTCAAATGAATGTGATTTTGTAAAGTATTATACGGCAGTGATCAAAAAGATGAAATTTTGGAGTGGATTGGAGAAAATTCCTTACTCAGGTGGAAGAAACTGGCCTAGACAGATCGTACTGAGATAGAGGAGATTGGTCCGAGATAAAACTTACTGAAGTGGGGAAGACTGGCCCCAGACAGATCGTACTGAGATAGAGGAGACTGGCCTCAGACAGAACTTACTGAGATGAAGGAGACTGGACCTAGTCAAGAGAATGGCCAAGGGATAGCTGGATGGTTCCTTTTCTATAATGCTCAAATACATCTCTCAGCAGATTGAACCAGTAGTGGCATTGATAGTATTCATAAAAATGCCCACCAGTTGGATGATCCCACACTGCACAATAAGCATGACAACTTGGATGCCCATTTAACCATACCATTTGGTAAGATGGAGCTGCTGATTAAATTTTAAATCTTAATTATTAACATACCCATTTGTCATTGTTCACTGGTCTACCTATATAATTTCATACTTGAATCATAATCAGAAATTATGCAGGTTGGTATTGTTCCAACGTATCCAACTCTTTTCAAAATTTTTGCTTGAAAAATTTGGAATAGTAGATAAATTACACAAGATGCACGCAAAATTGCTACAGAATCGGTCCGCAGGTTTTGTTTATGTACATTTTAATCTTTTGGGAATTTGAACAGGACCTCTTGTTGAATTACCACACAGCTTTTAATTAATCTAAGGCACACTAGAAAAAAAAGCAAAATCAAAAATGACCTTTTTAATGCACATATGGAATAGCACACATTTGAGTGTGCAGTGTTAACAAATAATCCTCAATCGTCAGACGGATGTTTGAGAATTGTCTCTTCTGATATTCGGTTCCATGGAGAATTTCTCTGCAAAAGAAATGTTCAGTTGTTGAAAGAGTTTAGCAATCCCAGAGATATTAAATCCATTCTGGAATCTACGAGCAGCAAACACATAGAGAATAGGATTGATGCAGCTGCTGGTGACTGCCAAAGCTCCTGCCAAATTCTCCACCTTTTCACTGATGTTCAGCAACATTTTGGAGACTTCTGGGCTTGACGTCTTTGTCAATATTGTAGAAACTGTTAACAGGTTTCTGATGTGATATGGCAACCAGCAAACTGCGAAAGCAATCACGATGCTCCTGATCACCTTGACCGACTTGCTTTTACTTTGAAAAGTCATTTTTTTCATTCTTTTTGCAACAAGCGCATAACAGACAGACAATATGAGAAATGGAATGGCGAAGCCCACTAACATCTCAAGTATGATTAGTCCTTTCTGTTGCTGATAACTTGCATGCAACCGTAAACACTGTAGTTGTTCGACGTGCGTTGCTTTCTGATCTATAATAACAGGAACAGCAAAGAGAAAGGCTGAGACCCAGACGCCGATGCTTACTTTCCAAACTGATCCTCGTCTCCACCATTTATGAATAACAAATGGGTACAGCACAGCCACGAAGCGCTCAATGCTCATCAATGTAATGAAAAACACACTGGCGTACATGGTGCAATGGATCACATACGACAGAACTTTGCAGAAAGCTGCTCCAAAAACCCAACTATCAACGAAGGAATAAATCCAAAATGGCAAAGTGATGAGGACAATGAAATCTGCAGCGGCTAGGTTTAATATCAGCATGACAGGCGAAAACTTCTGCTTAACGTTACAAAGAATAATCCAGATCACCAATGAATTCCCCAACAAGCCAATGAGAAAAATTAGAGTAAAGACGACACAGACAACAGCCTGATGCACGGCCACAGAAGATAAAGTCGAGTTAGACAACTCCATTTAGGTGACAGCTTGAGCAGTTACAACCTGGTGCTAACAACTCAAATGAGTCTCAGGTGGAAGCTGTGAATTGTATCCTTTGAACAGTAACCACATCGAAACCTGTCAGAGGTGTGAAACATGAGTCACTCCATAGTTCATTAGCCACTATGACCATCTGATTCACAGTTATGCCATTTATAGATTTGCCATTAGCAGCACTGAAACCAGGCTTTCATCGAGTCATAATCATAGAGTCATAGAGTTATACAGCACAGAAAGAGGCCCTTCGGCCCATCGTGTCCGCGCCGGCCAACAAGACCTGTCTATTCTAATATCATTTTCCAGCACTTGGTTCGTAGCCTTGTATGCTGTGGTGTTTCAAGTGCTCATCTAAATGTTTCTTGAATGTTGTGATGGTTCCTGCCTCTACCACCCTTTCAGGCAGCGAGTTCCAGATTCCAACCACCCTCTGGGTGAAAAAGCTTTTCCTCAAATCCCCTCTAAACCTCCTGCCCCTTACCTTGAAACTATGCCCCCTGGTTATTGACCCCTCTACTAAGGGGAAAAGTTCCTTTCTATCTACCCTATCTATAACCCTCATAATTTTGTACACCTCAATCAGGTCCCCCCTCAGCCTTCTCTGCTCTAAGGAAAACAACCCCAGCCTGTCCAGTCTCTCTTCATAGCTGAAGCGCTCCAGCCCAGGTAACATTCTGGTGAATCTCCTCTGCACCCTCTACAATGCAATCACATCCCTCCTGTAGTGTGGCGACCAGAACTGCACACAGTATTCCAGCTGTGGCCTAACTAGCGTTTTGTACAGCTCCATCATAACCTCCCTGCTCTTATATTCTATGCCTCGGCTAATGAAGGCAAGTATCCCATAAGTCTTTTTAACCACCTTATCTACCTGTCCTGCTGCCTTCAGGGATCTATGTACATGAACACCAAGGTCCCTCTGATCCTCTGTCCTTCCTAGGATCCTACCATTCATTGTGTATTCCCTTGCCTTGTTAGTCCTCCCAAAATGCATCACCACACACTTTTCAGGGTTAAATTCCATTTACCACTGTTCTGCCCATCTAACCATCCTGTCTATATCGTCCCGTAGCCTGAGGCTTCCCTCCTCGCTATTTACCACTCCACCAATTTTCGTGTCATCTGCGAACTTACTGATCATACCTCCTACATTCATATCTAAATCATTAATGTACACTACAAACAGCAAAGGACCCAGCACCGATCCCTGCGGTACACCACTGGACACAGGCTTCCAGTCACAAGAACAACCTTCGACCATCACCCTCTGCCTCCTGCCACTAAGCCAATTTTGGATCCAATGTGCCAAATTGCCCTGGATCCCATGGGCTCTTACCTTCTTGACCAGTCTCCCATGTGGGACTTTGTCAAAAGCCTTACTGAAGTCCATGTAGACTACATCAACTGCACTACCCTCATCCACACACCTAGTCACCCCCTCGAAAAATTCAATCAGATTGGTCAGACATGGTCTCCCTCTGACAAAGCAATGCTGACTATCCCTGATTAATCCTTGCCTCTCCAAGTGGAGACTAATTCTGTCCCTCAAAATGTTTTCCAATAATTTCCCTACCACTGATGTTCGGCTCACTGGCCTGTAATTCCCTGGTTTATCCCTACTACCCTTCTTGAACAATGGTACTACATTAGCTGTTCTCCAGCCCTCTGGCACCTCCCCTGTGGCCAGAGAGGTTCTGAAAATTTGTGTCAGAACCCCTGCAATCCCCTCCCTTGCCTCACACAGCAGCCTGGGATACATCCCATCAGGGCCTGGGGATTTATCCACTTTTAAGCCCGCTAAAACCGCTAGTACGTCCTCCCTCTCAATACTAATTTGTTCAAGAATATCACAATCCCTCTGCCTGATTTCTATGCCTACATCGTCCTTCTCCATAGTGAACACAGATGCAAAATATTCATTTAAAACCTCACCTACATCTTCCGGCTCTACACACAGATTGCCACTTTGGTCCCTAATGGGCCCTACTCTTTCCCTGGTTATCCTCTTGCCCTTAATATACTTATAAAACACCTTGGGATTTTCCTTTATTTTGCCCGCCAGTGTTTTTTCATGTCCCCTCTTCATCTCCTAATTTCTTTTTTAAGTACCCCCCTGCACTTTCTATACTCCTCTAGGGCTTCCACTGTTTTTAGTCCTTTGTATCTGCCAAAAGCCTCCCTTTATTTCCTAATCCATTCTCGTATATCCCTTGACATCCAGGGTTCCCTGGGCTTGTTGGTCCCACCCTTGACCTTTACGGGAACATGTTGGCGTTGTACTCTCTGTATTTCCTTTCTGAAAGACTCCCACTGCTCTGATGTGGATTTTCCTATAAGTATCTGATCGCAGTCCACTTTGGCCAGATCCTGCCTTATCATATTAAAATCGGCCTTCCCCCAATTTAGAACCTTTATTTCCGGTCCATCTTTGTCCTTTTCCATGACTACCTTAAATCTCACCGAATTATGGTCACTGTCACCAAAATGCTCTCCTACTGACACTTCTACCACTTGCCCGGCTACATTCCCTAGAATTAGGTCCAGTACCGCCCCCTCTCTTGTAGGACTTTCTACATGCTGGCTCAAAAAGCTCTCCTGGATGCACTTTAAGAATTCTGCACCCTCTAAGCCTTTCACACTCTGACTATCCCAGTTAATATTGGGAAAGTTGAAATCCCCTACTATTATTACCCTATTATTTCTACACTTCTCTGAGATTTGCCTGCATATCTGTTCCTCTATCTCCCCCTGACTGTTTGGGGGCCTATAGTACACTCCCAGCAAAGTGCTTGCCCCCTTTTTCGTTTTAAGTTCTACCCAAATGGCCTCATTAGAGGAACCTGCTAAGATATCATCCCTCCTTACAACAGTAATTGACTCCTTGATTAATAATGTAACACCCCCTTTGTGTGGAGAAACCACCTCTTGAGGTGGTGGCTTTCAGCAGCCTGGGTTATATTACAGGGCTGCCACCAGAAGCTGGGGCTGCAGTCAGAGACACTGCTCTGGTATAAGTGCAGTTGTCATATTTTTGAGTTCTTACACTAGATATTTACTCAAAATCAGCAGCACAGGCCAGTCACATAAGTGGACCTCAGATCTCCTATGATCTGGAGTATACCTTTTTCTGCCTAATAGCTCGGTAAATGATAGTGAGCCCCAGGGATCGCAACAGAGCACCCTTACACTGTACAGCAGCCATTGGAATGTATTACTTGCCCCCAATTGATTCTCCTCTCTTCAGAAAGCAGACTGAATATACTCTGCAACAACACAAAAGCAAAATACTGCTGATACTGGAAATCGGAAATAAAAACAGAAAATGCTGGAAATAATCAGCAGGTCAGGCAGCATCTGTGGAGAGAGGAACATGTTTTAGGTCAGTGCCCCTTTCATCAAGACATACTCTATCAGACCAAGCTTCGAGCTCTAAAGCAATAGACAGTTTATTTAACTGAAACACGTAAACAAACAGCATATGGTACAAAAAAGTTAATCCTGCAATACAAAATGTTCTTTGAAGAATCATTTTCACTGTGGAAACTTCATAACAGATGTCATACAGAATCTCCAATAGCTGTCAAATAAACTAATCTGTGACCAAAAGTAACAACCATTCTGTTGTCATGCAGGAAAGAAATTGCACATAATTCATTGGAGCAACAAGCTACATAATGTGGAACAGCAGGCCCAGCAGGAGAAAGAGGAAATTTGGATCCCGTTCAGCTGAGGTGATAGGGGAATGAGATGTGGGAGGTCCTGCACCCATAGTTGGTTTGTGTAGAACTAGTGCTAATGTTTAAAGATTGTAAAAGGATTTTCCTTTTCTGACATTCATACTCTGACGACACCCTTACATGAGCAGAACAGTAACATGGTTTAGCAGGGAACTCAATGCATTACTCTCCACGGGAAGAAGAAGCAGACACAGAAAGTGACCCAATAGCAGGAACCTCAACAGAAAGCACAGCCAGCAGAAATTCACCCACACCATCATGCAGTCTCTCACTCACCGTCACCAACCCAGATAGAGTCACTCGGGGGTGAGGTGGCGGGGGTGGGGGTTGGCTATAGATGGTTCAGATGAGAAGTGAAACTGGGTTCTGTATGACACACAAGGAAGCAAGGAGAAGAGATAGTCATAGAGGCATTGCAACAAAGATTCACTAGACTGATCCCTAGGATGAGAGGGTTGTCCTGTGAGGAGAAATTGTGTAGATTGGGCCTATACTCTCTGGAGTTTAGAAGAATGCGAGGTGGTCTCATTGAAACATATAAGATTCTGAGGGGGATTGACAGGGTAGATACTGAGAGGATGTTTCCCCTGGCTGGAGAGTCTAGATCTAGGGATCATCGTCTCAGGATAAGGGGCCAGCCTTTTAAGATTGAGATGAGGGGGAATTTCTTCACTCAGAGGGTTGTGAATCTTTGGAATTCTCTGCCCCAAAGTGCTGTGGATGCTCAGTCATTGAGTATATTCAAGAGTGAGATAGGTAGATTTTTGGACTCCAGAGGAATCAAGGGATATAGGGATAGGGCAGGAAAGTGGAGTTGGGGTCGAAGATCAGCCATGAGTGCAGAGCGGAACAGAGTGTTAAGGTACGAGTTTGGTGAGTGAGGGAGTAAATCTTAAAGGTTAATCTCTTAATTTTATAAATTCTAGTCTTGTGTGCTTGCAATTAGCATTTAAATTTACTGTTTCAAGTTTTAAGTTTCTTCCAAACTTGGGCAGGGCTAAGCAAGCTCTGTGCTGGAGAGCAGGTGAGAGTAATTAATTAATTAACTGGTCTAATCTGGTTCTGTAACTGCCAGAGAGCTCACTTATTTAAATCTCAGCAGTATAAATAAGGGAGGCTAGAGTGCGGTTTGTCACGGAGTGCAGATGGGAACAGAGTGTTAAACTGCGAGTTTGGTGAGTGAGTGAGTGAGTGAGTGAGTGAGTGAGTGAGTGAGTGAGTGAGTGAGTGAGTGAGTGAGTGGGTGGGTGGAGGGAGGTGTTCCTTTCTTTTTCCATCTTTGTCAGCTTCCAGGCGAGCAGGAGCTAAAAAGCTGCACAAGAGGGGACAGAGAACCAGTGGTGAGTATTTCTACAGTATTTCTACATTCCAGTCATTAAAGTAAAAGTAAGGTCTTTAGTTTAGAGTAAGTCATGTTTAAAGGGAGGTAAGGTCCCTAGTGAATTTAATATTCTTTAATTTAAAGGGAGTAAATTAAGGGTAGGACATGGCAGGGCAGCTCGGCAGCGTGGAGTGCTCCTCCTGTGCTATGTTGGAAGTCAGGGACACTTTAGGTGTCCAGGGCAAACACATGTGCAGGAAATGTCTCCAGCTGCAGCTACTCGAAATCCACATTTCAGAACTGGAGCTGCGGCTGGAGTCACTGTGGAGCATCCGCGAAGCTGAGATCTTCATGGATAGCACGTTTAACGAGGTGGTCACACCGCAGGTAAAGAGTGCACAGGCAGACAGGGAATGGGTGACCACCAGACAGAGTAAAAGAACTAGGAAGGTAGTGCAGAAGTCCCCTGGGTCCATCTCCCTCTCTGACAGATTTTCCGTTTTGGATACTGATGGGGGAGATGGTTTCTCAGGGGAATGCAGCAAGAGCCAAGTCTGTGGCACTATGAGTGGCTCAGCTGCACAGGAGGGGAGGAAAAAGAGTGAGAGCAATAGTGATCGGGGATTCTATCGTAAGGGGAACAGATAGACGTTTCTGTGGCTGCAGAGGTGACTCCAGGATGGTATGTTGCCTCCCTAGTGCCAGGGTCAAGGATGTCACTGAACGGCTCCAGGGCATTCTGAAGCGGGAGGGCAAACAGTCAGAGGTCGTGGTTCACATTGGTACCAATGACATGGGTAGAAAGAGGGATGAGGTCCTGCAACAAGAAATTAGGGAGCTAGGTAGCAGATTAAAAAGCAGGACCTCAAAGGTTGTAATCTCTGGATTACTCCCGGTGCCATGTGCTAGTGAGTATAGGAATAGGGGTATAGAGCAGATGAATGCGTGGCTAAAGAGTTGGTGCAGGAGGGAGGGCTTTAGTTTCCTGGATCACTGGGTCTGCTTCTGGGGAAGGTAGGAACTGTACAAGTCGGACGGGTTACACCTGAACCGGAACGGGACCAACATCCTTGTGGGGAGGTTTGCTAGTACTGTTGGGGGGAGGGTTTAAACTAACTTGGCAGGGGGATGGGATACCGAGTGGAGCTATAGTAGGGGGTGATGCACAGCCAAATATAGAGGAAAAAACAAGTCAGCCTGGAAGGCAGAGCAAATATGTAACGGCACAAGGGTGTATGGCAAGGCTGGATGGCATTTATTTTAATGCAAGGCGTCTTGCGAGTAAGCAGATGAATTGAAGGTGTTGATGAATACATGGGAGTATGATATTGTTGCTATCACAGAGACATGGTTGAGGGAGGTGCAGGACTGGCAGCTCAATATTCCGGGATATAGAATCTTCAGGCGAGACAGAATTGGGTGTAAAAGAGGAGGGATGTCGCAATATTAATCAAGAAGTCAATTACTGCTGTAAGGAGGGATGATATCTTAGCAGGTTCCTCTAATGATGCCATAGGGGTAGAATTTAAAAACAAAAAGGGGGCAAGCACTTTGCTGGGAGTATACTATAGGCCCCCAAACAGAAGGATGAGATAGAGGAACAGATATGTAGGCAAATCTCAGAGGTGTAGAAATAATAGGGTAATAATAGTAGGGGATTTCAAATTCCCCAATATTAACTGGGATAGTCAGAGTGTGAAAGGCTTAGAGGGTGCAGAATTCTTAAAGTGCATCCAGGAGAGCTTTTTGAGCTAGCATATAGAAAGTCCTACAAGAGAGGGGGCGGTACTGGACCTAATTCTAGGGAATGTAGCCGGGTAAGTGGTAGAAGTGTCAGTAGGAGAGCATTTTGGTGACAGTGGCCATAATTCGGTGAGATTTAAGGTAGTCATGGAAAATGACGAAGATGGGCCCGAAATAACGGTTCTAAATTGGGGGAAGGCCGATTTTAATATGATAAGGCAGGATCTGGCCAAAGTGGACTGCGATCAGCTACTTGTAGGAAAATCCACATCAGAGCAGTGGGAGTCTTTCAGAAAGGAAATAGAGAGAGTACAACGGCAACATGTTCCCGTAAAGGTCAAGGGTGGGACCAACAAGCCCAGGGAACCCTGGATGTCAAGGGATATACGAGAATGGATTAGGAAAAAAAGGGTGGCTTTGGCAGATAAAACGGACTAAAAACAGTGGAAGCCATAGAGGAGTATAGAAAGTGCAGGGGGGTACTTAGAAAAGAAATTAGGAGAGCGAAGAGGGGACATGAAAAAACACTGGCGGGCAAAATAAAGGAAAATCCCAAGGTGTTTTATAAGTATATTAAGGGCAAGAGGATAACCAGGGAAAGAGTAGGGCCCATGAGGGACCAAAGTGGCAATCTGTGTGTCGAGCCAGAAAATGTAGGTGGGGTTTTAAATGAATATTTTGCATCTGTGTTCACTATGGAGAAGGACGATGTAGGCATAGAAATCAGGCAGGGGGATTGTGATATACTTGAACAAATTAGTATTGACAGGGAGGAGGTACTAGCGGTTGTAACGGGCTTAAAAGTGGATAAATTCCCAAGCCCAGATGAGATGTATCCCAGGCTGCTGTGTGAGGCAAGGGAGGAGATTGCAGGGGCTCTGACACAAATTTTCAGAACCTCTCTGGCCACAGGGGAGGTGCCAGAGGACTGGAGAACAGCTAACGTAGTACCATTATTCAAGAAGGGTAGTAGGGATAAACCAGGGAATTACAGGCCAGTGAGCCTAACATCAGTGGTTGGGAAATTATTGAAAAAATTCTGAGGGACAGAATTAGTCTCCACTTGGAGACGCAAGGATTAATCAAGGATAGTCAGCATTGCTTTGTCAGGGGGAGATCATGTCTGACCAATTTGATTGAATTTTTCGAGGGGGTGACTAGGTGTGTGGATGAGGGTAGTGCAGTTGATGTGGTCTACATGGAAATCAGTAAGGCTTTTGACAAAGTCCCGCATGGGAGACTGGTCAAGAAGGTAAGAGCCCATGGGATCCAGGGCAATTTGGCACATTGGATCCAAAATTGGCTTAGTGGCAGTAGGCAGAGGGTGATGTTCGAAGGTTGTTTTTGTGACTGTAAGCCTGTGTCCAGTGGTGAACCTCAGGGATCGGTGCTGGGTCCTTTGCTGTTTGTAGTGTACATTAATGATTTAGATATGAATGTAGGAGGTATGATCAGTAAGTTCGCAGATGACACGAAAATTGGTGGGGTGGTAAATAGCGAGGAGGGAAGCCTCAGGCTACAGGATGATATAGATGGGTTGGTCAGATGGGCAGAACAGTGGCAAATGGAATTTAACCCTGAAAAGTGTGAGGTGATGCAGTTTGGTAGGACTAACAAGGCAAGGGAATACACAATGAATGGTATGACCCTAGGAAGGACAGAGGATCAGATGGACCTTGGTGTGCATGTACATAGATCCCTGAAGGCAGCAGGACAGGTAGATAAGGTGGTTAAAAAGGTATATGGGATACTTGCCTTCATTAGCCGAGGCATAGAATATAAGAGCAGGGAGGTTATGATGGAGCTGTACAAAACACTAGTTAGGCCACAGCTGGAATACTGTGTGCAGTTCTGGTCGCCACACTATAGGAAGGATGTGATTGAATTGGAGGGGGTGCAGAGGAGATTCACCAGGATGTTACCTGGGCTGAAGTGCTTCAGCTATGAAGAGAGACTGGACAGGCTGGGGTTGTTTTCCTTAGAGCAGAGAAGGCTGAGAAGGGACCTGATTGAGGTGTACAAAATTATGAGGGGCATAGATAGGGTAGATAGAAAGGAACTTTTCCCCTTAGTAGAGGGGTCAATAACCAGGGGGCATAGATTCAAGGTAAGGGGCGGGAGGTTTAGATGGGATTTGAGGAAAAGCTTTTTCACCCAGAGGGTGGTTGGAATCTGGAACTCACTGCCTGAAAGGGTGGTAGAGGCAGGAACCTTCACAACATTCAAGAAGCATTTAGATGAGCACTTGAAACGCCACAGCATACAAGGCTACGGACCAAGTGCTGGAAAATGGTATTAGAATAGACAGGGCTTGATGCCGGTGCGGACACGATGGGCCGAAGGGCCTCTTTCTGTGCTGTATAACTCTATGGGGGAGAAATTCAGTATCGCCCCATTTGGGGCGCAATTATCGGCCGGGTGCAAAGATTAGCGCCTGGCGCTAATTATCGCCACCGACTGCAAACTTGACTTTTATCGCCCCTGGAGGTGATTGGAGCGCTAAATCAGGCGCTTCACACCTGTCTTAAGGCGCAAAGGCCGAGGAGCGAGGCGTTACCTCAGAGCGCTGGCGAAGCTCATGTGATGTCAGTCAGCAATGGAACACACACACAATGGCCCGGGCCAGTTCTTAAAGGGGATGGTTAATCTTGCTTTCCATCCACATCCTGCTCATTGCAGCCTTGAATCTCGGCCTGGAGAGACCTGCACATCAAATCTGCTGGAAAGAACAATGGAGAGTACCGGGCAAAGAGCTCAGAGTGCAGCCCCCACAGACTCTTCTAAATCGATACAAGGAATGGCAGATCAAAATGAACCTGCAAAGTGCTGCTCAGTACCCAAAACTCCTTCACACAACGTTGAATCTCTCCAGAAGTCTCTCCCTCTCTCTCTCAGAATGCGTAGTTCAAAAATGGCACCAACAATAAAAGGCAGGAAGCGGTCACCTTTAAATAGCGCTCCCCCTTTCCCTTCATGACTGCAGAACGCTCCCCTCAACCTGTCGTTGCTAGCGTTAGGCGATAAGGCAGGGGGCGCCACTCAATATCCGCTCCGGGGCGATACCGGGGCATTGCGCACTTGAGTGATGTCATGATCCACCGGCGCAGGAGATCGTGGCGGTAGTGTTTAGCGCCGCCGCAAAATGTCTAGTTAATTTCGCGAGCGGCGCAAACTTCGCCGCGCCTGGGCGCTAGATGCTTTGCTCCCCATTAGCGCCCTCTTAAGGCGCTAATGGAAGGCGCAACCAACTGAATTTTTCCCCCTATGACTCTATGATCTTATTGAATGGTGGAGCAGGCTCGAAGGGCCGTATGGCCTACTCCTGCTCTTAATTCTTATGTTCTTATGTTATTATAGTGGAAGTGCAGAAGATGTTCCTGAGTAGGGGCTAAGGAAATATCAGCCCCTAGGTGAAGAGCATGCCGCCCATGATCTGGGGGTCCAGCCATGAAAAGAAGAAGCTAGCAGAGCATCAAACTCACATGAAGACACCACAACCCTCTCCAAAAATGTGTAACAGAGGAGATGACAAGGCTGGTTTCCACTGATCTGTAGGAACACAGACCTTATGGAATTCCAAATACCCCATAATCCCTGGGAGACAGCATCCAAATAGAAAAATATATATTTTATTTTACTGCTTCAATTAACTAGTCAGTTGTAAGAGCTCCAAAAAGGGAATATGAAAGGAAACTTGCAAGGGATGTCAAAATCAACACAAATTTTTTGTACAATTATATTAGGAAAAAGAGGGTAGTCAGGAGCAATGTTGGCCCCTTAAAAACTGAAAGCGGTGATATTATCAATGATAGTAAGGAAATGGCGGAGGACATGTTGAATAATTACATTGCGTCAGTATTTGCAGTAGAGGAAGAGGATAGCATGCCGGAAATCCCAAGGAAACTAAATCAGGGACCGGGACTCAATAAAATTAATGTAAGTAAAATAACAGTAATGAAGAAAATAATGGCAATAAAGAGTGGCAAATCCCCAGGACCAGGTGGTTTTCATCCCAGGGTTTTAAAGGAAGTAGATGAGTACATTGCAGATGCCCTAACTATAATCTTCCAAAATTAACACAGACAAAAGGGTTTGGCCCATGTTTATTGTAAAGTGCAAAAGATGAATCCTTTCTATTCAACTTGCAGGTTTTAGGAGACAAACCTGGCACAAGTAACTATAGGCTTGTTAGCCTTGTATCAATGCCAAAGAAAATAATGTAAAACTATACTAAGCAGTAGGTTAGAGGACTGCCTGTATAGTAATAGGATGATAGAATGATACAGTACACAAGGAGGCCATTCGCCCATCGTGCCTGTGCCAGCTCTTTGGTAGAGCTATCCAATTAGTCCCACTCCCCTGCTCTTTCCCCATAGCCCTATCATTTTTTTCCCTTCAAGTATTGATCCAATTCCATTTTGAATGTTACTATTGAATCTTCTTCCACCATGTTTCCTCATGTGGCCTCTGGTCCTTTGGTTACCGACCCTTCTGTCACTGGAAACAGTTTCTCCTTATTTACTGCATTTAAGCCATTCGTGATTTTGAACACCTCTATCGAATCTCCTCTTAACCTTCTCTGCTCTAAGGAGAACAATCCCAGCTTCTCTAGTCTCTCCACATAACTGAAGTCCCTCATCCTTGGTACCATTCTAATAAATCTCTTCTGCACCCTCTCCAAAGCCTTGACATCCTTCCTAAAGTGTGGTGCCCAGAATTGAGCACAATAATCTAACTGAGGCCTAGCCAGTGTTTTATAAAGGTTTAGCATAACTTCCTTGCTTTTGTAATCTATTCCTCTATTAATAAAGCCAAGGATCCCATCTGCTTTTTTAACAGCCTTCTCAACTTGTCCTGCCACCTTCATTAGATTTATGTACATACACCCTATAACCTAATAAATATTGGTTAGCATATACTTATGAGGGGAATGCTCTTTCTGGCAAACCTCCTTGACTTCTTTGAGTAAATAAAAAATGAAAAAGATAGTGGATGTCCCTATGGCATAGTTCCTTCTCAAAGACTAAGAAAAGAACTTACATTTATTTAGTACCTTATCACATCCTCAGGATCTCCCCTAATGCTTCCTAATCAATGAATTACATCTGAAGTGCCCTGCTGTTGTTATGCCGTCAAACATAGCAGTCAATTTGAGCACAGCAAAATGCCACAAATAGCAAATGACCAGTTCATCTGCTTTTGGTGGTGTTGGCTTAGGGAGAGGAAAGTTGACCAGAACCACTAAATGAACTAAAATCCATGTAAATCCAGGGTAGAATGTGGGACTGAATGAACAGTGCATAAAAATATAAAGCTGAGAATACTGATGAGAGGCGTAAGCCGAGATGTTATGATTGCCAAGTCTGAATGGAAGTGGGGTGATCCACAACCACCCAACATCAATGGCCCTGCCATAATTACCACGGTCAGCATTTAGGGCGAGGTCCCGGTGTGAGAAACACATCTGATCGGGAGCTTGCCTCTTGGGGATGGGAAATAGTGTGCTGCCACGTATATCTTCGTGATCATCTTTGCTGCAGCAAAGTTCAGAGAAGATATCGGTCAGCTCTGCAGGAAGGCAGAAGCCACTCAGTTTCACAGGTAACACACTGTTGCAGGCAACAGAGACAGAGCAGAGAGACCCTCTTTGTCACAGACGCCACAGAGCCCCAAAGGGAACTGTCCAGTGGCAATGGAAGGAGATAACCGTGCAACTTCATCCAGTGTTGCACTCGTCACTCTTCTGTCCTGCTACTTTAGCGCCAGAAGCAGAGACAATAATCTATGGGTAAGTGCAAGCGTATAGCTGTTATTGTGTGAACTTTCTGTGAACTAGTACATTTGAGGTTCCACAGTCTAACCCATATAATGAGCACTTTTTTCCATCCACTATATTTCATTGCAAACAGCAATGACTTCTTCCTGTATCTGTGGGTAAGTGCTAGGTAGAAGCAGATAGCACACAGCAACACCTTTTCCTATCTTTCACACGATTGAGTTTTGTGACAGTCTTGACCGACAATGGCAGAAATTAACTTATTCTGGTGAGTAGATCTCAAAACTTTTTTGGACCACAAATTTGTCATAAGCCCTGCTGCCCCACTCAGTGGCACATTTAGATATTTCTCAGGGAGAATGAGAGTTCAGTAGACATCTAGGGGGAAAAATTCAGTATCGCCCCGTTTGGGGCGCAATTATCGGCCGGGCGCAAAAATTAGCGCCTGCCGCTAATTATCACCTCCGACTGCAAACTTGACTTTTATCGCCCCTGGAGGTGATTCGAGCGCTAAATCAGGCGCTACACATCTGTCTTAAGGTGCAAAGGCCGAGGAGTGAGGCGCTAACTCAGAGCGCTGGCGAAGCTCATGTGATGTCAGTCAGCAATGGAACACAGACACACTGGCCCCAGCCAGTTCTTAAAGGGGAGAGTTGATCTTGCTTTCCATCCACATCCTGCTCATTGCAGCCTTGAATCTCGGCCTGTACATCAAATCTGCTGGAAAGAACAATGGAGAGGCCCAGGGAAAGAGCTCAGAGTGCAGCCCCCACAGTGTCTTCTAAATCGATACAAGGATGGGCGAATCAAAATGAACATGCAAAGTGCTGCTCAGTACCCAAAACTCCTTCACACAGCGTTGAATCTCTCCAGAAGTCTCTCTCTCTCTCTCTCAGAATGCATAGTTCAAAAATGTCACCAACAAAAAAAGGCAGGAAGCGGTCGCCTTTAAATAGCGCTCCCCCAGTCCCTTCCTGACTGCAAAACGCTCCCCTCAACCTGTCGTTGCTAGCGGCAGGCGGAAAGGCAGGGGGCGCCACTCAATATCTGCTCCGGGGCGCTACCGGGGCGTTGCGCACTCGACTGATGTCACAATCTGCTGGCGCAGGAGATCGTGGCGGTACTGTTTAGCGCCGCCACAAAATGTCTAGTTAATTTCACGAGCGGCACACACATCGCCGCGCCCGGGCACTAGTTGCTTTGCGCCCCATTAATGCCCTCTTAAGTCGCTAACGGGAGGCGCAACTAACTGAATTTTTCTCCCCTAATGTCCTTTAGGGAAGGAAATCTGCCATCCTTACCTGGTCTGGCCTATATGTGACTCCAGCAATGTGGTTGACTCTTAACTGCCCTCTTAAATGGCCTAGCAAGCCACTCAGTTCTAACAAACCACTACAAAAAGCAATAAGAAGAATAAAACCGGACGAACCACCCGGCATCGAACTAGGCACCGGCTTTGGACACGACAATGGCACACCCAGCCCAGTCGGCCCTGCAAAGTCGTCCTCACTAACATCTGGGGAATTGTGCCAAAATTGGGAGAGCTGTCCCACAGACTAGTCAAGCAACAGCCTGACATAGTCATACTCACAGAATCATACCTTTCAGCCAATGTCCCAGATTCCTCCATCACCATCCCTGGGCATGTCCTGTCCCACCGGCAGGACAGACCCACCAGGGGTGGCGGCACAGTGGTATACAGTCGGGAGGGAATCCTCAACATTGACTCCGGACCCCATGAACTCTCATGGCTTCAGGTCAAGCATGGGCAAGGAAACCTCCTGCTGATTACCACCTACCACCCTCCTTCAGCTGATGAATCAGTACTCCTCCATGTTGAACACCACTTGGAAGAAGCACTGAGAGTAGCAAGTGCACAGAATGTACTCTGGGTGGGGGACTACTGACCGAGCTGGCCGAGTCCTGAAGGACATAACTGCAAGTCTGGGCCTGTGACAGGTGGTGAGAGAACCAAAACGAGGGAAAAGCCTACTTTATCTCATCCTCACCAATCTACGTGCCACAGATGCATCTGTCCATGACAGTATTGGTAGCAATGATCACTGCACAGTCATTGTGGAGACGAAGTCCCGTCTTCATACTGAGGACACCCTCCATCGTGTTGTGTGGCACTACCACCATGTTAAACAGGATATAATCAGAACATATCTAGCAGCTCAAAACTGGGCACCCATGAGGCGCTATGGGCCATCAGCAGCAGCAGAATTATACTCCACCACAATCTGTAACTTCATCGCTCAGCTTATCCCTCACTCTACCATTACCATCAAGCTAGGGGACCAAACCTGATTAAATGAGAAGGCAGAAGAGCATGCCAGGAGCAGCACCAGGCATACCTAAAAATGAGGTGCCAACCTGGGGAAGCTGCAACACAGGACAATATGCATGCTAAAAAGCAGAAGCAGCATGCTATAGACAGGGCTAAGTGATCCCCACAATCAACGGATCAGATCAAAGCTCTGCAGTCCTGCCACATCCAGTCGTGAATGGTGGTGGACAATTAAACAACTAACGGGAGGAGGAGGCTCCATGAATATCCCCATCCTCAATGATGGTGGAGCCCAGCATACGAGTGCAAAAGACAAGGCTGAAGCATTTGCAAACATCTTCAGCCAGAAGTGCCGAGTGGATGATCCATATCGACCTCCTCCTGAGGTCCCGACCATCACAGAAGTCAGTCTTCAGCCAATTCGATTCACTCCACGAGATATCAAGAAACGGCTGAGCGCACTGGATACAGCAAAGGCTATGGGCCCTGACAACATCCCGGCTGTCGTGCTGAAGACTCGTGCTCCAGAACTAGACGTGCTTCTAACCAAGCTGTTCCAGTACTGGCATCTACCCGACAATGTGGAAAATTGCCCAGGTATGTCGTGTCCACAAAAAGCAGGACAAATCCAATCCAGCCAATTACTGCCCCATCAGTCTACTCTCAATCATCAGTAAAGTGATGTTAGGTGTCGTCGACAGGGCTATCAAGCAGCACTTGCTCACCAATAACCTTCTCACTGATGCTCAGTTTGGGGTCCGTCAGGACCACTCGGCTCCAGACCTCATTAAAGCTTTGGTCCAAACATGGACAAAGGAGCTGAATTCCAGAGGTGAGGTGAGAGTCATCAACCGAGGATTCCCCTCTACTGTGGTTGACATGGCCCTCGACCGTGTCCGTTCTATCTCCCGTACTTCGGCCCTCACCCCTGCCCCTCCCTCCCGGAACCCAGAGTCGCAATGCGGATTCCGCCCACTAAGGGGCACAATGGACATGATCTTCACCGCGCGTCAACTACAAGAGAAATGCAGAGAACAGCACCAACCGCTGTACATGGCCTTCTTTGACCTTACAAAGGCCTTCGGCACCGTCAACCATGATGGATTATAATGTGTCCTCCTAAAATTCGGCTGCCCTCAAAAGCTTGTCACCATCCGCCGCCTGCTTCACGACGACATGCAAGCCGTGATCCTGACCAACAGATCCACCAAGACCCAATTCACATACGGACCGGGGTCAAGCAAGGCTGTGTCATCGCACCAATGCTCTTCTCGATCTTCCTGGCTGGAATGCTCCATCTCGCCCTCAGTAAGCTCCTCACTGGAGTGGAGCTAATCTACAGAACAAACGGGAAACTGTTCAACCTCCGTCGCCTCCAGTCCAGATCCAAGGTCGTCCCATCCTCTGTCATCGAATTACAGTATGCAGACGACGCTTGCGTCTGCACACACTCTGAGGTCGAACTCCAAACCATCATCAACGCCTTCACCAAAGCATATGAGAGCATGGACCTTACACTAAACATCCGTTATACAAAGGTCCTCTACCAACCTGCCCCCGCCACACAGTACTGCTCCCTGACGTAAGAAAATTACTAGGCACTTGGTCTAAACAAAGCTTTAATCAACTGTTTTACAACATGGAGATCTAGTTGTGTCCTTCACTGGTTCCTGTTAAGAATGTCCTGCGCAAGCTGGGCCCGTGCCCGAGTATTTATATTCTTCCTGGACAGCGCCACTCGCAGGCCACTCAGTATTATTTCATAAGTCATGAATGACAGATTCATGTCACTCCCCGATTATCAAAATCCATGACGAGGCCTTGGACAACGTGGACCACTTTCCATACCTCGGGAGCCGACTGTCAACAAGGGCAGACGTCGATGACGAAGTCCAACACCGCCTTCAGTGTGCCAGTGCAGCCTCCGGTCGCCTGAGGAAGAGAGTGTTTGAAGACCAGGACCTCAAACCCAGCACCAAGCTCATGGTCTACAGAGCAGTAGTGATAGCCGCCCTCCTGTATGCTTCAGAGACATGGACCATGTACAGCAGGCACCTCAAAGCACTGGAGAGGTACCACCAACGCTGCCTTCGCAAGATCCTGCAAATCCATTGGCAGAATAGGCGCACCAACGTCAGTGTTCACGCTCAGGCCAACATCCCCAGCATCGAAGCATTGACCACGCTCGATCAGCTCCCATGGACGGGCCACATCGTCCGCATGCCCGATACGAGACTCCCAAAACAAGCGCGCTACTCGGAGCACCGACACAGCAAGAGAGCCCTAGGTGGGCAGAGGAAACGCTTCAAGGACACCCTCAAAGCCTCCTTGAAAAAGTGCAATATCCCTGGGAATCCCTGGCCCAAGACCGCACAAAGTGGAGGAGAAGCATCCGGGAAGGCGCCGAACGCCTCGAGTCTCTTTGCCGGGAGCAAGCGAAGGCAAGCGTAAACAGCGGAAGGAGCACACGTCAACCCAAGCACCCCAGCCACCCGCCCCTTCAACCACCGTCTGCCCCACCTGTGGCAGAGACTGTAGGTCCCACATTGGACTCATCAGTCACCTGAGAACTCATTTTTAGTGTTGAAGCAAGTCATCCTCAGTTTCGAGGGACTGCCTAAGAAGAAGAAGATTTGACCGAGTGTGGCATCAAGTAATCCTAGTAAAACTGAATTCAATGGGAATCAGGGGGGAAAACTCTCCATTGGCTGGAGTCGTACGTAGCAAAAAGGAAGATGGTTGTGGTTGTTGGAGGTCAATCATCACAGCCCCAGGACATCATTGCAGGAATTCCTCAGGGCAGTGTCCTAGGCCTAACCATCTTCAGCTGCTTCATCAATGACTTTCCCTCCATCATAAGGTCAGAAGTGGGGATGTTTGGTGATGTTTGCACGGTGTTCAGTTCCATTCGCAACTCCTCAGATAATGAAGCAGTCTATGCTCGCCAGCAAGACCTGGACGACATTCAGGCTTGGGCTGATAAGTGGCAGGTAACATTTACGCCACACAAGTGCCAGGCAATGACTATCTCCAGCAAGTGGGAGTCTAACCCTTGACATTCAATGGCATTCGCAAAACCATCAACATCCTGGAGGTCACCATTGACCAGAAACTTAACTGGACCATCCACATAATTACTGTGGCAACAAGAGCAGGTCAAAGGTTGGGTATTCTGCAGCAAGTTTCTCACCTCTTTACTCCCCAAAGCCTTTCCACCATCTACAAGGCACAAGTCAGGAGTGTGATGGAATACTCTCCACTTGCCTGGATGAGCGCAGCTCCAACAACACTCAAGAGGTTCGACACCATCCAGGACAAAGCAGCCCGCTTGATTGGCACCCCAACCACCAACTTAAACATTCACTCCCTCCACCACTGGCGTACCGTGGCTGCAGTGTGTACCATCTACAAGATGCACTGCAGCAACTCGCCAAGGCTTCTTCGGCAGCACCTCCGAAACCCGCAACTTCTACCACCTAGAAGGACAAGGGCAGCAGGTGCATGGGAACACCACCACCTCCAACTTCCCCTCCAAGTTACACATCATCCTGACTTAGAAGTATATCGCCGATCCTTCATCGTCGCTGGGTCAAAATCCTGGAACTCCCTCCCTAACAGCACTATGGGAGTACCTTCACCACACGGACTGCAGCGGTTCAAGAAGGCGGCTCACTACCACCTTCTCAAGGGCAATTAGGGATGGGCAATAAATGTTGGCCTTGCTAGCGACGCCCACATCCCAGGAACGAATTAAAAAAAAGACACAAAAGGTAGATTTTCCTCTTTGGGCACAATCAGCAAATTGGGCACAATTTGCGCTTGAAATTGTGCTGGTTAGGTTACAGTTCAAATTAATTTGCTAAGTGCAAGCGTAAAATCTTCCATGAACCACCGCAATTGGTCAGCGTAATAGAATGTAATTGTTTATTTTATTTTATTTTCATAATTAATATATATTCATCGATGTATTTAAGAGTGTTAACCTGGGGCATTTTTATTAATACAGCTGAAAATGGGTTCATCACAAAAAATAAGCATTTTTTAATAAGGGTGACCAGTCCTCTACCTGTGAGTAACCTGATTTCAAATAACTGAATAAGACTTTAAAAACTATACTGAACCATTTACTCGTTTCATTGATGCACACTAGTCAGTTTCTTAGTAAATTACATATATTTTGATAAGTAAAATCTTTTAAAACGTGCCTATTAGAGCCTTTGCACCTAAGAAAACATGCTTAATTTGAAGACCCTCCTTGAACGGTCGCAAACAGGCGCAATCAGCAGGAACTCGCCATGCTCATTATTTCAATCTGGGGGCGTGGCCAGTTTTGTGGGCGGGGCCGGCTTCGGACAAAATGATTTTTAAACCAGAGTTAAAGTTCGCGTGAACTCGATTTACGTTCGATGTAACTTACGTTTAAAATTCCCAATCTTTTGTGCTGGTTTGGCCGATTTCACCCAGATTGTGCTGATAAAACTAGCGGAAACTCTATTTCTGGCGGTTGGGCTCAGACAATTGCTCACTCCCCCATCAGAAAGTGTTTATTGTTGACACTTTCTTTCATGCATTTTGGAGGAGACTTTTTATAAATATGCAAATATTTTATTATGTTCTCTGCTGGAACACCTCTTCTCTCCCCCATCTCATTCCTACATGTCTATAAGGGGATTAATTCCCTCCGTGCTCTGTTTTCTTGAGGCTTGAGCACGGAGCTTGGAGACAGAGCTTGGAGAACACAAATGGAGTGGAGCGCAAGCAGGACTGAATACTGCTGAGGGCGATGGTTCCTCTGGGGAGTACAGCCAGAGCCAAGTCCACAACACCATGGGTGGCTCAGCTGTACATGGGGGGAGGAGGAAGATCGGGAAAGCAATAGTGATAGGGGATTCGATAGTTTCTGCGGCTGCAGACGTGATTCCAGGATGGTATGTTGCCTCCCTGGTGCCAGGGTCAAGGATGACATTGAGCAGCTGCAGAACATTCTGAGGGGGGAAGGTGAACAACCTGAGGTATCAACGACATAGGTAGAAAGAGGGATGAAGTCCTGCAGGCAGATTTTAGGGAGCTAGGAAAGAGATTAAAAAGCAGGATCTCAAAGGTAGTAATCTCCGGATTACTCCTGGTGCGATGAGCTAGTGAGTATAGAAATAGGAGGATAGAGCAGATGAACGTGTGGCTGGAGAGATGGTGCAGGAGGGAGGGTTTTAGATTCCTGGGACATTGGGACCGATTCTGGGGGAGGTGGGACCTGTACAGACCAAACAGGTTGCACCTCAACAGAGCTGGGACCAATGTCCTCACGGCAGGGGGTGGGGTTGCTAGTGTTGTTGGGGAGGGTTTAAACTAATTTGGCAGGGGGATGGGCACTAGGATGGAGCATTAGAAAGGAGAAACAAGGTGCACAAATGATTGAGAGAGACAGATAGCACGAGAGTAAGAAATAGTACGGTACTAGATGGAGTCAGACCAAGAGAGAATACAGGAAGGTCTAAGATAGGTTTATAGTGCATGTGTGTGAATGCACAAAGTGTGATAAATAAGGTTGGTGAGCAGCAGGTGCAAATAGACACATGGGAAAATGATGTCATGGCGATAACGGGACCTGGTTCAAAAAGGGCAGGATTGGGTACTAAATATTCCTGGATATAAGGTGTTCAGGAAAGATAGGGAAGGAAAGAAAGGAGGTGGCGTGGCAATATTGATTAAGGAGAATATTACCGTGCTGGAGAGGGAGGATGTCCTGGAGGGGTCAAGGACATAATCTATTTGGTTAGAGTTGAGAAACAATAGAGGTGCCATTACACTATTGGTGTATTTTATAGGCCGCCAACTAGTGAGAAGTTATAGAGGAGCAAATTTGCAGGGAAATTACAGAGAGGTGCAAGAACTATAGAGTAGTGATAATGGGGGTCTTCAACTATGCTAATATAAAAGTGAGAAGTCGCACAACACCAGGTTATAGTCCAACAGTTTTATTTGAAATCACAAGCTTTCGGAGCTGCTGCCCCTTCGTCAGGTGAACCTTCTGACGAAGGGGCAGCAGCTCCGAAAGCTTGTGATTTGAAATAAAACTGTTGGACTATAACCTGGTGTTGTGCGACTTCTCACTTTTGTCCACCCCAGTCCAACACCGGCATCTCCGCATTATGCTAATATAGACTGGAATAATAATAGTGTAAAGGGCAGAGAGTTTCTGAATTGCGTTCAGGAGAACTTTCTTGATCAGTACATTTCCGGCCCAATGAGGAAGGAAGCATTGCTGGATCTGGTTCTGGGGAATGAGGTGGGTCAAGTAGATCAAGTGTCAGCAGGGGAACATTTAGGGAACAGTGATCACATTATCATAAAGAAAGAACAGAAAGACTTACATTTATATAGCGCCTTTCATGATCACCAGACGTCTCAAAGCGCTTTAGGTTTAGATTAGCTATGGAAAAGGACAGGGAGCAATCCAGAGTAAAAATACTTAATTGGAGGAAGGCCAATTTCAGTGGGTTGAGAATGGATCTGGTCCAGGTAAATTGGAATCAAAGATTGGCAGGCAAAACTAATCGAACAATGGGCTGCTTTAAAGAGGAGATGGTTCGGGTACAGTCGAGGTACATTCCCACGAGGGGAAAGGTAGGGAATCCAAAGCTGGAGCTCCCTGGATGATGAAAGAGATAGAGAGTAAGATGAAGCAGAAAAAGGGGGCGTAAGACAGATGTCAGGTTGAGAATACAAGTGAGAATCAGGCTGAATATAGAAAATTCAGAGGGGAAATGAAAAAGGAAGTAAGAGGGGCAAAGAGAGAGTATGAGAATAGATCGGCAGCTAACATAAAAGGGAATCCAAAAGTCTTCTATAGGCATATAAATAGTAAACGGATAGTAAGAGGAGAGGTGGGGGCGATTAGGGACCAAAAAGGAGACCTACGCATGGAGGCTGAGGGCATGGCTGAGGTATTAAATGAGTACTTTGCATCTGTCTTTACCAAGGAAGAAGATGCTGCCAAAGTCATAGTGAAAGAGGAGGTAGTTGAGATACTGGATGGGATAAAAATTGGTAAAGAGGAGGTACTGGAAAGGTTGGCTGTACTTAAAGTAGATAAGTGACCAGAAACAGATGGGATGCATCCTAGGATGCTGAGGGAAGTAACGGTGGAAATTGTGGAGGTACTCGCTATAATCTTCCAATCGTCCTTGGATTGGGGGTGGTGCCAGAGGACTGGACAATTGCAAATGTTACACCCTTGTTCAAAAAAGGGTGTAAGGATAAACCCAGTAACTACAGGCCAGTCAGTTTAACATCGGTAGCGGGGAAGCTTTTAGAAACAATAATCCGGGTCAAAATTACCAGTCACTTGGACAAGTGTGGATTAATTAAGGAAAGCCAGCACGGATTTGTTAAAGGCAAATCATGTTTAACTAACTTCATTGAGTTTCTTGATGAGGTAACAGAGGGTTGATGAGGGCAATGCAGTTGATGTGGTGTACATGGACTTCCAAAAGGCGTTTGATAAAGTGCCACATAATAGGCTTGCCAACAAAGTTGAAGCCCATGGAATAAAAGGGACAGTAGCAGCGTGGATACGAAATTGGCTAAGTGACAGGAAACAGAGAGTAGTGATGAACGGTTGTTTTTCGGACTGGAGGAAGGTGGTGTTCCCCAGGGGTCTGTACTAGAGTCATAGGGGGAAAAATTCAGTTGGTTGCGCCTCCTGTTAGCGCCTTAAGAGGGCACTAATGGGGCGCAAAGCATCTGGCGCCCAGGCGCGGTGATGTTTGCGCCGCTCGCGAAATTAACTAGACATTTTGCGGTGGCGCTAAACACTACCACCACGATCTCCTGCGCTGGCAGATCGTGACGTCAGTTGAGTGCGCAACACCCCGGTATCGCCCCAGAGCGGATATTGAGTGGCACCCCCTGCCTTACCACCTGCTGCTAGCAAAGACAGGTTGAGGGGAGCGTTTTGCAGTCAGGAAGGGACTGGGGGAGCGCTATTTAAAGGTGACAGCTTCCTGCCTTTTATTGTTGGTGACATTTTTGAACCACGCATTCTGAGAGAGAGAGAGAGACTTCTGGAGAGATTCAACGCTGTGTGAAGGAGTTTTAGGTACTGAGCAGCACTTTGCAGGTTCATTTTGATTTGCCCTTCCTTGTATCGATTTAGAAGACACTTTGGGGGCTGCACTCTGAGCTCTTTCCCTGGTACTCTCCATTGTTCTTTCAAGCAGATTTGATGTGCAGGTCTCTCCAGGCCGAGATTCAAGGCTGCAATGATCAGGATGTGGATGGAAAGCAAGATCAACCCTCCTCTTGAAGAACTGGCCGGTGCCATTGTGTGTGTGTTCCATTGCTGACTGACATCACATGAGCTTCGCCAGCGCTCTGAGGTAGCGCCTCGCTCCTCGGCCTTTGCACCTTAAGACAGGTGTGAAGCGCCTGATTTAGAGCTCCAATCACCTCCAGGGGCGATAAAAGTCAAGTTTGCAGTCAGTGGCGATAATTAGCGCCAGGCGCTAATCTTTGCGCCCGGCCGATAATTGCGCCCCAAATGGGGCGATACTGAATTTCTCCCCCATAGAGTCATAGGGGGAGAAATTCAGTATCGCCCCGTTTGGGGCGCAATTATCGGCCGGGCGCAAAGTTTAGCGCGTGGCGCTAATTATTGCCTCCGACTGCAAACCTGGCTTTTATCGCCCCTGGAGGTGATTGGAGCGCTAAATCAGGCGCTGCACACCTGTCTTAAGGCGCAAAGGCTGAGGAGCGAGGCGCTAACTCAGAGCGCGGGCGCAGCGCAGGTGATGTCAGTTAGCGATGGAATACAGACACACTGGCGCCGGACAGTTCTTAAAGGGGAGGGTCGATCTTGCTCTCCAGCTACACCCTGCTCATTGGAGCCTTGAATCTCAGCCTGGAGAGACCTGTGACTACATTTTCAAGCCAAGGACTATGGAGAGGGTGAGAGAACGAGCTCAGCGCTTGAGCGAGCGGTCCTTGGAGGCTCTGGTTGGCGCGGTGGAGCGCAGAAGATCTATACTCTTCCCTGAGAGTGGCAGGAGGCCTTTGCCGCGCGAGTACAGAAGAGTGTGGAGGGAGGTGGCTCAGCAGGTCTCCTCCAGGAGCATGGTGACCAGGACCCATACTCAATGTCGAAAAAAGTTCAACGACCTCACTCGGGTCGTCCGGGTGAGTGGCTTTTTTTCAATACCTCTCCATCCCTCCATCTCAACCTCACTCTATGGCCAGAGGGTCTTAAAACCCCAATGCCCAACACTCATCCAACACCTATGGCCCTCTCATGAAACACACATGCACATTCCACACTTTGCATACAGTAAGGGCTATTCAACTATGGGAGGCACATCAGGCAAGAGCATGGCTGCATACAGTAAGGGCTATTCAATTATGGGAGGCACATCAGGCAAGACCATGGCTGTATATTTACTCAGACGCCGTCCTTTTTCTTGCAGGCCAAGCTATCTCATAATAGGAGACAGCAGCAACGGACGGGTGGAGGGCGGCCTCAGCTGCAACCCCTCAGCGATCTTGAGGCGCGCGTCCACAGGATTGCGGCAAGCCAGGTGATCGGTCCCGTCGCCCTTGGAGAGGCCGACCCTGTTCTGGAAAGCAATGGTAAGGTCATCAGCTTTCTCTCCTCTCTCATTCCACTTGTCCCTCACAACACCAGCCTTTGACACTTTCAATCCAACTTACTAAATCGCTGCACTCATTCCTCCCTTACTGTCCTCACGCTAAAGCCACTCTTGTACCTCCCTGCTTTCAGATGGTGATTCACCAGCTGAGGAGACGGGCCCTGAAGCTGCCAGTGGGAGTGAAGCTGCAGGCGAGGAGGAAGAGGAAGCCGGAGCATCAGCGCCACCCTCTCCCGAGGATGCCCATGCCCACACTGGGAACACGCCTTCCCTGGAGGGGAGTAGGGGGGAAGGGTCTGATGAGGGTGAAGCTCCAGGACCCAGCGGGCTGCAGCAATGCGATGTGGCTAGGGAAGCTCAGGGGCCTTCTCCCCGGAGGGAGAGTAGGCCAGTGAGTCCTGCTGCACTGGACGCAGAGGAGGAGCGGCTCATCGCTGAAATGAACACCCAGGCGGTGGACATGCACACTCAGCTCATGGGTGCAGTGGGAAGGGTGCCCGAATGCATTGATGCACTGGCAAGGAGTGTGGAGCACTTCGCTGTAGCACAGGCGGATGCCACGCTAAAGCTTAGTGCTGCAATTCAGTCACTGGCTGCCATGATCCCATCTCAGACTGCTCTCATGCAGACTCAGATTGAGGCCACGCAAGTACTGACTGCTGCCATTCTCGCTGGTTCGGACACATTTCCCTGGGGCTCTCACCGCGCCGCAGCAGGCCAGCAATCTGTGCTCCAGCAGATTGCTCTGGATGCTGATGTGCTGCCCCGTGGGAGTGCCAGTGTGTCGAGCAGGGAGTTGCTGTCCTCTCTCAAGATGACAGCATTCCTGCTGCCACCACTGTCACTTCCCCATTGCACTTGCCACCGCCTGTAGTCCAGACTGCTGCTGCCCATGCAGAGCTGGTGCAGTCTGCAGCCGGGCCCTCCAGGCCCAGAGCTGGTCGAGGCCGTCCTTGGAGGGCATCTGCAGTTTCAGGTTCTGACAATCAGCAGCCTTCCACCAGCCTTGCTGCAGCCACTGGGGCCCCATTACGGAGGAGCAGTAGGGTGGGAAGGGGGGAAGTGCGCAGGGGATGGAGATCACACTCGAAGGGCAAAAAGTAGGAGGTGTGACAAAATGTTGGTCAATTTTTTATTAAAGGCCGAGGTTCGTGTTCAAACTTTTGTTTAGTGTTTTGGACATTATCTCCAGGTTGTGAGAACCAGTTATGTTAATGAATGATTTTTTGTGTTTGTTTCTATTAGTTTGTCATGAAGAAATGACACACACAGAGTTTGTAAAATAAAAAAAGTTTTTGTATTCAAAATGTACAGGTTTGGCCTTTGGAATCATTGCTGCCTTGGCCGGCTTAGGGGTTGCGGGTTGGTTTCATTCATGTTGCTCTCCATGGCAGAAGCCATTTCCTCAGTAGGGGCCAAGAAGCGGCTTCTTATCAGTCGTTGACAGACGGCCCTTGCAGTTTCAACATTGTGGGCATCCCTCCCGCCTTGGTGCTGCTGATGATCATCCTCCTCCTCTTCCTCTTCCTCCTCCTCCTCCGGTGGTGCTCCAAGGCCTGGTGGCATTGGCTGGGTCCTGAGGATTGCCAGGTTATGCAGCATGCAGCACACAACTATGAAGAGGGAGACTCGCTCAGGCGAGTACTGCAGGGCTCCTCCTGAGTGGTCCAGACAGCGGAACCGTTGCTTGAGCACGCTGATCGTCTGCTCAATGATGTTCCTGGTGGCGAGATGGCTCTCGTTGTACCGCAACTCAGCAGGGGTGTTGGGGTTACGGAGCGGTGTCATCAGCCAGGTGCACAGTGGATAACCCTTGTCCCCGAGGAGCCAACCACTTGGCTGATGCGATGCCTGGAAAGGTTCTGGCACAGCAGTCTGGCGCAGGATGAAAGCATCGTGGCTGCTGCCAGGATAGCGGGCATTGACTGCAAGTATCAGCTGTCTGTGGTCACAGACCAACTGGACGTTTAAGGAGTGGAACCCCTTGCGGTTTCGGAAAACCTTTGCATTCTCATGCGGTGCCCGCAAAGCCACATGCGTGCAGTCAATGGCGCCCTGCACCATGAGGAAGCCCGCTATCCTCGCAAAGCCCAATGTGCGTTCATGCTGTTTGTCCTTGGTCATCGGGAAAGAGATGTACTGGCGTCTACTTTTATAGAGCGCATTTGTGACCTGACGGATACAGCAATGGACCGCGAACTGGGAGATATTGGCGATGTCCCCAGTAGCTGCTTGAAAGGAGCCGGTGGCATAAAAGTTCAGAGCCACTGTGACCTTCACTGCCACCGACAGAGACGTCCTGGTCCTCAGTAGAGGCTGCAGATCTGGCTGCAGCAGGTGGCAGAGCTCAGTGACCACCTCCTTGCTGAAGCGCAGCCTGTGCAAACACTGCTCCTCAGACAAATTAACGCAAGGAGAATTGTTGCCGAAATACCCTGGGAGAGTAAGGTCTCCTGTACAGAGGCCTGTTGGCCCTCCTCCGTCTAGCCATGATTGCCACTCTCTCTCTGCGTCTCTGTTGCCTCCGATTCTGCCGGTGCAGGACGACGCCCCCAATCAGTGCAGCCCCCATACTCTCTTGGTAATCGAAGAAATGAAGGTCAAATCCAAAAGTACCTGCAAAGTGATGCTCAGTAGCCAAATCTACTTCACACCGCGTTGACTCTATGCAGAATTCTCTCCTCTCTCTCAGAATCTCTCTCTCTGTCAGAATGAATGGTGCAAAAATGTCTACCACAGAAAAAGCCAGGAAGAGGCCGCCTTT
Organism: Squalus acanthias; assembly: GCA_030390025.1. NCBI lineage: Eukaryota > Metazoa > Chordata > Chondrichthyes > Squaliformes > Squalidae > Squalus > Squalus acanthias. Next base: position 46,682,571 of record CM059430.1, read on the forward strand.
AAATAGCGCCCCCCAGCCCCTTCCCGACTGGGAAACGTTCCAGTCTCCCTGTCGTTGCTTGCGCCAGGCGGAAAAGAGGGGGGTGCCACTCAATAACCAGTCCGGAGCGCCACAAGGGCGTTGCACACTCGACTGACGTCAACATCTGCGGGCGCAGGAGATCGGGGCAGTAGTGTTTAGCGCCGCCGCAAATGTCTGGTCAATTTCGCGAGTGGCGCAGACATCGCCATGCCTGGGCGCTAGATGCTTTGCGCCCCATTAGCGCCCTCTTAAGGCGCGAATGGGAGGCGCAAACCAACTGAAATTTTCCCCCCATAGAGTTACACAGCACAGAAAGAGGCCCTTCAGCCCATCGTGTCCGCGCCGGCCATCAAGCCCTGTTTAATCTAATCCCATTTTCCAGCACTTGGTCTGTAGCCTTGTATGCTATGGCGTTTCAAGTGCTCATCTAAATGCTTCTTGAATGTTGTGAGGGTTCCTGCCTCTACCACCCTTTCAGGCAGTGAGTTCCAGATTCCAACCACCCTCTGGGTGAAAAGGTTTTTCCTCGAATCCCCTCTAAACCTCCTGCCCCTTAGCTTAAAACTATGCCCCCTGGTTATTGACCCCTCTACTAAGGGGAAAAGTTCCTTTCTATCTACCCTATCTATGCCCCTCATAATTTTGTACACCTCGATCAGGTCCCCCCTCAGCCTTCTCTGCTCTAAGGAAAACAACCCCAGCCTGTCCACTCTCTTTTCATAGCTGAAGCGCTCCAGCCCAGGTAACATCCTGGTGAATCTCCTCTGCACCCTCTCCAATGCAATCACATCCTTCCTATAGTGTGGCGACCAGAACTGCACACAGTATTCCAGCTGTGGCCTAACTAGAGTTTTGTACAGCTCCATCATAACCTCCCTGCTCTTATATTCTTTGCCTCGGCTAATGAAGGCAAGTATTCCATATGCCTTTTTAACCACCTTATCTACCTGTCCTGCTGCCTTCAGGGATCTATGTACATGCACACCAAGGTCCATCTGATCCTCTGTCCTTCCTAGGGTCCTACCATTCATTGTGTATTCCCTTGCCTTGTTAGTCCTCCCGTAATGCATCACCTCACACTTTTCATGGTTAAATTCCATTTGCCACTGTTCTGCCCATCTGACCAAATCGTCTATATCGTCCTGTAGCCTAAGGCTTACCTCCTCGCTATTTACCACTCCACCAATTTTTGTGTCATCTGCGAACTTACTGATCATACCTCCTACATTCATATCTAAATCATTAATGTACACTACAAACAGCAAAGGACCCAGCACCGATCCCTGCGGTACACCACTGGACACAGGCTTCCAGTCACAAAACAACCTTCGACAATCACCCTCTGCCTCCTGCCACTAAGCCAATTTTGGATCCAATGTGCCAAATTGCCCTAGATCCCATGGGCTCTTACCTTCTTGACCAGTCTCCCATGTGGGACTTTGTCAAAAGCCTTACTGAAGTCCATGTAGACCACATCAACTGCACTACCCTCATCCACACAACTAGTCACCCCCTCGAAAAATTCAATCAAATTGGTCAGACATGATCTCCCCCTGACAAAGCCATGCTGACTATCCCTGATTAATCCTTGCCTCTCCAAGTGGAGACTAATTCTGTCCCTCAGAATTTTTTCAATAATTTCCCAACCATTGATGTTAGGCTCACTGGCCTGTAATTCCCTGGTTTATCCCTACTACCCTTCTTGAATAATGGTACTACGTTAGCTGTTCTCCAGTCCTCTGGCACCTCCCCTGTGGCCAGAGAGGTTCTGAAAATTTGTGTCAGAGCCCCTGCAATCTCCTCCCTTGCCTCACACAGCAGCCTGGGATACATCTCATCTGGGCTTGGGAATTTATCCACTTTTAAGCCCGTTAAAACCGCTAGTACCTCCTCCCTGTCAATACTAATTTGTTCAAGTATATCACAATCCCCCTGCCTGATTTCTATGCCTACATCGTCCTTCTCCATAGTGAATACAGATGCAAAATATTCATTTAAAACTTCACCGACATCTTCTGGCTCTACACACAGATTGCCACTTTGGTTCCTAATGGGCCCTACTCTTTCCCTGGTTATCCTCTTGCCCTTAATATACTTATAAAACACTTTGGGATTTTTCTTTATTTTGCCCACCAGTGTTTTTTCATGCCCCCTTTTCGCTCTCCTAATTTCTTTTTTAAGTACCCCCCCTGCACTTTCTATACTCCTCTAGGGCTTCCACTGTTTTTAGTCCTTTGTATCTGCCAAAAGCCTCCCTTTATTTCCTAATCCATTCTCGTATATCCCTTGACATCCAGGGTGCCCTGGGTTTGTTGGTCTCACCCTTGACCTTTACGGGAACATGGTGGCGTTGTACTCTCTGTATTTCCTTTCTGAAAGACTCCCACTGCTCTGATGTGGATTTTCCTACAAGTAGCTGATCCCAGTCCACTTTGGCCAGATCCTGCCTTATCATATTAAAATCGGCGTTCCCCCAATTTAGAACCTTTATTTCCGGTCCATCTTTGTCCTTTTCCATGACTATCTTAAATCTCACCGAATTATTGTCACTGACACCAAAATGCTCTCCTACTGACACTTCTACCACTTGCCCGGCTACATTCCCTAGAATTCGGTCCAGTACCGCCCCCTCTCTTGTAGGACTTTCTACATGCTGGCTCAAAAAGCTCTCCTGGATGCACTTTAAGAATTCTGCACCCTCTAAGCCTTTCACACTCTGACTATCCCAATTAATATTGGGGAAGTTGAAATCCCCTACTATTATTTCCCTATTATTTCTACACTTCTCTGAGATTTGCCTACATATCTGTTCCTCTATCTCCCCCTGACTGTTTGGGGGTCTATAGTACACTCCCAGCAAAGTGCTTGCCCCCTTTTTCTTTTTAAGTTCTACCCATATGGCCTCATTAGAGGAACCTGCTAAGATATCATCCCTCCTTGCAGCAGTAATTGACTCCTTGATTAATATTGCGACACCCCCTCCTCTTTTACACCCCCCTCTGTCTCGCCTGAAGAATCTATACCCCGGAATATTGAGCTGCCAGTCCTGCACCTCCCTCAACCATGTCTCTGCGATAGCAACAATATCATACTCCCAGGTGTTCATCAACACCTTCAATTCATCTGCCTTACTCGCAAGACTCCTTGCATTAAAATAAATGCCATCCAGCCTTGCCATACTCCCTTGTGCCTTTACATATTTGCTCTGCCTTCCAGGCTGACTTGTTTTTCCGTCTATATTTGGCTGTGCATCACCCCCTACTATAGCTCCACTCCGTATCCCATCCCCCTGCCAAGTTAGTTTAAACGCCTCCCCAACAGTACTAGCAAACCTCCCCGCAAGGATGTTGGTCCCGTTCCGCTCAGGTGCAACCTGTCCGACTTTTACAGGTCCCACCTTCCCCAGAAGCAGACCCAGTGATCCAGGAAACTAAAGCCCTCCCTCCTGCACCAACTCTTTAGCCACGCATTCATCTGCTCTATCCTTCTATTCCTATACTCACTAGCACGTGGCACCGGGAGTAATCCAGAGATTACAACCTTTGAGGTCCTGCTTTTTAATCTGCTACCTAGCTCCCTAAATTCTTGTTGCAGGACCTCATCCCTCTTTCTACCCATGTCGTTGGTACCAATGTGAACCACGACCTCTGACTGTTCGCCCTCCCCCTTCAGAATGCCCTGCAGCCGTTCAGTGACATCCTTGACCCTGCCACCAGGGAGGCAACATATCATCCTGGAGTCACGTCTGTGGCCACAGAAACGTCTATCTGTTCCCCTTACGATAGAATCCCCTATCACTATTGCTCTCCCACTCTTTTTCCTCCCCTCCTGTGCAGCTGAGCCACTCGTAGTGCCATGGACTTGGCTCTTGCTGCATTCCCCTGAGAAACCATCTCCCCCATCAGTATCCAAAACGGAAAATCTGTTGGAGAGGTAGATGGACCCGGGGGACTCCTGCACTACCTTCCTAGTTCTTTTACTCTGTCTGGCGGTCACCCATTTCCTGTCTGCCTGTGCACTCTTTACCTGCTGTGTGACCACCTCGTTAAACGTGCTATCCACAAAGATCTCAGCTTCGCGGATGCTCCACAGTGACTCCAGCCGCAGCTCCAGCTCTGAAACGTGGATTTCGAGTAGCTGCAGCTGGAGACACTTCCTGCACATGTGTTCGCCCTGGATACCGAATGTGTCCCTGACTTCCCACATAGCACAGGAGGAGCACTCCACGCTGCCGATCTGCCCTGCCATGTCCTACCCTTAATTTACTCCCTTTCCTTCCTTTAAATTAAAGAATATTAAATACACTAGGGACCTTACTTCCCTTTAAAAACACTACTTACTCTAAACTAGAGACCTTACTTTTACTTTAACGACTGGACTGTAGAAATACTCACCAGGTCCTACTTACCAATCAGCTCCTTCCCTGGTTGTGACATCACTCTAGCGGTTTCGCAGTTGTTGTTGTTTGACTGCTCCTGCTCTCGGACTCTTTCCTTGGTGTAAAGTAAGAACCAATTCCTACATGGTGAAAAGTTAGTAAAAACAAAGGCGAAGCAAGGGAGCTCCTCCTTCCATTCCTCACCTGACTCCCTGACTCATCCAACTCATAGCACTCTGTTTAAACCGCACTCAGTGCAAAATCGCACTGCAAAGCCTGTTTTTATAGGCCCTGAAACAAAGGAGCTTGCTGAGCCTTGCTACAGGAGAACCAGTTTAATCTTTTTTCCCTAATTAACTGCCTTCAGCTGCTCTGAATTGTAGGCCTTGTACTCTTTTCAGTCAACATAAACTACTGTAACTTAACAAATCTTCAAATGAAACTTATCGCATTGAATTAAATTAAAATAACATTGCCCGGGGAGATGATGCACTCCAGTCCCTGCGGCGCCCAGCGGTCTCGGAAGGCTTCAAGTGTGCCGGCGGACACCGCGTGCTCCATCTCCAGGGCCACCCGGGTGCGAAATTAGCCGCAGAAGAGAGACAGGCAATTGGGCCGAACGACCCCCTCGACCGCCCGCTGACTGGACCTGTTAATGGCCACTTTGGCCAGGCCCAGGAGCAGTCCTACGAGGAGGTCCTCCGACCCGCCCTCTCCCCTCCGCACCGGGTGACCGTAGATCAGGAGCGTGGAACTGAAGTGCAACCAAAAAGCGAGGAGCAGCCCCTTCAAATATTCAAAGAGGGGCTGCAACCTCTCACATTCTACATACACGTGGAACACGGACTCCTCGAGGCCGCAAAAAAGACAGGCGGCCTGGGAGTCCGTGAACCTACTTAAAAACTGTTTGCACAGGACTGCTCCGTGCAACACCCTCCAGGCCAAGTCCCCAATAGAAAAGGGGAGGACTCCCGCGTAGAGAGCCCTCCATTGGGGACCTTCGCCTCCGCCAGACGGCAAGATGGCACGCCAAGGCGTGTCCGGACAGCAGGCGAAGATGACAAAGTGGAAAGTGTGCAGGAGCAGCCCGTACAGGAAACCCCTCCGTGCAGAACTAAAGGGCATGGAGGGCATTTCCACGAGACGGCTCAAGTCGTGAGGCGCCGGTTCCCGAGAGGGGTTTCGGGGCTGTGCGCCGATCAGGAATTCCATCCGAACGGAGGTCAGTTCGGACGGGATCGCCCCACGTGCTTGAGCCTCCTTGATACACCTAGTGGAGTCGGGGCCCAGTGCCACTTTCAGCGACTCGATGGCTTTGGTCGCGCGCCAGACGTCGACCCAGGAGAGGCGCCGCGCCAACTCCTCCGGCGCCATCCAGCCCGCTCCTCTGCCATCGAGCAGGTCTCCGACTCTGGTCACCTTGTCAGGCACAGCCCTGCCCTCCGCCAGCCACCCGATCCGTCGGACGTGGAGGTGCGGATTCCTGAGCAGCGGCTCCCGAAGGAGAGCCGCCACCCCTGACGGGGGAGAACTCTGCCTGGAGGCGACCTGGTTCCAGACCCATAGCAGTTCCTGGTAGAAGACAGGCAGCTCCCACAGGTAGGCTCGCGTGCGGCCCAATTCCACAAACAGGAGCTGCGTGTCGTAGTTGAGGCCGTGCATCTGGCGGAAGAAATACGTCGCCAGCGCACACCATCTGGGAGGATTCTCGACGTAAAGGTACCTCTGCAGCGTCTGAAGACGGAAAGTCGCCGCCTGGGTGCGAAGGCACACCAGCGCCTGACCGCCCTCCCTAAGCGGGAAACACAGAACCACGGCAGAGACCCAGTGCTTCCTTTTGTCCCAGAAGAAGTCGATGAGCATCTTCTGTATCTTGGCGACAAACGCAGGGGGCAGGATCAAAGTGACCAACCGGTACCACAACATGGCGGCCACCAGCTGGTTTATGACCAGCACTCGACCCCTGTAGGACAACACTCGGAGCAACCCCATCCAGTGTCCTAGGCGAGCGGTGTCTTTGGCCTCCAGCTCTTGCCAGTTCGCCGGCCAGGTGTCCTCGGCAGGGCCGAGGTAGACTCCCAAGTAGAGGAGGTGCGTTTTGCTCCAGGCGAAGGGCCTGAACTCCTCCAGCAGGGAGTCCGCCCGCCACTGGCCCACCAGGAGTCCAGAACATTTCTCCCAGTTAATCCTGGCGGAGGATGCGTCCGAGTAAATCTGCTGGCATTCTCGCATCCTCCGCAAGTCGACAGGATCCGTGACCATGAGGAGCACGTCATCGGCGTAAGCCGAGAGGACGACCTCCACGCCCGGCCCTTGCAGAGCCAGTCCCGTCAACCTCTTCTGCAAGAGGCGCAGGAAAGGCTCCACGCAAACGGCATATAACTGACCGGACATGGGGCATCCCTGACACACCCCCCTCCCGAAGCGAAGGGGCGCCGTCAAAGACCCGTTAACTTTAATCAGACACTCCGCGGCGGCGTACAGAAGTCGGATCCGGGCGACGAAATGCGTCCCGAACCCGAATGCGCGCAGAGTTCCGAAAAGATACTCGTGATCCACCCTGTCGAACGCCTTCTCCTGATCCAGGGAAAGGAAGGCGACCGACAGACCAGCCCTCTGGGAAAGGTGGACCAGGTCCCGGACCAGATGGATGTTGTCGTGGATTGTCCGGCCCGGCACCGTGTAGGACTGGTCGGGGTGGATCATGTGGGCCAGCACGGTGCCGAGGCGGGCAGACATGGACCTGGCAAAAATTTTATAGTCCGTGCTGAGGAGGGAGACCGGGCGCCAGTTTTTTAAAAGGCGGAGATCACCCCTCTTGGGCAGCAGGACGATGACCGCCCTGCGCCAAGAGAGGGGCATCTCCCCGGTCGCCAGACTTTCCCCCAGGACCCGCGCGTAGTCGCCCCCCAAGACGTCCCAGAACACCCTGTGGAACTCCACGGTCAGCCCGTCCAGCCCCGGGGACTTTCCCCTCGAGAGCTGGCGCAGGGCGCCGGTCAGTTCCGCCAGGCTTAGCGGAGCGTCCAATTCTTCGGCGCCCTCCGGGCCGACCTTCGGCAGGTCCTCCCACAAAACTCTGCGCGCATCCTCGCTGGACGGATCCGGAGAGAACAGAGCCCCGTAATAGGCCCGGGCCGGCGCACTGATGCCCTCCGGATCCGAGACCAGAGATCCGTTGTCGGCCAGCAGCCCCAAGAGCTGCTTACGGACCCCTCGTCTTTTTTCCAGCGAGTAGAAGAAGGGGGAGCCGCGGTCCAGGTCCCGGAGGAACTGGACCCGTGACCTCACGTACGCGCCTCGGACCCGACGAGCTGCAAGTCCTTCAGCGCGCCCTTCTTCTCTTCGTACACCTTCTGCAGGGCCGGGTCTTTGACGACTTGACCGAGACGGGACTCCAGGTCGAGCACCTCCCTCTCCAACCGCCCGACCCAGGCCTCCCGCCTCTTGGTCGATCCCCTCGCGTACTCTTGACAGAAGAGACGGACGTGAGCCTTGCCTACGTCCCACCATAGTCTCAAGGAGGGGAAGCCCCCCTGCTTCCTTCTCCAGTCGGCCCAGAACCAACGAAACGAATCCTGGAACCGCTCGTCCTCCAGCAGCAGGTTGTTAAAATGCCAGTACGCGGATCCCCCCGGCGCGCGCAACGGAGCGAGCTCCGCCCACACCAGGTGGTGGTCCGTGCACGGCACCGGCCCATGGAAGCCGCCAGAACGCAGGAGACGTACGCCCGGGAAATGTAAAGGCGGTCGATTCTGGACCTTCCTCCGCCAGACCTCACGCTAGTGAAGGCGCTGGAGTCGGGATGGAGATTTCGCCAGACGTCCACCAAGTCGAAGGACCCGACCAGGTCCCTAAACTTCACCGTCGCCGCCAGGCTTCGCGGAGGACCCGAACGGTCCCTCGCCTCGAGGGTACAATTGAAATCCCCCCCGAGGATGACGCACTCGCCAACGTCGACGGTGCCCAGAAGAGCGGACACTTCTTCGAAGAAGCGCACTTGCTGCGCACCAGCCTGGGGGGCGTACATGTTCACTAAATGGAGCGGCACGCCCCCCAGGTGAACAGTGACCTGGAGCAAGCGGCCCGGCACATGCTCCTTGACCCCCAAGATCTCCGGCTGAAAATGCGGGGCCAGCAAGATAGCCACCCCGCCGGAAATGTTGGAGAGGTGACTCATGCTGACCCTTCCTCGCCACTCCAGGAGCCACGTGGCCTTGTCTCCCGGAACGGTGTGAGTTTCCTGCAGGAATCACACCGCATGCCTCCCTTCCCGAAGGGCCGAGAAGTTATTAAATCTACGGCGTGCCTCTCTGCTGCCGTTGATGTTGAGGCTGGCTATGGTTATCTTCATGACAAGAGCATAGTGCAACCTCTACCTTACTCTAACGGGAGGAGGGAGCACGACCGCTAGTCGACCGCCACTCCCTTCTAAGCCCAGCGAGGAACTTCCGGATCCGACGCCGCTCGGCCGGGCCCACGCCCCCGTCCGCGCCCATGGTTTTGACTGCGGCGCGGACGGAGCAAACGAGCAGCGCCAGATCCGACCATTTATCAATGGCCAGCCAGATTATGTCCTGGCGACCCTGGCCCATGGCCACAAAGTCCCAGTGTTCCACAATGGGGATGAGGGGGGACCCGGAGGGGGGCACGAGGGTATCCGCCGCCTCACTGGTGACGGATTCCATGTCATCCTCAGTGTCCTCCGCCGGGTCCCCGTCCTCCTCCGGGGGGTCGCCATCAGCTGGCCCTACCTCTGCCCCGATCCCAGCCCCAGGATCGGCGGCAGAGGAGTCCTCCCCGGGCTCCTCCAGAGTCGCCAGGTCAGGAAGCAGCGGCGGATCGGGGCCCCCCTCCGCCCCCGGCACCGGGGTGCATGGGGAAACCGGGGAGTACATTAGTGCCAGTTCCCCCAATACCCCCGGCGCCAGCGTCGGAGATGGAGTCAGGGGGCCTTCCCCTTCACCATCCTCCGACCCAGCGGACCGGGGACCTTGATTTAATTGCTCAACCAGGTGGAGCAGCACCTGGGAGTAGTCCTGACCGTATACGGCGGGCTCAGCCTCATCGGCCTCGCCCGCCTCGGTCCCCAGGACGCCCGACCTGGCGAGGAACAACGGTTCGGTATAATTTCCCTCCGCGGGTAGTTCCACGGCCCCCCCCACGAGCAGGGTCTCTTCCCCATCTCCGGGAGGCACAGGCTGGACAGACTCATCTGTTGTACCCTCCCGGGGGACAGGCGACCCCTGCCGGATGTCGGTGACGGTGACGGTGTCAGTGGGGGGGGGCGCAGCACCCGCGGCGAGCGACGACTCCTCTTGCGAGGGGGGACCCTGTTCCTCGCGGTCCTCCTCCTCATCCAGGGCGTCGCGCCTCCTTTTCAGTGTGGAGGGACACGGAGGTTGGGAGACCTCCATGCGTACCGAGGCCTCCACCTCTGCTCCCCCCTGTCGATCGGCTTGCTCGGGGGGCCCGGGCCCGGTCACGGCCGCAGGTCTCGATTTTGCCGCCTTGGCGGTTGCGGCCGCAGGCCCGGGCACGAGGCCCCTCGCACTCTCGAACTCCGCCACCACCTGCGCAAGGTACGGGGGCGTAAATTCGGGTAAATCGTTGTGTACATCTAGGGGACCCGCCTGAAGGTGTTTAGTTTTCCTCCGCGCCTTCCTTCCGATCGGACGCTCCCCCTCCCCTCCGCCGGAGGCCACGACGGCGTCGACCTCCGGCGTCGACCGCGCATCGGGTGTCGCGGACGCGCGGACAGAAACAGGGGGAGAAGCAGCAGCGGCGCCAGCCTTGGCCGCCTCAGATGTTTTGGCGGCCTTGGAGGCTGGGCAGTTCTTTCTTATGTGCCCCACCTCCTTACAGGTGTGGCACCGCACACCGTCCGACGTCCAGAAGACGCGGTAGGCAGTCCCCTCGTGTTGGACGTTAAACGCGCCCTCCGTGTCCTCCTCCCGCACCAGCTGGAGCCGGAAGGAGAAGGCGTGCCGGAGGCTGGCCTCCCTGCAGCCGAGCGGGATCGGATTAATCCCCGACCTAACCTCCCCCTGTTGACGTAGGTGGGGGAGGAGGAGCTCAACCGGAACAAAGGGCGGGACGTTTGATAGTACGATTCACTGCGCGGTGGCCTCAAGTGGATCCACCGGCAGGAAGATCCCGCCCACGGTGACGGCCAGGGACACCGCCCGCTCCGACCCCAGGAAGAACACAGCCTTTCCGTACATTTTAGAGGCCACTACGATGGCTGAGGGGCCGACTACCCCAGCCATGGCTTTAACGCAAGCCTCTATGGTCATGTTGGGGTGAGTGTAGCTCTTCACCCCCAGCTTTTTGGTCAATAGCCTGAAAGGCGATGGGGCAGCAGAAGCAGCGGGACCAGCTGTGGCCGTGGCTGCCACACCCGCGTACGACCTTGCTGGCCCCGTCGCCGGCGAAGATGTGCTCGCCATAATGAGGTGTTATAAAGGGCTACACTCACCCCAAGTCACAGGCCGGGTGATGTTTGAAATGGCCTCGGTAGTGGGTTTTTTGGTCTCGTCCCTGAGCAGAGGGGGTTGTTTTAAGAGTGAAGGCACACCTCTCCCTTTGATGATTGGAATTGGGAGAGGGGCCTTCTCCCCTCTGCTCAATTGGGTAATTAATAAAATTAGAGGTGCCTTGTTAGAGAGAGAGAGGCAGAGAGAGATAGAGAGAGAGAGAGAGGGGGAAGGAAGGAGGGAGGCCGCAGGGGCCTGTTCGCCACTCAGGATAGTGGGTGGGTGGGTGCTTCCGGGGGGGGGCACTCTCCGATGTTAATTATAGTCTTTGTTGATGTTCTTCTGGTGGGGGGAGAAGATGTCTTCACCTGGGAAAATAAAGCTGGAGATGCCCAGGCTCAGTCCACCACCAGGTCTTAACGATGTTGTAGATGGGGAAATAGTTTGATGACTTTGCTTGGGCAGCTCCAGCTGTCTCAGGTGAAGCAATAGGCAAGGGGTGCTTGTTGATGGTGTGTGCGGCCTAGTTATTAGCAAGAGCCACACACACCAACACACACCCCTTGTTATCCCAGTCTTCTCCTTCTTCTTTCCTCCCCCCACCTCAAATACAAAGGGGTAAAAATTCAGTTGGTTGCGCCTCCCGTTAGCGCCTTAAGAGGGCGCTAATGGGGCGCAAAGCCGCTAGCGCCCGGGCGCAGCGATGTTTGCACCGCTCGGGAACTTAACTAGACATTGTGCGGCGGCGCTAAACCTTACCGCCGCAACCACCTGCGCGCGCAGATTGTGACGTCATTCCATGGTGTAACGCCCTTGTGGCGCCCCGGAGCGGAAATTGAGTGGCGCCCCCTGCCTTACCGCCTGGCGCATCCAACGACCGGAAGACTGGAACGCTATCAATCGCTGTGGGGCTGGGGGGGGGGGCGCTATTTAAAGGGGGCCTCTTCCTGTCTTTTTCTGTGGTTGACATTTTTGCACCACTCGTTCTGAGAGAGAGAGAGAGATTCGGAGAGAGAGAAAGAGAGACTTCTGCATTGAGTCAACGCTTTGTGAGGTAGTTTTGCCTACTGATCCTAACTTCGCTGCTACTTTGGTTGCTGTCCTTCATAACTTTGCTTGCAAAGAGACTATGGGGGCTGCACTGAATGGGGGCGTCATCCTGCTCCAGCTGAATCGGAGGACACAGAGACGCAGAGAGAGAGTGGCAATGATGGCCAGACGGAGGAGGGCCAACAGGCGTATGTACAGGAGAGCTTACCCTCCCAGGGTATATCGTGAACAGCTCTCCTACATTCATATGTCTGAGGAGCTGTGTTTGCGAAGGCTGCGATTCAGCAAGGAGGTGGTCACTGAGCTCTGCCACCTGCTGCAGCCAGATCTGCAGCCTCAACTGAGGTCCAGGACGTCTCTGTCGGTGGCAGTGAAGGTCACAGTGGCTCTCAACTTCTATGCTACTGGCTCATTTCAAGCTGCTGCTGGGGACCTCGCCAATATCTCCCAGTTCGCGGTGCATTGCTGCATCCGGCAGGTCACAAATGCCCTCTTTAAAAGGAGACGAGAGTTCATCTCTTTCCCCATGACCCCAGACAAGCAGCGTGACCGCGCTCTGGGCTTTGCGAGGATAGCGGGCTTCCCCATGGTGCAGGGCGCCATTGACTGCACGCATGTGGCTTTGCGTGCTCCACATGAGAATGCCGAGGAATTCCGGAACAGAAAGGAATTCCATTCCTTGAATGTTCAGTTGGTCTGTGACCACAGACAGCTGATACTCGCTGTCAATGCCCACTATCCTGGCAGCTGCCACGATGCTTTTATCCTGCGCCAGACTACTGTGGCAGAACTTTTCGAGGCACCGCATCAGCCAGTTGGTTGGCTTCTCGGGGACAAGGGGTATCCATTGAGCACCTGGCTGATGACACCGCTCCGTACGCCCAACACCCCTGCTGAGCTGCGGTACAACGAGAGCCATCAAGCTACCAGGAACATCATTGAGCGTACAATCGGCGTGCTGAAGCAACGGTTCCGCTGTCTCGACCATTCTGGAGGAGCCCTGCAGTACTCGCCTGAGCGAGTATCCAACTTCGTAGTTGTGTGCTGCATGTTGCATAACATGGCAATCGTCAGGACCCAGCCAATGCCACCAGGCCTTGGAGCACCACCAGAGGAGGAGGAGGAAGAGGAGGAAGAGGACGAGGAGGATGATCATCAGCAGCACCAAGGCGGGAGGGCGGCCCACAATGGTGAAACTGCAAGGGCCATCCGTCAACGGCTGATAGCAAGCCGCTTCTAGGGCCCCTGCTGTGGAAATGGCTTCTGCCATTGCTAACAACATCAATGAACCCAGCACGCAACCCCTAAGCCGGCCAAGGCACCAATGATTCCAAACACCAAACATGTATATTTTGAATACAAAAACTTATTTATTTTACAAACTCTGTGTGTGTCATTTCCTCATGACAAACTCATAGAAATAAACACAAAAAAACAGTCATTAACATAACTGGTTCTCACAACCTGGAGATAATGTCCAAAACACTAAACAAAAATTGGACCACGAACCTCGACATTTAATAAAAAAATGACCAGCATTTTGTCACACCTCCTACTTTTTGCCCTTCGAGGGTGATCTCCTTCCCTTGCGCACTTCCCCCCTTCTAACCCTACTGCTCCTCCATAATGGGACCTCAGTGGCTGCAGCAAGGCTGGTGGAAGGCTGCTGATCGTCAGACCCTGACACTGCAGATGCCCCTGAAGGACGGCCTCGACCAGTTCTGGGCCTGGAGGGCCCGGCTGCAGACTGCACCAACTCTGCATGGGCGGCAGCAGTCTGACCTACAGGCGGTGGCAAGTGCAGTGGAGAAGTGACAGTGTTGGCAGCAGGAATGCTGTCATCGTGAGAGAGGACAGCAACTCCCTGCTCGCCCGACACACTGGCACTCCCACGGGGCAGCACTTCAGCATCCGGAGCAATCTGCCGGAGCACAGATTGCTGGCCTGCTGCGGCGCGGTGACAGCCCCGGGGACATGTGAACGAACCATCGAGGTTGGCAGCAGTCTGTGCTCGCGTGGCCTCAATCTGAGTCTGCATGAGAGCAGTCAGAGATGGGATCACGGCAGTCAGTGACTGAATTGCAGCACTAAGCGTTAGTGTGGCATCCGCCTGTGCTACAGCGAAGTGCTCCACACTCCTTGCCAGTGACTCAATGCATTCGGGCACCCTTCCCACTGCACCCATGAGCTCAGTGTGCATGCCCACCGCCTGGGTGTTCATTTCTGCGATCAGCCGCTCCTCCTCTGCGTCCATTGCAGTAGGAGTCGCTGGCATACTCTCCCTCTGGGGAGAAGGCCCCCGTTCTTCCCTACCCCCATGGCGTTGCTGCAGCCCGCTGGGTCCTGGAGCTTCACCCTCATCAGACCCTTCCCCCCTGCTCCCCTCCAGGGAAGGCGTGTTCCCAGTGTGGGCATGGGCTTCCTCGGGAGAGGGTGGCACTGATGCTCCGGCTTTCTCTTCCTCCTCGGCTGCAGCTTCACTCCCACTGGCAGCTTCAGGGCCCATCTCCTCAGCTGGTGAATCACCATCTGAAAGCAGGGAGGTACAAGAGTGGCTTTAGCGTGAGGACAGGGTGGCAGTAAGGGAGGAATAAGTGCAGCGAGTTAGCAAGTTGGATTGAAAGTGTCAAAGGCTGGTGTTGTGAGGGACAACTGGAAGGACAGAGGACAAAAAGGTGATGACCTTACCATTGCTGTCCAGAACGGGGTCGGCGTCTCCAGTGGCGACGGGACCGATCACTCGGCTTGCCACAATCCTGTGGACGCGCTCCTCAAGATCGCTGAGGGGTTGCAGCTGAGGCCGCCCTCCACCTGTCCGTTGCTGCTGTCTCCTATTATGCGCCAGCTTGGCCTGCAAGAAAAAGGACAGCATCTGAGTAAATATACAGCCATGGTCTTGCCTGATGTGCCTCCCATAGGTGAATAGCCCTTACTGTATACAGCCATGGTCTTGCCTGATGTGCCTCCCATAGGTGAATAGCCCTTACTGTATGCAGCCATGGTCTTGCCTGATGTGCTTCCCATAGGTGAATAGCCCTTACTGTATGCAGCCATGGTCTTGCCTGATGTGCCTCCCATAGGTGAATAGCCCTTACTGTATGCAAAGTGTGGAATGTGTGTGTGTGTTTCATGAAAGGGCCATAGGTGTTGGATGAGTGTTGTGCATTGGGGTTTTAAGACCCTCTGGCCATAGAGTGAGGTTGAGATGGAGGGATGGAGAGGTATTGAGAAAAAGCCACTCACCCTGACGACCCGAGTGAGGTCGTTGAACTTTTTGCGGCATTGAACATGGGTCCTGGGCACCATGCTCCTGGAGGAGACGCTCTGAGCCACCTCCCTCCACACTCTTCTGTACTCGCGTGGCAAAGGCCTCCTGCCACTCTCAGGGAAGAGTATACATCATCTGCGCTCCACTGCGTCAACCAGAGCATCCAAGGCCCGCTCGGTGAAGCGATGAGCGCGTTCTCTCACCCTCTCCATCCTTGGCAGCAAAATGGATTACAGGTCTCTCCAGGCCGAGATTCAAGGCTGCAATGAGCAGGGTGTGGCTGGGGAGCAAGTTGCCCCCCCCCCGCTTTAAGAACTGGCCGGCGCCAGTGTGTCTGTGTTCCCTCACTAACTGGCAGCACCTGCGCTGCGCTCGCGCGCTGAGTTAGCGCCTCACTGCTCGGCCTTTGCGCCTTAAGACAGGTGTGCAGCGCCTGATTTAGCGCTCCACTCACCTCCCGGGGCGGTAAAAGTGAAGTTTCCAGTCAGTGGCGATAATTAGCGCCAGGCGCTAATATTTGCGTCCAGACGATATTTGCGCCCCAAATGGGGCGCGACCTAATTTTTCCCCCAAAGTCTTTTGGAGAGTGCCCTTTTTAACACCCACCTCTAGATGTTATTCTCCTCGATGGCTCGCTCTCCCTCCTTCCAAGCAGGTGTTGGTTTTGTTTCTCCACTCTCCCTCTCTCGTAATGGAGACCAGTTGGGGAGGCAGTGATGGAATGGCTTCCCTCTGTTGTTGTTATTGGTCTCCTTTCCTCTCTCCTCTCCTCTCTCCCCTCTGGCACCTCAGCAGTAGAAGTTGCTGTAGTTGTAGCTTGTAGCTGCAGGCGTGGTGGAGGTGGAAAGGGTCTCCACTCTGTCCTTCGTCGCTCTGTCTTCTGTCTCCTCCTCCCTGACTCATCCAACTCACAGCACTCTGTTTAAACCGTACTAGGACCACTTATTTTCTTGATATGTATTAATGACTTGGACTTGGGTGTACAGGGCACAATTTCAAAATTTGCAGATGACACAAAACTTGGAAGTATAGTGAACAGTGAGGAGGATAGTGATAGACCTCAAGAAGACATAGACAGGTTGGTGGAATGGGCAGACACTCGGCAGATGAAATTTAACACAGCAAAGTGCAAAGTGATACATTTTGGTAGGATGAACGAGGAGAAGCAATATAAACTAAAGGGTACAATCCTAAAGGGGGTGCATGAACAGAGAGACTTGGGGGTATATGTGCACAAATCATTGAAGGTAGCAGGGCAGGTTGAGAAAGCGGTTAAAAAAACATACAGAATCCTCGGTTTCATAAATAGAGGCATAGAGTACAAAAGCAAAGAAGTTGTGATGAACCTTTATAAAACATTGCTTCGACCTTAACTGGAGTATTGTGTCCAATTCTGGGCACCGCACTTTAGGAAGGATGTGATGGCCTTAGAGAGGGTGCAGAAAAGATTTACAAGAATGGTTCCAGGGATGAGGGACTTCAGTTACATGGATAGACTGGAGAAGCTGGGGTTGTTCTCCTTAGAGCAGAGAAGGCTGAGAGGAGATTTGATAGAGGTGTTCAAAATCATTAGGGGTCTAGACAGAGTAGATAGGGAGAGATTGTTCCCATTGGCGGAAGGGTCGAGAACCAGAGGACACAGATTTAAGATGATTGACAGAAGAACCAAAGGCGACATGAGGAAAATCTTTTTTACGCAGCGAGTGGTTAGGATCTGGAATGTACTGCCTGAAAGGGTGGTGGAGGCAGACTCAATCGTGGCTTTCATAAGGGAATTGCATTAGTGCCTGATGGAAAATAATTTGCATGGCTACGGGGAAATGGCGGGGGTGTGGGACTAGCTGAAGTGCTCTTGCAGAGAGCTGGCACGGGCTCGATGGGCCGAATGGCCTCCTTCTGTGCTGTAACCATTCTATGATTCTATGATTCAGTGCATTGCTCTACACATAGCTAACAAATTTATTTTAAACAGGTTAACAATGTGTCAGCAGGGCAAACAGGAATTTGATGCGAATGTGCTAACCAACGTACTAAGAATAGCGCATGGGGGAAATTCAACCCACTGGTCTGCTACCTCTTTAATCCCACTTATTTCTAGTCTCTTGGCTGGATATTAGGCCATTCTAGTTAATGCTGTAGGCTGCAAATACATGTTTAATGTTTTGAGAGTGTGACCGGTAGCATCAGATTTCTCAAAAGAAAAGTCTATGTGAGTTTAAAGTGCCCAAAAAGTTCAGTTCAGGTACTGAATACTATTGAAACCTGGCCAGAGCGCCACACTAGAGTTATACTGCACATGGTATCCAGTCCAGATGCTGATAGGTGGCCTTCCTAATGCTGACGCTCCAGAGACAGATCAGAAAGTGTTTCAGTGACACAAGGGGCCGATATAACACCCTTAAACAACATCTTGCACTATAACTGAAACAGAAACCTTGACCTAGATTTCCCATGTAAAACACTGCCAGTATTAATGATACTGCTCCTCAGAATATCCTGGCTCTCCTGTTTATTTGACTGACGCACTGGGTGAAATTTTAACCCCCAAAAACGGGGGGCGGGGGGGGGTGGGATTGGGAGTTGGTTAAAATTTTGATTTTTTTCGAGCGGGAGAGCAACCCGACTCCGGCTTGCCCACTTCCGGGTTTAAGGGAGGCGTGTTTGGATGCCGGCGAGAAACCTACACACCAGGAATTTAATAATTGCAGGCGGGCGGGTGCTTATTGGCACAATTAACGTCGTTAGGAGACGTTAATGAGGTGTTTGTAAATTGTTTAACTTGGTTCCAAATTTAACTTGTGCAGCATGAGTTTCCTGGAGCTCGAGAAACTGACCAGGGAAATGGAGGCGAGTTTGACCAGCAGTTCAAGTGAGTATTTAAACTTGCCTTGCCCTATCTGAATAAAAGCTCACTTATTGCAGCTGGTGTCTCAGTTTCCTCTGGCAAACGTTTGGCAGAGAGTGCTTGTGTGGATAGAGCCTTTTTCAACCTTGGAGGCTTTCAAAGTGACAAGATCAGGATGTGAGGCGCATTGGATGTTTTTGACAGCACATCAGAAGAGGAAGAACATCACCATCCACGGCAGCGACATTGGGCCAAAAATTCGGCACTTGCCGGGTGAGTACGCGTTGTGTACTCACCCGTAAGGCCTCCTGAAGTGCCGGTTTCCTGCATGCACTGCGCATGCGCGGGAAACCAGAACTTCCGGTCACGTGAAGGGAGGGGTTGAGAGGTGAACCGCGTGCACGGTAGAGGCTGCGCGCACGCAGCGAACTTAGGGTTTTTTCAGGTTTCTCCGGGAGGGTAAGTATTGAAGAACCTGCGCTTTTAAAAAGGAGGCGCAAGAACCGTTTTCAACAAGGTAAGTGGTTAATTAATTACAATTTAAAAATTTTCTCAACAGGTTTATCTTTTTTAGATACTTTAAAGAAAGGTAAGTTTATTTTTAGCACTGTTAAAAAAAAGTATTTTAATTTTTTCAAAAATTAAAATTTTTGTTTAAAGTAGTTAATTTATTTAACTTATAGTTATTTTAAAAATGTGATGGTTTTTTATAAAAATTATTTGAAGTTTAGGTGTTTTGGGGCCGGTTTCAATTCATAGATTTGACAGGTCTTCCTGTCAAATCTATGAATGAAAGATGGTCTGCTGCCATTGGCTCTCCATGGCCCATGTGATCCCAGGGGACGCATCGCACTAACTACACCCCTGGGATACACAAGCACTGCGCGCCTGCAGCTGCAGGAGGCCCAGGAGCTGAAGTCCCCGTGGGCCCAGAGGTGAACGGCAGGCGCGGTAGGTAGGTGCGCGCGGGATCCTTGCACCCGCGGGAAGCCAGGGAGCCTAATTTCTGGGCCAATGTGCTGTGCTGGGATCGAGAGGTGCACAGGAGGGAGGTGCACAGGAGGGAGGGGCACAGGAGAGAGGGGCACAGGAGGGAGGTGCACAGGAGGGAGGGGCACAGGAGAGAGGGGCACAGGAGGGAGGGGCACAGGAGGGAGGGGCACAGGAGAGAGGGGCACAGGAGAGAGGTGCACAGGAGGGAGGGGCACAGGAGGGAGGGACATAGGAGAGAGGGACACAGGAGAGAGGTGCACAGGAGGGAGGGATACAGGAGAGAGGTGCGCAGGCGAGAGGTGCACAGGAGAGAAGTGCACAGGAGAGAGGGGCACAGGAGGGAGGGGCACAGGAGGGAGGGATACAGGAGAGAGGTGTGCAGGAGAGAGGTGCACAGGAGAGAGGGGCACAGGAGGGAGGTGCACAGGAGGGAGATGCACAGGAGGGAGGGGCACAGGAGAGGTCACAGGAGGCACTACCCACATCACAGGGTTTACATGCAGAGACTCAATTTCCTTGACCTCTCGGAAGAGCAATGCTTCTGCAGGTTGTGGTTGTCACATCAGATGGTGGCAGATATCTGCAGCCTCCTGCAGAAACATAAGAACATACGAACATAAGAATTAGGAGCAGGAGTAGGCCATACGGCCCCTCAAGCCTGCACCGCCATTCAATAAGATCATGGCTGATCATCGACCTCAACTCCACTTTCCCGCCTGATCTCCATATCCCTTGATTCCCCGAGAGTCCAAAAATCTATCTATCTCAGCCTTGAATATACTCAAAGACTCAGCATTCACAGCCCTCTGGGGCAGAGAATTCCAAAGATAAGCGACACATCTAAGTCCCTCTCAGTCAGAGATGGAGAGACAGGGAGCTCGCAGACAGCTGCTGACAGAATTACAAATATCTCTTACACACATGCTGACCCTCTAAGTGAAGAAATTCCTCCTCATCTCAGTCTTAAATGGCCTACCCCTTATCCTGAGACTATGCCCCCTAGTTCTAGACACTCCAGCCAGGGGAAACAACCTCTCAGCATCTACCCTGTCAATCCCCTTCAGAATCTTATATGTTTCAATGAGATCACCTCTCACTCTTCTAAACTCCAGAGAGTATAGGCCCATTCTGCACAATCTTTCATCGTAGGACAGCCCTCTCATCCCAGGAATCAATCTAGTGAACCCTCATTGCATCGCCTCCAAGGCAAGTATATCCTTCCTTAGATAAGGAGACCAGAACTGTGCACAGTACTCCAGCTCTGGTCTCACCAAGGCCCTGTACAATTGTAGCAAGACTTCCTTACTCTTATACTCCAACCCCCTTGCAATAAAGGCCAACATGCTATTTGCCTTCCTTATTGCTTGCTATACCTGCATGCTAGCTTTCTGTGTTTCTTGCCCGAGGATACCCAAATCTCTCTGAACACCAACATTTGAAAGTTTCTCACCATTTAAAAAATATTCTGTTTTTCTATTCTTCCTACCAAAGTGAATAACCTCACATTTCCCGACATTATACTCCATCTGCCACCTTACTGCCCACTCACTTAGTCTATCTATATCCCTTTGCAGACTCTTTGGGGTAGAAATTAGGTCGCGCCCCATTTGGGGCGCAAATATCGTCCGGACGCAAATTTTAGCGCCTGGCGCTAATTATCGGCACTGACAGGAAACTTCACTTTTAACGCCCCGGGAGGTGAGTGGAGCGCTAAAGCAGGCGCTGCACACCTCTCTTAAGGCGCAAAGGCCGAGCAGTGAGGCGCTAACTCGGAGCGCTGGCGAAGCTCATGTAATGTCAGTCAGCAATGGAACACACACACAATGGCACGGGCCAGTTCTTAACGGGGATGGTTAATCTTGCTTTCCATCCACATCCTGTTCATTGCTGCCTTGAATCTCGGCCTGGAGAGACTTGCACATCAAATGTGCTGGAAAGAACAATGGAGCGTACCAGGCAAAGAGCTCAGAGTGCAGCTCCCACAGTCTCTGCTAAATCGATACAAGGAATGGCAAATCAAAATGAACCTGCAAAGTGCTGCTCAGTACCCAAAACTCCTTCACACAACGTTGAATCTCTCCAGAAGTCTCTCCCTCTCTCTCTCAGAATGCGTAGTTCAAAAATGCCACCAACAATAAAAGACAGGAAGAGGACCCCTTTAAATAGCGCCCCCCCCAGCCCCACAGTGATTGATAGCATTCCAGTCTTCTGGTCGTTGGAAGCGCCAGGCGGTAAGGCAGGGGGCGCCACTCAATTTCCGCTACGGGGCGCCACAAGGGCGTTGCACCATGGAATGACGTCACAATCTGCGCGCACAGGTGGTCGCAGCGGTAAGTTTTAGCGCCGCCGCACAATCTCAAGTTAAGTTCTCGAGCGGCGCAAACATCGCTGCGCCCGGGCGTTAGCGGCTTTGCGCCCCATTAGCGCCCTCTTAAGGCGCTAACGGGAGGCGCAACCAACTGAATTTTTACCCCTTTGTGTTCTCCTCACAGCTTACCGTCCCACCTAGCTTTGTATCATCAGCAAACTTGGATACATTACACTCGGTCCCTTCATCTAGGTCATGATAACTGAAGTGATCCTTGTGGCACCCCACTAGTTACAGCCTGCTACCTGCTGGACCTGGTGGCCATGCGTTATCAGTGGTTGTGAAAGTGACCACCGCCCTCAACGTTTTCATCTCCAGATCCTTCCAGATCGCTACCAGAGACATATCCGGGATCTCCCAGTATCTGCGCTGGTGCATGACTGTACATCCTGTGATGGTGCACCCTCAGAAGGAATGAGGTCCTCGGAGGAATCGTCCTCATGGATGCCCTGCGACACTTACTGTACATGTAGCTGGAAGACAAAAGGAAGGGAAATGAATTTGTCGTGGCAAAGTCACAATCTTGAATGTGTCGCCATACTCAGTCTTCTCATCATTCAGTCATTGATGAAATAAAGTCAGCATGTGTGTAAGAGATATTTGTAATTCTGTCACCAGCTGTCTGCGAGCTCCCTGTCTCTCCATCGCTGACTGAGAGGGACTTAGATGTGCCACTTATCTCCAGGTCATCCTCCTCTGCATCAGTGAGCTACACAGTTTGTGGTGGGCCACATCCAGTCCTCTCCCTTGCGTTTTGTGCTCTCTTCTCCTACAAGGAGCGAAAAAACAAACCTATGAGTGACTGAAGGTCACGTATTCACCCGATGGATGCAGGGCATTCGGTGAGGGTGACTAAGAGACAGATGCATTACATTGCATAAGGATTGAGGTGTGTGGCAACGGTGGATGGGTAAATGGGGAGGTGATGAAGTGCATAGAAAGTGAGGGCTGGGTGCTGCTGAAGTTTGAGTGAGTGTGAGGAGTGATGTGATGGAGTACGCTTAGCAAGACAGAGTGAAGGGCTTGGGGGTGCTTAAAGCACAGGAAGTAGTTGAATCAGTAAATTTACTCACTTTTCATGACCTGGTTAGGTCATTGAACCGCTTCCGACATTGCATCGAAAACCAGGGCACAATGCTCCTACTGCTCGCCTCCGCAGCTACCTCCAACCACGCCGCCTTCATGAAAGCAGCAGATTTCTGCCTCACATTGCTGGGGAAAAGAATGTTGCTCCTGCTCCTGACTGCACCCAGCAGTAATTCCAGCCCTTGCTCTATGTCCACCATCCATCCTGAACACCTCCAATTTCCATTTGTGAACTGACCCTTTAAATATAGCCGAGATCACGTCATGCGGGTGTGAATCACGCCCGCTGCGCAGCTTGGAGATGCGAAATCCGGTAGTCGAAATTAATTGGTAAATTGAGTTGAGATCGCAGATTCCAACCTGATGATTTGACTTCTGGGTTTCACCCACGCAATTGCAAAGCTCGGAAGCCGCCTTCATATTATCAGGAATAACAACAGAAAACGCTGGAAAAACTCAGCAGGCCAGGCAGCATCCGTGGAGAGAGAAACAGAGTTAACGTTTCAGGTCGAAGACCTTTCGTCAGATTCATATTATCAGGGCCTTGGTTTGGAGGATCCCTTTAAAAAAAAGTCCCGGTGAGTTTTCATCTGCATCCCTGCTGGGACTGAGGCTCTGCTGGTGTCAGCTACTGCGTGAGCTGCTCCTTGAAGCTCTGCATTGTAGCGAAAATAGTGGCCTTTCATTCATTCTGGCTCCGATTTTCCCTCCAGCATTACAAGCAACTTCGCAATCCTGGGGAGCGTGGCCGTGAGAGGAGGGTGTGTCCGGGCACACTCCCAACCAGAGTGGGGAGCTGACCTCACTGGATTCGGCAAGCTCAGCTCATTTTTATCAGTTGCATGACCTCTCTGCACAGGAACGTTATGGAAAGTGATGAGGGATGTGGAAGAACTGACCCACGAGATGGAAAGGGCAAACAATGCTACACGAAGACACAGAACTGAGACTGCAGGAAGATGGCAGAGCCCCGTGTGATGACTGGCAAAGCTAACATTCTGTTGCATGAGGTGGGTGCAAGGCGACTTGCCCTGTGTATAACACTCTTTCCAGAGGATGACAGCAACAGGTCTGGCAGGAGGTGGCAGCCAGACTGAATGTTGTCTACAGAACCTGCGGATCTCAGAAACAAAAGGGGGAGAAGACGGCACATTTAATGGGTCTGGCAAGGTACTAACCAACAGCACCATGTAGTAGATAGATGGCACATGCCACAAAGTGTTGCCTGTCAACCTCTTTCACAATTACTGCTCAGCCATGCCAAACCTTCACAGAACCTTACAGCTCTTTCCTTGCATCTCTTATGTACCCAAAACTCAGCAGGGCACACAAGCAAGATGCAATGTACAATTGGAAGCTTTGCCACACTCTCCTCTTCCAAGAGGTCCAGGTTGGACACAAGACAGCATTTAGTGACCCCTAAACTTTGGGAAAAACACTATCGTGGTGGTATTGGGCATGTATGTCATGGTATTCAGTGGGAAAGGAGACAAATGTGTTGGTCATCCTGACCATCACATCAGGCAATTCTTGATCCATACAGTAATTGATACCGCGATGAGCCCGAGGCATAACGACTGAGGTTAGTGGTGATCTGGCCAGCCACTGCTGGCGCTATCACTTTGTTACAAGTTTGCTGTAGGCAAACTTTCTGCAGATCACAAAGCTGTGTGATCCAGGTTGGACATATGGCAGCATTTGGTGACCACCCCCATCCCCCAACCTCCTCCACAGCACTTTGGGTAACACACCATTATGGTGACATTGGGCATGCGTGTCCTGTTGACCTGGAGCAAGTTAAGGTAGTTGTCCTGGGTCATAGATGAGTGTCAAGGTCTGCAACATGTTGATCTCCCTGGCATGCATTTTGTTTTTCATTTTGAAGCACCTCAACCACGTGAAACTATATCTGAGTTGCTTTAAAAACAAACTTAGTAAAGTAGAGAAAAGAAAATGACTGCCATTTTCCCCCAAAAAGTAATATAAATATTTTCATAAATATAGCTAAAATAAACAAAATCACTGCACAATAAAAATTACATAAAACTTAAAGGCCCCCTTTCCCACAGAATTTCCTTTGCTTGAGAGGAGAATCTGTTTGGAGTATATTTAGGTGCTATAGGTCATAGTCCTGTTAAGGGGCCCATCACAAAATAATGGGAGGCTCCCCCATGACTCAGTGAGTAACCACATAATGGGCGGCACTTTCAACTTCAGCAGGGGGTAAAATGGGCTTCAATGGAAAGGAAATGGGGTGGGGTGTATAACGGGCAGACCATCTGCTGGTGCCTGCTTTACGCCCCTCACCAAAGTTGAAAGGCCAGCCGAATACGTTGCTTAGTCATACAGATCAGGGAGGTGCCAGCTTCGATCTGTGGTCCATGCTGAGTTGGCTGATGTCAGCCAGGATCACAACAAGTATTACTATTGGCCTCAGTTTCCTTGGCTCATTGAGGGGGATAAAATTCAGACTGGATTCCCACTCCTGGGGCTGGATTTTGATACTAGGGGTGGGTTGGGGTCATGTCATCCGCTTTTCGTGTTATCTACCCGACTGCAATTGGATGTGGGCGATTGATGCAATTTTCACCTAATTGGGCAATTGAGTTCCAGCATGTGGGAACCCATGACCCAATTCGTGGTTTCAGTCTGAAAGTCGCCTCTGGTGATATCATCATTGCTGCTGCATTGAAGGTCAGAGACTGCCTGGCCTTTGCTGTGAGAGGACCTGGATACAAAATGAGCAGAGGAGAGAGAGAGAGAGAGAGAGAATTCATTTTGCTTCCAGGTCCTCTCACAGCAAAGGCCAGGCAGTCTCTGAAGGCCTTCAATGCAGCAGCATCAGAGGCGACTTTCATACCTAATACTACTGCTACCTTCATCACATCTCCGTTGTAATAGTGGACCTGTAGCTGATAGTCAGCTATCCAAATGTGCTCCCGCCAGGTTTCACAATCGTGGTTCAGAACAGGCGTGCTTCACGTAGATCAAGGGTTAAAATCACAAAGGCCTTTCAAAATGGCATTATAGAGCCAATTTAGTGCTTGTTAAGGGCCTTAACAGCCTATCCCGCCTCTTAAAGGCGGGACGGAGTCGGGACCAGCAGACACGATTTCATTAAAATTGCGTGGAGGCGGGATGGAGGCGGACTTGTGCCCGCCCACCAGTTTTCGCAATTTTAACCCCCCACACGCCTCCAAACCCGCCTCCACGGGTCAATGAAAATCCAGCCCACGGTCTCTATTCAGTGAACCTCACCCGAAAATGCATGTGTGTAAAATGTTGGCTCAGACTCAGCTGTATTTCCCCCCTGCCCCACACCACAGTTACACAGCCTGCCAGCACTCAATTAAAGAATGGATAGTTGGACATGGCAGAGTCGGGCTGCCCATGTCAGTGGAACCCCAACCCATTGGGAGCCACTGCCATCAGCACAGAACTGAAATCTTTTTTTTAAGTCCACTAATTAAATAGA